>OX352311.1:16740799-19140799 GCA_947086415.1 Pammene aurita | reverse complement strand
CTGGTCGGCCGACATGAAGGCGTTCATGAGGGCCCTGTCGGCGCGGTTGGCCGACACTACGGGTGACCAAAAGGCTGGCGCTTACCTCTCCCAACGTATCGCCCTAGCGGTACAGAGAGGTAACGCCGCCAGCATTATAGGGTCAATGCCGCAGGCCGACCTCCTAGATGGGGTGTTCTTTTTATAGGTAAGTTTATTATATTTTTAATTAGTCTTTAGTTGTTATTTAGTTTATTTCTAGTTAGTTTTATTTTAAAATAAGTTTAGTTGTAATTGTATTAAAATATTCTTAGTCCAACAGAAAAAAAAAACTGATACTATAAATTCTAGGTATTCCACACTTAATCTACATCACAAGGTACCATCTGGCAGATGCCTGTTAAGCTTTTATTGCTTTAAAACGATACTGAATCTGTACAACATACAACGTAAGCGCCTTCCGCCAAATCTCAAAGAAATGTCACGTATTGCGGTAGAGGGCGGGAAATTATGGTTTTTGTGATCGAGATTTTCACTAGATGGCAGCACCGTGGCGAGAGGTCTTTTTGACAGTAGCTGTCAAAATCCACCAATAAAAATAAAAATAATTTTTTGATACCACGACGGTGGCAAACAAGCATACGACCCGCCTGGTGGTAAAAGCTACCGTAACCTATGGACGCCTGCTATTCCAGAGGAGTCACATGCGCGTTGCCGACCCTTTACAAAAAGGAGTATTCACTGTTTTGACGGCTAAAGGAACAAGAATGTCCCTCATCGTCAACACACTGGGTCCTCTTTGAGCTCTTTGGCAACCTTACTCACCAACAGGAACACAACACTATGAGTAGGGTCTAGTGCTATTTGGCTGTGGTTTTCTGTAAGGTGGAGGTAGGTACTTCCCCAGTCGGGCTCTGCTCCAGATTTGAGCGAGATGACATTCACTGAACGTGCCCTACCACACTTAACGAGATGCCATTCGCATTGCCCATACCTCTCTTTTTGGCGTAGTTTAAGGGCATACCCAAGTCCGGACGTAGTTTAAGCACATACCCCGGGTCCAAAAACAACCGGGGATTAAACATGATTGGTGGATTACGTTATGAAAGCTAGACCTCTACCTTACCTACCTATACGATATTTACCTATAAGATATTTGGGCTATTGCTCAACCACATTCCTCTCCCCTGTTGAGGATTTGTGAAATTTTTCAATACCCTCTATTTTATGGCTCATGGATACCTGCAACACTAGATGGACCGGGCGGCCACAGTATGATCACTTATCTCATCGAGGAGCAGTTTGGAAGCTTATTCATTGAAAATTTAAAATTTTAATAGGCCTCCGTTCCGTTTTCCGACACTTGTAGTGTGCAATTTATGGGGTGTTTTTACCTTATCGAGTAGCAGGGTGAAACCAATAGTCGGTGGTGTACACTTATTTATACGGAAAATGATGATGATGGAATTTCCATTTGCAGAGCTAATCCTTTAGGCTCTAAGATTAATTTAAGAAGGCGAGCCAATCAAATTTCTGATGCAAATTTTTGACGAAGTGGGGGGTGCCCCCCATAATTAATTAAAAATACAATAGAGCCATATAGTCAAGTTTGATATCATTTTCGTGTAAAGCAAGGATGCCGAATTCATTTTTGGTATTTTATTTATACCTTTCCATATAAGAAAACTGGGAATACATAAAAAATATGAAATCAATGTTTGATATTTTTTTGAATAAATGGTTATATTTATGGTCGTAACATGAAAAATATATTTTCATGATAAAGCCCTGTTATTCCCCTTTATAAAAAGTATATAAATCTAATATTAGTTATAATATCTTTAACGAAAAAAAAACTTAATAGGCCTGTTATCAACCACAATCTAATTATGTAGGAAAAACGATGTGGTTTGAGCTCTGATACTTGCCTTTATATCTTTCACAACTAAATGGACGTCAACCATTTTAAACGCTATTATATACCTTGCCTTAGTATGCTTGTTATAATCCGTAAGTGAAATAAAGAGATCGTTTAGAAGATACCGGAACCGGTTACCAATAAAGGGGTATTAGATCGAGTGAGTATTTGGTAGGGTTGTTTTTCAAAACTATCAATTTAGTAAGCACATCATTGCGTTACCCAAAGTTAAGCGCTTGTCGGGTACGGATTGGAGGAGGAGAGCAGAAGATCGAGCACCGGCGTGCCATGGTAGAAGCTTATGTCCAGCAGTGGACTGACACTGGCTGCTACTGCAATGCTGCTTCTAATAATGATAATGTAGCGCTTACCGAAATGAAAATCCAAAATGACGTTTACCTATCAAGCTAATTTCATCTCTATTGCTAAGACATTAGACAGGGACATAACATTGAATATCAGGTAACCATATAATTTTGTAACCAAATAATAGGGTTACCCTATCGAAAAGAGTTATCAAATAGAGGAGTTCTCCGGTCCCTGTTATCTAGTGACATTTTCAAGTGAAAGGTACATCATTGGGGATTATCAATAAGGGCTCGTTCATTTTTAGTGTTCCGTAGCCAAATGGCAAAAAACGGAACCCTTATGGATTCGTCATGTCTGTCTGTCTGTCTGTCCGTCCGTATGTCACAGGCATTTTACTCGGAAACTATACGACGTATCTGAATAAAATTTACACATAAGGTGTATTTTGTATGCAGCTACTTACTTATGCAGTTAAATTTGAAAAAAAAAATATTTTTAGGGGGGCGCTCCATACGGGTAACTAAATTAAAAAAATAAAAATTTAACCAAATATCAACATGTCACACATCAATCGATAGGTCTTTCAAAATAACATTGAGGTTTCTTTGACTATTTTGTGATTAAGTGAATATTTTCTGAAATAATCGCTTCGAAAGTCAGAAAAGTTGTGTAGCCCCCCCCAGTAACTTTTGAACCGTAAGTTTAAAAAAATATGAAAAAATTTGAGGAGATGCGCCTTATCATATACTTTCTACGAAAATTGTTTTGAACATTATCGGTTCAGCCATTTTTGAGTTATCTCCAAAAAACTTCTTCCATAGGCATCAGATACGACCTTTTGGTATTAGTTTGGTTCTTATTCCATTGAAGGTACGGAACCCTCCTATGCGTGGTCCGACACGCACTTGGCCGGTTTTTTTTTTAGAGAGAAAACTTAAGTGGTAGGTATACATCTTCAACTGAGGACAGTCTGTTGGCGAATAGTGCGCTCTAAAATAAAAATAACAATTTTGTGTTATACCTACTTAGACATTACACAAACTTATTTGAAAATTTGTAAATTTATTATAACTAATATTTACATAACTAAATGCAAGTCTGCATATCTACATGCTTCATCCCACATCTCCATAATTTTGTAGTTGAAATTTTACCCTCGTCCTGTTGACAAATTGATCCGATATCTGGTGCACACCTTAAATTCTGATGACAATTACATTTTACTAGATTCAGTATCATTGTAAATCCAAGATGGCTGCCGCTACAAAATGCTGCGTATTACATATTTCTTAACAACCACCTCAATCAAGTATAAAATGAAAGGGATTTACTTGTAGAATACATTCATTGTGCATTGCGGATCATAAAGTAAGCGGAGTTTAGACAGTTTTAGTAACATAACAACTTGAAAAGAAAATAAATATTGTTTAGGTAAATTCAAAAGCTTTTATTGAAAATAAACAATGCTCTAGATAATGTACAAAAAGCTATAAAAATAATTCGGTAGGTTCTAGGTACCAGTCATCACACCACTCTTCTCATCAATGTAGCTAGAGCATTGAAAAACCAAAAAATTTAAATCGTAGGGCGCTTGAATCTTTTATCAACGGACAACGCCTAATATCATTATATTATATATGAACTTGGGTTAGGTACGCTACGCTAGTGGTGTGATGAATGGTACCTAGGACCTATCGATTATTTTAGCCTTGAGTACATTACCTGCATCATTATTTTCAATTAAACCGTTTAATATACGACGTATAACATACTAATTTAACTACTATTAGAAACGGGGTGTTTACCTAACTCAAATATACATGGTATACCATAAATACCATACCAATAATAATATTTTAATAGTATCTAGTCAAAACAGAAAATAATTATTTTACTTATTTTATTTATGGCCTGGATACGAGACTTTCAAGCCAAATCTAAACTCTGCACTATAATGTGTTACAAATATAACAATTATTTTCCCCACTTCCCACAAAAGTAGGAACATTCATATTTTTTTTACATAAACAGTTGAAGTTACCACAACACTTTCAATGAAGGAAATATTCTTCATGAAATTCTCTACAACTCTTGCCTTTGAAGTACTTATAGTTTTCACTAGCTTTTTTCCGCGGCTTCGCCCGCGTACTAAAAGTACTAAAAAAGGAGGTTCTCAGTTAGACTCGTATGTTTGTATGTAGGAATGTATGTTTGTCCGCGATCATCTAGCGTTTCGCTGAACTGATTTAGAAGCGGTTTTCGGAAAAGTATTCGTTACATTCTCGAGGTTTCGGTATACTACGTTTTGAAGACGGCGGTTCCCTCATTTTTTATTTTAAAGAAATTATTGCAATAACTGTTTAATTGTTACGCCATCAACGACTTACTACTGAGAGATAATGATTAATACAGATTTCTACTCTTGAATAGAAGCTTTTCCCCGCGACTTCATTTGCGTGGAATTAGTAATCCACCCTCCTTTTTACCCGCTTAAGGAATGACTTCTGGGATAACAACTATTATATATCCTTCCCCAGAACGCAAAATATCTCCATACCAAATCATCTAAATAGGTTCAACGGTTATTAATTTCCCATACAAACTTTTAACCCCCGTTTCACCCCCTAGAGGGTTGATTTTCGAGATAAAAACTATCCTATATTGTTTACCGCGACTCAATCTATATAATATGTACCAAGTTTCATTTCAATCGTCTGTTCAGCGGTTAATAATTCGCCATACAAACTACCAACATGTTTTCTACCCCTCTAAGATTGATTTTCGGCTTAAAAAATATTCTATATTGTTTCCTGGGACTCAAACTATATCCACAACAAAATTATCTAAATCGGTTCGCGGTAAAAAAATCTCCATACAAACCTCCAACCCCCGTTTCACCCCCTTAAAGATCGATTTTCGAGATAATAACTGTCCCATGTCGTTTCCCGATACACAAACTATCTCTATACCGAGTTTCATCTAAATTGGTTCAACGTTTAAAAATTCCCCATACAAACTATCAACCCCCATTTCACCCCCTTAAGTGTTGATTTCGTAATCAGCGACCCGATAAACCATAGAAACAATACCCATGTTGATATTTAAATTTTGTTACCACATTTCCCCCTTATGGATTGAATTCTCAAAAAAGCTGAAACACTTGTTTTCTCATTTATCGTTAGGAATACTCCTGTAAAGTTTCGAATAAAATAGTTGAACTAATCTCGTTTCCCATACAAACTTTGAACCCCATTTCCCCCCTTAGGAGGTAATTTTTTAAAAATAATTTCTAAGTGCATCCTTATGCCTTATAAGGAGCCTACGTACCACATTTGGAATCTCTAGAACCAGCGGTTTGGGCTGTGCGTTGATATGTCAGTCAGTTTCTTCTTTTATATAATTATAGAAGAAGATTGCAATTTGGCACAAATACTTTCAAGAATTTTTATGTTCACAATATTAAATTTCAAAATCGATGCCATTTTCTTAATTAACGTCCCAAAAAATCACAAAAACGACACCCATATGGATATTTAGACATTTCAACCCCATTGTACCCTAACAGGGGAGATAGTATTTCACGTCCGCCACGTCGGATTTTAAAATCGTTGTTGTTTTCGTAATCAACGACCCGATAAACCATAGAAACAATACCCATGTTGATTTTCAGACTTTTTGACCACATTTCCCCCTTTTAGGGGTTGAATTCTCCATAAACCTGCAACACGTATTTACTCATTTATTGTTAGGAATACTTCTGTGAAGTTTCGAATAAAATAGACTAACTAATCTTGTTTCCCCATACAAACTTTGGACCCCCATTTCACCCCCTTAGGGGATGAATTTTGAAAAATCCTTTCTTAGCGCACCTTTAGACCTTATAAGGAACCTACGTGCCAAATTTGGAATCTCTAGAACCAGCGGTTTGGACTGTGCGTTGATAGATCACTATGTCAGTCAGTCACCTTTGAGTTATATATATATAGCTAGTAAGACCCCCTTTTTACCCCCACCGCACCATAAATATAGGTGGATCTGCTTCCTAAAATGGCCTATGGGTCCTAAAGTCTCACTATGCAAAAGGAGATCCCATCATCACTAAAATCCGTATTGCTCCGTTGCTTCCGTATCCCTTTGTTGTCGTGTGCACCACCGACTACAACCTCATTTGATAGCTAAAGTGATACTCTTTCAATATGTTTGGTCGGACAGCCCTCAGCCTGGTCCGTTCCGTTTTTGAACACTTTTAGTGGTGCAATTTTTGGGGTGTTTTTACCTCATCGAGTAGCAGGATGAAACCAATCTCATTTGATAGCTAAAGTGATACTCTTTCAATACGTTTGGTCGGACAGCCATCAGCCTAGTCCGTTCCGTTCCTTTTAGTGGTGCAATTTTTGGGATGCTCTCTCCGTCTGCTGCACAAGATGTTCCAAGTTTGGCTCAGGCTACCAAGTACTAAAATACATAACTTTTCAACGTGTGTTGCCCTAGATAGGCCGAATCCTGCTATTCGATGAGGTAGGGTAGCCTACGGCCTACTCTTGGTCTACTCGTATTAGTTGATTTCCTATAAACAATCTTATCTAAAGTTATCTAAGTAGGAATATCACCGATTCGATGGTCGATTTCACAAAACTCTATCGCATGCTAATAAACCCTATTAATATTATAAATGCAAAGCTACGTAACTGTCTGTTTGTCTGTTACCTCTTAAATCGCTTAAACAGCTGAACCGATTTAGATGAAATAACGTAAGTATGGAGATTTTTGAGTCCCGGGGTGGGACATAGGATAGCTATGATCACGGGAATCAACCCTCAAGGGGTGAAAAGGGGGAAAAATAGTATGTGCGTATTATAAATGATTGCTTGCTATTAGATTTTATTTAGGCGCGTCCTCGTGTTGGTTCTCCGATAAATAATTGTAAATAAAGAAGAACTGACTTTACTTACACTACACTGCTCCTTTCCAAAAGGAAATGCCCAACTGTGAAGTATATTCTTTAAAAAAAAAACCGGCCAAGTGCGAGTCCAACTCGCGCACCGAGGGTTCCGTAAACACCTATAACAAGCAAAAACCTCTACGCGTTTACGAGGAAAAAGGTAGTAAGTAAAAAATTTAAAAAAATATTTTTTGTATGATTTTACTAAAAATGTCTACTTTTCGTAATTTTTCCTTTGTCTGTGCTATATGAAGTTTCTTCGTGCCAAGTTTCAAGTTTCTGAGTTTACGGGAAGTACCCTTTAGGTTTTGAGTTTCTTGCGAGTACTCAGTTTCAAAATATGCGACTTAAATTGCTATTTCTTTTGATTGCGTTGACATAAAAGTTTGGTTTTGCTACATCTGAAAGGTCCTATAGCCCTGAGTATTTGACACGAATTTCAATTTAATACCTCCACGCGATTACGAGGAAAAAAGTAGTAAGTATAATATTTAAAAAAATTTTTTTTGTATGATTTTAATCAAAATGTCTACTTTTGGTAATTTTTCCTTTGTCTGTGCTATATGAAGTTTCTTCGTGCCAAGTTTTAAGTTTCTGAGTTTACGGAAAGTACCCTTTAGGTTTTGAGTTTCTTGCGAGTACTCAGTTTCAAAATATGCGACTTAAATTGCTATTTCTTTTGATTGCGTTGACATAAAAGTTTGGTTTTGCTACATCTGAAAGCTCCTATAGCCCTGAGTATTTGACATGAATTTCAATTTAATACCTCTACGCGTTTACGAGGAAAAAGGTAGTCAGTTTAAAAAAAATTAAAATATTTTTTTGTATGATTTTACTAAAAATGTCTGCTTTTTGTAATTTTTCCATTGTCTGTGCTATATGACGTTGCTTCGTGCCAAATTTCAAGTTTCTGAGTTCACGGGAAGTACCCCGTAGGTTTTGCGTTTGCCGAAAAACTCTAAAATTTGCAGCATAAACGACTGTATCTTTTGATTGCGTTGGTTTTTAAGTTTGATTTTTTCACAGCTGCAAGGGACAATAGACTTGAGTATTTGATATAAATTTCAGCTTGATACCTCCACGCGTTCCTGAGAAAAATGGTCTTGACAGACAGACAGACAGACAGACAGACAGACAGACAGACAGACAGACAGACAGACAGACAGACAGACGGACAACAAAGTGATCCTATAAGGGTTCCGTTTTTTCCTTTCGAGGTACGGAACCCTAAAAAAGAATCGGTCCAGCGGTCTCCGAATAATCGGTGAAGATACATAAAAAAAACAAAGATCCCGACAAATTGAGAACCTCCTCCTTCGATATCTTGAAGTCGGTTGATAAATAAAGAAACGCTGCAAAACATATAAACAGGGTTCAACAATAGACATTTGTAACAAACGCTTTTGTTAAAATGAGATTACAAGGGTTATCATTAGCTTAATTTAAAAGGGTACTGGTAAAAGGCAAAAGTCAAAAGGGTATTGTACAAAATATTGAGGATTTTCCTCCTCAGAGTCCTTAGGGAGATATAAGGACTTAATGAGGTCAGTTAAGATAACATTACTATCCTTAAAAATATACTGATATTAAATATTAAACCAAAATAAAAACTAAATATTAATAGAAATAGAGAAAAAGTAAAAATACCTACTTTAAAAGTCTTATGTTAGTGTCTTTTTTTTTAATATTTTTAAAAAGCCAATGGGCATTTTGACTTACGGCCGTAGCCGACTTCAAGATTTCGAAGGAGGAGGTTATCAATTCGTCGGGATCTTTGTTTTTTTGCTATTTTTAGGGTTCCGTACCTCAAAAGGAAAAAACGGAACCCTTATAGGATCACTTTGTTGTCCGTCTGTCTGTCTGTCTGTCTGTCTGTCTGTCTGTCTGTCTGTCAAGACCATTTTTCTCAGGAACGCGTGGAGGTATCAAGCTGAAATTTATACCAAATACTCAGGTTGATTGTCTCTTGGAGCTGTGAAAAAATCAAACTTAAAAGCCAACGCAATCAAAAGATACAGTCATTTATGCTGCAAATTTTAGTTTTTCGGCACTCGCAAAACCTACGGGGTACTTCCCGTGAACTCAGAAACTTGAAATTTGGCACGAAGCAACGTCATATAGCATAGACAATGGAAAAATTACAAAAAGTAGACATTTTTAATAAAATCATACAAAAAAACATTTTTTAAAATTTTAAACTTACATTTTTTTTCTCGTAAACGCGTGGAGATATTAAATTGAAATTCATGTCAAATACTCAGGGCTATAGGACCTTTCAGATGTAGCAAAACCAAACTTTTATGTCAACGCAATCAAAAGAAATAGCAATTTAAGTCGCATATTTTCAAACTGAGTACTCGCAAGAAACTCAAAACCTACAGGGTACTTCCCGTAAACTCAGAAACTTGAAACTTGGCACGAAGAAACTTCATATAGTACAGACAAAGGAAAAATTACGAAAAGTAGACATTTTTAGTAAAATCATACAATAAATATTTTTAAAAATTTTAAACTTACTACCTTTTTCCTCGTAAACGCGTAGAGGTATTAAATTGAAATTCATATCAAATACTCAGGTCTATAATACCTTTAAGTTGTAAAGGTTTGTACGGAACCCTCGGTGCGCGAGTCCGACTCGCACTTGGCCGGTTTTTTTTATGTATGTTCACCGATTATTCGAAGACGGCTGGACCGATTTGGAAAATTCTTTTTTTCTTTGAAAGAGTATACTTGACAGTTGGTCCCATTGTAACCAGGTCAGCATCTGATGGTGGGATCCTGGAGAAATCGAGGGAACTCTTCAACTATTATAGGCACACCTATAGTGATTAGAGTATTTTTTACAGCAGGTCGAGCTTTGCTTTTGGAATGGTGGATGCTAAGTGAAGTCGGTTATATTTTGTTTAAAATTACATATATTTATTACTTTTCAGTTGCGTACATATTATTGAGAGGCTTGCTCAGATTAATATAACGGGTGATGTGTGTACATGTTTTTAATAAACGAATTTGTTCAGATATATATTTATGTACTTTTATTTTTGATGCCTTGGGAATGCTCATATATTTATGAACTCGACTGAAGCTAACTTAAGTATCCTTAGAATTAAAATGTAAGTAGGTACCTACATTAGATTAGACCCGTTTTACCCGTTCACAATCTTTTTAAAATGAATAATTGTCTGCTTCCATTAAATAAACTTTAAACTTTAAAGGTCAATTTCTTGGTAGCTACTACCAGGGTTTCAGAGTCCCTAATAGTGCTTTTAAGCAGATTTCGCCTCAAATTACTCAATGAAAGTAAATTGACACCAAAGCATTTTGGTAAACCCTTTTAAAAAAAAATCCCTCCACCAGACACAAAAAAAAGGAGTTGGCGGGACGACCTAGACGCGTCTTAGGTTTTTAGGGTTCCTTTCCTTAACAAGATTCAAGATATCTATTCATGACGTACACAATATTACATAAAACATTACATACAAACAAAATAAAGACGTATTGGTGTAGCCGAGAACACGACTGTCGGGTTCTCGTTTCGTAGCTACTACGCGCTACATACGACGAATACGTGGCTACGGGCTACGAGCGTAGCACGTAGCACTAGGTGGCACTGAATGTGTTAAAATGAAAAACGGAACCCTTATAGGATCACTCTAGTGTCTGTCTGTCCGTCTGCCAATTTACTCCGAAACTACTGGACCGATTGAAATGACATTTGGTACACATATGTAATTCGGTGACGGTGACCCAAAGATGGAAGTAACGTAAATTAATTTATTTTTAAACATGAAGACCACTATAGGGGGTAAATTACAAAATTAAAAAAAAAAATGCAAAGTATGTCGTGTTACATTATTATAACTCAACAAAAACCGGCCAAGTGCGTGTCGGACCACGCATAGGAGGGTTCCGTACCTTCAATGGAATAAGAAAAGAACTGAACTGAACCGATAATGTTCAAAACAATTTTCGTAGGCAGGCGCATCTCTTCAAATTTTTTCATATTTTTTGAACTTACGGTTCAAAAGTTACGGGGGGGGGGGGGGGGCTACACAACTTTTCTGACTTTCGAAGCGATTATTTCAGAAAATATTCACTTAATCACAAAATAGTCAAAGAAACCTCAATGTTATTTTGAAAGACCTATCGATTGATGTGTCACATGTTGATATTTGGTTAATTTTTTTTTAAATTTAGTTACCTGTATGGAGCGCCCCCTAAAAATATTTTTTTTTCAAATTTAACTACATAACTAAGTAGCTGCATACAAAATACACCTTATGTGTAAATTTTATTCAGAGACGTCGTATAGTTTCCGAGTAAAATGCCTGTGACATACGGACGGACAGACAGACAGACATGACGAATCCATAAGGGTTCCGTTTTTTGCCATTTGGCTACGGAACCCTAATCATAAAAGGACGGAAGTGCCGTAAAATATCCCTTAATAAACGACCTTTTGAACGGATGTATTGTAACAGGCGGGCAACTACGAAACCCTGCACTGAGCATGGCCCGACGTGCTCTTGGCCGGTTTTAAAATGTAAGATAACGCGAAAACTTCTTTTCTACCTAATAACCGCTCTTAATAACGGAATTATAAGTCAAAAACTGAAAGATATAAAATACTATTATAAGAAGTAACTTCGGAATTTAATCTAATCATGTATTGAAACAGCATCAACGGTCCCTAAAATATAATAAATACTAGCTTTTGCCCGCGGCTTCGCTCGCGTTAAATTCGGGGTAACACGGGTCCCCCTTTCCTGATTGACCCCCGGAATGCTCCATACAAACTTCCACCCCTCATTTTAGGGAAGTGGAGGGTTAGAAAGAGACAAAAACTAGCCTACGTCACTCTCCATCCCTTCAACTATCTCCACTTAAAAAATCACGTCAATTCGTCGCCCCGTTTTGCCGTGAAAGACGGACACAACAAACACACACATACACTTTCCCATTTATAATATTAGTATGGATTATATTAACATAAAATATAATGGTTACTCACGTCACTTTAGTCACTTCGCGCGACATGTTTCGGAGAGCTTAGGTCTCCATCTTCAAGTAACAGTTACATTTCATAGTGTTAGTATGTCTCACGAAAGTTTAAATTTAATAATATTAACTCTTTTTTTTCTTACTTTACCAAACTACTAGTTACTGTTTAAATCTGTTTATCTACACTCACATTTTATGTCCTCTAAAACTTTCACAAACATTTAAACTTTCATAGTTCTTACACGTATTTATTTGTTATAAGTGTTATAACTTAACCGCGTATACAACGCGCGGTCTTTCTTCTGGACCACGGGGACAATGTCGTCCTCGAAACGTCGAGGTATTTTTTAAAATATATGCGCGGTTAAGTCCCGAAACCCTTCTAGTTAGATTTGCTATACTATGCTTGTTTCTAGATCCGGAGATCAATCAAATTGTCAGAGAATGCAAATAACTTGAAGAAAACAAATCTTAGAGTTCTGGGTTTGATGCAAATTATGGGAAATTATGTAATCAATGTTGCCTAGCAACGCAGGAAACAAGGAAATTTGTTTTCCTCTTACTTTATAAATTATGTAAATTTTATTTATCAGACTCCCGACCTATGAGTATTAATTTTTATTCACAATAGACAACTCGCAGCCACCTACACCGCTCTGCGACAGAGAGCGGAGCCCCGGCCTACTTACACCTGGCGTAAAGGACTGTTTTGACAGTTGTCAAAATACAAAAGGCGTAATATTTGTTATTTTATCAAGAAATTGTGCCATCTAATAATGAAAAACGTAGTGCAGTGCTCATATAATGTTTTTACATAAGTTCATTTACTGCATCCGTGTTCTTCTCTGTGTTCACATAAGCTTCCTGCCCCAAGTGTCTTCTAGTGCGTGGTGAATTTATGCTACTTCAATATCTTAGTCTATATTTTTCTTTTTTATCCCTATGTAGTCGTTGTTCTTGTTAGGTACTTTAATTTTCTTACTTCTTATACCTATTTGTCTACATTAATTTAACTAATCTAGCATTTATATTAAGTATTTTATGCCTTCTCAGCCCAATGTAAACCCGGCGGAGGTGCTGTATTGTCTAACTTGCGGCGACAACAAACAATACAAAGGACAGAGGGGACTCGCTATCCATACCGCTCGCCGCCATGGCGTTCGTATGGTTATTGACCCCCCACCGCCCAGCGCTTCCCAGCCATTACCATCTGTCGTGGACGATACAGCAGCTCCCGCGAGCCCTACAGCAACACCTGCAGAAAGGCTAGGGCTGTTAAAGGCAAATCATCATATTATAAAAAGAATACCTCGCGGTGCGCGCACATCTGTCGCTTCCTGCCTCTCGGAGTGCGTGTCAAGGGTCGTCATGGAAAATACCCCTCAAGCATGGGAGAGCTTACTCACATTCCCCTACAAAGTCTTACACGCAGACAAATCTAATAAAGCCTCGCTTACGTCACAAATTAAACAAAATACGCTTCAAGCACATAATTTATCAATCTTTCCTCGAAATCATCAACATACCATTACAAATAAGCCAAAAAATACTTTAAATTCTAAAATAAGAACAATAGAAAGTAAGCTTTCCGAAGGGGATGTTAGTGGTGCTGCCAGGCTTTTATTTTCCCGTGACGATCTTGCTGCATACTCCGCTGAGACCCACGCCGCTTTGAGAGAAAAACACCCTGTTCCTTCAGCCTCCTCTGTATTACCAGATCCCCCCACTCCTGATGAACCTAGAGTTGTGGTGTCCGAGGATGCAGTCCAGCTAGCCATAACATCCTTCCCCAACGGGTCCGCTGGTGGGCTGGACGGACTCTCTCCCCAGCATCTTAAGGACCTCACCTCCACGTCTTTAGGTGAGCAGAAGGCTACTTTGCTAAAGCAACTGACAAGCTTGATTAACTTAATGCTGTCAGGACAAGTGAACGCTGAGATTGTTCCGGTCCTGTACGGCGCCAATCTCATTGCTTTAGCAAAGAAAGACGGTGGAATTCGTCCAATTGCCGTGGGCTGCACTCTTAGACGCCTTGCGTCTAAACTCTGTTGCCGTCAATTCAGCGAGAGGCTTTCTAAAGGTTTCAAGCCCCGACAGTTGGGGTTTGGTGTCAAAGGCGGCTGTGAGGCCGCAGTACATGCTGCGCGCACCTTCCTGAGTCGTCCAGACTATGAAGTTTTTGTAAAGATCGATGTAAAAAACGCATTCAATTCGGTGGATCGCGGCGCTCTGTTAGCCGAGGCCAAAAAAGAGCTGCCGGATCTCTACAGCTACTTATGGCAGTGCTACGGAGCGCCATCAAAATTAGTTTTTCGGGATAAAATCATTTCGTCGTGCGTGGGCTGCCAACAGGGAGATCCGCTTGGTCCGGCAATTTTTAGTTTAGCAATTCAGCCAATAATCTCGTCTCTAAATTCAAAATTTAATTTATGGTATTTAGACGATGGTTCACTGGGAGGTGATGCATCTACTGTTTTGCAGGATTTGCAGACAGTCATCCAAAAATTTTCGGAAATCGGCCTTCTTTTAAACTTTTCAAAATTTGAAATTTTTATTCCAAATCACATTTCACAAGATAAAAAAACTGACATACTTACAAATTTTAACACCATACTGCCCGACGTTTCCGTACTTTCAAATTCATCCCTCACTCTTTTAGGCTCACCCATTTTCGAAGAATCTATTAACCCTGTGATCAACTGTAAATTAAACTTATTCAACAATACATCCGACCTTCTTTATCAAATCAATCCTCATATGGCCCTTTTTATTATACGTTTTTGTCTATTTACTCCTAAATTTATGTATCTATTACGGAGCTGCCCAATTTGGAAATTTTCGACCATTTTGTCATCCATTGATACCTCCCTTCAGACAACACTGTCAAAAATTCTAAATATTAATTTTGACTTCAGAACCTGGTCCCAAGCGGTTCTCCCTATAAGGTTCGGGGGGCTGGGTATTCGAACCTCGGCTAGCGTAGCCCTGCCTGCTTTCCTGTCCTCTGCTTATTGCTCGCTATCTCTTGTCGGCATCATTCTAAACCATACTCAGATAGTCGACGATGAGGTGGCGACTCTAAGGGAGGCGAGGGAAGCGTGGTGCGGCTCGTGCCCTGGATCGGATATCCCGGCCACCCGACATGTTCAAAAAGCGTGGGATGCCCCTCGCCTCAAGACAGTTCACGCATCACTCATCGATAATAGTCAGGACGACTCGGAACGTGCCCGCCTTCTGGCGGTATCAGTTCCAGAAGCAGGTCACTGGCTGCATGCACTCCCATCACGTCAAATAGGCACCGTTCTGGATCCAAGCTGTTTAAGGATAGCAATATGCTTGAGGCTTGGGTCCAGAATTTGCGTCCCCCACACCTGCATCTGTGGAAAGAGCGTCGATCAGCTTGGGCGACACGGTCTTTCATGCATCAAAAGCGCTGGCCGGCTATACCGTCACGGCACTATCAACGATTTGATCCGTCGCTCGCTTGCCACTGCCTCAATACCAGCCATCCTAGAGCCTACTGGTTTGGCAAGAGATGACGGCAAGCGCCCCGACGGAGCTACGTTGGTGCCGTGGAGGCTAGGTAGAGCCTTGATATGGGACGCTACTTGTGTCGATACGTTCGCCCAGTCTCATATCCAGGCAACCCGCTCGCAGGCCGGCGCTGCGGCTGATCAGGCTCAGTTTCTCAAGCGCCGCAAATACTCGTCTTTACTTAAAGACTATGAGTTTGCGGCGCTTGCGATAGAAACTTTGGGCCCCTGGTCAGCCGACATGAAGAAGTTTATGGGGGCCCTGTCGCCGAAGTTGATTGACACCTCGGGAGACCGTCGTGCTGGCAGTTACCTCTCGCAACGAATTTCTATCGCAGTTCAGAGAGGTAACGCCGCCAGTGTGATGGGGACCATGCCGCAAGGCGACCTATTAGACGGGGTTTTCTTTCTATAATAGTATTTAGTTTCGAGATAGTTTTAAGTTTAATATAGAGTTTTAGTTTTTTAAAGAGTTGTAATTTATTTGTAATCAATTAGATTATATCATTGTCAAAAGTTTCTGTTGGGGGAAAGTAGTGTCAGACGACGTATAATGTAATTCATAGTTTGTCGCATACTGTTTTTGTTTCCGTAATAATACGTAATCTTTTTTGTTCTAATGTTAAAATATAAGCCCTTTCCTGTATAACTGAGACAACTTCGGCAGTTTTTGCCTATTTTGGTATTACTATTTTCCAATTCAAACACTTTGCTGGTCTGTTACTCTGACCTCCACCCATTAAAAGCTGCCAGATGCCCGGATCTAGCAATAAGGATAATATAGCAATCAAACCATGGTTTTGGTTGCTCTCATTATTGTGTCATATATGACGTGGCCAGCATTTAGTCCATTATAACAAATAAGTAATAATATATTAAATCTCAATAATACATAACGATGCGTTGTTCTTTCAGAAAACAAATCAAAACAGTTTAAGAGAACGACCATGTTTCGTGTAAAAGAAAAAATAATTTTAAACAAAAAGAACCGACGTCACTAAGCATCCACCTTTCCAACAGCAAATGCTCGAGCTGCTGTAAAAAATACTCAAATCACTATAGAGGTGTGCCTATAATAGTTGAAGAGTTCCCTCGATTTCTGCAGGATCCCATTATCACACCCTGACCTGGTTACAATTGGACCAACTGTGAAGTATACTCTATCAAACAAAAAAAATCCAAATCGGTCCAGCCGTCTTCGAATAATCGGTGAACATACATAAAAAAAAAGCAAAAAAAACAAAGATCCCGACGAATTGATAACCTCCTCCTTCGAAATCTTGAAGTCGGTTGATAAATAATAAAGTCCAAATGTGACTTCGCAAATTGTAATAAAAGATTTATCTGTGCTGACAACTTTAATACGTGAGAGATAAGCATTAAGGGCTTATGATGGTCGCCATTACCCACACGACAAGCTCTTGGCACCTTCGACACGAAAGAGACAGACAGATCACGTAAATAAATATCATAATGTCCGCGCTGAATTGCTGATATCTTATCCCGTTATCAAATATCATGCAGATAATGATAAGTTGGGAATTTAGTTATCGTTGAAAAGTTGTTGTGGATGTGAGTTTTTCGCTATTACGCGTGTATTGTGACGGATATTCTGATGTGTAGATAATTATAATTTGAGGTACGTGTATATAAGGTAGCTTTGACGAAGATTTTAAGAGAGGTATGGGCACTGGGAATGGCATCTCGCTAAGTGTGGTAGGGCCCAGGGACCGGAACTGGTAACCAATATAGGGGTATTAGATTGGGTATTTGATAGAGTTGTTTTTAAAAACCCTATCAATTCGGTAAGCGTATCGGTTGAATTACCCGAACGAAAAGCTAACCATATCAATACAGTTAATTCGGGTAAGTGGTTACAACCCAGCATATGGTTTCCCTATCAGATAGGGTTTTTCAAAAGCGATTAAGCTATTTTAAACTCTGTGACCAATACATTTAGCTTATTTATTATTCGAGCACCCTACGAGCTAAGCGCTGCCGGTATGGCGGCACGAGCGAGCCTACAGACAAACAAGAATCTTTTTGCGTATGTTTTCGTACTTACGCCTTTGATCTAGACGCTATTATTGCTTGTTAGTGCGCTAAAAGATCGTTGTGTGGTGCCGATGTTTTTGTTCGAACGTGACGGCTCGTGTTGATTGAATCTTAGACCCAGGCTTATAGGAACCAAAATCAAATGCATATTGTGAAGTGTTAAAATACATAATTTTGTGTTATTCTAGTTCACCGATACTTTTAGTATAATGAAACGATCAATATCAGTCAGAGTTGGACACTCAAGAATAAAATCATTATTTGAAAAAGATATCGTAAGAATAAACTTATGTTGATTGTATTCCCGTTAAAATAATTCAAAATAATTTCGTCGGGACTAATTCATATGCGAGAAAATGTAATAAAAATAATTGATTCTTAACAGAATTATTTAATCTTCCTTTTTATTTTAAATAAAGTTCCGCGTATAAGAATGTAATCTGAGCTTTTCGGTGTAAGAATACATCGCGTGGAAACTGGACCTAATCCCAATAAGGCGTAGCTTCCCTTATGCCCAGCAAAAGTTATATCTGTTTTAAAATCCAAGGTAGGCAGATATTACGGTAGTACTATTAGTTATTCTGTGGATATACTCTTTTCACTTCTCATGCTCGTAAAGTTCGACTTTAAATCGTGCGTGGACGATATAAAATCGCATTTTAAGCTCTAGGGCATAAAGTAAAATTTTCTTCTAAGACCAAGAATGTGGCCCAACAGCCAAACACAGTCAAAATATATTGCACAATTTAATTGAGCAGTAAAATTTCGTAAAATACTGAAACTTGTTATTTTATTATATTCTTGCTATAATTATTTGAATTGCGTGTTTTCTATAATTAAATAAATGAAATCAAATAAAATAGGAGTTGATAATAGTTTAGGAATGCCCCGAAATGTTTTGATGACTTGGCAGAAAATTTATAAATTCACATGTTGAAAATTCAAAAAAATATATTCAAAAATTAAACCATATTTGTTTTCATTGTAATATTTTTGTTACAACTTGAAATTGTTTTACGATTACCGATAAATAATGTCCTCGCAATTGAAGTGAAAATTAGAGTGTAACTCTCGTCCATAAAACCCATTTTACACGCGACTTTATATCAATCCTCGCTCGGATGAATAAACGCCTCGCGTGATATCGTACGTTTTATGCACTTGTTGTACAAACTACTATTATAATATAATAAAAATAAAATAAAAATGAAACAATAATAAAACAATAATAAAACAATAATAAAACAATAATAAAATAAAAATCAAATGAAAATGAAATAAAAATGAAATAATAATGAAATAAAAATGAAAATAAAATTAAAATAAAATTAAAATGAAATGAAAATAAAATTGAAAATAAAATGAAAATAAAATGTAAATAAAATGAAAATAAAATTAAAATAAAATTAAAATAAAATTAAAATAAAATTAAAATAAAATTAAAATAAAATTAAAATAAAATTAAAATAAAATTAAAATAAAATTAAAATAAAATTAAAATAAAATTAAAATAAAATTAAAATAAAATTAAAATAAAATTAAAATAAAATTAAAATAAAATTAAAATAAAATTAAAATAAAATTAAAATAAAATTAAAATAAAATTAAAATAAAATTAAAATAAAAATAAAATTAAAATAAAATTAAAATAAAATTAAAATAAAATTAAAATAAAATGAAAATAAAATTGTGGTGGCCATCAGCACCACACTCCTAACAACTTCAGCGGGCCCAAGTCAGGGGCGACGGCACGAGTGGACCGCGGGATGGCGATCCCTGGCTGTGACGTCACGCCCCGCCGCGCTGGCGCTGGCCGGAGCTCACTGCATGGCATCGCCTGCGTTCGGACACTTCGGTTCGGACAGTGGTCATCCGAGACTCGCATTGACCGCACGTCGTTTTGCCCCGCCTTATCGTTAGCCTTTGGTTACGCGCGCTCCGCTATCTAGAATTGTTTAGCTTAGCGCCTTCATTCATTTCTTCACTATCTATCTTCTTCAAACCTTTTTTCGAATAATTAAGTACTGCATATAAAGCTGATTGTTATATAGACCCACACGTTTAATTTATTCACCTAAGAGTAGGGTTCTATAAAATGAAAAATGAAAATAAAACGAAAATAAAACGAAAAAAAAAAAGAAAATGAAAGAGAACAAAATAAACAATAAAATGGAAATAAAATTTAAAAAAAATTAACATAAAATGAAAAAAAAAAAAAAATTATAAACTGAAAATAAAATGAATATAAAATGAAAAAATATATAATCTGAATCTGAGTAACCCGACAGATTTTAACCATAAATTCCTGATAATTGACTGATAAATAACTGACTGAGACTTAAATGTCTTATAAACTTTTCTGGAATTAGCCTAGTTTCAGAGTTATTCTTCTTTGTCGATACACTCTTTCCAGAGTGGTCGTTGCCAAAATGTACTAATTTATTTTAATCGTCAGTTTTACCAATAACATTTATGTTTTTATGTTCAAAAGCATTTTAAAAAAATCCAAAAACAATAAAAAAATTTTTTTTGCTGAAATCGACCTAAATTCATATAACATTTATTACTCCTTATGACCTCAGGAATTTATGGTTAAAATCTGTCGGGTTACTCAGATTCACCGTGTATAATAATAATAATAAAGAAACCAGTCCATCTTGAATTTTAAAACAGATATAATTTATACACCCCGAATAATTAGCCGAAAATAATTACCATGACGATTTTTCAGTAAAAAGTATATAACCGCCATCTTGGACTATAAAACAAATTATTTTCGAAATCTACATCCTCTAATTTATAAATATTATTTGAAACGGGGTATTTACCTCGCACCCGAAATATCGGATGCCCAATAACCAAAGCCCGGATGACGGGAGCAAATATGTACTTTTTTCTAGTGCTTAATTAAATATCGACTATTCTATCGACATCCATACCTACGAACAATTTTTGAATCAGAAATTTATTGAACATAAGTTATGAGAAAAGTATCTATTTAAAAGAACTGTCTGTCTTATTTTATTATTACGATCATTCACACGAGTATGATATTATTGATAATAATTATAGTATGTAATTAGTTGACTGAAATAATATATAATGTAAGCTTACCTAGGTACCTGACGTAATATTGTGTAACAACCTGACATGTAAGATAATGAGTTTGATCAATACATTTCTGGTTCAAAATTTGTTCGTATGGATGTCGATAGAATAGTCGATATTTAATTAAGCACTAGTGAAAAGTGTATTTTTGCTCCCGTCATCCGGGCTTTGCCAATAACGCTAATATACATGGTAAATACCCCGTTTCAAATAATATTTATAATGTTGTGAGCTTAAAATCGTATATCCCATAATTAGCTGAAAACGACTGCCAATCCCTACGCCAATTCATGGGATTAGGTTGCCAAGCGGACCACAGGCTCAACTGAGCCGTGGCAAAAGCCGGGACAAACGCTAGGAGGATGAATGTATTGGTTTGTGTCAAATCGATTTGAATATGAATAAAAATTGTGTTTTTATTCTTATTCAAAATAATTATTGCCCAACTCATCAGTACGTGCGAACTATGCAAAAATAAACTGAAGGTAAGACACATTTCTTTAACAGAAATTATTTAATTTAAAGTTGTGTACGCGAGCAGAGGACTGGACTGTGAGTGTGACTTTTCCAGAATGAATAAACGACAGCAAATCTTATATTCACTCAATTTGTTCCGCCGCCACCTCTCCTGTTCCATTTCAAATGAGAAAGATAGAACCGCCTGCCTGCGTGGAAAAGCGACAGGAAAAGGGTAGCCCTATGATAGGGTAAGCGGTAAATATTAAGGCTATCTTTACCCCATTCGACTCGGAAACCACATTGAAAAGGATTAAGCCTATTCAAAATGATTTCCATATCGATAGGGTAACCCAATGATAGGGTAACCCTATCATTAGGGTAAGACTTTGATAGGGTTACCCTATCGAAACGATTAATCAAATGAAGGGGTTTTCCGGTCCCTGGGTAGGGCACGTTCAGCGCATGCCATCTCGCTCAAATCTGGAGCAGAGCCCGACTGGGGAAGTACCTCCACCTTACAGAAAATCACAGCCAAATAGCACTAGACCCTACTCATAGTGTTGTGTTCCTGCTGGTGAGTAAGGTTGCCAAAGAGCTCAAAGAGGACCCGGTGTGTTGACGATGAGGGACCCTCTTGTTCCTTTAGCCGTTAACACAGTGAATGCTCCTTTTTGTAAAGGGTCGGCAACGCGCATGTGACTCCTCTGGAGTTGCAGGCGTCCATTGGTTACGGTAGCTGCTTACCATCCGGCGGGCCGTATGCTTGTTTGCCACCGTCGTGGTATAAAAAAAAATTGACCGGACGAGCGACAGCGACCCGGTAAGAAGAAATGTAAACACCAGGAGACGTATCTTTCCAAACTTCTGTACTGTTGCTAAAGATTAAACATGTGTTTTTTATATGTAATAGCCCAACTAGCAAAGTGATCTTATAATTCAATATTATTAGTAATTATCTACTAATAACGATCTTATAAAGGGCTTGTCGTAGAGTATTTTACTTATAACAGCATGCGACAAGCTGTAACATACTCAAGAGCATACATTTTTATATTTTAGTCCTATAGTTTGCTAAAAGACAAGCACACAAAACGGTTACAGGATAATGTTACTATTAGAAACATTTCACAAGCGTAAATGCTCTCAAGACCATTTGTTCTTATTTCACAGTCCTATAGTTTGCTACAAGACAAGCGCACAAAACGGTTATAAGATACTTTTACTAATAGTAACATTTCACAAGCGCAAATACTCTTAAGATCATTTGTTTTTATTTCAAAGTCCTATAGTTTGCTACAAGTCAAGCGCACAAAACGGTTACAGGATAATTTTACTTATAGTAACATTTCACAAGCGTAAATACTCTCAAGATCATTTGTTTTTATTTCACAGTCCTATAGTTTGCTACAAGACAAGCGCACAAAACGGTTATAAGATACTATTACTAATAGTAACATTTCGCAAGCGCAAATACTCTTAAGATCATTTGTTTTTATTTCACAGTCCTATAGTTTGCTACAAGACAAGCACACAAAACGATTACAGGATAATTTTACTTATAGTAACATTTCACAAGCGCAAATTCTCTCAAGATCATTGGTTTTTGTTTCAGTCTTATAGTACGTTAAAGGATTATCTTAATAAGACTCTAATAAGTATAAGTATCCTATAATAGTCTGCAGAAAGATTAAATAGTCCTGAATGATATTTGATCCTGTAGTAGTATTTTGGAAGAGAACAAGATATTGTAATACACTAAGCTTAGGTTACTATAAGCTTGCATCATTATTAGTCTATTCATTGACATTAGAAAGAAAACCTGCTACGTCAAGTGCAAATACAGATGACGTCAACGAGGGTTCCGTGACGGAATTATTTATTGACTCCGATAGTGAAAAAATTGCAGAAGCGTTCAACTGTGACATTGAAAAATGCAAGAAGTATTAAAAAATAGTGAATTACGTGAAAATAAAACACTGGACCGTAAAATTTAATGTTCTTCACATAGCCCTGAATGAATTTTCTACTATTTTAAACAAAATATTAAATAACGTTTTACCTAACAATGCACGAATTTTATTTTAATGGCAGGAGTAAAACTCATCTTCCAAGTAGTGATTGTACACTAGCATATAAGAACAGACTTGACACCACAATTGTTGAATTCGTGGATCGTTCACAACTAGGTATAACACTTCTCTGATAGGATGAAGTGTATTATTGACCATTTTGATTTTGACCAATTGACCATTCACATTCGTTGAGATTTATAAAGTTATCTTGACTTAAAAACAGTCAACGTCTAAAAATATCACCATCGGGTAAAAAACTAAAAAGATTAAAAAAATTGTTGCGATTTATAGATTTTAGTAGGTATGAGTAGGTTTCGCGAGGAACCTTAATATATTTTAATATGGAGGCAAGTTATCTGGGTTGAGACTGCTATAAGTGCAAATTTACCTTTAAAGTTCCCATAAGATACTTAATGCAAACAATTTTTAAAACATGGCGAATGTTTTCAATAATTGTCGAAATATTATTTTAACATACAATTCTCTGTATGCTTTTTTCAAAGGGCATTGTGAAATTCAACATATTTTGGTAGACGTTTACAATAAAAATGAATTCCCCGGCGATTTCACCCACTATACACACTATATTTTAGAATACTTATATTATATTACGTTCTACAATAAAAAACATTATTACAAGTTCATAAAGTTTTTAAGTATTTCTTTATTATTATCACGTCACAAAACTACGAGATCCACCGGCCGGTACAACGCAAAATGTTTATGAAACGTATTTCTAACTAAGAACGTTAATAGCCCATTTTAAACAGTGTTACTCTAGTAAGATACTTATGCCAGATACTCATAGGAGAATTTGTATTTAAAAATGTGGTTTCTCAGAGCATTATAGAAGTGTTTGTGCTTCTGAAAGTGTATTATAGGACTTATTGACATTCTGCGAGTTGATTATAAGATCGTTACAAGTAAACAATGCTCCTATAACTGCGCCCAAATCCAGGTATGTAGCAAAGCACAGGTATATTATAAGTATAAAACAAGTAGGCTTGAAGAATACTATAAGTATTGATTTTACCTCTAGGTAAAGATAAAAGATAGTGCCTTGTAGTACATATGGATGCTGATAAGCAGAGCTCGGATTTTTCACGGCAAAACAAAACACTAGCGTAATTTAGCCAGTGCTTGAAATATTATTTTATCGACACCTATCGAGTCTTACTAGAGTATATGACAGGTATTGCCTCAGTACATTTTTTCTTTTTTTATTCGATGGTACACGTATCAGTGTGAATGTCAAAATTTAAAAACTAACAAACGTGCGAAAATTTCGAAAAACAGGAGACTTACTAGAGCTCAAAATCAATATTTTTGACCAGTCTAAGGTGACCTACTGGGGGTTAGAAGGTTGTGCATTAATTACCGGACATCCTGTATAAGTAATAAAATAACTTTTCATTTTAGCTTTGCCATAGTCGAGCAACAAAGAGGTAGGTCTGCATGTACAACTTAGAACGAAGTAACTATACCACCTCATTTAAAATGATAGAAACGACTGCAAATTTCATCTCACATGACATATGACATTCACACTTTAACTGTCATTTCATTACGTATAAAACGTAAATTGCATCTAGGTATTATTTATTTCGCAACGCATTGAATCCGACGTGTTGGATATACGTATAATAACTTAATATTGCAAGGTATCAATTAATACAAAAATGAGTAATGTACAAGATCGGATCAAAACGTGGATTGAAAATCACCCTGAGTTAGTCTATAATGAAGTGACCTCCACTATATACTGCTCTATGTGCGATATGCATCTAAAACTGAAGAAATGCAATATTGAGAATCATGTGAAAAGCAACCGCCACAATTACCGTTCGGGGCAACCAAATAGGAAACATCAATTTTATTTCGATTTAATTATTTTTCTTATTTCATGCAAAATACCATGGGCAACAGTCAACAACAATAATTTTCGTCATTTTTTTAACAAGTATTTATGTTGCGACTGCTCTATGACTTCTTTACCGGACGAATCGACCCTGCAAAAATTTATTTAAATCTCGTGTACAAAAAAACTATACAGGGTATAAGAGAGGTAAACAAAACCAATTATTTGTGGATATCTATAGACGAAACACCAGATTTCATGGGAAAATGTGTGACAAACGTGGTGATTCGGTCTTTGCAAAAAAATTGTTCTAAGCAATTTTATCTTTTGGGGTCGAAGGTTTTAGAGAAGGTAAATGGGGAAACAATAGCAAACCTAATAATAAACCAATTAAAATTTTTGTTTCAAAATTCTTTCAATGATAACGTAAACAATTTGCTTTTACTTTGCACAGATAGTGCCGCATATATGCTTAAAGCCGGTCGTATTTTAAAAGCAACGTTTCCTCGTATGAAACACATTACGTGTTTAGCTCATGGTCTGCACCGGGTTGCCGAAGAAGTGCGAGATAATTTCAAAGGTGTGGATGGGTTGATATCGAATGTCAAAAAGATATTCCTAAAATCTCCAGAGCGTGTACGCCTTTTTAAGGCAAAATATCCGTCCATTCCCCTACCTCCCGAGCCAATTATCACCAGATGGGGAACTTGGATATCTGCTGCGGTATATTACGCTCAATACTATGAGCAAATACGTGATGTCGTCTCCATACTTGCTAATGACTCGGCAGCTATAAGAGCTACAAAAAAATGTTTTCAAACACGCAAACTACGACCGGAGTTAAATTTCATTCGCGACAACTACGAAGTAATAGCCTCTTCAATAGAACAATTGCAATGTTCGACTTTATCCATTGCGGAATCCTTCCTCATTCTGGATACTGTTCGTTGCTACGTAAACTGGAGTAAACTTTTACCAGTGATACGTAAATTTGAAGCCGTGCTCGAACGAAATCCTGATTACGAAATTTTAAGAGACATATCTGAAAATATTACCCGAACTGATAATGAATTCTATAAATTTGCTCCCTTGACGTCAACTGAAGTTGAACGTACATTTAGTGTACATAAATGGATTTATAGTGATAAACGCAACTGTTTACTCCCAGAGAATGTTGAAAAGATAATGATCATCTACTCCTATCACTATTACCCAAATAAAATGTCTTGTGCTGCTGTGTGTACTGACGTAGATTTTGAAGAAGAAATTGCGTCTGTTTCTAATATATAGTAACTTTATACAAATGTTTTTATTAGTTTTATTACATATTAATTTTATTTGGTGACTTTTATTTCTTCTAGTTCTGAATTATCGATATCGATAAAATAATATTTCAAGCACTGGCTAAATTACGCTAGTGTTTTGTTTTGCCGTGAAAAATCCGAGCTCTGCTGATAAGCAAATAATGTGTCAATCCACAAAAACAAAAAATTACATTTAAATGCCGTTTTGTAGCCTGTTTACTGATCTACGTTTTGCAAAAAATACAGTTTCCAAAAGTGATTTGAGGTAAGTAAATATTTAAAAAACTAGAACGTCGAAAAAACGTCGTCTGAAAAAACTGACTTAACAACAACAACACGAACACACTACACATAGATTTACCCTATCTGCACATGTGCTTCACACTGTATTTCTTACATAAATTTACCGTATATAATAATGTTGTGTGGCGAACGTCATCTCGCTCAAATCTGGAGCAGAGCCCGACTGGGGAACATACAGAAAACCACAGCCAAATAGCACTAGACCCTACTCATAGAGCAGAAAGGCCGCTAGATAGCTCTGAAAGGATGAAGTGTGTTAACGACGGTGAACCCTCTTGTCTCTGTAGCCGTTAACACAGTGAATCCTCTTTTCTAAAGGGTCGGCAACGCGCATGTGACACCTCTGGAGTTGCAGGCGTCCATAGGTTACGGTCGCTGCTTACCATCAGGCGGGCTGTATACTAGTTCTAAAAAAAATCTTGTCCATTTCAGTGAACCATGGCGACCCGGCCATATCAGGGCTACCCGTTCACCAACCCGCACGTCACCGACGCGCCCTCTATCGACGCGGCAACAGCCAGCCGGTGGAACGACCTGCCTCGCCGACCCATCCAGCCTGTACAACCTGTGATATACGTAGACATCCCGGAGGGAGACAGCCATGTTTCTGTGAGTAATTCGGTGGAACCTGCGCCGCCCATCAAGCCCGTACAAACTGTGGTCTACGTGGACATTCCGGAGGGAGACAGCCATGTTTCTGTGAGCAACCCGGTGGAACCTGCCCCGCCCATCTAGCTGATCTAGCCCGTACAAACTGGGGTCTACGTGGACATTTCGGAGGGAGACAGCCATGTTTCTGTGAGCAACCCGGTGGAACCTGCCCGCCCATCTAGCTGATCTAGCCCGTACAAACTGGGGTCTACGTGGACATTCCGGAGGGAGACAGCTTTGTTTCTGTAAGTAACCCGATGAAACAACCTGCCCCGCCGACCCATCCAGCCCGCACAACCTGTGGTCTACGTGGACATTCCGGAGGGAGACAGCCATGTTTCAGTGAGTAACCCGGTGAAAATATCCACCATATATCATTAGTTACCAAACCTATATTAACTTGTTGTACATCAATCGATAGGTCTTTAAAAATAACATCAACGTTTCTTTGAACATTTTGTAATCAAGTGAATATTTTCAAATATAATAATATTTTGTCATGAGTGCTTTTTAGGGTTCCGTAGCCAAAATGGCAAAAACGGAACCCTTATAGTTTAACCCCCCCTGTAACTTTTGAACCGTAAGTCCGAAATTAAAATTAAAAAAATTGGGAGGATGCGCCTTATCATATACTTTATAATTGTTTTGAACATTATCGGTTCATCCATTTTTGAGTTATCTCCAAAAACTTCTTCTATAGGCATCAGATAGCTTATGGTATTAGTTTGGTTCTTATTCCATTGAAGGTACAGTCACCGGCAATAGTATCTTCCTACGCGAAGCAAAAATATATGACACGCTTTTATGGCCCTACAAATAAGAGCGTGTCACATATTTTCGCGGCCATCATGTAGAAAGATACAATTGCCGGTGACTGTACGGAACCCTCCATTATGCGTGGTCCAACACGCACTTGGCCAGTTTTGTTATTTAACTCAGTGTTAGTCACTTAGTTTTTTGTTAAAGTTAAGAAACCCTGGTCTAGATCAAAAGATACCTTTTATTGCTCGTCACACTGACACGATCCTTATTTCTAATAGTATTATTATTACAGATGCCGAACCCACAAAACGCGGCCGGTAAGAAATACGAACCGGAACCGGAGCCGGTTATCTACATAGACGTGCCGGAGAGCAGCGGCAGCGACGTCGCCGGACCGGCCACGCCAGAACCGGAACCAGAATACGTGCAAGTTAGTCGGAACACACTCTCACTCTCTCTCTCTCTGAGTAACTTATAGCGCGACGCAGTTAGTTACTCAGAAACAGCCCTGGATCCGAATTTTTGGACCCAGGTCCTTAAACTACGTCTACCGGCCTTATCACACTTGAGCGATTTGAAAGCGATTTCTATACAAAACTTGTACGCGGCAAACTCGCGGCGTGTTCGCTCCCATACAAAACTCGCTCGCAAATCGCAAATGTGATAACGCTCTAAAAGAGATAATATGGGTACTGCGAATGTCATCTCGCTATGTGTGGTAGGGCACAGCACAGCGAATGTCATCTCACTCCAATCTGGAGCAGAACCCGACTGGGGAAGTACCTCCACCTTACAGAAAACCACAGCCAAATAGCACTACACCCTACTCATAGTGTTGTGTTACTTGTGTTCCTGCTGATGAGTAAGGTTGCCAAAGATCTCAAAGATGACCCAGTGTGTTGGCGATGAGGGGCCCTCTTGTTCCTTTAGGCGTCAACACAGTGAATCCTCCTTTTTGTAAAGGGTCGGCAACGCGCATATGATACCTATGGAGTTGCAGGTGTCCATAGGTACGGTAACTGCTTACCATCATGCGGTCCGTATGCTTGTTTGCCACCGTCGTGATATAAAAAAAAAACAAATGTGACAGTCTTCACTACATCATATTAAATTGTATTCAGCAATAATGTATAAGCGTCGGTCGCAAAATGGTACCTTTTGAGGAAGACTGCCACAAATTACTCCGACGTAAGTAGTCAAGTCCCGTAGAAACGTGGAAGTTCAAATCAGTATCAAGCTTAAAGCTGTTACACTTTACTTTTTTAGTGTCCTAACTAGCATCCTAATTAGGATCCTAACTAGTTTTCATAGTAAATTTACTTGCTAAATGCGGTTAGACTTGACTAAATTTAGAAACTAACCCCCTTATTCATAAACGTCTACTAAAGTTAAGAGGCCTCTGATAATCGTTTGTCCCTTTCCGTCCAACCAATATGAGGGAAAGGGACAAACGATTATCAGCGATCTCTTAACTTTAGTGGCCGTTTATGAATAAGGGGGTTAATCATTTAGGAAGATAACTAGGACAACAAGTGTAACAGGGCTTTTACCCCTGTCACCCAATTAATAAAAACAGTTTTACGCAGGAGACGATATTCTACGATCCGTTCGAAAACCGCCGGATCGACCAGCAAAAGCCATCCGACGCACCGGACACGGACGGCGCCGGACCGTCGCGTCCAACACGGCCGGACACTTTGGATCTCCAAGGAGCCTCGGGGTCATCGGGTAAACACTAGCTTTAATTTTAATTCAATTGATCGATCATCAGAAGTCGGGCGACGCACCAAACACGGACGGCGCCGGAACGTCGCGTCCGACACGGCACGACAAGATCTCCACGGAGATTTGGGGTCATCCGGTAAATATTATTTAAACGAAAAGCTTTTCCTGATCGATCAGACAAGTCGGGCGTCGCATCAAACACGGACGGCGCCGGAACGTTACGTCCAACACGGCCCGACACTTTGGATCTCCATCGGGTAAATACTAGTTCAATTAAAAGCTTTTCCTGATCGATCATCAGAAGACTGGCGACGCACCAAACACGGACGGCGCCGGAACGTCGCGTCCGACACGGCCCGACACTTTGGATCTCCACAGAGCTTTGGGGTCATTCGGTAAATATTAGTTAAACGCAAAGCTTTTCCTTATCGATCAGCAGAACTCCGGCGACGCACCAAACACGGACGGCGCCGGAACGTCGCGTCCAACACGGCCCGACACTTTGGATCTCCACGGAGCTTTGGGCTCATCCGGTCTTTCGAGCACTGACGGATCCAGCAAAAGTCAAGTCCGTTAATAATGTGAACAAACCAATTTACCTTAATATTTACTTCGCAATCACATACTTTTAAATAACAACTATTATTCTAATGGAATTTACATCCAGTTTCAGTTAAAGACTATGTTATTAATAGTCAACCGACTTCAAGATTTCGAAGGAGGAGGTTCTCAATTCGTCGGGATGTGTTTTTGCTTTTCAACCGACTTCAAGATTTCGAAGGAGGAGGTTATCAATTCGTCGGGATCTTTGTTTTTGCTATTTTTTTTTTTTTTTTTTTTTATGTATGTTCACCGATTATTCGAAGACGGCTGGACCGATTTGGAAAATTCTTTTTTTGTTTGAAAGAGTATACTTCACAGTTGGTCCCATTGTAACCAGGTCAGGATCTGATGATGGGATCCTGGAGAAATCGAGGGAACTCTTCAACTATTATAGGCACACCTGTAGTGATTTGAGTAATTTTTACAGCAGCTCGAGCATTTGGTGTTGGAAAGGTGGATTGCTTAGTGAAGTCGGTTCTTTTTTGTTTAAAATTATTATATTTTTCATGTATGTTCACCGATTATTCGAAGACGGCTGGACCGATTTGGAATATTATTTTTTTGTTTGAAAGAGTACACATCACAGTTGGTCCCATTGTCATCATCATCAGCTCAGAATCTGATGAAATATCCTGGAGAAAACGAGGGAACTCTTCAAATATTATAGACACACATGGTGATTTGAGTATTTTTTACAGAAGCTCTAGATTTCCTTTTGGATAGGTAGAGAGAGGCTAAGTGAAGTCGGTTCTTTTTTGTTTAAAATCCTATTTTGGTAAAAACCTATCTCTTAATAATATTTTATTTATTTATTTTTTATTTATTTAAGGAATTCCAACAGCTAACATATATACAATAATAATATTTGGTTATGTGTCAAATGCCTTGCCTGCCAGGCATATTTTTTTACATTATTGCCATTTCTAATTGACCTTATGCACCGCAGTCGGGTTTTATATAAGTTCCTCAATTATTTTTCCAGGCTATGCCAGCTCTCTCCTCCCCACCTACTCTACCCCTGGTTACACGTCAAAAGAGGCGTCGATCTACGGCCGAGACGACGGTTTCAGCCTCTCCCCACTTCCCCTTTCACCCTCGCATCACCCCGAGCCGCCGCCGGCATATAGCGAGATAGAAACGCCACAAATTTACACGCCACAAGGTTATACGCCACAGAGCTACACGCCACAAACGCTGGACAGGATGCCACAGACGCCGGAGACACAAAGCCCAGTGGAGCCGCCAAGAACCATAGTCATTACTCAAGGTACGAGTATTTTTCAAAAATCAAAATGCTCTTCAAGGTACTTCAAGATTTCGAAGGTTGTAGGAGATTCTAAATTCGTCGGGATTGTTGTTTTTCATGTATGGTCACCGATGAATAATCAGCTGTATTCAGAGCACTGACGCGTAGTTTCAGTGTCTGCAAGACAACCGAATGGCTCGCGGTCTGGTCTATGAACCGGACCAACCAACCCACCAAAGACGCCGGCTAAAAGTGGTTGATGGAAATTTCCACGGGTTGCAAGATATCTATGTCTTAATCTGACACGCTCGAGTAACTGCAAAAATCCCCTAATGTTATGGTGTAGTAAAGTGTTTTCATGTCAAGCTTTATAAAGCCCTGTTACACTTTACTTTTTTTAGTGTCCTAACTAGCGTCCTAATTAGGATCCTAACTCAATAGTAAATTTACTTGCTAAATGCGGTTAGACTTGACTAAATTTAGAAACTAAATCATTTAGGAAGCTAACTAGGACAAATGTAACAAGGATTTAGTCATATTTTTCTTAGACTAGAGATGCGCAAAACGCTTCACTGAATTGAAAAGATTGATTCATATCTTTCGCTCGCGGATGTATCACTCATTTCGCTCAGTGGATCTGGTCGCATATTCGCCTCAATCGCATCGTGTCACTCGTTTGACTCGGCCGGCTCATTCGAATCATGAGTGGAAAAGAGCGAGCAAGTAACACTGTAATCACTGAGATAGATGAGTTACTGAGCGAGTTAAATCTTCAATGAGTTGAAGAGTGAGTGAGTTGAATCAAAATATAAATAGTTCATTTACATCACTCACTCGTGAACGACCCATGTCTATCTTAGACTTACCATTAACTAATAATTGCTCAAAACTCGTGATTTAAACTTTCTGTATTTCAGGACCCGGACTAAACCAACAGGCCTCCATAGGCCTCGCGAGTCCCAATCGTAAGCAAGTGTACTGCCAACATTGCGGTAACAGAGTCTACACGTTGGTCATACGGGAGACTGGAACCATCACGCACGTTATAGCGAGCATACTTTGCGTTTGTATGTGAGTAACTACAACAGGCCTCCAGGCCAAATTATACAGCATTGTGGTCAGCATCGTCTCTACAATTGGCTACTTTCCTAAAAAATATATTTAGTCCGTCATTGGATTATCGAAAATATTGGACACGTATTCCTGGGTAAAAATAATATAATTCTATTCAGTCCGTCAGTTGGATTATCAAAAAATATTGGACACGTATTTTTTATTTTGTCAATCAAACAAAAATTGGTGAAGAGCCCATTAAAGTTCCGCGTGACGTCACATTTCAGTACTCTTTTTAGCATAATGTGACGTCACACGGAACTTTAACGGGCTATATCTTCACCAATTTTTGTTTGATTGACAAAATAAAAAATACGTGTCCAATATTTTTGATAATCTAACTAATGAACTGAATAGAATTATATATTTTTTACCCAGGTTAGTACCCAATTAAAATTTGTATAAAAGTTATGGATACATTATGGCTATAAGAGTATACTGGGTGACCTGGGTGTCCCTAAAATCAACGTCTTGACGTAAACAAATGATCGCAGAACGTTTAGCTAGCATTGATAGCGTTTAGGTGATGGCGTTGGTATGCATCAACGTTCACCAAATGAATTGTTTTGTTGGTGCATACCAACGCTACCTAAACGCTACCAATGCTAACGAAACGTTCTGCGATCATCTGATACGGATGTGAAATTAGGCGAAATGGCAGCATACCTATGAAAAGGAAACCCCTTTGTTGTGTTTATTTGCCATAGGCATTTACTTCCTCACATGTGGTTCCTGACAAAATAGACATTTTAGAGGGCGGTCTCTCAGCATTGAATATCAGTATCACTGATCTAAATAGGCTATTCTTACTGTATGCAACAACTATACAACAGTAAAATAAATGTATTTTTCCAGGCTTTGGCCCTTCGTTCTACTACTATACACCACCAACGCCTACAAATACAAGAACCACTACTGTCCGAACTGCAACAAGAAGATCGGTCACGAGATGCCCGCGTTGTGTATGGACATGACATATACGAAAACTGATACCATCATCAGATCAAACGATACATGATCAGGTTCCCGGATACGGTTACCGAATCAGGGTATACAAATTTTACAAAGCATTTGTAGAATATTATTTTGATGACGAATCTGATCCTTTAAAGGATCCTTTAAAAAATCTTTTTTTTCAAATGCTTTGTAAAATTTATATACCCTGATTCGGTAACCGTATAAATATATATAGCCTTGGCCAGAAGTGTTGAGCATAGCTCTGTTTTCTTTACAATTTTGATGTTAAGTATTAATTCCCTATCATAACAATGTACGATGACGTAAAATTTTATATTTTATTGATATATCTAGAAAACTTCACTTAATAACACTTTCAAGGTACCTATAAAATATGAAAAGTGGAGGTCCCAAAAATGCGAATTTAAGTCGGTGCGACAAATTGCATATATATTCTATGCAGTTACTACTCACTTCAACAAAACATGCCTGTTCAGTTTGAATTAATTGATAAAATAACTTCTAAAAATATAGAAACGTCAGTCTAAACTTTCGAGTTTTGTATGAAAATCGCAAGGGCGTTCAACACTTCTGGCCAAGGCTGTATATCATAATTTTAGAAATAAATTATGTCACTATACATATCCTATTAGTTACAGCAATGACGCGTAGTTACAGTGTCCGAGTTGAGGGGGAGGATGAAAAACCAAGTCCAACGTAGGTCAGTTCGAGTTGCACAGGTTGGTTCAACAACACGTAGGGAGCTTAAATACCGCGAGCCATCCGGTTGCCTCGCGAACGCTGAAACGCCTGAGACTACGCGCCATTGCTCTGAATATATAGTCTGGCCAGCCAACGAACGCAGTAGCTAAGTACAGCGATCAAAAGTATGAAAACACTAAGAATCAGTGAAAAAAGCAGCAATGATCATCAAATTCTATGTTTTAAATTTCAGAACATCCCTCTAACTATATCCAAGAGTATCGGGATATTGGGTGTCGACATTACGAACGAAGTCCAGTTTCGGGGTCATTTGGAGAACAAAGCCAAACTGGCCTCCAAGAAGCTCGGGGTGCTCAGTAGAGCAAAACAGTACTTCACGCCGGATCACCGGCTTTTGTTATATAAAGCGCAGGTTCGACCTCACATGGAGTACTGTTCTCATCTCTGGTCTGGCGCCCCGCAATACCAGCTTCTCCCACTTGACTCCATCCAACGTCGGGCAGTTCGTATTGTTGACGATCCCGATCTTACTGACGGCTTAGATCCACTTAGTCTCCGGAGAGATGTTGGCTCTCGTTGTGTGTTCTATTACCGTCTGTACAACGGGGAATGTTCTGAAGAACTTTTTGAACTGGTGCCATCGTCACGTTTCTACTATCGCACCTCCCGCCAGAGGAACAAAGTTCATCCTCATTTTCTAGACGCATGGTATACCAAAAATAAACGGGCATCTCGTTCGTTTCTGCCTAGAACGTGTGGAATGTGGAATGAGCTGCCTCCCGAGGTGTTTCCATTGCGCTTTGACATGGGGTTCTTCAAGAAGCGGGCGTACAGGGCTCTCAAGGGTCGGCAACGCATAGGCCGCTCCTGATGTTGCTTATGTTCATGGGCGACGTTGACCGCTTCCCATCAGGCGGCTCGTCTGCTCGTTTGCTACTAGTTTCATAAAAAAAAATCCACCCCTTTCATTACGTGACATTCACGGTGTGTAAAAAGGAGACGGATATATTTCGTGTGATCTGTCATCAACTGAAACAGATAATCTGGTTGAGGCCATTGACATATGCCATAAAAACGAATTTAAATTCAATGTAGAACGTTGCGTTGCAGGAGTTATATCTCACTCGCGCTTAAGACGAGAGAGTGAAATGCACTAGAAACAAATTCAATGTAAAAGAAATTTGAATTGAAATGTTCGTCACGAACACGGTGTCTCATCACAAAGGGTTGCCACATGTACGTATTTTGAATTTGCCGCGCTTTTCTACTGACAAAAATGGTTTGCCAGACTATATTACTTATTATTTCGGATCAAACTATTCGTCAAACTGACATATTATATTTATGTACAATTTATATAACTGCATGTGTGGTTTTATGAAACGAGCCGCAGGCGAGTTTCATAATAAGATCACACGAGTGTTTTAAGGCCTAATTACGTACAGTTGCATACACTGCTTTATCTACACTCATATTATTTATTCTAAATTCCGTATTCGGAAACCATAGAATGGCCGCCATTGCACCGCCATGGCCAACTCAATTGTGCCGGCGGTCGCGCGGGCGCGTGTCGGCGGCCGCGCGGGAGCGTGCAGGTATACATTATGTTATCAAAACTCATAACACATCAATATTTGAGCATGTAAAGTTAAAATTACGTTACTGCCACAGATAAAAAGCTTATCATAGTAAAATCGGTTGTGGTAATGCTAGCCATTGCCTACCGTTTTCGAACACGTTTTAGAGAACTTACAATGTGAGTGTAGATAATATAGGGATAGCTTATGCGTTGTCAGCATTCCACGCGCCTACGGGAGGTCCAACGCTAAGCTCGCTCTTTAGTTGTCTCCCGGTCGCGAGCGTAGTAATACACATTCATAATTAAGTACTCCGGCTTTATCATTTCAACTCCCAGATAGTTAATTCCTATAGATAAAGTATTTAATAAACATTATTGTATAAGGGCATAATTGGTATCGTATTGCGTTGCGACTAAGAAAAAGAAGGAGGAAAATGTTTTGGACACGAAAAAAATTTTTTTAATACAATTGCTCAAAAAGTTTATTTTTATGTAGCTGCAAATCGTGCGTAAAGTTTGATTTTATGCACTAGTGCTAAGAAGTAATTTGATCTGCAAATCGTGCGTAGTCTGATTTTACGCACGATTTGCAGATCAGAATTTTAAATAAATGAGTATTATGCGAGACCCGCTTATAAATGACCCACCTGAACTACGTGCGATTGGGCATAAAGGAGTATTATGCGAGACCCAATAGTATTACTTGAACAACGCGCGATTGAATGAAGCTGTCTTTCGTACACTGACAGAATATAAATGTAATTTTATTTCATTGTAGTTTTTTCGCAATTGTATTAAAAAACGTTGTTCGACACTTGTATCGAAAACTACTATTTTGTGTAAGGCACGTCGTCCCGGCCGGCCATCCCTGCATACAAAACCATTTTTCGCATACGAGGTAAAAAAAAATGTTTCTTAGTTATTCATAATTTGAATATGATACTAATTAAATTATGCCCGAGGCCTTATTCCCAAAACGCGCGAATTTCACGAAATGCTTCATTTTCTTCGAAGGCTATGGCGAAAATACTAAGTGTTTTTTTAATCAACTATTGATGCACATAAAAGTTCATTTCTTTATCTAGACGGCCATCGGAGCAAATATTACATTTTAACGAGTGAAATATGAAAAAAATTGGTTGTCTTGGAAGGCCTTTCCGGATTTTCCAGTTAGGTGTACCGTTCATTTTCAGATTACGCAAAAAAGGGTAAAAATTCTTATTCAATTTGAATTAAATTCAATTGAGTATATCATGTATGAGACGGCCATGGAAATAAAAATCGAAGATTCATCTTGGATAATCGACAAAATACCTTCTGATTATATGCCAGTTTTTTGATGAAAACACGGTTACATTTCATTTTTTCCACGAAAACCCTATGAATATCTTGCCCTAAAAATATTAAGATTGCAAAGTTAAACTATATTTCTATCACGATAAAAAAAGACATTACTATAGCAGTAAATTTCAAATTACTATGAATTTTTAAAAATGACACTTAAGTCACACTTCACAGGACACTTTTTGTAAGAGTCGTATTTTTGGGTACTTAATAATAATAAACATGGTTCAAAATTATTTTTTTGTATTACTAATACTTCAAACTATCTTATAAATAGCATTTTATGCGGCTTTTTTCATTAATAGAGTTTTTCGACCTTTTAGGGAATAAGGAGCCTTAAACGGATCGATCACCAGCATTTTTGTTACATCTTAAAAAAAACGTTGTTTTTTATTTGTACAGAATTCGATCCCATGCGCGTTCGTAAGAGCAAATGTGTTGATTGGAACCTCAGCGTGGTTAGATCATACTACCTTATACAGTGTGTAAATTTTATACGGGCGTATATTGTCCTGGCAATTAGTATTGGACCTAGGGAACCTATTTACATTTATTTGTTTATGAAAATAAGGATTTTTTTCATACATAATAATTCAGCCCGCAATGTATGTTAGTTTTAAATCAGTTGTATAGCGTACATTGGTGCCCAGTAGGACTTTAAAAAATCGTTACGCATAATTAATAACACTATTTAACAAAATAACTATACTATATGAGTCCTATTGCTGGATACTATAGGTGGATAAAGTATACGCCCGTATAAAATTTACAGGCTGTATAAAATTATAAAAAAATCTTTAATAAATGTTTACCTTATTGTATCAAGTAAACCGTAAATAAAATGTTAGGGTGGGATAATATCGCAAAGCGTGTAATTCCGAAAATCGATCAAATTTCGCTCGTATCCCACTGTAATAAGAGTCAACTTTCGGAATTACCTGCCACTTTTTTCCTATCGGTATTACCCCAATGCACCCTACAGTTGGATCAGTTGACGAAACCCCACGTAGCTCCCATTTATACTCAGAGGGAAAAGAAAGTAAACAACCCCGATAATAGAATATATTATTTTTATTAAAAATGTATTATGATACTCCTTAGACAACCCTACACGTGATCCCTGGGTGGTGCTAAAAGAGTAACAAACTTGGCAGCTGCACTGTCCCATCTGGGCCTCGCAGCACTCACTGGATTTTCTTCATCATCTGCTTTCCCACTACTACTGCCCGAGAGAATGCCTATCTAGATCCAGTGACATGTAGCCATACGATAAATAGAATCAATAAATATTTAAAAAAGTCTAATGGAAGGTAGCTGATACTTATTTAAAACCTATTTTAGACTATATGATGGTGTTATTACAACATACAGAGTGTTTTTTCAATAACTAGCGATATTGCGATAGGTGTTAAGATAAGGTAAGTCATACTGAAAAACTTTTTCTATAGCACCAACCCCGAACTAACCATAACTTATAAGCTTTAGCTTAAGTTCCATATTAGCACTGCCTTAGAATAGATCAGTAGTTAATAAGTAAAATTTGCATGCTTATTTAAGTAAAATGTACGCACTTGACCTGTACCTTCCTACTGTATTTATAACTACATTTGCAAATAAATATAAAAAAAAAATGTGTATTCACGAAACGGCTTACAATTTTTCTACAACAGTTCTTCTGCCAAACCACAGTGTGGTTTGTTGGCAGACGAGGCTCCAGTTTACAAATTCTATAGTAAGCTTTATATATATTACATTATATTTCCACCACCACCAACAAAACAGTAACATCCAACTGACCATTGATATACCCTATCCCAATGTAATAAGGTCCAGAAACGGTCACACTTAAAATACTATTCCTTTATAATCTGTAAATATAATGTTAATACAGATGCAGTAAAATTAAGGTTTGGTTACCCTTTTTAAATATTTTTAATATGTTAGTCTCACGAGAGTAAATATTTGATTGATTGATTGATTGATTGATTGAAATCCCAAAAAAAATGGCATCCCCATAAAAAACGTCGACGTCTGAACAGCCGAAATGTATGAATTAGCCAAAAAAAATTGTGATTTCGGAGTTGGTCCCATAGTAAAAGTTGTTTAGTACGGCCTACCAAAGCACGTCACACAATATGGCTAGTTATTGAAAAACAGCCTGTATGTGAATCCAAATAAAAAGGGCCCTAATGGCGGCAGGCGCTTACGTTGTAATCATCGAACATCTATACAATTTTCAAGCAATAAAGGCGTAAGCACCGGTATAAGGGCCCTTTTGATTTAGATGATCACATATATAGAACTAACCTGTTCAGTTTAATCGGCCCTCCGGTTTTCCGGACTTTCAGCGCTTCCTCCCAAAATTTGACCGCCTTCGGGAGGATTGTGTTCTGAAAAAAAATTCATTACATATTGAACTCAAATAAATCATTATAACACCCAAAAACAGCTTCGTGAAAATAGACCAGCGTAAGTAAGACCAAATAAGCATGGATGCTTATGAAAATAAAAATGAAACTTTTTTCACCCCGTGTATATTTTTATCTGTTAGACTTACAGATCTATTGTGCATGGAAAAATTGTAGACAATTTTATCTTCTTTATACGTTCGATAGACACTTTAGTCATACTGATAACCGTTTAAGCGCCAAGGTTAAAAAACGGGATTTTGGCATCTTTAAACCAAGATGGCGGCCAACGCTTCCCCACCCCCCTCAAGATTCTAAAATCTAGATTTTTAATAACCATCCTGTAGCCTACCAATACCCATTAAAACATGTTCTATCTATACCCATTAAAACATGTAGGGCAACGTATGGAGAGGATTCCCCGATTATTGGATTAAAAAGGCGTTGCAAAATTTTCTTATGCTTACATTCCCTGCACTATGACAGATGGGAGTGACAGCTAGCTGTCAGCTAAATACATTTAACGTTACAAAGTGTTTACTATTGATTTTAGAAAATAGTATTTTGTGCAACAGGTACATAATAAGGGTTCTTAAGATTCGAGGGTCGAAGTTACAAAATGAGGCGAAGCCGAATTTTGTAATAACAGACCCGAGAATACCGTTGCACACGAAACTTTTTCTACGACAGTAGCAAAAACTTAATTAATAAATGATTTTAAAGTTCTTAAGTATCACGAGTACATAAATCAATTTTGTTTTAAGATTTTTTTTATCAACTAATAACTCTTACTTTTGTGCCGAAGTCTTCGGATATTCACTGTGAAGTTTTCTTGTCACTTATTTTATCAAAATCTAAATATATAAAAGAAAGTGGTGTTAGTAAGACCGTTTATAACTCGAGAACGGCTAAACCGATTTAGATGATTTCGGATTAGTTTGAATGGTCACAGCCCTGGTTAACAGAATAAGTATTAAAAAGTCATAAAACCCTTGATTTCAAAGAACAAATATGACCTTAATTAAAAGCCGGCCATGTCGGCCATTTTGTTTATTGACATTGATATGACAAGCCTGTTCGAGCTCAATATTTAAAAGTGGGTAGCAGCTCAATATTTAAATGAGGGTAGCTGAGTTTATGCCCGCGACACGTACACGATTTGTCAAACGAAACGTCAAAATTAGTATGGGCTGACAGCTATCTCAATCGTCTTCTCATTGCGGTTTAGTAATATAGAATTCCCTAGATCTGAAATGGCGGTTTAGTCGCGATTTATTTTCTTTAATCGTGGTGCTGGTATAATGCCGAAAATAGTAAGTAATATTTTTTATTGTAGTGAGAAACATATTTTCTAAAGATGATACATATTTACGTATTCAAATTTTTTACAGCCAACTCTGCTTGCTTTTGGTAAACATTGCCACAATTGCGGCAAGTGGATGGAGCGGAGAGCATTAAGAAAAGATGGTAAGTGTTCTACTAAAGTTTATTTTTTAGTTATGTAAATTTGTCGTTAAAATGCCATGTAATTCAAATCAGATCTAATCTAATTTGATTTAATCTGTTTCACTGACATGCAATTTTTGCAATGAAAATGTTTTTGCAAGATTTAAAAGTAAGATGCAAATGTGCAGCAGATGTCTAGAATGTGACAACATTGTCCTAGGTCAGGCGCGGATACAGGGGGGGGGGGGGGGGGGGGCAACAGGGGCAATTGCCCCCCCCCCCCCCCCTGAAACGCAAACTTCGTATACTACGGGGCCCATAGGTGGGGACCGCGAGACTTTTTGTGAAGGAAAGTGCCCCCCCCTGAACGAAATCCTGGATCCGCGCCTGTCCTAGGTAATCTTAATTTGTGCACTTCTTGCTCTCATGTGTGTTGTAGGCTGAATGTTTGTTCATTAATATTTTTCAGACAATTTTAACTATTGTGAGTGCTGTGGCCTCGAGACGACAAGACAAGTTCGGCGAAATAAAGCACGTGAACAACAAGAAAAAACTAAGAAACACCTGCTGTGCACAAAAAAAACAGATGCACCGCAGTGCACGAAAAATGCAGATGCACTGCAGTGCACAAGAAATACAGATGCAGATTATGCACTCCCTGAAATGTCCCAGGACATTTTTAATGACGATGTAAGTAAGCAATCTAATGAACGTTTTATTGGTATGGTATGTTTTTAAATGGATTTACAAATATATCCCTATAAATATTTTAGATAAGTTATGCAGAAATGGAGCAGTTGGAGGAGCTGGAGGAATCACTATCAATTGATTGAGTGAGAGTGGAGGAGAGAATGATAGGGAAGGAGTAGCAGCCTACCTAATAAAGAAAGATTAAACCAGATTCTGTTATTGGTTAATGTGGCAGAGTAAATAAATTAAACTGTGTTTAAAAGTATGGTATTGTTTCTTCAAGCATTTCAATACTTTCATTACCATCCCCCTAATATAGACAATTTTAGTCATAAAAATAATATGTTTGCCACATAATATCTATTGTTTTATTTAAAACTCAAGAAAAGGGCCGCGAAACATTTGATAAATAAGCGTGTTTCTGTTATCTACAGCCTGCTTTGGGTTTTGGCATGTGGGAAGCTGGCCTATAACCGCGAACACATGTATTTCGTAAATTTCGAGAAATTTCTCTTTCACACTTATGCAAGAGCGATGAGAGTGAAGAGAGAAGTCGTTCGAAATTTACGATTTTCGATGTTGGCGAGCTTATTAAGTGCCCTAACTGCTTCCTGAAGCGAAGGCCCTTGAAATTGAAAATACTGGTGTATGTGCATATATATAAGAGCCTTAAAATGGTGGTTTGCTAAGTAACCATTTTGAAATAAATGGTTAAAATTTATTTTAGATAAAAATAAATAAATAAAAAAGTAAACTTAAAGTTTACTTTTTAATATTAAAATTAAACGTATAACAGTATCTTATAAACATATTGACAACACTAAATCACCTAATGCCGAAACGAAATATAAGAGACGCAGATATACGAACGCATAGCTGCGTCCCTTTCATTTGCCGACGTTGGTCAGTCTAACGGCGCCATGAAACATGACTGCCTTAATGCCATATAATTTGTCTTACAAAAAAGTTGTGCAACATATTAGATGTTTTCAGTATTGGTGGGGAGGTAGCTTAGAACAAGAAGACGGACATAGGATACTTTTTATCCCATTTCCGCGGAACGTGACATAAAACGTGGTATAACAAAACGCAATATAACATTTATAACTCGAGAACGGCTGAACCAATTTTCATGATCTTTGATTTTTAACCGACTTCAAGATTTCAAAAGAGGAGGTTCTCAATTCGGCGTGTATGTTTTTTTTTAGTTTATATATATAAAGCCTGACCAGAAATATATGATCGTGCGCCATATTGCGGAATATCATTGGAACTAATTTCTTACACTGGCAATAATTTTAATGACAGAATGAAATGCATGTGTGAGTGCATGTGATAGGCTGTCACTGTTGTCAAGTGTCATTGAGACGGTTTGCTTGAATAAAAATAAAGTGTTGAATATTAAGAGTCCGGTAATGCTTTGAAATCGAGCGAAGATACGAGTTTTACACAGTAACCGAACGCTTCTAGGTACCACCGGCGCGTGCACGTGCGCGGCCGCAATGAACAATATTGATACTTTAGGCGCTCTTGCGTAATATCAGAAATTTTGTTAGGTAAAATAAAACTAAAGGTAAATCTAGTAACCATTTAATACACCATGTTATTTATTATAACGTATTATGCACTAAAGCTATATCTATACATACGTTGCTGTTTTTATTTGGTTTTCTTACGCCATGGATTTTTTTTTCTTTTTACTGCGCCCAACACACTCTTTTTGTTGTAACCAACCATAATGAAATCTAGAATAGTAACACTGTTATTTAGTAAAAAATATGAAGCGTCTTATCAATAAAAAGCCACAAATATTAGTTTTAAACATATTTTGTATGCAGCGTGATTTGAGTGCTGTTAGTAGGATTCTGCAGAAACAATGCTGCAACGGACAAAGAAATGGAAATAAGTATGGTCCTGTTGTAGTTTTGCGTAAACACACATACAGGATTCGAGTAGCTCAATACCATAGTTGTAGATTATTTTAAAGGCAAGTTCATGGACTATGCCTTGAAATATTAGTGTTATATATGCGTTGTATTACACGGCTGTGTACTTGCATATCAAGCAAAGTCTTCGATGATATCTGCATTCTTAAGGCTTCCAGCTAAAAACCACCTGTGACAAAAATATCATGGCAATAAGGTCGTGTAGGGTCATATGTATGTTTTAATATTGTAAGGCTGGATTGACACTAAACTTGTAAGTTTCGCTTTTGTAAGGGACGAAGCTATTTTCTACAATGAGAAAACAATATCTGTCTCTCATTCTGACCTACAACAGCGTCCCTTCGTAGGTAAACAAAACTTGGAAGTTTAAATCTGGCTTAAGAACAATATTAAAACACTCGTATACAATTAAACTAATTAAAAATTACCTAGTGAAACATCCAAATGAAACATGAGGATATGTTGTGTGTTAGACCAAGCTGTGGGGCATTTTATAGGGCTTTATAATATTAATACAGACTAGACATTCCAATGGGCTTAGGACCTTTCGTAACTTTTTGACTAACGCCGATTGACATTTACAGATTAAAGTAAATTCAATGTTTATTTTGATGTCATACAATCAGTTTTCTACCAGTTATCAAACACAATAGTCCAAGACACTTGAAAAGTCACAAATGAATAATTACGATTTCCATACAGTTTCGCATAGTAAATGTTTGAAGAACGCATTTTTTTATTTGTGGCTTTTCTCAATAGAAATCCCTAAAAGGGCAATCCCTAAACTGCGTTGGCAAGTAAAAGACTTTTGAAAGCATTCATTTTTAATATTTTATAACTGGTATTTTTCCTCGCGGTGTTGTAGTGAAAAATGTTGAATTATGCTCGGCAGCAAAGTTCGCTCGTGGCTAAATTTTGGTATCTTTTGCTGACTCGGATCTCAATATAAGCACGCGAGGTTAAACAACAACTTTTCTCCTTTGTGTAATAAATAACTATTTTCACATCACCTATTCGTACACCGGCTTTTTCTTCCCTGCTAGGAGGGAACCAAGTGGCGCTTTTCTGTCATAGGACATTAGTTTTTTTTTCAGCCAGTCCGTCATTACAAAAAAATCTTATTAAATTAATCGATTAATTACAACCAGGAAGCACACTAAGGACATATAAAGTTAAAATAAATATGTTTCTACTAAAATATTTTTTATTTTCCTCTAAGGTGGTGTTGAAAGCAGTATGTGTCACATAGAAGCAAAACTATTTTCACCTTGGGCGTTAACACTTGAACCCCTCACTACACTCAGTAGTCTGCTTTAGAATCCCTTGCTACGCTCGGGATTCTATGATGGACTCAGTCGCATGTTTTGGGTTTTACTATACGCCCTCACCGTAAATATTTCATTTTCTCCCTTGTTACACAATCTACTACTTATTGATTTCTGTTCGAGACGGGTTCAATTGGCATAAAAAATATAATGCAATTTACTCGCTCGCGTACATTTTTCATAAAATTGTATTGATCGCCCTTACGCAAATTAAAATGTAGCGTCGTTAGATCTAGTATCTGCCCTCACTGGCCGATTTGGAAAATTCACCCTGTATTCCTATACAGGACCGTTCAACTATTCTTACACCGTTTGTGTATGTTTCTGTTTGGCTAAGTTAGGTTCTAACTCAAAAATTATATGAAAATCGCAAAATATTTAATAAAAATTAACGTACGTACGTAACGTACTTAAGATCAAGACTATTTGGAGTGGAGCGCGTTATATTTACGAGGCGAATAAGATAAATGATATAATTTCATAACAATTACGAAATAACTTAATAAAAATTTACCTACCAAGTGTTCCAAAGGTCCCCAGATGTCAACGACTGGGTGATAACAATTTTTTCCCAATTTACGGGTGCCTTTGCACTTTTCGAATTCACGCTAGCGTTCTAGCGGGGAGCGACACACGTCCTGCCTCCGTGAGCTCAGCGAGCGGACTAAATGGCCCGGCCTTGCTTCGTATAATTAATTGTAAGTTTATAGTTAATTTGAAGTGCTCTATTTACGAATATTTACTATCAAATGGTATATATATTTTATATTATTTAGGTTCATAATAAGCTGAAGTTTATGTTTGTATTAATTTTTTCATAAATAATCATGTATGTAGTCAGAAACCGCGGTTATTCTTTGTGTATTTTTTCCGAAAGTTGACTGATTTAAATTTTTTTTTCTGAGTAATTTTGTATGACATCGGTAGAAATTTTTATATTTATTCCATAGAAGACTATAAACTTAATATTACAAAAAAAAACTGTAGCAATACGACATCAATAAAATCCCCAAATTGATATCTGTCCGAACCTCCCCGAGCTAAAATTGGTAAAACACTTGTTGGGAATAGGTCAATTATTCAAAATACAATAATAAAGTAGATAATTTTTTGTATTTATACAGTCCCTATTGAAATGATCTTTCAATTTATGCTTAAAAATTTGTTGATTTAGTACTCTTTAATGGCTAAATCATATCAAATAGTTGAGCGAAATTGTAAAAAGACTTTACCGGACTCTTAAATAATAAACCTCAAAAAATTCCCAAAGTTATCCATATTCAAGAGCGAAACATTGTAAATGTAAATAGTGTATATAATAAACTGCTGTAAGTAATACGCTCGGGAAATGAAACTTTTTCGCTGCGAAACATTTTCAAATTAACATCAAAGCTGACAGGTAAACAAATCAAGATGTCACCATACCATAGAGAACTGAACTGTTGCCATATAAATGAGAATTATAGCGCCCTCTTGACAATAATCATATATTTCTGGTCAGGCTTTATATATATATATACAGATTCGTCCCGTTTTTGTCAAAATGCAGTTAAGATGATGGGATCCATGAGAAATCGAGGGAACTCCTCAAACTTTAAAGGCATACATATACATATTTTTATCAAGAAATCCATCATTTTCATTCAAAACAGTGAATCATTTCAAGAAGATCATTTGAAGAGGTAGATCTGCTGATGATGATCAGAACGGAACTCTTCAACGATGCATAGTTAACGTTTGGCGATTTGTCCTCTTCGCTGTGTTTGTTAAGCAAGTTTGATTGCCAGGACAAATTTTCGTCAACCTCAAGTTCTGATGATGGGATCCATGAGGAATCGAGGGAACTCCTCAAATCTTAAGGGCATACACATAGATGATTTTTGTATTTTTTTTCAACAAATCTAGCATTTTCATTCAAAAGAGTGACATTTGATAAAGTGGAACTGCTGATGATGATCAGAACGGAACTCTTCAACGACGCATAGTTCACGTTTGGCGAGTTGGCGTTTGTCCTCTTCGCTGTGTTTGTTAAGAAAGTTATTTCATTGTATGGAGTCTAAGAGTACACCATCTACATAATAATAATCTTTCACCGGCTTTCCCCATTGAAATCGGTTTTTTTTCTTAAAAATTTTTTGGATGTATCTCCACCCCGAATAACAGAATAACTATTAAAATATTGGAGAAATTAAAAAAAAATGCATACATCAACACAACACAATCAATAACATAATCTATGGAAGTTAAGAAAGTGTAAGTCCGTTAATAGGAGTGGATGAAGACAATGGGAGGAGGTGGAGACAATGAGACTGACGTAGTGTAAGAGTCAGTGGGAATGGGATTAGAGTCGATGGGTGGGAGTGAAGTAGGAGTCGGTGGGAGAAGGGTGGTGGAAGAGAGTAGGAGAGGGGTAGGTGAGAGTTGGAAAGGGTGGAAGATAATGAGAGAAGGGTGGACAAGAGTGGGAGATGGTTGGACGATAGTGGGAGAGTGGTGGGAGACGGTAGTACTGGCGTAGGAGTGAACTTGAGGTCGACGGGAGTCGGTGGAAGTTGGCGGTACGAAGTTCGCCGGGTCAGCTAGTTAACATAAACTTCTTGATATTAACATAATATACGAGTTTAAATACAAAAATTAAGCCGTACATTGTGTTGAAACTTTTTAAATATTAACTTTTTACTAAATGTCATAGACAGATCACGAGTTGGTTTTTAATTGCAAAAAAATATGGCTTCGTTCAAGTAACTCTCAATGCAAAAGTTTACATTAAAGTACTATTATGCTTTTCATAAATATGAAACTAAATAATTTAAGATATTAATACTTTAAAAAAGACATGATAATGTTTTTATCATAGTTTGTGCAAAAATAATTTCAAGTGTATATCAATTTGAAAATATAATTTATATTGTAAACAAGAACGAACCCTTTTTAGACATGGCACCTGGAAGTCAGTGTATTAAAAAAACAAAAACAGTTGCACAATATGTTTTATCTACACTCATACTGTAAGTACTCTAAAATGCGTTCAAAAACCGTAGACAATGACAAGCATTACAACAAACGATTTAACTATGATAAGTTTCTTATCTGCGGCAGTAACGTAATTTTAACGTTGCATGCTCAAATATTGTTCAGCAATGAGTTTCAAATTTGGAACATCGAATTTGATAACATAATGTTACCGCCATGGCCAACTCGATTGGTCCCGCAGTCCCGCGCGAGCGCCGGCACAATCGAGTTGGCCATGACGGTACAAAATGGCGGTCATTCTATGGTTTCCGAACACTTAATTTAATATATATAATATGAGTGTAGATAAAGCAGTGTATGCAACTGTACGTAATTAGGCCTTAAAACACTCGTGTGATCTTATTATGAAATTCGCCTGCGGCTCATTTCATAAAACCACACTCATGTTTTAAGGACCCTTATTACGTAACAGTTACATAAACTACTATTGTGTGACTGCTAGCAGTTATAGAAAGTACCTATAGACAAATGGACTTTAGCGCCTTCACTTAAATGATGTAGTTTTAGATACCACTATCAGTCATCTAGACACACGGCAGTGTGTCCGCCAAGTTCGAGCAAAAAAAGCGACACACCGGCCGTGGGTTATATTACACGAACCATTTCGGGCCAATTTCGACCACCCTATAACTCAAAACATATTTTATCTACGCATATGAAATTTCGAGTGTCTGTTGACATCCCCTTAATTGTCTAGAATACAAAATTTCATTATTCTACCTATAGCAGTTCCTGAGATATTGACGTCAGAAAATCGCTATTTTTACTATACACTCACTCACTGACTCACTCACTGACTCATCAAAAACCTAGACCACTTCCAATGGTCGTACTGACTTGAAATTTGGCATGGAGATAGGTCTTAAGGTCAAAGTAAAGGGAAAAATCTGAAAACGGCCAAGTGTGAGTCAGTTTTAAAAATAGCGAAGGTGTAACTTTGTTCTACTATGAAGTCATAATGAACTAAATGGGTATATCTTCCAATGGTCGTACCGAACTGAAATTTGGCTCGAAGGTTTGTCTTTAGGTCGAAATAAAGTAAAAATCTGAAAACGGCCAAGTGTGAGTCAGTTTCGAAAACAACGAATGTGTAATTTTGTTCTACTATGAGTAGGTATGGAGTGGAAATGAGATAAGACTTATTTAAATTTAGATACATACCAATTTAAGACAATACATGTTTGTCTTAAAGACAAGAACAATAAAATTGTTCACCACTCTGTGTGTGTCTGTTGCGGGAACCGAACCCACGATTTACGAAGTGCAAAGCAGGTCACTAGGTACCAGTGTTGGCCGATAATTTCAATTAGAATTGAAAATTGATCAATAAGATAGAAGATTAATTCCGTAACTAATCAATTACACTAACATAAATTTTTACTAACGTTAGTTCGCATTGATTTTGTGACGTCGTCAATTACACTAACCGTCAATTAGAATTAACCTATTAGTTACACTAACGTCTCGAAAATTTAATAAGAATTACAGTTAATTAGATTAACGTTAGTGTAACTAAATTAATCCTTGTCTTACACTAATAATTAATTTTAAAACTGCATCTCGGGTTCGGAAGTCGGGACCAATATCACAAGATGGAGCTCATGCTGGACCCTAGGGCTACCTACTGGATCTCTGGTTTGGCGCATCATAGACTCATGCTGTTTGGGCTCATTCGACTTGTACTGATGAGCAGATGGTACCGGTATCAAAATCTGGAGCTCATGCTGGACCCTGGGGATCCCTACTGGATCTCGGGTTTGGCGCATCATAGACTCATGCTGTTTGGGCTCATTCGACTTGTACTGATGAGCAGATGGTACCGGTATCAAAATCTGGAGCTTCTTTTTACTTTTACTTTCTTTGTGTGAAAGTCAAAGTCAAAGTCAAAGTCAAATTCAAAGTCAAAGTCAAAGTGAAAGTGAAAGTCAAATACAAAGTGAAAGTCAAAGTGAAAGTCAAAGTAAAAGTCAAAGTTAAAGTGAAAGTGAAAGTCAAAGTCAAAGTGAAAGTCAAAGTGAAAGTGAAAGTCAAAGGTAAAAGTCAAAGTGAAAGTCAAAGTGAAAGTCACAGTCACAGTCAGTTTTAATAGAAAATTATATACTTGACACATTGCAGTCCAAAGGTGTCGATTCATTGCATTGAAAAGGTGTGTGGTGTGTGAAAACTTGCCAAGTAACATCATTAAAAAGTACTGAAAATAATAAATGTTATCAGGAAACTGCTAAAAAACCGGTGTGCGTTTCTCTGACTATTATAATTTTAGGTATTTCTATGTAACGTGATACTTATTCAAAATGTACCTTAAAAACTGCTGGAAATCAAGTGTGCATTCCTATAACTATTTATGATTTGAGGTATTTTTATGGAACTTGGTACTTATTCAGATCTCACTTCTTTTATAGGCGAAGCATTCCCATAGCATCGAACTTGGCAGCCTTTCACATTTATGTTTTTGATGGATTTAATTAGCATATAGAAGTGCTGGAGTAGAAAAACATATTTTTATCATCACATACTTACATTGATCATGTCGAATTTATCCGGTTCTAATCTGTAAAAAAAAAACAAAGATTATTATCAAATACGTACAAATTTCCCACGAACCGTATTTTATGACTGTTCTTCACCATGGGCTACCATGGGCCGTCATAGGGACGCAACTGTGCGTTAGAGGGAGCAAACGACATTGCGAATTGCGATCTCGTTCCGTCGTATAGCCACAGGGCGGACACGTCATACTACAAAATCCGATAGAGCGCCTTTGTGTGCACGCACTGTGCACGGCACATCTGTACACGCTTCTATTCTATTCGATCTGTGCGTGCATCTTAGGGCGCTGTTTCCGCTGTCGTAAATGTCGTTTGACAATACACCGCCATTTTGATTTTAATCGATGCGCTGCCAACCTGACGGATTAGCCTACTAGTTCCCTACCAATCGGCCGCCGCGGGGTGAGGTAATTCCGATCGGGGCGGGGCGGAGCGTGGCCATTCTGTATGAAATACTATTATTTATTGTGTGGTATAGCTGTGTCTCTTATACAAGGCCATGATGGTTGATGGCCCATGGTGAAGTGCAGCCTTTAGCAGAATAAGTACTTAGATATATTGCAAATATTATAGCAGATACGTTTAAGAAAAAATATACTTTAACTTTTGCAAGTTAGTTGCGTTTGCACACGAAATTATAAGGTCAAATACTGCTTTTCGTGAACCGAAGATTTCCATGGCGCCTTGGACTAGTGGCTTAACTAATGTAGATATCAAGATAAAGTTTAGAGGCTCCGCCCTAAACATTCACATCAAAAATCTTGGTGGCTCCACATCTTAAATCCATCCTTGGGTCCTAAGGAATAGTCATGCCAAAGGAGATCTTTCATTCGCAAAAAGCCGTATTTTTTCTGCTACAAAGACCACTTATATTGGTCATAAATCATAATTAAGTTTACGTCACACCTGGCCATAATGTGAGTTTTACCGCTCGCTACGCTTACGGTAAAACTCGCATTATGGCCAGGTGGGGACGTAAAATTGTGTACTCACCACGGGCAGTAAAAAAGAAAGCCCTCTATCGCATATTTACAACCCTCGCCTGCGGCTCGGGTCCCAAATACCTGCGATTTCGGGCTTTCTTTTTTTTACAGCCCTAGGTAAGTAATGTACTATTATAACGCACCTAAATCATACGCGTAGTTTGACATATTAGCCATACATTTAAAAATAAAATATAATAACAGATTAGTTAGGTAGTTCAGGCCCTGTAGCCAAGATGACAATCGTTTGCAGAAAACGAAACGAAACGCAACACGCTCTCGCTCACTCTTCTACATTAGTGCGATAGAGAGACGGATATCGTTTCGATTCGTATTCTGCATTGATGCGTTCACGATGTCATCTTGACTAAGCTCCCAGATAAGCCAGGGTTGTCTCCATATACAAGATATCTCTATACTCCGCTTAGCGCGTTATTTATTTGAAACCTAAGCTGCCAAAAAGAAGGGGTGCGGGAGGGGAACGCGCCATTGTTCCGTGGGGCGTAAGAGATAGTCAGACATTAATGGTTGCCATGGAGACGTACTAAGTTTACTGTCACTTACAATAAATTAGTGTCTCACTAGTCACTATAGGGTGAAATTACTTCGAGCGTGGCAGCGGGGGTCGCCCGGCTATGCGGGGTCTTGGGTTATTAGTCTATGGTTGTCTCTGACTTACACTCGAGTTTGTCTTTGATCCGGGTGTCCTAGGGGTTATGGCGTCAGTCGCAAAAATTGAAAGCGCCTGTTCGATTCCAGCCCTGGGCACTAGAAACTTTGATCACTTTTCGTTTCATTTATATGTTATTACTTTAGATTACATCTTACCTATAGACGGAATGATCATAAAATATGCTGATTCTGAGCGGCTGGTCTATACTTCGTTTATTCACTATATGTGCTGGCTCTATGTGCACCCCTCTGATTACCTGCGAAAGAACGAGACAGATGGTTATTATCAGCTCCATTTACAATTTATCTTTATTCTGTTGTTATACCTATCGTTAGGTAACTATGTGGCACTAATTCATGGGATTAGTGACACTTAAGCACCTAATAATTCTAAACAAAAAAAACAACGGGGTGCACTCCGGGAGTGCTGGCAGAAGTGAAAACTTGAATATTAACGTTGTGCCTTTTTTTATATTTTGGAATGGTTAGGGAATAATTATGCACGAATTGCTTTAATTATCAGTATAAAAGTACTATAATTTATGTGGTTAAATACAATATTAATTTATTGCGCTATCGTACATAAACATGACAATTTATATTATAGCAATTCAGAGAGGAAATGCTGCCAGCATCTTCGGTACCATACCGCAGGGGCCCTTTTAGATATATTTTAGTTTTAGTTTAATTTTATTCTTGAGAGTTAATTATTTAGATTTATTTTAGTTTTAGTTAGTTTTATTTGTTATATTATTAAATCATTTGTATGTTAACCTGAATATAATAGTAAACTGGAATAAGCACATAGCTGCCGGCGACTGCATTAATCGTTTTGCCACTTGAAACTATGGACTACACTTATTGTTATGCCATTGACCTTTTACATTATTATTTGACCTTAATTGCCTTGACAATTATTAGTCTTAACTGATCTAGACTATAAACGATGTACAGACATTTTATTTATAAAAACAAACCCAATAATGTTATCCATTCCATATTATGCTCACAAAAAAACAAATGCAAATGTCCGAGCTACTGTAAAAAATACTCAAATCACCTATAGTGCCTATAATATTTGAAGAATTCTCTCGATTTCTCCAGGATCCCATCATCAGATCCCGACCTTATGACAATGGGACCAACTGTGAAGTATCTTTAAAAAAAATCCAAATCGATCCAGCCGTCATCGAATGATCAGTGAACATATGTATATCAAAAAATTGCAAAAAAAAAAACTATAATCTTGACGAATTGAGAAGGTCCTTCGAAATCTTAAAGTCGATTGAAAAGGGGCTGTTTAGTTTAATTTACGTGAAAGCCTTGCGGTGTTGTTTGTAAAGGCCTAAAAGGGTCATGTTTGACCGAAACCGCTTTATTATTGAATAAAATGTTCATTGATCTTAGGTCATTAATAATTTTAAACAAAAAAGAACCGACTTCATTTTCCACCTTTCCAAACGCAAATGCTCGAGCTGCTGTAAAAAATATTCAAATCACTATAGGTGTGCCTATAATAGTTGAAGAGTTCCCTCGATTTCTCCAGGATCCCATCATCAGATCATGACCTGGTTATAATGGGACCAACTGTGAAGTATACTCTTTCAAACAAAAAAAGAATTTTCCAAATCGGTTCAGCCGTCTTCGAATAATCGGTGAACATACATAAAAAAAATAGCAAAAACAAAGATCCCGACGAATTGATAACCTCCTCCTTCAAAATCTTGAAGTCGGTTGAAAACCGGCCAAGTTCCGTTCCGTACCGGCTATCGAAAAAGTTAATATCGCAAGGTCGTATCTGCCTATGTACGTAGTTTTTTGGAGATATCTCAAAAACGTCTAAACCGATAATGTTTAAAATAATTTTCGTGGAAAGAATATTCAAAGATGTATCTTCTTCAATTTTTTCATAATTTTTGGACTTACGGTTCAAGTGTTACAGGAGAGAGGACACAACTTTTTTGACTTTCGGAGTGATAATTTCTGAAAATATCTACTTAATCAAAAAATGTTCCAGCAGGAACACAACACTGAGTAGGGTCTAGTGCTATTCGACTGTGGTTTTCTATAAGGTGGAGGTACTTCCCCAGTCGGGCTCTGCTCCAGATTTGAGCGAGATGACATTCGCTGAACGTGCCCTACCACACTTAGCGAGATGCCATTCGCAGTGCCCATTCCTCTCTTTTTGGCGTAGTTTAAGGACATACCCCGGTTCCAATTGGATTTTATTGTTTTGTTTACATTATTTATAACTACCATCGCTATTTGTACCCCTGTACTGTATATAATATAGGTACACAATAAATGAAACAAACATTTTACAATGTTATTTCATCTCAGAGATTATATCATAGTTTTGCTATACTACAAAACACAAGTACAAAGTTAGTTGGTAACTTGTTTTTCTACAGTTTGCAAATTATTTGCGGCGTTTTACTAACAACGTGGCCAGTTTCCATTTTAATATAAGTTTGCGAGTAAATAGCAACGATATTGGAAATTCTCAATGTCGTAAGGGACATATTATCTCAATAATTTGCATTAAAACATACTGGACTTACCACCCACGTCAAATATGACACAATATTGAGAGCAATGAAACCTGTCTAAGTTAAATTGATTTACCATTTTAATGGGTGGAGGTCAGAGTGACAGACCAACAAAGTTTTTCAGTTAAATACTATACGAAATACGAAAACTGGCTATGATATAATCTAATTACCAGAACACAAACATATATACCCTTTATTGCACACCTCAAATTAAAGAAACAAAGTATACACAACTGAAAAATAGATGTCATATACTTCAGAAAAAGTGACCAAACCCTCCGGTGTCCGAGGCCAGATTTGAACTGGCGTCTTCAGCTTTCGCGGCTGACGTCCTGACCACTAGACCATGCCCTTATAGGGTATGGTCAACGGCGCCTAGCCGTTTCAAATTCAGAGATTGCATATACATGAGAAAATTTGTCAAGTTCCGCCGTGACCGGGTTGTCTAGTGGTCAGGACGTCAGCCGCGAAAGCTGAAGACGCCAGTTCAAATCTGGCCTCGGACACCGGAGGGTTTGGTCACTTTTGCTGAAGTATATGACATCTATTTTTCAGTTTATATATAGTAGTGTAACTACTTAAAAAATTGCAAATCAAAAAATATTGAACAAAATAATTTGATTTGCTTCAAGATTCAAAGTATACACAATTTAGGTACAAACAATTAATTGCATAATTTCCCATAATATTGCAACAAACCCCCAACTTTAGGATTTGTTTTCTTCAAGTTATTTGCATTCTTTGACCTCTACCACTTTACAGCTGCCAGATTTCCGGATCTAGAAATAAACAAGCAAAATAACTAGAGCGGTTTCGTTGCTCTCATTATTGTGTCATATCTCATATCTGACGTGGCCAGCTCTTCGTCTATACTTAACTGCATGCAAGTACAATTATAAATACAAAGTAAAAACAACAATAAAAATAATACACAACAATATGACTTAATTGTCGTACATAAGTCTAGGAAGCGTAGTGTTAAAACTTGTTTTTTTTTTATCGATCTGTATAGTTAAAATTATGATAACGATCCAAATAGTAGTTTACGTCACACCTGGCCATAATGTGAGTTTTACCGCTCGCTACGCTTACGGTAAAACTCGCATTATGGCCAGGTGGGGACGTAAAATTGTGTACTCACCACGGGCAGTAAAAAAGAAAGCCCTCTATCGCATATTTACAACCCTCGCCTGCGGCTCGGGTCCCAAATACCTGCGATTTCGGGCTTTCTTTTTTTTACAGCCCTAGGTAAGTAATGTACTATTATGTAACTGTTACGTAATAAGGGTCCTTAAAACATGAGTGTGGTTTTATGAAATGAGCCGCAGGCGAATTTCATAATAAGATCACACGAGTGTTTTAAGGCCTAATTACGTACAGTTGCATACACTGCTTTATCTACACTCATATTATTTATTCTAAATGCCTTATTTGGAAACCATAGAATGGCCGCCATCGCACCGCCACCATGGCCAACTCTCGTGTGCCGGCGGTCGCGCGGGCGCGTGTCGGGCTGTCGGCGGATCCCCGGGAGGGTGCAGGTGTACATTATGTTATCAAAACTCATAGCACATCAATAATTGAGCATGAAAAGTTAAAATTACGTTACTGCTACGGATAAAAAGCTTATCATAGTAAAATCGGTCGTGGTAATGCTAGCCATTGCCTACCGTTTTCGAACACGTTTTAGAGAACTTACAATATGAGTGTAGATAAAAAAAGTTAGAAAATGGTTTCCAAAACTACAAAGTTAAATTCTTCAAGCACAGACAGAGATAAACATACTGTCTTTTTCGAACGCTATTACCATCACCACTAATAATTTTAAACAAAACAAAACCGACTTTAGCTTCCACCTTTCCAAAAGGAAATGCTCGAGCTTAGAGAAATCAACCAACCGGAGTCGCCATTGACAGGCGTTCCCCTCTGCCGAAAACATATGACCAGTGGTCATACACATGTATGGACTGACGTTTATCTGTATCTGTATTTGAACGTTACGTACGAATAGCCATACATTTGACGTTCCCCTCCTCCCCCGCAAAAATCGGCAGACTTTTATTGTATAGAAAATGACAGACATGGCTACTCCACAGGTTAAAGTCTCTAAGGTTGCCACCATAGACTTAAACCGGTACCATCCGGGTTGAATTCTCTAAGTGCCCGAAGTACTGTAAAAATATTTAAATCACTATAGGTGTGTCTATAATATTTGAAGAGTTCCCTCGATTTCTCCAGGATCCCATCAGATCCTGACCTGGTTACAATGGGACCAACTGTAAAGTAACTTTCAACCAAAAAAATAATTTCCCAAATCAGTGAACATACTCGTACATAAAAAAAGAAAATAAAAAATAGCAATAACAAAGATACCGACGAATTGAAATCCTCCTCCTTCGAAATCTTGAAGTCGGTTGAAAAGGGGATGAGTATAATTTTACTTCTAATGTTACTGTGGTGTTTCGTTAGCCAGACTATACTTATATTATAGCCCAAATTTTAGAGGAATGCTATTTTGGATAGACATTATCGTCCAGGCATTATACAGGCTGTATCAAAAATAGTGCTGATCCGTTTAAGGGGATAATTGGTATCTTATTGCGACTAAGAAAAAATAAGGAAAAAAAAATTTGACGCGAAAAAAAATCTTTTTTTTGTATGGTAGACGTCAAGGTTGTCTGGAAGAGATCGCTCTTTAGCGATACGACCGCCAATTGTTTTGCCTCTGCTTTTTTGTTTGTATCTTGTGTATACTTTGTGTCTATTATTTGAGGTGTGCAATAATAGTACATTACTTACCAAGGGTTGTAAAAGAAAGAAAGGCCGAAATCGCAGGTATTTGTAACCCGAGCCGCAGGCGAGGGTTGTAAATATGCGATAGAGGGCTTTCTTTTTTACTGCCCGTGGTGAGTACACAATTTTACGTCTCCACCTGGGCATAATGCGAGTTTTACCGTACGCGTAGCGTGCGATAAAACTCACATTATGGCTAGGTGTGACGTAAAGAGTATTTATGTTATGTTAGGCCGGCCGACCCTCCATACAGAACCATATTTTTTTTGCGTGAAAATTTTTTTTTCTTTTTTTTTCGTAATGATAATACGAAACCAATTAGCAGCATTTTTGTTACACCCTGTATGGTTAACTCGCTTGTTACAATTGGCATTCAATAGGAGTGTAGACAATTTGTTGTTTTTTTTTTTTTTAGGGAAACAAACAGCATACAATAATACAAGAAGGTAAGCATATAAGTTAATACATAAGCCAAAACAGTTTCCACTTACAAGTAATACAGAATACCTTTGCTCCGAAAAATTAACATGAGAAAGAAAACATGATATTGAAAAGTCTAAGATTTTTTTTTTTTTTTTTACTTTTTCTTTTATAGATATACATACAATATATCTAAAAAATATATTTAAAAATTATCACACACGTATATGAATTAAAATACATTAAAATAAATTTAATCTTAAAATTTACCGCAAAAACGCTAACTCCTGTCAAGACGTCGCTATGACGTCACGATCCTCTAAACAACGACATCATTCTATGTATACAGACGAGGTTGAATACATCTTTCGTTAGCAAATGACAATTTCAAAACGTTGTTTAAAGGAACGTTACGTCACTCGCTGTTTGGGGTCACGTGATAACAAGGATAAAATATGTTTTTATTAATTTGGAAGACATAATAAGCATGAAAGTGTGATTAATTGATTATCGATAATTGTACATTAAACACTACCGGGAAAAAAAATCAAAATCAAATCAAATCGTTTGTTTGTTTTGTCCTTTTGGGCACACGAAGAACAAGAAGATGGAGCATGCATTTTATTACCTAAAATGTATACAAGAACAAATTTTATTGGTAAAATAAGACTAGGTACTTAAAACTAGTATTAAAAGCAGTTCAATATATATCCGTAAAATACTCCGTTAGTGAATAATATGCTTTTTGTGCTAAAAATGTATACAATATTTTCTTAAATTCAGTAAAATTTTTTAATATTATAATATCTCTCGGTAATTTATTGTAAATTTTATGTGCCACTCCGAAAAAACTTTTAACAAGCAGGCCCAAAAAATACGTATTTATTTAAGTTTAGTGTACACCATTTGTCAATCCTATTTTCAATAAAACTTACTCGTAGTTTTACGAGAGTTTTGCAATAAAGTGGTGAAACGTTTTTAACATAGCCTTAAGCACATTTTCCAGAAGCGTATTCTAGAAGTACAATGATATTCCCAGTATTTATTGTAATACTATCGTTGGCAGGCAAGTTATTAACCTAAATATCTAACTAGAGTGTATGTGACTTGAAACTTTTATGTGACTTGAAACTTTTTCGAGAACTTCTTTATGTGACTTGAAACGAAATATTTGACGAAGGGCCCCAAAATAAAAAATAAATAAATTATGTGTGCTAGCTAGACAAATAGAAGAGCTGGTTTTTGGTTTATTTTTTTCAATATTAAAAGTAATCTCGAGGAGCCACCACAGAGATTTTTTTATGAGCACACTTTGAGAATGGCTGGTCTACATCAAAAGGCAGTGACGTTACTATAGGGTGGCAAATCGGGCAAAATGTCTCAAAGGGGCCCCAATAAATCCGAGAGGCTGTGTGTACAAGGCCCCACTTCTTTCCTATTAAATAAATTTGCCACGGACCTCTTGTTGGTATACTTACGATTATGCCGAAAAGGTACAATTTGGGGACCGGCGCTTAGGCTTTTCAATTCAGTTCAATTCAATATTTTTTTTTATTGCTCGAATAAAATATTGAAACTGTACAACATACGACGTAAGCGCCTTTCAACGAAGGGTACCTTTTGATCTAGACTGTCACCTATACTGATCGCCCTAGAGTATGATTAAAGGTGCCTAGCTTTACATATATTGCATATATTCGTGAAATAGGCATGATGAATTTTTTTCATGTATGGTATCAATCGATTCGTGTTGTTGTGAGGATCAAATGTCTATATGGGGCCAATTGCGTTAAAGCAACACAAAGGTAAGGCACATTGCTCGTAGAACCGATGGCCGTTGGGGCGGAAAGGTTCTCGAGTGGCGGCCACGAACCGGAAGGCGCAGCGTGGGTAGACCCCCGCAAGGTGGACTGATGACCTGGTAAAGGTCGCGGGAGTCCGCTGGATGCGGGTGGCGCAGGACCGGTCATTGTGGCACTCTTTGGGGGAGGCCTATGTCCAGCAGTGGACGTCTTTCGGCTGATATGATGATGATGATGATGAACACAAAGGTCAGAAAAGAGACTTAAAGTCCGAAATTTGCATTTGTTTCTCAAAAATGACGTGCAAAAGTGACGTCACGATCATATAGTCCCCCTGTTTTTAAAGTATGGAAAAAATATGAAATTGCTATTTTTACAGTGAAATGTTGCGTTTATGTATATGGTTGCCACACAATTTATTTTACAGTAAAACGTTAAAAATCGAATGGTATAATTGTTTTTTTAATAGTCGCACTTTAAAAAATCGTTAAATTTTGAAATTTTGCAGCTTTTTATCTTTGAGCCATTTCAATAGAATTTATATATTTTTACTTTAGTTGGATATATTGATCATTTTGCATCCTATGAACTAAATTTTATTGCATAATTCAACATGTGTCATCATGCCTATTCCGACATACGCCGCGATCGGATAGTATAGAGATAGTTGTAGTAGTAAAACACTTTATTTAGTAAAATAAGTACGGCCTCCTAGCCTAGTTGGTAGTGACCCTGCCTATGAAGCAGGAGGTCCCGTGTTCGAATCCTGGTCAGGGCATTTATTTGTGTGTTTATCACAGATATTTATTTGTTCCTGAGTTATGGATGTTTTCTATGTATTGTATTTTAGTATTTATCTATATCTATCAATTATACATATATATCGTCGTCTAGTACCCACAACACAAGCCTTATTGAGCTTACTGTGGGACTAGGTTGATTTGTGTAAAATTGTCCCATAATATTTATTTATTTATTTAAGTACATGACCAACTAAAATATAGTAAGTGTGTACAAAGGCGAACGTATCCCTTTAAGGGATCTCTTCCAGCTAACCTTTATACCTTTAGAGGTTATGGCGTTATGTATATCTGGATTCCACATAGGCAATATTATATGCTACGTCGGTGGCTGATTTCAACCACACCTAAAAAAAATCTTCTCATCAGGTTTGCAACTATCCGGATATATCCAATAGTTGCCATACAAATAACTATTCGAAATATTCGGATTGCAAGCCCTACTCATCAGCATCATTTTTTTTTATCTGAGTGAGTAACTGGGAATCGGGACAGCCTCACCTTAAATCTTAATAGATACTATCAAATGTCTGTACCTATAAACAGTATAGACTGTTCATCATCATTAGTCGGTCTCTCAGAGCTGAGGATCGTGACATCATGTCCTTATGTTGAAGACCAGGTTCCTCGATAGGCTTCTATCCCTCGCTAAGCGCATGGCTGGGTGCAGTGTTTTGGGAACAACATCTTGCAGGTGATATTATAATCAATGTAAATACTTTCAGTTTCCGCCAACGCATTTATAATAAAAAGAGGACCAGAAATCATATCCTGGGATAGTCATTTATGGCCAACACTGCATAGAATAAGACAAGCGAAGTTTCCATTGGTCAACACTGTCAACATGTATATACAAACTAGAAATGCACCAGCCAGAGGCAGTGTACTTAATTCCATGGACAAAAATTATGTGATAGACGAATTAACTACTACAAGACCGATTAGTGGTGAATTATTAGACAAGTATAATTTAAATCGAAGGCATATTGAAGAAGACGCTATAAAAGATATTATATTCTTGAAGGATAACATTATGAATGAAATTAATGGAGTAGGTAATGAGGAAAGTGTAAAGCATATTATCGATGAAGAAATGAATGATAACTTCGACAATCCCGATTTCTGGTGGCGATAATGTAATTTTGGACACACTGGCGTAGCGGTAGTTAAAGTTAGTTTTTTTTTAATGCTAACATTGCTAACTCATACAAAAGAATTGAAATATTTTGACACAATTTTCAATCGTGTAAGTATGGATGGTACAAGAAGGATATAAATCTCTATGTTACAAAAGTGTCCGTCAAAAGGCGATAAACTGATGGCGCCACAATAATATTAAATTTGATTAAATTAATTTTGAAATTAAAAAATATTAAATCCAAAATAATTATTTGCGGAGATGAAAAACACTCTGAATATTAATTTTATTTAGAAAGTCATATAAGTATTAAATATCGGTAATTCATTTCAAGTGCTGAACTATACCTAGCGCCACTCGGAGATATTTGGAACTATTGTTTAGTGCTTACCGCTGGACACTTTTTCGACCGTTTTCCTATAAGAGAGATCCATCCTTCCTATACCATCCATACGTGTAAGTAATATATGTGCCTTTCATAATACACATAACCTGTCAATGATTTGACAAAATGGCGGACGAATGTCTGTATAACATTTATATCGTTAAAACAAATCATTGTGTGTAAAACATGGGAAGTATAAAGATTATAAACTCGATTCATTATTCACCCCCGGCCTCCCTTTATTGCACAATGTACTATTTTTTTAAATTAAAGACTGAGATGTTATGAATTATGATGTTTTTTTTAATAATCATTCACTACCAAAATTGTTCGAGTCAGCGAAGGCAAATAATACTTTTTTTAACGAGTGATTTTTTTTCCTAAAAAAACAACCCACTAAAGATTAAAAAATATTTTTATATACCCCATCCCTATTTTTTTCCAGTCCCTATAGCCCTTATCTGTTCCTACCCTGTAAAGCAAAGTATCTGGGTATTTACTTCATTTTTACAGTCGGTGCCATGAGATTAGTAGCATTGTATTTTTAGTTTTGGCACCGACTTCAAAAACTAAATAAATATCCAGATTATTTGCAGGGTATAAAGTAGGTGAAATTTTGTGAACAGGTTTTATTAAACAAATACTCTTTTTTTTCGTTCAGCTCGATTTAAATGGCAAAACCTATTGTGAATAATGGAATAATATAGACGAAAATCAATTTAGAAAACATAAATAAAACAGCTTTATCCTATCCGTTCACATCATCATTGAGTTAATAAACTTTTATTTTGTTTTTATTTATTAGGCCATTTTAACTTATTAAATTTGTAACCTCCACTTTTTTGAAAGTTTTAAATAATTTCGACTCAGAATCACGAGCTCTTTAAATTCTATCTTAGTAGGGCACAAAAAGTGTCCCAAACATTTCATATTTTTTTTGTTACTTCCAATCCGTTACCGCCATAAGAAGTCTAATGGAAAAATGGTAACGGAATGGAATTAATAACTTAGGACACATTTTTTGTCGTAATAAAATCGAAAGAGCTCGTGATTCTGAGTCAAAATCACCTAAAATTTCCAAAATTAAAAAAGTGGAAGTTTCCCGCGTAAAGTTGCCCTCTAAAGTTGTACTCAAAATCAATATTTAATTTACTTTCATCTGTTTCATTGCATTAAGTTCATTAATATATATATATAACCTTTATTAAAAGGACATAATAAAAAAAAATTTGAAACTAAACTACCTATGAAATTACCTATGAACTTAAAACTAGCACTACCAAAACTAAAAGTCTAACTCTAAAATTGGCCCTGGCATTGTGCCGAGGACGCTGGCAGCATTTCCCCGCTATAGTGAAGTGCTAATTTTAAATATTTTTATTATTGTAATTTAATTACATTCTGACCACTAGGGAAGTTATTGATTGTGAAATATCCTTATAATAGGTACAGTTGTCTTCATTTTTAAGTGAAGTGCTAATTTTAAATATTTTTATTATTGTAATTTAATTACATTCTGACCACTAGGGAAGTTATTGAATGTGAAATATCCTTATATAGATACCGTTATTGTAATTTTTACGTGAAATGCTAAATTTTAAATAATGGACTATTTTTGCTAATCTTAAATATTTTTACTTTGTCTTCAAAATTAAACGTGTTAATGCAATTATAGAAGTGTTTTACTGCAAAATGGTTTACTACAAACGCTTATGCTTTGTGCAATTTACTTTCATAGCTTCCTAAATATTTTATAACAACCTTATTTTTAAATTAATAGCTAATAGTTTAATATTTAAAAAAGGCTTCTTAAAATGCTTCTCAGTTATAAATTCAGTTGTCAATATAATTATTTGGTACCTGCCTATATATATTTAAACAATAGCTGTTAAGTTATTAAAATACAGCACATAATGACTAAATTAGATTAAAATACATCAAATGGACGGTCTCGAATTAGTCGCCAACCTATTAATGATAGTCAGTAGTGTCAGTACCCATTTTTATTTTATAGCTACCCAAATACAATTATTTAGCTGCTAGGTTAAATACATGCCTTAATTTGAATTCATTCTTGCATGTGTTGGGAAATGGTAGGCTTTTAGGGGTTAGAAAGAGACAAAAAGTAGCCTATGTCACTCTCCATCCCTTCAACTATCTCCACTTAAACAATCACGTCAATTCGTCGCCCCGTTTTGCCGTGACAGACGGACAAATAACAAACAAACACACACATACACTTTCCCATTTATAATATTAAGTATGGATTTATCAATAAAACACTAGTTTTATGAATATGACTCAATAACGCAATAAGATATAAAAAGGTGATAAATAAAAACAATCGACAGTTGCAGAGTTTTTATAATTTTAAGATGCCGCTTTATAAAATAATACTAATATTTCTATTAACACGTAAGTAACTGTTTTATCCAAGAAACATTAATACGCAAAAGAAAAAAACATAATTATCAAATGGGGTTGAAAAGTGCTTTATTGAACACGAAATAAGTTAATTACCAAACTAAATTAATATTAAAATTAACTAAATTAAAGCTAAATACAACTTTAACATATAAAAACTACCTAAAAGCTATTATCAAATTATATCTACTTAAAACTACGGATAGAAATTAGGCCCTCGTTGTCAACTGCCAGGGTGCCCAGAAGGCTGGCTTTACAGTGTAAATGTATGAACTCGCACTTAACACTGTGTAAAATTTACACAGTGTTATGTGCGATTTCATACATTTGTTACTAAACACAAGTAGAAAATGTATGGACTCGCACTTAACATTAATTAATATGTAAATGGGCACGAAATAGTAGCCAGCCTTCTATTTTCCAGAAGCCTCTGTTAAGGTCCATTTACAGTGTAAATGTAGTGCGAGTCCATACATTTTCTACTTGTGTTTAGTAACAAATGTATGAACTCGCACTTAACACTGTAAATTTTACACGGTGTTAACTTTCGCACTTAACACTAATCAATATGTAAATGGGCCTTTAGGCGCGCCGACCGATTGTTTGTTCAGAAAAATAAATAATCACTAAAATTTTCATTAAGTTCGTACATGAGTACAATACTGTTACACACAAGCTTTCAAGTTTACAATAATTTTACAACACAATTATATTCATCATCAGTATCATCACCACAGACAATAGGTTAAACCTATATTTAAATATTTCTGTGATTGCTGCAGAATGCCTAATTATGTACAGTCACCATCAAATATATCGGAGCGGCCAAAGCACTCAAAAATATTTGAACATGCACTTTATCGCCTCGACAATAGTAGCGCTGTTCAGATATTTGTGACTACCTTGGCCGCTCCGATATATCTGATGGCAACTGTACATACATTACTTGAATGTATGTACATGTACTTTGTCACTCGATGATTATGTTCAATGCCCACATTGCCCAGCTCCGAAACTGTTAAAAGGTCGCCGAGGTCTCCACATCCATCTAGGCAAGTGCCACAAACCCACCGTCATCCAATCTCCCACCCCACCCCACATTTTATCATCTCCGACAGCTTTAAACCACACTCAACTTTCAGATAGACTAAGTACGTTAAAAGCATCTGTGCCTATAATCAAACGTATTCCTAGAGGCGCAAGATCAACCGTTGCAAATCATTTAGTCAAAACTATCGATGACTGTACAACAGAAAACTCGACATCAAGCTGGGAAAGCTTGTTGTTGTTCGCATATAACACCCTACACGTCGATAAAGACGACAATAAGTCTCTAACTTCCAAAATTAAATTAAATTGTACCCGCTCCCAAACTTTTGACACAAATCGTATCCAAAATTCTCACCACCATAAACCAAATAAAATCTCTAAATTGATTGAATCCAAATTAAATGATGGTGACCTCAAAGGCGCTGCCCAAATCCTATTTTCCAGCGACGCAACAGCTCCAGACACCCCGGAAACTCTAACTGCTCTGCAAAACAAGCACCCACCAGCACCGACAGTACCTGACCTTCCTGACCCCCCCAGCCATGTTTTACCCCCACTGCGATGCTCTGAAGATGCCGTCCAAGCAGCGATTGCTTCATTCAAGAACGGCTCAGCGGGCGGACTGGACGGGTTAACACCACAGCATCTTAAAGATCTTACTACAGGTATGCCCGGGGGCCAAAACAACAACTTACTCTCAAGTATAACCCGTCTTGTAAACCTGATGCTTTCAGGCAAGGTAAACCCCGTTATAGTACCAACCCTCTACGGCGCTAATCTTTGCGCTCTAAAAAAGAAAGACGGCGGACTCAGGCCTATCGCCGTTGGCTCATCCTTTCGGAGACTTGCTTCCAAAATCTGCTGTAAATATATCATTTCGGACCTACAAAAAAAATTCCAACCAATCCAATTAGGCTTCGGTACAAAAGGCGGTTGCGAGGCAGCCGTCCACGCTTGTCGAACCTTCTTACATAGCCCTGAAGGTCAGGTACTCCTAAAAGTAGACGTTAAAAACGCGTTTAACCAAATAGATAGAGGTGCCCTGTTAGCAGAAATCCAAAAATATTGTCCTGGCATCTACCAATACATGTGGCAATGCTACAGCGCACCTACAAATCTTTCCTACAAAGAAAACACTATCCTTTCATCTGTTGGCTGCCAACAGGGTGATCCACTCGGGCCGGCCATTTTCAGCCTCACCATTCATCCTATTATTTCGGCACTTACTAGCAAATTTAACGTTTGGTACCTCGACGACGGTAGCCTGGGAGGTGATGCGTATTCGGTTCTCAACGACCTTTCATCTATCATAAATCGATTTAAATCCATAGGTCTAGAGCTGAACACAAACAAATGCGAACTTTATATAGATTCGGCCACTACAAACAAATCACAAATTCAGCATGATTTCGAAAACATCTGCCCGGGCATAAAATTTTTACAAAAGGACTCGCTTCACCTCCTAGGTGCACCCGTTTTCGAGGAATCAATACCAGAATTCATCAATTCGAAAATCAATCATTTTTCGGAATCTTCGGATCGCCTTCTCGAAATCAACTCTCATATGGCTATTTTCATTCTACGCTTCTGCTTGTTTGTCCCTAAATTTACATATTATTTACGGTGTTGCCCAATCTGGAAATTTCCAAATTACTCCGAATCCATCGACTCCATACTCCACATTCAGCTGGAAAAAATTCTAAATATTAAAATAAGTGACAGACAATTCCTTCATGCCACACTACCTGTCAGAATCGGAGGACTTGGTATACGCCAAACTCTAGTATCGCCCTGCCTGCATTTCTGTCCTCGGTACATAGCACGCTCCCCCTCGTCGGCAAGATTCTTAGTCCACCACTGCGTGGTTTCGAGGTTGCGTACTTATCCGAGACAGAAGATGCATGGAAAATTGCCTGCCCAGGTATAGATCCACCCATAAATAAAGCAGTTCAGAGAATCTGGGACCAACCCATCTGCACCCAAGTCCATTCCCACCTGGTCAATACCTGCTCAACTAGCCAAGAAAAAGCCCGACTGCTAGCCGTGTCTGAAAGGGAGTCCGGTTCCTGGTTACATGCCCTGCCATCATCCAATTTCGGCACACTTTTGGATAACAACACCCTCAGGTTGGCTGTCGGACTCCGTTTGGGCGCGGACATAGTCTCACCCCATCGTTGCCGCTGCGGAGCTACGGTTGACAGCTTTGGGCACCACGGCCTTTCATGCATTAAGAGCGCCGGCCGCCTGTCCCGCCACGCCTGCCTAAACGACATCATCCGCCGGTCCTTTGTCAGCGTCAACGTACCAGCGGTTCTTGAACCCCCTGGTCTCGTGCGTGACGATGGCAAGAGGCCCGACGGCATGACTCTAGTACCGTGGAGACTGGGACGACCCCTTATTTGGGATGCCACCCTAGCGCCGTCCCATGTCTCCACGACTTCACTGAGAGCAGGCGGGGCGGCTGCAGTGGCCGAGGCGGCGAAACACCGCAAATATATCGCTCTTGCAAATCAGCATATGTTCGTGGCTTTCGCTGTCGAAACTCTAGGGCCGTGGTGCTCAAGCGCCCGGAACCTTGTTACAGAGTTATCAAAAAAACTAGTTGAGGTCACCGGGGACCGTAGAGCTGGCTCGTTCCTTGCACAACGGATAGGTATAGCAGTCCAAAGAGAGAACGCAGCCAGCATTATGGGAACTTTTCCGCAAGGGTCGGACCTCGGTGACCTTACCTAGTTTGTAGTTTTTAGATTTATTTAGTTTTATAGGTAGATTTTAATGTATATTGTACCAACTTTGTTGCTAAACTTAATTAATAAATGTTAAATAGAAAAAAAAAAAAAAATACATTACTTTATCTATTTCAATTTCGACCATCTTCTGATAATTGGCATACAAGAAGATGTTCGAATTTGAATATAATTAAAGTATCGGTCATCTATACACTTAAGTAAACTATACGATGCACCACAGATACAGGTTTTTCAACTGACTTCAAGATTTCGAAGGAGGATGTTCTCAATTCGTCGGGATCTTTGTTTATGCTATTTTTTTTTTATTTTTTTTTTTATGTATGTTCACCGATTATTCGAAGACGGCTGGACCGATTTGGAAAATTATTTTTTTGTTTGAAAGCGTATACTTCACAGTTGGTCCCATTGTAACCATGTTAGGATCTGATGATGGGATCCTGGAGAAATTGAGGGAACTCTTCAACTATTATAGGCACACCTATGGTGATTTGAGTATTTTTTACAGCAGATCGAGCATTTAGTGTTGGAAAGGGGGATGCTTAGTGAAGTCGGTTCTTTTTTGTTTAAAATTATTATATATATGTTCACTGATTATTCAAAGACGGCTGGACCGATTTGGAAAATTCTTTTTTAATAGGTATTTGAATACTCTTTCATAGAAAAAATAATTTGACACAAACGGGACTTCGCGTACACTTGCTTTTATTATTTTCTTTTTTTTACGGCACGCTTGAAACACCAGGAAAATAATAAAAGTAAGTGTGCGCAATTGAGTCCCGTTTTGTTAAATTATTTTTTGTTTCAAAGAGTATTCAAATATTATAGGCACATCTATAGTGATTTAAATATTTTTTAAAAGTACTCGGGCATTTCTTTTTGGAAAGGTGGAGTCGGTTCTTTTTTGTTTAAAATTATTTAATATAGGCCATTAGCTTATTATTTCTGAACATATTATAGGGAAGTTATATATAAAATATGTATATAAACATTAAACATGCCTAGATGCTAACCAAGCTACCATTGCGTGGAATTTGCGACAAAAATCTGGAGCTGCCACCAAAACCGAATTTTTCGCTGATTATTCGAAAACGGCAGCACCGATTTGGATTTTTTTTTGTTTGAAAGAGAGAGAGATACTTCACAATTGGTCCCATTGTCATCAGGTAAGGATCTGATGTAGGATCCTGGAAAAATCGAGGGAACTCTTCAAACATTATGGGCACACATACTCTATAGTCACACAGGTGTAACTTGAGTATCACTATAGAGTGATTTGAGTATTTGTTACAGTAGCTCGGGCATTGGCTTTTGGATAGGTGGAACCTAAGTGAAGTCGTTTCTTTTTATTTAAAAAAATATTTTTAATTCCTATAATTGAAATTTTTTTGCAACTATAAATCTTCACTTCCAGATCAACCGGGGAATCCGTCAATTATGGATAGTAAAGAAATGAGAAAAGAATTCCTTCATAAAGTTAAATTTACAAGAAGGGAGGCGTTTTACCCCACTCCGCCTTTTGAAATGAATACCATAAAAACGAATCATCAAATGGATAAATCTACTTTGGAACTATATGACGCTGGTAAAATTAACCAAGTTTCCGACGATACTGAAACATCAAGAGAAACAGAGATCCATTATGAGAACGTAGATCGAAATGATACGAATAATTCAGAATCTGAATACAACGATTATCTTGGCTTTAATTATATGATGGACGTTTTGGCGAAACAAAATGAATTAGTCGAAAAACTGGTGGCCCAATACCATTCTGAAAGTAACAAAGAGCAATCCCCAACTAGATATGCTATTGATGTTTTGAGACGATCAAATTTACCATTAAAGGATGAAAAAGTTGACGATAGCGCTTGTGTGTCCACAGATATTAAATGTATCAGGCACCATTAAAAATATTCCAATTACCAACTTAGAACCAGTCTGGGTAACCAAAAAGCGAAGCACTAGTGGAAGTAATAAGCTATACTCATCCCATTTTTAATGCAGAGGATGCTAGCGTAAGATAAAGACAGTATAATTCTCTGTCTATGCTTGAAGTGTGATAGTCCCTGGCCGAAATAATGCAGATATCACGGACCTAATAACCCGGACCGCGCTCTTAAAAACACAGTGAAAGTTGTTAATATGGCATCTCGTTTTGAAGCAATGCCGTCATTAGACATGAATGGTAACATGACAATAAATGAAACAATTTTCTTGCAAAGGTACCTTAGGTTTGGCAGAATTAAAGCAGTAAGATCATAAGCGTCGGCCGCCAATGGTACCTTTTCATCTAGACAGTCATGACAAATCAATATGTTAATATTGTAACATCCATAGAGCGTCTTGTCGTGGAAGGAAGAGTAGAAGGCTTAAATGGTAGAGGCAGGTCCCCAATGAGGTGGACCGACCAGATCAAAGCCAACACGTCGATCACTTTGTACGAATGCTCCCGAAAAGTGTCACTCAGAATCCAAGTCGTGAAACGGGTCACTTAGAATCCTACATGATGACCACGACCGCTCTGTAAAGAGTGTAACGACAAAGAAGAAGAGAATATTGTATCAAATTGTAACGAGTGGAAACTTGAAATGGAGTGAGACACCACCCTCTACTTTGACGCTCTCTTGCTCTGGGACCGTTATCTCTAGTCTCCTATTACCTATGGTAATAAGATTAAGGTTTGATTTAGTTTACCAAAAACGTAACAGTACAGAAAATGTCAGTGAATTATATTAATCCATACTTACTAATATTATAAATGGGAAAGTGTATGTGTGTGTTTGTTTGTCCGTCTTTCACGGCAAAACGGGGCGACGAATTGACGTGATTTTTTAAGTGGAGATAGTTGAAGAGATGGAGAGTGACATAGGCTACTTTTTGTCTCTTTTAACCCCACACTTCCCTAAAATGGGGGGTGGAAGTTTGTATGGAGCATTCCGCAATGTTCAAGGTAGAAAGCTAAAAATTGGTATGCGGACTATTTGTGACTAACAAAAAAATCGTGCATAATTTTTTTTTGGAAATCTGCACCCAACCCCTTAAAAGAGGGGGTGAAATTTTATATGGGACTTTGGGAAAGACGTATAATGTTACCATGAATTTAACGCGAGCGAAGCCGCGGGCAAAAGCTAGTATTGTATGTGTGTACGAGTAAGATCGTGACCACATTGTCCGATCCGATATCGGATGTCGAATTTCCCAAGGAAAAGAGAAGCTGCTAGAGAGTACCCTATGGCATTAAGTCCGCTTTTTTGCGTTATTATTTTCTTTTGAGCAATAGACATTTGGTATTTTAAGAAGAAAAATAGAAATCACAAATTTTAAATTTGTCTTCTTCGTGGTCCTATCCGACATCCGATATCGGATCGGATTTTTTTTTGGTACCACGACGGTGGCAAAAAAGCATACGGCCCGCCTGATGGTAAGCAGCTACCGTAACCTATGGACGCCTGCAAATCCAAAGGAGTCACATGCGCGTTGCCGATGCCGACCCTTTACAAAAGGGAGGATTCACTGTGTTGATGGCTAAAGGAACAAAAAGGTCTCTCACCGTCAACACACTGGGTCCTCTTTGAGCTCACACTAAGTTAAAGTAAGTAATGTAAGTAGAGTAATGTAAAGGCACACTAAGTTTGTAGCCTTTGAAGGGTGTGTAATATCAATTAAATGCCTGGAAATAAAGAGTATTTTTTTTACCTAAGTAGTTACTACTTTATTTACAAAACAAAACAAATATCAATAAGAGTAGTTAGGTATTTAAATTTGATTCCTCACAACATAAAACATTTTGATAAAATCCATACTTAAAATTAAAAATACGAAAGTCTGTCTTCACGCTTAAACCGCTGAATAACATTAAAATTGGTGTAGAGATATGTAAATAGTTGGAGTCCCGGACAAGGACAGCCGATAGTTTTTAACCCGAAAATCAACCCTTAGGGGGGTGAAAAGAGGGGTGGAGGTTTGTATAGGAAATCAATAACCACGCAACTAATTAAGATGAAATTGGGTATAGATACGAGTAGTATGAGTTCTGGGGAAGAATATAAAATATAATATATTCCAGAAATCGTCACTTAAGTGGGCGAAGAAGGGGTGAAAGCTTGTCATCGTTCTACAAAACTGATTTAGATTAAAGTTACGTATGTAGTTTGAGCTCATAAAGGGATGAAAAGAGGACGAAAGTCTGCATCGACAACCGCTTTGATTTTTTAATAAACCGATTAAGATAAAATTTGGCACCTTGGAGTTCTTAGCCGTATTACCGCTTCCAACTACTTTAACTTAACCATATGTGTCAATCCGGGGAAAAGGTCCCACTTTGTCGATATGCAGTTATTAGTACTCCCTAAAACTAAACAATATACTCGTACTTACGCTAAAAAAAATATGGTTGTCTGTAAAGTCGGTTTACGGACGATAATTTTGCGTGATAACGTCATAAGAAAACATTGATGAACTGTAACGTTACCATGGAGATCTGTCCACAACGTTTCCATGGAGATCTGTTTTCATCGATTTATAAGACGTTCTCAGTGTTATCACGTCAAAAACTGTTTATTTCAATAAAAGTTACATAGGTATTCATTAAAAACTTGACTCTAATCCATAATCTAATGAATATCTCGTATATGTGAAAGAACGAAAAAGTGGACCCTTTTACTAAACTCTTTATCATATTAGTTCCAATAAATTTCTTGAAAGCTTTCTCTCTTCTTTTGAAATCATCGTCGTCGGAATACATTGAAAGTATTTTTAACCGACTTCAAGATTTCAAAAGTAGGAAGGAGGTTCTCAATTTCTCTTGTATTTTTTTTAAATGTTTGTTACTCCATTACTTCGTCATGTCTGAACCGATTTTGAATTTTTTTTTTTAATTGTAAGCATATACATACAGATTGGTCCCATTTTTGTCAAAACGCAGTTCTGATGGTGGGATCCATGAGGATTCGACGGAACTCCTCAAATGTTAAAGGCACACATATAGTGATTTTAGTATTTTCATCAACAAATCAAGCATTTACATTCAAAAGAGTGATATTTGATGAAGTGGGAGTGCTGATGATGATCAGAACGGAACTCTTCAAGGACGCATAGTTCACGTTTGACGATTTGTCCTCTTCGCTGTGTTTGTTAAGCAAGGTATTTAATTCTATGGAATATAAGGCTAGGTTCACACGGCGTTAATTTTTCCCGTATACGGTATACGGGAAAAATTAACGCCGTGTGAACCTAGCCTAAGAGTGCACCATCTACAATAATCTTTCATCGGCCTCCCACATTGAAGTCGATTATTTTTTCTTAAAATTTATTTCAATACCAAGTCACTGGCAATTAAGCATACTGCCCGTTAGCGGTCACTGTAGCATATGAACGCTTACAACCCCAGGGCTGTTATGGGCACTCGTTTAATTTACCAAATAAAATTGTTCATCTCAATTTCCCTATTTTATTTAGGAACTATAAATAAATATCGTAAAACTACGTAAATTATACTTAAAATAAATTTACTGCTTCAATCCAATATGGCATATAAAAAATAATAAAGTTTGCAAATAGCCATTGTGTTATGTTGTAATGCTATTGAAAATAGTTTTGTGTTATGTTGTAATGTTGTTTTCTATGTCTTTGCCAAAACTAATGTTTATATTGTTATGTAAGTCACTATCTTAGTATTAGTAAATATTTAAAGAAGAATTCCCGTGTCATAAAAGAAATCAATTACTCTTTTCAACCGACTACAAGATTTCGATTTTTGCTATTTTTTTTTTTTTTTTTTTTTTTTTATACCACGACGGTGGCAAACAAGCATACGGCCCGCCTGATGGTAAGCAGCTACCGTAACCTATGGACGCCTGCAACTCCAAAGGAGTCACATGCGCGTTGCCGACCCTTTACAAAAAGGAGGAATGTTCACCGATTATTCGAAGACGGCTGGACCGATTTAGAAAATTCTTTTTTTTGTTTTATTATGCCCAGTTTCTTGCCGGTCATAATACTTGTCAGGTCGGAGGTGTAGGGTTAGAACTGGTGGTAGATTTTTCTCTCTCTCCGACGTTCAAAAGTGCATTGTAGTTAATGTGCCTAAATTGAAGAATAAATATATTTTATCCTTTTTTTTATGACCCAGTATATAAATTCCTTACACGTGTTCACCTTACCCGGAGGTTCCACTTACCCCACCTGACCTTATGTGATAGTTTAGATCAAAAGGTACCATTTGGTGGTCGGCGTTTACGCTTCTCTTGCTCGACTAAATACAGGTTGTAACAAAAGTGCTGGTGATCTGTTTAAGGCATAATTGGTATCGTTTTCTAATTATGAAAAACTAGGAAAAAAAATCCACGAGAAAAAAAATGGTTTTGTATTATCGGTCAGCTGGGATGACATGTCCCATAGTAAAAAAAAGATTTTTTCGCGTCCAAAAATTTTTTTTCCTACTTTTTTTTAGTCGCATAACTATTAGACGGAGAGCTGGCCACGTCAGATATGACACAATAATGAGAGCAACGAAACCCATGTAGTTAGTTTGCTATACTATGCTTATTTCTAGATCCGGACATCTGGCAGCTGTAAAGTGGTGGAGGTCAAAGAATGCAAATAACATGAAGAAAACAAATCCTAGAGTTCTGGGTTTAATGAAATATTATGGGAAATTATGTAATTAATTAGGTTATATCATATCCAGAAGGTTTTGTTGGGGGAAAGTACAATATAACATACAATGGTTTTTAATCTAATGTTAAAATATAGGCCCTGTCCTCTATAAATTACACAACTTTGGCATTTTTTACCTTTTTTGGTATTACTCTGACATCCACCCATTAAAAGCTGCCAGATGCCCGGATCTAGCAATAAGGATGGTAAAGCAGTATAAATAGACAGGTTTCATTGCTCTCATTATTGTGTCACATCTGACGTGGCCAGCTCTTAGACCATATAGTCTGGCAAACCATTTCTGTCAGTATAAACGCGCGGCAAATTCAAAATACGTACATGTGGCAACCCTTTGTGATGAGACACCGTATTTCATGACAAACATTTCAATTCACATTGAATTTGTTTCTAGTGCATTTCACTCTCTCATCTTAAGCGCGAGTGAGATAGAACTCCTGCAACGTTCCCAATTAAATTTAAATTCATATTTAAGCCATATGTCAATTGCCTCAACCAGATTATCTGTTGCAGTTGATGACAGATCAGACGAAATATATCCGTCTCCTTTTTACACACCGTAAATGTCACCTAATGAAAGGGGCGGAAATACCACCTACAATAAAAAATTGCTACTTTTTTCACTGATTCTTAGTGTTGTCATACTTTTGTTCGCTGTACATTGCTACTGCGTTCGTTGGCTGGCCAGACTATATATCAATTATGCCCTTAAACGGATTACTACTATTTTTGTTACACCCTGTATTCAATCACAACGTACAACGTAGGCGCCTGTGTCTGTGTGTGTGTCTACAATACATTTTCATTAAAAAAAAAACCGGCCAAGTGCGAGTCGAACTCGCGCACCGAGGGTTCCGTACAAATCTATAGGTAGATAGGGGTAGTAACTTTAAAATTAATAATAATATTTTTACTATATGATGTAACTAAAAATTTATGGTTTTCGCAATTTTTCCTGTATCTATGCTATAAGACGTTGCTTCGTACCAAATTTCAAGATCCTGAGTTTACGGGAAGTACCCTGTAAGTTTTGATTCCCAAGCGAGTTTCGAAAATTTGCGGAATTTTGCGGCATAAACGGCTGTATTTTTTTGTTGCGTTGGCATAGAAGTTTGATTTTTTCACAGCACCAAGGGACAGTAGACCTGAGTATTTGTTATAAATTTTAGCTTGATACCTCCACGCGTTCCTGAGAAAAATGGTCTTGACAGACAGACAGACAGACAGACGGACAACAAAGTGATCCTATAAGGGTTCCGTTTTTTTCCTTTCGAGGTACGGAACCCTAAAAATTACCTATTACTTAATAAATGTTTTTGACATTGAAAGAGAAGCACTGTGCTGTATGATTTTAACAATTATAACTATAAATACTTAGTCTAAATCATGTTTTCAGTAAACATAGGTGAAATGTCTTGCTGTCGCAGATGTAAAAGAGGAAAGGAGTCACTAGAAAGATTCAAAATTAAAAGTAAAATGGCACATGTCTACACCCCACCATTTGAAATGAACCGAGTAACATTAAATAAGAGAGGCACAACTGCCCTTAGCTACAAAGAGTTCCACAATAACCACGATCTTAGGTACAATACAAATAATAATGAGAAATTCAATGATGATGATGATGAAGAAGCTGAGGTTTTAATGGAAAATAACGAGTCTTGTAATCATCACATGAACGCTCTTACGGACATTTTAACAAATCAAAACGAATTGATTAAGAAATTATTAGACCTATACCATACCGAAGTTAAACACAGGGACGAAGAGAGGGAGATACAAGCTTTGAGAGATAAGGAAGACAAAACTCCTACCACTAATACGAAAAAAACCACTACTACAAAACCTACTACTACAGCAATACAGAAAGACAAAAATGTACAATCGATTATAGTGGTGGATGAAACAGCAATCAAGAAACAACTGAAAAGAGACCCGTACGTGAGCCGAATATTAGCCATAGCGAAGAGGAAAGCGGCAGATTATTGGAAGAGGAGGAATCTGGAGATACAGCAGCGACGTAAAGGTTTAATACCGTAAAACCAGATAACACGAGATAATTTATCATTGTTTTATTAAAACTTTATTGGTATTAAATTTAAAACACTTCAAACGACTTCAATATTTTGAAGGAGGAGGTTTTCAATTCGTCGGGATCTTTGTTTTCAACTGACTTCAAGATTTCGAAGGAGGAGCTTATCAATTCGTCGGGATCTTTGTTTTTGCTTGTTTTTTTATTTTTTTATTTAAGGATCACCAACGGATAAAACATCTAGGTATAGTACGGACAAGATACAAGAATCATGCAAAGATACAAGAATCATGCAAAGATGCATAGCCACTTATAGGTGACCACAGCTTACAATTAATTTTTAATGTATGTTTACCGATTATTCGAACACGGCTAGACCGATTTGGTTTTTTTTTGTTTGAAAGAGTATACTTTACAGTTGGTCCCATTGTAACCAGGTCAGGATCTGATGATAGGATCCTGGAGAAATCGAGGGAACTCTTCAACTATTATAGGCACACCTATAGTGATTTGAGTATTTTTACAGCAGCTCGAGCATTTGCTTTTGGAAAGGTGAAGGCTAAGTGAAGTCGGTTCTTTTTTGTTTAAAATTATTTTAAATAATGTCACTAACTCATACGAACGTAGAATTAAACTTAGAATAGTATAATTAAACTTTGCTTATAATCAAGCTATAAATGAGTTTTACTTTTAAAATATTGACGTTTATTATTTGTTTTTTTTTTTATTATGCTTAAAAATTTAAAATGAAATACCATTACAATATAATTCACTCAATTTTCAATCGTGACTTTATACTGAAGGCTGTGCTTTTGATGCCTTAACCTGTCAAAACAATGACAAAATGGCGGAAAAATGCGTAATTCCACCATATTTAACATGTTATATCGGCTACAAATGTGTTTTTTTTTCATCGCAAGTTTATAACTCGAGTTGTGACGAGCGAGCCGGCAGCAGCAACTACGACATTGAGCATCGCCCGACATGCTCTTGGCCGGTTTTTAGTTCTTATACAACCGTTATACAACATAATACATGTGAAAGTATTTATTAAACACAGTTGACCTTTGACAGTAAAGTTCAGTGCGGACCGTATCGAATCCATAATCTATATGTCCAGTCTCCATCAAATATATAGGAGCGGCCAAGGTACTCAAAAATATCTGAACATACACTTTATCGCCTTGACAATACAGGCGTTTTTCAGATATTTGTGACCACCTTGGCCGGTCCGATATATTTCATGGCGACTGTCCAACGTCACCACTGACATAATGATTACATATTTGTGCTAATAGAATATGTATGGTTAGCAATTTTAATACGGGGGTCAATCAACTTACAGAATTTAGCAATCAACTTTATCAGACTTTCAATCAGAAGGTCGCGGGTTCAAACCCCGGCTCATACAGTCGCCATCAGATATATCGCAGCGGCCAAGGTGGTCACAAATATCTGAACAACGCCTCTATTGAAAATAGATGTCATATACTTCAGAAAAAGTGACCAATAAGCTTTCGCGGCTGACGTCCTGACCACTAGACCACCCGGTCACCCAACCCCGGTCTAGTGGTCAGGACGTCAGCCGCGAAAGCTGAAGACGCCAGTTCAAATCTGGCCTCAGACACCGGAGGGTTTGGTCACTTTTTCTGAAGTATATGACATCTAAATATTTTCAGTTTATATATATAGTAGTGTAACTACTTAAAAATTGCAAATCAAAAAATTTTGAACAAAATAATTTGATTTGCTTCAAGATTAACGCCTATTTTTGAGCACCTTGGCCGCTCCGATATATTTGATGAAGACTGTACCACTGAGTTTCTCGGAACTTATGTACGAAATATCATTTCATATTTACCAGTCGCTTTTCGGTGAAGAAAAACATCGTGAGGAAACCGGATCTAATCCCAACAAGGCCTAGTTTCCCCTCTGGGTTGAAAGGTCAGATGACAGTCGCTTTCGTAAAAACTAGTGTATACGCCAATTCCTGGGAATAGGTTGGCGAGCGGACCCCAGGTTCAATAAAGCAAATAAACTGGGACCAACGCTATGAGGAAGAGAGAGTCAATCAACATTAATTTGTCTATGATATTTTAACTTCTATCGAAAATTTAGCTTAGAAATAATATCATCACTTTTACATATTTACTACTTTTAGAACTTATCTGTCATTTATACATTCGTCAACACCTAAGAACATATTGTGACATTGTCATGGTAAAGGTAATATATTGTCGCGTTCAAAACATTCTCCTTCAAATGCAAAAAGAACGAGATCGCTATGTTGAGTATTTTTATTTTTAATAATTTTTTGAAGTTTCAACATATCTTTGTACTGTTTCGAGAGTTTAAAGTTTGAAAGCCTAAAAAACCTAGTTATAGGTTGAAGTTATGGAGATAGCGGTTTTAAAATGTTCCACATACATTATATTACTCGACAAATCATATGTTGTCTCTAACATTTTACATTTTATAGAAATAATACAATAATAATGCACGTAGGGTGTAGAGTCAAGAATCAAAAATAAAATATTTTATATCACTCAAAATCGACAGATTTTCAGCTGGCTTATGTTGATTTCTGAATACGATGTAGGTAAGGTTTATAATAAAAATAATGAAAAAACTATATCTCAAGGCATAATTTTTTTTAATAAAAAAAAAAATCAACACTTACATAAAAAATATATAAAATCAACATTATTATTTTTAATTCTCATAGTTTACGTTAATTTAGGAACAAAACTAACGATCAAGTGTAATTAAACACAAAAGTAATGTAATTTTCTATCAAAAAAGTGACTTTCTATCAAAGTTTAGTACTTTTTCATGATTTTTTGTATGTAAAGTGATCTAGGGTACCACATTGTCGCTATTCATAAGTTTAGAGAAATAAGAATTCTACTTCCATTATTGAACGTAGTGTCCGCACTATAAGTGCATATATCTAATACAAATATTATTATGAATCAATAACATAACTTATTTTATAAAAAATAACAGTCTTTTCGTCAGCTTTACTAATTTAGATCAAGTTTGTTAGTTTAACATTCCTTAGGGTCCCACATTGTCGCCTTATGACTTATGAGATCAAACTTATTATTAAGACTTATTATAATAAAATTATTACTTACAAAAGTAATAATTTGTATTTAAAATCATTATGAAAATGATTTACACTACTCAACCTCGCACCTAGGGGTACGTAAGTGCTGTCGCCAAGTCATTTAAATTCTTACGTCTGATTGGAAGATTCAATATTGTTTTTCCTATTTTTTACCTCCTCTTCGGTGCGATGCTTTTAAGTTAATGAATGGTCCACGTCTTTTTGTGGACGTTTTATACCCAGACCCCGACATCAAAGAATCAATTTTTTCATCTGCTTTTCTTTTTAAGTTGGCGCTTGCTTCATTGAACCGAGATCTAATAGAACTATCCATTGGTCGTGAATTTACCATATCGGATAAAAGACCGATTCCTGCATCTAAAGTTTATTTTCCCACTGTTTTAAGACCACTAGATAATAATGGTAGCACAGACCTAAAAAGACCACCTAAGAAACTCCCGATCCCATGTCCTCGTTGTTATGGTACCTTTTTATAAACTATTCCTATACCCGTACAAGTATATATGGCATAACTGACAGTCGCTTGCGAGACAACTATGATATCACACTTTTGTGACAGTTGAAATCGGGGTGGAATCACTCAAGAGTGATATCTAAAATGGTGGCCATAGCCATAGACAAAACGCTCTAGCGAGACCTACAGTTGACAACTTGACAGTTAGGTGTGGACACGTGTGGACAGGATGGATATCACTCTATCCACTAGCGATACAAGTGTGACTCGAATTAGATATCGATTAGATATCGATTAGATATGCCAAACTGTGAGACGTGGATCTCCTACTATTTTTACATGAATATAATGGGAATAGCTACCTATGTTCCCGGCGGGTACTGAGGTCGAACGAGAGGAGTTGTTCCCATCTCATGTTTGCCCGCCTTGGTCATGCGAAGCCGGGGCAGATGGGAATACATCTAATAGCGGAATAAAACATTTTCACCTGCTCCCATATGGCTTTTTATGTGCGAGAAGATGGAAAGATTTTTTTACCCCTTCCTATATACATATGGAGGGAAATATTTCCATCGGTTCCCAGCGGGCACAGATGGAAACATGATTATGTAACATTTTAAACAAAGATATTAGTTAAAGCCATGGCGCGTAGTTATGGTGTCCGAGAGGCAACCAGATGGGTAGCGGTATTTGAGCTCCTGAAGTGTTGCGGAACCGCCCTGTGCAACCCGAACTGACTATATCAGTAAACGAATAACAGCCATCTATATTCATTAGTATGATTTAATCAACTTACTGCTTTAACGTCTTCCTAGCCTAGTCGGTAGTGACACTGCCTATGAAGCAAGAAGTCCCGGATTCGAATCCTGAATAAGGTATTTATTTGCGTGTTTATCACGTTCCTGAGTCATGGATGCTTTCTATGTATTTATCTATTATACAACGTGTTATACCCAAGACTAGAAACCTTAAAACTGTTTGTTCAGAATCTAGAGTGGAATCGATTGCAGTATATCTTAACATGGGTATACTTTTTCTTTAATTTTCCAATTTTACACGCGTTGAGTCTAAAAGTTTCTAATACTACAGTTTACTATTTTATCGAGAGGTTAGGAGATAGAGGTTGACTATTTAATAAAGGCTGGCAGCTTTGACAAACTTGTTTTTTCACTGTACATAGTGTCATATAAAATAAATAAATAAATAAATAAATATTATGGAACAATCTTACACAAATAAACCTAGTCCCACAGTAATCTCAATAAGGCTTGTGTTGTGGGTACTAGGCGACGATATATATAATAGATATATACGTATAAATACTTAAATACATAGAAAACATCCATAACTCAGGAACAAATATCTGTGATAAACACACAAATAAATGCCCTGACCAGAATTCGAACCCGGGACCTCCTGATTCGTAAGCAGGGTCACTACCGACTAGGCTAGGAGGCCGTTATATGGGTTGTAATTGTCAAAGTATATCATCTGATGTCATGTCATACAAATAGACAAAGTAGGTTGATAGGTTGACATGACATTACACGTGTAGAGATGTGACAACAACGCAACAAATGTATAGTTAACAATTGAATAGAATTGCAAGGAAAACGAAACATACGAATATCTTTCAAAATAAGTAACTGGTTGAAAAAGAAATACTCGAGATTAATTAGCAATAATAAAAGTCATTTGGCGGTCTGGGGTTTTTAGTTGCTCAAGTAACACGTTGTATGTACTCGTATCGTCGCCTAGTAACTACAACTACAACATAAGTCTTATTGAGTAAGCTGTGGGACTAGATTGATTTGTGTAAGGTTGTCCCATAATATTTATTATTATTATATGTATAGATTTATTATTTACTGCTCGAACAAGTTGTGTGACATCTAAACTAAGAGTGTATTTCTATTTTTCCACACCACATGTGACGAACCGATAGGAATACAGCGTATAAGGGTATCAATAAACGATAAGTCTTTCATATTGATTTATTTTACTAGTCAATACACTACTGGAATACATTATGTAACATCTAAACAAAGACATTAGTTAATAAACGATAACAACTTTTCATATTTATTTGTTTGATTTAGTCAATTTACAACTGGTACAAGTTATGTAATAAAGTAGTGTCAAGATCATTTTGTATCCCTTTTCCGTTTACCTATTTATGCTGCGGACTGTACAACTTATGTAACATCTTAAGTAACGGCATCATTAAACGATAACAGTCTTTTATATTTATTTATTTTAATTTACGCTTACACCCAATTATTTCATACATTAGTCCCTGGACTACTAGTTAAAGCAATGACGCGTAGTTTCAGTGACCGCGAGGCAACCGTTTGCAGGCAAATTGCTATCCACCCAGGCCGGGCAGGTATCGAACCATCAGAGGTGGAAGTCGGACGCAAGGTGAATTTTTCGATCGGTGGAGGAGAACTTAGGAAAAACGCACTTACAATCCTTGAAATCGGATGGCATTTGTTTCATGAGTTTTGTATGACGATGGTGGAAAACGATATGCCCAAATGCCATCCCTCTCCTATGAAACTTCATCCCTCTCCAACCAGGAGGGATGGCATAAAAATTTTGTTATATAACCAGGGTACATTCTTTCAGGCAAACGCTGTTTCAATCGGTTGCCTCGCGATAAAAAATTTTTTTTGCTCTCCCCCTCTATTTCTGCTCCAGTCCAAGTTGGTTCAGTTCGGGTTGCACAGGGCGGTTCCTCATCACTTCAGGAGCTTAAATACCGCGAGCCATCCGGTTCCCTCGTGGTCACTGAAACTATTATCATTATCATTGTAACCTACCATCTGTGGAAGAGCAGTATCTCTTGATGCAAGTATCAAAAATATTTATATTAACGAGATACTAGCTCGGCTACTGTAAGTTACACAATAAATTATGTTATTTATTATTTTTAACTAAACACTGACTGAATGAACGATAACAACTTTGCATATTTATTTGTTTGACCAAGTCATTTACAACTGGCGTAGTCAGTAGCAGAAGCAGCTTAGTAGGTGAGGTGTTCAAAATTACGTTCACTTACTCTTATTCTCTTAACAATAAAGTAGTGTCAAGAAATTTTTGAACACCTCCCCGTTAAGCTACTTCTGCTGCTGACTGTACAAATTAAGGAACATCTTAAGTAACGGCATCAATTAACGATTACAGTCTTTCATATTTATTTAGTTGAACTAGTCAATCCACTGGAATAAGTTATTTAATTTAAACATCTAATCAAAGACATTCATTAATAAACGATAACAGCCTTTCAATGTAACTTTTCCCATCTGTGCCCACCGTGGACCGAAGGGAACAGTTTGTTTTCCACCTGTGCCTAACCCACGTGACCACAGGTGGAGACAGGTGAGAATATACTTAACAAAAACATCAATAAACGATAAGACTTACAATTTACTTCTTTAAACTTGTCGATCCACTACTGGGATAAGTAATGTAATATTCATATCGTATATGAAAGCTATTTGAATCCACAACACCACAGACAGCTATTTTAATTCGGCACAAAACATAAATATACATGTCCATGTAAAATTCAATAATTGACCACAAAATGCACTTATCTTCGACATTTTGTTTTGTTTGAGAGGATCATCGCTATCGGGGTTCAGCGGTGAGAGTTAAGCACAAACAAAGACAGTGACACGGCTAGTCGTGATTGGTGGACCCGCTCGCGCTGCCTACTGCGCACAAGACTCCCGCACCAATCTCCATGCGTTCAAATTACGAATTGAACTGATAAGTTCATAAAACTTACAGCGATTGATAAATTCGTTATTTCTTTTTAATAAACATTACTATAATAATAATAAACTAAACACGCAGACTTGAAAATTTCGGAGATTTCTTTTATGGTCAAGACAACGCTTTTAAAATTCAAATGCTGTAATAAAATCAATCTATTGATGAATCTATTATAATTTAAACATGATAGTTACTTTACACAGCTTTCAATACAATGCAGTCATCATAAAACACTTGAAAAATGTTTTAGTGGAAATATGATTTTATTTTACTTTTTACATTATAATGAATTAATCTGTTGAAAAATACGTTATTAAATGACAGCCGATGTTCAAACAGTCAAATACTATTATGTCATGAAGAAAAATACCACTTGTATAATCTTACCTTGAATTAAGAAGGCATGTTAACAAATACCTACTTTATACCTAAATCTACACCAAAATCCGATATATTTTTTTATAAGGAGTAGTTCTCAGAGTATTCTAACCGACTACAAAAAACTGGCCACTTGTGAGTTATCGAAGCTGATTTTGTTCGTGTACTAGACTAGAGTTCCGGCTTATAAGGTTGATTTGACGGAAAATCATAAAATCGCCCGCGAAAATTTCGCCAACCGATTCGTAGATTTTGATTGGACTTCAACAATTTTCACTGACGAGAAATCATTTCAATCAAGCGAACACGGTCGCCTACAAATGTGCATGGCGGTATAACGCAACACGGTATGACATAGATCATGTCATACCAAATAGGGAATCGGGCAGAATAGGTGTTAATATGTGGGGTTGGATGAGCTCCGAAGGTGTTGGCGAACTCATCCAAATGCCACCGCGTGCAAATGCCCTGGACTATATTAGCATTTTGGAAGAAGTCATGCTCCCTTCCGTAAGAACGGTCTATCCACAGCACGATATGCCTAACATCAATTTCGTGCATGATAACTGCTCGATACACCGTGCAAGAGTCGTTAACGCCTGGTTCGATGCACACCCAGCCATTACGGTAATTCCGTGGCCATCTAAATCTCCGGACCTGAATCCCATAGAAAATCTATGGGGTTTAATGGTGCAGCGATGGGATCACCGTAACGAACGCAGGGCTGATGTTTTGGCTCAACATTGCCAAGAGATCTGGGAAAGTATGCGAGGAACTGATATTGGAACAAAATTAGTCGCCTCTATGCGAACACGACTACAAGCTGTATCGGACAGCCATGGAGCTTATTCTAAATATTAAATTTAAAAATAAATATGTTTTTGCTAAAGGTTGACTTTTTATTAGACGATGTATACTACTCAAAACAAAGTCTATATATTTCTGTTTAATTGATAATTCTGGGCCATCAACTAATTGATAAGTGATAAGTGGCTGATTAATGATGCCTCATATCCGTAAGTGTCCAATCTCTTTCATGCTGTCTAATAACTAGAAAGAAATATAATACTGTAAAAAAATATGTTTTACGTAAAGATCAAAATACTTAGTGGCCCCTATTTACTTTTAAGTAGTATATAAAAATTACACTGACAATAGCTGACATATAAAACATAAAAATATTTAAAATAACTTCGTTTCAAAATGGCGGGATTACCATGCATATTCAAATATTTGCAACAGTTATGTATGTGACAATGTGATGGATGTCATTATTTTGTTCTATATGTTGGTATCAATCTCTAGAGTTACTATGGATACGTTAAAACGTCGCCATGGTGAGGATGAAATATGTATTACACGGCTAAAATACGTACAGCGGCAAGTGGCTCATCGATTAATGACCGTGACTGTACCCTAGTCGGTAAACTTTGACTGTGTTTTTTTCCTACTTTTAGTTGAAACGTTAAACTTTTTATCAATACACCGTATTATTTTAAGTGTGTAGAAGCTATTTTTAATTAAAACCAATTTTCGCTATTTTCGAGTTGATTAACAAAATCAGTGATATCTCGGAATCCATAAGCGACAAAGTGGTACCCCAACCATGATAACGTCACAATTATATAGGTAATATGCTCGATAAAAAATCTATACTCTATTCCCTAAAAGAGCAAGTGCACAAGTGTGCTGGCCTAACTTTTTAGGCTCAACTGCGGTGTATAATTAAGGTTATTACAATTTTAAGTAACTTGTGGCCACAGTGTTAAGGGGCCTTCAGAAAACAGCAAATGTAAAAAAAGAACCGACTTCACTTAGCATCCACCTTTCCAGAAACAAATGCTCGAGCTGCTGTAAAAAATACTCAAATCACTATAGGTGTGCCTATAATAGTTGAAGAGTTCCCTCGATTTTTTCAGGATCCCATCATCAGATCCTGACCTGGTTACAATGGGACCAACTGTGAAGTAAACTCTTTCAAACAAAAAAAGAATTTTCCAAATCGGTCCAGCCGTCTTCGAATAATCGGTGAACATACATAAAAAATAAAAATAAAATAGCAAAAACAAAGATTCCGACGAATTGATAACCTCCTCCTTCGAAATCTTGAAGTCAGTTGATGAAAGAAATGAGACAAAAAGCATTTTAAAAAGAGAATAAAATTAAATTGATTAAGTTACAATCACCTTTTCAAAGGCCGTAAGCCCCCTTAACCGCAGTCGTGATGGGACGTCACGCAGTTGTATCCGAGGGATCGGCCCGGCCTTCGCTAATGCTCATTGTCTTTGTACTCTTTGTATTTGAATAAATACATATTTTAGATAAGCTCAATTACACTGTGTTTTCAACCGACTTCTAGATTTCGAAGGATCGACTTCAAGACTTCAAGAGTTCTCAATTCGTCGGGATCTTTTGTTTTCAACCGACTTCAAGATTTCGAAGGAGGAGGTTATCAATTCGTCGGGATCATTGTTTTTGCTTGTTTTTTTTTTATGTATGTTCACCGATTATTCGAAGACGGCTGGACCGATTTGGAAAATTCTTTTTCTGTTTGAAAGAGTATACTTCACAGTTAGTCCCATTGTAACCAGGTCAGGATCTGATGATGGGATCCTGGAGAAATCGAGGGAACTCTTCAACTATTATAGGCACACCTATAGTGATTTGAGTATTTTTTACAGCAGCTCGAGCATTTACTTTTGGAAAGGTGGAGGCTAAGTGAAGTCGGTTCTTTTTTGTTTAAAATTATTTTTATGTATGTTCACCGATTATTCCGACAGCTGGACCGATTTGAAAAATTATTTTACAATGTATGTGCTCGGAAAGTGCTCTTTTTAACCGACTTCAAGATTTGAAAAGAGGAGGTTCTCAATTCGGCGTGTATGTTTTTTTTTTTTTATTTTTTTTATTTTTTTTTTTATGTTTGTTACTCCATAACTCCGTCATGTCTGAACCGATTTTGAAAATTCTTTTTTTGATTGTAAGTATATATATACAGATTGGTCCCGTTTTTGTCAAAACGCAGTTCTGATGATGGGATCCATGAGGAATCGAGGGAACTCCTCAAATCTTAAAGGCATACATATAGTGATTTTTATATTTTTATCAACAAAACCATCATTTTCATTCAAAACAGTGACATTGGATGAAGTAGAACTGCTGATGATGATCAGAACGGAACTCTTCAACGACGCATAGTTCACGTTTGGCGATTCGTCCTCTTCGCTGTGTTTGTTTAGCAAGTTTAATTGTCACAACAAATGTTCGTCCAGCTCAAGTTCTGATGATGGGATCCATGAAGAATCGAGGGAACTCCTCAAATCTTAAGGGCTTACACATAGTGACTTTTGTATTTTTATCAACAAATCAAGCATTTTCATTCAAAAGAGTGACATTTGATGAAGTGGAACTGCTGATGATGAACAGAACGGAACTCTTCAACGACGCATAGTTCATGTTTGGCGATTCTTCCTCTTCGCTATGTTTGTTAAGCAAGTTAGATTGTCAGGACCAATTTTCGTCAAGCTCAAGTTCTGATGATGAGTTCCACGAGGAATCGAGGGAATTCCTCAAATCTTAAAGGCATACATAAAGTGACTTTTGTATTTTTATCAACAAATCAAGCATTTTCATTCAAAAGAGTGACATTTGATGAAGTGGAACTGTTGATGATAATCAGAACGGAACTCTTCAACGACGCATAGTTCACGTTTGGCGATTGGTCCTCTCCGCTGCGTTTTTTAAGCAAGTTATTTCATTGTATGGAATCTAAGTGCACCATCTATCTACAATAATCCTTCACCGGCTACCCCCATTGAAGTCGGTTTTTTTTTCTTAAAAATTATTAAGGGTAATGTTATGCATAGAAAGCGATTATTTTCCGCACACGTGCAGCAATGGATTTACATAGTACTTTTCCGCACGACCGGCCCGGCCGCCGCCCGATCCCGTGTACTTCTCTGCAAGTTTGCACAGTGCTAGTGTATACTACACTAAATCCAATTTATTATTTATTTCCTCGCATAATGCATTGTAAAATGTTGTATGCTACATCTTGCAGCATAAATAACTATTTTGTTTGAAAGAGTATACTTGATGATGATGGGATCCTGGAGAAATCGAGGGAACTCTTCAACTACTATAGGCACACCTATAGTGATTAGAGTATTTTTTACAGTAGCTCAAGCATTTGCTTTTGGAAAGGTGGACGCTAAGTGAAGTCGGTTCTTTTTTTGTTTAAAATTATTTCTATATATTTTTTTTCTAAATTATACCTACCGAACCTGCCTCTGATGAGAAATTTACGAGAATCTGTAAAGGCCGTACAGTCGCCGTCAGATATATCGGAGCGGCCAAGGTGGTCACAAATACAGCCTTGGCCAGAAGTGTTGAGCATAGCAGTTTTATGTTTACAGTTATGATGTTAAGTATTATTTACCAATAATAACAATGTACGGTGACGTACAATGTTATATTTTATTTATATATCTAGAACACTTCACTTTATAACAATTTCAAGGTACCTATAAAACATGAAAACTTAAGGTCACAAAAATGCGACTTTAGCTCGGTGCGACAAATTGCAAATATTCTATGCAGTTACTACTAACTTCAAGAAAACATGCCTGTTCAGTTTGAATTAATTGATAAAATAACTTCAAAAAAGATAGAAACGCTGGACTAAAGTTTCGAGTTCTGTATGAAAATCGCAAGGGTGCTCAACACTTCTGGCCAAGGCTGTATGTGAACAAGGCCTCTATTGTCAAGGCGATAAAGTCCACGTTCAGATATTTTGAGTACCTTGGCCGCTCCGATATATTTGATGGCAAGGATGATTAAGACATGGATGGACAATGCCTATACAAAATCGCGTTCCTCGAACCTTCAGGCTATACGTCTGTTTTCGGTACTGAGTGCCACAGCGCCATCTGTTGAGTCTGGAGTAGAGTTATTCTGTCAGCGTTAATCGCCAAACAAAATATTAAAACCTAGAATTTATTTATTTAATCTTAATTGCACAAAATAAGATGGTACAAATGGCGGACTTAATGCCATAAGGCATTGTCTACCAGTCAACCAATGGGTTTAACAGAGAGGTTAAGTAGGAATTTAGTGTTTGTGGTGACCGATAGATGACGCTAGTGCTTTAGCCTGAAATAAAGGAACGCGATTTTGTATAGGCATTGTCAATCCATGTCTTAATCATCCTTGCCATCAGATATATCGGAGCGGCCAAGGTACTCAAAATATCTGAACGTGGACTTTATCGCCTTGACAATAGAGGCCTTGTTCACATACAGCCTTGGCCAGAAGTGTATAAATAAATTCTAGTTTCTAATATTTTGTTTGGCGATTAACGCTGACAGAATAAGTCTACTCCAGACTCAACAGATGGCGCTGTGGCACTCAGTACCGAAAACAGACGTATAGCCTGAAGGTTCGAGGAACGCGATTTTGTATAGGCATTGTCCATCCATGTCTTTGATGGTGACTGTACATCCGATCAACACACGAAAGCATTATTTGACCAAGGCACAGATTATATAATAGTGACCAAGGTGAAACCAAGAAAATGAAAACACCATTTTTTTAAATTATACTATAAAAAAATCATGCCGTTTAAAAAGACGAACTTAACTGCGGGCTACTGCGGGCCTACCGCGACGTCGAAAATCGAAATTTTGTTATCTCCCTCTCTATCGCACTTGCTGATACGAGCGAAAGTAATGCATCTGCATTACTTTCGCTCGTTGAAAATCGAAGTTTTGTTATCTAACAAAACTTCGATTTTCAAAGTTCGCGGTAAGCCCTCTGTTAGCCTATCAGAAATGTTCATTCAGGGCGTTGCCTCATTGCGACCTTTTCAACAATGATCTTACAATCAGATTGCGGTCAATTTTAGACCAGAAAACTGATATCTGCCCAAGGCCGTTACTAGATATGAATGGTGAAAGGTAGATTAGTGGTCAAAAATACCCTGACAGTAACACTCGTTTAAAGGATGATTCACGCTGTAACGTTCCGCGTCTTACACGACACTTCCGACACTTCATTTTGTATAGAGATGAGATCCTTAAGATGATTTTTAAGGGACCCAGCCAAAAACGCGTCTTAAGTGTCCAGTAACGATTGAATAACGCACATGAATTGCAGTTGATAAAATAGTTTGAAGTCTTTTTATTGCAAAATAGTATTTTTTCAACTCGTCGCCTGTAATGCTTGAATTGAGATTGTGTAGACCAAACTACTAGCGCATACTTTTCGATAGAACTTTTATGGTCGCATATTGTAGCATCGCCAACGATGGTACAAAGGATTTTCATACAATATTGTAACACTGTTGTCCTCCTCCCCGGCCGCCCGTGTCCTTCTTCCCGACCACCGGCACAATCCACCGGGAGATAGAACTTACTCAATTGTATAGAGGCAGCAGGTATTTCGTCGGACTCTATTCTTACCGGCTTACCTATATTGAGCACTCGTAGACAAAGTATTGTATACAATAGTGACATAGTCACGCCTTTCAATCTCGTACCTTACTTAGGCCACTCAGCAAGCGTCGACCTAAACACGGTACTCGACTGAAAAGCTCTTAATTTCAAGATTGTATAAAATACTATTATACAATCATCACATAATTAAGAGCAGTAGGCCGTATAAATAACCTATCTCTATAGCTCACAGTAATCACAATTTTCAGCCTGTCACATCGAAATGCGAATTAAAAAGCCATAAATCGTGAAGCAACTTGTTTCATTCAAACCAATTACTTAGTGTAGCAGCTCGAGTTATTGCATATTGGATAATAGGATAATTGTTATGTAGCTAGCTGCTATTCAAATGTAGGCTTACGCAAATTATTGAAGATAGAAAAATGCTGATGAAATGCGTTTGTCTTAGCTTTAAAACAGTGCACATCATTAAAAATATTTTCAACACACATACTCAATAACATCACAAAAAAGGTGGCTACATATCTGACGTGGCCAGCTCTCCGTCTACATGGAAAAAACTTTTTGAGGTCAAATTTGCCATTGATAATAATTATTTAATCTTTAATTGACATTTTAATTATAAGCTTTTATTTCAAAAACTTGAATATCAATATATCAACTTGTGTCAAAGTGCCTTCACTCCAACTTAGTACCGTAAAACGGGGTGAGTAGGTTTCGCGGGGAGAGTTGGGTTATGAATGGGGAGAGAAGGTTTTAGAGGGGGGTGAGAAGGGATTTTAAGGCTACTGCTACAAAAATAATGTATTCCAATTTAAAATGGGGCTATAGTAATACGCATAATAAAAAAAAATCGATTCAACAATCTTCCAAAATCACCTTTGTATGAAAAACCCTCTCACCCCAAATACGAGGCACTACGGGGTGAGGTGGGTTTTCCTCTTTATCGTCAAAGTTATGAAATGGAACTACCCAAAATAAAATACAAACTAAAATACAAACGTCCGAACCACTTATTATATACACCATTCAGTTTCACATGTAAAAATAAAATTTTATCGAGGTTTGAAAGTAAAATTTCACCCAACTCACCCCATTTTACGGTACTCTTCATAAATCATGTAATATGTATAATACGCCAACCATAAAGGTCTCGTATAAGCCGCAACCCAGCGCAGCAGCGGCAGGCGGCCAAAGGCCTAGATTCCGCCGAGCGCCGCCGGCCGCGACGGCGCACCGCAGTCCTGCTCCTGCCAGCCATTGACAACGTTGCCGTGACAGACATTTGTTATTGTGTTTTGAATTATTTTATAATTAGTATTATTTAGTAGTTATTGCTTTATTTTTAAGTGTTATTTTTAAGTGTTTTTAAGTAAGTAATTTTTATTTATAAGTTCATAATTTATAGATGCTTGCTGCGACCCAACCCACTATCTCGACCGTCCACCAATGCCATTTATGTTCAAAATCTTTCGAAAGTTCCCGCGGCCTTAATATACATTTTTCAAAAAAACACCGAAATTGCTCGTCTCTTAATGCTACCGCGGTCATTGGTCCAAACCACACACCATCTCCGATTAATAACCCATCATATTCAAGTAACTTGCACCTGGAACTTAGCCACCTCAAACTTAACTTTCCTGTTATAAAAAGGATTCCACGGGGCGCCAGGATTTCCGTCGCTACCCGCCTGTCTCTCTTAATTGATCAATGTGTAGAAGTAAACAGTTTTGACACGTGGCGCAACCTCTTAACTTTCGCGTACCATACTCTACACGCTGATGATAAAGAGATATCAATATCACTAACACAACGAATTAAAAATAACTGTTCTATCCCTTCTGAATTACCCGCTAAACCAATACCAAGAATTAGGAAGAAAAACCACGATTCTCCGTCTTTTAATTTAGCACAAGCCGTTGAAGCCAAAATCAGCGACGGAGATCTCAAAGGCCCTGCCCGCATTTTGTTTTCAAGTGACACCTTATCGCCCGATACTCCTGACACTCTCTCGGCTCTGCGCTCGAAACATCCCTCAGCCCCCTTCACGCCTCCTTTCTTAGATCCACCAACTGCTATCCAAGACTGCCTGCATATAGAACAAAAGCATATCACCAATGCAATTGCTAGCTTCAAAACTGGGTCTGCAGCCGGTTTAGATGGTATCTCCCCTCAACATTTAAAAGACCTCACTGCACATGGTGTCGGCGATGCCGGTATAAAATTGGTCACGTCCTTAAATAATGTTATAAATCTAATGTTGAGTGGGCGTATAAATCCAGACATAATGCCCATTCTCTATGGAGCTAACCTGATCGCTCTCACTAAAAAAGACAGCAGTGTAAGACCGATAGCAGTTGGGTCTACTCTCAGACGCTTAGCGTCCAAAATAGCAGTTAGGCACATCGTATCAAAATTACAGCGCAAGTTTGAACCGGTTGAACTAGGCTTTGGAACAAGAGGTGGGTGCGAAGCCGCAGTTCATGCGCTCCGCACCTTCCTCAGTACTGATGATTGCCAAGTTTTATTAAAAATAGACGTAAAAAATGCTTTCAATTCGGTGAACAGAGACACCCTGCTGGCTGAAATTAGGAATCATATCCCAGAACTTTACAATTATTTACTACACTGCTACGCAGATCCCACTTAATTAATGTACCGCAACCACGAGCTCTCATCAGAAGTTGGATGCCAGCAGGGTGATCCCCTCGGGCCGGCCATTTTTAGTTTGGTGATAAATCCCATCATACAAAATTTAACCTCAAAATTTAATGTCTGGTATTTGGACGACGGCACCCTAGGAGGAGACATAAATACCTCTTTCTGACCTCTCGACACTCAAAACCAAATTTAAATCTATCGGCCTTGATCTAAATTACAATAAATGCGAACTCTACATTCACGAACCATCCTTAAACCTTTTAGATACTGTTAACAAATTTAATAATTTAACACCAAATATTAAATCTGTTACTAAAGATACCCTTAGTCTCCTAGGGACTCCAATTTTTGACGATTTTCTTCCTGTTTTTATAGACAACACAATATCAAAATTTCAAAATTGCGCCGATCGTCTACTAGAAATTAGCCCCCATTCAGCATTTTTCATTCTTAAATTCTGTCTTTTCGTCCCAAAATTAACGTACATGCTTCGGTGGAGCCCTTTTTGGAAACATAAAAATTTACTAACGCGTATAGACGCCTTAGTCCAAACCCAATTAGAACTTATTCTAAATTTAAAGCTCACCGAACAATCTTGGCTCCAAGCATCCCTTCCCGTCCGGTACGGCGGGCTCGGGGTGCGCAAAATTTCCAGTGTCGCACTGCCGGCTTTTCTATCGTCTGTTCACAGTTCTGGTGATCTCATAGGCAAAATCCTGAGGGCTTCGCCCACAAACTATGAGATCTCAGACTTGGATGACGCTAGAAATGCCTGGCTGTCTGCGTGCCCGGGGCAAAATCTGCCATTTAATCCAAAATCACAAAGGGGCTGGGATGATGTTTTGTGTAAACTAACATACACCTCTCTTTTGGAAAATAGCACAGGAGCCGAACGCGCGCGACTGATGGCCGTGGGCTGCAAAGAGGCCGGCCGCTGGTTAAATGCTTACCCCTCGCCTAACACAGGTACCCATTTAGATGCAAACACCCTCCGGTTGGCGGTCGGGCTACGTTTAGGGATCCCGGTATGCGCGCCACATAAATGCCTCTGTGGCACGGATTATCTTGCCAACGTAGTGCGGGCCGTTTTTCGCGTCACGCCGCTTTGAACGACATAATCCGTCGGTCTCTTGCCACCGTCAACGTACCGGCAATACTAGAGCCTACCGGTATAGCCAGAGACGATGGCAAGAGACCCGACGGCATGTCACTGATACCGTGGAGGATGGGACGAGTGCTTGTGTGGGATGCTACCTGCGTGGACACGCTGGCGCCGTCCCATCTCCACGGTACTACAAAGAAAGTAGGCGCGGCGGCGGAGGCGGCTGAAGCCCTCAAAAGGCACAAATACAGGAGTCTCGACGCCAGCTACAACTTTGTTGCTTTTGGAGTCGAGACTCTTGGTCCGTGGAGCCCAGCAGCACAAAATTTTTACAGAGAGTTGGCTAAACGGTTGGTCGACAAAACCGGGGATAAAAGAGCTGGCAGCTTCCTCGCCCAACGCCTTAGTACGAGTATTGCGGTTCAGCGAGGAAATGCTGCCAGCGTCCTCGGCACGATGCTACAGGGGCCCATTTTAGAGATAGATTTTTAGTTTTTAGTATTTTTAAGTAAGTTAATTTTAGTTTATTTACATAGTTTATTTAAGTTTTATCCTGTACCTATTAAATAATTATTAATATATCAATAAGTATGGACGGAAAACTGACACATACTCCACTTTAAAAAAAAGGTTAGTTAAATTTAATTATCTTAAGTTCGTAAGTACCCTATCCTGTAAACATTCTGACAATTAATGTATTTATCAAAAGTTATTAATTATACTATTCTGTTATTTCCTCGCAAGTGTGTTGAAAAACGTCGTATGAAACGCGTGTGCTTGATCATTACATAAGCTCAGCATCCTTATGCGCACTCACATGCGTTCGTGCGCACATTATCGCTTCGTATGTAATGATCAACTTAGCACACTTGTATCATAATGTACTATTAAAACCAAATTAAAACAATTTGTTATTGATAATATCTTCATCAAATTTTTACAACAGCTCTTTTACTTTCCGGGCTGTTCGCTTGTGGAATGCTTTGCCGTTGGATACAAGACGTGCTACTCGTAAATCCCTTCTTATTTTTAAAAATGTTTTGAAATCGCATTACCTGTTGCTTACTTAACTTGCCTTTATTTATTTATATATTTATGTCATTTATGGTATACATTTATGTACTTATGTATTTTTTGTATCTATTTATTATATTAGTGTGTATATGTGTTTATTTATTAGAACTGATGTGATCTTAATTTTTCCCCCTCCTCCAAGTGCACCACAAATGACCCCCCCCCCTTCCCCAATTTCAACCGCGCCTGTTCTTAACTTTCATGCTTAGACTGATTTGACGGGAGGATCGAATTGGATGACATTTGCCGTGGACATGAACGTATAAATACAAAAGTGGTCCTGTATCGTCCGATACATGTTATGTCGTTTAAATCATGCCAAAAAAAAATTATAAAAAAAAGTATTAATTTTTGAGGGTAGTTTCATTTAGTGGTAATTGTAAAATATTTTATTAGGACTACTGTCCTCTAGCGTATCCATCTGTCAACTTTACTTCAAGTTCCGCCTCCAGGTAAGCGGGAGAGAAATTATAGGTGAATTAGCCGCTGACTGACACAGACCGAATTCCACGCGGGCGGAGCCGCGGGCACAGCTAGTATAGCATAAAACTAATTAATTTTGGTTCAGCCCTCGACTCAATTAGCGTAGAATTCCATTACCTATTGCACTTAGGTATATAAGTTAAAGCAATGGCGCGTAGTTACAGTGTCCGAGAGGCAACCGAATAGCTCGCGGTATTTAAGCTCCCTACGTGTTGTGGAACTACCCTGTGCAACCTGAACTGACCCACGTTAGACTTTGTTTTTCACCTCTCCCTCCCTCCTTTTCACCCTCATTTTTAGGGTTCCATACCTCGAAAGGAAAAAACGGAACCCTTATATGATCACTTTGTTGTCCGTTCGTCCGTCAGTCTGTCAAGACCCTTTTTCTCAGAAACGCGTGGAGGTATCAAGCTGAAATTTATATCAAGTACTCAAATCTACTGTCCCTTGGAGCTGTGAAAAAATCAAACTTCTAAGCCAACGCAATCAAAAGGTACAGCCGTTTATGCCGCAAAATTCCGCAAATTTTCGAAATTCGCAAGGGAATCAAAACCTACTTCCCGTGAACTCAGAATCTTGAAATTTGGTACGAAGCAACGTCTTATAGCAAAGATAAAGGAAAAATTGCGAAATAAAAATATTTTTAATAATTTTAAAGTTACTACCCCTATATACCTACAGGTTTGTACGGAACCCTCGGTGCGCGAGTCCGACTCGCACTTGGCCAGGTTTTTTTTTCGGCTACCAACTTTGACGTATCGATAACCGACCAGCTGGTGAGAATGGCAATTAGCATGCTCGTTCTTCATCACATACAGATACTGGAAATTGAGGGGGGGAGGATGAAAAACGAAGTCCAATTAAAGGATGAAGCAGTAACGATTTAACGAACAGCAAGACAGACTTTCGCATTTATTATATGATATTAGTAGGTATTTTTGCCGTTATTAATTATATCCGCTAATTATTATCAGGTAATTATTTTATCGGTTTTCATGTTTAATTGAAGCGAAATTTAATAATTATCCTTCCGTAATTTAGATCAGTAAATACTTTAAAATCTATATTCATCATTATCCCAGCTGTTTGGTCTATTGCGCCTGGGGTCCGCTCGGCAACCTAAACTGCAAATGCTAAAACCCAGGAATTGGCGTAGGCGCTAGTTTTTACGATGGTGACTGCCATCTGACGTTCCAACCCAGAAGAGAAACTAGGCCTTGTTGAGATTAGATCCGGTTTCCTGATGATATTTCGTAAACAAGTTTCGAAAAACTTAGTGGTACGAGCCAGGATTTGAACCCGAGACCTTCGAATTGAAAGTCTGACGTCTTACCAGACCACCAGCACTTTTTATCAATAACTAGCGACCCGCCCCGGCTTCGCACGGGATAAAAAATAGTTATTTCTCAAACATACTCCGAAATGTATGCGTTAATGTTACGAAATGAAGACATGAAGTTGCTCATTTATGGCTCCTTACATTACTTCTTGGCCTTAGGCCAAGAAGTAATGTATGGAGTTAGTATGAAACGTACATTATTGTCCGCTACTCTAACTTTTTAAATTTGCTCACTAAGGTTAGACTGACAAAGGAAATATTACATACAGCCAACGACCACTCTCTCTGTAAAATACTTGCGACATTAAAATTAATAAAAAAATCTATGATACTAAATTTATAAGCGGTTAAACATGGTTCTCGAATAGCTTTTTCAAATTTCAAGTTTAAAAAATAATAAAGGCGGCAATTTAAACTTATTTACTTGATAAGTGTTTGTGAAAGTAGTTATTTTAATTATAATATTTTCTTACATTGTTTGAGATACAATCCTTGGCCGGAACAGGGATTGAAGGACTCGCTTTATCCGGCCTCGTCTACGCCTCGGCCGTCTACCGCAATCTCGTCCTTAAATCCCTTACTATTTTGGGTAATACCTCAGAGATAGACATATGCATCGCGGACTTTTTTGTAGAACTTTTAAAGGTGTACAAAACTGTAGTACATTACTTTGACCTATCTCGACGAAACTCCTTAATTAAAATTACGAACAAAGTTCAAATTATATATTTATAACGTAGAAACACATAAATGTGTCGTTCCTCGAAAATATGAACGTCGGAAGAGAACGGCACGTCTTGTTAATCCAAGTTTAGTATTCATAAACGCGATTTAATTATTCCTAGACTTTCTCGGACAATCTCAGACATTACCGCGTTTAATTCGCTTTCTAGCCGAGAAATTCATTTAAATGACCGTACCCTTTATCTCTAAACACTCATTGTCTAAATAATAGAGTATTCCTGGTAAGTAGGGTCATAGCTAGGGACGGGCATTGTGGGGCAATACCCTACCTTGAAATATAATCGACTATGATACCTATTATTATTATCACTAGGTACATAACATAGTATAAAACAAAGTCGCTTTCCGCTGTTTGTCCCTATGTATGCTTAGATCTTTAAAACTAAGCAACGGATTTTGATGCGGGTATTTTTAATAGATAGAGTGATTCAAGAGGAAGGTTTACTTATATGTATAATACATGCATAATATAGTAGAGAAACACTGATGATTTTAGAGGTTTCTAATGTGATGTCGTAAATAAACCCATTTTTTACGCTTACATTGCAAACGCTGGCTGAGTCCTAAGAGATGGATCAAAATAATGTACTACAGTCTTGGACGAAAAAAATTAAAGGACGGAGCATGGCTGTACAACAAACTGTGACGCAAGATGGCGGCTGGTTTGAATGTGTGTGTCCAGACGAGTGTTGCCATGTAATACAAATTTTCCCGATTAAGAATACAGTATTTTTGAATTTAAAAAAAAATTATTATTAATATATATGTTTAAATAGAATTAATAAGCACCTGTTTTAATAAATTTGATGAAATATATTTCTGAAGAGGCGGATAAAAGAAAAAATAATGATGAAAAAAATCTAAATTTATAAATTAATAAAAGGACACGACTTGAGTGTGTCCGGCCTCTCTTCTCGACCCAATATTATTATTTTAAGCATTTATTATACCTTTTTAATATGGCCAAGGTGAACCCAACTAAAAGCGTATTATTATAAACTTACCGTATCTCAAACCGTTTCACACTAGAGAACCAAAATTCAGTCAGGTTGACCTTCGACGTCAGCCTTGTTGGCAACCATCTAGCAGACGCTAAAGCGTTATGAGCTTGTGTTGTGAGTCTTGGCCGCTAATTTTACATGGCTTGCTTTTGGTAAGATTAGGCGCAACACACACTTAGCGGGATTCAGTTCAGCCAGGTCTATGGGTTCTGGCTTTTTTTATATGGGGCCCACTGATAATTTTCCATCGTGCAAAACCTACTTACGACAGCCTTCTAGCCACAGTCGTGGTCAGTGGGCTTTCTGGCATAATTATAAGATGTTATTAATTTAGTAGAAATAAAATGTACTAATATAATATGGAAACTTTCGAAATAAATGATCATTAAATTGAATTGAATTTATATTTATATCAGGCACGTGGGGTACAAGGGCAAGTACACCTTTATTATTTGTATGTTGTCTATAACACTGTCATTCCTAAACTACAAAACCGTGAATTGCGTGTTTTCTATAATTAAATAAATGAAGTCAAATAAAATAGGAGTTGATAATAGTTTATAAATTCCCCGAAATGTTTTATGACTTGGCAGAAAACAAGTATCTATGTCTAAATTCACATGTTGAAAAAAGAAATAAAAACATTAAAAAATTAATTGGTGGGAACCATATTTGTTTTCATTGTAATATTTTTGTTACAACTTGAAATTGTTTTACGATCACCGATAAATAATTTCCTCGCAATTGAAGTAAAAATTAGAGTGTAAACCTCGTCCATATAACCCATTTTACATTCAACTTTATATCAATCCTCGCTCGCCAGCTCGCTCGGATGGATAAACGCCTCGCGTAAAATCGTACGTTTTATGCACTCGTTGTACAATCTACTATTAAGTAATTGAACTAATTTAATGAATATTCACAGAACTTCGACTTCAACGAGCTAGAAAAGTCAACAGAATACGACGCCGGCTACACGTCCGAGTCGCAGACGATCAAGGACTTCTGGAGCATCGTCCACGAGCTCCCGCTGGCCGACAAGCGCCGGCTGCTGCAGTTCGCGACGGGCTCGGACCGCGTGCCGGTGGGCGGGCTCAGCCACCTGAAGCTCGTCATCGCCAGGAACGGGCCCGACTGCGAGCGCCTGCCCACCGCGCACACCTGCTTCAACGTGCTGCTGCTGCCCGAGTACGGCACCCGGCGGCGCTTACGTCATTTTACTATTCGGCACTTCCTTTCACTATGCGTTTTTGACTAATAATTCAAAAACGGCTGGACCGATTTTATTCAATATAGTTTTTATTGAAAGTTCTTATCAGGCCTCATCAAATTTCAGCTTTCTAGTGCGAACGGTAACTGAGCTAGACCGCGGACAGACGGACGGACATGGCGATATAACTGTTACGTAATAAGGCCTAATTATGTACGGAAGCATACACTGCTTTACCTACACACATATTAAAAATCCATTGAAACCATTAGAATGACCGCCATTACACCGCCATGACCAACATTACTGCGCCGGCGGTCGGGGGGGCGAATTTTCATTACGTTACCGTAGGTAATGAATTTTCATACGTTTTTACCACACTGTCACAGATAATACACTGATGTTACGTTACTGGTTGCAATAATGTTGGTAATTAATTACATACGGTTCTGAACGCGGAATAGAGGATTTATGATATTGGTGTAGATCAAGATATTTATTCGTCAATGTAAGCACATTACAATGCAGTAATGAACGTCAGAGAAAAATAAAATACGTGAGTGTCGTGGAAAGTATGTGAATCGAGTGCATGTATGGCATTTGTCGCTCGACACAATTGATCTGAATTCATCAATTCATAGACAATTGTCTATGGTTGCGGAAATTTGTCTATGGCCTCCATAAAAAAAATCAGTTACAATCTTACAATAGACAAATTTCGGCAACCATAGACAATCGCCTCTGAATATGAATGATGACTATCGCGTACGAATTTCCGCTAGAGGCGTTAGTGTAGACGACGGAGGTCTCCGAACCGTTAAATTCCATAGTAATTCAATGGAATTCATAAAATTATTTTTAATTTGAACAAGGTTGTGAAAATTTTGTAATACCTGATATTAATTATGGCAAATATGAGTTACGAATCATTGAATGTGAATCCTTTAAAAGCGTAGCTCAGAAAATTCTCCTTTTTTTTCGAAAAATATGGAACTACGCAATGCTGCGGCGTGGTAAATTTTATTACAGTAAAGTAATATTAGATATTATTTAAACGTATATTTTGATTTCACGAACGCGATAGATAAAAAATACAGCTGTATATAAGGACCGCATCAAAATTGGTTCAGCTAAACGCGAGATAATCGTGAACAAACATATATACACACACATAAACTGAGAACCTCCTTTTTTTGAAGTCGGTTAAAAATGCTCCTAGATCGATCAACACAACCGGTTTGACAGCTAACCTCTCATTCTAACTATAGTTCAATCTCGTTCTAATCGCTTGACCAGTCGCTTACTAAAGCGACTAGTCAACCGATCAGAGTGAGAGGGAGCGATAGTTAGAATGAGATAAAAGTTGGACAGATCACTCATTGTGGCATAATTTTGCGCATTCAACCTACGACTTGATATACTATATGACTATATGACTATATGAGCTTTATGTTTTACGCAATTTTTGTAATTATTTTAAGAAATATATAATTAAGTTTATTAACAAATTTTATTCAAAAAATACTAAGGAATATAATTTGCTTTCAAAAACTTATGAACTATTAGGTAATATGTTAATATTAGTTGAAAACGTGCGTGAAATAAAACATCAAGTTGTGTTTGGTTCATATCGTGTTGACACCATATCGCGGCGATTATAGACCCCTTTACATTCGGGAAGTTTCCCTATTCAACCACCTGGCAACACCGCTACCATGAAGTTAATAGTTTATGAAATTACTGATATTTAATGTGATTACGCAATTAATTGTTTACTTAACGGTGAAAAGTTATCCCATCCGTTTTTTTCTTTCGACCGGTGGCATTTCTGCAGCATTTGACAACGCACGACGGCATGTTTTAATTATTTTTTAACTGCTCTTGACTGCATAGACGTTTGGACACGAATGACGGGGGAACGGCTCATTATTGCTGTGCGTATGTGTGTGTAGTGCGTAACGACGAGGACACTGGCTCTTTATGGAATCACAAAATTTTGTTAGCCGCACTCTATCTGGGACTTATATAATCTATGACTACAGTATTGTACATCTTAAAAAGGTCTACAAAATCCGCGATGGCATATGTTCATCTCTTAGCGATAACCCACAATAACCATCTTTCATCCCGTGCGAAGCCGGGGCGGGTTGCTAGTTATAATTATAATAAAATTAACCTCTTTCTACGGCCCTGCTGGTACGAGAAAAATAATAGCAGGCGATGGTAAACTCGTAAGGTCACCAAAGTAAATATTAGTTTTACACCTATACAATTCTATTGTGTGAAGAATATAAATTTCTTATTGGAAATATAATTAATCTTCGATAAAGGAATGAATCCGACGGTGCTACAGTACGGCTACCACATTTTAATTTCCGTTTTCAACCGACTTCAAGATTTCGAAGGAGGAAGTTATCAATTCGTCGGGATCTTTGTTTTTGCAATTTTTTTTTTTTTTTTTTATGTATGTTCACCGATTATTCGAAGACGGCTGGACCGATTTGAAAAATTCTTTTTTCGTTTGAAAGAGTATACTTCACAGTTGGTCCCATTGTAACCAGGTCAGGATCTGATGATGGGATCCTGGAGAAATCGAGGGAACTCTTCAACTATTATAGGCACACCTATAGTGATTTGAGTATTTTTTACAGCAGATCGAGCATTTGGTGTTGGAATGGTGGATGCTTAGTCAAGTCGGTTCTTTTTTGTTTAAAATTATTACAATAAAGGGTAAAGGTTGTCTCTCCGTCGCCGATACGGGAACACTTACCCCAATCTCCTTATGACCAGAGGGTTTACCGGGAATTTCAAAAAGTTCGAAAATCGAAATTTGCGATAGAGAGAGAAATATCGCGGTAGGCTCGCAGCCCCGAGATCGCGCGAAAAAATGATTTTTTTACCATAGACAATAGACATACTAGCCATAGACCTGTCATGATACCAAGATTCATTCATTCAACTTAATGTCGATATGTGTATATAGCTATTTACTATTATTATAGTGCATAAAATATTCTCTTTAAATATGGGACGAATTTATAAATAAATTATTTCGGTTGTTATTCTATGTAACGTCAATTTCAAATTATAAAACTGAATTGATTTGGAAACATAAGTTTTATTATAATTATTAAAATACACAATTATCACTATAAAAGATGTAACGATAGATAGACACAATAAATTTGTCAATAAAATGAATAATTGCCATTACGTTTAGTATTCATAAGTACATACTTATAATATAAATAAATATATTTCTTTTAGGAAATAGTTATAGTTTCTTAATTAAAATAGGCAAGAAATAAATAATAAAGCTATTTCATTAATCTAAAGGGTATTTATTGTTATAAAGTAAATATACTCTTATCATTTTAATTTACTTTTAATGACAATTAAAGTATTGCAATTGATTGTGAACAAACACTTATATATCTTTATATACATAGTTTATTTTTTAAATGCAACTCAAATAATTTCAAAATGTACACAATATAGTCAAACAATCAGATTAAGGTACTTAGCTCTGTTCGTGTCGCTGGTAGCACAACAAGTTTGGACCCGGGGTATGTCCTTAAACTACGTCCGGACTTGGGTATGTCCTTAAACTATGCCAAAAAGAGAGGTATGGGCACTGCGAATGGCATCTCGCTTAGTGTGGTAGGGCACGTTCAGTGAATGTCATCTCGCTCAAATCTGGAGCAGAGCCCGACTGGGGAAGTACCTCCACCTTACAGAAAACCACAGCCAAATAGCACTAGACCCTACTCATAGTGTTGTGTTCCTGCTGGTGAGTAAGGTTGCCAAAGAGCTCAAAGAGGACCCAGTGTGTTGACGATGAGGGACCCTCTTGTTCCTTTAGCCGTCAACACAGTGAATCCTTCTTTTTGTAAAGGGTCGGCAACGCGCATGTGACTCCTGTGGAGTTACAGGCGTCCATAGGTTACGGTAGCTGCTTACCATCAGGTAGGCCGTATGCTTGTTTGCCACCGTCGTGGTATAAAAAAAAAAAAAAAAAAAATTCAAGATTCTTCAATCATACCAAGATTTAACGGGATGTCTTATTAAACTTTAAATAGATATGCGGTATTATCGTTGGTCCTTGTCATAGTTTTACATTGTGATTATTGCTTACTTCCAAAAGGCCCTAAGTACAATATAAACGTTTGTTACCCTCCACCGCTTTTTGAACGGCAACAAAGAAACCGACTAAATTATGTAGGCTAGCTACGGTATGCTATCAGCCATCTTGAAATGCGTTTCCAAATTAGTCGCGTTGCGTGTATTATGTCCTTCTTGGGTGTACGCGTATTTCAACTCTAGAGATACTTACTTTTAGCTTTTTACTAATAGATTGTACGTAACCTAGTACCTAGGTCCGACTTATATACAAATAATTATGCCATTACAAACTATATGAGTTGTGTATATATATTATACCTGGTTGGTTACTAAGTTCTGTTACTAGAGTTTTCACTAAATAAATAGGAATAGGTAGCAACATTTTAAATATTCATGTATATAATTTGAAAGCTTAGTTAATATATAGTCAATAGATTACAATATATTGAAATGAAAATTATTGTCGCAGTTTTTCAGAATTCTTTATAACACTCAGAAAAAGGCGTAAAAAATATACGTCAAAATTACACTCCTTGTTCGTGTTGATTTTAAATCCTATTTATTTTTAATCATGTTTAAGACGCATCAGTCTTGCACAATTCGGTAGCTATATTATTTAGCTTCAATTTGATATATGTATACTTCACGTGGGTCTGTTCTAGGGCTCGCGGTCGATTCCTGGTTTCGGGTACCCGTTTCCAAGATCCGTTTCTGAGTAACACGAACACGGTTTTCTGGCCCGTTTCCCACGTGTAATAAAGAAACGTGTAATTAAGATCCGTTTCCACGAGTAAACGGGTAGCCGAAGCCACGTTCCTTAAATACACGCGGATCTCGAAACGTCCTTGACGAGTGGCAGAGATACGAGTCGAGACGTTTAAGAGCTAGTAATGAATACATGTGGTAGCTTAGGGAATTTTAGTCATGTTGAATCTTCTTGCGAGTCCATAGAGTTGAAATTTAGTTAACGGTTAATTTGAACGAACCTTTTTTCCACGCAAAGCACGGGTTTGTTTTCAATAGATAAAGGATGAATTACCTATATTAAAATAACAATTCTGCCGTTTTAGCAATGTAAATATTATTTGGTTATACTCAATACTTATTCCATTGAATCAATAGTGTCTCCGTTCTTTAAAATAAAGATTCAGGTAATTATTATTTTTATACCACGATGGTGGCAAACAAGCATACGGCCCGCCTGATGGTAAGCAGCTACCGTAGCCTATGGATGCCTGCAACTAATGAGGTGTCACATGCGCGTTGCCGACCCTTTACAAAAAGGACGATTTACTGTGTTGAAGGCTAAAGGAAAAAGATGGTCCCTCGTCGTCAACACACTGGGTCCTCTTTGAGCTCTTTGTTGTTTAGTGATAAAAAACACTATATTTGATTAAAATTAGATAGTGGTCTGCGGCGGCGGTTAGGACGATTTGGTCAGGTATTCAAATCCGGGCAAGAAAATTATATTATTTGGACATTTTATCCCCGATTTATTTACCCTAGTACAACGAACGGTTCTCTAAATTAACGCTGAAAATTGTGTTGCCTATTATCAGTTCGCAACAAACTTTTCGCGTAATTTCACATCGCGGAATGATCATGTGCCAACTTATCAAAAGATTTTGTTTTATTTCTCTCAGTTACCAACTGTACGTTTGGCCTGTTTTTATTTAAGTCACTTTTCTAAATGCCGCCTTTCGAGTATAGAATGGTTTAGTTTGCGTAATATTCATTTCGTAAGGATGCCATTTTCACTGTGGGCAAATTATATACAGGTAGTTATTATTATTTTAATACAATAGTTTATTCATTAGACTTCTTGCTTAGGATATTTTTTATATTAAAAAGTCGATTCTTGCGCGGCACGCTCGCTTCGCTCGCTCGGCTTCGTGCACTGTTTGCTCACGGTAGATCTACAAGGGCTGCTATTTATATATCCGGAAACCGGGATTACAATCTTCTTAAATAGCATATTTGACCTCCATGGTAAAATTTGAACTTTTTTAAGTACGGGCCGGTATATTTTTTCTTACTTATTAACGCTCGTGTTTTGTTTTTGACGGGTTTTAAATGTCATCTCGCAGCAAGAATGGAACTCACTCGTGAAAATATTCGTGCTATGATTTATTATGATTTTTGGCGTGGTTTAACGCAACAACAGTGCATAGATCAACTAACTTCAACTTTTGGTGATGAAGCCCCATCTGAAACTACTGTGTATCACTGGTTTAGTGAGTTCAATCGTGGACGTAGTATGCTTACGGACGAAGTTAAGGCAGGTCGCCCGAAATCGGTCGTTGTACAACAAAATATCGAGGCTGTGCGAAAACTTATAATGGACGACCGACATGTTACGTACCGCGAGATAGAGGCGACTCTGGGTATTTCTATGACCAGCATTAATAGCATATTACATAATTATTTGGCTGTAAAAAAAAATTGTTCGCGTTGGATACCCCACAACTTAACAAAAGAGCAAAAAGATGCTCGCGTCGAATGGTGCAATAAAATGTTAAAAAAATATAACCGTGGTGACTCAAAAGCCGTTTATAACATCTATACAGGTGACGAATCCTGGATCTATGCATACGATCCCGAAACGAAGCAACAATCAACGGTATGGGTGTTTCAAAATGAGCCGAACCCTACGAAAGTTACTCGTGCAAAAAGTACATTGAAACAAATGGTGGCCTGCTTCTTCGGTATTAATGGCCATGTAGCTACAGTGCCACTAGAAAACCGTAGAACGGTTAATTCAGAGTGGTACACGACCATTTGCTTACCGGAAGTATTTGAACAAATTCGTAAAACCAACCAGCGACGAAGAATCATTCTTCATCATGACAATGCCAGCTGTCATACGTCACGCGAAACAACTCTATTTTTGGAGGGTCAAAATGTGGAATTAACGGGTCATCCGCCGTACAGCCCTGACTTGGCACCCAACGATTTTTATTTATTTCCAAATATAAAGAATAAATTACGCGGTCAACGATTTTCGACCGCTGAAGATGCTGTCGACGCATTCAAACAACACGTTATGGAGGTACCTCAGGCGGAGTGGCAGAAGTGCTTTAAAAATTGGTTCACGCGAATGCAAAAGTGCATAGATCATCAAGGGGAATACTTTGAAAAACAATAAAACCATTTTCAGCCGTGTACGTTTGTTTGTTTTTTTGTTTCCGGATATATAAGTAGCAACCCTCGTAATACGCTCCTCTTCGCTTCGCTCGTCGTCGCACCTAACTGGAGTCCGTCACATATGAGATTATATCATTCTTTTAGTTATAGTCTTCCGAGTCCGATGTAAGCCACGATTTTTAGTTAGAGTGTATTGTTTTCACTTCACTTCACTTTTTTTTCTTTATGGCTACTGCGCAGTGAAGCACAATTCTGCCAATGTCGAGTATTGAGCTTTACACGTGTAAATTTTTTTTTTTTTTTTTTTTTAAAGGAAAATTTTGGATTGCAATTTTGAGTAAAACCTGAAAACAGAAACGAACAGAATAAACATTTACCACCACCTATTTGGACCAGTTGAGGGAGGGAGTTATGGTTTTGACTACTATATCTAACACAATGCTTTAATATGATAAATATAATAAAGAACTAAAGTGTAATATTATTTTTTGATAGGAATTTCCCCAAAGCACAGATAATTTTTTTATTTTCTGTTAGGCATAAAAGGGATGTCATGTTTATTGGAAGGGGGACATTCAGTCTAGGAAGCCAAGAATAAAGGTCAGGGGATTTGTTGTTGAGGGGACAATTAAAAAAAATATGATCTATCGTGCCGACTTCTCCACCGCAATCGCACATGGGAGAATCTCTTTTCTTAAATTGAAACATCTGCTCCGGAGAGCAGACGCGACCCAGCCGGAGTCTTATTATAATACTGGTGTGTCTCTTGGACAGAGCTCTGTTTTTGAAAAACCATGGACGGGATGGAATATTGGGCTGTATTCCAGAAAACAAACACTTCTTTGATCGGGACCATCGGATTAACCATTTTTTCCTAGAGTCTTTAAAAGGTATGTTAAGGGTGTCAGGTGAATATATTTAAAAAAAGCAATCATCTCCTTCTAGGACGGCCTCTTTGGCCGCCTGGTCCACCCTCTCATTCCCATCAATACCCGAATGACTAGGGATCCAAACAAAAGTAACATCCAGGCCTGCTGAGTGGCATTTAAAAATGAAGTTTTTTAGCTGACAGATGAAGTAGCTCCGCACATAGTTCTTTAAAGGGCGAAGAGAGATCGCTTGAAGGGCGCTCAAGCAATCGGAGAAGATGACAGATTTGGAGAGCTTGTGGGTAAGTATATACTCAAGAGCTTTTAACATGGCTAAACATTCTCCTGTGAACACCGAGGATTCCGGGGGAAGTTTAAATTTTGCTAGGATACGGGTGTTTGTTAAAAGAAATGCCGCTCCTACGCACCCTAGGTCTGTTAGTTTAGATGCATCTGTAAAAAAGAGTCGGGAAGTAGGAAAATTATTGTTGACGAATTTTAGGAACAAAGAATTTGCCAATGGAGACCCCTTATCAATTCCAATATTAGTTATCACTTTAGGGGAGTGAGTAAGGGCTTCAAACGGGACTGAGTAAATGGGCAGGGAAGCAGATCTCATGATAGGAGTTCTAAGGGAAGCAAGCTTTTCCAAACTGCGAACTAAATTTGGTTTTTCTTTATGCTGCCAGTACGCTTTGGTCGAGCCATATAATTGAAGGAGTCGTAGTTTAGGGAGGAGAGGGTGAGTGGATAGAGAGGTGATTCCATAGAGAAAACGATCAGAGAGAAGTTGTCTTCTTAGATCCAAGGGTGGATCAACACATTCCACCTGTATAGCTCTGTTTGGGGAAGACATCATTGCGCCGGTAACTATTCTCAGGGCTTTCATTTGAATCCTTTCCAGTACTGTGAGTGCAGCTTTGTTGCATGGTTCGAGTATAAAAGTACCAAAATCGAGGTGGCTACGTATAAGCGCGTTATACAATAGCTTCTGTGAGAATGGGTGCGCCCCCCACCACGAACCGAAAAGAGCTCGTAGAATATTTATATTTCTTTCGCATTTTTTTGCTATGTAGGAGAGATGAGGGACTCCTTGAAACCGTCGGTCAAAAATAACTCCTAAGAATTTAGCAGATTCTTGCAATGGTATGGGCTCACCTCTAAAACTGAAGTGGTAATCTGGAGGATTCCGACTTCGTGAGAAGACTATAGCAGAGCTTTTAGCGGAGGAAAGGGAGAGGCCGTGTAGGTCTAGCCATGTTCCCAAAGATATCAACGCGCTTTGTACCTTATCAGAGGCACGGATCGCACTTTTGTCACTGGAGTACATAACCACGTCATCAGCATACTGCAAAGTTCTACAGGCCCAATTAACAGACCTGTCTAAGTCAAAAGAGTAGATGTTAAACAGGATCGGACTTAAAACAGAGCCTTGTGGAAGTCCTTTCCAGACATGCCGTACGGACTGCACTTCCCCCTGCCATCGTATCTTAATAGTTCTGCCCATCAGCAGATTTGAAATGAAGTGAACTACCTTGAGCGGAATACTCAGCTGGGACATTTTGTCTCTGAGCACTGCAAGGAGCACGTTATCATAAGCGGCTGAGATGTCCAGAAATACAGCAGCTAGGGACTCTTCTCTTGAGAAAGCCAGTCGGATGTCCGTTGCTAGAATACTGTGACTGTCTGTAATGCTTTTGCCTTTTCTGAACCCGAACTGGAACCGAGGTAGCAAGTGTTTACTTTCCAGGAACCAATCTAGGCGATTTTTGATCAAGTGTTCCATGACTTTACAGAGAGCAGACGACAGGGCAATTGGTCGGTATGATGTTCCAACATTCGAATCCTTACCCGGCTTGAGGATGGGAATAACATATTGCTCCTTCCAGGAATCTGGGATCGTTCCAGAGCTATAGAAGGAGTTTACTAAGTCTAAATAATATGATATAGTGACTGGACTAGCTCTGGTTAAAAAAGAATATACAATGCCATCCGGGCCAGGAGAAGAGTCTGAAAGAGAATCCAAAACGCAACGCAGTTCGGAAAGCTGGAAGGGAGATGCTAAAAAGTCATTGTTAACAGGATAATCGCCCTGAAGGAGCGGGAGTTCAGAATGATTAGGAACGTATGGGGGGGCAAGCCTGTCTGAAAAATCCTCAAGCCATACTGGCGAGTCAGAAAATGATGAGGGGGGAGGGGAAGACGAGGAAGCATTTCGAATTTTTTTAATATTACGCCATACTACAGATGGGTGAGTTACGGGGGATATTGATTCACAAAATTTTGTCCAACCGTTTTTCTTCTTCGATTGAAGAATTTTTTTGGTTTTAGCTTGTATCTGTTTAAAAGCTAGATAATTTTCCATTGACATTTCAAAGCTGAAGGTCCTCTCAGCCTCCTTCCTGTCCTTCACAAGAGAAGAACAGTCGGAGTCCCACCATGGAAGGGAAGGGCGACGATTTGAAGACAAATTTTTTAGAGGGATTGACAGGTGCGCCGCTTCCAATAATACCAGAAGGAACAGGGAGTAACATTCTAAACTATTCGCTTGTAGAACAGGAGGAAAGTTGCAAATTTTTTCTTCTGTTGTCAGGGAGAAAAGGGGCCAGTCAGCCTTACAAAGTTTGAATTTTTGAAGAGGTTTGGGGACCGAACATGGTTTGTGGATGGAAGAGTAGGAAATAGTAATGGGAAAGTGGTCACTGCCAAAGCAGTGAGGCAAGATGTCCCATGAAATCAGAGGAGCCAGAGATGGGGAGCAGAAAGATAAATCCACTGCTGAGGGGTTTTGGGAAGGAGAAATCCGTCGAGTAGGGCGGCCGTCATTGAGCAAACATAAATTCAGAAAGTCCACTGAGTCCATCATTTTTCTACCTGACGGGTTGGAATCATGAGATCCCCAGATTGTATGATGACAATTGAAGTCTCCTAATATGATAAAGGGTTCAGGGACATTTTTCAAGTAAGACCAAAAGTCACTAATGATTCTAGGGGAGGGGTGAGGAATATAGGCTGAAATGACTGTACAATCAGAAATTCTACAAGCAACAATGTAGAAAGAGGGATGAGACGGGATGTCGAATTTCGAAAATTTAATGCCTTTTCTAATAAGGAGAGCACAACCTGCAGAACCTTTAGGGTTGTCTTGTCTTAAACAGATAAAGTTAGGACAGTTGAAATAAGTTTCCGGCTTGAGCCATGTTTCTGAAATTGCTAAGCAGGCAGGGTTGTGTTTGTAGATAACATGCAGAAGATCAGCTTTGTTACGGCTGATACTCCTGATGTTCCATTGAATGAACTTCAGATCCATGTTCATAAGGCCGAGGATTAGAGTCACTCGGGCCACCAGAGATAGCAGAAGACAAGGATATAATATTCTTGGCGACGTTGGACGGTAAATTGATAGAGTTTTGTTGTAAGATTGAGACGAGGGACGAGATGATTGAGTTTAACAGAGGTAAAATTGATAAGACACTTGGCATATTAGGCAATTGCGAAGAACCTGGTGTTGCTGTGGAGTAGCTAGGAGGCATAGCTTGAGCAGGATATCTGAACATTACTCCATTTGTAGGTTGGGGAGCATTGTAATCAGCAATGAGAGCTCTGTGTGCATTTTGGTCATAACCATGAGGGTTAGATGGGGCATGCGGTTTCTTTGGGATGAAGACCGTTTTTCTATAGGACGTTGTTTGGGCTGCCTCACTGTAAAGTAGTCGAGATTTTGGGATTTTTTTTTCTGCTTCCTGATACGATATACATTGGTCACCCATGATTCGTTTAATGTTTTGCTGTCTAACATATTCTGAGCAAGCTCTGTCAGTAGCTTTATGTCGGCCAGAGCAGTGGAGGCAGGTAGGTTCGGCTGAACATCCGTCACCATCATGAGGTTGTGAACATCTGGAGCATCGAGGGGAAGAGCGGCACTGGGCTCTGACATGGCCAAAGCGACAGCACTTATAACATTGTACCGTGGGGTAATAATAGGGAACTACTTCTAGGGAGCAATTGAAAAGAAATACCTTATCTGGAAGAGTTTGTCCATCAAAGTTTAAAACAACTGTCTCTGACGGGGCCCATTGGGTAGTGTTATTAGTCATATTTTTTTTTTTGAAGTTTAATCGCCTAGCTTTGACAACCTTACCGCAGCCAAAAGGAGTGACAATCAGATTTGGGATCTCTTCATTGGTGTAGTCGGTGGGAATGTTTCTTGCGATGCCGGTCTTTGTAATGTGGTATGATGGGATAAATCGTTTATAATTACTCATGTCTGTAGACATAGACAAGAACTGGTTCGCAGCTGCAGCTGAGGAAAATTCTATGCTAATTCTATTTCTGCCAATTTTATTAATGCCACCATTCTTAATGTTTGTCACTCCTTTTGAGAACAGCAGCTGCCCAAATTTTACTGGATGTAAATACACGCCTGAGTCAGCCTCTGTCACTTCACGTGATACATGTACTATGAAAGGGCCCTTATCCGTGTCAAAATATTCATTCCGGGTTTGGAACTGAGAAGGCGGGGTAAGTGGAATGTCCTGAGAAGGAGGTACTTTTTGGCTTATATTAAGGTTAGCATCTGCGGATGGTTGTAAAGGGGGAGTCGGTAATATGCTAGTCGATGGTTGTGTGGCTGGTGAGTTTATTTGTGCGGATGATTGTAAAGGGGGAGTCGGCAATATGCTAGTCGGGTGTCGTGTCGCTACTGAAGGGTTAATTTGTGCAAAAGCAGAGGGGTTGCTGACAGGGGTGAGTAAGTTAGAGCAAGAAGAAGAATGGTTTTTATTTAAACGGGGAATTTTTGACATGTCTTCAGGGTCACTCGAGGAGTGTCCATCTGCGGTTACAGTAGAGAGGTCTCTTTTTTTGGTATTTTTTACTATATTGGTGTCAATGTCCGGGTTATTAATGTGAGAATCATTGATTACTGGGAGAGAGTTGTTAAGAATTTGACCCAGGCATACCGGTAAACTTTCTTCTATTTCCATATGATAAGCAGGAGACGGGGGTGAGTCTATAATTCCAGGTATTCCTGGATCAAACTGATCGGACTCCATTTTGAGCCCGGGAGAAGGAGGCACTCAACTCATAAGAGAAGTTGCCGCCCTCTCCCTTCACTACTACGTAATTACTTACGAAACAAACACTTAGACGACACAAAGAAACAACAACACAAACAGATTCAGGGATTACACTTGATAAACACCACAATCTAACACAATTAGCCAAGAAAAACAACTCCGCACACGTGCTCCACTCAAACACTCGTAGCAGAATCAAGTGTATTGTTTTGTTTTGTGCTATGCTATGTTTCACGTGTCTGCCGTTGACGCTGGCGCTAGTGGCTAAGAAATTATAATGTTAGGCCAAGGCATATCCGGTCAGATACGTGGTCACCTGCGTTATAGTTATAAGTTAATCTTATTTTTATTTTATTACGTTATTAATTTCTACTGTTCTCTTGTTTATTACTGATGTTTTTTGTCATAGATTGTACTACTTAGCCACATACAGTTAGGTGCATAACTGAACCAATGTGCATCACTTTGACATGTTTCTTTCATTATTTCAGAAGAGGCTAGTTATTAAGTTACTATTTTATTATTAATTGGTAACAACGCTAATAAACTTACTGACCTATTATGTTATTGTAGATAAAAATAAACATTTTCTCTATTAGATAATATTTGGTACTGACTCAGTTTTGCACCGACATCGTTAAATGAAGATAAGTCTTATCAATTATGAAAAAAATAAAAACTTTCAGGTTATATTTGTTCGTCTCGGTGTCAGCTATGTATCCATATGAAAGCCAATTTCGATTCATTGCATTCACAATCTTGATTTTTTTATTCGTCCATGATTTTGAACCAAAAACCGTTAAACTACATTTTTTTTATTTAACCCGATATTGATATTTTTCTTTTACACAATCAGGTAAGACAATTAGTTGAAATAGTACATTATATGCTCTTTAAAATGAGGTGTATGACTTTTATATCACTCACGTATTTTTATGGTTATCTCAGAATGAAGTCCGCTACAAAAATTAACTAACGAGAAAGTTGTTCGGCCATTTGCCTTGACTCAGTTTTGCACCTGACAATACATTGCCAGTAACTAATTACAAAAATAAGCCTGATTTAAATGTTTGATAACTAAAATAATGGTCGTGGAATTCCTTACTTTAAATGAGTTACTGAATTGGGAATGCCTAAGAAAAAATGAAATAATGGGAAAAATAAATTAGGTGAAATTTCACAGTTGTCGGTATGAAATTGAGAAAAATGTATAAGTCGGAAGAAAATAATTTGTGAAGCAGTTTTGTAGCGGTACCCAAGGATTAATATTTTACGTTTAGAACTTTTATGTAACTTTGATTGTTATCAAATTATTTACATTTTACTAAGGTACTAATTTTGACTCAGTTATGCACCTAACTGTATGTTTGTTACCTGCCGTGAATTTTTCACCGGATGGTCTTTTCGGAAGATCAGCGCTGGCTAACGCTAGCAACATGCTGAGAAGAGGCCATTTCGTGACACTTGTCTTACTCTTCAATTATCTGTAATTTATCTGGAATAAATATATTTCTATTGCTATTTCTATTTTTAATAGTTGCTTGGCCTAGTGATAGATTTGACAAATGATAAGTATCCCAAAAGTTTTGAGTCATTATAATAATCAGCTTTAAAACAATTCTACCAAATGAAACGTTATCATACAAAATTTTGCTAATAGTTAGTTGTTAAAGTGAATCATCAGCGAAATGTTGGTTAGCAAGTGAAATTCGGCCAAAAAAAGTTCGGCGAAAAGGCAGAACACTACAACGAACATGTCCTATTATGAATTGATTACTACCATTTACTAATAAATTGTACAACTTACTATTTTAAACTTATGAGCATCAGAAGTAACAGAACGGTCCTTTTTAAAATTATCAACCATTTGTTTCCATTTCGAATCATTTTATATCTGAAAACAGGTAATTTATTATTTTGGGCACTAAATTATGTCACTATATACATTATAAATGATGTACTCATAACATGAATATCCATTATTACTAAATACACTCAACATTATCTTGATTTGTATTAGTAGTCAATAAATTGGTATTAATGCTACTTACCAGTTAAATTGTTTTTTTTTTATTCAATCAAATACAAACACTGAAAACATTGAAAAAATAATCAACCCAGCAGGATTTGAACCTCGCATCGATACGCCTAACCGGGGCTCGATCGCTAACATGTAAAATAATTATGAGTTGATAGCAGCGCCATCTATTATTTCCGTTGTGACACTTGTAAAAGGGTCGGCGGGAAGGGTATCTAACTCTAGTAGTTAGCACCTAGATGTCGCTTACGGCTGCTATAAAGTCGATGTAAAAATAAATGCAAAAAAGATGATTGAAGGCATTGAGAATTTCGTCAACTCAGTAACTGAACCCATAGCTTAATTGGTAAAGCGATCGAGCCCCGGTTAGGCGTATCGATGCGAGGTTCAAATCCTGCTGGGTTGATTATTTTTTCAATGTTTTCAGTGTTTGTATTTGATTGAATAACATACTATTGTATGAGTGGAATGCCCCACTTTAAAAAAAAACATGTAAAATAATTATGAGTTGATAGCAGCGCCATCTATTATTTCCGTTGTGACACTTGTAAAAGGGTCGGCGGGAAGGGTATCTAACTCTAGTAGTTAGCACCTAGATGTCGCTTACGGCTGCTATAAAGTCGATGTAAAAATAAATACAAAAAAGATGATTGAAGGCATTGAGAATTTCGTCAACTCAGTAACTGAACCCATAGCTTAATTGGTAAAGCGATCGAGCCCCGGTTAGGCGTATCGATGCGAGGTTCAAATCCTGCTGGGTTGATTATTTTTTCAATGTTTTCAGTGTTTGTATTTGATTGAATAACATACTATTGTATGAGTGGAATGCCCCACTTTAAAAAAAACATGTAAAATAATTATGAGTTGATAGCAGCGCCATCTATTATTTCCGTTGTGACACTTGTAAAAGGGTCGGCGGGAAGGGTATCTAACTCTAGTAGTTAGCACCTAGATGTCGCTTACGGCTGCTATAAAGTCGATGTAAAAATAAATGCAAAAAAGATGATTGAAGGCATTGAGAATTTCGTCAACTCAGTAACTGAACCCATAGCTTAATTGGTAAAGCGATCGAGCCCCGGTTAGGCGTATCGATGCGAGGTTCAAATCCTGCTGGGTTGATTATTTTTTCAATGTTTTCAGTGTTTGTATTTGATTGAATAACATACTATTGTATGAGTGGAATGCCCCACTTTAAAAAAAACATGTAAAATAATTATGAGTTGATAGCAGCGCCATCTATTATTTCCGTTGTGACACTTGTAAAAGGGTCGGCGGGAAGGGTATCTAACTCTAGTAGTTAGCACCTAGATGTCGCTTACGGCTGCTATAAAGTCGATGTAAAAATAAATGCAAAAAAGATGATTGAAGGCATTGAGAATTTCGTCAACTCAGTAACTGAACCCATAGCTTAATTGGTAAAGCGATCGAGCCCCGGTTAGGCGTATCGATGCGAGGTTCAAATCCTGCTGGGTTGATTATTTTTTCAATGTTTTCAGTGTTTGTATTTGATTGAATAACATACTATTGTATGAGTGGAATGCCCCACTTTAAAAAAAACATGTAAAATAATTATGTGTTTTTTTTTTTTACAATTTTTTTATATTCTTCTGGGTAGCTCGTTGACATGCAATCATAACAATTTTATAACAACAAAAACCAACAAAACAAAAAAAACTATTAACAAGACAACTAACACTATTTTAAAATGGTAAGATTAACTCGGGAAGACTGTAGTATCCAACTGACCGACTAAGTGGAAAACTGAAGCCATACTAAAACTCAATATCTTAGGCATGTTTTTTTTTTAATTATATTGAAAGTTCCTTCTACCTATGTATAAGTATCACAGTGAAATTAGGCCGCGTGGCGTCAAAACAAAAGGAAACATTTACTATGTGCCTCTATAGAGATTAAGTAAATCCTCTTAAAATCGTGCCACTTAAGGTCTTGTGTTTATACAGACGTGTTGACTTTATTACAACAACATAGATCTTAAAATAGGTGGCCATTATGATTTGGAAATCTACACGTTTGCACCAAAGGGTGTCGTAAAATCTGCATTTTATTTTATTACCTGAACGCTAATCTCAAAGTGACCTAAGTCAACTAGCAGTTTACCTGTTTTAGGATCTAAGCTTAATTGAATAAGTTATATTATCGCGGGATAACCAAAGTAGCATAAGTAAGATTGGTTCTTTGTTAAAAACACCTGTGCATGGTACTTTGATAAGGCCTCTTAAATTGGTGGTTAATTATTTTTGCCGCTGCCGCGTATCTCATGGTAGTGAATACCAAGGACGAGATAAAACTAACAGTTCAATTGATGATGATTTTATGAACTCTTAATATAGTATTATAATGAATACCTAAGATATTTGTAAAAGTTTCTAGTTTCATTGCTGTGGAGTCCACAACAATGATACTAGAAACTTTTACATCATTGTATACAAGATGATTCACGAGAAGTGAGCAAAAACAACCCTACACAATTAATTAGTACACGCTAATGAATCAGCCGCCATCGCCATCATGTTTAAGTGAAACAATAACGCCTTTCTATTTTTTCACCTTTTTGTTACTTATAAATTTTATTATCTGTAATCATAGTCACCTTACACAAACAAACCAATAAGGAAAAAACCTCTTTAAGAATTATGACAGAACACTTCGATTATGAAAAAAAATTGTTAAATTAAGTGAGATACGACGTTTCCAAAGTAACCAGACATCATTTTTACACCATAGAAATCTAAAATATAAGGAGAAATGGCATGACAGCTAAAACACTGTCCCTAAATCCTGATCAACTTGATCAGAAAACTCGATCACAATGTCAGTAACATGAAAAACCGGTGCAGTATAAATTTAATACAAACATAAAATCACTGTTTTCGCCTTAGTTACTTGTACAAATCGCAGTACAACTATTAATTCTGTGGTGTCAATTATCAAATATAAAGCTAATATTGATATGTTTTTGCCAGAAAAATAATTTAAAAAAACGTTTTCCTATGCAAGCTGTCAAAATGGCATCCATTGCTTGATTTATGTGCTTATTTCTTTATTTATTAGATGTTTACCAAGCTGACGCTCAATGGACAGCGAACTTGTGATATTTGACATTAAGTCACAAAATTGAAATAATATGTCAAAATAAATTTGCAATAGTGCCGCCGATCAGTCGATATTCTTAATTTTATCTTATCGATATTTTTACGAAGACGTGCATACAATAAGTATTCGAATAAGTAGTAGGTATATTGTTAATTTATAACTATCGATTGATTGACATACTTGAATATTAAACGTTAGTTTGATCGTAATTTTTTCATATTTGGGGTCGTCCAGAAATCATGTGATAATATTTGGCCGATTTTTGTACCCTTACACGCTAAGCAAGTCTAATGTCGTTTCTACTGTATTGCGTATATGTTCAAGATGCTATCTCAGAAAAACAGACACCATAAAAATCTGCATAAGACTTAATATCAAAAAATAGAGCGCATTATTTGATCTGATTAAATTTTTGAGTAAAATTCCTGCTTTTGGCTTTCCCGCTTTGAAAAAAAATTACACGTGATATCTTCTCTGAACCCCCCCCCCCCCTCCCATCGTGATCATTCGGGATATTTTTCTTACAAGCGAGTTCATCATCATCATCATATCAGCCGAAAGACGTCCACTGCTGGACATAGGCCTCCCCCAAAGAGTGCCACAATGACTGGTCCTGCGCCACCCGCATCCAGCGGACTCCCGCGACCTTCACCAGGTCATCAGTCCACCTTGCGGGGGGTCTACCCACGCTGCGCCTTCCGGTTCGTGGTCCTACCCTTTCCGCCCCAACGGCCATCGGTTCTACGAGCAATGTGCCCCGCCCACTGCCACATTAGTTTAGCGATTCGGAGGGCTATATCGGTTACTTTGGTTCTGCTGCGGATGGCCTCATTTCTGATGCGATCACGCAGAGAGACTCCAACCATAGCCCTCTCCATTGCCCTTTGGGTGACTTTGAGCTTTCTTATGAGGCCCATTGTAAGCGACCACGTTTCAGTACCATATGTCATCACTGGCAACACACACTGTTCATTTTAACAATATTTTATATACAGGGTATATAAAATATTGTTAAAATGAACTCGCTTCTCAAAGCACTAGACTTTATTCTAAAACACTATAAAAATGTAATAAGAAAGTAAAAAGTATATTTTATAATTATCAAAACTATGTGTAGGAAGGTATTCATTTTGTCTTTAATACCGATAAATACCTCAATATATAATCATATCTACTTATATTGTGAAGCTGGCTAAAGCTAAATAAGTAATTAAAATATCCTACGATACCATACAACCTCATCTGTAGTCAACTGTAGAGCATTCAATAGTAACCCTTATTTGCATCGGTTCTAATTGCTTCGGACCCGTTCGAGCCGGTATTAAGTACCCGTGTACCCGTAGGAACGTTTCTCGAAACGTTTCCTGACCAATCATGAACGGTTACTTACAAGTTCACGGTCCTGATTGGTCCGTACGCCACGGTTTCTCAATGTCATTGCCACGACGCGTCAAAATCACCAGAAAATCAACCGATTTTCCACGGAGCTCTATCAGGAACAGAGTAACATTGCAAACGACGAGCGTATTGAAATAATCAACGAGACAAAAGCAGCAGCCAGCCACCCACAGCGGCATTGGGAATATTTGTGATTTTTGTTCACGGCCCACAGGTTAAGATTAAGAAGAGCAATTATCCGGATACTACCCGGATAATATGGCTACTATTATCTGACGTAGCTATTTGTACGTTACGTACGAAGAGCCATACATTTGGCGTTCCCCTCCCCCGCAAAAATTGGCAGACGTTTTTGTATAGGAAGTGACAGACATGGCTACTCCATCCGGGCTGAATTCTTTAAGTCTAATTCGCATGACTTTAGATAGAATGGCATATAGGCATAAGGTCGATAACCTCCGGGAAGAAGAAGACTACTTACGATCTCTGACGAACGTCTAGGGGTTTCTTGTTTCAGAAACTTGTACCGTTGCTCAACGTCTCGATTTAAAACTGTTCCTCTGTTCCGTTTCTTTACTCTCTTGCTGTCTCAATGAAATAGGCAGAAAATCAACCGATTTGAAATGGAGATATTTCGCAAAGAAATCTATTAGAAACTACCGAATGGATTTATTTGTTTTTTTTTTCTTTTCTCTTAGTAAAAGCGAATGGGGATCAAGGTTAACCGTCGAAGCGAATATAAGAAAAGGCTAAATTTTCGGAGCGTGTTATTGACGTTATTGTCTTGCCGATGGAACTCACTTCGCTTTTCATTACTGCGTTGCTTGTGCTGTCGCCATCAGATATATCGGAGCGACTAAGGTGGTCAGAAATATCTCAATAACGCATCTATTGCCAAGGCGATAAAGATATTTTTGAATACCTTGGCCGCTTCGATATATTTGATGGCGACTGTATTGACATCAGTTGCAGCTAGTTGCGGGTTAAAAAAAAGTTGGAAAAGGTATTTCTAAAAGAACAGGAAATTTTAATTTTAGCAACCAAAAGTTCAATTCCCCATACAAAATTATAAGAAATTTCAAAATTTTCCTATTAAAAATTCTGCAATTTTGGAGTTTCCGTCAGTAGGTATCAGTATATTTAGTTGCGTGACTGCGACCATTTCGTTTCAAATCAAGGACCATAATTAATACAATGTCCATACAAAATTGGGATATGATTTCATGATTTCTGGAAGATCCCAAACTAATTATATAAATTCAGACTCAGTCATGGTTTATCACAAAAACCAATACAATACAACGGGCTGGCAGGCGCGCATACAGGGGGGGGCAACAAGGGCAATTGCCCCCCTCCCCTGAAACGCAAACCTCGTATACTACGGGGCCCATAGGTGCGGACCGCGAGATTTTTTGTGAAGGAAAGAGCCCCCCCTGAACGAAATCCTGGAAAGTCCCCCCCTAAACGAAATCCTGGATCCCCAACCTGCGGGCTGGTGACCTGAAATTTAAGTTAAACAAAACCACAGCCAAATTTCACTTAGACCGTGCTTAGACCCTACACCTAGTGTTGTGTTCCTGCTGGTGAGTAAGGTTGCCAAAGAGCTCAAAGAGGACCCAGTGTGTTGACAATGAGGGACCCTCTTGTTTCTTTAGCCGTCAACACAGTGAATCCTCCTTTTTGTAAAGGGTCGGCAACGCGCATGTGATACCTCTGGAGTTGCAGGCGTCCATAGGCTACGGTAGCTGATTACCATCGGACGGGCCGTATGCTTGTTTCCCATTATCGTGGTATAAAAAAAAGTTAAAAATAACATTTCCTTAAGTTATGTCTTTCGTATAAAATCTTCCCCTTCTTGGAAGTCTGCTAAAAATAAAGCCAATGTCACTAGAACCATAAATAAGAATCGATTGACACCTCATCCATCAAAATCATACGAAAAAATATGCAAACTTAATATTTAAGTAGGTATACCTACATATTTGAGATAATATGATTGATTCGAAACACCAGATGCTTAGAATGAGTGCCGTAGTCTAATTTCAAAATGCGAGTACGTTCAGACGATGGTGGACAAGATGAATGGTGCCTAAGACTTTGAGAATTCAACCAACCGGACGAGTCGCCATTGACAGACTGATTTTTTGGCAGACCAGTTAAATTATACCCAAATAAAATTAGGATGATACAAATTCCTGTAAAATGATGTCCGATTTTTTTTTCTGTATCATTTGATTTAAAAAAAGCGCTAGTGGCCTGGCGTTCCCCTCTGCCGAAAACATATGACACATGTATGGACTGACGTTTATCTGACGTTTATTTGTACGTTACGTACGAATAGCCATATATTTGACGTTCCCCTCCCCCGCAAAAATCGACAGACTTTTTTTGTATCGGAAATGACAGACATGGCTACTCCATCCGGGTTGAATTCTCTAAGTTACTCGTAGAATGAGTGCCTTATTCTGATTTCAAAATACGAGTACGATGGTGGACCAGACGGGAACAAGAATCACTAAATGGTGCCTAAGATGGGCTAAAAGGTCGTGGACATATCTGCCGAACGGAGGAAGTGGATGGGAGTCACGGGACCAGGGGGGTTTCACTATGTCTCTCTCCATTGTACCCGTTTTTCCCGACGCACTTACCGCATATGAGGGCTAATGAGGGAAGGGTTGGCACATCGCTTATCAACTTATAGGTGCGTTCGAGAATATGTGACGTTTTCTAGTCATAGGCACATATATCATTGTCAGTTGTTAATAGAGTTTATTTCTAACTTATTTTGTATGGCAGTTAACGTCTTATTGACAACCGACAATTATTGAAAACGTCACATATTATCATTTCCGCCAGTGTTTATTACATGTCTTAAACCTGCACGAATATATGAAGCACGTTGATAACCCTATTTTATTTTTTTAGAGCGCATGACAGCTGTAGCGAAATGTCAAATTCAGGCAGGAGAATCTTCTGTTCTTGTACTATTACTTATTCTGTGACGGGACAGAGAAGAGTGGCGTAATATTAAAAAAAAACCGGGCCTAGTGCGTTTCGGACTCGCGCCCTGAGAGTTCTGTACATCACACTATATTAACAATCATCGAACATTGCTGTATGTAACGAAAAGGAAAATCGGATTGAGGGTCAAATTTTTTTGACGCAATTTTTTTTTGTTGAGTTTTTTTGAGCTTCAAGGGACGCAGACATACGCCGTATTATTCCTTTAGCCGTCAACACAGTGAATCCTCCTTGTAAAGGGTCGGCAACGCGCATGTGACACCTCTGAAGTTGCAGGCGTCCACAGGCTGCTTACCATCAGGCGGGCCGTTTGCTTGTTTGCCACCGTCGTGATATAAAATAAAAATCTGATTCTGATTTTGGAAGGATTCTGGCCTATACTCAGCAGTGGGTAGATACGAGCTGGATAGATAAATAGGCCATAGATAGACCTATACAGTTACAAAAATGCAAATATACAAGGTGTAACAAAAATGTTGGTGATACGTTTAAGGGCATAATTAGTATCGTATTATTATTACGAAAAATTGGAAAAAAAATTCTGGCAAAAAAAGTTTGTTTACAAAAAAAAAATTTCGCGCCGAAAATTTTTTTCCTACTTTTTCTTCGTCGCAATACGATACCAATTATGCCGTTAAAAGATCACCACTATTTTTGTTACAACCTATACAACGTGTTACACCCAAGACCAACAACCTGCAAAACTGTTTATTGAGAATCGAGAGTGGAATCGATTGCAGTATATCTTAACATGGATACACTTTTTCGTTAATTTTCTAATTTTTTACGTGTCGCGTCTAAAAGTTTCTAATACTACAGTTTACCTTTTATTTAGAGGTTAGGAGATAGCGGTTGAATAATAGCTGGCAGCTTTGACAAATTTGTTTTTTATTGTACATAGTGTCATGTAGGTTGTCATTGTCAAAGTATGTCATCTTATGTCATGTCATACAAATTGACAAATTAGGTTGATAGGTTGACATGACATGACACATGTAGAGATGTGACAACAACGCAACAAATGTAGAGCTAGCAATTCAATGGAATTGTAAGGAAAACTAAACATACGAATATCTTTCAAAATAATTGACCGATTGAAGAATAAATACTCTAGATTAGTTAGCAATAATAAAAATCATTTGGGGTGTCTGGGGTTTTTAGTGGCTCAAGTAACACGTTGTATAGGGACATGGCACATGAATACAAAACGACACATTAATGACACCATTGTCACCAACCGGAACATGGTGCAACTGGTGCAAGTTGCACGACTGTAGTGCGGTGCCGGAACAATGTTATTGACCTTTGCCTTTTCCTTGCGTTGCCCTCACCTGTACAGTAAACAGTACACTTTGGTACACAAGCGTTAATAGCTTATTTCTAATTGTATATATCTAATATATACACCATACGGCCTCTTAGCCCAGTCGGTAGTGACTCTGCCTACGAAGCAGGAGGTCCCGGGTTCGAATCCTGGTCAGAACGTTTATTTGTGTGTTTATCACAGATATTTGTTCCTGAGTTATGGATGTTTTCTATGTATTTAAAGTATTTATCCATATTTATCTATTATATATATCGTCGTCTAGTACCCATAACACAAGCCTTATTGAGCTTACTGTGGGAGTAGGTCGATTTGTGTAAGATTGTCCTATAATATTTATTTATTTATACAATTAATCATCATCATCATCATGTAAAATCTTTACAGTTAAAAGTTTTTTTTATGACATGTTATATATTTTTGTATTTTTTGAATTTTTCGACTTTTTTGACTTTTTTTATATTTTTTTTACTTTTTGACTATTTTTACTTTTTAAACTTTTTCGACTTTTTGAGTTTCTCTTCGTCACTTGTCACTTCCACTCACTTCACTTTATTCTATTCTATTTTATTTTATTTTATCTAATTTCACATTTCACATGTTTATGGTTTCGTGTCGCGTTTTCGTGACGGTCATGTGACTTTTATTCGCCTAGCCCCCATCCGCGAACCGTCCGATAAGGAACTTCGTTGCAAAAATATTTTTACATAGTTTATAATTTAAAAAAAATTACAAATATAAAATACAAATACTGTTTGAACACCTCAAAAAGAAAACTAGTACATATAATGCAGCAAATTGAAGTAGATGTAGGTACACAATAGCTAAAAATAGATTTCTTCCAGACAACTTTTAGGTAGCAAAAAATCATCAACTCTACATTATTCTTTGACTTTATGAGGTTGTTATTTAGTTTTGATATATTTTAGTCTTTTTTTTTTCACAAAAAGAGATACATTTAATTTAATCAATTTCACCTATCTGCCAAACTGCACAGCAGTTTGTTGGCAGAAAACTTATTTTACCCTCCACCATTGTACTATTAATTTAGGTACGTTTTTTATTTGTATTTGATGCCTTCATTTTTATTAGTATATTCTTACCATCAGGTACTGTCAACTGCTTGTTTTTAACCCTAAAAGCTATGCATGCTATACAACAGCGTTTATTGAATTAGATCAAGTTAAAATAAACAATAATTATCATATAATGGCTCACTAGTATTGGTTTTAATAGGCATGGTGAATTTTTTTCATGTATGGTATCAATCGATTCGTTTTGTTAATGAATGAAATGAGACTTAGGGTGGGTTGCACCAAACCGCCTGTAAAAGTAAGCCAAATGTTACGCTAATCGGAGCTACTTAACGATTGCTAACATAAATGGGTTGCACCAAGTGCAAAATAACAGAACGTAAGAGTTACGAGGGATGCCACTGTATAAACGCATTTCTAACAACATTTTTATGGTAGAATATTTATTCAATATGGCAACACAACCATAAATGCCAAACTAAACTTGTCAAAATCGTCACACGAAGAAAAAAATCTAAAGAAAGGAGCGCGAACTAAACTTAACTTTGCACTCTGCAGCTTGAAAATCAAGAATATACAAACATTTAGCCATTCCTGAACATGTTTATTACTCAATCAAAAAGTGGGCTATCCATTGCGCCTTACGAGGAAATTTTTTCAAAGGATAATGCAACTTGTGCTGAGAGTGGAGTTTAAAGCGAAAGCCAGAATAGTCGGCTGGTGTATTGTGCATTATATTATAGTGAGTAAATCATCCTGCTAGTTTATTACTACTTACAGAGCCCTAAACAAGTAAAGCCGTTGCTGGAAGCACCAAATGGCGAGAAGGAGCCCAATCGCAAAACAAAGGCATCACTAGTTTTAACTCTTGAAAATTCGTAAAAATAGGGTACTGAATCCCTCCAACCTGGTTGATTATGGCTGGCACTGTAACCAACGTCCTAAATATTGAACTTATACATGTACTTACTTATTAAATGAGTGTTCTAAAGTATCTTAACGGCCTCCTAGCCCAGTCGGTAGTGACACTGCCTACGAAGCAGGGGGTCCCGGGTTCGAATCCTGGTAAGGGCATTTATTTGTGTCTTTATCACAGATATTTGTTCCTGAGTTATGGATGTTTTCTATGTATTTAAGTATTTATCAATATCTATCTATTATATATATCGTCGTCTAGTACCCACAACACAAGCCTTATTGAGCTTACTGTGGGACTAGGTCGGTTTGTGTAAGATTGTCCTATAATATTTATTTATTTATAATATTTATCTTTGTTAACAAATGATGAGTAGCACATATGTTACACTAATGAATAATGATACACAATGTTTTTTATTTCAGGTTTGAATTTACCTTTGGTATTGAAGACAAGATGAAATCGAGGCTTGTTATGCTACTCAGTGCCTAACTCCAGGATGTTTGAAAGTAAAAATGCAGTGATTTCAAGAAATTGGTAGAATCTCAATGTAAAAATAAAGTATAATTATACTAACCTAATCAATCAGTATTTTAATTTTGATAATAAAATACATAATTATATTTATTTAGTTACCTTATTTTTGTTTTATTTATTATTCAAACACTGGCATAGGTTTCCTTTGTAGATGGAAGCAAGATCCTCCCCCCTCCAAACATATTTCTACTGCAAATATTATTCACCAGTTTTCTAGCACTTGGCATAAATAATCAATGAAACTTGACACTTGAAGTATTTTAAGTCAGATCAATCAGTTCTTAGATAGTGTGAAGCGGACCCTTGGCCAAAGTGAGCCAGCTTATTGATCGGACAAAAAACTTCATATACTGAACCACAGATCTTTGATAATGGTTATTAACAATACTCTACTCTTGATACATGTTACAAATATTATTCAGGTAAAAGTGACCATAAAACAGTGTGGCTAGGATTCCAAAAATGTTTTCTTATCACTTGTATCTTAATAATCATAATCATTTATTTCTTTGTAATGATATATGTTTACAAGTCATACAACAGCCATGTAGGTAGGTACCTAGTTACTATTATGTTTTATTTGTAAATAGGTACCTATGCTGGTTGGGAAAGATATATGATAAAGAGAGACCTTTATTATTTATTACTAATAAATTCATAGTAAAATCATAACATAACACATATTTTATAATTGATTTTGAGCACTGATGATAGGACTAGGACTAATCCAAAATGCATGCATACATACATCATCTTAGGAAGCTTTTTCCCTTATAGAAATGTAAGTATGAAAATATATCTACTTTTTATACTTACAAAATGAAATGCATGTACTTATTTTGCGTACAGTCACCGGCAATAGTATCTTCCTACATGAACTGTACAGTGAGTACAATTTGGATTAAAAAAAGCATGTTCATAATAATGTCCGATTTAAAATATACTAATGGGGAAGGTATCTGTCAAAAGTCAGGAGGTGCCAGCATAAGTAGGCACCTACCACTAGTTTTGTTGAATGAGATTTGGCTTAAAGGGCTAAAATTAATGCCAGTAAATTTCAAATAAAACAAGAATTTGACACTATTGGTAGGACTGAGACTACAACCTATGCCGGCACCATCTGTAAACACTTGATTGGCCATAATCCTGATTGCAGCGACGAGCAGCAAATGGTAGGTAACAATTGCCATAGAAGAGCGACACACATGAAGTCAAATTAGTTGTCAGTAGATAGTTTATTTATTTATATGGGTTTAATGTTTCAATATCTGTAAAATCTTTGTGTTTATTTCACAAATTAAACTGAAATACAGTGTAAGCTCTTTATCAACACTCAAGGGACCGGACATTTTGTGACATTATCACAAGTTGTCATTAAATAGAGGCCTACTGTGCTTGTTTTAAGGCAAATAATGAAATCAAATAAAAAACAAGAATTATATGAATTACTATAATGAATTTTCATACACATTTGAATTTGTGGATACCTAACCATTGTTGAACTATTTTTTTATTGTCCCACAACACATGACACTCTTATTTACTTGATTGTAAATTCCGCATCACACTTTATTTACATGTACTGTTCTGAACATTGTTTAGTTAGGTGTCGAGGCTCGATTTCTGTAGGACATTGGCGATAAATGTTTGGTGGTATAACTTCATGCCCTTATTAAAAGCATTAAAGAAACCTCTCTGATCATCTGGCATCTTTTGAATCGTATGACTTGCTCCCATCAAGTCCCGTTCGTGGGCTGTTCTACCGTGTCATAAAACTTGTTTTTCTTCTTGACCTGGTCATTCCACCGCGTCGGAGGTTTACGTTCCCTTTTGTCTTCTACCTTGCAGTATTCAAGTCAACCGTTGTTTCCAAAGGTTTGGTCTTCATTGACAAAAACAGTGGTTTTTTAATGGTTGTCATGATTCTGGTCCTGCTCATTCTACGGCTGTCGGCTTTCATGACAATGACTGTAGGTTCTGGTATGTTTGTGATACATAACAGAAGTCTGTACTATTTCAACCTGAAGTCACTCGGCACTCGATTTTAACTAAATAACGCACTTTTTACAAAGAATTTTATGTACTTATTATTTAATACCGTTATCTGATCTAAAAATTGTGAATAAAACCAAACGTCAATCGTATACGCCTTTTTACGTTCAGATACTCGCATATATTTATTACTGCAAACAATATTTTAATATTTTTCATCAAATATCACTGTCTTTTTGTCTAATAATGCATTTATCCTTGAAATACGAGACATTTTTGCAAACTGTCAGCCATATTTAAACGTAGATTTGAGTTAACCAGTGCTCGATGGCTGGTTAAGGTTAACGTAACTTTCTGACTGCTAAAGTGCATGGTGCAACGGAAAAACGGACTTGACGTCTACTGTAACCATGATGAGTTCGTTAAGTGTGCGTGGTGCAACCCGCCCTTAAAGTCCGAGATTGGCATTTGTTTCTCAAAACGCTCGCTCCTAACCAAATGACGTGCAAAAGTGACGTCACGATCACATAGTTTTAAAGTATGGAAAAAATATGAAATTGCTATGTTTACAGTGAAATGTTGCGTTTATGTATATGTTTGCTATGCAATTTATTTTACAGTAAAATGTTAAAAATCTAATGGCATCAATGTTTTTTTTTAATTTCGCACTTTAAACAATCGTAAAATTTAGATATTTTGCAGCTTGATATCTTTGAGTCATTTCAATAGAATTTATAATTTTTTACTTTAGTTGGATATATTGATCATTTTGCATCCTATCAACGAAATTTTATTGCATAATTCAACATGTGTCATCATGCCTATTATACTTATGACGTGTTTTGTGTGCATTTACGAAATAAATGAATATGAATAGTGTAGGTGACAGTACGGCTCAGGGCGGACCGGTTCAGGGCACAAACCTTCACGCTTTACCATCTACCAACTACATACATACACACATACTCAATACGTAAATCTGAATCTTTGTCTCTACATTTCCAATAAATCAATCAATGACTATATTGTGTGTATGTATAATATTATATATCTAAGTATGCATTTTATGTATTCTAGTTTATGGATAGGTAGGGTAATAGAATTACTTTTTCCTTATTAATTTCATTAGATGAAAATAATATATAAAGGTAAAATTAATTTATATATTTTAAATAAGTTGTTTATGGTGATGATTGCACTCATTTGTATATTATCTTATATTATTGACATGGTAGTTATTTTTACCCTGATGTATTTCTGTGTGCTAGGGGTAAACCAAACCAATCGGTTATATTTACACTCACATTGTATTTTTTCAACCGACTTCAAGATTTCGAAGGAGGTTATCAATTCGTCGGAATCTTTGTTTTTGCTTTTTTTTTATGTATGTTCACCGATTATTCGAAGACGGCTGGACCGATTTGGAAAATTATTTTTTGTTTGAAAGCGCATACTTCACAGTTGGTCCCATTGTAACCATGTCAGGATCTGATGATGGGATCCTGGAGAAATCGAGGGAACTCTTCAACTATTATAGGCACACCTATGGTGATTTGAGTATTTTTTACAGCAGATTAGACGACACGTATGCGCCGCGCCGGCGTTGGGTAGCCGCGCCGTGGGACCCACGCCGCCGCCGCCGCCGCGGATTTCAAAATCCACGCCGTTCGCCAAAATTTCAGAATTCGGAAAAAAATTGCCAATGACAATTACCGATGAAGGAATATCAGTTGAAAATTTTACAACGTATATTGACGAATTAAACAATGAAAACATCTACACATTGAAATATTTAGGGTTTGGTCAATTCCTTCTCTTTCGGGAGATTAATAAATGAGTATGATTAACCGCTCACCTAACAAATATGAAGTCGATGAACTAATTAATAAGATTGGTAACGAAATTAATAACCCTGCCATCAAAACTGTACCACCAACTAAATTATCCTGAGAAAATAAGTGTTTTCGGTGGCAGGATTGATCCTTAATACTGAACGGTATGTTTGGACCTAATGCGAGTCAAAAACGGATCTTCATCATCATTAGTCGTTCCCTCAGAGCTGAGGATCATGTCCTTCTGTTGAAGACCAGGTTCCTCCATAGTCTTCTATCCCTCCCTAAGCGCATGGCAGTTTTAATTGCATGGGTGCAGTGATTTGGGCACACGATCTTGCAGGGGGAGGGCCTCTTAGTCTTGTGCCTTCAACTTTTCCCGTCATGATGATCCTCTCCAGGCTATCCGAGGAGCGTCGAGAGACGTGTCCGAAGTATGTGAGTATGTAGTCCTGGCATGTCGTAGACAACCGGCGTTTTATGCGTAGCTCCTCTAGTGTGAACTGATTAGTGCGCATCGTAGTCCAAGGTATCCGTAAAAGCCGTCGCCAACACCACATCTCAAACGCGTCGATACGGCTTTTCAGATCTGCCTTGATAGTCCAAGTTTCAGAACCGTATAGGAAAATTGGAAACACCAGGGAACGCATAAGTCTAACCTTAGTCTGCCTCTGTATGCCGCGATCTCTCCAGATCCTATCTAACCGAGTCATAGCACCCTTCGCTATTTGAATCTTCGGGATGATTTCACGTTCACAGCTACCATCCCTAGATATAAGTGAGTCCAGGTAGGTGAAGGCGCTGATGCATTCTAGGTCTTTCAGTTCTAGGCTTCGTGGAGGAGACTGTTTCCGGTGTACGAACATTAACTTGGTTTTCGCATGGTTGACGTGAAGTCCTAATTCGATGCTCTCCCCTTATATTCGCCGGAACAAAAGACACATCTCCTCCTCATTGGAATCCAAGAGCGTTGTGTCGTCAAAATAGCGTAGGTTGCAGATCGTTTTGCCGCCAATTGATATGCCACCGTCCCAGTTCTCGGTGACCTTACGTAAGATGTATTCGCCGTAGAAATTAAAGAGCTTCGGAGACAATATACAGCCCTATCTTACTCCTCTTTCCGGCTTGAACTGGTCCGACAAGGTGTTCTCGATGCGCACTCTGGCAGTACTTTCGGCGTACAAGTTCCCAATAAGGTGAGCTAAATGAGCAGGGACACCCATCTCCAGAAGCACGTACAGCATGTTTTTCCATCTAATACAGTCGAATACTTTGGCGTAATCTATGATAGGATTAATGGCTTGTTCCATTCACGACATCTTTCGATGATCTGACGCACGATGAGAATCTGCTCCCGTGTCCCTCGCCCAGACACAAAGCCAGCCTGCTCTGCAAGTATTTGCCGCTCCAGGAATTTTGTCAAACGCGAATTCATGATGTAAAGAACTTTACTGGCATGCGATATAATAGCCAAAGTTCTATCTCTATCTTTGTCACATTTTAGCGTCGAGCCTTTTTGATGGAGAGGTATAACGTTTAATGGATTCAGTCCAGTCTCTTTGCAGCAAATCTGGTGTAAGAACTGTGTACCTTCGCGACCTAGATTATTTAGGAGACTAGCGCATATACCATCAGTACCCACGGCAGTAACTTTCAGACGTCTGATAGCGTCTTCCACTTCGGAAATAAGTATGTCCGGCTCTAGTGGATGCAGCGTCAGCGCACTAAAAGATGTTCCGGAACTTCTCGATGGAGTTGTTCCGAATAGTCTCTCCATCTAGCCAACACTTTGCCCAGGTCTGATAAAGTGTTTCCATCAGTATCCGCTATCTGCCAGCTTCTAGATTTTTAGTCGCGGGTGAGAAGTTTGACTTTCTGGGACAAGTCTTTAGAATGGGTAGTTGCAGAATGGTTTTCGATTTCGTCACACAAAGCATGAATTGAATTATTCTTATCGCATCTGTGTGTAGCCTGGAATACTCCTTTCTTGCTAATGTCTGTGTTAAGGCCTTGTTCTTTGAGAGTCCTCTGTCGATTAATAAGTTCCCAGGTAGCATCAGAAATACATGGTTTCCGTCTTGCTTGGCTCCCAGGAGTGGGGATGACTTCTTTCGCTGTTTCGGACACAACCGCCTTGAAGCCAATCTGTGATGTCTTTGTATCTTCAAAGTGATCCCTTTTAACGTCCTTTATCCGTTAACGTCCAAGACAGGACCGTCTACCTTGTCACATTTCTTAGTAGCTGGCCTTGGTACACGCTTTAGATGGAGTTGGCTTTAAAATGATCCTAATTTATCACAACTATGAAAAACATCAACATAAAAGCGATTTTCGAAAAATAGGCTATACTAAACGGCAAACGGCATTATATATCGTTTTATGTTCCTTGTTCCGAAAAAGTTTTTGATATTTAAGACATTTTTAATGCGAAACGTGAGCCTTGCAAGCGCAGCCAAATGTGACCTTGACGCCAAAAATTCTCGGCGCGCCGTCGCCGCGGATTTTTATGGCGGCGCACACGTCTACAGCAGATCGGGCATTTGGTGTTGGAAAGGTGGATGCTTAGTGAAGTCGGCTCTTTTTTGTTTAAAATTATTTATCAACCGACTTCAAGATTTCGAAGGAGGAGGTTATCAATTCGTCGGAATCTTTGTTTTTGCTTTTTTTTTAGTTTTTTTTTTTATATATGTTCACCGATTATTCGAAGACGGCTGGACCAATTTGGAAAATTCTATTAGCGTCTGTTTTTTGTTTTTTGCATGCAGCATCTTTGTTATGTAAATAATTTAACGTAAGTTCATTTTCTTTACTTCCGGGATGTACTATTGTATCGGGCACTTGTGAAAACAATAATATTAATTTCACTTCTTTTTTTTTTCTGTTGTGCAACTTAGATATTGTAAAATAACGGATGATTGTTATTGGCCTTGTTGCCACTATTGGGCATAGTTTACACGTCTTTATTGACAGATATCAAAGTGACAAGGAAAACTATGCAGAAACTAAATTTTTCCAAAAAAAAATTACGAATTTGTTTTAGGCGATAATTTTATTAATAACGTTTACTTTACATTAAAAAAATTAAAATAAAATATTTTTTTGGCAAAATTGACCTAAAGTTACATTATATTTTTTCCTTCTTTTGGTCTCAGAAATTCATGGTTAAGATCTGTCGGGTTATACGTGCCCACGGTGTATAAATAGGAAGTAGAACATATTTCATTACTTTAAAGCATTTAAAGGAAACTCGTGCGTGGTAGAATTTCTAGAAAGAGACGGTTTCTGAAAAAGGGATCTCCATAGTCAGGGACAAAGAGACATCGTAAACTGATTATTATTCCATATAAAATCTACATTGAAATATGCATGTCATTTACTTGAGATTCCAGAAAAATTTACCAAGACCACATTGCTCGAGGCCGAACTCAAATCGACATCTTCAGCTTACAAGGTTCGGCATATTGGAATCACATGTTATCTCAGCGGTGCGGTATCCGTAATTATTCATAGATCCTTGGTTCAGCCTTGCGCCTTAGTTCTCTTTTCTCTCGAGAGTATAAAATTGGATTTAAAACACGTTCAGTACTAAATATAGCACAAATTTATGCCGAATCCTGGCCTGGCAACTACGCGAGATAATCAAAAACATAGACTAATACACACAGACTCCGCCAGAGATTACAGACCTTGGTTCGCCGAGGGCACTCCCGGAAGTCGTCGGCACCATAGGTCTGCTAGGCTTCCTGGAGGAACTAGGTTGGTACGAATAGGCCACCCAGCACGCAAAATAGGCGCAGTATACAGACGTCAAGTTGCTATATGTACAGACACCGGTAGTAGTATCTTCCTACACGAAGGCCGCAAAAATATGTGACACGCTCTTATGGCCTCACAAACCTTACAACAACAACAACAACACAACAAGCCAACAACAACACAACAACACAAGCCTTATTGAGCTTACTGTGGGCCTAGGTCGATTTGTGTAAGATTGTCCTATAATATTTATTTATTGTAAATAAGAGCGTGTCACATATTTTTGCGGCCTTCGTGTATTGCCGGTGACTGTACGAGATATCATTTGATATTTTAACAGTAGTTTCTCACTGAAAGAGAACATCGTGAGGCTTAAGGCGGCTTTCACAAGGTTTCCGCATGCAGCGGCGGTACGCGAGCGAGATAGCGCTCTGCATGTGTATAGCTGTCACGCTTGCACACTGTCGCCACATCCGGTTGCGGCGCAAGTGTGATATCACTTAAAGCCTGACCAGAAATATATGATGATGTTGCGGAATTTCAATGGAACTAATTTCTTACACTGGCAATCATTTTAATGACAGAATGATATGCATGTGTGAGTGCATGTGATAGGCTGTCACTGTCATTGAGGCGGTTTACTGGAATAATAATAAACTGTTGAATGTTAAATAATAAACGACACAAAATTCCCAAAATTATCCATAGTCAAGAGCGAAACATTGTAGATAGTGTATATAATTAACTACTGTAAATAATACGCTCGGAAAATGAAACTTTTTTGCTGTGAAACATTTTCAAATTAACATCAGAGCTGACAGGTAAACAAATCAACATGTCACCATACCATAGAGAATAATACGCTCTGACTATACTGCACTGTTGACATATAAATGAGAATAATACCGCCCTCTTGACAATAGGTTTAAGATCATTTATTCTTTAAGAATTATACAATTCACTTACACGAGATAAATACAAATACAGTTTTAAAACTCGTTAGTTTTGAGCGCACAAAGCAACTTAATTAACTACATATAAATACTTACTTAAGTATTTTATAATAATAACTTACAGGTAGTTTTACAATTTCGCTTATTATTTGGCCGCGCGCAACGCGGTTAGCGATAACGAGCAAGTATCCATAATCATATATTTCTGGGCAGGCTTTACATACTCTGTGTATGTGTAGTAAGTGGTCTATGATCAAGAATACTCGAGAACGCGAGACAAGCACATTTTGCATGCAGATTACTGTTTACACAGATGCCTCATGTACACATGTTGATCCATTTGAAACGCTCATTTAATTGTGATCAGTCGGCTGTTTCATCTACGAGTACTTTTGATTTAGAATCTAAGATCTCATTCGAGTTTTTTTTACAACTGAAAAACTAATCATATTATTTAAACTAGTAGGTACTCCGCCTCGAACTGAGAACTCGCGATTTCCTTGCAAACGAGATAACCAATATAACAAGACCCTTATGATGGTTTTTTTGCGCCATATAGCTCCATGACCCCTTGGTCGATCCTGCTCATATACGAACTCTCAAATTATATGTATATCTGCTACAACCCCAACAAATTTCATTAAGATCAGAAAAACGTTACTAAAGTTATCGCGGAACAAACTCTCAGAATCAAAAAGCCATCGAAATGCCGAAACGTCCCAGTAGCCAGAAGTTGTTTGTAAGAACTCGCTTCGCTTACTCTCCGCTCGTTCAATAATTATTTGGGAAATAGAATTTTATTATAAGGAAAGATACATAATAAAAATATATAACAATTTTAAACAAAAAAGAACCGACTTCACTAAGCATCCACCTTTCCAACACCAAATGCTTGATCTGCTGTAAAAAATACTCTAATCACCATAGGTGTGCCTATAATAGTTGAAGAGTTCCCTCGATTTCTCCAAGATCCCATCATCAGATCCTGACATGGTTACAATAGGACCAACTGTGAAGTATACGCTTTCAAACAAAAAAAGAATTTTCCAAATCGATCCAGCCGTCTTCGAATAATCGGTGAACATACATAATAAAAAAAAAATTAAAAAAAAAATTGCAAAAACAAAGATCCCGACGAATAACCTCCTCCTTCGAAATCTTGAAGTCGGTTGAAAATAAAACTAATCATAAATATAAAATAACACTACTACGAGTATATAAATGATAAACCTATATACTTAGATGTCATATATAAAGGAAAAAGTGACCTAGGCCTCCGGTGCCCAGGGCTGGGATCGAACCAGCGTCTTCTGCATTCGCGGCAGACGCCCTAACTACTAATAGTTGATATTTTACCGGTAATTTACCGTTTTACCGGTTTTTTTAATTCGTTTGCATTTCCCATGTACCTACAATACTAGTCAGACGGCTGACGTATCGCATAAACTCGATGATATAACACATTATGTAAACAGACAACTATCCTTACTTAAATCATTAAATCATTGACTTAACTGTAAACCGGTTCAATAAAACACACATACCAATAACCGGAAAGTTCTGCAGTTGAAAATAAAAACAAACGACGGTAACCTATTATAGTTCGACCACGCCAATTCTGCAATGATTTTGCAAGTGACAAAATGTGGTGGAGTAAAAGAGAGGTATGGGCAAAAGAGAGGTATGGGCACTGCGAATGGCATCTCGCTACGAGTAAGTGTGGTAGGGCACGTTCAGCGAATGTCATCGCTCAAATCTGGAGCAGAGCCCGACTGTGGAAGTACCTCCACCTTACAGAAAACCACAGCCAAATAGCACTAGACCCTACTCATAGTGTTGTGTTCCTGCTGGTGAGTAAGGTTGCCAAAGAGCTCAAAGAGGACCCAGTGTGTTGACGATGAGGGACCTTCTTGTTCCTTTAGTCGTCAACACAGTGAATCCTCCTTTTTGTAAAGGGTCGGCAACGCGCATGTGACTCCTTTGGAGTTGCAGGCGTCCATAGGTTACGGTAGCTGCTTACCATCAGGCGGGCCGTATGCTTGTTTGCCACCGTCGTGGTATTAAAAAAAAAAAAGGTGATGCCAGCACGAACACAGGCATAGAATGGCGAGTAAAGTCGCCAGAAAGCTCAAAGAGAATGCATAACATAACATAACATAACATAAATACTATTTTTCTACTCGTCGACTGTAATGCTTGAATTGAGATTGTGTAGACCGAACTACTAGCGCATACTTTCCGATAGAGCTTTTATGGTCGCATATTGTAGCATCGCTAACGATGGTACAAATACAGGATTTTCATACAATATTGTGACACTGTTGTCCTCCTTCCCGACCGGCTGTGTCCTCCTCCCCGACCGCCGGCACAATACACCGGGAGATAGAACTTACTCAATTGTATAGAGGCAGCAGGTCTTTCGTCGAACTCTATTCTTACCGGCTTGCCTATATTGAGCATACTCAGCAAGCTTCGTGGCCTAAACACGGCCACAGGGCGGACACGCCATACTACAAAACTCTTTTGAGCGCCTATGTGTGCACGGCACGTCTGTACACGCTTCATTGTGTGCGTATATTCTCAGGGCTGTCATTCAATTATTTTTCTAGTTTCCGCTGTCGATGTTGTAAACTCGTCGTTTAAAACTACGCAACGGAATTTGATGCGGTCCAGAGGAACGTTTATATGTATGTATAATACATGCATAACATAGTAGAGAAACACTGATAATTTTAGAGGTTTCTAAATTGATATCGTAAATAAACTCATTTTTTTGCGCTTACATTGCAAACGCTGGCTGAACCCTACGAGATAGATCAAAATAATATACTACAGTATTGTACTCCTTAAAATGATCTACAAAAAAGTCCGCGATGGTATATGTCTTGTCTATCTCTTAGGGATAAACTTTGAACAACAAAAATATGCTTCATTCCATGTATTAAATATATCCTCATGGATTAATGTGCGACTTGCGATAAAGCGTACTAGTTCGACCGAAAAAAACTTCTTTCCTTATTGTAATTACTATAAACACCCATTAACATTATTATTAACAGTACACCTTATACGGCGACATTTTGCGTTGTTTCTCCGACGCGCTGCCGACTAGTGCCGACCAGACTGACGGCCTACCTCCGGCCTACCAAACGGCCGCCGCGGAGTGAGGTAATTCCGATCGGGGCGGGGCGGAGCGTGGCCATTCTGTATGAAATACTATTATCCCTTCTGTGACACAGCACTCGACTGAAAAGCTCTTAATTATGTCACGATTGTATAAAATACTATTATTGCACACCTCAAAATAAAGAAACACATAAAATATAAGTTACAAACAGTCAAAGCAGAGGTACAAAATTGGCGGTCTTATATATCGATAAGAAGCGATCTCATTCAGACAACCTTTGGGATGCTGTGTGTTGACGAAGGGATCCCCCTTTTCTCTTTATCCTAGTACATTACTGTGTTGACTGTGAATCCTCCATTTTGTAAAGGGTCGGCAACGCGCATGTGACACATCTGGAGTGGCAGGTGTCCATATGATACGGTAGCTGCTTACCATTGCTGCTTGTTTGCCACCGTCGTGATATTTAAAATAATAAAAAAACGTCAAATTAGGGTCTCCCCAAACCTATCGACGCGGATTCGGCAAAATTCGGTGGAAAAAAGCTTTATGTCTACGCAATAAGAGCGAAAAAGACGTCGACGCGTCGGCAGGCGTTGGCCGAGCCGAGCCGAGTCGAACCGTGCATTGTTAGCTCTTATTGCGTGGTCATATAGTAGTTTATGTAACTGTTACGTAATAAGGGTCCTTAAAACATGAGTGTGGTTTTATGAAATGAGCCGCAGGCGAATTTCATAATAAGATCACACGAGTGTTTTAAGGCCTAATTACGTACAGTTGCATACACTGCTTTATCTACACTCATATTATTTATTCTAAATGCCTTATTTGGAAACTATAGAATGGCCGCCATCGCACCGCCACCATGGCCAACTCTCGTGTGCCGGCGGTCGCGCGGGCGCGTGTCGGGCTGTCGGCGGATCCCCGGGAGGGTGCAGGTGCTTATCATAGTAAAATCGGTCGTGGTAATGCTAGTCATTGCCTACCGTTTTCGAACACGTTTTAGAGAACTTACAATATGAGTGTAGATAAAAGCTTTTTTCCACCGGATTTTGCCGAATCCGCGTCGATAGGTTTGGGGAGACCCTTGATCTCCTCGCAAGCATAGCTAAAACTGAATAGATTTATAGCTCCGCGATTTTTCTATACATCTTAGCAAACTCACAATGGTCTCAAGCGTCATAGACCATATAGTAGGTAGTAACGGCCTCCTAGCCCAGTCGGTAGTCACCCTGCCTACGAAGCATGAGGTCCCGGGTTCGAATCCTGGTCAGGGGATTTGTTTGTGTGTTTATCACAGATATTTGTTCCTGAGTTATGGACGTTTTCTATGTATTTAAGTATTTATCAATATTTATCTATTATATATATCGTCGTCTAGTACCCATAACACAAGCCTTATTGAGCTTACTGTGGGCCTAGATCGATTTGTGTAAGATTGTCCTATAATATTTATTTAATATTTATATACTTATATACAACACCGATGACCTTCAAATTGACTTCTACTCAGTGTTTTAGCTATAACTACTTGTTTTGAGAAACAACAAAAAAAAATGTTATTATTCGTTATATTTGGAAGAACTTCGTTAATTCCGATACGCGATTGGACGAAATCGGCTCGATAGAAAATAATTCCAAAGTTACATCTTAAAATTTGCTTTAAACAGTCGTATGTCTTTAGTTTCTTGACTTATACGTCTGTAATTAAAGACAAAATTCCACCGCACTAATACTAAAAATTTCGTTGTTTTATATTTCTCAAATAATGCGTAGTTTTATTTAATTCATCATTTTGCAAAATTTGCAATAACCTCCCATACTAATCGTAACACAGTGTTTCTCTTTCACTCGCGCTGAAAAAGATAGGGAGGGAATTTAGCTGTTGTCAGCCCCTGAAGTCATTGTGCCAATTTCCATCATTATGAACATTAAAAAAAAACGAAGCGAAAAAAAAAGCTATTGCTCGATTAATTAAAATAGTACTGTACAAAAATCTGTTTTCTTCAAGGAATGCCTCGATTTATAAGTCAACCTGTATAACACTTGGCTCTGTGACGTATTATGAGTTTTAGTCACGATGTATACACATGTAAATCAGTCGGACCGGTTGCTGAGAGACTTGTATGTGACAGGTTTGACAAGAGATTGGTCATACATGACATAACTAATATAAAGCGTCTGCTAGACGGTCGCCAACAAGCCCCTCGGACAGAGCGACCTTGGTCTGGACGGACCGTGTAGACAGTTGTTTCCAGAAAAAAAATATGAAGCACCAAACCGGTCAAGTGATGAATGAATGTCATCTGGAAATATTGTTGTCACTAGTAAGGTTAAGTATAGTTTTAAGTTCTGGTTGCCCTGAAAATCAGCGTTGTGGCTACCCTGCCATGACTCATGCTGAGTGGCAACCATTTTGGTGTAAACTTTAACTTAACTAAAAATAAATAAAACTTTTTTGTATATTTCATGTTGTTTCTCTTCGCTTTGCACCAAATATTTTTCATTTCATTTTTCATTAATCCATACTAATACTATTAATGGGAAAGTGTGTGTGTTTGTTTGTTTGTTTGTCCGTCTTTCACGGCAAAACGGGGCGACGATTTGACGTGATTTTTTAAGTGGAGATAGTTGAAGGGATGGAGAGTGACATAGGCTACTTTTTGTCTCTTTCTAACCCCCCACTTCCCTGAAATGGGGGGTGGAAGTTTGTATGGAGCATTACGGGGGCCAAAGGGGAACCGTGTTACCCCGAATTTAACGCGAGCGAAGCCGCGGGTAAAAGCTAGTCTAAAATAAACTTACGATAAACTTAAATATAAAACTAAAATAAACAGAATTAGGTATTAAAGGAGATCGTCAATTCTGGGCCACCTGATATAAACCGTATACAGTTTGTACTGCAATGTAAAGTAAATACACATTTTATTACTAAAGTAGACAAAATATTGCAAAAAAATGAAACGGGAATTAGAAATACTAAATATATAAACATTATGTTGATTTTTCCGCGATTAAAATCCAGCAAGACAAGTAGTTAACGTCCTTATGACATAGACATAAAGTTTAACTTCACCCTGGCGTGAAACGGGATTGTTTTTTGGTTTGACACTGTCAATGTATACCGTTACATAATCTGCGTTTTGATACAGTTCGGTAAGTTAGAACATTGTAATATTAAAATAGTATCTAAGCCTACGAATACGAAAGTTTAAATTAGAAATCGACTATATTAAAACGCCTAAAGATTGAAAATGCGTATTTTTGCATTTTTGATCGAAGTCTGATTATTACAAGTGGGTTTCATAATGGCATAATAACATGCTCCTTCGATAACGAAACGCATCTTTTTTAGGGTTCCGTACCACAAAAGGAAAAAACGGAACCCTTATAGGATCACTTTGTTGTCCGTCTGTCTGTCTGTCTGTCTGTCTGTCTGTCTGTCTGTCTGTCTGTCTGTCTGTCTGTCTGTCAAGACCATTTCTCTCAGGAACGCGTGAAGATATCAAGCTTAAGTTTATATCAAATACTCAAGTCTATTGTCCCTTGAAGCTGTAAAAAAATTAAACTTAAAAGCCAACGCAATCAAAAGATACAGTCGTTTATGCTGCAAATTTTAGAGTTTGTCGGCACTTCAAAACCTACGGGGTACTTCCCGTGAACTCAGAAACTTGAAGTTTGGCACAAAGCAACGTCATATAGCATAGACAATGGAAAAATTACAAAAAGTAGATTTTTTTTGTAAAATCATACAAAAAAATAAATTTTTAAATTTTAAACTTACTACTATTTTTCTCGTAAACGCGTGAAGGTATTAAATTGAAATTCATGTCAAATACTCAGGGCTATAGGACCTTTCAGATGTAGCAAAACCAAACTTCTATGTCAATGCGTTCAAAATAGATAGCAATTTAAGTCGCATATTTTGAAACTGAGTACTCGCAAGAAACTCAAAACCTAAAGGGTACTTCCCGTATACCCAGAAACTTGAAACTTGGGACGAATAAACTTCATATAGCACAGACAAAGGAAAAATTACGAAAAGTAGATATTTTTAGTAAAATCATTAAAAAATATATTTTTTAAATTTTCAACTTACTACCTTTTTTCTCGTAAACGCATAATGTTACGGATTTCATTTTTTTTTATACTACGACGGTGGCAAACAAGCATACGGCCTACCTGATGGTAAGCAGCTACCGTAACCTATGGACGCCTGTAACTCCACAGGAGTCACATGCGCGTTGCCGACCCTTTACAAAATGGAGGATTCACTGTGTTGACGACTAAAGGAACAAGAAGGTCCCTCATCGTCAACACACTGGGTCCTCTTTGAGCTCTTTGGCAACCTTACTCACCAGCAGGAACACAACACTATGAGTAGGGTCTAGTGCTATTTGGCTGTGGTTTTCTGTAAGGTGGAGGTACGATGAGGGACCCCTCATCGTCAACACACTGGGTCCTCTTTTCATTTAGTAATAAACATACTAAAACTTTTGCTTGTTATAGGTTTGTACGGAACCCTCGGTGCGCGAGTCCGACTCGCACTTGGCCGGTTTTTTTTCAATTTTGCAATGTCAGATACCAGTGCTTTCGCACTTAACGGTGGTAAACCTTATCCCTTTGCAATAGGTGTTAGGAATGTTCAGTTAATAGTATCAACGATGGTTTGACAGCAGTCTTTGTTTACCGAAATACAGGAACTATAAATACGATCAAAATATGACTTTTTATTATTTCATCAATTTCATCATGATTCCCGTTTTTTTTTCAAGTCCGCTTTTGTACATTATCTTTAAAAAATCGGTACTTTTTTACATCAATATATAAATCATAGGCAAGCACGCTTTCAAATATTGTCCTTGTCAGATTCAAGTTTTAAATGCATGATTTTTCAATTTTCCCATTAGATTTCGCAATATTTTTACCACCATCCTGACCTAGAAATTATGACGATTCTTCAAAGGTAAGAACCATTCCTAAACGGTCCTAAATTACCTGGGCCAGATCACCTAACAAAAATTGACGATCTCCTTTAAGTTCGGATGCATTCACAGGTGTGTGTGTGTTTGTGTGTCGCAATCTTTCATGTAATACGTACCTGAAAACAAAAACAAAAAGTTAGAATATTTCACTTGCGTCAAGTACCATAATTTAACATAATATATCTATACAGAGTGTAACAAAAACACTAGTGATCCGTTGAAGGGCATAATTGATATCGCATTACGAGTAAGAAAAAGTAGAAGAAAAAATTTTTGGATGTGAAAAAAAAATTTTTTGTATGGGACAAGTCGTCCCGGCTGGCCAGTTCTTCATACAAAAGCATTTTTTTTTTGTTAGTATTTCATAATTAGCATACCATACCAAACCTTAAAAGGGTCACCAGCATTTTGTTATACCTTGTATACATTAAAAAAAAATACATGATCAATTCAGTATTATACAGGGTAAAGTATTAACCATCACCGTTCATATTGAGGGTGATTAGGCAGTCCATACTGAATGACTTTTACTATGGGACCAACGCCGAAATCGCGAAAAAATTTTTGGCTGCTTCATACATTTCGGCCGATCACATGTTGTCGTTTTCTATGGGGAAGCCCAAAAATTTTTCTCGATTTCAGAGTTGGTCCCATAGTAAAAGTTGTTCAATATAACCTACTTAATGACCTCGCTCAATATGAACGGTGGTTAATACTTCATTCTGTATAATTCTGAATTGACGATGTATATATTTCAAAGATAAGATTAGAATAGATAAATTTATTCATAAAGCCAATTTACATGTCAAATCAAAACACTTAAAGTAAAAATTCACATTATTAAAATGCTTAATTAAAATACAAATAAACAATCTTTAAAATACGCATTATTTAACGGTACAAAATACCTCTTGAAACTTTTTACAAGTAACAAATTCTTTGTAGCTGATAGACATTTATCTAGCTTTGTATTAAAATTACTGGTAGATTAGATATTTTGAGGCAGATTGGGGCAGGTCCAACAATTGCGTACTTGTCAACCCTACAACGTAGAAAGGTAAAATTGTATGGAGACGTCATGTGTCACCGTTCATCTGTCAAAGTTCTGTCAAACGCTAATTTTGTAGGGAAGACGACCTTCTGTATGAAATACTATTTTATCTACACTCATATTGTAAGTTCTCTAAAACGTGTTCGAAAACGGTAGGCAATGGCTAGCATTACCACGACCGATTTTACTATGATAAGCTTTTTATCCGTAGCAGTAACGTAATTTTAAGTTTTCATGCTCAATTATTGATGTGCTATGAGCCTATGAGTTTTGATAACATAATGTACACCTGCACCCTCCCGGGGATCCGCCGACAGCCCGACACGCGCCCGCGCGACCGCCGGCACACAAGAGTTGGCCATGGTGGCGGTGCAATGGCGGCCATTCTATGGTTTCCAAATAAGGCATTTAGAATAAATAATATGAGTGTAGATAAAGCAGTGTATGCAACTGTACGTAATAAGGCCATAAAACACTCGTGTGATCTTATTATGAAATTCGCCTGCGGCTCATTTCATAAAACCACACTCATGTTTTAAGGACCCTTATTACGTAACAGTTACATAAACTACTAATATTATTCTGTGCACTTGCATCAAAATCTACTATTATGTGCCGGGGTTGAAACCAGAGAAATCATTTGATGAACAGATGCTTAACGTATTTTAATTACGTTTAAGTGTATAATTAGAAATCTAGTGTAAACTCGAGTTTCATCTTTTGTGGAGCATAGCTCGCGCGCGCTGGAGCGTGCAGGTCCATAACCGCACGCTAGGGTTCATCCATTAATTACGTAACACCTTACGGGGTAGGAGATTGTTTTTTTTTATATGTAATATTAGCAGTAAATGCACAGAGTCCATATTCGATTTATTTCTATGTTAAGTACACGACAATGCTTAGAGCGACACTAAAGATGGCGCGGGAATCTCTCTTGACATGTAATAACTTATAAGGCGGTCGTCACACTACTCCGCATCTCGCAGCGGCGTCCGTTGATGCGTTTTTTTAACTTTGTATATAGAATCTTGATTTTGTATAGAAACATCGCATGGTACGACACACCGAGCTCCGCAGTGCCGAACGGATTTTAGTGCAATAAAGGACGTAGGCGCAATGGATATCGACTGTACTATACTGTACTGTTCTATTTTATTGAAGTTTGCAATAAATAATATTGTATTGTATCATTGCTGTTAAAAATTGCGTTTTGCATTTTATATAATATGCATCATAATAGCCATAAAGTAAGTTTTACGGCGCAACACTATAAACGTAGCCCATCACTATTGTTTGTCTGTGGTTGCTTCTCTTCTTTCTCTTTGCCTTGTACCGTGCTGTCGTGAACATGTATCACCGTATTTAATATTAAAACTAATATAATACAGTAATTCCAACATGATCTAAGTGTTTATTTGTTGAAAAGCTTCGCATCCCCGCCGTTCCCGTCGTCATTGGATTCAGATACTGAAAGTCTTGGTCTCAACATCCACACGGTCCACTCGACTTCTAACAGGTTATATGGCCCAGTTTCAGAAGAAAACTTGACGAGGCCTTCAAGGATATTTGACTAAAAGTACGTACTTCAACCACTTACCATTCTATTATCAACGCCGTTGAAAAATATGAGCGAAACAAATGGAAATGGTGTATCCGGGAACGGCGGCGGCCATGCGGTTGAAAATGGCGGCGCGGATATTCACATAAATAACGCTAATCCAGCTATTTCTACTGCATCATGTGCACCTACATACAATTCGGGTGTACAAATTGAGAAGCTGGATGGATTACACAACTATAATACTTGGAAATTTACCATGAAAATGATATTAACCTTAGAAAATTTGTGGAGTTGTGTGCTCGGCACAGATACTGATGCCCAGCGCGATCAACGTGCCCTGGCACGGATATGCTTAGCGATAAAATCTTCAATGTACCAGTATGTTAGAGATTCTGTTTCTGCAAAGGAGGCTTGGAATAGACTGGCAGGGATTTTTGAAGACAAGGGCCTGTACCGAAGAGTGTTGCTGCTCAGGCGCTTGCACCACATGGAGTCCGGCCAATTCACATCAATGAGTGAGTACATAGAAGCTGTAATGACTGTTGTACAACAACTTGCGGATATTGGAAAAGTCATTGATGATAGCGAAGTCGGCGAGCTACTGCTGAGCGGCCTGCCCTCGGAATATGATGCCTTAGTGTCTAACCTCGAAACTGCTTGCATTACTAGTTCGCTATCTAGCGAGTTGGTGAGATCTAGGATTCTCCAAGAAGAATTTCGGAAGGCTGGTAGCAGTGAGTCATCGGGAGCCAACGCTGCGTTTCTACTTAAAACTAATAAAAAGAAAATTTGCAATTACTGCCGTAAAAATGGACATGTGCGTGCAAAATGTTTTAAGTTAAAGCGTGATAAAAAAGTGGCTGGTGCTAATAATAATGACAATATTTTTTTAGCCACTGCGTTCATGGCTGGACATAAAACATCAGACTATTACTTGGATTCCGGATGTTCTAATCATTTGACAAATAATCCAAATGTTCTCTGTAATTTTAAAGCTTGTGATAAGAAAATAATTATTGCTAATAAGGAACAATTACAATGTTTAGGAAAAGGAGACATGAAGGAATCTTATAGTGTACTTAGTCATTTAAAAAATGTTTTATATGTACCTGATGTCGCTACAAATCTTGTGTCAGTAAGTAAATTATCTAAGGATGGATACAAATTCTTATTTGATAGCACGAAATGTTACATAATACACAAGGCAACTGGCAACTGTATTGGCACTGCTTCTAATGTGAATGATTTATACAAGTTGGATATGAATGTATGTCAGTCTGGAGTATCCTCGCAGGAAGTGTACTCTTCTATGTTCCTGTGTGATAGACAGGAATCACAGAGTACTAATGTTGCTGCTCTGGCGGTGTCAGCTCAAACCTGGCACTCTCGGCTTGGACATCTGAACATGCAAGGTATGTGTTCTTTAAAAAATGGTGCTGCTTCTGGTGTTCTGTTTCAGGATAAACAGCCCTTAGAGAGCTGCGTGTCTTGCCTCGAGGGAAAAATGAGCGCTCAACCATTCCCTGTGGGCAAAGCTACACGCGCTAGCAAGCCATTGGAGCTTATTCATACCGATGTTGTCGGACCAATGCAAGTGAGCAGCTATGGAGGTGCGAGGTACCTGGTTACGTATACGGATGACTGTACAAGGAAGTCCTTTGGGTACTTACTCAAACATAAATCTGATGTAATGTCCACTTTTGTTAAATTTAAATCCCTTGTAGAAAAGCAGTTAAATTTGCCAATAAAAACTTTACGTTCCGATGGAGGAGGTGAATACTGCAACTCTAAATTTACTGAATACCTTTGTAAGGAGGGCATTGTTCATCAAACTACCATACCCTACACACCTGAACAAAATGGGGTCTCTGAAAGGCTTAACAGAAATTTGTTAAATAAAACAAGGTGTATGTTGCAAAATGCCAATCTGAATAAGAAGTACTGGGGTGAAGCTGTTATGTGCTCTATTTATTTAAAAAATAGGAGTCCAACATCTGCCTTATCAGGGCTGACTCCAGAGGGCGCATGGACAAATTCTAAGCCAAATCTCAGTCATTTAAGGGTATTTGGTTGTGTTGCATATTCTTTAGTACCTGCGCAAAAACGCCAAAAAACTAGATGTCAAAAGTAAAAAATATATATTTGTTGGCTATTGCGAAAACTCGAAAGGGTACAGATTGATTGACCCCTCTAATCCTACCAAAGTAGTATTTTCAAGAAATGTTGCATTTTTAGAAAATAAGTTTTATGAAAAGACTAGTAATAATATTGAGTGTGATAAACTAAATAATGAGTTATTTTATTATGAATGGAATGATAATGACAGTAATTCTTCTAGTAATGATAAGAAAGTGAGTTCTAGTCAAAATAATGAAGTGGTCCTAGTTAATAATAATGATAATAATTCTTCTAACATTGATAAGGAAATAAATTCTAATCATAATGTTGAAGTGGTCATAGATAATAATAAAAATTCATGTTTATCAAATTCTAGTGATGAAACTATTTTAGATAATTCTAATTCTAGTCATAATGTCACAGATGATGATAATAATCTTAATTCATCGCTGATTTCAGAGACTGAGTACTGTACAGGCAGTGAAAGTGAGGCGTTCTCTGCTGACTCGCCGCGTGGTCACGCGCATGCTGATGTGATGACACCGTACGAGGCGTCAGCTGGAGGGGAGGACATCATTCATCCCGTGACGCCTGTACTTAGTCACCGGCCGGTTCGTAGTACTCGCTCAAAACTTCCAACAAGGTATGAAGACTTTGAAACTGATTTTTCTCTCATGGCTCATTCGTCACTCGAAGAGCCTCAAACCTATGAGGAAGCAGTATCCGGTTCTGACAGCCATCACTGGCAAGCTGCTATGGAGCATGAGTATAACTCATTGCTTAGCAACAAAGTATGGAAGCTGGTGGATCGCCCAGTTGGAGAGCAGGTCATTAAATGCAAATGGGTATATAAGACAAAATGTGACGCTTCTGGTAAGTTTGACAAGCATAAAGCCCGTTTAGTTGCCAGAGGCTTTACTCAAATTCACGGTGTAAATTATACTGACACTTTCAGTCCGGTAGTGCGACACTCTAGTATGCGTATTTTATTCTCATTAGCAAATAAATTAAATTTAAATGTAGATCATATTGATGTCACCACTGCTTTCCTAAATGGAGATCTCCAGGATACTATCTATATGGAGCAACCCCCTGGCTTTAATGATGGAGATAATAGCAAAGTATGTTTACTGCTTAAAGGCATATATGGATTGAAGCAAGCAAGTAGAATTTGGAACATCAAGGTTCATGAGTTGCTTTCTTCAAATTCATTTGTGCAAAGTAAATGTGAACCCTGTGTCTACATTAAAAAATCACATAACGATCTGGTCATTATAGCTCTGTATGTGGACGATTTTTATTTGTTCTATAGTAAAGACAGCAACAATTATAAGGAATTATTAAAACTGTTAGAAAGTAATTTCAATATTAAGAACCTTGGTCCTCTTAGAAACTGTTTGGGAATGAATGTCACTCGTGATAGGTCCAAGGGTACTTTAATTTTAGATCAGTCTGAATATGTTCGAAAATTACTTTTTAAATTTGGTATGCAAAATTGTAAGCCTGTATCTACTCCTATGTTGCCAAATAATAAACTTGTAATGCCTAAAGAAGGACTCGATGATAGTGTTTATAATTTTAGACAACTTATGGGTTCTCTCATGTATTTGTGTGTATGTACAAGGCCTGATATAGCATATTCCTGCAGTCAATTATGTCAGTTCAATAATTGTTTTGATTTAACTCATTGGCAGGCAGCGAAACGCATATTGAGGTATTTGTCGGGGACAATTAATTATGGTTTGATATTTACAAAACATAATAATTGGAACCTAAATGCCTTCGCAGACGCAGATTGGGCAAATGATTGTACAGATAGAAAGTCCTATACTGGTTTCATACTTAAACTCGGTAATGACACAATAAATTGGGAATCCAGGAAGCAGCAATGTGTAGCACTTTCTAGCACTGAGGCAGAATATTTGGCTATGAGCGATGCTTGCAAGGACATTTGTTTCATCAAAAATTTTATTTCAGAGATTGTAAGCATCCAGCTCTGTATAAATTTGTATAATGATAACCAAAGCGCACAAAAGCTTTTACAGGTCAAAGAGTTTTGTCACAAAAGAACTAAACATATAGACTTACGATACCATTATGTCAAAGATATAGTAATTAAAAATTCAGTTAGTGTCATATATGTACCTACAGAAAACATGATTGCGGATGTTTTTACAAAGGCGCTAGGCTCTAATAAACATAAGAAATTTATACAGGCTTGTAATGTTAAACAGATTTAGCATGAACTATGTTTAAGCAAATGTAACTATTTAATTGTAACTCTTTTGCATGTTGTACATGACTTTATGATCTGTTTGTAATTATCTGTGCATGCTGTTAGTGTTGACCTATTATAAAGCATAAGAGGGCGTGTTAAAAATTGCGTTTTGCATTTTATATAATATGCATCATAATAGCCATAAAGTAAGTTTTACGGCGCAACACTATAAACGTAGCCCATCACTATTGTTTGTCTGTGGTTGCTTCTCTTCTTTCTCTTTGCCTTGTACCGTGCTGTCGTGAACATGTATCACCGTATTTAATATTAAAACTAATATAATACAGTAATTCCAACATGATCTAAGTGTTTATTTGTTGAAAAGCTTCGCATCCCCGCCGTTCCCGTCGTCATTGGATTCAGATACTGAAAGTCTTGGTCTCAACATCCACACGGTCCACTCGACTTCTAACAATTGCTAGGTTAAAATCATTCATGAAAGCTAGGCACGATGTATATTTAAAAGTGAGATAAGTATATTTTTTATTAGACCGATTTTCATATAGAAGTTTAAAATGCCTTTACAAGAAATATTCAAATGATAATAACCCTCAGATTCCAATAGGTATCGGAGCTTTGAATGAATTGTTATCTCTTTTCAATACAAATAAGCAAGTAAAAGATGATTGCTCGGTATAAATGACAGATTTCGAGTTTCGACAAGAAAGATGAGTTCTTGGTGTATTCAACTTATTCTATAAAGATATTTTATGAAGAAGTATATTTTATTCGCAATATTGGAATCAAAGAAAGTAATAAGTATTGCTAGGATATTTTGTGAAACATTTTGGCTTCATTTTATGTTATCACGAGTGGAAAATGTAATAATTTCTATCAGTTATTTTCATCCATCCGTCCTCCTTGCTTTTGCCACGGCTCAATTGAGCCTCGGGTCCGTTTGGCAACCTAATCCCATGGATTGGCGTAGACTTAGTTAACGAGAGCGATTGCTATCTGACCTTCCAAGTCTTCAAACTCAAGGGTAACAGGCCTTTTTGGGATTAGGTCCGATATCAGACGATATTTAGTACATAAGTTCCGAAAAACTCAAAGTACGAGCCGGGGTTTGAACTCGAGACCTCCGGATTGAAGGTTTCAAGTATTTTAATATTTCAAACATTTCACTCATCGCAATCTCACGTAAGTAATTTCGCTCGTCTTGCTTCGATCAATTAACGCTAATCGTATGTGCCATGTATGTGCCATTATTTACATATGGTTATAATGTTGATACCAGCTCCATCTCACGAAAGCTACTAATACTAATTCATAGTATGTACCTAACTAACTAAACGAAATTATACACGGTGTAGGTACATGAGGAAACCAAATAATTTTATCAGCGTATTCCTGATCATAATTGGAGACTAAAATGTCGTATAAACTTTTCTGGGTTTCGCCAAAAAAAATTTTTTTTTTTGTTTTTTTTTTCATTCTTTAAATGCTTTTGAACATAAAAACATAAATGTTACCTATTGGTAAAGATGTCGATTAAAATAAATTAGTACATTTTTTTTTCGAAAAAAATAGTTTACGTAAAGTATTCCTTGGCAGTCTTGGCACTTTGATATCTGTCAATAAGAATGTCTAGACTAGACCCCATAAAGGGTGAAATCGCCATCAAAAAAGCGTTGTGCACTGAGCCACATTAAAAAATGTTTTTTTAATTAAATGGTCGTAACTCTGAAACTAGGCGAATTCCAGAAAAGTGTATAAGTGCGACATTTTAGTCTCCAATTATGATCAGGAATACGCTGTTAAAATTATACGGTTTCCTCATGTTACACATAATACTCCATGGCTCTCGCTCGTGGGATTAAACAGGTAGCTGTAGATATGCAGACTTTTATTACTAATTATTACTTAATTGTTGTAATGTCTAAGTAGGTATAACACAAAATTGTTATTTTTATTTTAGAGCGCATTATTCGTCAACAAACTTTCCTCAGTTTGGCGAAAAAAACGATGTAAACCTACCACTTATCTTTTCTGTTATTTTGCAACTTACTTACTGCGCAATAACTGTAATATTAATAAGCAGCGAGAAGTGAAATTAGTTGGTCGGAGTAAAATATTCCGCCACTTTGATGTGATGCAAAAATTAATAAACTTTTATAATAAAAGCTTTTAGATTCTGTAGACAGGGTGGAAAAAATGAATGGATCAAAACGCACCAAGTTTGGATGACACCTCATTTTATTTAAAATAGCATTTTATATTGCTTTGTATTCTTTCTAGTTAAACTAAAGGCATTGATAAAAAATGTTTGCTATGTAGCTACATGTAAAAATATAGGTGCATTAAAATAATCGTTACCCAAATACCTATACAGTACGAATAAGGCAAATCGTGTGTCAAACTTTGCAAAAATAGTCTTTTCACCTCAGCAGCTCGAACAAGCCTACTCCCCTGCGAATACAGTCACTCCAGGGAGTGAGACAAAGTAGTTTTTTAATTAAGTGAAGGCCATGAACTGCCACTTCATATTTCGGGGTCTATTACAAATTCGAAATACATATTTTTAACCTTTAATATGTTCTCACTACTGAGGTGAAAAGTTGTATGTGTCACACGAGAGCAAAGTTATTTTACATTTCGTGTTTTTGAGTCCCGAGTAATCGAAAGATTCTATAATTTAATCACGAGCGAAACGAGTGTTGATTTTGCTCGAGAGAGCAAAATCAACACTCGCAAGAAAAACCAACTTTCCTCTCTTTTTTTCTTGTTGGACTCTTGAAAACTGAAAAAGATTAACCTAAGGGGTTCGCGCTAATATTCCTGAGGTCAAAGAGGATGTAGCGTGTTGACAACGGGGGATCTTTTTTTCCCTATAGCTGGCTAACTAGCAACACAGTGAATCCTCCTTTCTAATGGGTCGGCGACGCGCATGCGGCCATGATGGCGTCCATAGGCTTCGGTAGCTGCTTACAGTCGGGCCGGCCGTATGCATTTGCCACTGTCGCCGTATCAAAAAACTCTAGCTACAACGTCATTACATTACCTCATTACAAAAGATGTATCGAGGCAAAAACGTTCATTGTTGGCTCAAAGGAATTATCCATCCTGTATTCTGATTAAAAGAACTCCATTATCAAGAAAAGCTTATTAAGCCATTTTCATAGCACTAAAAGGATAAAGGAGTTACTTTACTTCAAGATAACTACATTACTTTATTATTTATAAAATATTAGTTTCAAATATTAGATGTGAAGGATTTACGAACGTTTACTTTTCAGACTAATTAATGTCTATGGTTTACTTAGCTGACTTTTTCTTAAATATTTGACAGGTGACAGATTGCCGTTGCCGCCGGTTGGAATGTCAATTTCACTTCGGCGTACGAAAAAAGAAGAATCGATTTAGCATTGATTTTATTGTTTATGTCTATGCGATTTAGATATGATTTCGTAATAGGGATTTAATGACTTGTTTATCTGTGTATCATACTCGTAATAATAGTAGTTTATGTAACTGTTACGTTTTAAGGCCTAATTACGTACAGTTGCATACACTGCTTTATCTACACTCATATTATATATATTAAATTAAGTGCTCGGAAACCATACAATGACCGCCATTGCACCGCCATGGCCAACTCGATTGTGCCGGCGGTCGGGGAGGCGCGTGTCGGCGGCCGCGCGGGCGCGTGCCGTTGGTCAGGAAGGAACACAGGATTTACATTATGTTATCAAAACTCATAGCACATCAATATTTGAGCATGTAAAGTTAAAATTACGTTACTGCCACAGATAAAAAGCTTATCATAGTAAAATCGGTTGTGGTAATGCTAGCCATTGCCTACCGTTTTTGAACACGTTTTAGAGGACTTACAGTGTGAGTGTAGATAAAATAATATATATATTCTAAACAAAGTACCTACAGTGTTTCAGTGCCTATATAGTGCCTTTACAAATGTGAATAAGAATAAAATGGTCGGGTTTTTTATCGTCTGTCAATATATTGGTCACGTTCTAACTAATATGTAAGTGCGAAATCGCATGACCACTTGTAAATAATAATATTAGCGGAAGTCTCTTTCTAATTCCTTTTATTAGAAAGAGACTTCCCCTAATAAGATTAGTTACAAAAACTTACGAGTTCTTAATATGCAATAGGCCCCAAATACTTATATTGTATTTGTCGCGCGTCATATTGTCTGTTTAGTTTTTTTTTTATCAAACAGATGTTTTTATAAGAAAAAATACAATCGTACCCGCAAGCAAAGCTCTTTGGCTTAATTTAATTGATTGTGTTTGCGAATACATTTATATTCTTTCTTCTCTCATTCTTTTATTATGTTACACTTACAGCTATACCGGTGTTAAATTGAAATAGCAAATAATGTAAACAAAGCAATTTACCTTCATTGTTTGGCAATCACGCACTTTTAAAGAACAACCACGGTTCCATCGTCAATGTATACACATGTAAATTTATAGTCATCCCTTAATTAATTACTTATACATTTTTAAGTAATAATATTTTGTCATATGTCAAATGCTTTTTTGTTTAGAAATACAGTTGTCAGTCAGACATATTTGCTTACATTATTTGCCAATGGAAAAGGCAACTGTCAAAGTGACATCTCCAACATTGGTCCTTAGAAAAGCTGTATGTGTATGGCGCGAAGTAGTTTTTATTTATTTTCGCGAAAGTGACTCAATGTTTTATCTCGAATTACTCCGAAATTGAAATCCACCGGTTTCTGAAATACACTAAAATTAAAATGCTGTAGATTAACACCATAGGGAAGGCTTTTGCCTAAGAAAAGCTTTTTAACTGTATATTAGTTAAGGAACATTTATCTACTGTCTCTTTCTTTCATTGTATGGAATCAGGAACAACGCCCTCTACAAAAAGTTATCACCGGCCTTCCTCATTCTATTGACGTTCGGTAAACATTTCATGATTTTTACGAGCCGGGGTTTAAACCCGAGACCTCCTGATTGAAAATCGGACGTCTTACCACCAGGCTACTAGCGCTAATAAAAGAAAGAATATTTCAGTAAAATGATTCTTAAATAACAGGTTAGGCAACAGCCCAACAGGCCTTTTTACCAAATCAGTTCATTTTGATTAGAGCCGCTGAAGGTCGGACTTGCAACAGCAGTTCCGAAATACTAACTTGTAATAACAAGGTCAAAGGCTTGGGAAAAAGTGTGGAACAAAGAATTTGAATAAAGATAGTTGTGATTGTAATGGTTTTACAATTGTCGAGAGCGTTCATGTTGGAAATAAAATTCAGATTATTTGATTCAAGGGTGGAAGATGTTATCATCATCACTGCACGAGTTCCGAAATATAGGTTACAAACGCTAGGAGGAAGAAAAAAAGCTCTGTTAACAAGTTTTACTGTCAAATTATCATGTAAGGATTTCGAAGTAAACTTTTTATTTGTGTCAATTTTGTTTACATTCTTTCTGTGTCATTTGAACCAGTTTCTTTGTTTGACACATGTACTAGGTTACAGAGGCGTCCATAGGATACTGTATAACTGCTTACCATCAGGCGGGTATGCCTGTTTACCACCGTCGTGGAATATAAAAAAAGTAGGTGTCAAAATGGTCTAACTAGCGACTGTGAGTTTGGTTGCCTAATTGGGCCCCTGAGGTTGTCACCGCGGAAACGTGGGATACTCAACTCGAACTTGACCGCTTTTTATGTCATAGACAATGATATATTATGTGGGTTGTCCGGCATGGGAACGCCTTCGTAGTTTTTTACCAACTTCCGCCTTTATAGCTTTTTTGTAGCATTACTAATCTATATACATATAATAAACGCGTAAGGAGAAAAAAAATGTACATTGAATATATTTTAGAAAAACTTATTCAGGGGTCTTAGAAACGTTGACTGAATACATTTCAGTGATTTTTGGAATTCTTGTCCGTCTGTCTGTGAATTTGTCCGCGCACTACGTAAAAACTACTGCACAGAATTTAACGAAATTTTGTATAGTAACAGTTTATACCCCGGAGCAACATATAGGGTGGTTTTTATTCTGCTTATTAACAACATAATTTTCATAAAAAAATAGTTTTCAAAAATGGTTACCGATTAAAAGGACTCCCGATCATCGGGTGTCTACTTGGTTGCTGACTCTCCAGGTGAAAATAAGTGATGCCACATTGAGCAACAAATTTATTTTACATTTCTTCCCTGGGAAAATTAAGAGTCAAGCAAGCATGGCTGGTTTTTTTAGTCACCGATTAAAAGGACACCCGATCATCGGGTATCTATTTAGTTGCTGACTCTCCAGATGAAAATAAGTGATACCAGAATGAGCAACAAATTTATTTTACATTTATTCCCTGGGTATTCGAGAGTCAAGCAAGCATGGCTGGTTTTTTAGTCACCGATTAAAAGAACTCCCGATCATCGGGTGTCTACTTAGTTGCTGACTCTCCAGGTGAAAATAAGTGATGCCACAATGAGCAACAAATTTATTTTACATTTCTTCCCTGGGAAAATTAAGAGGCAAGCAAGCATGGCTGGTATTTTTAGTCACCGATTAAAAGTACACCCGATCATCGGGTGTCTATTTAGTTGCTGACTCTCCAGGTGAAAATAAGTGATACCACAATGAGCAACAAATTTATTTTACATTTCTTCCCTGGGAAAATCGTGAGTCAAACAAGCATGGCTGGTTTTTTTAGTCACCGATTAAAAGGAAACCCGTTCATCAGGTGTCTATTTAGTTGCTGACTCTCCAGGTGAAAATAAGTGATGCCACAATGAGCAACAAATTTATATGTCTCATTTTCACCGAGAAAATCGAGAGTCAAGCTAGCATGGCAGAATTTTTTTTTTTTTTGAAATTTTTTTTTGAAATTTTTTATTAAATTTAGTGCGGTCTTATAGCAATTAATTAGCAACAAATTCTGGTTGATTCGGTTTATATCGCTTACATTTTTAGGCAATGATTTCTGCCACCTTATTGTAAAGCTAGCATTAATGGCGATTTCTCGAAATCGGCAATGGCAACAAAATCGATTTTTTGGCAACTAATTAGCAACAAATGAGCAACAAATTTAGAACATATTTTTTTTAATTTTTGCCGATTTTGCACTGCCAGCTTTATAGAGCTTACAGATGGCGCTGTATAGGTACCCTATATACTGTATACAAACATTCTTTAAGGACGTCTTTAGATTAAATTAAGCGATTCGGTCTGTTGCGTTACTTGCGTTCCGCCGAGGTTTAAACCATGGATTTTAAATGCTTTCCCAATTTAAGGATTGCGGGTTAAATATTTTTAAAACGTATTACTTCGTTTTGGAAATTGTAAGTATCCGGACATATATTGTGATCCATTAATACCTGGAGGTATTTAATTCTCAACGTAAAAGTAATCTATTTATCAATACATGAAACCTACTTTCAATATTACGTAAAAACAAATAAATAAAACAGGTAATTAAGATTTATCTATTTTGATTTACCCGACAGCAAAAATGGTACCGTTTGTGAGAGCAACATGTTTTATCTCGCTTTAACAGCTGATTGCAATAAAAAAGGTAGTCATGAATCTAGCAATTACTAGCTGCTAGCTGTCACGCTGCTGTTGAAGAAATTTCCGCTGCGACGCTTCGGGCCTGGGCCTATGCGGTACTCGGCCTATGGCTTTCGCAGACATTGCCGCTCACCGTCGGGCCTCCGGCCCTCAGATTTGCTAAGACTCTTCGCCATTGAGTTTTGTCCGGATTCTGTCATGCTGCCTGCTGCTGCTGAATAAATTCTCGCTACGACGCTCCGGGCTTGGGCCTACTCAGTACTCGGCCTAGCTTTCCCAGACATTGCCGCTCACCCTAGGGCCTTATAACACTTCACCATTGAGATATGTCCGGTCCCTGTCATGCTACTGCTGCTGCTGCTAAAGCAATTCTCGCTGTGACGCTCCGGGCCTGGGCCTTAGCAGTACTCGGCCTATGGCTTTCGCAGACATTGCCGCTCACCTTCGAGGCTCCGGCCCTCAGATTAGCTAAGATTCTTCGCCATTGAGTTTTGTCCGGATATTATATCATGTTGCTTCTGCTGGAGAAATTTTCACTGCGAACTCAAACTCAAATATTGATTCAGTAAGTAGGCCACAAGGGCACTTTTACACGTCAAAGTAAAAGAGAGAAAAAAAAATCAAACTACACCGGTTCTAACCCTACACCTCTGACCCGAGAAGAATTATGTCCGGCAAGAAACTCGGCGGGACTTATTTTTTCAAAACAACAGTACATCAAAACTAAACAATACATATAAGTGCGTTGTTCCATAAGAAAACATATCAAACCAAGTTAGATTAACCAACAATAGGAAGAAAAATACCAAAGAAAAAAGATGAGTCCAAATCTCACTATTTGAAAATGAATTACATACAAGTTTGATATACTTTCTTACCTGAACTGTGTCTTCTACATAAATTTCCAAATTATAATAATCCATCATCAACAGTTAGAAACAAATTTTGAATTTAAATAAAAAAAAGTAAGTGATTCTAGTATACAATAAACATACTATTTCCAATTATCCTTAGAGATGTATAAGGTTTCCAAGGGTCTTGATCTATATATTCTATATAATAAAAAAATATGGATAATCAAGCACCGAATGTTGTGTCTAAAGCCAATTAAACTAAAATTAAATATGATTAATAAAAAGTAACGTAATTGTGTGGCCCCAGTTAGCCTAAACAGACCGGTCTCCACAAACAGCACCCGTTCACGAGCATGACGCATATCTCAGCCATCGCCTCCCTCAACCTTTCTTCGGGAAAGTGGCGACCCGATCAACGACGCCATAAGCAGAGCCTTTTAAGCGAGCATGACATGTTCAAGCTGGCGGGCTTTATTAATTAACAAAAACTAGCCACGTTTAGTCCGGTGAGAAACAACATTCTGTGCTCGTATTTCACATGCGCGAACTAAATTACAATATAAAAGTGACATAGAAATGTACATGTCTCTAAGCGTCAGGATCATTAAATATATATCTATACATATAAATATTTGCGAATGCAAGACTTAGAGATGTATAACGTCTCTAAGTGTCCAAATACTAAATAAAAACAAAAATAAATAAAAACGAAAAACAGGTAATGCTGGACACTAGTAAAGCTGCTTTATAGAGTAATGTACCTAATAATTTCTCAATTTGTATTGTACTAACCATATCAAGCTACAGGCTTAAAGGCATCGTTATCCTCAATGAATTCCTTTAAAGTATAGTACTCTCTCCTCAACAAATAGCACTTAACATAAGACTTGAATTTATTTAGTGGCAAATTCACTACATCAGCGGGGACTTTGTTATAAAAACGTGTACAGTTCCCAGCAAAAGACGTACGAACCTTACCGAGGCGGTGGCCAAGCTCAGCAATCTTATCTTTATTTCTAGTGTTATAGTTATGGATATCACTGTTGAGCTTGAATTCATGGATGTTTTTCCGCACATACATAATGTTTTCAAGTACGTATTGAGATGCTACGGTAAGAATATTTGCCTCTTCAAATTTTCCTCTTACGGATGTTCGACCGCGCATTTTATAAATGCCACGTACAGCTCGTTTTTGTAGCACAAATATGGTCCCAATATCAGCCGCTTTACCCCACAACAGAATTCCATACGACATAACACTGTAAAAGTAACTGAAGCATACCAGCCTGGCAGTTTCACTGTTTGTTAGATGGCTGATTCGCCTCACGGCATAGGCTGCAGAGCTAAGTTTCCCAGCTAGGATGGCTATATGTGGATGCCATTGTAATTTCGAGTCTAAAGTGACTCCTAATAAAACAGTTTGATTTTCGAATTCCATTGTTTCATCATTTATCATCTTGCTGCTGTTAATCTGCTTGACGTTGGGAAGTGTAAATTTGATGCACTTCGTTTTCTTGGCGTTCGAACGTAGGTTATTAGCCGTAAACCAATTTACTACTGTGGAGAGTGCACTGTTAATACTATCGAAGCTGTTTTCTTTTCTGTCCACTTTAAATATCAGAGATGTGTCATCAGCAAATAACACTATATCATGTTTATCTTGCACAATTTTAGGTAGGTCATTAATGTACACCAAAAACAGGAAGGGACCAAGTATTGAGCCTTGAGGCACTCCGAGTGCCACAGGGGACCCAGAAGATTGAGTTCCATTAATAACCACTCGTTGTGTTCTATCCGATAGGTATGATGAGACGAGGTTAAGGGCACCATCTTTGATCCCGTAATGGCTTAGTTTTCTCTTTAGATTTTCGTGACGCAATCAAATGCCTTCGATAGGTCACAGAATATTCCAACAGCATCTTGTTTTTTTCCCAAGCGGTAAAGATGTGCTTAAGAAGAACAGCACCTGCGTCAGTAGTCGAGCGACCTCTGGTAAAATCAAATTGATTTCTGGCGAACAATTCGTTTCGGTTAAAGTGTGACACAAGTTGATTTAGAATTAGTTTCTCGAAAACTTTGCTCAGTGCCGGCAGTATTGAAATTGGTCTGAAATTGCTTGGTTCTGTTCTCGATCCTGATTTGAACAAGGACTTTGCTGTGCTTCATTATGTCTGGAAATATTCTTTAAATTTAGGGATTTAAATGTTTTAATAACTAAGTTCGGAGTAACATATGAAAATTTAAAGATGTCTGTACACTCTGCTATATTTGTTTTCAGTATTGCCTCAGCGACGTCAGGCGATGAATGAAGAGACTTTGTTGTTTCTACCGGTATATTAGAGAAGAACTGCTCAAAATGATCCGGGCTTGGGCCTACGCGGAACTCGGCCTATGGCTTTCGCAGATATTGCCACTCATCCTCGGGCCTTAAGACACTTCACCATTGAGATATGTCCGGTCCCTGTCATGGTACTGCTGCTGACCTGGGCCCTATACGGTACTCTGCCTTTGGCTTTCTCAGACGTTGCCGCTCACCCTCGAGCCACGGCCCTCGGGTTCGCTAAGATACTTCGCCTTTAAGTTATGTCCGGTCCCTGTCATTATGATGTTTAAGAAGTTCTCGCTGCGATGTTCCGAGCTTGGACCTTACGCGGCACTCGGCCTTTGACGTTCACATACATTTCCGCTCACCCTCGTGTCCGCAGCCCTCGAGTTCGCTAAGACACTTCGCCATTGAGTTATGTCCGGTTCCTGACATGCTGCTTCTGCTGAAGCAATTCTCGCTGCGATCCTCCGGGCCTGGGTCCTGCACGGTACTCGCCCTATGGCTTTCGCGATATTGCCGCTCACCGCGTCACGGTTTCGGCATTTGGGTTCACCAAAAAACTTGACCATTGAGTTTTGTGGGGCCCTTTTCATGCTCCTGCTGAAACAATTCTTGCTGCCTTTGGGCTTATTAGATTTTGGCCTGCTGCTGCAAAATCAGTTTTCGCTGGAACCTTGCACTCACACGCTACCTCGCGCTCAAACCTTCAGCGTTTGACCCTCTGTTCGAAGCATGTTCTCCTGCAGGAACTCGGCCATTAGCATTCGCAGGTCTCGACGCACGCTTTTTAGTCAGTTATCTTTATCACGGATGAACTAATAAATTTAGATAGATTTATATCGCCGGAAGATCAGCGCTGGCTCTCGGGTCAGCATAAAGCTGAGGCGGGTCCATTTCGTGGTAAACTGTGTACTATGTTCTAGATTTCTATTGTTTTTTTTTTTTTAATACTATTGTATGCAATTATGGTTTATCACGAATAAAACGATTGATTCTATATGTAGAACGCGTAAATTCTACACTAATGGCCTGGATAGTAAATGAAAATGACAAAACCTCCCACATACGCGGGCGAAGCCGCGGGTACAGCTAGTACAAAATAATTATTAAATTAAATAGCTATTAAATAGTGATTAAATTTAAACTTTCGTGAGACATACTAACACTGTGAAATATAAGGTTACACCTAACATACTTACTTTACTCTTTGGGTTACACTCACTATAACTACCTACACTACACTACTACACACTAAACTATTAGACTAATATTAATATTAATTTATAACGTGTCAAGTCGTATGGATTTCAATGACAACACGCTACAAACATTAGTCTAATACCGTTCACGGAATAGGCCCCAGCTAGACTAGACTAATAACTGGAATGGGTGACTAAGAGACGTGAGTGTGATCGATAATCGTTATATTTTTTATCTACACTCACATTGTAAGTCCTGTAAAACGTGTTCAAAAACGGTAGGCAATGGCTAGCATTACCACAACCGATTTTACTGTGATAAGCTTTTTATCTGTGGCAACCAAGGATGATTAAGACATGGATTGACAATGCCTACACAAAATCGCGTTCCCTTATTTCAGGCTAAAGCACTAGCGTCATCTATCGGTCACCACAAACACTAAATTCCTACTTAACCTTTCTGTTATTGGTTGACTGGTAGAGAATGCCTTATGGCATTAAGTCTGCCATTTGTACCATCTTATTTTGTGCAATTAAGATTAAATAAATAAATTCTAGTTTCTAATATTTTGTTCGGCGATTAACGCTGTCAGAATAACTCAATTCCAGACTCAACAGATGGCGCTGTGGCACATTGTACCGAAAACAGACGTATAGCCTGAAGGTTCGAGGAACGCGATTTTGTATAGGCATTATCCGTCCATGTCTTAATCATCCTTGGCAGTAACGTAATTTTAACTTTACATGCTCATATATTGATACGTTATGAGTTTTGATAACATAAATGTACACCGGCACGCGCCCGCGCGACCGCCGGTACAATCGAGTTAGCCATGGCAGTGCAATGGCGGCCATTCTATGGTTTCCGAACACGGCATTTAGGATAAATAATATGAGTGTAGATAAAGCAGTGTATGCAACTGTACGTAATTAGGCCTTATTAACATAAACTACTAATATAGGTAGTATTAAATAGTTATCTAAGTAACTTAGCTAATATACAGGATGTTTTTTCAATAACCAGCTATATTGTGCGACGTGATTCGGTTTGGTAGGCCACACTAAACAACTTTTATGGGACCAACTCCGAAATAACAAAAAAAAAATTCGATGTTTCATACATTTCGGCCGTCCAGACGTTGACGTTTTTTCTATGGGGAGGCCAAATTGGGATTTCGGGGTTGGTCCCATAGAAAAAGTTGTTCAGTATGACATATAATATTATAAATATTATAAATAAATGACTATGACTATGACTATGACTTACCTTATCGCACTTTATTGATATGATTACTTACTAACTTCTGCCCGTAAAATTGTATCCTTATTGAAGACTTATTACCTACTTTGAACCTTTAGTTCAACTTGTTAGGAAAATTAATTCCAGGATCAAAGGTATCCTATGTGTCCTAAGTTTCATCAAAATCCATTCAACGTTTTTTGCGGGACGAAGAAACATATCTGAACTCAGCAACTTTCATATTTATTAGCAAGTAGGTACGTACAGTCGACTACAAAGAGATGTATCCACTTTTTCACCTTATTGCGTTGTAATAAGGTCCAAAAGTGGATACATCTCTTTGTAGTCGACTGTACATAATATGATTATTCATTATCCCACTTGATACGATTAGTTTATATCCGGGCATCTTATTTTACTTTTACGAAATGGATTTTAGAGAAAGAAATGCTACTATAATATTAATATATCGGTCACAATAAAATACTGACATCTTCCAAATCTTCCAATGATGAAGGGAACAGACTGCCATTCAGTGAAAGGATACAGCAAAAATCTATGGATTATCATAATTAAAAAGTCAAACTCACGTGACATAATAGACGATGATTATTAAAAGTTGATTTCCGAACGACCCCGTGTCACTGTTCGCGCCATATTACGCAATACCAACGTAACGATCTTTATGTTATCTCATTCTTACCAGTGAAAGTTCTCATGCGCTCAGGCGATCCATAAATTCTACAATAGCGAGTCGAGATACGAATTAAGATAATCGATTTATATAAAGAGCAATATAGTTGCTGATTTGACTTTTGTTGTCCTAACCTACAAGTTTAATGGCGGGAAATTTGAAATGTGAAGATCGCGTTTAAGTAGACCATTATTTTAATTCGAATTTGGTTTTAAATCACGTTAATTTAACGTCGTTTAATTAATACGTTAAATGAAGAGCAATATGGATGCTGATTTGGCTTTTGTTGTCCTAACCTTGAAGTTTAATGGCGGGAAATTTGACATGTGAAAAGCGTGTTTAAGTAGATTATTTTAATTCAAATTTGGTTTGAATCACGTTAATTTAACATCATTAAATTAATGCATTTCATAAACCTATTTTTAATCCTTATTATAAAATACTATTAGCTACATACTCAATAGAGTATGTAATAGTATTTTATACAATATAATAAAGAGCTTTTCAGTCGAGTACCGTGTTTAGGCCCGAAGCTTACTGAGTGGCCTAACTGGCCTAAGTAAGGTACGAGATTGAAATAGTATTTTTCAACACACCTGCTCGTAACGAGGTTCTTATTCCACCGCTTTTATGCTCATAATCTTAGATATTAAACACGCGTGCATTTCACAATAATTATCCAACTAGTGGAATAATTTAATAATCCGATCAAGTGACGTTTGTACTCTAGTACCAAGTTGTACGTACGCAGACGAATCGTTGTAATTTAGTCGGGTATTTACCTTTACTTTTTTTTAACTCTTTATGAGTTTACATTCTAAAAAAGTACAAAAAAAGTAAATATATTAAAAATATACACATTTACGACAGAATACAAATTATACATTCCTGATTGTAAATAAGAATCATTTCAACTTATTATATTACTCGTAATACACAATAATTTACGTTTTAAATACGAATTGTTTGTTTTAATATTGGCTGTTTGGCATTATACGTCCGCGCCTTTGCCTCAAGCTGCACGTACATCCAAAAAAGAAAAGTGCGCGCCATTTATAAGTTAACCTCAAATCATTGTTTATTTGTTAGATTTTTCTCGTCGTGTTTTATTAATTTAAACAAATTATATTTTAAATGAATAAGAAGACAACTTTAGCGTTAATTTAACCTCTGGATATATTTCAAAATTGTGATACATACTAGTAAAATGTCATCATAAAAATCTAGTGAGCAATACGTAAGGTAAAAAATACGTGAAAAATATTGCACAATAAATGTGAAGTCATTAATTTTATGAAATGATTTGAAAAAGAGTTCCAGATACTCAATAACATCACAAAAAAGGTTCATCATCATCATCATATCAGCCGAAAGACGTCCACTGCTGAACATAGGCCTCCCCCAAAGAGTGCCACAATGACCGGTCCTGCGCCACCCGCATCCAGCGGACTCCCGCGACCTTCACCAGGTCATCAGTCCACCTTGCGGGGGGGTCTACCCACGCTGCGCCTTCCGGTTCGTGGTCGCCACTCGAGAACCTTTCCGCCCCAACGGCCATCGATTCTTCGAGCAATGTGCCCCGCCCACTGCCACTTTAGTTTAGCGATTCGGAGGGCTATATCGGTTACTTTGGTTCTGCTGCGGATGGCCTCATTTCTGATGCGATCACGCAGAGAGACTCCAACCATAGCCCTCTCCATTGCCCTTTGGGTGACTTTGAGCCTTCTTATGAGGCCCATTGTAAGCGACCACGTTTCAGTTCCATATGTCATCACTGGCAACACACACTGGTCAAAGACTTTCGTCTTGAGACACTGCGGAATATTGGACAAAAAGATGTGCCGTAGCTTCCCGAACGCTGCCCAACCGAGTCGGATTCGTCGATTGACCTCTTAATTCTCGAAGTTGGATCTACCTAACTGGACAGTCTGTCCTAAGTATATATAATCGTCCACAATTTCGAGTGTAAAGTGTCCGATTGTAACGGGAGTTGGTGCTACATGGGTATTTGACATGATCTTCGTCTTATCCATGTTCATCTTTAGACCAACTCGCTCGGAGGCTTTACTGAGGTCATCGAGCATCGTGCTCAAATCCTCCATGGTCTCAGCCAAGACTACTATATCGTCAGCAAACCGAAGGAGAGTGATGTACTCGCCGTTTATGTTGATGCCTAGCCTTCTCCAGTCCAGAGTCTTGAAAACATCCTCCAGTGCAGCGGTAAACAGTTTAGGAGAAATAACATCTCCTTGCCTGACTCCCCGCTGCAACGGAATAGGCTTCGAGTTCTGGTCCTGGAGTCGGACTGACATAGTGGCGTTCTCGTACAAACACTTCAGCACTTCGATATAGCGATAGTCCACTTGGCACCTCTGGAGAGATTGTAGTACAGCCCAGGTTTCGATCGAGTCGAAGGCTTTCTCGTAGTCCACGAACGCTAAGCAGAGGGGCAGGTTATACTCCTCAGTCTTCTGTATAACCTGACGGAGCGTATGGATGTAGTCTACGGTACTAAAGCCTCTTCGGAAACCGGCTTGTTCGGGAGGCTGGAAGTCATCTAGCCTGCGTGCGAGACGGTTCGTAATGACTCTTGAAAACAGCTTATAGACATGGCTCAGAACAGAAGTGAAATGGGTCGGTAGTAACGCGTTATCGCCCTTTTTGAAGAACAATACCACCACACCTCTGTTCCATGTCTTAGGCGTTCTCCCTTCTAGTAAAACGGAGTCGAACAACTTCTGAAGGGCCATAAGGACCGGTTTACCACCCGCCTTCAGAAGTTCGGCTGTAATTCCGTCTTCACCAGGTGCCTTATTGTTTTTGAGCTGTTTAAGAGCCATTCTAATCTCGTACAGGCTGATGTCCGGGATGTCTTCGGTATAATGTCGGGTTAGTCTAGCTCTAGCGTCTTCCGCCAGATCAACTTCAGGTCTGCTCGTTGATGTGTACAGCTGTCCATAAAAGTCCTCTATCTCCCCCAGAAGCTCGGGTCTGGATGAAACGATTCTACCATCCTCAGTTTTTAATTTGGCGAGCTGGCTCTGCCCAATAGACAGATCCCTTGCGAAAACTTTAGAGCCCTTATTCTGCTCAATGGCCTCTTCAATACGATTTGTATTGAATTGGCGCAAATCACGGGTAAGGGACTTAGAAATCCGTTTATTGAGCTGCCGGTACAATGACGCATCTCCTGAGGATTGCAGAACCATTTCTCTCCTTTCCTCGATGAGTTTCTGAGTGGAGTCAGAGAGCCTTTTGGTTCTGTTGCTCCGCTGGGCCTTAAAAAACTTAGACCCAGTGCTATGGACAGCTTCCACAAACCCGTTGTTGAATTCGTCCACATCGCCGCCTAGACAATCGAAACGGTTTTGGAGTCCAGCTGGAAGCTCTCAGGGTTTTGGATTTGAAGTGCTGCTGGACGGAGCGTAGACTTCATCAGTCGAGAGCGCTCTAGCTTAACACATATATTCAATGTGCCTCTCACCAGACGGTGATCACTTCCGGTTTTAACCGTATTGATCACAGAAACATCATTGAATATATGCGTCGTCGTTGACATGATGAAGTCAATCTCGTTTTTAGTTGCACCGTCGGGACTCATCCAGGTCCACTTCCTGTGTTCACGTTTCTTGAAGAAGGAGTTCATCATGTAGAGTCCCTCCTTTTCCAAGAAGCCAGCCAGTAGTTGGCCCCGGTGGTTCCGACTTCCAAATCCAAATTGCCCCACTCTCAGCTCTTCACCATCTCTCTTGCCCAGTTTCGCGTTGAAGTCCCCCATAACGGTGAAGTAGGTTTTGGAGCTATGCATGGCCTTCGACATATCCTCATACATAGCCTCCACCTCGTCATCGGAGTGTGCCGAAGTCGGCGCATACACCTGTATGACCTTCAACGAGTACCTACCTCTTGGATACTCTGAGTATAAGGTACGCCACCCTAGTCGACACACTCTCGATCTTCACCACGTTGTTCACAAGGGACTTATGGACGATGAACCCGACACCTCCCTGGGACTGTTGGTCGCCCTCCCGGAAATAAAGCAAGTTGCCGGACTTTAGGATTATCGTTTCCTCCCCCTCTCTTCGGACTTCAGATAACCCTATGACATCCCAACGCAACTTGCTCAATCCTTCCTCCAGTTCCACTATCTTTTCGTCGGTCCGCAGTGTACGCGTGTTATAAGTTGCCAGGGCCAGAAGTCGTCGGTGGTGGTAGCCGGATCTTCGCCGGAGATTCTTAGCACCCCTGACCCCGCTAGTACCCTGGCCGCTACCATAACCAGGACACGGGGGGTCGCCGGATACTCGGGGCCGTGGTTTTTGTCTTCTTTCCATGGGGGGTGAATGCCGTAATCGCCACGCTTGGCATGCGGGTTGGCGATCGCAGTATCTCCACCGCACTCCGAGGATGCTGCTGCCCATCCCCCGGTGGTCTTGGCCGTAGTTTTAGGACATACTCCGGGTCCACAAAAAAACAAAAAAGGTTAGTTAAATTTAATTATCTTAGGTTCGTAAGTACCTCTATCCTGTAAACATTCTGACAGCTAATGTATTTATCAAAAGTTATTAATTATACTATTCTGTTATTTCCTCGCAAGTGTGTTGAAAAACGTCGTATGAAACGCGTGTGCTTGATCATTACATAAGCTCAGCTTCCTTATGCGCACTCACATGCGTTCGTGCGCACAATATCGCTTCGTATGTAATGAAATGATCAACTTAGCACACTTGTATCATAATGTCCTATTACACAAATTGCTGAGTGGCCTAAGTAAGGTTGAAAAGCTTAATTATGTCACTACTGTATACAATACTTTTTCTACAAGTGCTCAAAATAGGCAAGCCGGTAAGAATTAAGTTCCACGAATTCCTTACAATACAACCTGTTAACTATACAATTTAGTAACTTCGATCTCCCGTTGGATCGTACCGGCGGTCGGGGAGGCGGACGGTTCACCTCCCCGACCATTGTATAATATAATGGAAATCCATTTCAGTATTCGCGACGATGCTAAAATTGCGACCATCGAAAAGTATGCGCTAGTAGTTTGGTTACAAAGTCTCAATTCAAGCATTATAGTCGACATATATTAAATGCAATGTCGGCACCGCTTTGGCTTTCCACATTTCTACATCAAGTTTCGATGAACTTTAGATTCTGCAATTAGAATTAATTTCCATTCCGATTCTGCAGTAGATAATAACTGCAGTTGCAGCGTAACTGCACTTTCTCCGATTTCCTCAGACGTAATGCACGTTATCTTCAAATCTACCTGGTCGCGTGAAACATAATTGTTCGGAAGCGTGTAACATATTCGCTTACGAGTACATTTATGTACCTTAGAGCATTCATCCCGGAGTGCCATGTCTGTCATTTTCTATACAAAAAAGTCTGCCTATTTTTGACGGGGAGGGGAACGTCAAATGTATGGCTATTCGTATGTAACGTACAAATAGCCACGTCAGATAAACGCAGTCATACTAAGTATGTTCGATTCGATGTGTATGTCGCTTAATACCTTCCATGAGTGGTTATAATGAGGAAGGGCGGTGAAAACTTGGTTTAGGAAGCGCTCTTCCAGTCGTTTACAATGTCCTCACGGTTTCCTTTTGTAAAGGGTCGGCAACGCACATGTGACACCTCTGACGTTGCGGGCGTCCATAGTGGTATAAAATAATAAGAGAAAAAGACTCCTTAACTATGTGCTAACGTACATTATGAAAGCTATACGGAAAGATTTAGCCGAAGAAAAGCCTTTATTCTTGGGCAAAACCCCTTCTGATTAAATGTACAGCTATTTAATTTTAGGATATTTCAAAAATCGGTTGATTCCCATGTCGATGTTCGACACGAAACATTGAAACATTTTCGTAAAATAAATATAAACTACTTCTCCCCAGCCAAACAAATTCAGCTTTTTTAAGAACCATTCTTGCAAATGTTATTGTTATTTTGACAGTTGCGTTCCAGATTTGGTTAGATCTGGATATTCTGGACGCACCTTCGCTCAAAAGTACATTTTAATGTACAGTCACCGGCAATAGTATCTTCCTACACGAATGCCGCAAAAATATGTGACACGCCCTTATTTGTAGGGCCATAAGAGCGTGTCACATATTTTTGCGGCCTTCGTGTAGGAAGATACTATTGCCGGTGACCGTACAGTAAGCTGCAAGTAGCTAGCCTAAATGTCGAATTTATATGAACAAGAAGAAAAACGTCTATAATGTGGTAGTTCCACATTAGCTGCTGCATAGTATATGCAGAATTAGCGTGACTGAATTCTAGTAACACTCTTTAAGCTTTTATAGAACTCACAGTGTTTGTCAGTTAGTTTGTTCTTTAGGTAGAATTCTGCAAGCCAGATAATACTAAAAAAAAATTATAAAAAAGAAGAGAGTGTTGACCCGTTGACCACGAACGCTGTAAAGTGTTCGAAACGTCGGGATGTAATTTAAGCTCAATACACGCGATAAAATCCGTTTTTAATTGTTTTATTTCATGAATAACTATCGCGGCAACCGAAGACAATATTTTATAAAAAAGAACCGAAATTTAAAGTCTGGCCAGCCAACGAACGCAGTAGCAATGTACAGCGAAGAAAAGTATGACAACACTATACTTCGTTTTTTTTTAGAAAAACTTTGACAGAACGATGTACAGGGTTCTTTAGTAGGCAAGATACATGTCACAACTGTCAAGTGCCTACGCCGTCCAGAGAAATGTTAGCGGCAAGCGCCATTTTATATCTATGACGCCGTCATTAAACATGCTTAAATATATTTGTATTTATAGTAAAGCCATGCTTTCGTATTTGTAAATGTTATATTGAGTATTTAACAATATTTTGATAGTAGTTATATGCACGAAATATTTTATTTTTATCATTGTTAATGTTCTTGTGAATGTTGCAATTGTTGCACAATAAAATACCTAGAGAAGAAGAGGTTCGAAACGAATGGATCGACTTTTACATATTTTCTCGCGTCATCTGTCATTAGTATCTTTTAGTTATACCTGGATAGTTTATCATGTTGAAAGCTGATTGTGATTCTTATTTAAGTAAAGGTATTTGCTTGCTCTATTATTGTGCGTTTGGTTGTAGAGTTATGCAGCAATCAGAGGCAGGCCCGAGTGGCATACAACAACAAAAGCCATCTCGTAGTCCACCAAATTTTTTACCATCACCTAAGACAATTGTTTTATTATTTAGTATTATATTTTAAAATTATTAAATAACGTTTAGAAGCACTTTTACCAGGGGGGTTTCACTACGCAGTTTAGGTACATTTGGCCGGCGCGCCTCCCGGGCAGGCGTATGGCAGTGGGCTGCCGCTCGGCTCGCACGATAGTCGTGTCACGTGGCGCTCGCGCAAAATTGAATATACACAATGGCTTCGAAACCTAAATCTCGATCTAATCCGTGTAAAAGATGTCTGAATAAATGGAAGAACAAGGAAGCAGAAATAACATTTTTAAATTCCGGACGATATTGATAGATACTTAGTAATAGTTAAAATAAACATCCTTAATTTATTGAAAATTGGTTGCCTATAAACAATATTAGGAACTGACCGACATATTTTTCAAAGGAATACGGCTGCGGCATACCTACTTCCGTGAGAATCAGACATAATCTCTATAAAAATTTCTATCTCCGGATAAAAATTTCATGTTTACAGAATCAACGTTTGTTATTCCTACATATTTATCTTAAAAATAATAAATCAGTAGGTATAGGTACAAAAACTTGTCAAGTAACAGCCCCGTGCCGACGCTCACAGCTCGGTGATAAAACTGCGGCGCGCAAAAAATATTCACGGTTCGTGCGCGGTTATAAGTTTCAATTTTGCTTGCAGGCGGCGAGTGTAGGTATAATTTTATACCTAAATCTGACTTTTGTGAAGGAGTGAATTTTCTGTACGCTAGTACTATTAGTTATTCTGTGCTTTTACTTAAGAAAATTTATTAATAAGTGCATGTTACGATTGTCAATTACATAATTTAAGTAAATACTGAAGGGAACTTTTGCACCGGGGACAACTCGCGGGGGACTTTTTGAGTAGATTAGTCATAACATAATGTAAGAGTTTTGTTTATAATTTTTTCTGTGTGTTGCTGTTGACGATTTATATTTGAATAAAGTAAATACTGATAAAAAACTAGACGTTAAGTTTTCGTTTTAGAACGTACGTGCGTCACTGTCAGGTCAGTTTGTAATTTTTCACGTGTTTCTAACGTGATAATCAAGACGAAATTGTGTTTTTATTGTTGTGTTGTATTATTCAATCTGCAAATTGTTATTATTTATTTTAATCATGTTGTTATTATTAATCATGTTAACTAATCGTTTGTTGGTGTGCTTGCAGTGTGTTTAAATTGAACACTTAGAACAGGTTGGCAACTACTGTTTCTATGTTTACTCAATTTCTAATCTCAAAAAAAAACGAAGTTATAAGAATCAGTGAAAAAAGCAGCAATGATCATCAAATTTTATGTTTTCAACCGACTTCAAGATTTCGAAGGAGGAGGTTATCAATTCGTCGGGATCTTTGTTTTTGCTAATTTTTTTTTTTTTATGTATGTTCACCGATTATTCGAAGACGGCTGGACGGATTTGGAAAATTATTTTTTTGTTTGAAAGAGTATACTTCACAGTTGGTCCCATTGTAATCAAGTCAGGATCTGATGATGGGATCCTGGAGAAATCGAGGGAACTCTTCAACTATTATAGGCACACCTATAGTGATTTAAGTATTTTTTTACAGCATCTCGAGCATTTGCTTTTGGAAAGGTGGATGCTAAGTGAAGTCGGTTCTTTTTCGTTTCAAATTATTAATTTTAGGTGGTATTTCCGCCCCTTTCATTAGGTGACATTTACTTTTAATTATTGGTGTGTAAAAAGGAGACGGATATATTTCGTCTGATATGTCATCAACTGCAACAGATAATCTGGTTGAGGCAATTGACATATGGCTTAAAAAGTTTTTTTATTTTATTAATATATTCAAATAACAACTTATTTTGTACATGTATATTCTCGCCAAACTGTTACGTTTGATGGCGAGAGGCGCTCTGTTTTATACTTTAACAATTTAACCTATTAAACTCATCTTATATTTAAATTTCTTAAAAATAAATACTAACTATAGTTCAAAATCTGTAAGAATGAACTTTTGACACTTCAGTATTGACGTCATTAGTGATGGGGCTAAGACGTATCGTTTGTCAAATTTAGCGATTATTTATGAATTGTTCGAATCGATTTTACTACAACCGATTTTTTCTTGTTATATGCCTATATATTTTGTATCACAAATCTTCTCAAATTATAACAATAAGAATAAGAGAATAAGAATAATGTTTATTGACTAATTCAAGACCTAATACAAGTGTAAGTAATATTTGCACAGTACGCTAATAGCTTAAGAGAGACTTATGTATTAGGTTTGAAACAGTTTCACCGGAACTGAACCTCTCTGTTTCCCGAACTAGGCGGATGCCTGTAACTCGGAAGTCAGTGATTCCACGAGAATATGAGTTGAGATGAGTTGTATGCAGTTATGCCTAATATACAAAAATAAATTAAGAAAGGAAAACTTAACTATAACAAAGCAGAATATAAAATTATTTAGGAAATGATCATTTAATAATTGTTATCTACTAATTATGCATTATAATAATATTTATAATTCCATAATTAATACAATATGATAAAAAAGTCTTATATTGTCTATTGATTACATAATCGATTTTATCGACTTACGGAAATGTTATATGAATCGGAACAGCAGACATGGTCACAACACTAAATTTAAAAAAAAGGAGGCGTAGACCGTAACTGTTTGCATGCTAAATTGTTATCGTAAAATATTCAATAACTAAGATATGAAAAAATATAACATTCATTAAGTTATGTTTATGAAAAGTAAAATATTGTGTTTACGTACATGACAAGCTGTAATATCGTTATGGGATTTTGTTTATAATTTCAAAGTGTCTTGCGCGTTTACGTTCTACGGGCGTTGCGATGTGTCAAAAGTTCATTCTTACAGATTTTGAACTATAGCATGCTCATAACATAAATCAACATAATTTGAGAAGACACTCGTTTTTATCACGGAATTACTTAATTTAGGACTTTGTCGTAGTAAGCTAATGCTATTACTTACATTTTTTGGGTACAAGATATTTTGAGTTCTTTTGCCATAATAATTTCCCATCTTTGGCTCAATTTAATTGGGAACGTTGCAGGAGTTCTATCTCACTCGCGCTTAAGATGAGAGAGTGAAATGCACTAGAAACAAATTCAATGTGAATTGAAATGTCCGTCATGAAATACGGTGTCTCATCACAAAGGGTTGCCACATGTACGTATTTTGAATTTGCCGCGAGTTTCTACTGACAGAAATGGTTTGCCAGACTATAGCATACCTGCGAACTTGGATGACAACACAATATTTTGGTATAGTACGATTTTTAGGGTTCCGTAGTCAACTAGGAACCCTTATAGTTTCGCCATGTCTGTCCGTCCGTCCGTCCGTCCGCGGATAATCTCAGTGACCGTTAGCACTAGAAAGCTGAAATTTGGTACTAATATGTATATCAATCACGCCGACAAAGTGGCAAAATAAAAACTGGAAAAAAATGTTTTATTTGGGTACCTCCCCTATACGTAAAGTGGGGAGTGATTTTTTTTTCATTTCAACCCTAACGTGTGATATATTGTTGGATAGGTATTTAAAAATGAATAGGGGTTTAGTAAAATAATTTTTTGATAATGTAAATATTTTCGGAAATAATCGCACCAGAAGTAAAAAAAGTCTCCCCCCCCCCTCTAACTTTTGAACCATAAGTTTTAAAAATATGAAAAAAAATTCAAAAGTAGAACTTTATAAAAACATTCTAGGAAAATTATTTTGAACTTGATAGGTTGAATAGTTATTAAAAAAAAATTACTAAATAATTTCTGAACTTAGTTTGTAATTTAACCGTATAAGCAGGTGTTTATTGTACCTGTAATTTCTACAAAATCACAATGAAATGACGTGCTTTCAAATAACCCAACCATGGGCCCATTTTTTTAACTCTTAAGTGGGGACACTAACTGTGACGGACGGAAAACTACTGAACCCTACACTGAGCGTGGCCCGACACGCTCTTGGCCGGTTTTTTAAGATGTCAGTAGAATTCCTTAGTAAGATTCCGACATCTTAAAAAATTACCACTATACCATCGAGCTGGTCTGATGATTGAGATCGAAGGTGGTCATAAGAACTGATAAAACAATGGAAACCTGTTAGAATTAGAATCATCTCGTGTAGACAAATTTTGCAAGGTAAAATTGGACTAAGAGCTGGCCACGTCAGATATGAGATGACACAATAATGAGAGCAACAAAACCCGTCTGGTTAGATTGCTATACTATCTTTATTGCTAGATCCGGGCATCTGGCAGCTTTTAATGGGTGGAGGTCAGAGTGACAGACTAGCAACATTTTTGAATTGGAAAATGGTTATACCAAAATAGGTAAAAACTGCCGAATTTATCTCAGTTATAAAGGACAGGGCCTATATTTTAGTAGAAGTAGTATTAGTAATAGTAGTTTATGTAACTGTTACGTAATAACTAATAAGGGTCCTTAAAACATGAGTGTGGTTTTATGAAATGAGCCGCAGGCGAATTTCATAATAAGATCACACGAGTGTTTTAAGGCCTAATTACGTACAGTTGCATACACTGCTTTATCTACACTCATATTATTTATCCAAAATGCCGTATTCGGAAACCATAGAATGGCCGCCATTGCACCGCCATGACCAACTCGATTGTGTCGGGGAGGCGCGTGTCGGGCTGTCGGCGGATGCGCGGGAGGGTGCAGGTGTACATTATGTTATCAAAACTCATAGCACATCATCATCAACATTTGAGCATGAAAAGTTAAAATTACGTTACTGCCACGGATAAAAAGCTTATCATAGTAAAATCGGTCGTGGTAATGCTAGCCATTGCCTACCGTTTTCGAACACGTTTTAGAGAACTTACAATATGAGTGTAGATAAAACACTTTATTGCACAAAACAAGTACATGACCAACCAAAATATAGTGAGTGTGTACAAAGGGGAACCTTTTAAGGGATCTCTTCCAGCTAACCTTTAAGCAACTGAGAGAAATCGGTCAGACATGGTAGACAAAGATTTGTACATTACTTGTACATGATGGCAAAACTACGGAGAAGTTACTAAACCATTAGAACAAAAAACATTGGGTATTATCTAATTATTTATATAATTCCTTATAATATTGGATCAAACCCAGAACTCTAGGATTTGTTTTTTTGAAGTGATTTGCAATCTTTGACCCGTCACGAGGTGGTGGACCACTTTACAGCTGCCAGATGTCCAGACCAGATCTAGAAATAAGCATAGTATAGCAAACTGATTGGAGGGGTTTCGTTGCTCTCATTATTGTGTCATATATGACGTGGCTAGCTCTCCGTCTATCCAGACAGCTTTAAAATATAACATAACATAAATATTCTGTACTTATTGCATATCTCAAATTAAAGAAACAAAGTACCTACACACAAGTTACAAACAGTACAAAAAAAAGAAAAGAGTGTAAAGGAAGAAGGAAGGAAGAAAGGAAGGAAGGGCTGGGCCGACGGTTGTAAAAGATCACGGACTAGATAAATACTAATGGACGCGGTAATGGGCGGGGCGCGCGTTACATGGTTTATGATCAGATGCGCATAAACCTGTCGAAACCTCATGCCGCGCGGTTCAGTCGTCGTTCGACCACGTGTGACGAATTTAGTGCCAAAATACATATAAAAATGCCGTGTTGTACAATTTTGTGGTGTCGTATACGAAGCAACGAATTAAAAGAGGCCCCTGGAGTAGTTGCTTTCCACCGGTAAGTATAAAAACCGAGTATTTCACATTTTTTCCAAAAATTTTAGACTTTTATTACGACATTCACCCATTATCTGATGATACAACAGTATTCATATCAATTGCTTGCTGGCTATTGCTGCCAGTCGCAGTCGAGTGACGCGCAATGTATTTGGAAATACGAACGTCGCTCGTCAGTCTCGTCACACGATCGGCAGCCACGTTGCTGGGCAACATGGCTGCCGCGCCTGCCGCCACGAGAGTGCGGCCCGTTATTTATTATCGATAATTTCGAACACATTGTTTAAGGTGTAACTTGTCTGTCCTATAGTATAAACTAATTTTATTTCTTTCGAAAACAAAATAACGTGATTGACTGGATTAATTCATCCAATGATCAACTTATTTTATAGATACGATAACTGGATAATGGTACTTCTAACCATACTAATATTATTAATGCGAAAGTGTCTCTGTCTGTCTGTTACCTTTTCACACCTAAACTGCTGAACCGATTAAGATGAAATTTGGTATGAAGATAGTTTGAGTCACGATTATTTTTAGTATTTTAGCAGACACATAAATTATATAGATAAGGGTACATTCACAAATTACGTCAAACAAATTTCAACAATAATGTTTAAAATTACTATTTCTTTATTTTTCCCATTTTAAATAATATATTAAATGAAATCAAAGCAAGAAAAATAATAATCCAAGGTGTTTGAATGTCAGACTAGAAAACATAAAGAGTTCCTTTCCTTGAAAAAAAGTGTACACTGTACTATGTGTATATATGTACACGATATTTGTATTTCTGATGTCACAAGAAATAAAACTCCCCCTTTCCCTTATCAGAACTCGTCACACTTTGTTGATCCCTCCGTCCCCCTTAACATCTGACGTAATTAATGGATGAACCCTAACTTGGGTAGATTTTTATCCAGCTATTAATAAAAATCGACATTGTTTTATTAATATGAGGGTCCACATGGTATTATGGAGTTAATTATCGATAATCGATATCGATAATATATATATATCGAAGGGCTACATCCTTAACGTAAGCGGAGCCTACGAGGCAATGGTAGTGGTAACGTATTTTCGAGTGTACGCACACATCAACACAGCGAATGAGAGACTGACATTTCTTTGTGTGTATCACCTCGTGCGTACTTTAATGAGAATGTGTGCGTGTAAATGCCGGCTACGCTGGTTTTGGAACAAACTACGGCTGATACCGTCTCCATATACTCCGTGTAAAAGATTGTATTAAAACATGAAATTGACAAAAACTGATTTTTATCTACACTCATATTGTAAGTTCTCTAAAACGTGTTCGAAAACGGTAGGCAATGGCTAGCATTACCACGACCGATTTTACTATGATAAGCTTTTTATCCGTGGCAGTAACGTAATTTTAACTTTTCATGCTCAATTATTGATGTGCTATGAGTTTTGATAACATAATGTACACCTGCACCCTCCCGCGCATCCGCCGACAGCCCGACACGCGCCCGCGCGACCGCCGGCACAATCGAGTTGGCCATGGTGGCGATGCAATGGCGGCCATTCTATGGTTTCCGAATAAGGCATTTAGAATAAATAATATGAGTGTAGATAAAGCAGTGTATGCAACTGTACGTAATTAGGCCTTAAAACACTCGTGTGATCTTATTATGAAATTCGCCTGCGGCTCATTTCATAAAACCACACTCATGTTTTAAGGACCCTTATTAGTTATTACGTAACAGTTACATAAACTACTATTATAATCACGGGAATTGAATATCTTGCATCTATTATAAAACGCTAGCCACAGTGATCGTGTCGGCGGTACCGCGACCGGCGCGACCTCTTGCGACATTATTGGGTCATAATCATAATGACTAAACGTGTAGTGCTAACCTAGCCCAAAGGCAGTCTAAGACTAGTTGTAGTAATACAATGGGGTCTATCGAAGTGTTTTAAGATGACGCCAGCGTCAGCATAGGTTTTATGTATGTATTTATGTATGTTAACTCTTTATACAAAAATATACTAAAATCAACTTTACCTGTCGATCCTACAAATAGTGTCATTTTTTATTTATTACATTAATCATGTTAAGCCTAAGCCAGTAGAACAGCGGACCACTGGTGGTCCTTGGAAGCACCTTCAGTGGTCCGCAAATTTATAAACATAACTCTTTGTTGTAGTGGCCGTTGTAGCAGGATTTACTTCGGCCTGAATGTTCCTTAGGATCCGTCAAAGATGCTTCTTTGGTGCAGGGATTTAACAGAGCTCCGGTTCCGGTTCCGTTAAGTCGGAACTTCCGATTGGTTTTAAACATCCGCTTCGGTTTCGGTTCTGTTACTTTCAAAACAGAAGATATATCGGATGTCATAGCAACGCAGCGGAGGGAAATGAGCGGCGTACATCAAAAACAAACAGGTTTATACCTGTCATTTGCTCATGTCCTCGCTTGCCACGTGCTGCTATCATTCGGGCTCCGATTCTGTTTCCGCTTCCGTTTTCGGTTTCGATTCCGTTTCTGGTTCCGATAAACTAAATTTAAAACATCTGGTTCCGCTTTCGGTGCCGATAAAACCACATCTGTTACATTCCTGCTTTGGTGTACGGGCAGTTGTAGCTATAAAAATTCGGCTTTTCGTGAACAAGAGATGTCCTTCAGCATGATTATTCCTTAGGACCCAAGGATGGATTTGGGTATCCCCGATTTATACGAAAACGATACCAAACTTGGCCTAGTAGCTTAACTGATGTAGATATCAAGATATAGTTGAGAGCCTCCCCCCCCCCTAAGAATTTACATCAAAAATCTTGGTGGCTCCACTTCTCAAATCCATCCTTGGGTCCTAAGGAATAATCAGGCCGAAGGAAATCCTTTGTTCACGAAAAGCCGTATTTAACCTTTTAATGGCTTGTGTATACGCAACTAGTAGTTCTTGACTAGAAAAAAAATCGGCCAAGTGCGTGTCGGACAACGCATAGGAGGGTTCCGTACCTTCAATGTAATAAAAACCAAACTAATACCAAAAGGTCGTATCTGATGCCTATGGAAGAAGTTTTTTGGAGATAACTCAAAAATGGCTGAACCGATTATGTTCAAAATAATTTTCGTAGAAAGTATATGATAAGGCACATCGCCTCAAATTTTTTCATATTTTTTGGACTAACGGTTCAAAAGTTACCGGGGGGGCTACACAATTTTTCTGACTTTCGAAGCGATTATTTCAGAAAATATGCACTTAATCACAAAATAGTCAAAGAAACCTCAATGTTATTTTTAAAGACCTATCGATTGATGTCTCACATGTTGATATTTGGTTAAAAAACATTTTTTGAAATTTAGTTACACCTAGGAGCGCCCCCGTAAAAACATTTTTTTTTTCAAAACAACTCCATAACTAAGTAGTGGCATACAAAATACACCTTATGTGTAAATTTTATTCAGATACGTCGTATAGTTTCCGAGTAAAATGGCTGTGACATACGGACGGACAGACAGACATGACGAATCCATAAGGGTTCCGTTTTTTGCCATTTGGCTACGGAACCCTAAAAAACAGGTAAGTCTATGCTAACGCCATCTGGCAAAACCTTTGACAGTTTACCTTCCCCATTGTGTTTTCAGGCTGATGTGTATGTACCATACCAATAGATGTGTGTAAATTGTGCAACATGTTAAAGTAATAGAAATACATTTCAGATGTCCTTTAGATAAACACTTACTTAGGCCTGTCACGTATTGAATTAATTAACTAAAGCAGTGTATACGAGTATATAGACGGAGAGCCAGCCACGTCAGATATGACACAATAATGAGAGCAACGAAACTATGCTTATTTCTAGATCTGGACATCTGGCAGCTGTAAAGTGGTGGAGGTCAAAAAATGCAAACCATTTCAAGAAAACAAATCCTAGAGTTCGGGATTTGATGCAATATTAGGAGAAATTATATAGGTAAATAATTAGATTATATCATTGTCAAAAGTTTCTGGTAAGGGAAAGTAGTGCCAAACGACGTATAATGTAATTCAAAGTTTGTCGCCTACTGTTTTTTTTTGGTAATAATAGGCATTTTTTTTTGTTCAAATGTTAAAATATAGGCCCTATCCTTTATAACTGAGACAACTTCGGCGGATTTTACCTATTTCGGTATCACTATTTTCCAATTCAAAATTTTGCTAGTCTGTCACCCTGACTTCCACTCATTTAAAGCTGCCAGATGCCCGGATCTAGCAATAAGGATAGTATAGCAATCTAACCAGACCGGGTTTTGTTGCTCTCTATTGTGTCATATCTGACGTAGCCAGCTCTTAGTCCATCGGGGCCGTAGACGAATATATTACTATGTAAGTTCATTTCGCGACGTATATCTGCGTAGAATTCCATTAGGGCTCATCCATTTATTACGTCACACATTAAGGGGTGGGAGGAGTCAATAAAGTGTGACAAGTTGTTGACGTCCCATTAGGAGAAACACAAGATGTGATGTGACCAAGCCAAGTGTGACAGATGAGGGGTCAAAATCCCGCTTCGGTCCCGGGGTATGTCCTTAAACTACGCCAAAAAGAGAGGTATGGGCACTCGCAGTGCGAATGGCATCTTGCTAAGTGTGGTTGCTGAACGTACCCTGTTCAGCGAATGTCATCTCGCTCAAATCTGGAGCAGAGCCTGACTGGGGAAGTACCTCCACCTTACAGAAAAACAGCCAAATAGCACTAGACCCTACTCATAGTGTTGTGTTCCTGCTGGTGAGTAAGGTTGCAAAGAACTCAAAGAGGACCCAGTATGTTGACGATGAGGGACCTTCTTGTTCCTTTAGCCGTCAACACAGTGAATCCTCCTTTTTGTAAAGGGTCGGCAACGCGCATGTGACTCCTTTGGAGTAGCAGGCGTCCATAGGCTACGGTAGCGGCTTACCATCAGGCAGGCCGTATACTTGTTTGCCACGTCGTGGTATAAAAAAAAACTGAAATTGGTGCACGTAACACGTTTATTAATGTCTGCTTGATTTGCAACACCTACGTATTTCTGTTTTCAATGGTTTCCGATTCCCAAAAGTTGTCTAGAAGAGATCGCTTGTTAGCGATAAGACCGCCAATTGTTTTACCTCTACTTTTACTGTTTGTAACTTATATTTAGTGTGTTTATTTATTTTGAGGTGTGCAATAAAGAGTATTTATCTACACTCATATTGTAAGTTCTCTAAAACGTGTTCAAAAACGGTTGGCGATGGCTCTAGCATTACCACGACCGATTTTACTATGATAAGCTTTTTATCTGTGGCAGTAACGTAATTTTAACTTTACATGCTCAACTATTGATGTGCTATGAGTTTTGATAACATAATGTACACCTGCACCCTCCCGCGCATCCGCCGACAGCCCGACACGCGCCCGCGCGACCGCCGGCACAATCGAGTTGGCCATGGCGGTGCAATGGCGGCCATTCTATGGTTTCCGAATACGGCATTTAGAATAAATAATATGTGTGTAGATAAAGCAGTGTATGCAACTGTACGTAATTAGGCCTTAAAACACTCGTGTGATCTTATTATGAAACTCACCTGCGGCTCGTTTCATAAAACCACACTCATGTTTTAAGGACCCTTATTACGTAACAGTTACATAAACTACTATTATGTAATTTGTAGATGAACCCTTATCACATCACACTTTCATAGTAATAAATAGGGCCCGGAATTTTGCGTACGGTTTGTGAAACGTCATAGGGAGAGAGCACCAATGTTTATCGATATATCGATAAATCGGGAGTTTTATTATTAGTGTCTTTAAAAATTAATACCTCAAACTTTCAAATGATACATACTCTTTTTAACGGTCTTTCACGAAAAAAGCTTAACATATAAAATAAATTATAATAAATACTTAAAATAAATTATAGTTTTATAAAGGATGATGTACGGTAAACGTAAGAGTGCTCGACACTGTCCCAATGGATGCCACCTTTATTCTTAAGTCACTGTCAAAAGAGGTGACAGAAGGGTGTCATCTATTGGACATTAGCGTGTCGAACACTGGTACTTTTACTTTATGCATCATTTGAAAGTTTGATGTACTTATTATTTTTTAAAGACACTAATAAAAAAAACACCCGATTTATCGATATATCGATAAACATTGGTGTTCTCTCCCTATGACGTTTCACAAACCGCACGTAAAATTCCGGGCCCTAGTAATAAATATACATTATTTCTCCATCACCCCTTAAGGCTTAAGGGGTGGAACCTGTGATAAATCTACTACTACTACTACTATTACTATTACTATTATGTAATCTGTTATTAGGTTGTCGTTTAATAGTAGTTTATGTAACTGTTACGTAATAAGGGTCCTTAAAACATGAGTGTGGTTTTATGAAATGAGCCGCAGGCGAATTTCATAATAAGATCACACGAGTGTTTTAAGGCCTAATTACGTACAGTTGCATACACTGCTTTATCTACACTCATATTATTTATTATAAATGCCGTATTCGGAAATCATAGAATGGCCGCCATTGCACCGCCGCGGCCATCTCGATTGTGTCGGCGTGGCCAACTCGATTGTGTCGGGGCTCGCGCGGGACCAATCGAGTTGGCCATGGCGGTAACATTATGTTATCAAATTCGATGTTCCAAATTTGAAACTCATTGCTTAACAATATTTGAGCATGCAAAGTTAAAATTACGTTACTGCCGCAGATAAGAAACTTATCATAGTTAAATCGTTTGTTGTAATGCTTGTCATTGTCTACGGTTTTTGAACGCATTTTAGAGTACTTACAGTATGAGTGTAGATAAAGTTATTTTTAAATGTCATTATAATTTTATTAGAATATTATTTGGGCCAAAGTGTTGACGATGAGAGACCACCTTGTTCCTTTAGCTGTCAAAACAATGAATCCTCCTTTTTATTAAGGGTCGGCAACGCGCATGTGACACCTCGTCCATAGGCTACAGTAGCTGCTTACCATCAGGCGGGCCGTATGCATGCTTGCCACCGTCGTGGTATAAAAAAAAAACAACTTTTTGACCGACTAGTTTTCAGTGTCTCTTGCATTACTCAAAAGTTCACTGGAGTTACCAAGAAATCGGGCTTCTTAAATAAGGAGTCTGTACGGAAAGAGAAGTGTCGTAGAATGTATGAGCTACCATATAAACCAGGATACTTCTCTTTCCGGACAAACTGTACGACCATAAAAAATACTATTTATGTCTTCCAACACCCACATTTCAAGATGATGTAAAAAGACTATTACTATTACTTACTTTACAATTTTACATACATTTTATTGACAATAATAAGTAATAACTATCAATTTATTGACTTCCATAAAATGCAAAAATATGACTTAGGTCAGCCAACTTAACCGATAAATACGAAAACCGAAATTTCGTATCTCCGTCTCTATCGCTCTTGCATATTCGAAAGAGAGTGATGCAAATAGACGATTCGACGAACGAAGTGGTTCGCGTTTTTATTGGAATAATGAATTTTCTCAAGGCACAAATATGGATTTAAAAAATTAAGCGCTGAAGTCAATACAACAATAGCTCTTAATATCAATATATTAAGGTTTAGTTCAGCTTAATGTTGACTATTCACAATCGTTCGTCTAAAATTATATTCTCCAGACATGACATAAAGTCTTAAATTCAGTAACACAAGTTTTTGTAAACGCTTCATCAATTAATCCAATCTTTCATTATCTGAGAATTTTAATTTGAACTCTATTACGTGCAAGATAAAGTGTATTACTAAATGTAGATAAAAGCTTGGACTAAGTGTTGCAATATCTGTACCTGTAGCGTTCTTTTTTTTTCAATTCCCATTTTGAGCTTAAATAAGACCTTAAATATTGGAAAGCGCGATTTATTTTAAACTTTATGATGAACAAAACAAGGTACATTTCTGTATAACTGCTAAAGGAGTTCTCGGTATAAAGCGATTTAACTATCGAACACATTAATATTGTATCTAATGGCGCTTTAAACATTATGTTATGGATTACAGATACAAGGAAATGGATAATAATAATGTATTCCAGAAACATTTCCATATGGTAATCGAATACAACGATGAGCACAAAACAACCCAAATCATTCGAGGCAATTTATCGGGCCGAGGGAAGCGAGTGCCTACATACCTACTCGTAAGTCGATGATAAAATTGGTAATTTGGTATGCAATAGGGATGATGACACATGTTGAATTATGCAATAAAATTTAGTTTATAGTTGATAGGCAACAAGCTTGTAATCAGAAGTAGTCCTATCCGCAAGGCATATAAGTCATTTTTTGGTCAAGGTATTCACATTTATAACAAGTTACCCATCGATGCTTTAAATTTATCATTTCCCGCTCTTAAGAAATATTTGAAAAAAAGTTTAATGTCAAAGGGTTATTACAGGGTCGAGGACTATATGACGGACAAACATGCATGGCCCAAACCAGAAACTACTACAAAATCATCTAACATTTAGAGGACAGTTCAGATAGGAAAGCATATCAAACGTTTTGTGAAGCAATCAGATTTGGATTTTATTATTATTATTTTATTTTAATTAAACAATACGTACATTGTATGTCTCTCAAGCTGTTTTGATATGTCTTCTAATAGAATTACGCATTATTGTGTATCTTTAACATATAATATTACTGTATTACTGTTTTGAAAAAATAAGTCCCGCCGAGTTTCTTGCCGGTCATAAATAATACTTTTCGGGTCAGAGGTGTAAGGTTAGAACCGGTGGTAGTTTTTCTTTTTCTCTCTGACGTTCATAAGTGCATTGTAATGTGCCTAAATTGAAGAATAAATATCTTTTATCTTTATCTTTTTAGGATGCAGAATTGCCAATATATCCAAATAAAATTAAACAATTAAAAACGGATTTTATCGCGTGTATTGAGCTTAAATTACATCCCGACGTTTCGAACACTTTATAGCGTTCGTGGTCAACGGGTCGACTGAGGAAAAATGTACAATTACCTCCGTTCAAAAACTATCACAATATGCAAACCTACCCACATATTAAATATTAAACAAATTTAGTATTTGCACATGCCAGAGGGGCCTTTATAAAAACAAATTATTTATTATTACAAAACAAATTATTAAACAATTTATTTTATTATTATTAATTATTATTTTTGTTTTTATTTTTTAAATTTTTTAAAAATTAGTATTAAATTATTATTAGTGTCCACACTGTCCACCATTATGGTCTCACAGTCCTATAGGACTGTAAAAACAAAAATAATAATTAATAATAATAAAATAAATTGTTTAATAATTTGTTTTGTAATAATAAATAATTTGTTTTTATAAAGGCCCCTCTGGCATGTGCAAACACTAAATTTGTTTAATATTTAATATGTGGGTAGGTTTGCATATTGTGATAGTTTTTGAACGGAGGTAATTGTACATTTTTCCTCAGTCGACCCGTTGACCACGAACGCTGTAAAGTGTTCGAAACGTTGGGATGTAATTTAAGCTCAATCCACGCGATAAAATCCGTTTTTAATTGTTTTATTTCATGAATAACTATCGCGGCAACCGAAGACAATATTATATCCAAATAAAGTGAAAATTAACAAAATCTATTGAAATGGTTCAAAATTTTAAAATTTTTCTTTGTATGGAGAAAATTTTGGTTTTGTATGGAGGGTTGGCCGCCTGGGACCATGAAAAATTTTTCGCGTCTGAAAATATTTTCTCCTACTTATTCTTAGTCGCAACGCAATACGATAACCTTAATTTATAATACCCTGATTTTTTATTATTCATTCTTATGGGATATTTATAGATAATATATGCAAAAGTCCTACAAAATTTTCACCCGGAAGTAGTTAAATAGGTAAAAAAAAAAATGCTAAAAAGGCCATGCCAGGATAAGCTAAGAGAATCTGCCCCCAGCGAGTTTTGGCTTGTAATTTTTTTTGATGATGTAGCTTTGTATTAGTAGCAGGTATGCAAAATATCAGCCCCCGAAATGTTACAGATTTTGGAAAAAAAAAAAAAAACAAAATATGATCTTTCTTCAATATCTTTTTTTCTACCAAGCCGATTTTGACGTGCTTCTAATATATTGAGCATGCAGTAAAGGTGATTATGCGACATTAATTATAGGACACATTGCCTTACAAAAAAAATAAAAAATCACAAAAACAAAAATACTTTTTTTTTTTTTTTTGTACTTTTACGTCAGCGACACCTCCAAGTTTTTCACTAAAGCTAGCCTCTTTAATAGGCTACAAAATGAATGTATTAACATAATTTTACCAGGGGTATAACGGGGTTTTTTTTTTAATTGAATTCATCACCGTACATTTTCTTTACCCGCTCATTATTAAAATTAATCAATTAAAAACTCTCTAGAGAAACTTGTATGTTTATAATGAGCACTGGCCACTTGAAAAAAAAAAAAAAAAAAAGTATTGATTCCTTTGGCGCCGGTTATTAACTATTACCTACTTATTGCCATTTCTAAAACATTAAACTTAAGTATTACGTATTGACTATTATCAATATTTTACTATGTACGTACATAACATCATATTCAAGTGGCATCTATTGCAATCATTCCGTATTAGATAAGCTAGTACATAGTTCTCAGCATGTCTGCAAGTAATCAGCGATGTAATATTTGCGCAAAACATACGAATAAAGTCAAGGGCAAAATGAAAATATTATTAACATTAAATGATGTTACATTTTTTTCCAAATATTGTCCAAATTCGTTGGACATTGGTGATAAAATATGCGGGCAGTGCAGAGTTAAAGCATATCGGCAACGAACTACTAGATTATTTGAAGAATTTGACTCAAGCAGTTCGATTAGCGAGGCGTACGAAAATGACAATTGTGACAGTGCCTATGAACCTGAACCTGAAATTGAAAAAGACAGTGAAAAGGTAACTTTGACCATGAAAAGAACCATAAGTACCCATAAATACTGTTGCATATGTGGTAGTAAAAACAGTTTACAAACAATCCCTGACAAGGCCCGCATACAAGCATATACATTGAAAAAAATATACGTTCCCCAAGGAAATCGTTGCTGTCGATCACATATCATAAAAGACAGGTTTTTCGAAAATGACTTAAATACTTTAAAGGTATATTCGAATTCATCAGAATTATCTATTACGGACATAACTAAAATGTTCCAAGGAATGGCTGTTAATACTGATGTAACGCTATACAAAAAAATAATTGATCAATCAATTTCTGACAACCAATTACATATATTAACAGGCCTCAGCTGGGAAAACTTAAATCAGTTAAGAGATGGTTTGAAATCAATGCGTGATACTTCAAAGAGGACTGTAATGCAAGCTCTAGTGGTTTTTTTTGCAAAGTTGCGAACTGGTGGGTCTGACAGATTAGTTAGTGCAATGCTTCAGCTAGAAACATATCAACACGTTTCTGAATATACCTCTAGTGTCATAGAAGCATTTGAGAAGGACATTCTTAGTAACTTTGGCTTGCATTCACAAACGCGGCAGTGGCTAATTGAGAATCATACGACGGAAATTGCCAGAAAACTGCACAACACCGATGATAAACTTATTTTAATATGTGATGGTACTTATGCTCGACACCAAAAAAGTACAAATAATGACTACCAAAGAAAGTCGTATTCGGGACAGAAAAAACAACCACTGTGTAAACCGTTTACAATCTGCACCACCACTGGATACGTCGTTGACATGCTAGGTCCATTCGAAGCAAATCTAAATGATGCACAAATACTTCGAAGCATCATAGATGAGCCTAATGGCTTAAGTACGTTGATGCAGCCGGGAGATATATTTGTGTTAGATAGAGGATTCCGTGACGTAGTTGAGCATTTAAAATCTAAAGGTTACGAAGTTTTAATGCCCGCTCTTAAAGGTAAAAAAAAACAGCTTTCTACCAAAGACGCAAACGAATCAAGGTTTGTTACAAAAATACGCTGGGCGGTGGAAGCTACTCATGGAATATTAAAAATGAAATATAAGCTGCTGGATTATCTGGACAACAAGTTATTACCAAAAATAAGGAGTTATTATCGCATAGCGTGTTATACTTTGAACTGTTTTGTTGACCGACTGTATTCTGATAAAACTATGACAAACGAGATTTTGGAAAGAATGATAGAAAAAAAAGATGCAGTAAACACATTGGCGACATCTGTGGAAGAAAACGGTTGGCTTCGAAAACGATTACCCTTCTGTAATGTAACTTCCAGGGACATAATTGACTTTCCGGAACTAAATGAAACCAGTTTAAAAATATTGTTTACCGGAACCTATCAACTGGGTCAAGCCGTATCATACTTGGCAGAAATGCTATTAGAAGATGGCTCACTAAACATGCAATACGTTAAAGACCAATCCAATATTTTAAAAGTGCAAGTAAGATCTAGACACATTACGAAAAAATGTTACAGATGCTTCATAGAATACACACCCGATAGCAACGAAATAAACGCCATCAAACAGTATTTTTGTGAATGTGCTAACGGCTTACGAACAGTGGGCTGTTGTTCACACGTCGCAGCGATAATTTATTTTCTATCGCATGCAAGATACATTGCAGAAATACCAAAACCCGCGGAAAAATTGGCGAGATTGTTCTCTTTGAATAATACTGTGGTTGTTATAAATGAGAACAGTGACGAAGATGAGTAGTAAATTGAACCACAAGACCTTATTACCGGTGGGCGGTGGCAATAGGTATTATCTGTTACGCTAGTGTTTCATACAACTACTAAATTGTAAATAGTACGATGTAATAAATAATAGCTAGAAGAGCAAATTGGAAGTAAGCACTGTGTATATAAATGTAAATATTATACGTTTTTTTAACTTTAATACAATCTATGTTTTTTTTTCAACTAACACATAATAAAACGCAGTAGGTATATGTAAAAAAACATTTATTTAGTTACAACAGTATACAGTCGATGTCAAACCCTGGTTACACTATCAACCTTATTTCATAGCAATAATGTGAAAAATATAAGCTTCGCTTTGACTTTGACTTTGACTTTCTACACATCACTACCCTTGTTCCGGCAGAACAGTTCATTGGCGCAGATACGGCAATATAGTAATTGTGTTTCAAATTCTTCTTCAGCAGAAAAGTCTTCAGGAGACCAGTACTGCCGACAACAGTCCTCACAGAAGCCTGTCGCCACCATTCCCTCCTCCTTTAGTGAGACGGTGTAGTTGGGAAGTTTATAGAAAAACATGTCCACGTATATCGTATTTGGTAACGACAGGCAATAGAGTGTGTAACGCATATCTTCAATCTAAAAACATATTAAATGACGTCAATATATATATAACCACAATAGCGTAAATTATTATCTATTTATTAATTAAGGAATGCCTCGAAAGCATAGAACTACTTGCCTGTTCAAAGTATGGCAAATTATTGCCAAAAAAGTTTGTGTTCTGGTCAATAATTTTGACCACAGACTCCATTGCTATATTGTATAGCGTTTTCACGTTTTTCACAAAGCATTTCTTTATTATTATTTTTCTGCAATCCATTTTCAACTTAAAGTTTCTCCGACAAATATTTGAAGTTTACGTGAATAACCGGCGCCAAAGGAATCAATACTTTTTAATTTTTTTTTTTTCAAGTGGCCAGTGCTCATTATAAACATACAAGTTTCTCTAGAGAGTTTTTAATCGATTAATTTTAATAATGAGCGGGTAAAGAAAATGTACGGTGATGAATTCAATTAAAAAAAAAACCCCGTTATACCCCTGGTAAAATTATGTTAATACATTCATTTTGTAGCTTATTAAAGAGGCTAGCTTTAGTGAAAAACTTGGAAGTGTCGCTGACGTAAAAGTACAAAAAAAAAAAAAAGTATTTTTGTTTTTGTAATTTTTTATTTTTTTTGTAAGGCAATGTGTCCTATAATTAATGTCGCATAATCACCTTTACTGTATGCTCAATATATTAGAAGCACGTCAAAATCGGCTTGGTAGAAAAAAAGATATTGAAGAAAGATCATATTTTGTTTTTTTTTTTTTTTCCAAAATCTGTAACATTTCGGGGGCTGATATTTTGCATACTTGCTACTAATACAAAGCTACATCATCAAAAAAAATTACAAGCCAAAACTCGCTGGGGGCAGATTCTCTTAGCTTATCCTGGCATGGCCTTTGTATTGTTTTATTTACAATGATATCAATTATTTTTATCTGTAAACATAAAGATATTTTAGTCTTCTTTCTGTTGAAAGCGAAAATCAAGAAACCGTGTCCATGTAAAACCACATAATTTACAAAATGTACGGCGCGGGCGAAATATATCCAAATTCGTTAGAAACAAATAGTAATATAAGTGGTAGTTTGTTCTTACACATTTTAAAAGACATAGAAACGATATATACATTAAAATCCTATAAGAAAAGCGCTTGTAATATGTGTGTACATATTTGTGGCGGTTAGCTCTCTCTCTCCTTAGCATTATTATTCCCATCTGATTGTGGGGTCTGCTTTTCTCGTTTTTTCTTTCCACTTCGCGCGATCGGACGTATCGTCTACGGAAACTTCGCAGGCCCTCATGTCTTTTGCTATGGTATCTGTCCATCTCGTCTTCGGTTTCCCTCTTCTTCGGGACCCAGCAATGTTCAGATCCAGAGCAACATTCCCAATGTAATCAGGAGGTCTTCTTCTTACGTGTCCAAACCATCTCAGTCGACTCTCTTGTAGTTTATCGGCGACGTCCCGTACTCCGAGGCTACCGCGAACGTACTCGTTGCGTATCTTGTCGAGCCTCGTTACTCCGCACATCCACCGGAGCATCTTCATTTCGGCGACTTGGACAGACCGGACATGGCTCTGCGTCATGGCCCATGTTTCACTTCCATATGTTAGAACCGGTCTTATTATGCTCTTATAGACAAGGCCCTTAAGCTTCACGGGCATCCTTCGATCACAGGTAACGCCAGTCACTTCCCGCCACTTCAGCCAGGCAGCGGCGATCCGGTGCTGCAAGTTGACCTCCAACATTTGTGGCGGTTAGCGAATAACGATATTTTGTAGGATTTCATTGCATAAATAATACTAGTATCATGTCATGATATATCCGTTATACTAAAAATATTAGCTATTATTAATTATTTCCAATTCCCCATACTAGCCGCCCGTAAAATGACTTTAGTATAAGCGTTTGAACGGCCTCCTAGCCCAGTCGGTAGTGACCCTGCCTACGAAGCAGGAGGTCCCGGGTTCGAATCCTGGTAAGGGCATTTATTTGTGTCTTTATCACAGATATTTTTACCTGAGTTATGGATGTTTTCTATGTATTTAAGTATTTATCAATATGTATCTATTATATATATCGTCGTCTAGTACCCACAACACAAGCCTTATTCAGCTTACTGTGGGACTAGGTCGGTTTGTGTAACATTGTCCTATAATATTTATTTATTTATTATTTATTTTATTAATTTATTTTATTTATTTATTTATAAGCCCCTAAACGATTCACCAGTATTTTTGTTACACCCTATATTTAAAAAATATGCGAACGAAGCCGCGTGAATTTATAGTATGTGCTAATTATTGACACCCGGTACCTCTAGACGCTATTGTTACATTAACATAAGCTATTACTAATACAACCACAGACATATACTATGTCTGTGTAGATGAGAAGACGCACGCAAGATCTACCTGTGGATCCTACGGATACATACATATGGGGAACAATTTATGGAATCTAATCTACCTAGTTTTTAGGGTTACGTAGCCAAGATGGCAAAATCGGAACCCTTATAGTTTCGTCATGTCCGTATTTCCGTCGGTCCGTATGTCACAGCCATTTTACTCGGAAACTATAAGACATATCTTAATAATATTTAGACATAAGGTGTATTTTGTATGCCGCTATTTAGTTATGCTGTTAAATTGCAGAAAAAATATTTTTTAGGGGGGGCGCTTCATACATGTAACTAAATAAAATAATTTAAAAAAAAAAACAAATATCAACATATTGCACATCAATCAATAGGCCTTTAAAAATAACATCGAGGTTAGTTTAAATATTTTGTGATTAAGTGTATATTTTCAGAAATAATCGCCTCGACAGTCAGAAAAATTTTCTCCCCCCCCCCCCCTGTAACTTTTGAACCGAAAGTCCAAAAAATATGACAAAATTTGAGAAGATGCACCTTATCACATACTTTCTATAAAAACTGTTTTGAACATTATCGGTTCAGCCATTTTTGAGTTATCTTCAGGAAACTTCTTCCATAGGAATCCGATACGACCTTTTAGTATTAGTTTGGTTCATATTCCATTGAAGGTACGGAACCTTCAATTATGCGTGGTCCGACATGCACTTGGCCAGTTTTATTTATAAAGTACGGCAATGATTTATATCAGTAAAAATCAACCCAAGTCTTGCTAGTTACTTTTCTAATCTTATTCCATTCGGCAACTTTCGTATGCGAAATCTAAATGCATATACATCTGTGGCTATTATAATACAATCGTGCTAATAATATGATTACATAAGTAACAGAGGCCAATAATATTATGATTAACACTTCAGCCGTTACATCAATTGTTAATCATGATTGCTTGTGCTGGCTTCGCTTTCACGCTCATGTACGTGTAACGTTTACGTTTTATTAGGTTAAATATAGTTTAGAATAATTAATAGCACTTCGAACTATGATATACAGTGTGGAAAAATAAGTCGGACCCTGGAGGGAAACTACCTTAAAACGTTGAGATAGCTCAATTGACTCAAAGGAAACATTCTTTAATTTTTTTAAAGGGACATAACTGCATTTACAATTTTTTGAAAAAAGTACAGTTCACAAAAAAACTATTTATTTTGTAATTTTTGCCGTAAATCTTTTTTTATGACAATTAATGCTAATCGATCCTATTTCCAATAACGATAAAATCTTCTTAATACCAACCAAGTTTAGGGCACAAGAGAACCCATAAATAATAAAAAAAAGATTTTTCATATAATTAGTATGGAAAAAGTTAACATCAAAAAAAAACTGTGAATGCAGTTTTAGTTTTTAGGAATAATAAAAGAATGTTTCCTTTCAGCGAATTGAGCTATCTCAACGTTTTAAGGTAGTTTCCCTCCAGGGCCCGACTTATTTTTCCACACTGTATAATAATAACAGATGTGTTATGAACGCTCCAAAAATGAAGCATTTAAAATGAGTGACTTCGAATAATAGGGATGATGACACATGTTGAATTATGGTAAAATTTTGTTGATAGGATGCAAAATGATCAATATATAAATAAAGTGAAAATAAATAATCTATTGAAATGGAAGAAAGATCAGGCTTAAAAATTTCAAAATTTAACGATTTTTTAAAGTACGACATTCAAAAACACATTTAATTTTTTAACAGTTTACTGTAAAATAAATTGTATGGCAACCATATACATAAACGCAACATTTCATTGTAAAAATTATAAAAACAGGGCGACTATTTGATCGTGACGTCACTTTCGCAGTTTTCGCACGTCATTTTGTTAGGAGCGTTTTGAGAAACAAATTCAAATCTAAGACTTTAAGTCTCATTTCTGACTTTAGTGTTGCTTTAACGCAATTGGCCCCATATAGACATTTGATCCTCTCAATAAAACGAACCGATTGATACGATACATGAAAAAGAATCATCATGCCTATTATCTCTAGGCGCGCACCAGCAAGCGAGATGTGAACGTCTAATGAACTCCTGTTACCCCTCGTGAGAACGAGACCAACTGTAATTTTCTAACACCGAGAGTGACAAAGATGTAATATGTGACAATACAAAACATAACCGAATCACTCACATAGGGCTCCTATCAAATAATACTAGGGATACACAATCAGCCCAAATAAATGGCCCCACAATAGTACCGCAAGAACGACCCGGGTGGTACTTTCTTTGACGACTGTCAAACCCGCCACCTTACACCGTGTGTAACCGGCCAGTCTTATACCGTAATAACTTAATAAGACATTATTACGGTATAAGACTGGCCGGTTACACATTTTCACTAGCCATATTTTCAGTTAATCTTGTTTGAGTCTGTACCTCCTTTAAAATGTTGCTCGAAAACATAAAAAAATAAATATATTTGGAAGTATTTTTGCTCATTCATCGAACGAGCGGAGCGTAAGCGAAGTAAAGTTCTTACGGACAACTTCGGACACGACGGAACTGTCAGCTGGCTACCTAGACGTCTCGGCATTTCGATGGCTTTCTGATTGTGAATAGTTGTTACGCGATAACTTTAGTAACGTTTTTCTGATCTTTATGAAATTTGTTGAGGTTGTAGCAGAGATACATACAATTTGAGGTTCGTTTATGAGCAGGATCGATGAAGGGATTATGGAGCTACTCGTAGAAAGCTCGAAATAATTATAACCCATCCTTAGTAAAAATCACTACAAATAGTAAAAAAAAAATCAATTTTTTTTTAATAAATTTATATATTGATTTATTAGTTTAAGGGGATGACAACAGCTAAATTCCATCCTTATCTTTTTCAGCGCAAGTAAAAGAGAAAAACTGTGATACGATTGGTATGGGAGCTCATTACAAATTATGCAAAATTATGAATTAAAAAATAACTACGCATTAATTGAGAAATATAAAACAGTGAAGTTTTTAGTATTAGTGTGGTGGAATTCTGTCATTAATTACAGACGTATAAGTCAAGAAACTAAAGACATACAACTGTTTAAAGCTAATTTTAAGATGTAACTTTGGCATTATTTTCTATCAAGCCGATTTCGTCCAATCGTGTATCGGAATTAACAAAGTTCTTCCAAATAGAATGAATATTAACATATATACTTTCTCAAAACAAGTATTTAGGTATAGCTAAAAAACTGTTTAAGTAAAGTCAATTTGAAAGTTATCGGGTGTTGTCAGCCTCTTAAGTAAGACACACTTCTATATAAATTATAAACTTAAATAGATGTTGTTTATTAAAAGATATAATTTACTCAAAAATAGTTTTATTTAAGATCAAGATGGCAGACAGAATGAGATACAGATAATGATATCCTAATAACACAAGACGAACGTCCGGAGGCGTTCAGGAATGAATGGCACTCACTAGGATACGTTCGGAAACAGATGTCATAAACAAAGGAAAAAGTCACCAATGCCCATGCCCATGCAATGGGTGCCCATGGGTGGGATCGAACCAGCGCAGCGTCTTCTGCATTCGCGTAAGACGCCCTAACCCTTATGCTACCCGGGTACCAATTATTTATCGGGTTTTTCTTGTTAAGGCCTCCTAGCCAAGTCGGTAGTGACCCTGCCTACGAAGCAGGAGGTCCCGGGTTCGAATCCTGGTCAGGGCATTTATTTGTGTGTTTATCACAGATATTTGTTCCTGAGTTATGGGTGTTTTCTATGTATTTAAGTATTTATCCGTATTGAGCTTACTGTGGGCCTAGGTCGATTTGTGTAAGATTGTCCTATAATATTTATTATTATGGTTTGACAAGTTCTCTAGTGCAAAAACATTCAACGTGGCAAAAGAACGAAACGCCTATCACACGATAAGCGGTTACACTAACAAATGGACGCTTCCGAATCCGGTAATGACTGAAACGCTACGCTACCTACTTCTAAGAAAGGTTTTACTTAACTATTTTAACTCAATGAATGGGGCACTTATAATTTTATCGGGAGTTTTAAGTGAGTGGACGGTAAACTGAACCTGGACGGGAAACTAGCATAACCTATTATCCTACCATAATCAACAAGTATCAAGTCATTATCTCAATCAATACATTAGTTATAAATGTTATAATGAATCTTTTACCACGACCTTTGTACCAATAAAACAGATCAATAGATACGTTTATAGAACTAAGAACTTATGCTTTGTTCCACTTCCTCAACGAATATGGCAATCAAAACATTGACTTGGAATCTACAAACATATCTAAATAATATCAACACTCCTTAATACATTAACGTAAGGTGCATAATCGATCAAATGACATTTAGATAAACTTTGTAATTAGAAAAACGGTGTTTGAGGTTATAATTCTTCCCGCTCTTTTTATGTTGGCCGTGTTGCGCCATAGTGCAATGTTTCTTTAAAAAAAAGTTCACGAGAGTTCAAGTAGACTTTCCGGATTGTAGTCAAGGTTACCGTTATGGCCAGAGCTCGGATTTTTCACGGCAAAACAAAACACTAGCGTAATTTAGCCAGTGCTTGAAATATTATTTTATCGACACCTATCGAGTCTTACTAGAGTATATGACAGGTATTGCCTCAGTACATTTTTTCTTTTTTTATTCGATGGTACACCTATCAGTGTGAATGTCAAAATTTAAAAACTAACAAACGTGCGAAAATTTCGAAAAACAGGAGACTTACTAGAGCTCAAAATCAATATTTTTGACCAGTCTAAGGTGACCTACTGGGGGTTAGAAGGTTGTGCATTAATTACCGGACATCCTGTATAAGTAATAAAATAACTTTTCATTTTAGCTTTGCCATAGTCGAGCAACAAAGAGGTAGGTCTGCATGTACAACTTAGAACGAAGTAACTATACCACCTCATTTAAAATGATAGAAACGACTGCAAATTTCATCTCACATGACATATGACATTCACACTTTAACTGTCATTTCATTACGTATAAAACGTAAATTGCATCTAGGTATTATTTATTTCGCAACGCATTGAATCCGACGTGTTGGATATACGTATAATAACTTAATATTGCAAGGTATCAATTAATACAAAAATGAGTAATGTACAAGATCGGATCAAAACGTGGATTGAAAATCACCCTGAGTTAGTCTATAATGAAGTGACCTCCACTATATACTGCTCTATGTGCGATATGCATCTAAAACTGAAGAAATGCAATATTGAGAATCATGTGAAAAGCAACCACCACAATTACCGTTCGGGGCAACCAAATAGGAAACATCAATTTTATTTCGATTTAATTATTTTTCTTATTTCATGCAACATACCATGGGCAACAGTCAACAACAATAATTTTCGTCATTTTTTTAACAAGTATTTATGTTGCGACTGCTCTATGACTTCTTTACCGGACGAATAGACCCTGCGAAAAATTTATTTAAATCTCGTGTACAAAAAAACTATACAGGGTGTAAGAGAGGTAAACAAAACCAATTATTTGTGGATATCTATAGACGAAACACCAGATTTCATGGGAAAATGTGTGACAAACGTGGTGATTCGGTCTTTGCAAAAAAATTGTTCTAAGCAATTTTATCTTTTGGGGTCGAAGGTTTTAGAGAAGGTAAATGGGGAAACAATAGCAAACCTAATAATAAACCAATTAAAATTTTTGTTTCAAAATTCTTTCAATGATAACGTAAACAATTTGCTTTTACTTTGCACAGATAGTGCCGCATATATGCTTAAAGCCGGTCGTATTTTAAAAGCAACGTTTCCTCGTATGAAACACATTACGTGTTTAGCTCATGGTCTGCACCGGGTTGCCGAAGAAGTGCGAGATAATTTCAAAGGTGTGGATGGGTTGATATCGAATGTCAAAAAGATATTCCTAAAATCTCCAGAGCGTGTACGCCTTTTTAAGGCAAAATATCCGTCCATTCCCCTACCTCCCGAGCCAATTATCACCAGATGGGGAACTTGGATATCTGCTGCGGTATATTACGCTCAATACTATGAGCAAATACGTGATGTCGTCTCCATACTTGCTAATGACTCGGCAGCTATAAGAGCTGCAAAAAAATGTTTTCAAACACGCAAACTACGACCGGAGTTAAATTTCATTCGCGACAACTACGAAGTAATAGCCTCTTCAATAGAACAATTGCAATGTTCGACTTTATCCATTGCGGAATCCTTCCTCATTCTGGATACTGTTCGTTGCTACGTAAACTGGAGTAAACTTTTACCAGTGATACGTAAATTTGAAGCCGTGCTCGAACGAAATCCTGATTACGAAATTTTAAGAGACTATCTGAAAATATTACCCGAACTGATAATGAATTCTATAAATTTGCTCCCTTGACGTCAACTGAAGTTGAACGTACATTTAGTGTACATAAATGGATTTATAGTGATAAACGCAACTGTTTACTCCCAGAGAATGTTGAAAAGATAATGATCATCTACTCCTATCACTATTACCCAAATAAAATGTCTTGTGCTGCTGTGTGTACTGACGTAGATTTTGAAGAAGAAATTGCGTCTGTTTCTAATATATAGTAACTTTATACAAATGTTTTTATTAGTTTTATTACATATTAATTTTATTTGGTGACTTTTATTTCTTCTAGTTCTGAATTATCGATATCGATAAAATAATATTTCAAGCAGTGGCTAAATTACGCTAGTGTTTTGTTTTGCCGTGAAAAATCCGAGCTCTGGTTATGGCGTATTTCATACCAAATATTGTTTTGCTTTGTATTATCAGATTGAGCACTTTGAGAAGCATTCTATGTACTTTTAATGTCAAACTTTTTGTTACATTTGTGCTATTAATAATAATGAAAAGCGTGATTAAAGAATCGAAAGTATTTTGATTGTAAAGTCGACTGTACTAAGCTTTTTGAAGGTTGAAATAAATAAAATAATCAAGTCTACTAGTAAACACACGTCACATAATTGCAACAAAATTATCGGTTTTTACCACAAAAAAAATTACTATATCAATATTTTATTCCTTTCTGAAGTTGACTAATGAGTTTTCTAAAACAATTACATATTGGATTCATCGTTGACAGCTGATGAGATGTTTTTAAACTTTTTAACGTAATACAATATGTAACGGATGGTTTTCGCAGAGAATTGGTGAGAACGAGAAGAGCTCGTGGGAAAATTTAAAGGTTAAAAAACGAATGTTAGCAGAGACAACTAAATATGAGACTTACATTTTATACTAAGGGCCGATTAGATTGACAGACCCCGTTGCGAAGTAATTTTTGAGGCCACTGTTTAATTCAATGTTTAATTCAGACACACTTTCGCATTTATAATATTAAGCAGTATTATAAATGCGAAAGTGTGTGTTGTCTGTCTGTTACCTCTTCACGCTTAAACCGCTGAACCAATTGAAATGACATTTGGTATGAAGACAGTTTGAATCCCGGGGAAGGGCATAGGATAGTTTTTATCCCAGGAATCATCCCTTAAGAGGTTGAAAAGGGGGATTGAAGTTTGTATGGAATTGTTGCTCACTGTGAACTTTAAAATAGCATGTGCGCTAAATTAATATTTGCTATGAGATTTTACAAAATGTTAATCCCACGCAGACGAAGTCGCGGGCAAGAGCTACTTATCAATAATTCAATAGAATAATTTTTGAAAATAGATGTCATATACTTCAGAAAAAGTGACCAAACCCTCCGGTGTCCGAGGCCAGATTTGAACTGGCGTCTTCAGCTTTCGCGGCTGACGTCCTGAGAATATTTTTTGTTCAGACAAATAATATTTTTAATTTTATCTGTTTACTATAGTTGTAATATTAGTCTAGTGAATTAGTATGTAATATTAGTCTAGTAAATAATCCCTAACTGTATTTTCAAACACAATATTTGTTGTTTGTGAATATGTCGCAGGGAAATGATTAAAACAGATACTTGAACAAATCTCTAAGGGATATGATAAAATCACGCAGGATGTTAAAATGGAGACTCCATATCATCATTTCCCTAGAAAAATTCAGTAATTTCACCAAATCACTGACTCTGTTTAGTGGGAAGACAAAATCGCCAAAAAAACGTGACACGCTTTTTCATTTCACTAGATTTGTTTAGGAATTTGACAAAATACCTAACCACTACAGTAAGTTGATGAAACGAACTCAAAAAGTCAACTAGTTTTATCATTTCGCTAAACAAGTTTAGTGAAATGATAAAGTCTCAACTGGAAGATGGTATATGGTGATTTGATTAAATCTCTGAACTGATTTAGTGAAATTACGAAAGGAAGTACCGAATACAACATTTTACAGTAAAGCGATTTGATCAAATCTCTGACTAGATAAAGTGAAACAGATATTAAAACAGAGATTTTAACAAATCTCTAAGGGATATGATCAAATCACGCAGGATTTTGAAATGGAGAATCCATATCATCATTTCCCTAGAAAAAAATTAGTAATTTTACCAAATCACTGACTCTGTTTAGTGGAAAGACAAAATTGGAAGGTGCGTTATTTGTGAAAATCCAGTGCATGCTCACGGTCACTATAAGATGTTGTTAGATTAGCTAATTACCTACGTAATTACTTAAGACAGAAGGTTCCTTAAGTAGGGACTGAATAAATCAACCGAATTGGTATTACATGGATCTCACAACTTTTTACGGTAGAAGAACTGAGTTGCCAGACTTGGTTTTTTTTACAAGTTCTGTTTTAATCATTTCCCTGCGACAAATACATACTAGAGAATAGAATACATACTGGTAGAGAATGCCTTAAGGCATTAAGTCCGCCTCTTGTACTTTTTTTATGTGCAATAAAGTTTAAATAAATAAATACTATGACTAATACCTACATTTAATAAATTTATGTCAAACTAGCCTTTTCCCGCGGCTTCGCCCGCGTACAATAAGTACTCAAAAAGGATACGATACCCATGTTGATTTTCAGACTTTGTGACCACATTTGCCCCTTTTAGGGGTTGAATTTTCAAAAAACCTGAAACACGTGTTTACTCATTTATCGTTAGGAATACTCTTGTGAAGTTTCGAATAAAATAGTCTAACAAATCTTGATTCGCCATACAAACTTTGGACCCCCATTTTACCCCCTTAGGGGGTGAATTTTGAAAAATCCTTTCTTAGTGCACCCCTAGACCTTATAAGGAACCTACGTGCCAAATTTGGAATCTCTAGAACCAGCGGTTTGGGCTGTGCGTTGATATGTCAGTCAGTCAGTCAATCAGTCAGTCAGTCAGTTTCTTCTTTTATATATTTAGATTAGATGGAGTCGTAGTTGATGAAAATGCATTAAAACTACTAAATAACTTCTTAACGTTAGTTACGTTCGTAAAAATCCTCGTCTGCTGTATACCATGCACCTTCCTTCATACATTGCATTATATTGCATATGGTAAATGTACATATTCTCCATTTAGGTTAACTTGCCTGTCTGACGCATTGATTTCCTAGTTTAATATCTCATAATGTTGTAGGTAGTGGAGCCGGTAAAGTCGTATCATTTATTAGAAGAGTAGACACAAAAGTTTATGGGAGATGGTCAATTAAGATATATTATACAGGGTGACTTCGAGGCCGTGAAGCAATAGAACAATTTTAAGGCATGATATGGCCTGTCCCAGAAGTAAAGAGACAAAATAGGATTTTAAAAAATTGATGACTGTAGTATATGCGAGAAAGAGAAGCATATATATCTGTCGTCTCCTGCGCACAAACACGTACTCTAAAGACCTCGATACACAATGGCCCATCATGGGCCAGTCTAAGGGACACAGCTATACGACGGAAGGAGATCGCAATATCGTTAGCTCCCTCTAACGCATAGCTGCGTCCCTTAGACTGGCCCATGATGGGCCATTGTGTACTGGCAGCTTAAGCGCGCACGCCGGTGACGCCGGCACCGGCAGTCAGACGCTAGATGCGAAAGGGAGTGACGTGTTGTTGTGTGGCGAAGCAAGGAGCCGATATTATTACTGTGGTAGTGAATTTAATGTGTAGAAGACGAATACTACAATGACCAAACTAAGTAAATTCAGTATGTTACACACTGGAAACAAAGAAAAGGAAAAGTAAATGCATAATTAAAATATATTTATTTTAAAATAGTCTCTTTTTCTTGGACAGCCATTACAAAAAAAGATGAACCTAAAGACGTCGGTCACTATTTTCTTATCTCAATATTGATAATTATTTTTCAGATGATACGTAAAACATTTTTGCATACAATTTTGTCACTACTCAATGTGAGAATAATGTGAGATGTCACATAGCGCATGTCAAAAGTCATAGTTAAAACAACATGATCTTACTTAGTTTAAGATTAATATATTAACTTAAAAAAATAAGAAAAAAATGAAATTATATTTTGATCAAATACTTTTTATTATATGATAATATTGATCGTTGACAGAATCCAGATCATCCAGAAATCACCTTGTATAAACTTTATTAGCTCATTAATCCTCTCAATTGGGATTGGCTATACCGATTCATCTAACTCAATTGCGGTGCCATCAAAAATATCAAAATGATACGGGATTAGATTAGATAACGAACCGATATGCTATTAATGTTATTATGGCATTAAGCAAAGCTGATACTCACATTTTCAACTGACTTCAAGATTTCGGAGGAGCAGGTTATTAATTCGTTGGGATCTTTCTTATTGCATTTTTTTTAATGTATGGTCACCGATTATTCGAAGACGGCTGGACGGTTTGGAAAATTATTTTTAAGCTTAAAAGAGTATACTTCACAGTTGGGCCCATTGTAACCAGGTCAGGATCTGATGATGGGATCCTGGAGATATCGAGGGAACTCTTCAACTACATAGTGATTTGAGTATTTTTTACAGCAACTCGAGCATTTCCTGTTGGAAAGGGGGAGGCTAAGTGAAGTCGGTTCTTTTTTGTTTTTAAATTATTATACTAGTAGTCCGTCATGAACTGAGAACTCACGATTTACTTGCAATTCAAAAGAACTGACCAGTATAACAAGACCCTTATGAAGTTCGCTTCTGCGCCTTCTAGCACCATAACCCATTCATCGATCCTGCTCATATAAGAACTCAAACTATATTGATCTCTGCTACAACCACAACAAATTTCATAAATATCGAAACAACTATTCGAAACCTAAAAGCCATCGAAATGCAGGGACGTCCCGGTAGTCAGCTGACAGTTCCGTTGTGTCCGAAGTTGTCTGTAAGAACTTCGCTTCGCTGCGCTCGCTCGTTAAAAAAATAGCAAAAAATAATTATATTAACACTAGCTTTTGCCCGCGGCTTCTCCTTCCCCTTTCCTGATTGCCCCCCGGAATGCTCCATACAAACTTCCACCCCCCATTTTAGGGAAGTGGGGGGTTAGAAAGAGACAAAATGTAGCCTATGTCACTCTCCATCCCTTCAACTATCTCCACTTAAAAAATCACGTCAATTCGTCGCCCCGTTTTGCCGTGAAAGACGGACAAACAAACACACACATACACTTTCCCATTTATAATATTAGTGTCGCAGATAGCTTAAAATTACTGTTGTTTTGTGTAACTAGATCTAAGTTAATCATTTTCTCGATTTATACCAATTTGTTTGTTTTAATAACGTGTATAAATATTGTGTTTCTATGTCTAGTTCCTAAGTATTATCTGTGTCTAATTTTATTTAAATTGTGTCGTAATACCCAAAATGTCTAGATTGTAAGAATTTTGTACTTAACTACGAAGAAATGTCCCATAATAATATAGATTTACACCCTCCTACAACCATGTAATAGTTTAAGATTATTGGCAAATAAACGAAAGACTTACACGGCACATACCAGCCACTAGTACGAGCACGCGAGAAAACCCATAAAAGAGGTCAGCACTCGTACTCGTTGCTCATTCACTTCTCACCGCTCACTTCTACAACAACTCCCAGCGGGGAAACACCTGCAACTACACTGCTCAAATGTTCTAACTCTATGAAAAGCTTATTCTAACTCGCCTTCTTTCATTTCTCTCTCATCAGGATGTGATCATTCCTGAGCAATTCGGCTTCAGGGCTGATCACTCCTGCATCAACCAAGTACACCGCCTTGTGGAACACATACTCTTCTGGATGTCAGGCTGGGGTCGCTCGATCCCAACCGGGGCGATCTTCTTCGACATAAGCAAAGCATTCGACAGGGTTTGGCACCTAGGCTTGATCTACAAGCTTTTTAACATCGGGGTGCCAAACCGCCTTGTCCACCTACTAACGGACTTCCTTGTCGACCGTAGCTTTGCTTATAGAGTAGAAGGCTCGCTATCCACCTCACATCCAATAAGGGCTGGTGTTCCGCAGGGCTCCTGTCTCTCTCCAACTCTCTTCTCTATCTATATCAATGACATACCTAAGGTCCCTCTCACTAACTATGCACTTTTTGCTGACGACACTGCCATCTATGTCTCATCCCCACGCTTTGAAAGGGTCTGCTCCCTTCTACAGCAAGCTGCCGACGCCCTCGGGCACTGGTGCAAGCTGTGGAGGGTAGAGATGAACCCTGACAAAAGCGTGGGAGTCTTCTTTTCTCGAACTACACCTTACGCTAACCTATTCGCTTCCTTACCCAGTGTCACGCTATGTGGCAGGCCCATCCCCTGGAAACATGAGGCCAAATACCTGGGCGTTACACTGGACAAGCGCCTTACTTTTCGAAAGCACATCAAAACCGTCAAACTCAAAGCCCAGCTTTACCTAAACCGCCTTCACTGTCTTATCAACTCCAAAAGTCAAATGTCTACTCACAATAAACTTCTACTTTACAAAATCGCAATCAGAACCGTCTTCTCTTACGCCTCTGTGGCCTTCGCCCAGAGCGCCCCCACCCACCTCAAATCCCTACAAACGCTCCAAAATAAATTCCTCCGTAAAGCTGTAGGTGCGCCTTGGTTCCAAAGGAACCTGGACCTCCATCGAGACTACAAACTACCCACAGTGAATCAACATTTTAAAACCATCAGCAACCGATACTTCGACAAAGCCGCCGACCACAAAAACGCTCTGATAAGACATGCCGCGGATTACGAGCCAGAGGCTCCGCCTAAAAAAGGCGTGCGCAGGCCGCGGCATGTCTTAACTGACCCTGACGACCCTATCACTCTGGCACAGAAGCTGGAAGCGGAAATCGACCTCAAACTAGCGGCAAACCGCACCCCCAACATTAACAACTCTAACGCATCCTATAGACCCGTTCGGCGCAAACCGACCGGGTACTATAGTACCCGCCCGCATTGGGAAATTAACAGGAAACGTAATTGACATCACACAGGCCCTCAGCCTTATTATAAACAATTTTAAAATGTATAAACTTAGCAAAGTTCAACTCATTTAAAAGATTATATATAAAAAGAAATCTAAAACAAAAAGAACATATAAAATAATTTTAAAAAAGTACAACCTCAAAATGAAACGAACTCATACTATTTTATATTTATATAGCAGCAGTAATTTTTGGTATAAACTTTGTAAACCTACTCTTCTCTTTACTCCACCTTTCTCTCTCATTACTTAAATCTATCTCTCTCCTTTCCTTTCTTTCTTGGGCAGCCCCGCGGCCTTTCAGGCCGCGAGGCTGACACAGTCGACCCGCGTTGTTACTGGCCCATAACTGCGGCCAAACAACCTATTAACAGTCAAACACTCGTTGCTCATTCACTTCTCACCGCTCACTTCTACAACAACTCCCAGCGGGGAAACACCTGCAACTACACTGCTCAAATGTTTTACAAAGCTAAATAAGTGTTTTTATTCATCTCCCTACATGACCTGGTAAATGGTACAGCGGGTCAGCGCTGCTTGGTTCGACGTGGTAATCCGGTCTGCACACAACAGCTGGTCCTTCGAGCTCCGGATATCAGAAAACTGCGGCCAATTCAAGAAAGAAACAAGTACGCGCTGAGCTGGATTAATTTCGCTCAGAATCTCCATACGGTGTCCGGCTTAACCGCTGATACACCTGCCCGCTTTCGCGGAAGAGCCCTGTGCTATTTACCAGCTTGCTGGACGGACCGCTCGTGTAGAGGCCATACTCCACGTTCGTGTCCTGGCAACTTTCGTTGCAACGTCACATGGTTGACGTCTTCACACTGCTTTCGGACGCTCTGGCAGTTGCACTTAGCCTTTGCGCGAGATTCAGTGCATCAGGGATTTACGCCCAAGAGTAAGTAAAGTGAACGTAGGGCCGCTTTCACTGCACTAGGCAGTGTCAGCCATTAGGTTTTAGGTAGGTAAGGTTAGGGAACCCCACGTGCGTCAAGAAGAAAGAAGAAGATGTCCGACCATACAATCAAGATGTCTCTTCGCTCACACAAGGGACAACCTGCCAGAGCCATTACCCCGCCGTCTGGTAAAACAACCTCCGGCGAAACTAATACATGGGACATAGGCACCAGCGGCAACCATAACGACGGCCATATCGTCGAGCCGCCGCCGGCGCCCGCGTATTCGGATATATCGGGAGACGAAGTAGGAAAAACGCCAGATAGGAGTCCTCCGGGGACATTGTGTAAAGTTAACACGTCCGTCCGTGAAAAGGACCGCGTTTCTCAGTGCCGCGACCGCGCTAATAGTGAAGTGCGCGAAAATCGTAGTGCGAGTAGTGTAAAGTGCGACGAAAAGTTAGCTTTGTTACTAGCGGAACTCGAGGTTCATAAAGCCGCTCTCGCCGTTGCTAATAAACAGTCGGAAACTGCCAAGTTAAGGCTACAGATTGCCCAGCAGGAGGCGCAATCTGTTAGCGGTAAGACCGAATCTGTAGTCGATAAAGACGAGCAACGTGTGAGAAATTGGGTAGAACGACAGTCCCAGCTAGATCAAAGCAATTATATAACTAAAATTGAAGCGTCCGCCGCACACGCTACGCGTAATTTCGCGCCCCGCGAGTCGCATATAAGCACACGTCTGCCGCCCGAGCGGCTGGAAGTTCCAACTCATTACGCTCCCATTTTGCATAGGCCCTCAGAATTACCCACTTTCGACGGTAATATCACCGAGTGGATCGCATTCCGTGCCGAATTTGAAGATACCGCGCCGATGTTTAGTCACGTGAATAACGTCAGTAGGCTTAGGCGCGCGTTAAAAGGCGAGGCGCGTACCGCGGTAAAATCCATCGTGTATACCGTCAAGGATCCGTACGAAATAATGGAAGCCTTAGAAAGGCAGTTCGGGGATCCTGAAGAGATCGTGTTGACTGAGCTACATAATGTTAAACGCATGCCGCGCCTAGCTGAAGATAACAGCAATATTGTGTCTTTTGCTGCGCACGTCGCAAATGCAGTAGCGACGATAAAATCATTAAAACAAGAAAAATATTTGTATGCGCCAGAGCTAGTCAACAAGATCGTCGATAAATTGAACCTTATTGTTAGGTACGAATGGGGCAAGTTCAAACAAGCTAATTTGGACTCGCCCGATTTAGTCGCGATCTCAGAATTTCTGTTAGAAATCAGTTCCGCGGTTAAAAGAACGAATCGAAGTAGATATACGAAGTCGCGCGTAAACTCGATATCCTTTGAGCCGGAAAGCAGGTCAGGGCGTCGTGACGCCCCCGCCCACGCTCCCGCTCCCGTGTTTTCCCGCGATTCTTCGAGCGATTCGGACTCAAATTATAGCTACCAGAGCACTCGCCCGCGAAGCGATGAAGTCGAAGCTCGCGTGTCGGAGCTCAAACAAAGCCCCGCGAGGCTAAAGAGCCCGCGTATACGGGAACAAAGCCCAAACAACATTCGGTGCCAGCACGGTTTATGTCTCGCAATAAGTGTTTAATATGTCATAATCACGAACATAAAATAGAAGCGTGTACTAAATTTTTGAATGCATCGGTGGCCGAACGTTGGGATTGGGTTAAAACTGAAAAGTTGTGTTATAAGTGTCTGGACGCGTCGCACTATGGTCGCTTCAAGTGCAAATACGTAGCTTGTGGCGTCAAGGGATGCGAAGCTGGGCACCATAAATTGCTACACGGTTTGAACGCAACTGCGCCCGTGGAAAATATTACTAGCAATATTAACACAATTGCCATCCCGCCTACGTATTTGGGGGAAGTGTCCATAGATGCGACACGTCCGCTAGATACACCACATCAATCGTCGGATCCGACTGTAGCGTTCGGAGGCTACATGGTGCCGCGAACGACGGACGACGAAGTCCTAGCTCCCTTAAACGAGCAGGACATAAAATCAGACATAGTTAGAAACGGATTCGCCTCCGACAACCCGAACGTAATCTCGGACGTAGTCCAGAGCAAAGAGGGTACGTCCCTCAGCGGGGGAGGCGAAAGCGAACGCACAATAGGTTTGCCGCCAGTAGAATCTGTAGAACCCGTCGCGAAAACGGGCACAGAACGCGTCAACAAACCGGTTTGTTCCGTAAATAACGTACAAAAAAGGTCGGAATACCTACCCGACGTAAGTAGGTTTTCGAAATACACAAGGTTAGTTCGCGCTACGGCCCGAGTTTTGGTTGCCGCCGAGGTTTTCAAAGCCAGATTGTCTGTTAGAAATCCAGATACAGAAATGAACGACAATCACATAAGTTTGGCAGAAACTTTATTGATCAAACGGAGCCAGAATGAATCGTACGCCGAAGAAATACGACGGCTGGAAGTCGGGCGCGCGCTGCCTGAGAAGTCTTCACTACATCGAGTCGACGTGAAATTGGACAGAGATGGCGTGATAGTGACAGACAGAGACGGAACACATATACCCGTCCTGCATGCTGAAGATGGATTCACAAAATTATTGATCCGCCATTTCCACGAAGTGTCCAACCATGACGATCACGCGACCATTTTCAACGAATTGAAGCAAAGATATTACTCGTACATAGTCGGACTGCGCGGTACAATTCGTTATCTGACGAATAAGTGCCAATGGTGTCGGACCTATAAAGGAGCTACCCTCAAGGTTCCTGTAGGCGACTTACCGCAAGAGAGGCTCATAGCGAATCAACCGCCGCTTACCGCCGCAGCTGAAAATGACGGCCACCGCAGAGAAAAGCGAGGGAACGTACTGTACACACGTCTCATCACACGAGCGATGTACCTAGAGCCCGCCGCCTCCTTATCGGCGCCCTCTACCTCTCTACCGCTACGTAAAATGATATCTCAGAGCCGTGCGCCTACCGTTCTAAATTCAGACGATGCCACGAACCTTTTTGGCACAGAACGGGAGCTATCCGAGGCAATTTACTCTCTGCCCGATAGTCTCACACATCCAATGACAGAACGGCGCCTGATCCAGAAGAAGATCCCGCCTGACGACCACGTATGGAAGCGCTGGATACGAGAATATCGCCTCAACTTGATGCAGCGATCCAGTGCTCAACAAAGGTCTACGAAGCTACACGTAGGCGACATAGCCGCCGGTACTACGCCACGAGTTACATGGTCTAGAGGCGAAATCGCACAACTCTTTCCCGGTCCCGACGACCAATAAGAGTAGCCATTGTATATATATATAAACTCACGTAGAAAATGTCCACCGCCCGGCTTCCAGACTCATCCTCACCTGCTCCACACCAATAGACTGTGCTGACGCACGTGGGGGAGAACTGTCGCAGATAGCTTAAAATTACTGTTGTTTTGTGTAACTAGATCTAAGTTAATCATTTTCTCGATTTATACCAATTTGTTTGTTTTAATAACGTGTATAAATATTGTGTTTCTATGTCTAGTTCCTAAGTATTATCTGTGTCTAATTTTATTGAAATTGTGTCGTAATACCCAAAATGTCTAGATTGTAAGAATTTTGTACTTAACTACGAAGAAATGACCCATAATAATATAGATTTACACCCTCCTACAACCATGTAATACTTTAAGATTATTGGCAAATAAATGAAAGACTTACACGGCACATACCAGCCACTAGTACGAGCACGCTAGAAAACCCATAAAAGAGGTCAGCACTCGTACTCGTTGCTCATTCACTTCTCACCGCTCACTTCTACAACAACTCCCAGCGGGGAAACACCTGCAACTACACTGCTCAAATGTTTTACAAAGCTAAATAAGTGTTTTTATTCATCTCCCTACATGACCTGGTAAATGGTACAGCGGGTCAGCGCTGCTTGGTTCGACGTGGTAATCCGGTCTGCACACAACAATTAGTATGGATTTTCTTTATATTTGAAGCTATATTCCTGAGTAAATTTATTGCAGTGGCATCGCGTTTTGCTATTCAATTGAAATTAGTTTTACAACAATGGGGAAGGTCGGTGAAAACTATTTGTAGAGGGCGCTGTTCCACATCCCATACAATGAGAGAAAGAGACACATACATTGAGAGAGACACAGAAGATGAAAGGTTCTTAGGCAAAAACCTTCCCTATGGCGTTAATCTACAACATTTTAATTTTAGTGTATTTCAGAAACCGGTGGATTTCATTTTTGGAGCAATTCAAGACAAAACATTGACTCATTTTCGCGAAAAGAAATAAAGACTACTTCGCGCCATACAAATTTAGCTTTTCTAAGGACAAATGTTGGACATGTCACTTTGACAGTTGCCTTCCCCATAGACCCCATACAGTACACTGAGGGAATGCAAACCGGTAAATAATTGCATAGAAATTACCGGTTAACCGGTAAATTACCGGTAATTCTCATACAAAATATTAACCGGTTGCATTCCCTAAGTACACATTACAGATTGGCAGTCTACTGCTCTTGGTCTCTGTTATGGATTGACCGTTGACGCGTTGTGTGAGAAACGTCGGTTTCTAATGAATTGCAGTTTGCGAAATGTCTTGGCCATTAGCTTAGCCGTGATTGCACGGTTGCTTCCGGTATAGACTATGCGTGATCTTGATCACACTACTCACACTCCGTGTTAGGGTTTCGCCACATCCATCGACGCGGAATCGGCAAAAGCCTATGGAAATAATTTTAAACAAAAAAGAGCCGACTTCACTTAGCCTCCACCTTGCCAAAAGCAAATGCTCGAGCTGCTGTAAAAAATACTGTAATCACTATAGGTGTGCCTATAATAGTTGAAGAGTTCCCTCGATTTCTCCAGGATCCCATCATCAGATCCTGACCTAGTTACAATGGGACCAAGTATGAAACAAAAAAAGAATTTTCCAAATCGGTCCAGCCGTCCTCGAACAATCGGTGAACATACATAAAAAATATAGCAAAAACAAAGATCCCGACGAATTGAAAACCTCCTCCTTTGAAATCTTGAAGTCGGTTGAAAATAGAGATAGATAACAAACCGAACGGGATATCTATAACTACAACACAAAGGCCAACAGGTCGCTCGCAAACGTGTTATGTGATTATGTGTTATCTAAGATTCAATTAAAACTTAGTTTGGACTAAATTTTAGATTGCTTAGGAAATCTCGCAGTTTAAGCTCGTCGATTAAATGTGATCGTCCAAATCGAAAGGGACCTATGGCGGCAGGCTTTTTATCGTTTGATTTGGATTATTACATTTATCACAAATACTAAAAACTTTTTTGAAAATCCTTGGTTAGTGAAGGTTTATATCTTGTTATTCTAAGATATGTGCCAAATTTTCAAAGCCTTAGGATGTGAGATGTCTGTCTGTCTATAACGCGACAGTTTCATATGATTTAAATCACTTAAAATTAAAAGTTCTCTTTGACGTGACACAAAATTCGTGGAACAAGGTGCGAAATCAAGGTACGAAAAATGTATGCACATATTGCACATCGGCTACAGATGTGCTGTCCTCGAGAACGTTTCCCATTTACTATGAGAAACATTCTCCAGCGAGTACGTTTCCCATACGAAACAGGAACGTTTCTTATACGAAACGGGAACGCTTCCCATACGAAACGGGAACGTTTCCCATACGAAACTTTAGCATCACCTCCACACTTCGCGTTGGCGGCTTCAAGCCTGCGACCCTACCAATATCTAAAATATAAATTTCGTGTCTCCCTCTTTATCGCTCTTGCATAAGTTGCATATTAGAAAGACAGTGAAGCAAATAGACGAACGGACGAAGTGGTTCGCAGACTTCGCGGTTATAGGCCGGGTTCTCGCACTGGCAGTGGCGTAGTGAGTAGTGGGGCAGCCAGGGCACGTGCCCTGGGCGCAATCAAGAGGGGGCGCAAAAAACCAAGTTTGCTAACTGCCTATTAAAAACTAATTCAATCCACATCGGCAAACAAGGCAAAAAAGAATTATTTAAATCATTTCATTGATTTCATTCTTATAAATACACTTATTCCTGAATATACTGCGAAGTAATGTATAATAACTACTTTGTATTTTTAAATTACACAATTAGCAAAATATGTAGACCTAAATATTTAGACGTAAAATTTTGATTCTTATTATCTTGTAAAATGAAACTAAAATTTATGCGATTAATTTCGTGAGTAATGTTAGTTGTTAAAATGACACATCTATCAAAAAATAGCAACATGTGTACTTTTACATACATAAGTACCTACATAATTTTTTTAAGACATCAATCGATTATATTTCCCGTGACATTCAAATTTCCAATATCTCTGAGGAATCTACTATCTACCACAGGCGTCTTGCTTCGCGAGTTGAAACGGCTCTTACAAAAATTTTATGGAAGAAATATGTTTTAAGGCCATTTATGTTATTTGAGGCATGAAAAATGTGTTAAAGTTTTAATAAACTTTTTTTGTAGTTAGAACACAAGGAGCCTAATTAAGTACATTTAAAATAAGTAAATGTTGTCTATATTTTTATTTTCTTTTTAACTATAATATATTGACTTTGAATTTTTTACATTAATTAAGTATTGTTGAACGCTAAGCCTATTCGTGAAAGAAACAGTAAAATGTTGTACATCCATGATCTCAATATTCTTAATTACAATCCATCCGCGATTGTCGTAGTGTTGGTAATGTCATGATTATTTAAGATTAAAGATGATGGATGTATTTTGTTTTTCAGTATTATTTATTACACAAGTTTTAGAGGTCACTACCGCTTGCGAAAATTTGTCGTTCATCGATTAAGATTTAAAAAAATGTTTGCGTTAACTTTTGTTTTACTAGCGTCTGCTTTTGACATTATGTCAATAAATGACATTAGTAATTTTTAACTGTTCTGAGGAAAATTTAATTGCAGAAATTCCTTGGAAATGTGCCACATAAAATCCGAATAAAAAATCTACAGTAATGACACTAATGACATACTTTTTATCATCATACATTACAAAGACAGAGGCTATTACGTCTGCTAGCACTAAATAAAACTAAAAACAGTTTTTCTAAACTCTTAATAGGAGAATTACAATATATATATTTTTCTAAGCGGTCGACCTCTAAAACAAAAAAAAAACAGCCAGCATCTTTAAGGCCAAATAATATACTGAGAGGGTGCCCCACAAAACATAAAAAAAAATGTTAAAAAAGAACCACCACAGTAGACTTCAAATATTTTTTTCTGTAATCCTAAAGAACAATTAAACAATTATTATTATTATTAATTAAGAATAAAGGACAATTTTTTTTACCCAAAAGTTTACGCGATAATAAATATTTTTGTTATTCTGGTAATAAGTGCTTTCATCTGATAAATTACACGGTATATTTTGAAAAACTTTTTATTCGTTTATTCTAATTAACCACTCAAAAGTGGCTCCATATATAAACCTAATTTATTAACGTACACCCGGGGATATTGATTAAATATGTGTACAACATTTTTGCTAAACCGGTCCCGTAGCTTATGAGCAAATTTAATTTGTGACAGATAGACAGACACACGGACGGACAGGTTCTTTTTTACCATTTTAGTACGGAACCCTAAAAATCATCAACCGACTGTATCGTGGTGAAAATACCATCAGCTGGTCACGTGAACATACGGCGTTCAAGGTCTTTCCACCTCGATACAGCCGGTTGACAATTTTTCATTTTTATGATAGCATATAAACTGACAAATGTTCCATTGGGATGCGACGACAATTTTTTAAGTGATTAAATAGGTTCCGTTCCTCACCCACCAACGGAGCGACAGCTGACTTTCACGGGGCTTCATTTTACATCGACCTTAACACACTTCACAAGTTCGTTCGCTTAGGACGGGGACGTGATTGGTTATGAAATTTGTTCCTGGCTTATGACGGTCCATTACATACAGTCAATTTGTAGAATATCCTATAAAAGGAATAACAAAAGGGCGCATTTTGGATGCTTGCCCTGGGCGCCGTTTTACATCACTACGCCCCTGCGCACTGGAGCGGGCTTACGGATAAAAAAAAGATCGTATTTCGTTGTCACACAACCACTTTAATAGCAAGTGTGACAACATAATCACGAAGGCCAAGATCTGCTGTTTTTATCAACAACTTTGCATATCGCAACGTTCACGTTCCCAGAGAAATTTGTCGTACGTTCACCGACCGCGAGTTACTTCCCATGCGAATATTTCAAAACCGGTAACTAGGGACGAAAAACCGGTAATTATAAGAGTGTAACAGAGTGTAACAAAAGTACTAGTTATCCGTTTAAGGGCATAATTGGAATCGTATTGCGACTAATAAAAAGGAGGAGAAAAACAATTTCAAAAAAAAAAAAATTTTTTTTTAAGGGACACGTCGTCCCAGCCGGCCAAGATTTTTTTCTTAGTTTTTCATAATTAGAATACGATACTAATTATGCCCTTAAATGGATTACCAGTATTTTTGTTACATACTGTATATTACAAAACTCCTACTAGTTTTTTAATGCGAATGTCTTTATTTATATATCTAAGCTACCAACCCACTAAAGTAGCCCGCTTAGTACTAAAGTAAATGTAACTGGATTTTCTGTATCCACACAAACTTCTTCATCACAAAATTGACTCCCCTATTTATTACCCCAAGTCACATACCCCTCGATTCAGAAACCGAGCTTCTAAAATTTTTTCCTTTCAAGTATACAGAAATAACACAAATTACAATCCGATCGTCGGAATGTGTCATCAGTACAATGATTTGGTAACAAAAAAGACAAAAACATTTTCGACTCACGGCTTGAGATATTCAAGAGGCAGGTCGTGAATGTTATTGGCCATCACACCTAAATATGTTGTAATAACACAGCTTAACACTAGCTTATTTAGAGGACACAGTTCAGATAGGAAAGCATATCAAACGTTTTGTGAAGCAGCCGGATTTAGATTTTATTTTTATTAATTAATAGGTACATTGTCTGTATCTCAAGCTGTTTTGATATATCTTCTTAAAGAACTGCGAATTATTGTGTATCTTTAAGATCTAAAGAACTGCGAATTATTGTGTATCTTTAAGATCTAATGTATTACTGTTTTGAAAAAATAAGTCCCGCCGAGTTTCTTGTCGGTCATATCATAATACTTCTCGAGTCAGAGGTGTAGGGTTAGAACCGGTGGTAGTTTATTTTTTCTCGGACGTTCGTCATTGTAATGTGCCTAAATTGAAATAGTAGTTTTCGATACAAGTGCGAGAAGTATGTCATCTTGCACGAGTACCGAGGCGACCCGAGCCGAGAAGCGAGGGTCAAGACTCGGGACGAGTGAAAATGACACTTCCGCACGTGTGTCGAACAACGTTTTTTAATACAATTGCGAAAAAACTACAATTAAATAAAATTACATTTATATTCTGTCAGTGTACGAAAGACAGCTTCATTCAATCGCGCGTTGCACGTTGTTCAAGTAATACTATTGGGTCTCGCATAATACTCCTTTATGCCCAATCGCGCGTAGTTCAGGTGGGTCATTTATAAGCAGGTCTCGCATAATACTCATTTATTTAAAATTCTGATCTGCAAATTCTGATCTGCAAATCAAACTTTACGCACGATTTGCAGCTACATAAACTAAACTTTTTGAGGAATTGTAATAAAAATGTATTTTATCTTTTTAGCTTATAACACTTATGTATAGTTAAGTTACTAAGTAGGTACCTTTAGTTTGTTTTAACTTCTCTACTGGCTGTGCATGCTTATTGGATGGCATTGTTATAATAATTTTAAACAAAAAAGAACCGACTTCACTTAGCATCCACCTTTCCAACAGCAAATGCTCGAGCTGCTGTAAAAAAATACTCAAATCACTATAGGTGTGCCTATAATAGTTGAAGAGTTCCCTCGATTTCTCCAGGATCCCATCATCAGATCCTGACCTGGTTACAATGGGACCAACTGTGAAGTATACTCTTTTAAACAAAAAAAGAATTTTCCAAATCGGTCCAGCCGTTTTCGAATAATCGGTGAACATACATAAAAAAAATTGCAAAAACAAAGATCCCGACGAATTGATAACCTCCTCCTTCGAAATCTTGAAGTCGGTTGAAAAACCTACCTCTCATGTAATTATTATAATTTTATTTTATTATATTATGGGACAATCTTACACAAATAGACCTAGTCCCACAGTAAGCTCAATAAGGCTTGTGTTGTGGGTCCTAGACGACGATATACGAGTATATAATAGATAGATATAGATAAATACATAGAAACCATCCATAACTCAGGTACAAATATCTGTGATAAACACACAAATAAATGCCCTGACTAGGATTCGAACCCGGGACCTCCTGCTTCATAGGCAGGGTCACTACAGACTAGGCTTGGAGGCCGTTAACCTTATGTATTAACGTACATAGGCTGCTATTTATATATCCGGAAACCGGGATTACAATCTTCTTAAATAGCATATTTGACCTCCATGGTAAAATTTGAACTTTTTTAAGTACTGGCCGGTATATTTTTTCTTTCTTATTAACGCGTGTTTTGTTTTTGACGGGTTTTAAATGTCATCTCGCAGCAAGAATGGAACTCACTCGTGAAAATATTCGTGCTATGATTTATTATGATTTTCGGCGTGGTTTAACGCAACAACAGTGCATAGATCAACTAACTTCAACTTTTGGTGATGAAGCCCCATCTAAAACTACTGTGTATCACTGGTTTAGTGAGTTCAATCGTGGACGTAGTATGCTTACGGACGAAGTTAAGGCAGGTCGCCCGAAATCGGTCGTTGTACAACAAAATATCGAGGCTGTGCGAAAACTTATAATGGACGACCGACATGTTACGTACTGCGAGATAGAGGCGACTCTGGGTATTTCTATGACCAGCATTAATAGCATATTACATAATTATTTGGCTGTAAAAAAAAATTGTTCGCGTTGGATACCCCACAACTTAACAAAAGAGCAAAAAGATGCTCGCGTCGAATGGTGCAATAAAATGTTAAAAAAATATAACCGTGGTGACTCAAAAGCCGTTTATAACATCTATACAGGTGACGAATCCTGGATATATGCATACGATCCCGAAACGAAGCAACAATCAACGGTATGGGTGTTTCAAAATGAGCCGAACCCTACGAAAGTTACTCGTGCAAAAAGTACATTGAAACAAATGGTGGCCTGCTTCTTCGGTATTAATGGCCATGTAGCTACAGTGCCACTAGAAAACCGTAGAACGGTTAAATCAGAGTGGTACACGACCATTTGCTTACCGGAAGTATTTGAACAAATTCGTAAAACTAACCAGCGACGAAGAATCATTCTTCATCATGACAATGCCAGCTGTCATACGTCACGCGAAACAACTATTTTTGGAGGGTCAAAATGTGGAATTAACAGGTCATCCGCCGTACAGCCCTGACTTGGCACCCAACGATTTTTATTTATTTCCAAATATAAAGAATAAATTACGCGGTCAACGATTTTCGACCGGTGAAGATGCTGTCGACGCATTCAAACAACACGTTATGGAGGTACCTCAGGCGGAGTGGCAGAAGTGCTTTAAAAATTGGTTCACGCGAATGCAAAAGTGCATAGATCATCAAGGGGAATACTTTGAAAAACAATAAAACCATTTTCAGCCGTGTACGTTTGTTTGTTTTTTTGTTTCCGGATATATAAGTAGCATATGTAATGTTGTCTGTCTAGCGTGCCTAATAAATAGAATAAAAAATAAAATACTGAAAAAATAATTTATCGCGAGGAGTAAAATGTTAGCAGCATAATTACTAATTAATTTAAAATCCGCCATCTTGAAATAAATGAAAGCGCTCTTGAAAGCGAATCCGACTCGCAAACATCTATACATCTATCTATCTATACATATAATAAAGCTGAAGAGGGTCGAAAGTCTGTACATGGAAGATAATCGAAAAAAAGTTGGCCGGGGATACTTAGAATCGATAACAGAACACGTTCCAACAATTTTTAGAATTTTGGTCTGTTTATCTGTTTATCTCGGAAATGATCCCTTAAGCGGATGCAAAAGGGGTGGAAGTTACGTGGGGAAGAAACAACCAATAACCGCTGTACGTATTTAGATGAAATTTGGTATTAAAATAATTTGTAATTTTGTTGGTCAAGGTGTTCATATTTATAACATACTAGCTTTTGCCCGCGACTTCGCTTGCGTTAAATTCGGGGTAACACGGTTCCCCTTTCCCCCCGGAATGCTCCATACAAACTTCCACCCCCCATTTTAGGGAAGTGGAGGGTTAGAAAGAGACAAAAAGTAGCCTATTTTATTAGGACTACTGTCCTCTAGCGTCATCTGTCAACTTTACTTTAAGTTCCGCCTCCAGGGTAGCGGGAGAGAAATTAGGGGTGAATTAGCCGCTTACTGACACAGACCGAATTCCACGCGGGCGGAGCCGCGGGCACAGCTAGTTATTAATATGAAGTCAGTTATGTTGGTGTAGGTTTAACTTAATTACTTACGCGACTACGAATAAATCTAGACGCACGGTAGAGACCCGGCCAAGTTCGGGGAAAACACTGCTTTCCTGAAACCATGTTTAGGCATGACAAATGTGCCTAAACGTGGCCGTCTCTCTCTACCACGGTTTATCTACATATTTCGGCCTTGGTTTTAGATTCTGGAACTAACAGGTTTGTTAGGTTTGTAATTAAATTACGGGTCGCTGACGTCGGCCCTTACTTGCAGCGGCGTGACAAAATCGTTAAAATTGACTAAAGTAGTATTTTTAATTCACTAAATTAAGTAATCTGACAGCTCCTGGCATACGAAATGGTTTGCAAATGTATGTCAAGTGCAGTCAAATTACAACTATCGAATTCTTCAAAAAGGAGTGTACTGATTGGAAAGATAAAGGGTCGGTAACGCGCATGTACCTCTGGAGTTGCAAGCATCTTTAGGCTACGGTAGCTGCTTAGCATCAGGCGAGCCGTATGTTTATTGCTTATTTGCCACTTTCGTGGTATTAAGAAAACGGTTTTGTCAAGTTGAAGACATTTTTTTGTGATATCGTCATAAAACTTGGCATATTTTCTGCATGTAAGTTTTAGCGGTATAAATATTAACTCGTGCACGAACGACGCGAAAAGTAGCATATAATTACTATTTGCGCACTTGTATTATAGAACGTGCGAAATAGCGAATAAGAAAATAAAACAAGCATGAATAAATTTAAAGTCAAAAGTCAATGTTATCGCGTCCAGTTTCGGTGTTAATCCGGTTTTAATTTAAACATAATATTATGACGGTTTTAATTTAAATGAACTTTGCATCACTTCATCACACAAGATTAAACTCATTAAAACTCATTCCATTATAAATTTAAAAGCGTTATAAATTTAATATTTAACATACGATTTCAAGCTTACATGGTCATTCAAATTATAACTATTCAATATTAGGTATTCACCATGTATATTGGAGTTTTTGAGCACACGATATTTCGGCACAGCTTCATGCGCCATCATATCGGATTAACTCTAATATACGTGGTAAATACCCTGTTACAAATAATAGTCAATATTTAACGTTCATTAATGAATAATGACTAAAGAAGGGAATGTAACGTGTAGGTAAATATGTAATTCTCAAACATGCATTGAAAAATGAAATATAGTCGTTACTCTCTATAATGGTCTTGGAAGTATCCTATTTCGAATTTCACGCCTACTCATCTGATAACTTCAAGTCCTTGAAGAGCCGAATAGGTCCCTATTCTCGGTGTGGTGATAATGGATTCGAGTTACGTCGCCTAAATCGAACTAGTATTAAGTTATTTAATACGTTTATTTTATAGTTCAGAGGGCCTTGTTTATTACTGTAATACTGCGTAACTGAATTTGAATAATAAATAATAATAAAAAATGGTCTCTTTATTTTATAACCTCGTAACGCCCAAGAAAAAAAACGCAAGTTCAGCTAAACGCCCAATGTGCAATGTATAAGCCAATATGTTTTATAGTCGTTAACGCCCACCCAAATAAATGACTTTTTTTCAGTGATAAACTTAAGTGGGATTTTTTTTATATTTTTCTGGGTATAAGTGAATACAAATAAATACAATAAAGTGAATTCTAACTTCGTATCTTTTGTTCACTTCCATGCACATTGGGTCTTTGGTTGAAGTTGTAAATAATATAAACATTTAACTACAAACCAACTTTTTATTAAGTTTAAAGGCACAAAATCACATAAAAATGCTTAAAAATGCTTGATAAGCTTTAAAAAAATAGGTTTATAACTTGCTTAACAAAAAACTTAATTTTCTATTAATTTTTATTTTAAATAGTTATGCAATACCTTTGAGATCAATTTTTTCTAGAGATTTATGGCGCAAAATCACATAATACCTACTTTTATTCAGTTTTAGGCACTAAATCACATAACATTTCTCCCAACTCTAACAAATTATACATCAGTAATATCTGCAAAAAGAAAAAAATATGTTTTTAGAAAACAAAATGCTCCAAAATGCTTGAGAAAAAACTAAAAAAAATATTTTAACAACTTTTTAACTTAAAAATTAATACATTTATATTAATGGAAGTTATTTAATAACTTTGAGATCAATTTTTCCGAGATTAATTTTACAATGTCACATTTTCATATCTTAATACTTTTTTTTCATGTCACACTAAGAATTATAAGCAATTACATGCTTTCTTACAACTATTTTAACAATTGTCATAACACAAAACAATTTTTATTTCAATTAACAATTATTATTTAATGCTTATAGCACTACTAATACTTAATCAGAATCACAAGCCTTCATAGTTTTTATCAAACTTGAACAAAACCTTAAACCAAAAAAGAACCTTTAGCTGCAGGTTATAATATATTTACAAAACAAACGCCCAATATGCATTACAATGTACATAATATTCTGATAAGGAATTAAAAATAGTTATTAGTACTTTTACAAACAAATAACAGGTTATTTCAGTAAAACACACATTTAGGATAATTTTTAAGTCATCCTCAAAACAAAAAAAGCCATGATTCAATTAATTAATTAAGATAAATACTTACGTGTCGTGCGCGTACGCGGCATGGTGACAAAATGGCGGAGGCCTAAAACTTGTCTCTGCGTATCTGTCAAACGTCAGCTGTCAAAATGGTCGCCATTGAACCGGCTATTCACGACGTCAAGGTGAAATTCAATTACGCGCGAAAATATAAAAATGGCATTTCATAAGCTTTTAAGTACAGCGTACTGTACACTGGGAGTTTACCTCATTTTATTTTTTCGAAAGTCTGGGCGTTAATGCTGAGTGTTACTTTGTACACTATTGCACATTGGGCGGCACGAGGATAAAGCCTCCTGAATCCCTCAAAGCCTCAACCTTCAATTTTATTTTAGCATCTGGAACCATAATAAAAAAAATATATTATTTAGCTTTGGTAGCATGCAATATCAGTCCCGAGAAAGCTTTCCAATTTTCCGGGACTGGGTCAAGGTTAGTACCGGAAAATCGAGAAATTTCGGGAAAAATTAAAGAGTTGTTACAGTTCCTATTATTTTAATTAATCATTTATTAATTTCGATGTTATTCCGTCAAACTAAAGTTTCTACTTATTCTTGTGATTTTAATCAATCATTTCAATCATCATGGACAACAGTCTATGTGTAATTTTGTCGACTACCCGCAATTAGTATTTTTGTAGTTAGGCCCGGTTCGAATCATTTTCATCATAAATAAATGGTCACGAAATATATTTCGAACATGCGGGCGAAATTATTGATAGAGTATTCTAGTAAAATTTTGCTTTTTTTTTACCCTTGGGTAGTTTTACCCCTAAAACGTGAGTTTACAAAAACATTACAAATGTTGTTTATACAAATGTGCCGTACCTAAATCGCAATTTTATACATAAAAGTTTCAACTGTTTAATTCACGAAAGTTTTCCCGAAACTTCCATACTTTCCCGGGAATCGCCCCATCTGTCCCGGAACCAGACAAAGCTGCCATTTCTCGGGAATTCCCGAGAAAAATAAGTCTCGGGAATTCCCGGGAGCATGCCCTTGGTATCCAAGAGGTTTCAGTTTCACGATAAGCCCCGTCGGATTACAGGCTGAGACAAAAATACTGAAGGACGTAATTGGTAGCATATTGTGACTACGAAAAAGTAGGAAACATTTTTTTTGGACGAGATTATTTTTTTTACCGACTTCGAAAAAGGAGGTTCTCATTTAGACTGTATTTTTTTTATGTTTGTTACCTCAGAACTTTCGACTGGGTGAACCGATTTTGATGATTTTTTTTATTTGAAAGCTGGTGCTTCCCGTGTAGTCCCATTTTAATTTGGTCCAGTTCTGATAATGACATCCATGAGAAAGATGATGCTGATGACATGATGAGTCTTAAATTTGGGTGCCCTTTTCGCATAAAATAGATTGTCATATTATCACATGGTATAACACGATTGGCATAATGCTATTTGGCATAAAAGTAACTATACTAATGCATATAGTATCGCCTAAATAAAACCGTTTAAAAACAATTTTAATAACTGTTTATGGGCATAAAATGTTTTGCCCGAGTATTGAGTAGGTGAGGTGGAGGCTAAGTGAAGTCGGTTCTTTTTTGTTTAAAACTATTTGTAAATCCATACGAAACCAATTTTTTTTTTCGTGTAAAATTGTTTTTCTTAGTTTTTAATAATTAAAATACGAAACCAATTATGCCAGATCACCAGCATTTTTGTTACACCTTGTACAGTCGCCATCAAATATATCGAAGCGGCCAGGGTACTCAAAAATATCTGAACATGCACTTTATCGCCTTGACAATAGAGGCGTTGTTCAGATATTTGTGACCACCTTGGCCGCTCCGATATATCTGATGGCGACTGTACTTACATATGTATAGTATCAGTAGTTGTCTGGACTTGAAACCAGTCCCGCGATCCCGTTCAGAGCGAAAAGCGAAACCACGATCATGCAGAAAGGTTGATAAACTCTGTCGAAAGTGTCATTTTCATCTTAACAAGTGACTTTGTGGTTAACATGATATTGACAATAGTTCATTCGATGGCGTTCAGAGAAAAGCGTAGGTACAGTCATCCGCAATACTATCTTGCGGTCACATATTTTTGCGGCCTTCCTGTAGGAAGATACTATTGCCGGTGACTGTACAGGTAGTTTGTCCGGAAAGAGAAGTGTCGTAGAATGTATACGCTCCCATATAAACCACGGCACTTCTCTTTCCAGACAAACTCCAGCTATTTATTTGTTTTTATTTATGTAGAGGGGAAACAAAAAACGCCTAAAGCAGCAAGATTAGAAAAGAACACGCGTCACGTCAGTAAAAATAATAGTATCTCGCTCGAGGCGGTAATTATTTCCATTTTTCCTTTAATTAAAGAATTGTTTTATTTCAAAATTTATACAGGGTGAATTTTAAGTCGTGAATCGTAATATGTTTTTCTAACTCCATAAACAACAAGCAATTTGATGCCCAAACTCTTACTAAAATCAGACAAAAAACTTATAGTTTTTTTATTATTTTTTTGCCGTTTATTTTACTTTTAAAAGTGGATTTAGGATATTACAACGGCCTATTAGGATATTTAAATAAGCAAATTGAATTGCCTCTTTGAATCGGAACTGTCATTGACATCAAATTTGTCATTTGTCCTAGTTAGAAATGAAATTTACTTAATTTCTCATCTGAAATATCTCATAAAGCTGTTTTAATTCCACATGATCACTTTTAAAAGTAAAATAATCAACAAAAAAATAATAAAAAAACTATAATTTTTTTGTCTGATTTTAGTAAGAGTTGGGGCATTAAATTGCTTGTTGTTTATGGAGTTAGAAAAACATATTACGATTCACGACTTAAAATTCACCCTGTATAGATATAATTAGGGCTGCCATCCGTACCAGTTTCCCCGGATTTGTACTAGTTTGGTGGCCGTCCGGGAGGGTTTTAGAAAAAGTGTCCGGGGAAAACCTCTTTTTTGTGAGAAAACACCAAAGCAATTGTTTTTTAGGGTTCCGTACCTCGAAAGGAAAAAAACGGAACCCTTATAGGATCACTTTGTTGTCCGTCTGTCTGTCTGTCTGTCTGTCTGTCTGTCTGTCTGTCTGTCTGTCTGTCTGTCTGTCTGTCTGTCTGTCAAGACCATTTTTCTCAGGAACGCGTGGAGGTATCAAGCTGAAATTTATATCAAATACTCAGGTCTATTGTCCCTTGGAGCTGTGAAAAAATCAAAATTAAAAGCCAACGCAATCAAAAGATACAGTCGTTTATGCTGCAAATTTTACAGTTTTTCGGCACTCGCAAAACCTACGGGGTACTTCCCGTGAACTCAGAAACTTGAAATTTGGCACGAAGGAACGTCATATAGCATTGACAATGGAAAAATTACAAAAAGTAGACATTTTTAGTACAATCATACAAAAAGAATATTTTTTTTAATTTTAAACTTACTACCTTTTTCCTCGTAAACGCGTGGAGGTATTAAATTGAAATTCATGTCAATTACTCAAGGCTATAGGACCTTTCAGATGTAGCAAAACCAAACTTTTATGTCAACGCAATCAAAAGAAATAGCAATTTAAGTCGCATATTTTGAAACTGAGTATTCGCAAGAAACTCAAAACCTAAAGAGTGCTTTCCGTAAACTCAGAAACTTGAAACTTGGCATGAAGAAACTTCATATAGCACAGACAAAGTAAAAATTACGAAAAGTAGACATTTTTAGTAAAATCATACAATATTTTTTTTTTTTTTTTAAACTTACTACCTTTTTCCTCGGAAACGCGTGGAGGTATTAAATTGAAATTCATGTCAAATACTCAGGGTCATAGGACCTTTCAGATGTAGCAAAACCAAATTTTGATGTCAACGCAATCAAAATAAATAGCAATTTAAGTCGCATATTTTGAAACTGAGTACTCGCAAGAAACTCAAAACCTAAAGGGTACTTCCCGTAAACTCAGAAACTTGAAACTTGGAACGAAGAAACTTCATGTAGCACAGACAAAGGAAAAATTACGAAAAGTAGACATTTTTAGTAAAATCGTACAAAAAATATTTTTTTTAATTTTAAACTTACTACCTTTTTCCTCGTAAACGCGTAGAGGTATTAAATTGAAATTAGTAATAAACATACTACAACTTTTGCTTGTTATAGGTTTGTACGGAACCCTCGGTGCGCGAGTCCGACTCGCACTTGGCCGGTTTTTTAATATTATTTTCGGAAACGTCCGGGGAAAAAATGCGATTTACGCCGAATTTCCGTCTTTGTCCGGGTTCGACAAATTTAGAGATGGCAGCCCTAGATATATAATGAAAAAAGGGACATCTTTTATTTTTATACCACGACGGTAGCAAACAAGCACACGGCCCACCTGATGGTAAGCAGCCACCGTAGCCTATGGACGCCTGAGACGTCACATGCGCGTTGCCGACCCTTTACAAAAAGGAGGATTCACTGTGTTGACGGCTAAAGGATCAAGTGGGACATCTACTACTTAAAATAAACAAATCAAAATATTTATTTATATAATTTGATTTGTTCTTAAGTTCTAATTTTTATTTCGTAACCAAATTTTGAATACAAAATTAATTTTTGGTTGATGTTGATAGGTAGTTTATGATTTATAATTGTACTGGCTGGTCCATGGCAGTAAATAAATTCTATAGTACTATAATAATCAATTTAACATTTTTCTTCAAAATGAGAATCGATTAAAAACACATTTGTGATTCGATCTAATCAAATATTACAATGGTTGGCATAAAAAAAGTCATCTGATTCAATGATATATAATAATGACAGATGGGTTATGTACGCTCCAAAAGTGAAGCACCTAAAATGAGTGAATTCAAACAACTGTCGCCAGTCGCGCACCGGCAGCGTGAGATGCGGACGTGCCAATGAGCTCCCATCACCCGCGTGAGAAAGAGACAAACTGCCATTTTCTAACAATGAGAGTAACAAAGATGTAATGATTGTCAAAATAGATAAACATAACGGAATCGTAGCTAGGTTATTATGAAATAACTCTGGAAGTATTTTTTCTGCTCATTTTGTATGAGTATAACCCATCCATAGTAAATATCATTGATCTGATTAACAAAATTAATTTGTAACGAATAAATAATCGTTAAAAGCGATTATTTTCCAAGCCCTAATATAATGATAAAACAAATAAAGCGACAAAAAAATTGTTGCCTGTAACAAAATACATATTAATATGTTATCACTTATCATGATTATAGTAAGTACTTAAGTCTATCAGCTAACTCAAATTTAATAACAGAATAGTCGTAACAAGCTTAAAATTATATGCATAAACTTGTGATTAGATAGTTTAGAACACTTTGTTCTTGTTTTTCTGCTGCTGGCATATACACGGCAGTGTGTCCGCCAAGTACGAGCAAAAAAAAGCGACACACCGGCCGTGGGTTATATTACACGAACCATTTCGGGCCAATTTCGACCACCCTATAACTCAAAACATATTTTATCTACGCATATGAAATTTCGAGTGTCTGTTGACATCCCCTTAATTGTCTAGAATACAAAATTTCATTATTCTACCTATAGCAGTTCTTGAGATATTGACGTCAGAAAATCGCTATTTTTACTATACACTCACTCACTGACTCACTGACTCATCAAAAACCTAGACCACTTCCAATGGTCGTACTGACTTGAAATTTGGCATGGAGATAGGTCTTAAGGTCAAAGTAAAGGGAAAAATCTGAAAACGGCCAAGTGTGAGTCAGTTTTAAAAATAGCGAACGTGTAACTTTGTTCTACTATGAAGTCATAATGAATAAATGGGTATATCTTCCAATGGTCGTACCGACCTGAAATTTGGCTCGATGGTTTGTCTTTAGGTCGAAATAAAGTAAAAATCTGAAAACGGCCAAGTGTGAGTCAGTTTCGAAAACAACGAATGTGTAATTTTGTTCTACTATAAGTAGGTATGGAGTGGAAATGAGATAAGACTTATTTAAATTTAGATACATACCAATTTAAGACAGTACATGTTTGTCTTAAAGACAAGAACAATAAAATTGTTCACCACTCTGTGTGTGTCTGTTGCGGGAACCGAACCCACGATTTACGAAGTGCATAGCAGGTCACTAGGTACACTAGGTGCGCTAAATCAGTCAAAAAAAATGAAGACTATTTTTTCTCGCATAGTCTAAATAATTTCTAATTTTACAACTAATAAAATCGCAGATTCAAGAACATGGAAATCATATATACTCTAAGATGGAATTATATATACTACTGCCCATCTCACCCTCCGATACGCCACGGGATGAGATGGGATGGTGCACTTCTAGGGCTACATAATAGGCCACCAATTATAATACCTACTGGTAGGTAGGTATTACCAAGTTATTAATTATCTATGTAGGTAGCGTACTTACAAACAGAATAAAGTACGTTATTGATGTATGTAAACTAATTATATGTAAGTAGGTACATTTTATAGGTGTAGGGAGCCAGTTTATTTGTAAAAATCACCTATAGATAAATAGTAAAATAGAATTAGACGCTTAGTATAAAGGGTATAGTATAAAGTACATACCTAAGTGATAAAAAAATAATAAAGAACCTACACCTAACAAAAATAAATGAAATCCCATCAAAAACATAAATGTGAAAGGCTGCCAAGTTCGATACTATGGGAATGCTTCGCCTATAAAAGAAGAGAGATCTGAATAAGTACCAAGTTCCATAAAAATACCTCAAATCATAAATAGTTATAGGAATGCACACTTGATTTCCAGCAGTTTTTAAGGTACATTTTGAATAAGTATCACGTTACATAGAAATACCTAAAATTATAATAGTCAGAGAAACGCACACCGGTTTTTTTAGCAGTTTCCTGATAACATTTATTATTTTCAGTACTTTTTAATGATGTAACTTGGCAAGTTTTAATAGAAAATTATATACTTGACACATTGCAGTCCAAAGGTGTCGATTCATTGCATTGAAAAGGTGTGTGGTGTGTGAAAACATGCCAAGTAACATCATTAAAAAGTACTGAAAATAATAAATGTTATCAGGAAACTGCTAAAAAACCGGTGTGCGTTACTCTGACTATTATAATTTTAGGTATTTCTATGTAACGTGATACTTATTCAAAATGTACCTTAAAAATTGCTGGAAATCAAGTGTGCATTCCTATAACTATTTATGATTTGAGGTATTTTTATGGAACTTGGTACTTATTCAGATCTCACTTCTTTTATAGGCGAAGCATTCCCATAGTATCGAACTTGGCAGCCTTTCACATTTATGTTTTTGATGGGATTTTCTATTACATTGAAATGAAGGCAAAAGCCTTTCAAACCCAAATAACCTAATTATAAGATCTACAAGCAACACAATAAGAAATTCGTTGTTAAATTCGCCTCAATTGTTAGTTACACGCCTCAGTTACACTTGCGAAAAGTAATATTTTTGACAAAAGAAATTCCCATTTCGGGATTTTCCATGACTGGTTTCCAGAGCGCTAAAAGCGAATAAATTAGTCCGTGCATGTTGTAAAACAGTAAAATAACTTAAACGAAGAGAAAAATAACAATTCGAATCGATTGGTCATAATAATTTTAAAAAATCGTCTACGCGCGTATCAAAAATTGTAGTGGTGTACCTAAAAAAATTATTACCGGTTTTTGTCTTCACCAAAAAATATTCGCTAGTTAGGGTTCCGTAGTCAACTAGGAACCCTTATAGTTTCGCCATGTCTGCCCGTCCGTCCGTCCGTCCGCGGATAATCTCAGTGACCGTTAGCACTAGAAAGCTGAAATTTGGTATTAATATGTATATCAATCACGCCGACAAAGTGGTAAAATAAAAAGTGGAAAAAAATGTTTTATTAGGGTACCTCCCCTATACGTAAAGTGGGGAGTGATATTTTTTTTTTCATTTCAACCCTAACGTGTGATATATTGTTGGATAGGTATTTAAAAATGAATAGGGGTTTACTAAAATCATTTTTTGATAATGTAAATATTTTCGGAAATAATCGCTCCAGAAGTAAAAAAAAATGTGTCCCGCCACCCCTCTAACTTTTGAACCATAAGTTTTAAAAATATGAAAAAAATCTCAAAAGTAGAACTTTATAAAAACTTTCTAGGAAAATTATTTTGAACTTGATAGGTTGAATAGTTTTTGAAAAAAAATTACAAAATTATTTCTGAACTAAGTTTGTAATTTAACCGTATAAGCAGGTGTTTATTGTACCTGTAATTTCTACAAAATCACAATGAAATGACGTGCTTTCAAATAAAGTAAAAACGGTGAAAATCGGTTTACGCAATAAAGAATTATCCCATAAAAATCATCTTCCATACTTTAAGCTCGCGCGCAATAGTTTACTTAATTTGCCGATAGATGTCGCTGTACGTGGAACGCTCATATCATATCCTACATGGCGGTGTTATTTTAACTCTTAATTGGGGACACTTACTGTGACGGACGGAAAACTACGGAACCCTACACTGAGCGTGGCCCGACACGCTCTTGGCCGGTTTTATTTTTTGCTTTGTCCCGCTATCCATGAAATATTATTTATCGAGTGTACAAAACATTTTAAACTATGCCGTGACCATGAAAAGGTATCACTTCTTCAATCATAAAGTAAAGGTCCGTACCGTACACGTTTTGTGCTTATAATATGAATCTTATTAGAAAAACAAGCAACAAGTGTTCCTTCATATTACTTTTACTTTTATTAAGAAACAAGATCCAAAACATTGATATTAAAAATAAGGTATAAGATAAATTTATTTTAGAAAGTTTTGTAATACCTGCAGGAGTTTCAATCCCACCCCATTCTAAACTTCAACATTATTAAGGTCTTGCGAACTGAGATTCTATTTCCTCGTAGCAGTAAAAGGCTGTAACAGGGTTTTGTAGCCAAAGTGGCATAAACGAAACCATTATAGTTTCTTCATGTCCGTTTGTCAGTCCGTCCGTCCGTCCTTATGTCACAGCAACTTACTCAGAAACTATAATATTTTTAACGGGGCACTTTATATTTGTATGTATTTTTGACATGTCAAAAAAAAAAATTTTTTTACTAATTATTTACATGTTGCAGATCAATCGATACCGATAGGTAATTAAAATTGAGGTTTCTTTGAACATTTTTTGATTTAGTGAATATTTTAAGAAATGATCACCCCCAAGGACTAAAAGATTGTGTCGTCGTTGTCCCCGTAACTTTTGAACCGCGATGAGAATATCGAGAATACGATTGAGTTAGCTGTCAACAGTGTCAACCATACTATTGACGGAAGTATACGGGAAATCTGTTCTAATCGCGGTTCAGTAATACCTTTAACGGTTGAGGTTGAGCGTTGTCTGTCAGTTTCTAGGTAACGCTAACGCGGTAATAGGACTGCAATTAATTAATTCCATACAAATTACTATTCGAAATATCCGGATTGCAAGCCCTATAAGGTACCGCGACTGTTTCCATGCAGTTGAATAGTCCAAAGCAACTTGTATTTTAACAATTACTTAGTTTTGCTCATAAATATATTTTCTTAAACCTTTATCTTCGAAAACCATAAACAAGGCACGATAGTTAAAACCATGTTAAAACTAAAAAGAATTGTCTGTCCGTTTGACGACAAAATTAAAATGATGTATTCAATACATTAGCCACGTTATCTTTGTATAAGACTTATTTCAGACACTATCCCGGCGACCAGTATAATTGAGACACCAAACACCACTATAAATATATATGTAAACAGAGATCGAACTTCTGGTTAACTTCGAGAATAACTGCAACTGTTCACGTATTCAGAAGATGGCATTACGCTTGAACAGCTTACAATTACAAGGTTACGAAAAGAAGTAGGTATTTGTTCTAGATTTTCCATAGCTGACGGGTTGAAGGCCAACGTAGTTCTGTTATTGCGGCAAAAAGTTGACACGTGCTCCTCTTGTTCTGATGAAACTAGTTATAATGGAGTTAACGGCAAAATTTAAATATGGAACGTGAAACATCAATGTTACGGATGCAACCAGTGTATTAACTATTACAATCATCGATATTTTTACCAATTTTTTACACGTTTCTATACTAGTGTAGTCTCATCGGACCGTAATCTTTATTTCGTTTGTATTCTGTACCATTTCAATTATTTAGAGTACCTACTCTAAGTACTTTCAAATGTGGCGTGGCAATATTTTTATCAAATGTATTCAAATGAAACTTGGCTTCAAGTGCCTTTTGACAGTTGCCGCATCACGTTTCGCTTTCAGAGAACCAATAACCTTAATTTTCACTTAGTGCGTTCAGCATACATATGAGAATAACACGTTATGTAACGAGGTAATGTTTGCACACTACTGTACTGTTTAGGCTGCGGGCTCGAACGGCCTATCGGCCTGGCTATTAACTACTGCCGATTAGTAGACTCAATGCACATTGAAATAATGTTCGAAACCGGTTAAATGTAGTAAGTAGCAGTAGAAATGTTTATTAATTAAATTGTATTTAGGTGCAATTCTCTTCAGTTTTTAGTTTACCTCTTAAAACGACTTAACGTTTATCATCCTGTTTATCTGATCCATGAAAAACAGGACTTTACCTAATCCTTTTAATACTAGCTTAAGTTTTCTCTTTCTATTCTATGCTCTAAGTCAATCTTTCTGGCCAAATTATAGGAGCGTTTTAATAAATAAATATTATAGGATAATCTTACACAAATCGACCTAGGCCCACAGTAAACTCAATAAGGCTTGTGTTATGGGTACTAGACGACGATATATATAATAGATAAATATGGATAAATACTTAAATACATAGAAAACATCCATAACTCAGGAACACATATCTGTGATCAAGACACAAATAAATGCCCTGACCAGGATTCGAACCCGGGACCACAGAATAACTAATAGTACTACCGTACACAAAAGTCAGATTTAGGTATAAAATTATACCTATACTCGCCGCCTGCAAGCAAAATTGAACCTACTGATTTATTATTTTTAAGATAAATATGTAGGAATTACAAACGTTGATTCTGTAAATATTAAATTTTTATCTGGAGATAGAAACATTTATAGAGATTATGTCTGATTCTCACGGAAGTAAGGTATGCCACAGCCGTATTCTTTTGAAAATATGTCGGTCAGTATCAGTACCTAATATTGTTTCTGGGCAACCAATATTCAATAAATTATGGATGTTTATTTTAACTATTACTAAGTAAGGACTTCGGGACCTTTCAATATCGTTCGGAATTTAAAAATGTTATTTCTGCTTCCTTGTTCTTCCGTTTATTTAGACATTCGTAAAGACATCTTTTATACGGATTAGATCAAGAACTAGGTTTCGAAGCTATTGTGTATTTTCAATTATAACGACCTCCTAGCCTAGTCGGTAGTGACTCTGCCTACGAAGCAGGGGGTCCCGGGTTCGAATCCTGGTCAGGGCATTTATTTGTGTGTTTATCACAGATATTTGTTCCTGAGTTATGGATGTTTTCTATGTATTTAAGTATTTATCCGTATCTATCTATTATATATATCGTCGTCTAGTACCCATAACACAAGCCTTATTGAGCTTACCGTGGGCCTAGGTCGATTTGTGTAAGATTGTCCTTTAATATTTATTTATTTATTTTTAATTTTGCGCGAGCGCCACGTGACACGAGTATCCTGCGAGCCGAGCGGCAGCCCACTGCCATACGCCTGCCCGGGAGGCGCGCCGGCCAAATGTACCTAAACTGCGTAGTGAAACCCCCCTGCCGGGACCTCCTGCTTTGTAGGCAGGGTCACTACCGACTGGGCTAGGAGGCCGTTTTGGTTGCACACATGCACATACATAGTGACCGATTTTAGGGTATAATTACACTAGTTTGGATTAGATTAGGTGCTCGCTGGCTGTAATACATGGCCAGTGATTTTGGCAGGCTATTGTTTATTATACACGTTGGTCCACTTTATGTACCGGTGAACTTTCTGGCTGTTTGATTATGCAAAGTTAACGCTGCGAAGGGTTAGTAAATTGTTTGTTAACCGATATGGATCACCTTTCTGCAATTATGTATGATAGATAAATAAGAGTGTTTTGTTATTTTTGAAAGTTTTATATAACTTCCCTCCATATAGTATATAAACAAAACGTTTGATTAACAGTAGCCCAATCGGGACTTAATCAAGTACTTACAGATATTTTTGAATTAGAACCCGCCTGCCTGCCTGTCATTCAGGCCAAAACAACGAATCTATTCATCATCAAAATCATTTCCACGCTAAGGAAAAACGCACGTAATAAGAACACAAACATTAAGGCGGAATCAGACGGTTCACTCGGATGAACATTCATCCGAGTGAACCTCGGGTGATTGTTCGGCACTTTTGGTTCACTTTATGATCAGACGTGTCACTTCGGGTGAAAGGAGCGGAATGAAACATAAAAATGAACGAAAAATGAACCGTCTGATTCCGCCTTTAGGAAATGCAAACCGGTTATTTTTAGTCTCTAAACGTAACTATAAGTTAGTTAAATATTCAATAAAGGATCTAGAACAAAAAGCGTAGGCAGAAATAGCTCAAAAAGTTATATTGATTTGTGAGATTCTACTGTTTTATACCGACAGTATACCGCCAAGTGAGATCAGGGGGCAGATTTTTGACAATCAAGCGCTCGAATTTAAAGAATTTAACCTCGATCATAATCGCACACAAAAGTTTGTCGCCATTATTTACGCATGAAATTAATAGTATAAATAATCATGATTTTAAATTACTATCGCTGTTATTTTTAAAACATCATTTATTCGTATTAGTCAGAGTTTTAAATGTCATATTCAAGCGCTCGAACGTCAAAAATCATCCCTCTGAGCGACATCAGTAAACTCGCGGTAACGTATAAAATACCGCATACCGCTCGCTCCCGCACCGCCAAGTCAGGAAGCGGCCTAGCTCTCACCCGCTTAGCTACTTCTGCTGCTGACTATACATGCAAATATATGCATACACCTACTGCTGAAATGAAAACCATTCCTTTTAACTGTCGTAGTCGAGAAAAGATAGAAATTGAAAGAAAAAGATAGAAAACGGATATCGAATACCGAGAAATCTGTCTGGGTCAAGTTAGCTTTCTGAGAATAAGATGACAGACATGATGCATTTAATTGAAATAAAAACAGTTTTTTATCTATAACTTAGGTAGGTATATTAAAAATTAAGGTTATTGGTTCTCTGAAAGTGAAGCGTGATGCGGCAACTGTCAAAACTCAAAAGGCCCTTGAAAAGCAAAGTTTCCTTTTGAGAAAAATACATAGGAAAGCACTTCGAGTACACAAAATAACTCAAACGATACAGAATAGGCACAGAAAATAAAGATTAAGGTACAGTCGGTTCCCCAACATAAGTATCCACTCTCCGATACAACTTTGTATGGCAATGTGGGTACTTAAGTTGGGGAACCCACCGTACGTGATATAAAACTATAAAACCAAAATTAAATAGAATGTACTATTTTAACGGCCTCCTAGCCCAGTCGGTAGTGACCCTGCCTACGAAGCTGCGAAGTAGGAGGTCCCGGGTTCAAATCCTGCTAAAGGCATATATTTGTGTTTATCACGAATATTTGTTCCAGAGTTATGGGTGTTTTGTATGAATCTAAGTATATATTTATCTATATAAATATGTATATCGTCGCCTAGTACCCATAGTACATGCTTTGCTTAGTTTGGGACTAGATTGATTTGTGTAAGATTGTTCCCAAATATTTATTTATTTATTAGTAATAGTGATATCAAACCCAATTAATACCGGTTTTTGTACAAAATTAATACCGGTTTTAGTTATTATCAAAAATGAATGATTAAAATGTGTTATCAAAAGGCAACCATACGACAGTATTTGCTACTGGGTAGGGTATCAGCCATCCTAAGTATTTGTAATTAGGTACGTGTTTTCTCTTTAGTCTTAAATAATAGGCACCTAACTTTTTTTGCACAGTGAAATGAGTTATATTTTGACATTTGAACCGCTCACAGATCACGATCATGAATATTGTAACTGTAGAAAGCTTAATCATTAATTAAACGTCAAAATAACAATTATAAACCATTAGAACAGCATTCTGCACACATTTCTCCATACAGTTGAGATCGAAGAAACCGAGGCAACAAGGCAGAAACAATCTATTTTGGTCAGCGTTTTCCCTGCTGCGTAGTTAATAATTTTATGGATGAAAACTATTATAATTAGAACAGCATTCTGCGCACATTTCTCCACACAGTTGAGACAGGTAAGATCGACAAAACGGAGGCAACAAGGCAGAAATAATCTATTTTTGTCAGCGTTTTCCCTGCTGCCTACGCAGCTACATTATTTTATGGATGAAAACTATTATATTTACTCCGTACGGAACTGAAAAGCCTTATTATGAATAAGAGTTAGGAAAATCATTGTTTTATCTACGGCAATTTATTATAACACTGTCATTTGCACTTTGACAATAAAGATAAGCAAATTTTGAATACGTATTTGATCTATTTTACAAGTTACGTTTATAAGTTTAAAAGTAAATTAAAGGTTATTGTATATCAGCGCTCTGCGTTCCATATTAGATTAACATTTTTAATTTAAAATAGATATCCGTTAGAATGAGAATGAGACATTTATTGAGAAAAAATTTCAACAATGTTTGCACGTCAGTTACAATTAAGTACTTATAAATTATATTTACATCACATGTTCATGCTGATTTTATAGCAAGTTTGGTTATTTTTCATTTACGAATTTACATGTAGGTAAGTACTTTTTTTTTCAAGTCATAATTTTGTTTTAATTAATAGGTACCGATTGACGTCAATGGGATTTAAATACGATTCTAATATAAAAAAACTAAAATTACGTGTTTAGAAAAATGATTTTTTCGTGTTAAATTACATTTCTACCCAAAACTACTGAAAGGTTTGAAAGAGTTTTACTTGAAAGAGCGTTCGCTTTTGACCGTGATTATCAATCATCGGCAAGGTTACGCAACTGAATGGCAAATGACAAAAACTCTATTTCCCAAGTTACGAACTTTCTAAGATCTATTTGTAATTTGTAAATGGTTTCTTTTGATTCTATTAACTACGTGTAACGACTTTCTTTTGTATTTTTGAACTGTATTGCCTATTAAAAAAGACGAATCGGTTTTCTATAAATGATTTATTGCAACTAAACACATACAGGCACGGCGGCGCCAAAAACATAGATGATTAATACAGAAATTGGTCACATCAACTACACTAGGTACACAGTCAACATTTTAGACTATTTTTAAGACATCCGGAGTAGGAGGAAGCACTCTTTAGTAACATTCGAAATTTCTTGAAATCTTGTTATTATACCTAGGTAACATTTGTGAATTTGGCGAATGACAAAAGATTGCTCCAAAATACTCCAAATAACGTGGCTACTAATCGTTAAATTAGCTAAAAAATGCTATTGTTACAAATTCGTATATTTTATAAATCATTAATTTTAAACTAAATAAGTAGGTAAAAGTGTATCTTTTCGGGACCGTACATACGTTTAGAGACTTTTTACCTGAGTGTGTGAATTTGACAATTGACATATACCTACAGTGATTAGAGAATGAGATTTTTTAATTATTTCAGCGCCATCTATGCAATACTTTACGCGCATAATGATATCTTCATTAAATGCATGCATAGGTACTGCATAGTACCTTAAACAATACATACACAAAACTACGGCCATAAACCACGGATTTGTAAGTCTTGACCACATGCACGCAAAAACCGGTTTTTCGATCATGATAAAAACCGTAATTTCTTAAGCCGCACGCATCACTAGTTACGTGAGCGTTTGATGAAAAAAAATGCATCGATCACCTAGCGATTTGCATATTGCATATTGCATTCCTATGTCTTACGTGTTTTATGCATTTTAATCGATTGCATACCGTAATTGTATTACAACTTTCAGTTTTATTGGAAAATTATTTCGACCTATTTTGTTGTTTATCTCAGTTATCGATTTTTATATGTCATCAGAGTAAAAATAGGAACTTTATAATATAGGTAGCATTTTGTAAATTACATACCTACTTTAATATTGTGTGTGCTTTTAAACCTGTGGATTAGGCATATTGCGTTTGCGGCAGTGATTTAGAAAATATAATAAAGGTAAAATATAGAGAGAAAAAAAATTTTTTACGTCCTTCGGTGTGAATGTGAGTGTGTAGATTAAACTTTATTGCTTAATGTATAACATCATAATCAAAACCGAGACAGATAGTGCAGTAATAATGACAATATTCAATTGGATACTTACTTAATACATTTTTCAGCAAATATTTCGAAACATCACTTCCTGAACTTCACTTTTATACATTACTAGGTTTTGCCCGCGGCTTCGCTCGCGTTAAATTCGGGGTAACACGGTTCCTCTTTGCCCCCCGTAATGCTCCATACAAACTTCCACCCCCCATTTTAGGGAAGTGGGGAGTTAGAAAGAGACAAAAAGTAGCCTATGTCACTCTCCATCCCTTCAACTATCTCCACTTAAAAAATCACGTGAATTCGTCGCCCCGTTTTGCCGTGAAAGACGGACAAACAAACAAACACATACACTTTCCCATTTATAATATTAGTATGGATATGGATTTGCAATTTTATTTTCTTTCTTGGCATCTACTTATCTGAAGGCATTCATTACACATCGGCATTTATTTAAAAAGCGTGAAGAACTAATTTAATAAAGCATAAAAGAAATGCCTTGAACTTCCGCTTGCAATGCAAATACAAATCGAACATAACCTAACCTTATGTTTTCGAAAAATAAAAATTAAAAAGTAAAAATACGTTCGGATACTTACTTCATCTGCTTTCGGGTGTTTATGATTACAATGCACATGATTATGTTCAACTGTAGTCACAGCTTTATTAGATAATTCATTAACAAAAGTGTGGCAGAAAACATGATCCAAACACACTAGTAGTAGCACTAACAAACCAGACACTCTCACAAACATAACTGTTGTTATTTCCATCATTTTGTCGGCAATAACGACTTGTTTCACTCAATACATAAACAATGTTATTGTTTACATTTTACAATTTGAAATCGCGACTAGACGTGCGGTCTCCATCGAATACGCGGCGTAACTGCATTACCAATTGTATTTCATTGCCTCCGTGACTATAAACTGCTTTGATGATAATTTCAATATATTACATACACATTACTAGTAGACTGCATTCTCAAATTCAACTTTATTTCATAGATAGTAAAGACTATAATCATTTAACATAAAAATGCATTCAATAGCGTCTACTCGAACGCGCGTGACAGCTGTTAACCTGACAGCCTTTTTTTCAATTCGACCGGTTAACTATCTCTTTTTGGCGCTTAGATAAAGAAAGAGATACATATAAATGTGGGCGCCGAAGTTAAATTGAACGTGTTAGTAGATTTTTAACGCAATTATCAATAATTTGTACGCCCACACGATTGCACTGTACTGATTCATACACTGCGAGTTGTAGAACTTGATAGACATTCTCAAATTTGTGAAAAATATATATGGTTGTCTGTAAAGTCGGTTTACGGACGATAAGAATACATTGATGAAAATGATGAACCGTAACCTTACCGTGGAGATCTGTCCACAACATTACCATGGTGATCCTTGAGTATAAGTGGTGATCTGTCCACAACGTGAGACTTTTTCGTGCATGCTACCGGTGTTCATCGATTTATTTTATAAGACGTTATCACCTCAAAATTCGCGTTACACTGAGTATACTTTTCATAGTAGGTATCACCTAGATGTGCGAGCGGCGTCCAATAGTAGGAAAAAAGGGGCCTATGGCAAATGTCGAAAATCGAATTTCGATTTTCCATGGTAGAAAACAAGGTATCGCTATCTCTATGTAAGTCACACCACTATGATTCTCACAATTTAAATTTTGGGGTAATTTTAACTAAATTAGGTGGGATGCGGATGTGGCTCATTGGTATACAGGGCGGAAAGATCGAATGCCACATGGATGGCAACTACCTTAATTATTAAACTTATAGAGATGTCATATACAAAAGAAAAAATGAACTAGGCCTCCGGTGCCCAGGGCTGGGAGCCCATAGCCTTCCGATATTTTGAATGTATATTTAGAGAAAATTTTACCTTATCAGTAACCCTTTCAATCTGCATCATAAAATACGGCACGTTAGTTTTTGTCACATTTGACCGGTTCGAGTCCCGACTGAGCAAGCGATTTTTCATAAATGCATAAATGCAGAATTTATTGTTTTTAAAAACAAAGGAAAGTCTCCTTCACACAGAATGTGCTATTTACAATATTTAAGGTAGTTGCCATCCATGTGGCATTCGATCTTTCTACCCGGTATATTATATATTCTACTAGATGTGACATCTAGAACAAATTTTGTGCGCAATGTTTGGCGATTGACTGCTATGACGGAATCAAATAGTAGTATAGACTTGTAGTGATTTTCACGACAACTTTAGGGACAAAAAAAATCTTAGGGATGTCATCACCTGTTACTCAATGATGTGGCATAGTGGATTCTGCAACTCTGGTAAACCTAAAGCTGGCCCTGCACTCCGCAAGGTGGTCACATCCACTAAGTTAAAATTAAAAAATGTTGAATCAAAGTGGTGTGTGTGACGTAGTGATGGGAATAATGTTTTCATCTCTCCTGTTCGGAAAGTTTTATTTTCCTGGGTAGATAGCCGGGTGGAAAATTGCTTTTCCATCCCTAGAGTGGAAAGTAATTATCTGTGTTAATTGTGGATTGCATGAGCCGGTGCCCGCCCACCCGGATGCCCTGCTCCCCGACCACCGACAAAACATCGAATTAGTCTTTTTCAAATTGTTAAAATTGTACTTAACATTTTTATAGATTATTCTTTACATACCTGTATTATAAAATGTGCGTGTGGTATTGTACTTTCCTCACAGTCGAAATGAAAAGCAGAGTGTTTAACTCGGGTGAAATTACCCATTTCACCCTCGAACTAAGAAATATTTCAGGTGAAATGGGTCACTTTCAACCCTTGATTAACAATCTACTATTTCTTCTACCATGAAACATTCGAATATTTTTAAAATATCTTATAGATTATAGATAGAGAGTCAGAACCCTGGAGATTTAGAGATCGCGAGCATCGAAACCTCTCTAGTCAGTTAGCTATATTAATTATCCATATTACTAGATCCGGGAATCTGGCAGTTGTTCATCGGTGGAGGTCCGCTTCCCTCTGAGTTTCAGTGGCAGTGACATCGAAATCACTGTAGTCAGCTATATTATTTATCCATTTTACTAGATCCGGGAATCTGGCAGTTGTTCATCGGTGGAGGTCCGCTTCGCTCTGGGTTTCAGTGCTCTCAAAATCGTCTCACTTTTTGCGGGCTAGCTCTTAGTTACTTATGTAGGTCATACGTAGGTATAAAAGAAATGTAGTTAACTATGAGCATCGTGTGTTGTAATCATAAAGCTCTATAAATGGAGTACGCTTCGCCTCATCTTTCCAAACAAAAAAGTCTGCCAAAATCGGAGGGGGGCGAGGTAGCACGCATGTGATGTTTTCTAGTCAAAGGTACATCATTGTCAGTTGTTAATACAGTTTATTTCTAAATGAATTTTTATGGCAACAACGCTTTATTGACAACCGACAAAGATGTACCTTTGACTTGAAAACACCAAACATATTTGACATATTCTTTTTATACTTCATAACACTAAATGGAGCAATAGATAGTCGACTGTACATACGTTAACACATGGTTCATTATTGGATGCAGTCTTTGTAAATGTAAAACGAAAAAGCCAAGGATCATTTTTGATTGTATTTTCAAACAAAATATAGAAGACTGCAATCCTTAAGCGCGTTAAATATGGAGAAATGTCAAACGTCAAATAGTTACTGCCCGTCAGAAAGAAAACGATTGTCTTTGAATCGATTCTGTAAACGAAGCTTGATTTTCGATTTAGGTTAAATCTTTTATTACGAAAGTAATGATAAATAAAGTAAAACTTTACATACATCTGAAATGGTATTTCATCTTTTTGTAAACTAGACGAAATATAACATTTATTACATCCAAAAACAGCGCATAAGGGCATTTTTACGGAGCTTGTTATCCATCGACAGCGATGATGAAAGTGCGTGACATCGATTATTGAAATAGTTTTTATAGATGTACTAGATTTTCCTGCCAATACTTTTGACAGAGGGGAAATGATACCTAAGGCCTCTCCTGGTTTAGAACTCTCTGGTTGTAATCATGTATTCAATAGGTATTATTTATTTAGGACGCGTACAGACATACTGACCGATGGCGTTGACTAACTCGCGCCGACTGACTTACTCGTCTACGAAACAAAAATGGTTATGATTTTAGCAGTAACCATGTATGAATCTTGAAGCAAATCAAATTATTTTGTTCAATATTTTTTGATTTGCAATTTTTAAGTAGTTACATTACTATATATAAATAAACTGAAAATAGATGTCATATACTTCATAAAAAGTGACCAAGCCCTCCGGTGTCCGAGGCCAGATTTGAACTGGCGTCTTCAGCTTTCGCGGCTGACGTCCTGACCACTAGACCACCCGGTCACGGCGGAACTTGACAAATTTTCTCATGTATATGCAATCTCTGAATTTGAAACGGCTAGGCGCCGTTGACCATACTCTAAGGGCATGCGCGAATGCGGAATGGGAATGGGAAGGGAATGCGGGAATGGGTCACCCGCGAAAGCTGAAGACGCCAGTTCAAATCTGGCCTCGGACACCGGAGGGCTTGGTCACTTTTTCTGAAGTATATGACATCTATTTTCATTAAACATGTATGTTAATATTTGTGCCGATAACGGCAAAACTACTACGCTGACTCTCGTAAATAGGTATAACGACGTAAGGTGCGTTGGGGCGAGATCGGATTGTAGGAAGATTGTCGTGAATTTATCTAAAAAACAGACAGTAATCGTGTAAAAGTTTGAAAAACTTTATTTTATATTCCTACATACCAAGCTACATATTATGACTTGTTTAGACGCGTGGTAATTTTTACGCAGAACCTGTTGTGAGTGTGATTCTAATCTAAACAATTCTTCAAGAAATATACAACAACATAATACTACAACATACCTTTTCTTAGTTTTCTTGCAAAACAACATACATTTTATAAAAATTTTAGGGTTACTGTATAGTATTAAAGGCAAAGTCAGTAAAAGACTGACAAAATTCATAGGCGTGCCACACCATTGTTCTACATACCTAGCATCTCCTTATGTTACCCGGTAAGCCGGTAGGCGAAAATGGTTGAAATTACCGCCTCGTTTGATAATTTAAATTAGTTCTTGAAATAGGCAATTTTTTTCTTAAAAGTATTTACACTTAAATATGCAGGCTATAAAATTAACGCATTTTTAGGAGCGTTTAAAATAGATAGTACCTAATTTAATTTCCATTTCCATGCTTATAAACTATGCTCTCATTGTAGTTTTCTGTTTTTTTTTCATACTACGACGGTGGCATTCTAACATACAGCCAGCGTGATGGTAAGCAGCTGCCGTAGAGGAGAGGACTCACTGTGTTGACTGTTTATAGCTCACTGAACGAAGATGACTAACTGCCTCCCCGTTAGCGCCACCCCCATCCCCCATCCACCGGTACTTTTAGTATGTTGTGTAAGCCACCTTTACCTACAACTACACCAAAATTCGGCTATAGACCTCTAAGTTTTCCTACATTGGGTGGGCTATTATGGGACAAGAGTATCCCCCATCGTGAACACACAGCTGGTAACAGTGACAGCGCCATCTACAAGGCTAATGTAGCACTCGCCGATGTTTAAGCATTGACAGTCTTCTTTACTTATTTGTCCCTGGCCAGTATTTTTTTATTTATTGATGTTCAGGACAACAACAGCCTTAAATAAGAGTATTACATATAAATGGTTACATAACAGATGGCCAATAACAGTTATCCATAAATTACTAGGAAACAGTACAAAAATGAAGTGTACAAAAAAAGTCAAATAAAATGCTCATCGCAAGCAAGAAGAATTTTATAAACAAGATATGTTTCCACTAGTACCGTGATTAAATCATTGAAAACCTGTACACCACTGAATGCCCAATACCAAATATATTTAATACAAGCCATAGCAAAGACCAACTTTAACTGCAGTATTGTAGAGGATCCTAGCAGCTACGTGTAATGATTACATTAAGGCGGCCGAGAAAGCAAAGTGTCTATTATGGCCGTTACGAAACATGTTTTCTTTAAAATAACGGTCAGTTGTGTACTTTAATCTCACTTTCGTATGTTTGTATCAAACTATGAAAGTACCTATAACAGTCGTATAAGGGACCACTGGGAAAATTTCCCTTTTTTGATGCCGTGTAGTGTAGGAATAAATAAAAAGATAAGTATAGTTTGTTCGGCGGCTTACGGACAAATGCTCCATACTTAAAGTATGGCGCATATCCTTAAGTCACCGGACAAACTATACCAGCACGGCTAGCACGTCTTACGCGCGACTGACGCGACAAGAGACAGATCTGCGCGACTTCGTGCGTTGTAGCTAGTTGGCAGCACAACTTGCGCGTGAAAGGAGCGACAGACCCGCGATCAATCATAAAATGACAGTGACTTGCGACTTTGAACTAAAATTCTTAGCACAACTTTGAGTTCTCTTCGCGTCAGTTGCAGCCGCGGGTGCATGTTATGCTACCGGAAAGCGAGATTTTTGACAGGCGCGGGATGGTTTTCCCTACTCGCGGCTTAAGTCGCTCTTGCAACTTGCAAGACGTGCTAGCCGTGCAGCTTTGATAAAATAATGAGACCATATCCCGTTCCATGTTGATAGTATTATTACCATGAAAGGTCTATGGATACTATTGTCTCTTCTGTGTCTATGGATAACGGCTTCTAGCCTAGTTGGTTAGGTAGTGACCCTGCCTAGGAAGCAGGAGGTCCCGGGTTCGAGTCCTGGTCAGGGCATTTATTTGTGTGTTTATCACAGATATCTGGTGCTGAGTTATGGATGTTTTATATCGTCGCTGTACTTACTCAACCTCGTATCTGAGTTTTTTACCTATTTTTTTTTTAAGTGTATGACTTCGTTTTTTTGTGATAAATCGTAAAAATTAACTCCTATCTTGATCGCAGCTAAGAGTTAAGAGTAAATCGTGATATGGTTTCCTCGTATCTCATAGACACAATTTTTGTAACTGCATTAACCTCGTAAATACATAAATAGGATAAACTTGGTTATCAGTGTTAAGCTTATTTACTTCATTAGGTACTTGGCCACTTAGATACTAAGATAAGTGTCAGATAAGAAAAAACAATAATTATCATGTCACTGTCAATAGTAACTGTTCCAACGCGATTATTGCATTAAAATACACATTACTCGTGATAGATACTATAAATGAATAACCTGGGTTACTTTAAACTACGAAAAAAGGCTTCGTGTCCAGTCTAGAAGCTTACAATGACCACTTCCCTGGTAGTCAACTATATATTAGACGAAACAAATGGAGAGATAATTCAGTTATCACCCGAAAACAACTATTTTGAAGATGTGCCTAGCACTAGCACATATCGCCCCTTAAATCACATCCTGGACGAGAAAACTGGGTATTTTGTTCAGATTTCCTCCACACCTGAATGTGAAAATGTTGCTAGCTCCGATTCACATGACACCGGGTCCGAATATTGTCCCAGTAACTATAGTGACAGCTCATCTACAACTACAAAAAATTGCTATATTACTCTTGATGAAAGCACTGGATTGATACGTAGAAAACGAGCGAAAAAAGGCGAAGGCAATCCTAGAAAATGGAAAAGAAATGAAGTTAAGCGTTTAAGAAAAAGAGGAAAGGCATATACTTCTGTTAAAAGAAAGAAAGGCACCGGTATAGTTGATATGACACTTCGTAAACCAAGAGTAATGCAACCAAAATGCGAATCAAAAAAATGTTATACCAGTAAAATAAAAAAATGTAATGAAATCTCTGAACCTGAGAGACGTGACATTTTTGAAACATTTTGGAATGATCTTTCGTGGGATCAACGAAAATCATTCGTGAATTCAATGGTTACAGTTAAGCCGGTATCGAGACAATCTCAAGGTATTCCCACTAAAAGATCCCGTAACTTGGAATATTTTTTGAAAATTGACGGAGTACTAAAACCTGTATGTAAAAAAATGTTTCTGGGTACATTGTGCCTTGGGGAATGGAGCGTTTTAAATTGGACGAACAATGCTAAAATTAAGAATATCGGTATGACCAAAAAGGCTCGTCTTGCGAAAAAACAAAAACCTGTAAATGATTGCAAAATTGAACACATCAACAAGTTTCTGAACTCAATCCCTAAGATGCCGCCTCATTATTGTAGACAAGACTGTGACAAAATATTTGTAGAGGTGGATTATAAATCATGGGCTGATTTATATCGCGTCTATGAAAAATATTTAATTGAAACAAACATCCCACTTAAGTTCAAAGCTACGTATAAAACTTTCCTAGGTGTTGTAAAAAAAACAAATTTAGGAATATACAGACCCAAGAAAGATCAATGTGATCTGTGTTATGGCTATGGCTATAAAAATAAAAATGTTGAAGAGGAAATTTATCTTACTCACATACAAGAAAAAGATAGAGCCAGAACTGAAAAACAAGAAGATAAAAAGAACTGTTTAGAAGGAAACATTCACATGCTTACTATTGATTTACAAGCAGTGCAAACAATACCAAGTCTCTCTGCAGGAGCCCAGTATTTTAAGTTAAAATTGTGTGTTCACCAGTTCACAATTTATAATGAAAAAGATGGTAGCGTGTCTTGCTATGTCTGGCATGAAGCAGAAGGCGGTATGGATGCAAACATATTTACGTCTTGTCTTTTAGACTGCCTAGAAAGTATTGAAGATAAAGATAAACCTATCGTTATATTCAGTGACGGTTGTGCCGCACAAAATCGCAACGTCACGCTTGCAAATGCTCTACTCAATTATGACAATGATGATTAGATGATCAATGATGACTCAATTATGATGATTAGATATAACGTAAAAATCTACCAAAAGTATCTGGTCGTTGGACACACACAAATGGAATGTGACTCTGTACATTCAACTATTGAAAGACGAAAAAAAAATAGGGAGCTTTATGTTCCAGCAGATTTCATTCAGATCATAAAAGATACTAGAGCAAAACAGCCATACCAAGTTAAATACGTTGATCACAAATTTTTCAAAGACTTTTCAAGTCTGGGATATTACAAATCCATAAGACCAGGCAACAAGTCTGGTGATCCTTGCGTTATCAATATAAGAGCACTACAATATTCCCAATCGGGAATTAATTATAAACTGCACTTTGATAACGACTGGAAACTGTTACCTCAACGCTTGAACCGACGGTTGCCTTCGTCCCATGACCTCCGAAAACTATACCGCGGATCTTTGACGATCACTAAAAGAAAATACAATGATCTGCAAAGCTTAAAAGCAGTGATTCCTCAAGATTACCATAGTTTCTATGACCTTTTACGCCATGAATAGTAAAAAAACTGTTTTCATTACATCGAGAATTATTTTTTGTTTAGTTTGACTTAGTTTTTACGAATTAAAGATAATGTGAAATATAAACTTTAAAACCTCGTAAGCAACTCTTTCAGTAACCTAATAATATGTTCACTTTAGTACTGTAAACTCGTATCTCCAAATTTATACATAACTTTTGAAGTTCAAGGATAAACTATGAGCTGTTGCTTCCAAATAATCATTTTGTATTGTTAATAAGATAATTTGATTACAGAAAAACTTTGGTAATTAATAATTTATGAAATAAGTAGTTTTTTAGCTCTACTGAAAACATCGGTTTCTGCAGATACGAGTTTGAGTAAGTATAGCGACGATATGTATTTAATATATCATTATTTAACATATAATTTATATTCAGCGAGGAAATGCTGCCAGCGTCCTCGGCACGAAGCCACAGGGGCCCATTTTAGAGATAGATTTTTAGTTTTTAGTATTTTTAAGTAAGTTAATTTTAGTTTATTTAAGTTTTTTCCTGTACCTATTAAATAAATGATATTGTTTCGATTTGTATTTAATTTTATTTATCTACATTTATCTATTATATATATCGTCCCCTAGTACCCACAACACAAGCCTTATTGAGCTTACTGTGGGACTAGGTTGATTTGTGTAAGATTGTCCTATGATATTTATTTATTGAACCAATTTAGTCAACAAAGGGTTTTACCGACCACTTCAGATGATTATAGGGACCATCAGTAGGCCCACCGGTTAAGAACCACAAGTATAGTTGGTATATGGAACTTTAAAAATTCTTAGATTTCTTTCTTTCTTCTTCATTCTAATGGTGTCCGAAAGTCCGAACACGTCATTTATACTTCGTTTTTTTTTTGAGATTAGAAATTGAGTAAACATAGAAACAGTAGTTGCCAACCTGTTCTAAATGTTCAATTTAAACACACTGCAAGCACACCAACAAACGATTAGTTAACAGTTCACATTTGTGAATAAATAATAGCAATTTGCAGATTAAATAATCTAACACAACAATGAAAACACAATTTCGTTTTGATTATCACGTTACGAGACACGTGAAAATAGAGAAACTGACCTGACAGTGGAGCACGTACGTTCTTAAACGGAAACTTAACGTCTAGTTTTATATTAGTATTCACGAAAATTATTAAATTGACAATCACAATATACACTTTTAATACATTTTCGTAAATAAAAGTGCTTGTAAACGTTATTTAATAGTTTTGTTATATAATACTAAATAATAAAACAATTGTCTTTGGTGATGGTAAAAGATTTGGTGGACTACGAGGTGGTTTTTGTTGTTGTATGGCACTCAAGCCTGCCTTTGATTGCTCCATAACCCTCTAACCAAACGCACAACAATAGAGGAAGCAAATACCTTTACTTAGATAAGAATCACAATAAGCTTTAAACATTAAAAACTATCCAGGTATGGCTGAGAGATACTAATGACAGATGACGCCAGAAAATATTTAAAAAGCAAACCATCCGTTTTGAACCTCTTCTTCTCTTGGTATTTTACTGTGCAACATTCACAAGAACATTAACAATGATAAAAATAATTTTTTTTTGTGCATATGACTACTATGAAAATATTATTAAATACTCAATAAATACGAAGGCATGGCTTTACTATAAATACAAAAATATTTAAGCATGTTTAATGACGGCGTAGGCACTTAGACAGTTGTGACATGTATCGTGTCTCACGTGTCTGATAAAGAACCCTGTACATCGTTCTGTCAACTTTTTTCTAATCTCAAAAATAACGAACTATAGGATTTATAATATGTGTGTAGATAAAGCAGTGTATGCAACTGTACGTAATTAGGCCTTATTACGTAACAGTTACATAAACTACTATTATCTCTTTATTTATGGTTATGTTAAGGGTATCCGCTGGGGTTAAAAATAAAACGAGACACAATTTAAAATAATAATTTATTTCATCATATACTATGAAAAATAACACCATTATTTACACAAAAATATCCTTAAATAAAAACATGAAAGCATGTGTATATTAATGTCTAAAACCAACAACCAATCAACATAAACATAGTTTGGCCAGTGAATCTAACTTAGAGCATAGACAGAGAGAATCATACTGTATCTTTCTTACGCTAGTACCATCACCAATAAAAAAGGATGAGTATAGCTTATTACTTCTACTGTTATCGCGGTTTGGTTTGCAAGACTGCCTTGCATTTTTATGACATTATAGGCAGCGTTCATTAACTACGTATCAGGCTTTGATCGATATTTCAACCCCCCCTTTGGCAAGGTTTTGCCATGGATTTATGTGAAGTGGATCCAATTCTTCGGTCACAAAGTGAGGCCGAAAGAGAAGGCTATCTAGGGGACTGTGTCTCGTTTTGTCTAAGGAGGTAATGACACTAATGACGTCATAAAAATGGCAATATGTGTCAAATGGGCAAATTTTGTAACGAGTGCGAGTGAGACACCGCCCAGTACATTATGCTCTCTATCGGACCGTTTTTACTACTTTTTACTAGTCACCTATGATTGAACGACTGTTTTACTCGGTAATTAGGTTCAACACTCTCGTTTTACTGACTGGCGTAGTTAAGCATCCAGAAAGATACGAGACTGAGGAACAAAGGGTCACCAGACACAATACTCGTAGGAAGGACCTGAAGTACTCAATTGAGCCTAATTTCCAAATTATACATCACTGTGTGCGATATCAAGCCGTAAAACTGTACAATTGCTTGCCTAAAGAGTATAAGACGATAGATAATGTAGATACATTCAAATACCGATTAAGGGACTTTTTATTACGGAAATGTTGACGAATTCATTAGTGATGCACGCTTTTTAGATGTTTAATGTAATTTTACTGACATTTATTATATCGTATTTAATTAATTTATATTTTAAGTTAATGCATGTTATTTTTAGAATTGTAATTGTGACTTATGAATTAGTTACATATAAGTTAATTGTAATTTTAGGTATATTTCCGACATGATTGTAAATTGTTATGGAATAAATTATCTTATCTTATCTTATCAACTGTGGCTAGGGAAAAAGTGTTACAATTAGATCCGCTTCATATAAATCTAAAGGTTTTGCTTGATCTCCCCCAACACTCAAAACTAGTCATGGGACATGACCCCCCAAGTCCCCCAACATAGACTAATAACCCAAGACCCCGCATAGCCGGGCGACCCCCGCTGCCTCGCTCGAAGTAATTTCACCCTATAGTGAGACACTAATATTGGAAGTGACAATAAACTTAGTACGTTTCCATGGCAACCATTAATGTCTGACTCTCTCTTACGCCCCACGGAAGAATCGCGCGTTCCCTGTGCAGGAACTAGCAATGCGAGTTCCCCTCCCGCACCCCTTCTTTTTGGCAGCTTAGGTTTCAAAGAAATAACGCGCTAAGCGGAGTATAGAGATATCTTGTATATGACCTTAGGTTTTTAAAGAGATATGGCAGTTCTAGGGCTTCCGCCAGACTTCAGTGAAAATAGCATGTTGTACGGTAAATAGAGGCCTGGCTTTTTGTAAGGAGATAGCTACTCCCTACAAACACGCGGCAACCGTGGCCAGAATAACCAGATATGACCCAAACAGTGGTAACAACGGTTTTGAGACTAATTCTTCATTAGCTGCACACTTGTTCGTTAGGTCACCGCACAATAAGCTATGTATTACACATTGAACGACGAAAATTAACAAAAAACTAAAATCAATTCTCAAGACACAGGCGTGTTGGCGTCACAAGCGGCTTTCCGATGTATACCTTTGATTGAAAACATCACATATTATCATTTCAGCCAGTGTTTATGACATGTCTCAAACCTGCACGGATCCCTATATGAAGCCCATTGAAAACCCTATATTATTTTTTAAGATCGCAAATGTCAAATTCAGCAAGGAGTATCTTCTGTACTTGTTCTATTATCGAACGAGCGAAGCGCAAGCGAAGCAAGTTCTTACAAACTTCTGGCTACTGGGACGTCTCGGCATTTCGATGGCTTTTTGACTTTGAGCGTTTGTTCCGCGATAACTTTAGTAACGTTCTTCTGATCTTTATGAAATTTGTTGGGGTTGGAGCAGAGATACATATAATTTGAGAGTTCGTACATGAGCAGGATCGACCAAGGGGTTATGGAGTTAGAAGGCGCGAAACAATTATCATACGGGTCTTGTTATATTGGTCGACACGTTTGCAAGTAAATCGCGAGTTCTCATTCAGGACTACTAGTAATAGTCGTTTATATACATTTGTACGTTTATGCGTATAATGGCTTGTCTATATCCGTGCCTACTAATTCTGCGAAGAATTTCTTGGACATCTCGCACCGTTTGCTCACGCAGTGGGGACATCTGAAATCAAAGATATTGATAATGATCTATAGATATGAGATAATTATAGCGTAAAAAAACATTAGGTACATTACAATCAAGTAACAGCGAATGTCATCTCTCTCATATATGGAGCAGAGTTTATAAACTCTGCTCCGTGCCGTCTGAAACGCTGTATGGAAGCAAATTGCTAAGAAATTTGATAAATTTAAATACCCGTGGCTCCAATACTATACTAAAGTAAATTTTTTTTTTTTTTTTTTATACCACGACGGTGGCAAACAAGCATACGGCCCGCCTGATGGTAAGCAGCTACCGTAACCTATGGACGCCTGCAACTCCAAAGGAGTCACATGCGCGTTGCCGACCCTTTACAAAAAGGAGGATTCACTGTGTTGACGACTAAAGGAACAAGAAGGTCCCTCATCGTCAACACACTGGGTCTTCTTTGAGCTCTTTGGCAACCTTACTCACCAGCAGGAACACAACACTATGAGTAGGGTCTAGTGCTATTTGGCTGTGGTTTTCTGTAAGGTGGAGGTACTTCCCCAGTCGGGCTCTGCTCCAGATTTGAGCGATGACATTCGCTGAACGTGCCCTACCACACTTAGTAAATTCACACGAAAGTATCCCAAACGTTAGTAAAAAATAAAATTTAAATGTAATCCATTTAAATTTTATTTTTAAGGAGAATTATTGGTTATTTGGTACTGCATGTTGAACCACGAATATGTATCGCTCAAATCTGGAGCAGAGCCCGACTGGGAAAGTACCTCCACCTTACAGGAAACCACAGCCAAATAGCACTAGACCCTACTCATAGTGAGTTCCTGCTGGTGAGTAAGGTGGCCAAAGAACTCTAAAGAGGACCCAGTGTAAGCTTATGTATATCATCATTACATAGTATAAAACAAACTCGCTTTCCGCTGTCTGTCCCTATGTATGCTTAGATCTTTAAAACTACGCAACGGATTTTGATGCTTTTTTTTAAATAGATAGAATGACTCAAGAGGAAGGTTTATATGTATAATACATGCATAATATAGCAGAGAAACAATGATGATTTTAGAGGTTTCTAATGTGATGTCGTAAATAAACCCATTTTTTGCGCTTACATTGCAAACGCTGGCTGAACCCTACGAGATAGATCAAAATAATGTACTACAGTATTGTACACCTTAAAAAGGTCTACAAAAAAGTCCGCGATGGTATATGTCTATCACTTAGGGATAACCCACAATAAACATTTTTTATAAAAACTTAGGAAAAGGTGACCTAGGCCTCCGGTGCCCAGGGCTGGGATCGAAACAGCGTCTTTTTAAAACGTCAAAAAGATAAACGCAATGCTTCTTGACAACTGTTTTTACTCCTTGACTGAATATTTGAATCACGAATTTTGACATCACGTAACAATGTATACACCGTGGGCCCATATAACTAGACAGATTTTAACAGTGTATTCCTGATCATATTTAGATACTAAAATGTCCTATAAACTTTTCTGGTATACGCCTAGTTTCAGAGTTAATACCAATTTAAAAAAAATACACTTTTTATTATAACTCATCACAAAACGCCTTTCTAATGGCGTTGTTGCCACTATTGGACATAGTTTACACGTCCTTATTGACAGATATCAAAGTGACAAGGAAAACTTTGTAGAAACTAAACTTTTACAAAAAAAAATGTACCAATTTGTTTTAGGCGATAATTTTATTAATAACATTTGCTTTTCATGAACTCAAACTCAAACTCAAACATTTATTCAGTAAGTAGGCCACAAGGGCACTTTTACACGTCAAAGTAAAAGAGAGAGAAAAAAAATCAAACTACACCAGTTCTAACCCTACACCTCTGACCCGAGAAGAATTATGTCCGGCAAGAAACTCGGCGGGACTTATTTTTTCAAAACAACAGTACATCAAAACTAAACAATACATATAGTGCGTTGTTCTATAAGAAAACATATCAAACCAAGGTTAGATTAACCAACAATAGGTTATAGTTTAAGAAAAATACCAAAGAAAAAAGATGAGTCCAAATCTGACTATTGAAAATAAATTACATACAAGTTTGATATACTTTCTTACCTGAACTGTGTCTTCTACATAAATTTCCAAATTATAATAATCCATCATCAACAGTTAGAAACAAACTTTGAATTTAAATAATATAAAAAAAAGTACTTAAGTGATTCTAGTATACAATAAACATACTATTTCTAAATTATACTTAGAGATGTATAAGGTCTCCAAGTGTCTTGAATAAAAAAATATGGATAATCAAGCACCGAATGTTGTGTCTAAAGCCAATTAAACTAAAATTAAATATGATTAATAAAAAGTTACGTAAATGTGTTGCCCCAGTTAGCCTAAACAGACCGGTCTCCACAAACAGCACCCGTTCACGAGTATGACGCATATCTCAGCCATCGCCTCCCTCAACCTTTCTTCGGGAAAGTAGCGACCCGATCAACGACGCCACCATAAGCAGAGCCTTTTAAGCGAGCATGACATGTTCAAGCTGGCGGGCTTTATTAATTAATAAAAACTAGCCATGTTTAGTCTGGTGAGAAACAATATTCTGTGCTCGTATTTTACATGCGTGAACTAAATTACAATATAAAAGTGACATAGAGATGTACATGTCTCTAAGCGTCAGGATCATTAAATATATATCTATACATATAAATATTTGCGAATGCAAGACTTAGAGATGTATAACGTCTCTAAGTGTCCAAATACTAAATAAAAACAAAATAAAATAAAAATGAAAAACAGGTAATACTGGACACTAGTAAAGCTGCTTCATAGAGTAATGTACCTAATAATTTCTCAATTTGTATTGTACTAACTATATCAAGCTACAGGCTTAAAGGCATCGTTATCCTCAATGAATTCCTTTAAAGTATAGTACTCTCTCCTCAACAAATAGCGCTTAACATAAGACTTGAATTTATTTAGTGGCAAATTCACTACATCAGCGGGGACTTTGTTATAAAAACGTGTACAGTTCCCAGCAAAAGACGTACGAACCTTACCGAGGCGGTGGCCAGGCTCAGCAATCTTATCTTTATTTCTAGTGTTATAGTTATGGATATCACTGTTGAGCTTGAATTTATGGATGTTTTTCCGCACATACATAATGTTTTCAAGTACGTATTGAGATGCTACGGTAAGAATATTTGCCTCTTCAAATTTTCCTCTTACGGATGCTCGACCGCGCATTTTATAAATGCCACGTACAGCTCGTTTTTGTAGCACAAATATGGTCCCAATATCAGCTGCTTTACCCCACAACAGAATTCCATACGACATAACACTGTGAAAGTAACTGAAGTATACCAGCCTGGCAGTTTCACTGTTTGTTAGATGGCTGATTCGCCTCACGGCATAGGCTGCAGAGCTAAGTTTCCCAGCTAGGGTAGCTATATGTGGATGCCATTGTAATTTCGAGTCTAAAGTGACTCCTAAGAAAACAGTTTGATTTTCGAATTCCATTATTTCATCATTAATTATAATCTTGCTGCTGTTAATCTGCTTGACGTTGGGAAGTGTAAATTTGATGCACTTCGTTTTCTTGGCGTTCAAAAGTAGGTTATTAGCCGTAAACCAATTTACTACTTTGGAGAGTGTACTGTTAATACTATCGAAGCTGTTTTCTTTTCTGTCCACTTTAAATATCAGAGATGTGTCATCAGCAAATAACACTATATCATGTTTATCTTGCACAATTTTAGGTAGGTCATTAATGTACACCAAAAACAGGAAAGGACCAAGTATTGAGCCTTGAGGCACTCCGAGTGCCACAGGGGACCCAGAAGATTGAGTTCCATTAATAACCACTCGTTGTGTTCTATCCGATAGGTATGATGAGACGAGGTTAAGGGCACCAGCTTTGATCCCGTAATGGCTTAGTTTTCTCTTTAGATTTTCGTGATCAACGCAATCAAATGCCTTCGATAGGTCACAGAATATTCCAACAGCATCTTGTTTTTTTTCCCAAGCGGCAAAGATGTGCTTAAGAAGAACAGCACCTGCGTCAGTAGTCGAGCGACCTCTGGTAAAACCAAATTGATTTCTGGCGAACAATTCGTTTCGGTTAAAATGTGACACAAGTTGATTTAGAATTAGTTTCTCGAAAACTTTGCTCAGTGCCGGCAGTATTGAAATTGGTCTGAAATTGCTTGGTTCTGTTCTCGATCCTGATTTGAACAAGGGGATGACTTTGCTGTGCTTCATTATGTCTGGAAATATTCCTGTATCAATACATTTGTTAAATATATCAGCTAAATGTGGTGCAATCGATTCAACAATGGAATGTAGAACTTTAACAGATAGGCCCCAAAGATCTTCAGTTTTCTTTAAATTTAGGGATTTAAATGTTTTAATAACTAAGTTCGGAGTAACATATGAAAATTTAAAGAAATCTGTACACTCTGCTATATTTGTTTTCAGTATTGCCTCAGCGACGTCAGGCGATGAATGAAGAGACTTTGTTGTTTCTACCGGTATATTAGAGAAGAACTGCTCAAAATGATCCGCAACTTCAAGGTCCGAACTCACTAAATTATTATTAATACGTAGGTTGTAGTGCGGATCTTTGATTTTACGTTTCCCAGTTTCATCGTTGATTACTTGCCAAACAGTTTTTACTTTATCCTTGGAATTTTGGATCTTTCTGGACAGATAATCAGCTTTAGCAGCGGCACACATCATCTTAAAAGATTTAGAAAAGTTCCTGACATAATCTAGGAATTCCGGACTTTTATTAATTCTTCTCAAGTCATATAAATCATAGAGCCGTCGTCTTTTCTCATGAATATCCGGCGTAGCCCAGTCGCTAAATTTCGTCCTGACCTTGCCTTGCACCTTCTTCGGAATGAAACAGGCATCAAATTCCCTTTTAATACAGTTAAACAACTCAATACTCATACGGTTAGGGTTTTCCTGGGTAAATGGAACATAACATAATTGTTTCGTGATATTCCGACTGAATAAATCTAATCGTCTTTCGGAAATTGGTCTGCACATAGTGACTTGTGGAATATCCTCATGTGCAATAAACATTCAAAAAATGGAAAAAAAAAACGAAAAAAAATATTTTTTTTTTGGCGAAATTGACCTAAAGTCACATAATATTTTTTCCTTCTTTTGGTCTTAGAAATTCGTGGTTAAGATCTGTTGGGTTATTCCAGCCCATTAAATAATATAAGACATGTAATTTTAGTAGTTGACGTAGTGTAATGCGTAATTTAATGCCATATCTCTCCCATTTGCATGCTGTATAACAGTAAGACATGACGACCTTGTAAATATATGTTTAAGACCACATACAATATTATGTATTACACATGATCTGCAATGCAATAAATTTTCATTTTCATTTTCCGCATTCCCGGCAGCTTGACATTACCTGTTCAGGAACTGCTTGGAGACCCTGGGCCCCGTCTTCATGTGTGAGGAGACCACGGCGGCCAGGGCCGATATGAACGTGGGGTGGTCGTTGGGAGCGCTCGCTCGTTCTACTTGTATTACACCTGCCTGGGAAAAAGTCAGTCTATTTTAAGCATTTATAAGGCGCAGAGAATATACTTCTCAACATTTCTGGACCTTATTTCAAAGTGATAGGGTTCAATTTTGCGTTATTTCTGACATTCTTTACAACAGTAGTTGTAGTTTATGCAACAGTTGTATAAGAGGGGTCAAAAAAGGTGAGTGGCGTGGGTAACAATTTGAGCCGTAGGCGAAAATTGTTAAGAAAAACGCCACGAACATTTTTTTACCTACTTATACGACGTTGCATACAATACTTTTTCTACGAATACACTTACTTTTATAAAATGCGAAATTGAAAACTTCATGGATATCGCAGTTATTTTGTCCACATAATTAACAATCATTTAAGTTTTACCTTTTAAAACACTATTTTTCAATAATACTAACATTACTAACACAAATACACACCGTCGTTATTAGATCAATTATTAAAGAGCTACAGAGATTAGTAAAAATACCTAAATTACTTTCAAAGTTTGCAATTTGCCCCAACAAACGAACGGGAAACGTAAAAAACTACGAAGTAGGTCTGTGGTTTTTTTAATATTTTTTTTTTAAGTTTTTTTTTCTAAAAACGCTGCGTTTATTTAGGTTTCTTAGGTTGGCAGTAATTTATTTTATATTAATAGTCGTGTTTGTACGCGATTACGCGATACTATTTTGGCGCTTTTATAGAACAAGTGTTATTTTGGGGAATAGACTAGATAGACTTTTCATCGAGTGTATTATCTATGTTCTTATAAAGGTGTTGATGAATGTATAAATGACAGATAAAAGTACAGGAGTAGAAAAAGGTTTAAACGAGTCACTATTGTCTTGCAGAAACTTTTTTAATATATATTTGTTTTGCATAATGATACTCGGCAGAAGTAACGTTTGGCAGAGTATGCTTTGGCATAAATCATTTAGCAGATTTGTATAATATCGAATCTTATATTGGCATAATTTTGATGAGCAACTGTCTTCTACACAAACAGTACTTTCGCAGATATTTGTTTTGCATAATATTTAGACGGCATAAAGTTGTCAGGCCGAATAACATTTGATTACAAGATAGACTTCATTGCCTTATCATATTGTACAAGACATATGCGGGATTGGATGTATTGCTTAAGTTGTTTCCGCGGGGGTCGCAGTTGTAACCTAACCTAAAACACAGCACAGTATTTAACCCAAACAATGCTGTGTTTTTCACTTTATACAGTAAAAAAAACGGTAAACCCCGAAATTTATTTAGTAAACCGGCCACGAACGAATGAATCCAATGAAGTTCGGATGGAGCCCAGAAGCCGAAGATGTTTGTAAGAACTCACCTTTTTTAAATAACGGTTAAGGTCCTTGCAAATCCTCCAAACAAGTCCAGATCTGGCAACAAACAGCTTTTCTGGCGTTTTTTCTAAACTCACCTCTTTAGCGAGCTCGTCGCAGTATTCAATGTCCAGTTCATGTAATGTTTCTATGTGCTCGTTCACGAACGCTATTGGAACCAGAATCAGGTGTTTCTTCCCTTGCTTGGAGTACGCCTGTAATTTAAAATAATTGATTTTTATTTATTTTATATAGACGTATAGCCTGACCAGAAATATATGATCATTGTCAAGAGGGAGCTATCATTCTCATTTATATGGCAAAAGTTCAGTATAGTCAAAAAGTACATTATTCTCTATATAATAATGTCATCTTGATTTGTTTACCTGTCAGCTCTGATGTTAATTTGTAAATGTTTCGTAGCGAAATTGTTTCATTTCCCGAGCGTTTTATTTCCAGCATTTTATTACATACAATATTTACAATGTTTTGCACTTGACTATGAATAGTATTGCGCATTTCTTGGGATTTATTATTTAATATTAAAAACTTTACTATTATTCAAGTAAACCGCTACGACACTGACAACAATGAAAACCTATCATTAAAATTATTGCCAGTGTAAGAAATTAGTTCCAATAAAATTCCGCAACATGGCGCACGATCATATGTTTCTGGTCAGGCTTTACATACAGGTTATTTTCTCTACAAAATCAGTGTTTGACAGTACTTTGACAATTGAACGATGACACATGACATCTTCATTCTCCATACAATTTTGCCTTTCAACGTACTAGGGTTGACAAGTACGCGATTAGTTTAATTGCTGGACCTGGGACCTGCCCCAATTATTTTATTTATTTATTTACAGATTACGTTACAGTTTACACCAAGCCGCTTATATAAGTAGAATTATTTACACATAAAACTTAAATTAAAAAAATTGCCTCAATCCATCAGTAATTTTAATACAAAACTAGATAAATGTCAGATTTATTACCTAATTTGCCCAATTTAACTGTTATTTAAGTAAAAAACTACTACTGTAAACATTTTATCTTATCTGTGGTTATGACAAGGGAATTTCGACAAAGTCGAAAACGTATCTGATACGTTCCAAGGCCGTAGCTGTCCTTCGTGGAGTTAAACACCCTTGCCCTATGGCCTGGGGCGCCAAATCACAAAATATATTAAATATAGCATGACAAAGTACGGTTAAATGTAAAGCCTGATCAGAAATATATGATCATGCGCTATGTTGCGGAATTTCATTGGAACTAATTTCTTGTACTGGCAATCATTTTACTGACAGAATGATAGGCATGTGTGAGTGCATGTGATAGGCTGTAACTCTTGTTAGTGTCATTGTCGCGGTTTATTTAAATAATAGTAAAGTGTTGAATATTAAATAATAGACGACAAAAAAATCCCAAAGTTATTCATAGTCAAGAGCGAAACATTGTAAATAGTGTATGTAATAAACAGCTGTAAATAATATGTTCGGGAAATATTGCGCTCTGAAACATTTTCAAATGAACATCAGAGCTGACAGGTAAACAAATCAAGATGTCATCATACCATAGAGAATAACACGCTCTATGACTATACTGAACTGTTGCCATATAAATGAGAATAATAGTGCCCTCTTGACAATAATCATATATTACGGTCAGGCTTTAGAAAAAATTGTTCTTGAGCTTGACTTTGTTCAGTAGAGGCCTTGCTTATTGTAAGGTGATAGCTTATTTACCTTAATAGCATCATCAGTGTAGGGCTGCAGCCACGGCAGCGGGCCCACCTTGGACTGCCACACGAGCCGGTGCGGGTTGGGGACTCGCAGCTCGGCCACGGTCAGCGCCACTGTAGCCGCCACCTCGTGGGGATAAGTGTCGCCGCGGGATACTGCCTGTTCAATTTAAATAAATAAATAAATCATATTATGGGACAATATTACACAAATCAACCTAGTCCCACAGTAAGCTGAATAAGGCTCGTGTTGTGGGTATTAAACGATGATATATATAATACATAGATATAGATAAATACTTACATAAATACATAGAAAACACCCCTAAATCAGGAACAAATATTCGTGATAAACACACAAATAAATGCCCTGACCAGGATTCGAACCTGGGACCTCCTGCTTCATAGGCAGAAGAGTCACTACCGACTAAGCTAGGAGGCCGATAGTCTAGATCAAAGGGTACCATTTTGGCGGTCGGCGCTTACGCATTACTCTTATTGAATTTTTACATTGTCACAGGGCGGACACGTCATACTACAAAACTCGTTTGAGCGCGTTTGTGTGCATGGCTCATCTGTACACGCTTCAATGTGTGCGTGCGTCTTAGAGCGCTGTTTCCGCTGTCGTAATGACGTTTGACAATACATCGCCATTTTGCTTTTTATATTAGCGCATCGGCACCTGACGGATTAGCCTACTAGTACCCTACCAATCGGCCGCTGCGGGGTGAGGTAATCCCGTTCGGAGCGGGGCGTAGCGTGGCCATTCCGTATAAAATACTATTATCTATTTTGTGACATTGTAAACCCAGATTCAAAATTGCATGGAGAATTTGTTCAACAACTATTCAAAATTAAAAAGCCATCGAAATGCACAGACGTCTAGATAGATGACAGTTCCGTTGTGTCCGAAGTTGTCTGTAATAACTTCACTTCGCTTACGCTCCGCTCGTTTGATAAAAAAATATACGTCAAATCTCATGCGTGTTTCACCGATTATTCGAAGACGGCTGGACCGATTGGGAAAACTTTTTTGTTCTTCACAGTTGGTCCCAGTGTCATCAGGCCAAGATCTGATGATGGGATCCTGTAGGCCTAGCACATGAGTGTAGCGACAGTATCTCGCGGTCGAGATAGACATCTGTCACTTTCTGATGAATACAGTTAAACAGTGACAGATGTCTATCTCGACCGCAAGATACTGTCGCTACACTCATGTGCTAGGCCTACAGGAGAAATCGAGGGAACTCTTTATATATTATAGGCACACCTATAGCGATTAGAGTATTTTTTACAGCAGCTCGGGCATTTGCTCCTGATATTTTTTTTTATTTATTCTTCAATTTAGGCACATTAAGGCTTGCAATTATTCGAACATTATCCGGGAGGCGATGGCTGAGATATGCGTCATACTCGTGAACGGGTGCTGTTTGTGGAGACCGGTCTGTTTAGGCTAACTGGGGCAACACATTTACGTAACTTTTTATTAATCATATTTAATTTTAGTTTAATTGGCTTTAGACACAACATTCGGTGCTTGATTATCCATATTTTTTTATTATATAGAATATATAGATCAAGACACTTGGAGACCTTATACATCTCTAAGTATAATTTAGAAATAGTATGTTTATTGTATACTAGAATCACTTAAGTACTTTTTTTTATATTATTTAAATTCAAAGTTTGTTTCTAACTGTTGATGATGGATTATTATAATTTGGAAATTTATATAGAAGACACAGTTCAGGTAAGAAAGTATATCAAACTTGTATGTAATTTATTTTCAATAGTCAGATTTGGACTCATCTTTTTTCTTTGGTATTTTTCTTAAACTATAACCTATTGTTGGTTAATCTAACCTTGGTTTGATATGTTTTCTTATAGAACAACGCACTTATATGTATTGTTTAGTTTTGATGTACTGTTGTTTTGAAAAAATAAGTCCCGCCGAGTTTCTTGCCGGACATAATTCTTCTCGGGTCAGAGGTGTAGGGTTAGAACCGGTGTAGTTTGATTTTTTTTTTCTCTCTTTTACTTTGACGTGTAAAAGTGCCCTTGTGGCCTACTTACTGAATAAATGTTAAAAAAAAAAAAAAATACGACTATTTCGAATAATTTCCATACAAATTACTATTCGAAATATTCGGATTACAAGCCCTAATTAAAATGCACTTATGAACGTCAGAAAAAAAACTACCACCGGTTCTAACCCTACACCTCTGACCCAAGAAATATTAGTTGTACTCTAAGTGAAATCATTTCTTTTATGTGTAAGGGGGTGACAACAGCTAAACTCCATCCCTATCTTTGTCAGCGCGAGGAAAAGAGAAACACTCTGTTACGATTAGTATGGGAGCTCATTGCAAATTTTGCAAAATGATGAATTATAAAAAAAACTACGCAATAATTGAGAAATATAAAATAGTTAAGGTTTAGTATTAGTGTTGTGGAATTTTGTCCTTAATTACAGACGAGAAATCAATATAAGTCAAGAAACTAAAGACATACAACTGCTTAAAGCTAATTTTAAGATGTAACTTTGGAATTATTTTCTGTCGAGCCGATTTCGTCCAATCGTGTATAGTAACAGAATTAGTAAAGTTCTTTTTTATTTTCCCAAAACAAGTAGTTATAGCTAAAAAACTGTTTAAGTAAAGTCAATTTGAAGGTCATCTGGTGTTCTCAGCCTCTTAATATTATTGTGTATCAATGGCGCAGGGTTCGGAAGGATAATTATCAATGATAGTTATCTTGATAATTATCGTGATTTTTATGTGTGATTTTATTTTATTTTATTTCCACACTTACAACTATTTTACAGGTGCTAAGCCTAAGACAATAGTGTAACTATTTTTAAGATTAAAAACTAGAGTATACATATACATAATATAACTAGATTATATCATTTCTCCTATAACATAAATAATGCAGCCTTTGTGAATTCATTCAGAGAACATGAAAATAAGTCGATACTTTCCGCTATTACGTTGAGGGTACGTATTGCACGCGTCATCGGTGCCATGCCTAGTAAGTTGGTGCGCCCGTGTGGTTCCGCTAGCAGCCGTGGCCGGCGACGACGCCACACGTACCTATCGGGTACGTACACGCAAACATACCTCAACACCTGGCCGTTAAATGTCTTACCTCTTAATAATTTAAATATATATGTTTCCAGACACAGCTCCCTGCGTACTCGCAGCTCATTGTACCCTACCATACCAAGCACAAATAAATTTGGATACATAAGAGGAAAAAATGGATATACTCCATACTTTCGCCAATACAAAAACCTAACAAATTTATTTTGTATGCGTTCCACCATCAAATGATATTTTGCTTCATACGGAGCCCAGATGACTGCATTGCATTCGAGGCTACTGCGCACGAGTGCATTATACAAGGCGATAATAGCGCCAATATTTGTAAAACTATGTGAACGACGAAGCACAAATCCTAGCATTCTGTAAGCCGTTTTACAAACATTGACGATATGTTCCCTAAATCTGAGATCGGAAGTGAATTTAACTCCTAGGTCTTTAACCTCTCTTACTCTTTTTAATTTGACGGAGTTGATTTGGTAATCATGACGGATGGAGTTGCGAGCTAGAGTGAAAGTAATAGTCACACACTTGGATGTGTTAAACTGCAACCTATTTGCTTCACTCCACAGAACCACGCTTTGAAATCTTGCACAGTCTGCAGTGTTCCTTATTGGTAAAAACATTTTTAAATCGTCGGCAAAAAGCAAACAACCTGAATGTTTGATAACTTGGGGTAAGTCATTGACCATTATAATAAATTCCAAAGGGCCAAGGTTACTTCCTTGGCTTACCCCAGATCTTACGAAATAAGAGTCCGACCTGTATCCCGCGTACTCCACATACTGCCGCCTGTCGCTCATGTAACTCGCAAAGAACTTTAACAGGTGAGGGGTGAAGCCTACGCCGGCTAGCTTTCTTAGCAAAATATCATTGTCAACGACATCAAAAGCTTTACGAAAATCAAAATAAGCGGCGTCAACCTGCCCCCCACTGATGTCCACCTCCGGTAAAATCTGAGTCACGTAACTAAGCAAGTTGCTGGTTGTACTACAACCCGGTCTAAAACCGTGCTGTGCATCAGATAGCTGAGTCCGCAATTGATCATAAATAATACTCTGTAACGCTGATTCAAATGCTTTTGCGGGAGTAGACAACACTGCAACCGGCCTGTATCCTTCGACCCCTTCGCCGCCCCCCCCCTTTCGGAACAGGGACCACCCGGGTAGTTTTCCACAAGTCCGGAAAATGTTCGTTTTCTAAACACATATTGTAAACATGCAGCAGCGGCTCGCCTAACACAAAGCGACAATCTTTAAATATAAAAGCAGGAACCCCATCCGGTCCGGCCGAGCGCTTCGGCTTGAGTTTTTCAAGCGCTCGCATCACCTCCGCTAGATGCAGCCTTTCGAGGTGTATACGTGCGGAGTTGAACGAGTTTTCTGATTCCATCACCGCTGCGCTCACATTGAGTTCAGCTGGAGTGGAGCTATACACCGTTTGGAAAAACTTCGCGAACTCATTTGCACCTTTCTGTCCATCGAGCACTACCCCATCTTTAGATAAACTTTGAGCATTCCCATGTGTCGTTTTTGACTTTACGTAGTTCCAAAAAGCCTTCGGGTCCTCTTTTAGATGTGTTTGGACACGGTCCTGATACTGCGCGTAGGCTTTTTGAACACTTTTTTTTACCTGTGCCCTACATCTCGCGAAATTTAGATAGTTTTCTCGAGATTTGTTCGCTTTATACGTTTTATGGAGAGAGGCCTTACACTTAATTTCACGAATTATTTCACGAATTATTTCACGATTATACCATTCGGGATATCTGTATTTCGATGTCGTCCGATTATAATTTTTTTTAGGCACACATTCGGAAATTACTGTATTGAATTTTGAATAAAAATAATTTATACATTCTTCTGCATTATTTAAACTATATAACGGTGTCCAGTCAATGGAAGCTAATGATGAGTATAACCGTGGATAGTCAGCCTTAGCATAATTCCACTTGTGTTGAACGTGTTCATAATTAGAATCAGAATCAGAATGGGCTTCTTGGCCGCCCCCGCCCCCGCACCCGCGACCGCCGGCACCTGTCAACGTTACCAACACCTCAAGCGGTGGATGATATAAGTCGATTGGGACTAGCGCCTCTGACGCAGCGCTTACTGTAACAGCATCCCCCAACGATGTTAATACTAAGTCTAATTGACGATTATTGCAATTGATAATTATCTATATGATAATAATAACCTTACATTTGTAAAGGTATAGTGCACAAAAAAAATATCGCGCGTGAAATTCAACGTTAGTCTCTGAATTATAAGAGAACTAGCTTTTGCCCGCGGCTTCGCTCGCGTTAAATTCCCCATACAAACTTCCACCCCCCCATTTTAGGGAAGTGGGGGGGTTAGAAAGAGACAAAAAGTAGCCTATGTCACTCTCCATCCCTTCAACTATCACCACTTAAAAAAATCACGTCAATTCGTCGCCCCGTTTTGCCGTGAAAGACGGACAAACAAACAAACACACACATACACTTTCCCATTTATAATATTAGTATGGATAGTATGGATAAAGACCCATACCGGGGATAATTATCCGACAATTCGATAATAGTATTAGTAAAACACTTTATTGCACAAAACATATACATGACCAACAAAAATATAGTGAGTGTGTACAAAGGCGAACTTATCCCTTTAAGGGATCTCTTCCAGATAACCTTTAAGCAACTGAACTTATTACTTTATCGAAACCAACGGAACACTTTAAAAAACAACACAAGGGTAGCTTTGGCTTAAGAATAAGTTTTAGAATGAAGAATATATTTTTTAAGAATAAAATAAGGAAAATAATGGTTTTTGTTCCTACCTATATAACTACGACTAACACTTGGGATGCATTTAGTACACAAAGGTTTTTATACTTTTTGAGTTCGAATATAATTTTGCGTGTATACCCTGGAGGCACAAAAAACTATATGATTTTAGTTGTTTCCTCTATCGTGGAGCCAATTATTAGAATAATACGCTTCTACCGGCCTGGCCAAAATAGGCTAGAGATTTCCGTGCAACGGTCCTATGTAAAGTCACCCACGCTTTCAACGATTAGTACAATTGGGTACTTTCCTGGGTAAAAAAACATAATTCTATTTAGTCCGTCAGTTAGATTATCAAAAAATATTGGATACGTATTTTTTATTTTGTCAATCAAACAAAAATTTGTGAAGATATAGCCCGTTAAAGTTCCGCGTGACGTCATATTATATTAAAAATTGTACTGAAATATGACGTCACGCGGAACTTTAACAGGCTATATCTTCACCATTTTTTGTTTGATTGACAAAATAAAAAATACGTGTCAAATATTTTTTGATAATCTAACTGACGGACTAAATATATTTTTTTAGGAAAGTAGCCAATTACCCTAAAAAATCTAAGGCTGTATTTGTTACACATATTATGGGTTTTTATTCACTTCCTATGCTCGACCCGGACAATATATAAAATTTATCTACACTCATACTGTAAGTACTCTAAAATGCGTTCAAAAACCGTAGACAATGACAAGCATTACAACAAACGATTTAACTATGATAAGTTTCTTATCTGCGGCAGTAACGTAATTTTAACTATGCATGCTCAAATATTGTTAAGCAATGAGTTTCAAATTTGGAACATCGAATTTGATAACATAATGTTACCGCCATGGCCAACTCGATTGGTCCCGCGCGAGCGCCGGCACAATCGAGTAGGCCATGACGGTACAATGGCGGTCATTCTATGGTTTCCGAACAATTAATTTAATATATATAATATGAGTGTAGATAAAGCAGTGTATGCAACTGTACGTAATTAGGCCTTAAAACACTCGTGTGATCTTATTATGAAATTCGCCTGCGGCTCATTTCATAAAACCACACTCATGTTTTAAGGACCCTTATTACGTAACAGTTACATAAACTACTATAATTTACCTTATTATTATGCGTAAGAAAAAATCACACAGTTGAACTTTAGCATTATTAAATATTCGTTCATTAAATACAGGGCGAGAGGAGCTAATAAATATCATGGACAGGTATAAACCGGATATACTGGCGTTAAACGAGACGGGGTTACGACCTGGGGAACATAAGTTTATTTCAGCGATCCCTGGATATACCTTGAAAAGTAACCCACGTCCCGGTGGATAAAAAGGAGGCGGAGTCGGGTTCTATATTCGTAAAGGAGTCCAAGCACGTATTAAACAGCACCCAGCGTCACCATTGGAGCAGATGTGGTTAGAAATAAAAATTCGCGCAATTGGTCGTTTCGCCGTCGGCACAGCGTACAGACCTGAATCCGTATCAGTAGATAACGCCATAGACGCACTCAGTGAATCATTAGACCTTTTCGGGGCGTGTAAGGGCACTTTCTTACTTACTGATTTCAATGTAAACCTTATGAGTAATCGGCCAAATAATAGTAAACTCGAAACATTTCTAGCACAAAGAAGCCTAGTACAGTTGGTAAATGAGCCAACAAGGATCACAAATGACAATGAATCCTTGTTGGACCTTTTTATAACAGATAGTCCGAAATTACGCAAACGGTTATTTGTACAGCATGAGCATACTAGTGACCATGCAATAGTTGTAGCGGAATTAAATATAGCGAAGCCAAGTCAGTTACCACAATATTCCTACAAAAGGTTCCTGGGTAAAATAAATGAAGATGTTTTTAATACTGACCTCAGTTCTATTCCCTGGGATGATATTAGAGAGCTCAATGATGTGAATGAGAAGGTAAAAATGTTTAATGATTTTATTTTCCACATATTTAATAAGCATGCACCGGTTCGTCGCGTAAAAGTAAACAACCATTCGTATCCTTGGATTACAGACAATATCAAAGTTATGATGAACCTGAGAGACTGCGCTCTAGCAAGAGCCCGTCGAACAAAGATGGAATCTCATCGAGAGTAGTTATTATAAAAACCTACGTAACTACACGCACGGAGCTCTGGAAAGAGAAAAATTAGCTTTTTTTACTTTTTTTGTCAACAAAAACAGGAGTTACAGATGTGGAAATATTTAAAAAACTCATCTACGAGGGGGGGTTCAAAAATCCGCGGAACGAAGCAGAAGGAGGTAAAATGTTGCAAAACCTTTTTGCTCATTGTGTATGAGAACTCTTTAGAAAAAAATAAGTCAAATGTCAAGTCAAAACCGTCATTTGTTTTTAAAATATTGCGGAATAAACGTGCGAATATGGAGCAAATTGAATATCGTGCTGTGATAAAATTCCTATCTAAGCAAGGAAAGCCTCCGCAAATTATAATGAATGAAATGGTAGCTGTCTACGGCGACCAGTGCCCTGGTAAAACCATGATTTACAAGTGGCATAGCCTCTTCAAACATGGCAGAGAGTCAATTGAAGATGACCCTCGCCCAGGAAGGCTTATTGAAGCCACATCGTCCGATATCGTACAAAAAGTTGAAAAATTCGTACAAGAAGATGCTCGTCTTAAAAAGAAACAATTAGCTGCATTAGTTGGAGTATCAGATACAACAATATTAAGGATCTTACATGACCATCTTGGCATGACAAAAGTGAGTGCAAGGTGGGTACCGCGAATGCTTAAACCGCTGCAGATGGAAGACCGAGTTGATGCGTCCAAGCTTTTTATAAACTTATGCGGAGATCACCCTGCCCACATATTGGAACGAATTGTGACTGGAGATGAAACTTGGGTTCATCACTTTGAACCTGAGTCGAAGCAAGAGTCTATGCAGTGGCATAAGAAGGGTGCACCCCCTCCGAAAAAGTTCAGGGTGTCAGAATCGGCTGGAAAGCTGATGGCTACTATTTTTTGGGATTCTAAAGGGATTCTTATGATCGACTACAAAGATAAGGGTGTCACCATAACTGGGACATATTACGCAACACTATTAGAAAGACTACGAGAAGCCATTAAAGAAAAAAGGCGGGGAAAGCTGTCGAAGGGTGTGTTGCTATTACATGACAATGCACCGGTTCACAAGAGCCATATTGCGATTGCTGCTCTTAACAAGTGCGGCTTCGAACCGCTGGTTCACCCACCCTACAGCCCGGACCTGGCTCCCAGCGACTATTATTTGTTCCCAAATTTAAAAAAAGAACTATGAGGAAGAAAATTTCATACCGATGAAGAAGTGAAGGAGGCAATTTCGGCTCATTTTGAGGGCAAAGACAAAAAATATTTTTTTGATGGTTTATATAAATTAATTGCCCGATCAAAAAAGTGCATTAAATTATATTGAAAAAGAAAAATACTTCCATTGTTTCATTTACATTGCAATCATTTTATTTCGCGAATTTTTGAACCCCCCCTCGTATTTTGGGAGATAATGATAAGCCACAAATTCCTCAACACCTATGCAGTGCTGAATCAATAAACGAACACTTTCTAGAGCTACCGGGTAAGGCAGACACAGACAGTGAGGTAATGACACTGTATGCGGATAAAAGGATTACTGACCAAATATTTCAAATTAAAGAATGCACAGAAAAACAAGTATCCCTAATAGTGGACGCAATTGCCACAAATGCTAGCGGTCATGATGGAATATCAATCGATATGATACGCCTTACGCAAAATGCTACTCTGCCCATTACAACGCATATTTTAAATGCGTCTTTTAAGTCAAACATATTCCCAGATAGCTGGAAAATTGCGAAAGTGAGACCGATACCTAAATCTAACCAGGCAGAGGATTTTAAAGATCTTCGTCCGATCAGTATTCTTCCGTTGCTGTCAAAGATAGTGGAAAGAATCGTATGTTTGCAGCTGACAGAGTACCTAGAACGAAATCAATTGCTACCACCTTCACAATCTGGCTTCCGTAGTAAACATGGTACCGCAACCGCACTGGCTAAAGTGACAAATGATATCTTAGCAGCTGAAGATAGGGGCATGGGAACGATACTCATCTTGCTAGATTTCTCTCGCGCTTTCGACTGCCTAAACCATGAACTGCTACTCTCAAAATTGGCTTACTATGGAGTTTCTGAATCTTCATGCGAATGGTTTCATTCATTTCTTAATAACAGGCAGCAGTACGTAGAACTACAGACAGAACAAGGGGAGTTGATACATTCTAGCCGCAAACATCTTAGCCGAGGGACCCCCCAAGGTTCAATTTTGAGCCCGTTGCTCTTCATTTTATACACGGCAGACCTGGTAAATGATATTAATTACTGCAATGTGCACTTATACGCCGACGACACGCAACTATATCACTCGTTTGCTCCGCAAGATATAGACGTAGCATTGAGCAAAATAAATGAAGATTTGGACGTGGTCCGCGAATGGTCAGTTAAAAATAACCTAGTTCTTAATCCGTCAAAGTCACAGTATATCATTATGGGAACCAAAAAACAGCGTACGAATATCCTGGAACGAGACCCCAAAATCTACATTGAATCTGAACCAGTTTCTCGTGTAGAAAAAGTGAAAAATCTTGGTCTAATCCTAGACGACGATATGCGATTCATTGAGCATACTAATAACAAGATCAGAAACGCCTTTTACAGACTCAAATCCTTGTACAGTATTAGAAAATACCTCAATGAAAAGGTAAGAGAAACTCTTGTCGAATCCTTAGTTTTGTCGCAGCTCAATTATTGTGATATTGTGTATGGACCGAGGCTCCTGAAAAAGACAAAAAAACCCATTCAGCGAGTGCAAAATGCATGTACCCGTTTCTGTTACAATATACCTAAAAGAGCCCATATCACGCCATACCTTAACAGCAAAGAGATACTTAACATGGAAAATCGCAGACATCTACACCTGGCCGGGACTGTCCGCAAAGTAATAGAATCCGAGACACCACGATATCTGTTTGAGGAACTGAAGTGGATCAAAAACATACATCACAGACCACTGAGAGCCCACAGACAACAAGAGCTAATAATTCCCAAACACAAATCAAAGTCTTTCAAGGGGAGTTTTAAATTTGCTGCAACCAAAATCTGGAATGACTTACCGCCACCCCTGAAGGAGCCGATGCATATTCTAAAGTTTAAAAAATTAATTAAAACTCACCTACTAAAATTGCAGCAAAGTTAAAACCCACATAAATTGAAGTAAATAGTATTTTTGTTAACCCTGCCCACCCATATCTTTAACTCTTCATTCTAAAACAAACATTCCTACATTCAAATAATTATATGCACCACCATTTGATTTCCAAGCACACAGCTTCTATATACTTTACCTAAACACGAGTTTTCATTTCATTCACCTTTCTATTGTATTTTTTTTTTGTACAACTGATAGTTTCGTAGTGTTACGATAAACCCTGTCGCAAGGACCAGTCTGAAAATCAACGCTGGATATCATTCCTAGCATACGTTGAGACTAGTACCTTTTACCAAATTACCATTATTTAGCCATAGTTTTTTGTGGTTATCAATGGCGAGGCGTCCATAAAGTCTTACACATACTTTTTCTTTTCTTTTATTCTATTGGTCAAAAAAAATTAAAGAAAACCCGAATGGACTCTAGCCTGCCTACGAGAACTATAGATACGTCGCCGTTGGTACCTAGACCTAGTATAGGATAGTTTATGTAAAGCAAATCCTTTCAGTATTGTAAAATTCTATTTGTAAATTTCTTTTTTTGGTATTGGTAATAAACATTATTTTATTTTTATTTTTTTATTTTTTTTTATATAACTGAGTGAAATCGGTCAGACATAGTAGACAAAGATTTGTACATTACTTAAAATCCAAAAAAAAAAACAAAAAAATAATTATTAAAGATCATTAATTAAAGCTTGTCCCAGAAAAAAATGTCGTTTATTAGTTCGTATGGAAAAACATAAACAATACAAAATTACCAAATTTTTGACAACATTTTATTAGAAATGTAGTAAACAAAATATATTTTTCACTTCTCATGCTCGTAAAGTTCGACTTTAGGTCGTGCGTGGACGACATAAAATCGCATTTTAAGCTCTAGGGCATAAAGTAAAATTTTCTTCTAAGACTAAGAATGTGGCTCAACAGCCAAACAGAGTCAAAATATATTGCACAATTTAATTGAGCAGTAAAATTTCGTAGAATACTGAAACTTGTTCTTTTATTATATTCTTGCTATAATTATTTGAATTGCGTGTTTTCTATAATTAAATAAATGAAATCAAATAAAATAGGAGTTGATAATGGTTTAGAAATGCCCCGAAATGTTTTTATGACTTGGCAGAAAACAAGTATCTATGTCTAAATTCACATGTTGAAAATTAAAAAAAAAACATAAAAAAATTAATTGGTGGGAACCATATTTGTTTTCATTGTAATATTTTTGTTACAACTTGAAATTGTTTTACGATTACCGATAAATAATTTCCTCGCAATTGAAGTGAAAATTAGAGTGTAGCCCTCGTCCATAAAACCCATTTTACACTCGACTTTATATCAATCCTCGCTCGCAAGCTCGCTCGGATTCATAAACGCCTCGCGTAAAATCGTACGTTTTATGCACTTGTTGTACAATCTACTATTTGTTATGTTTTTGTTCTATTCTTTATTCATCCAGAAACTTCGTAATTTTCTTTTGATACCTGCCATCAGGTTTTGTACATCTGTGTCTGTGATTAGTTTTGAAGCTGTATTCCATTTTCGCTTGAAGTTTTCAACTGATGTGGCGTTAGTTTTATGTTTTAAGAGCTTCTGCTTCATACGAGACCAATAATTTTCTATAGGTCGTAATTCAGGGCAGCTAGGAGGATTTTGGTATTTTTCCACAAATTCGACATTATTGGCTTTGTACCATTTTATCACATTTTTAGAATAGTGGCACGTGGCCACATCAGGCCAAACCAGAACTGGCTTCTTGTGTCGCTTAATAAACGGCAATAATCGCTTTTCCATGCACTCTTTAAGGTATATATCGCCTTTCATAGTTCCTTTAGCAAAGTATGGGGTGCTGCGTTTGCCGCAAGAACAGATCGCTTGCCACACAAGAACCTTCTTCGCAAATTTATCCGTTTTTATTACCTTGTACTCGTCATTGACAGTTTTTCTATCGGTCCCCGAATAAAAATGATGTCTCGGCAGTGATTTAAAATCAAGCTTGCAATATGTTTCGTCGTCCATCACAGTACAGTACTTTTTTGTCGTTAATTTTGAATACAGTTTTCTTGATCTTGTTTTAGCGTCAGTTTCTTGTTTCGAATTTCTATTAGGCACTTAAGTTTGTTTGAACGTCTTTATAGAATTATTTTTCTTTACTCGGTGCACAGTTGATTTACACGTTTATCCTTTTTAGCTAAATATCTTACAGATAATGTAGATTTTTTCAGCAAAGCAGCTATGATACTCTTCTCAATATTTTTCTTAACAAACCCGGTCTTCCGACCACTTCCAGGACGCCGTCGAATACCGCCAGTCTCTCTGAATTGTTTTAGGACTCTTTGGTCAGTTTTAACAGACGTGTTTAGCTCCATCGCCACTTTTTTCGTGGAAATCCCTTGATATTGGACATATTAGTACAATATTTTCTCATGAAGTTTTTCTTGTGGAGACGATATCTTTGAAAATGTGACTGTGACAGATTTTTTTCTAACATTAAATAAAGAAACGAGATGCTTTTAACGTATAATAACCAGCCAGTTGCAACCATTTTGATTGAAACCTGATATACAAACGTTGCGTAAACTAACGACATTTTTTACTGGGACAAGCTTTATCTTGATAATTTCGAACCCTGGGTAGGCGCTCTTGTTGTACAGACGTACTTGTCCCGACTAACAATACTTACTTTGAGCGGGAGGCTGTGCGCCGTGAAGAGTATGAGCACATCATCTCTCACTCCCTCTTTAAACTTAGCGAGTTTCTCTTTGATCCTCTCCGCGAACACTTCTGCCAAGAGAGGGTGCGTGGCCCAGCGCTCGATCAAGCTGAACTGAATGTTCTTAGGGACAGACCTGTAATAATAAATAATAAATATTATAAGACAATCATACACAAACCGACCTAGTCCCACAGTAAGCTCAATAAGGCTTGTGTTATGGGTACTAGACGACGATATATATAATAGATAGATATTGATAAATACTTAAATACATAGAAAACATCCATGACTCAGGTACAAATATTTGTGATAAACACAAATAAATGCCCTTACCAGTATTGGAACCCGGGACCTCCTGCTTCGTAGGCAGGGTCACTACCGACTGGGCTAGGAGGCCGTCCAAAATATCAGATATAATCAGAATCACTACGAGTACATAGTATAAAACAAAGTCGCCTTCCGCTGTCTTTCCCTATGTATGCTTAGATCTTTAAAACTACGTAACGGATTTTGATGCGGTTTTCAAATAGATAGAGTGATTCAAGAGGAAGGTTTATATGTATAATACATGCATAATATAGTAGAGAAACAATGATGATTTTAGAGGTTTCTAATGTGATGTCGAAAATAAACACTTTTTTGCGCTTACATTGCAAACGCTGGCTGAGTCCTAAGAGATAGATCAAAATAATGTCGGCCTCCTAGCCCAGTCGGTAGTGACCCTGCCTACGAAGCAGGAGGTCCCGGGTTCGAATCCTGGTCAGGGCATTTATTTGTGTGTTTATCACAGATATTTGTTCCTGAGTTATGGATGTTTTCTATGTATTTAAGTATTTATCCATATTTATCTATTATATATATCGTCGTCTAGTACCCATAACACAAACCTTATTGAGCTTACTGTGGGCCTGGGTCGATTTGTGTAAGATTGTCCTATAATATTTATAAAAAAATAAAAAAATGTACTACAGTATTGTACATCTTAAAAAGGTCTACAGAAAAGTCCGCGATGGTATATGTCTATCTCTTAGGGATAACCCACAATAACCATTTTTTATCCCGGGCGAAGCCGGGGCGGGACGCTAGTATATTATAAAATTAAACTAGTAGTCCGCCTCAAACTAGGAACTCGCGATTTTCTTGCAAACGAGTTGACCAATATAACAAGACCCTAATGATGATTTTTTCGAGTCTTCTAGCTCCATAACCCCTTGATCGATCATGCTCATGAACGAACTCTCAAATTGTATTGAGCCCAACAAATTTCATATAGATCAGTAAAACGTTACTAAAGTTATCGCACGAGAACTATTCAAAATAAAAAGCCATCTAAATGCACACACGTCTAGGCAGCTGACAGTTCCGTTATGTCTGAGGTTATCTGTAAGAACTTCGTTCGATAATCATACCCGTGTTAGTTAGTTAGTTAGTTATCCTGGGCGTTTTTCCGCAAGTCAACATCCAGTGCCTATTTTGCGTGAATCATACCCAGGTATAACATAACATAAATACTCTTTATTGCACACCTCATAATAAAGAAACACATAAAATACCAGTTACAAACAGTACGAGCAGAGGCGGAACAATTGGCGGTCTTATCGCTAAAAAGCGATCTCTTCCAGACAACCTTTGGAAAGCGGAAACCATAGAAAATAATCAGAAAGTAGGTATGTCCTTAAACTACGTACAAAAGAGAGATATGGGCACTGCGAATGCCATCTCGCTAAGTGTGGTAGGGCACGTTCAGCGAATGTCATCTCGCTGAAATCTGGAGCAGAGCCCGACTGGGGAAGTACCTCCACCTTACAGAAAAACACAGCCAAATAGCACTAGACCCTACTCATAGTGTTGTGTTCCTGCTGGTGAGTAAGGTTGCCAAAGAGCTCAAAGAGGACCTAGTGTGTTGACGATGAGGGACCTTCTTGTTCCTTTAGCCATCAACACAGTGAATCCTCTTTTTTATAAAGGGTCGGCAACGCGCATGTGACTCCTTTGGAGTTGCATACATTCCATAGGTTACGGTAGCTGCTTACCATCAGGCGGGCCGTATGCTTGTTTGCCACCGTCGTGTTATAAAATAAAAAAAAGACTGCTTTGAAATTTTTTTTTTGTTTGAAAGTGTATACTTCACAGTTGGTCTCATTGTAACCATGTCAGGATCTGATGATGGGATCCTGGAGAAATCGAGGGAACTCTCCAACTATTTACAGGCACACCTATAGTGATTTGAGTATTTTTTACAGCAGCTCGAGCATTTGCTTTTGGAAAGGTGGAGGCTAAGTGAAGTTGGTTTTATTTTTGTTAAAATTATGTATGTTTTTATAAGATTGGATGTTACCTGTCTCTGTAGAAGTCTGCAATGGCGTTTAAACTCGACCCTGTGGTGGCGCAGCTGTATTGAGGGTACTGCGAGAATATTATGGCTCTTTCTACTCCGTCCCTGAAATTAATAATGTTTCAAGATTTACACCGTGTTTTACTATCAAAACATTGACTAGCAGGACTATAGGCGGGTCTACACCTGACACACCGCCTCGCGAGGAAATTGCCGCGCGATGTGGCTCGACTAGTGTGGACGTGCCTCGCGATGCGGTGCGTCAGGTGTGAACACGTCTTATTATTATATCATTATTATCTTGGACAATAGCTGATGTGTGTATACCCTTTACCCTTGCAATCGTTTCTTTTTTTTATCTTTGTAAATCAAGCAAAAACTAAAACGGCTATTAGACATGGCAATTTGTAGGGCCCAACCTGTTGTGTCCAACTCCTGTCGGCCCCAACGATCGTTATTACACTTTCCCTACAAATCGCCCCTACCGGCTCAACCTCATCAACAAATTGTCCCTACCGGCCCTAGCTCAACGTTTACAGAGATGCCTTCAAAACATCTAAAAAATGTATTGGTGAAGCACGGTGATAGTACTCATAACAGTACACATTAAATAAAAAAGGAAACTGTTTTTTTTTATTATAGATATTTAAATGACCGCTCTAGCTACCTGAATCTAACTTCATCTGCCCAACCCTTCTATTATTTAAATACAAAACTAGATAAATATATTAATTACCAGCTAATCTACACATTTTAACTTTTATTTTAAATAAAAAACCAGACGAATGTGTAGAAAATGGCTAACATTATAAATAAAAAAGGTAAAATAACTCTAACGACCTCCGGTAAACAGCTGCGTGTGTCGGGGCACTGCCCACCGCCCTAGATCGGGACTCCTACTCCCTAGGTGCCATTACACCTACCAACCCAACAGGTTGGACCCTACAAATTGCCATGTCTAATAGCCGTTTTACTCACTTTTCCAACTGAGTGAAGGTATCCGCAGTGAAGGGGGGCACGTATCGGAACGCGACGTAGTGCTTATGTGGTGCCGTTTCTGGACATAGCTGGTCTAGTTTTTTCGTTAGTAGTTCACCTGAAAAACAGAGTTTAGGATTTTTAGGAGATTTGAACGGCCTCCTAGCCTAGTCGGCAGTGACCCTGCCTATGAAGCAGGAGGTCCCAGGAGGATTCACTGTGTTGACGGCTAAAGGAACAAGAGGGTTCCTTATCATCAACACACTGGGTCTCTATGAGCTCTTTGGCAACCTTACTCACCAGCAGGAACACAACACTATGAGTAGGGTCCATTGCTATTTGGCTGTGGTTTTCTGTAAGGTGGAGGTACTTCCCCAGTCGGGCTCTGATCCAGATTGAGCGAGTGACATTTGCAGTGCTGTGCCCTACCACATATAGCGAGATGACATTCGCAGTTCCCGTACCTCTCTTTTGGTCGTAGTTTAAGAACATACCCGTGTCCGGATGTAGTTTAAGGACATACCCGGGTCCAAAACTAGGTCCGGGACTAGGTTGATTTGTGTAAGATTGTCCTATAATATTTATCTGAACATCCTCAAATGCTACACATTATATCCCCTTTAACTAATATGTCTATTACAGTTATAGACAACTTAAAATGATATCTATAGTTAATACCTTGTGTGTTAGTCCACTTTAATATAGGAGATCCTCCGCCAATCTCACTGTACTTCTTCTGCACTTCCTCCGTCCGTCTCTTGGCGATCCACGGACCTAGCTGGCTTTGCACCGGCAGCTGTATCATGTCCCGGTCTGTCATGATCCGGAGGAGGTAGCCACCAACCTGAAGATTATAAGGAACATGATCAGGAGTCATGGAAATTACAGTCTTTGTCTAGGCAAAGACAAAGAAATAATGTTCAGTGTAGGAGACTAAAATAATTTGAATATAATAATAATTATGGTAAAAGCTGAGAAGATGTGACATATTGATAGCAATCATCTCCTAGCCGTTTTCGGCTAGAACTACTGTGTTCTACCGCTGAGAGCGATGCTGGTGCACTCTTAAGTGACTGATAGCAACTGTATGTCAACTGGTTACTCGGTCCAGAACTGTCATGTGGTTGGTTACATACAGGCGCCATCAGATACAATATTGAAGCGGCCAAGGTGGCCACAAATATCTGAACAATGCCTATATTGTCAAGGCGATAAAGTACTTGTTCAGATATTTTTAAGTACCTTGGCCGCTCCAATATATTTGATAGCTGTTGTTTTACTTAACCCCAATAACCCTTTTAGGTATGATATACAAGTGGAGATCATAGAAACAAAGTTTTGGTTTGATACAGTAACAATTTTAAGCTTAGCTATCATCAGGTCCAATTTGTCTTTAGTGTTAAAGAAAAAAAACCTTTAAGCTAACATTCATAACAGGAGACCGTAGTTACCTGGTCTGTGGTCTCAGGGCCCCCCATATTCAACATTACTATGGCAGTCTTGGGCCTCACACTAGTTGACATCCTCCGCGCCAGAGACGCACTTTTACCTGAAATAAAATATAATTTATATTATTACTATTATTAGTAAGGTATGTAAAAAGAGTAACTTTCTAAAAAATGATCTAACATGTGTAATAGCAAACGCGTTTTATTTCCTAGTCTATTTAAGTATCCCACTGTTGAACTAAGGCCTTTTCAATTCAACTGAACGACTTTCGGTTTAGTGCTTCTGTCGACTTGAAATCATAGCGTATTATAATTTTGTTACATAAATAAGAAAGCCGGCCATTCCGGTATAAACCGACTCCCCGGCATTTTAGCTTCGTATATTCAAACTAATTACTATAATATTAGTAAACATCAAACGGGTTTGCGTCAAGTAAACAGGTAAAATGATAAAATAGTACTTTTCCGACTTACAAATTGAAGAAATCATTCTGTTATCTTCTAGATACAAACTTTAGAAACTGTACAATTTACAAACACAATTTATGTAATATTTGGAGCTAAACTTAACTTCCACTAAAAACTTGTTCATAAATGCCATTAAATTTAATAATATTTAAATAAATACAATAAGAATTTACTTCATTAAAATAGAAACCAAAATTTGATTTGAATGAATGAAATGAATGAAGAACTGAACGATAGCTTAAAATTTCATGTCATAGTGACGTAGGACGTTTGTTTTTTTATATACTTAAGGAAATTGCACACAGAGCATGTAGCAAACATGAAACTTGTGTAGGTTGAACAGTACACTACACTGGTGTGACTGTCAGTATGGTGTCAGTTATATTTATCGAGTAATAAAAGTAAAAAGAAGCGAACTACCCGCACAAGTAACATGCGTTATCCACGCTGGGACCAGTAAGGTGCGGTTTAACATATAGATTCTAATTGAATTGCTAATGAAATTATTTTCTCAAAATGCTTGCAAAAATTATTAATCTAAAAGGATAATTAATAGAGTTTGCGCCTCCGTATCCGGTTGAAGAATACAGTTTAAATGACGGTCTCTCTCTTTGTACCTTCAAATCATTCAAGTGCAATTACAATCAAATTCAAGTTTAATAGAGTCTGTCCGAAACATTGAGTAACAGGAGATGACATCCCTAAAAATTATTTGTACCATGAGTTGTAGTGAAAATCACTAAAAGTCTGACATTGGCTGTTGGACCACTGACATGATTACACGCAAGTGTCAAATTTTTTTAAAAATCAAATACTAAACGTAAAGGCTTTTTGCATGATAACAAATTAAAAATAATTCTAAAAATAGTAATAAAAGCCATGGAATTACTTTTCATAGGTAAGTAAGTGCAAAGATTGGTGCTACACTAATTTATAATATTAATGTTGGCGTTGCGACGCCATATTCCTTGGCGCACAGATTAATGTCGCAGAAGTAACAACATATGTGCCTACACTTGATTTACCTACATTATTGTTTAATAGTACACAGCATAAACATATTTACGTAATAAACATGTTTTAGATAGGTACGTTAGGTAATGGTTAGTTCATTAAACATATTTTTATTTTACAACGAGGGCGAATTTGCTAAACTTGTTAATGCGAGTAAAATACATAGCAAAAATTTTTATGATTTAAATTTAAAAGTTAAATATCTAAATATCACCCGTGTAATACGTACTTACACAATGTTTTATTTCAACCGTGTGAGGAAATCAATGTCATTTTAAGTAAATATCAAGGATCATTAACCCTCAAAGTTCCTATTGAAAGGCACTTGTCGGCAAAAATAGTATTTTTCTCCATTCTTTCCTTAAACTCTAGGGTAAGGAGCAAAATAAACATTAGATACAAATAAAACAATTATTTAGTTAATTACGTTTCCTTACAAAATGTGTTTAGGCAGAATATGAATTTTGTCAAAATTGTGTCACGTCTGTTTTGTTAAAGCTACCCTTTGATTCAGTGACAGCTGTCAACCGCCAAACATGGCGCACAAAATTTGTTCTAGATAGCTCATCTAGTAGAATACATAATACATCAATGGTCCGAAAAGAGAAGTATCATACAATATATGAGTTCCCATATAAACCACCACTTCTCTTTCCTGACAGAGAACAGCTACCTTCAAAATTATCAAGCTGCAAGTTCTTCGCGCCTCAGCACCGAGTGCAAAACTTTGGTACAGGTTACAATATGTTTAGTTATTGGCAGTGTTTCACAACACCACTTTTCCATTCGCTCATTCAGTCATTCATGATACGATACAATAAAATTTATGACAGTCGAAGTCCGTCAGTGTTATTTTGGTGATTGTGAAGTGAAATTTTCGACTTTTCTTTTAAAAATAATAATCTTTTTCATTTAGGATCGAACAAAAATGTCCTGCCGCAACGCTTCTCACGCTGGAAGCTGGTATACGGAGAACGGTATGTCAACATTTTTGTATTATTTGATTTAGTATTAACGTATAGGAATTATACAATCAAAGCGATAATGATTGCATTCATTGTGTTTTTAATGCCCTTTGTTTTCCTTGTTTACTGCATTCATAGTGTTTTGAAATCTGTATTGTTAAATTTTATACAAGTTTTTTTTCTTTGAATGACTACGTAAGTCAAAGGTTCAGTGACCTCTTGTATGAATCTTCTCTTTGTTCAATACCTAGGAATAGACTTTCTAAGTTTCTGTTTCAATACTAACAATTGATTTTACCTATTTTATTATTATTTGTTATAATTAAGGTAAAAAACTAGTGAAATTTACTATATTTGTATAATATTTGTAGCTTGACTGACCTCCGCTTACTTTTGCGTTCAGAAATTTATATTCATGATTGAAGTAAGCAATTATATCAGCTCATAATCATATTTATTTGAGTTAGTGGCTGATATTAATTTCTTAAACATGTATATTATTTTGTTCTTATTTTTAATTTTTTTATATCTTTTTTTCAATTTCTTAAATGCGTCGCACTAATTTTGTGAATACATTTCCGAACGAACCGGAAACGTCGGTTGCCATGACACTATTTAAACGAACGTCATTTTCTCGTAAACAAACGACAATTGCACTCCCTTTTTTCTTAAATTCGCTATAATGTCTGAAAAAGCAAAAATGGTTCCATCAACGGTCTCAAAAACATACAAAAGTCGTCCGTCGACTGTGGGTCCGCCATCAACTACGCGTCGCGTACCGTCCACTACCATAAAAGATCGCAACGCGCGTCCTACAAAAATCAACAAAAATGCAACATTGGTTAACGAAGCCGACTTAACTCTACGTCCGGAGATCTCTATACCAGATTTTGAGGCTGAGAACAAGCAAATGGCGTACGGGAAGTTCCTACGTTCAATGTTGGAAGATTGTCTGTTGGATGAAAAGATTGAGAGGGAGGAAACGGAAGTAGATAAACAGATGGCGCTCTTGGCGGATAGGTTTCAGAAGACTATGTCGCAGTTGGACAAGACCAATCGGCGGCTGAAGGAAATTTCGTTTGTCCAGGAACAGGAGAGGTAGGTCACATTTTAAAATGTATATGTATTACACATATAACTGTTAAACTATATATCAGTGGTTACCTGTTAGTGGGACTCAAGAAATTCTTTTTTCTGTCTGGGACCACCGACTGTTTGCAAGTAATACATACCTAGACTACCTAGTAATAGTTACATATGAGTCCTATAAAGTCAACAAGGAGTTTAGGGACTCGGACCACTGGTTAAGACCCACTGCTCTGTCTAATTTGATAGTGTTAGTCCAAAGTTAGACCAAAAATAGTCTGCCTAGGATTTGTAGAAGCGTTGATATAGTTTATTTAATCGTATGGCCAGGGGGGTAGGAGGGGTGTAGGCACGCTCAGGTGTGCGACGCTGAGCTACAGGCTTACCCTCTCAAGCTCATCACACGCGTCCCCGTCCACTCTGGCACTGCCGACGCAGGCCAGGGAGGAACCCACTTCACTTGTGAGGTGGGTCGCACCCCCTGGAAATACTGGTGGTCGGAAACGGGCGTCGCACATTCTATCCACCCCGGACCACCAGTAGCTAAGTGTGAGAGCAATGTCGTAACCCGCAAGGACCTAAAAACCCGAGCGGGGTACGACCCACTTTGGAGTAGCCTGAACAACATAGTTAGCAATATGGTTTCGACCAGATTGCTAGCCATGTATTTTCAGGTCTCCCGGTTCTGCTGTTGGTGTAGGTGACTACAGCAGACTACACTCACCTACCTGCGCTTGTCCTGCGCAGTTGATCGCCGTCAGCGGGGATGCAGGAGTCCTGGGAGCGACGATCCACAGGGGGTCGGGGTTAGTTACCCCCTCTGGTGGTGAGTTCCTTAGGTCCGAATTTCTGGCGAAACGGTAGCCCTGCAACTGAGCCACTGCAGGGTAATGGACACGCGTCCCGTACGGTCGAGGTGGTACGGTCCGCAGGCAAGGTGTGGGGAGGGGCGTCCTCCGGGAGGATGCCTGGGGCTCGGCCATGCTGACGGGGCAAGGGCGTGTGGAACCACTGGGAGGGATAGGATCGTCTCTACCAGCCATACGTCTGCAGCTCCCGATGTCGCGCATGAGTCCCAACTCAATGCACCTATACCTCTTGGGTATTTCTGGTGTCCTGAAGGACATCCCCAAAGGTGCGGGCTCCATGGCGGGTGGGAAGCTCGAGAGGTGAATTAAAAAACATATAGATCATGGATACAACCAGATCCCAAACCCCGTTGGAGGGTACGGCACCTGCCGGACCCTCAACACCAAACGCTACAAGGGTAGACGCCAACAGGCTCCCCTCAAAGACGCGCGCCTCCAGGGAAGCAAATGCGACCCAACCAAAGGTTGCGCCGTCCTATTCGACGAAGAAGTCCGTGTGGTGCAAGAAGGCCGCTGGTAACCCAGTAGCCCGAAAGCCAAACGCGTCGACGTCGCCTGCTAACCAGGTACAGGTGCAATGCCGGACCCGGGAGGCAACCCCGACCGTTCCGGAGGTGGGAACTCCCATCTTACCGGGGCAGGTTGAGGAGGCGCTTCGTCTATACGACGACTACCAGTCGGACCCTGGACTGGCTGGCTGGGACATCGCCATGCCACGGAAGAAGAAGGGGAAGATGGCGAGGCGCGACAAATCCGCCCCACCACCTCCATCTGCTTCCTCTTGTGCTGCTCCGAAGAAGCAGCACAAGAAAAACAGCAAGCAGCGTCGCAAGGAGAGGGAGAGGCGACTGGCTGCTCAAAATAACGCGGCCCTGGCCACACCCTCTCAGCAGCAGCGGCAGCAGCAACAACAACCGCAGCAGCCGCAGCAGCAGCAACGGCAGCAGCAGCCGCAGCAGCGGCAGCTGCAGACGCAGCAGCCGCAGCAGAGGCAGCAGCAGCCGCAGGGTGCAGGCCCCAAAAGGGTTCGCCATCGACGTCGTCTACCCCCCAGGGGAGAGGCGACATCTACACTCCCTGGTGGAAGTACCCAGGGTGCCCCGTCCTCCGCCAAACGGACACGTCCCGAAGAGAAAATCTCTCCAAGGGGCGAGCAGAAGAGGCGGAGAACTGGGCCACCTGGGGAAAACACCCAGATTGATTACGTGGGCGCGGTCAAGACGGACCTGCTGGTGGGTGTAACTACCGCCACCACGGAACATCTCAGCCTGCAACAATCTGAGGAGGTACAGCGCCAGATTGAGCGACTCCTCGTTGAGGAGGCACTCAAGCCTGGTAGTAGCCAAGCTGAGGAGTTGGCGTTTCGTGGGAGACCCGTTTTTACCAACGGCTCCCTGAGGCTCTGGTGCGACAACCAGCACACCCTCAGCTGGCTGCAGCGCAGCGTGGCCACCATCACCCTCTCAACAGGTGGGAAGCTGGTGGTAAAGCGCCAGAGCGAGCTGCCAAGGCGAGTCCGCTGCGGCATCTTGCTCCCTGGGGTCCACAAGGACCACAAGATGGTTGCGCACATGCTGCGCTTCCAAAACAAGTGGGCAGCCATCAACAGGTGGCTCCTACATAAGATGGACAGGCAGGCGGCTGACACTTTTGTCATCGTCAGCGTCCCGGAGACGTTGGTGCAAACCCTGGTAGACCACGGACGCCGGCTCAGCTTTATGTTGGGCACGGTGTACGTGAAGTTCCAGGAGGGGCGCGGCAAGTTTGGGGAAAACCCACCTGCCATCAACGTCTCCGAAAATACGGAGGATGTAAATCCCCCCCAGCCGATGGACACTGCAGAGGGGGCACAGGTGGCCGATGACTTGGTCGTGGCCCCTGGGCCCCAGGCTCCAGAGCAGAACATCCCCGCCTCCGAGATGGATGAAGAAGACCTTCTTCTTGGTGACCACTTGGAAAGCGGGGGGGAATGCGCGGACGAGCTAGGCAGGCTGACCATCCGAAAGGGGGGGAACAGCGAGGCTGACAACATGTCGGTCGGGGACTCTGACTCCGATGGCGGTGTCCCCTTCGCTGAGTAGCCACATCCTCCAAGCCAACCTCCACCACAGTATAACCGCAACGGCTCAGACCCGGAAGTGGTTGGAGGTACACAATACGGCCATCATCCTGATCCAGGAGCCGTGGGTCAGGGGAGGCGTTGTCTGCGGACTCCGCAACATGGGAGGTAAGTTAACAGTATATGCGGGGCCTGAAAACCCTCGCACGTGCATTTACACTACTAGCAACATACATATGCAACCTCTAACAGGTTTCTGTTCCAGAGACCTGTGCGCCATAAAGGTGCAGGGGGCGCTGGACACCAGCCTTGCGGAGGTGGTCATGGCATCAGTCTACATGCCCGAGGCGGACGATCCACCACCGCACGACCTAACCAGGCTGGTCAGATACTGTGAAGAGGCGGGGCTGGAGCTCATTGTGGGCACCGACTCCAATGCGCATCACGCCCTCTGGGGCATGCCCACAGGAAACGATAGAGGTAACAAACTTGTTGAGTACCTATTCACAACAAACCTTAACATAATTAACATAGGTTCTGAACCCACCTTCGTTAACCGGCGAAGTAAAACGATCATTGACTTGACCCTAGCAACAGGAGGAGTATCGGAGCACATCTCGAACTGGCATGTATCCATGGAACTGTCATGTTCGGATCATAGATGGATACGCTTCGACCTTCAGGTAAGCAGACACACGGAGCCACTGAGGCGGAATCCAAGGAAAACAGACCGAGCCCAATACGCCTTACGTATTGGCCAAGCCTTACAACAGGCAAGGATTCCACCCAGGATCTTGGGCACCGATGAGATTGAAAAACAGGTAAGCGTCCTCACCGACACAATGCTGGAATGCTACCAACAAACATGTCCCATATCTGCCCCAGCAGGCCGTAGTAACAAAAGCAACTGGTGGGGGCCGGAGTTGGAGAGACTCAGGTGCGAGATGAGGAGGCAACTGAACAGAGCAATGAACACAGGAACTAACCAGGACTGGGATAACTACAAGGCCACCAAGTCCAGGTACAAAAAACGACTAAGGTACAGAAGCACCAACTCGTGGAGGAACTTCTGTACTAACATAGAGTCAACAGCGCAGGCCAACAGGGTAAGAAAAGTTCTCTCCAACAATTCTGCCATATCCCTGGGGTCCCTACGGAGGCCAGACGGCTCATTCACCACCTCACCGGAGGAGGCGGAATGTGTTCTGGTACAAACGCACTTCCCAGGCTGCGAGATATCTAGCCCAGCTGGGTGGCCACTTGAAGCAGTCATTCCGACGGAAGAGGAATGGCAACTGGCCAACAAGGTAATCAGCCCACAACGAACACAATGGGCAATTAACAGCTTTGACTCATTCAAATCACCAGGACCGGATGGAATCTTCCCAGCCCTATTGAAATGGGGCGGGGAGACACTCACTCAGGGGCTATCCTCCGTCCTAGACGCCTGTCTGGCGCACAAGTATGTGCCAACACGGTGGAGAGATGTCAAAGTGATCTTCATACCAAAACCAGGTAAAAGTGACTACACGGATCCTAAGTCCTTCAGGCCAATAAGTCTAACCTCCTTCCTACTTAAGACCCTGGAGAGGTTATGCGAAAGACACCTGAGGGAGACGGTACTAACCCACGTACCTCTGCATCCGAATCAACATGCCTACAGCCCAGGCAAGTCTACAGACTCTGCACTTCATGCGGTCACGACCAAAATTGAAGTAGCAATCAAGAACAAGACTATGTGCCTAGGCACCTTCATTGACATCGAGGGAGCCTTCGACAAGACTAAATTCACAAGTATAACTGCAGCGCTGGAAAGACATGGAGTCCACGCAGTTATAATCGAATGGATAAACAAGATGCTGAGCCAGCGGACCATTAAACTCGGCACGGATGAGACCAAACAAGCATTAGTAGCTAAGGGCTGCCCCCAAGGGGGCGTCCTATCGCCACTGCTATGGAACCTGGTGGTGAACGACCTGATCACCAAACTAAACAACAATCACTACTACACAATCGGATATGCTGATGACATAGTGATACTGACAAGCGGTATTCACGCAGGTACAGTATGCGAGGTTACACGCTCGGCACTGGCGATAGTGGAACGCTGGTGCTGCGACAACGAACTATCGGTCAACCCAAGGAAGACAGAGATGGTAATGTTCACCAACAAACGGACTTTGGGAAACTACCGCCTCCCAAAACTGTTCAATACTGAGCTCCAATTGTCATCTGAGGTAAAGTATCTAGGGGTAATACTCGACAGCAGACTAAACTGGAGCACTCATCTCAACAACAAAATTGAAAAAGCAACGGTCGCCTTCTGGCAATGTCGTAGAATGGTAGGTAGGACTTGGGGGTTGAATCCCAAGATCACTCTATGGCTATATCAGGCAGTAATCCGACCAATCATATGCTACGGCGCGATAGTATGGTGGCCACGCACCAAACTATCCACGGTCGAAGCCAAACTACAACGACTACAGAGATTGGCCTGCATGGCAACTACGGGCTGCATGAGGACTACACCAACTGCAGCCCTGGAAGCTATGTTGGGCCTACCGCCGCTGCATCTCTTCGTGAAACAAGAGGCCATGGCTGCGGCGGTGCGGCTAAAGAAGCTGAATCTCTGGAAGGCGCCTAGGACACCACACACTGAAATCCTTCACGAGGCCGTAAGTAAGGAACCGCTCATAGATGCGGTAACTGATGCGATACCTAGGCAATTCGTTTTCGACAAAAAGTACAAGATTCAACTGTACGAGGACCCACACGAAGGTCTCAACCCAAGGGAGCTGAGAATCTTCACAGACGGGTCCAAAACAAGGTCTGGCACTGGCTCGGGAGTTTTCTCAGAGGACCTAAACATACATATTTCAACACCATTAGGAGCCCACAACACAGTCTTCCAGGCAGAGTGCATGGGCATAATAATGGCCGCTCACGCAATCGCCTCTAGGAAGGTAACGGAATACCCCATCCGCATACTCTCCGACAGTCGATCGGTTCTACAAGCCCTGAAAAATCACAAAATAACCTCAGGTCTTATATACGAATGCCACAGAATCCTAACGGAGGTATGTAGCACCAATAGCATAACCCTGCAGTGGATCAAAGGGCACAGCAACTCACGTGGCAACGACGCAGCTGATGCTTTAGCAAGAGGCGGCTCAGAGGCAAGAGTGGTAGGTCCCGAGCCCATCATACCTCTACCTGTTGCATGGCTGCGGAGAACACTACGACATAACACCAAGGTAGAACACCAACAATTTTGGACTAACCTAGGTACATGCAGGCAAGCCAAGGAGGCCCTCCCGACGATCAACCCCGGATTGTCTCGGAAGCTGAAACAGCTCAAGAGGCCGCAGCTCAGACTGATAAGCGGAGCACTAACTGGTCATGCCCTTCTAAACAAACATCTTTTCACTATAGGTGTTACGGACAGTCCCCTCTGCAGGGCCTGCATGGAGGAGGACGAGACAGCCGCCCACGTCATCATCACATGTCCGGGGGTGGCAGAATACCGGGCGAAACATCTTGGTTCGCCGAGGGCACTCCCGGAAGTCGTCGGCAACATAAAGGGTCTGCTAGGCTTCCTGGAGGAACTGGGTTGGCATGAATAAGGCCACCCGGCACGCAAAATAGGCGCAAAATATAGACGTCGAGTTGCGGAAAACAGCCCGCGTTAACCTTAACCTTAACCTTAATCGTATGGCCAAATACATTATTCCTATATGTACATTCGAGTCGCTCTGAAAACACAAATAACAAGGAATTAGACAGTAATATCCAGATTCTTTGCCCATTGGGCTGCGTTTTCACTAGGCGCAAGCAGGTCTGCAAAATCGCCATTAAACTGCCGTTGATATAGGTGATAGTATTGTTAACTAAGACTGACCGACTTCTTCACCCGACAATACAAATATTGGCAAAAACTTTATTGCAAAATGAATTGTTAAATAAAATACTTGGAAAAAATTACACTCCCAAGTTGTGAACTCCAACTGTGTTAATCAGTTTAAAAATAGACTTAACAAACTATCTAAAGCAGTGAATTAGTGCTTAGTGAATTATGATTTAGATTTATAAGTGCAAGCTGCCTGTCTAAAACTATATAGTAATATAATCCATACTAATATTATAAATGGGAAAGTGTATGTGTGTGTTTGTTTGTCCGTCTTTCATGGCAAAACGGGGCGACGAATTGACGTGATTTTGTAATTTTGTAAGTGGAGATAGTTGAAGGGATGGAGAATGACATAGGCTACTTTTTGTCTCTTTCTAACCCCCCCACCCCCCCACTTCCCTAAAAGGGTGGAAGTTTGTATGGAGCATTCCGCAATTTTCAAGGTAGAAAGCTAAAAATTGGTATGCGGACTATTTGTGACTAAAACACACCGTGTTACCCCGGAACCGGTAATCCGGAGGAGCCGGGTTGAATCCTGCAGTTTTCCAGAGTCTTTCACAGTTCATTTTCTCATTTGTAATTTTACACATTGGACATATTGGACACCTGTTTCCAATTTTTTAAAGATATCTAGACATGCGGTAGTGTGTCAAGCCAAGTTCAAGTATAACAGAACTGGCGAGCAGCACTGTCATATACGAATTATTTTACAGCCTTCGACAGTTCTAAAGCTGTAAGTTCTTATTTATTCTTCCGAAAATTTGGCTTTTTGGTAGAAACTAACCATCGGACATAGGCCTCTTCCATGACTATTTTAGTAGGTGCTTAATAATATGAGAACTAGGCAAGTCAAACTTTAGAAGAAATTATATTTAATAATTATGTTGTAATAAATAAATTTCAGGACCGACCATTGAACTTTGCACCCATTTAGATCTCACTTCTTTTGTCATTGAAGTCGACAACTATTGTAATTTATCTCGTATGGTTACTCTGATTACTAGAATTACCCTATCAAGTACTTACAGCCAATGGTCTGTTAAATCCTTTATGATGCTTACTCGTCGGCTGCCTCAATCCAAGTGAACGAGTCTGTGTCTGCGCTTGTCTAACTTTTTCTTCCCCTACCACATTCCATAACTACCGCGTTGACAGGAGTATAATTTTACTTTCCCAACTACCCTGGCATTTAACTAGGTATCGTAAAAAAGTTGCCACATCAAAATTATTATTTGCCTGTTGTACTAAGTAGTATACATATTAATATTAATAAATCATAACACAACCAAGGCATATATGATATATTGAATTTGGCTCTCATTTCACATTTATGTTTTTCATTGGATTGGTTTATGACAAAAGAACGCCATTTCTTATCAACCGACTTCAAGATTTCGAAGGAGGAGGTTATCAATTCGTCGGGATCTTTGTTTTTGCTATTTGTTTTTTCTTTTTTTTTATGTATGTTCACCGATTATTCGAAGACGGCTGGACCGATTTGGAAAATTCTTTTTTTGTTTGAAAGAGTATACTTCACAGTTGGTCCCATTGTAACCAGGTGTGGATCTGATGATGGGATCCTGGAGAAATCGAGGGAACTCTTCAACTATTATAGGCACACCTATAGTGATTGAGTATTTTTTACAGCATCTCGAGCATTTGCTTTTGGAAAGGTGGATGCTAAGGTCGGTTCTTTTTTGTTTAAAATTATTTTTACCTTAAATTCTTCTCTTACAGACTAATTCAATTACGTCATCAAGACAACGCAAAAATCTTCGAAGCAACCGCCGCCAGTACTGCCCCTGACATCCTAACCTCCCTATCCAACACCCAGCAAGACCATTTAGACAAGCTCATCACAAAAAACGTTGATTTCGGCTACGACAAGAACAGCGGATACAAACAGTTGCTTGATGCTGTCCAAGATGCTATCGGAGGCTTAGAGGAAATAAAGAAGCATTCCAACTTGGATATGAATAAATTTAAAGAGTATGAAAACTCTAAAGCGTTGTCGGAGCAAATGGAGTTGAGCAAAATGGATTTGGAGTCGTTGAAGACGGAGTTTGAGGTTAAATTTCCGAGGTTTAGTGAGAAGCTGTTGAAGGAGGCGTCGGAGAAGTTTGCGAAGATGGTTGAGGAGGGCGAAGAGTGATTTCGTGTTAAAGGCGTGTCCAGAATAAGCGCACATACATACCTATATATTTGTTGATTGAATATGTATTTGCGCTAATCTGAAATAGGCGTGGCCACACCTGACGCACCGCCTCGTGAGGCAGGTCGGCTAGCGTGCCTCGCCCGTGGCACTGCGGTCGCAAGTACATTTGCCTCAGCCGAGGAACGTCCACAATAGCCGAGCAATTTCCTCGCGACTCGGTGCGTCAGGTGTGGCCAATGACTTAAAAGTTGTGACTAAGGTCAGAGGTTTATACATAGCATAGGTCTGTTTTTGATGATATGTGTATGTGAAATGATTTATTCCCTTGATGCTACTGGATTGGTTCTAATTATTGCATTGTCTTATATCGTATTTTTAATTCAAAACTGTTATCTGACAGTTCTCTCCATACAAAGTGATTACAATGTAGGGGGGATTTAATGAAGTGACTCCAACATGGCCGCTATGTCTTGAGAATAGTTATTTTGTTCATTTTCGTTGTTCAGTTCGTAATTTAAGTGTGGTGATCTAACGAACAAGTGTGCAGCTAATGAAGAATTAATCTTAAAACCCGTGTAACCACCAAAACCCGTGTAACTCAAACAGTGGTTACACGGGTTTTGAGACTAAGGTCACAACATCCCGTTATCGCCGCCAAGGCCGGCGGGTGCTGTTTGTAGGGAGCAGCTATCTCTACAAAAAGCAAGGTCTCTACCGTACAACATGCAGAAGTCTGGCGGAAGCCCTAGAGGCTGCCATTTCTCATAAAAAAAGTACAATGTAGGGCAGGATTTGTCAGATTACTGTCTTGAATTAAAAATACGATTTAAGGCTAAGGATTTGTCAAACCTGTCAGGTACTGACATTGATTTAAAAAAAGTTGTGTTTGACAGCAGTAATCAGCAAAACAAAGCATTTGTCTCTTAGTTATGTATTCGTTAATATCCAACCAATTGTAGCAATCAAGCCACAAAAAAAAATCGTAACAAAAATAAGTGTAAAAGTGAGGACCAGGAAATATGATCTATAATTTATATGTTTGTGTCTTTTGATATATATTATAATACTCTGTTGTAAACTTTTGTTGTTTTATTGTTTTGTCTTCCTAGTTTTTAAAATATTTATATTTTTTTGACAAATAACTTAAAGCTACTCAGGTCAGGTCAAGATATAAACGAAAATTTATCAAATTCATGATTTTTTGACCTCTCGTCACATTTGTGTACCCCGTCTCCCAAGTTTAAAATGTTTTGACAGCTGCTGTCAAAAAGACCTTTCGTCACGGTGGCTACGGTGCTGCCATCTAGTGAAAATCGCGATCGCGGAAACCCTCCTTCACTCGGTTTATATTTGGGCAAATAAGGCCATATGAAGTGCCAGCATAATAGCTACGCTACACAATGTTTGTTTAGCGTAGCTTGGAACTGTCTCACTTCAAGCATAGACAGAGAAGTATACTTTACTGTTTTTAGGGTTCCGTACCTCGAAAGGAAAAAACGGAACCCTTATAGGATCACTGTTGTCCGTCTGTCTGTCTCTGTCAAGACCCTTTTTCTCAGGAACGCGTGGAGGTATCAAGCTGAAATTTATATCAAATACTCAGGTCTACTGTCCCTTGGAGCTGTGAAAAAATCAAACTTCTAAGCCAACGCAATCAAAAGATACAGCCGTTTATGCCGCAAATTTTCGAAACTCGCAAGGGAATCAAAACCTACAGGGTACTTCCCGTGAACTCAAAATCTTGAAATTTGGTACGAAGCAACGTTTTATAGCACAAATAAAGGAAAAATTGCGAAAACCGTAATTTTTTTGTTACATCATATAGTTTTTTTTTTAATAATTTTGAAGTTACTAGCCCTATATATAGCCCTATATAGGTTTTTCATGTGAAGAGCTTCTTCCTCCTAGCGTTTGTAAAAAAAAATAAAAAGCATTTATTTCGGACATAGAAATCCATATAGTGTTAGTATTACAATAGAACTTAAATAACTATGTTAGTAACTAAACTTAAGTGTTGGGAGATCCAGTGCCTGATTAGGGCGCTATCCCATCTCTCTGCCACGACGGCCAGGAGACTGTTGTGGCTGGCGCGCACTCTGCGGAGCGTCGCGGCGCAGCGCTTACGCAGCGTGGCATGAAAGCCGTCCATATGTGCATCGGCAAACATGCCCGACGCACTGCAGTACCGAGGCAGCCTCAACAGTACCCTGAACGCGTCATTGTATTGTACACGCATAGCATACATGGTACGCTGCGTGTACCTCGTCCACAGGCAACAGGCGTACAGCGAAGTACAGTACGCTCGAAAGATTGTTACTTTAACCTGCGCTGTACACCTGCTGAACCTCCAGGCTATCATGTTGGCCCTCACGGCCAGTGCCCTACGCTCGCGTTCTATATCCGCGTCGTCACGCAGGTCATCGGTGACCAAGTGCCCAAGATATTTAAACGTGTAAACCCTTTTTAGTTGTACGCCATTCAGACGAATGGGTGGGACATGAGATGGGCACTTGTTCCCCGCCTTAAATACCATGTACTCACTTTTGAGCACATTGTATCTCAGACCGTGACTTAAAGCATAAGATTCACACTTTTCAATCAGTACACGCAAACCACCAACTGAGGGGCTCAGCAGTACCATGTCGTCAGCATAACTTATGTTATTAAAACAAACTCTGTCTATGTGACATCCAACATGCATACTGTTAAGCCCACCAATCAGAGCATCCATTTAGAGATTGAAAAGCTTGGGGGAGGTAAGCCCCCCCTGCCTGACCCCACACTCCAAGCCATATTCGTCTGACAGCGCGTCACCCCAGCGAACACTATTTCGCTGGCTCGCGTACCAATACCTAAATATGCGTGTGAGTTCCCTAGGAAATTGCACTTCGTCAAGTTTCTTCCAAAGTAAGTCGTAGTTAACGAGATCGAAGGCCTTAGAAAGATCTAAAAAACACGCATATATAGGCGTCTTCCTGCGGGTGTAGTACTCGACGGCCTGCTTCAAGCAAACAATTGCACTTTCAGTAGATAAACCAGCGCGAAAACCGAACTGCGCATCATTTAATATAAGATACTTATCTAACTGTGAACTGAGCAGGCCATCGAATACCCTGGCTACAATTGTTGCCAGCGAAATAGGTCGATAGTTGACTTTGTTTGATATGTCACCCGTCCTATTTTTGACAATAGGGATCACAATTGTTTTTGTCATAAGCGGCGGCAGGTACGAGTGACATATACAAAGATTAAACAACATTGCTAGCACTCGGGGTAAGTGAGGGCCAGCAAACTGCAAGTGCTCAATACTTAAGTGGTCATGGCCCGGAGATTTCCCTCTTTTCATATTTCTCAGTACTCTAGCTATATCAGTAACGCTAAATCGGGTCTGAGGACTCCGAGGGTCACGCACTGCCATGTCAGCATCGAGCACCTGCTGCAGCTGAGCCCCACCAGCGGAGGTACAGGGAGGCTTCACATTGAAATGTTCCATAAACATGTTAGCAATGCACTTCTGATCCGAGATACCGTCCACACTAACAGAAAGTCCAGGCCTAGACTCCAGTTTCTTTGTGAATTTCCAAAAGTTCCGGAAATCACTGTTTTTATGATGTGTGGCAAGCAAGTCCATCTTTATTTGCTCTTGGTGTTGTTGAACCCACCTGAGTCGCGATTTAAATATTTTGCGGCTGTGACACATAGCATCATAAATTGGTCCATTTTTGGGTTTACCAAACATGATCCAGTCCTGGAATCTAGCCCTGGCCTCCCCATGCGCGCCGCTAACATGCTTATTCCATCCTACTACCCTCTTATTTGCGTTGCGGCTACCAGCTGTGACAGCCCTGCTGTATAAAGAAGCTTCACATAATGACGTTATTATTTGAAGGTACAAGTTGTCAAGTAACTTACAATGATCAGCATTATTTACACAGCATCCGTCACAGCAGTTCTGAAAATCGGAGGGAAAATCAATAGTTTTCAACAGTTCATTGCATTTATTTGTATATTTTTCAATTTCCTGTGATGTTCTCTCTCCCCAAACAAAATGTTTCCCACTTGAGACTTCATTATTATTACTATTACATAATAGCTTAGGCCTTACCAAGTTAAAATTACATTTAATTAAAAGAGGGTAATGATCAGAGCAGTAAACGTCATAGTCAATACAAACATCAACAACTGTGTCCCACCCGGCTGATGTGGTTACACAGTGATCTAGCCATCTCATTGATCCGTGGGTTTCACTCAGGTACGTGTGTGCGCCAGAGTTTGTCCCAGCTTGGGGTCCGCTTGACAAACTAATTCTAATGAATTGGCGAAGGCACGAGATATTACGAAAGCGACTGCCATCTGACCTTCCAACCCAGAGGGGAAACTAGGCCTTATCGCGATTAGAAGAGCCGAAGAGCGACTTCTTCTTCAAGTGCCTTCTCCGTCCCGGAGGTTGGCGACCTTATGCCTATATGTCATTCTATCTGAAGTCGTGCGAATTAGTTTCTCTGTACTGTCCACGTCTAACCAGTCTCTTACGTTCCTTGTCCATGATATTCTCCTTCTACCACGTCCTCGTTTCCCCTAAAGTTTCCCTTCAATTATTAGTTTTAACAAATCGTATTGTGAGTTTCTATATATTTGTCCGAAATATGCTGCTTTCCTTTCTTTAATAGTCGTTACGACTTCTACCTTGTTTTTCATTAATAACATAACTCTTTCGTTACTAATTTTGTCCGTCCACTTTACCTTGAGCATTCTACGATAGAGCTACATTTCAAAAGCCTATAATTTACTATTTTTTTTCCTTAGCGTCCAGCTTTCGGAGCCATACATGAGGATTGGAAGATTATAGCATTTCACCATTCGCCATCTTAAGTCTAATTTGATCTTCCTGTTCGTCAACAGTTTCTTCATATTTTAAAGGCACTCTTGGCAATACCAATTCTAGTTTTAATTCTCACGTTTCATTACGCCAGCAGCCGAGGTATTAATACTGGTAAATATTAAATTATACTCCGTACATAAGTTCCGAAAACTCAGTGGTACGAGCCGGGGTTTTAACCAGAGACCACCGGATTGAGAATCGGACGTCTTACCGCCAGGCTACCAGCGCTATTTCATGTGAAGAGCAATTAATTCAGTCATTCTAGTTTCGAATGTATGAAAAAATTGGCATAATTAAAGGGCTAGGATATATTATAGTTATAAGTTAATTTTCAGTAACCCTCCGTACCCCTCCCGCGTGAGTTTCATCCCCCGCACCCCTGCTAAGGTCACAAAACGCGGTTTCTAAAAACTATTCAATAGACAGAAAAAACGTGAAAGAACGAAATGATCCTTAACCCTTTAAACGCCAAGAGCCACTAAACGGGTCGTGTGCTGTCGTGCCTGCCACGCCAGCGACCACTAAAGTGGTCATGGCGGACGCTGACAAAGCATTTGTCCTGCTGACAAATAAGGTTTTTATTCGTTATTCACTAGTCGAGATATTGGCGTGTAGGCCACGTCTTGACGCGAGAGGATAAGCGTTCAAAAGGTTAATAAATTTTGGATCAACCGTCCATACAAAATAAAGTCATATTATTTATAGTTTAAGAGTAATTTGTCATCAAAAATGAGGATTTTTAGCATTTAACGTTTAATTCTCTTTTTAATAAGAGTTAAGTATCTCAAAAAATACTAACTGAAGCTCAATATTACATACAATCAAAGTATGAAATATTATCTTTCAAACAAGGTACTTTTAATTTTAAAACTATTTCATTTGACGTTGTTATGCCACTGTGATCAGAAGTTGACTTTAATTTTGCCATTTTAGCTAATTTTCCAGAATTAAATCATGGGTAAAATATGTATGTTCCTATTCTGTTACAGGCAATGAGCTGTCCCGACAGCTGGACCTGTGGCTGTCCAAAGCGGACCTCAGCCATGGACCCGCGAGGGCCATAATTGCCCCGTAAGTTTGTAATAGTTTGTATTTTTTTTTGTTATGCAAGATGTAACAAAAATATTGCTGATCCGGTGGTATCATATTCTAACTAATTATTTATTTATTTATCGTACATGTCACTGGATATAGATATGCATTTCTTCCCTGGGGTAGTAGTAGTGGGAAAGCAGATGATGAAGAAAATCCAGTGAGTGTTGCGAGGTCCAGATGTGACAGTGCAGTTGCCAAGTTTGTTACACTTTTAGCACCACCCAGGGATCACGTGTAGGGTTGTCTAAGGTGTATCCTACGGACGCAGAGTAACATTGATCCCCGACAAATTTTATGAAAAATTAAAAAGCAAATATTATTTTGACGTAAATTTGGGGTCAAACTCGTTACTTTTTAACCAGTCTGCCGGGCACTTCCGGCCATGCAAGAACTGGCAAACTGGGTTTTTCTGTACCTACATACAAATTGCTATTTGTTGCCACAAGTGTCATCTTTGTATCAAATGACGTAGGTAAATACCATCCATCTTTTACACCGAAAGTGGTACTTTGTGCTTTCGGCCAATTAAATGCATGAAGTTTTTTATAGAACAATGTGAATTTTTGTATTTTTAACGTTTGTTGTGCACATTGCGCTTGGAAAGTCGGTGCAGAGTTAGCGTGGTCTGTCTGTAAGCTCCATAATGTTATGTATTTAGGTTTTCTTTAGTTGTTTTTGTCTGAGGTATGTAAAATTTTATTTTTCTCTACAGTCACGCGGGCTACTCGTACTGTGGCGCCTGCGCCGCCTTCGCGTACCGACAAGTCAGCCCAGTAGTTGTGTAAGTATGTTTTACAATTACGCCGTAGCTTCTGACATACTTTCTCTACAGTATCCAGGTACACGGGTCACACGGGTGTGAGCTGGGTACACGTACTTAGATACAGACCGGCGTAATGGGATACGTGTAACCGCGCATGGGTCCTAAACTCGTAAATTATACATTATATTCGTGTTATATTACTCATTGTGAGACAGCTACCGCATAAATATATCTAACTAGCTTTCCGCCCCGCGACTTCGTCCGCGTATGATAGCACCTTCGCACCCCTATTTAACCCCCTCAGGGGTAGAATTTTCCATAACGCCGAAAGGACTTAAGTTATCTTCCCACAAAGTTAAGTCTCTAGCTCAAAGAAAGAAGTTTTCCGCATGTAAACTTTGCACCCCTATTTAACCCCCTCAGGGGCGGAATTATCCAAAACGTTGAAAAAACTTTTATGTTTTTATAAATATCAGCGAACGTACGAAGTTTCAAGTCTCTAACTTAAAATTAAAAATCCTACAGATAAAAACTTTTAACCCCTTTTTTACCCCCTTATAGGTTAAATTTTTAAAAATCGCTTCTTTTTATTTGTACACGTTATAAATGTAACCCGACCTGCAAATTACAACTTTCTAGCTTCAGTTGTTACGGCCTACCTTTAATACAAACTTTTCAACCCCGTTTCAACTCTTCTCGGGTGGAATTTTGAAAAACGCTGAAGTTAGTTTTTTTGCTTTTAAGTTAGTAGCCTGCAAATGAAATTTCTAGTCTGTCACAAAAAAAATTGTAATCTCTATACAAACTTTCAACCCCTTTTTTACCCCGTTAGAGGTTAAATTTCGAAAAACGCTGAAATCACTTTTATTATTTTTTTATTATCAGTAAGTGTAAAAAGTTTCAAATCTCTTAACCTTAAATTTTAAACCCCATCTATACAATCTTTCAACCCCTTTTTTACCCCTTTAGGGTTTGAATTTTTCAAAATCGTTTCTTATTACTTGTACACATTACAAATGTAACCAGACCTGAAATTTTCAACTTTCTAGCTGTAGTAGTTTCGGCTCTGCGTGTATCAGTCAGTCAGGCAGTCAGTCAGGACAAAGGCTTGACATGTACAATGACAGTAATCTATATATATAGATTAAAAGCAAATATTCCTTTTTTTTTTTTAAACAAAGGAAAATCAACTTTATTTGCAAATATTTTGTTTAAATATTCTGGACTACAATTATGTATGGTATGATTGGTATGCTGCACGTGGCTTATATGAGTTTGCACTAGTGTGCCGCGATAGTATCCCACGCGTGAGATAGGCTATTCTAAGCAATAAAGTTAGAATACTATCGAAATAATATAATAAATACTATGAAATAGTGCATAACCGACCAAAATGGCGTGTGTCGGAGGCCAAGACTCATTTTGCGTCGTTGCGCCAAAAAGTAAGTACGAATACTATCGCGAAACACTGTTGGTGACCATGCTGATATGTGAAATGTATAAGATAAGGCTGCCTTTCCATTAAGGCGCAGATGATGTCATCTCCATCTCAATGGAAAGGCACAGATCACCTCAATTATAAGATGGAGAATAAGCACAACTCGAGATCACCACATATAGGCGCTCTCGTACTAATTTAGTATGGGACTGCGAGCGCTTATTTCAGTTGAGTTAACGTTTTCGATTACTCATGTAAATTAAAATTATCTACGAAACTCGGGTTACAGTGGTGTACCTGGATTGTTATAGTACAACATGGTGTAGAATACGGTTGTGGTGTGCTGTTCGATTCGTAGAATTTTACTATACTCTATGTCTTTAGGTATTTAAATAAAAGTAAACAAACAATTTTTACATTTTCGGGTAGTTATAACTTTTATTGGTTAACCAATCAAATACAAAACTGCCTGGATCTGTCACTTAACGACCTGGGTTTAACCAATATTATTTGATCGTGTAATGTTTTCATCTACCCTCAACTGGCTTAAGGAGCCATTTGAGGGTAGATCTTATTTACTTTTATTTAAATACCTAAAGATACAGAGTATAATAATATTGAGCTTTCGTGTGGTGACCACCTCCTACTCATTGTAAAAGCTTTATGATGCAGTGTCTGTGTAGTCTGAGTGGAAAGGCAACCTGTCGGTTGAATCCCGAACGTTTCTTCTCATTTACAACCATAGACATACTAGCCATAGACCTGTCATGGTAATAACAATACCAATATCGAACGGGATGGTCTTATTAAACTTTCAATAGGTACGACAGAGAAGATGCTATTATCATTGGTCCTTGTAATAGTCTCACCTTTTTTTGTTACCCTCCACGCCATTACTTATAAGTTATAGCAGTGGAGGGTCAGAAACAGATGAAACAGACTTCAAGAATGTCTGTGTTTACTACGCGAAAACCTGATATTTTTAGGGTTCCGTAGCCAAATGGCAAAAAACGGAAGCCTTATGGATTCGTCATGTCTGTCTGTCTGTCCGTCCGTATGTCACAGGCATTTTACTCGGAAACTATACGACTTATCTGAATAAAATTTACACATAAGGTGTATTTTGTATGCAGCTACTTAGTTATGTAGTTAAATTTAAAAAAATATATATATATTTTTAGGGGGGCGCTCCATACAGGTAACTAAATAAAAAATTAACCAAATATCAACATGTGACACATCAATCGATAGGTCTTTCAAAATAACATTGAGGTTTCTTTGACTATTTTGTGATTAAGTGAATTTGTTATTTTCTGAAATAATCGCTTCGAAAGTCAGAAAAGTTGTGTAAAAAATATGAAAAAATTTGAAGATTATCGGTTCAGCCATTTTTGAGTTATCTCCAAAAAACTTCTTCCATAGGCATCAACGACCTTTTGGTATTAGTTTGGTTCTTATTCCATTGAAGGTACGGAACCCTCCTATGCGTGGTCCGACACGCACTTGGCCGGTTTTTTCTTAGAAAGTTGTGTCGGCTAAGGAAAACAATGATAAATTGTTTTGTTTTGTATTGTAGACGTGATTTTATCGTCATCTATGTCTATCCCTTTAAACGGCCTCCTATAGTGGTAGCCGTACAAGCCCAATTTCAAGGAAACACCGCAAATCGATCTACAGTTTAGCTGTTTGGCACACGCATACTAGAGGTCAAAACAAATTTTTTGACCCGCAGTTCTTAAAAAAAATCCCTTAGGAGGGGAGCGCCGAGACATTTTTTTATATGTATGGAAAAAAAATTTTTTTTTTCAGAAACCTATCGGTTGTGGTATCTTATGAAAGGGCATTTTTAGGCGATTCTAAAAATATACGACATCATTACATTTCAGCCATTTTTTTTAAATTAACACAAAAATAATTTTCGAAACATACCAAGTTTGGGCTCCTCCAGACACGATATTGCTGATTTTTTTTAAATACAATATACCACAAATGATACATAATATCCTCATATCTAACCTCAAAAAAGCAATTTTGAAAATAATTTCATTAAGTATTTATTATTAATTTTTCAATATTACAAAGTGACACAGTTCTACTTCAATACCTATTTGGCGTGACTTATGGAACTGTAGTACAGATACGGTACATATTAATCATAAAATGATAAGTAGTATCCATATATCCAACGGGAAATACCTCTTTAACCATTTAACTGCGTCTTTTCATCAGTTGGTATAGTTTTTGTGGTAGATACTGACTTAAAAAGTGGCTGAAAGATGAATAAAGATGTTTATTCCTGTTGTTTTTATCTCATAATTATAATACACATACTATTAATCTTGCTTTTTACATTTTTAAAATATATTTTTCTATCTTTATATTTCTTCCTCTCCGTCTTCTATATACAATTTGCTGCAAATAAAAAAGCGGTTTGTATAAATGAACTCACTTATTTACGTAAAAGGCGTAAATTGAGAAAATAATAGCGCACCTCGCGTTATGGCAATCAGCGTGGCAAATTTTGCAGGCTGGGGTGCAAGGGAGGTTATTTTTTTGCATGAGCATCGGTTGGTTTTGCATCCACACCTATCTAGCTCCTTAACTGCATGTCTATATACAGTCCAATTAGGCTCTAATGAAAGGTCAGGTCTTCTCTTCCATCCCCACTGTTCTGGAGATGGTCGGGTTGCTACGTGTCTACGTAATGATGTGATAAATTTTTAGAATCGCCTTAAAATTCCCTTTCATTAGATACCACACACGATAGGTTTCAGAAAAAAATATATTTTTTTCCATACAAATAAAAAATGTCTCGGCACTCCCCTCCTAAGGGATTTTTTTTTAAGAACTGCGGGTCAAAAAATTTGTTTTGACCTCTAGTATGCGTGTGCCAAACGGCTAAACTGTAGATCGATTTGCGGTTTTTTTAATCGTACGGCTACCACTACTGGCCTAGTCGGTAGTGACACTGCCTACGAAGCAGGAGGTCCCGGGTTCGAATCCTGGTCAGGGCATTTATTTGTGTGTTTATCACAGATCAGTTCCTGAGTTATGGAAGTTTTCTATGTATTTAAGTATTTATCCATATTGTTATTAATGTTACTCTGCGTCTGTAGGAAACACCTTATAGACGGAGAGCTGGCCACGTCAGATATGACACAATAATGAGAGCAACGAAACCCCTCTAGTTAGTTTGCTATACTATGCTTATTTCTAGATCCGGACATCTGGCAGCTTTAAAGTGGTGGAGGTCAAAGAATGCAAATAATTTGATGAAAACAAATCTTAGAGTTCTGGGTTTGTTGCAATACTATGGTAAACTCTGTAATTAATTAGATTATATCATATCCAGAAGTTTCTGTTGGGGGAAAGTAGTGCCAAATGATGTATAATGCAAATTTTAGTTAGTCGCCTACTGTTTTTGTTTCCGCAACAATTGACAATGGTTTTTAATCTAATGTTAAAATATAGGCCCTGACCTCTATAAATAACACAACTTTGGCAGTTTTTACCTCTTTTGGTATTACTTTTTTCCAACTCAAAAACTTTGTTGGTCTGTCACTCTGACCTCCACCCATTAAAAGCTGCCAGATGCCCGGATCTAGCAATAAGGATGGTAAAGCAGTCTACCTAGACAGGTTTCATTGCTCTCATTATTGTGTCATATCTGACGTGGCCAGCTCTTAGACCATTAGACAACCCTACATGTGATCCCTGGGTAGTGCTAATAGAGTAACAAACTTGGCAGCTGCACTGTCCTATCTGGACCTCGCAGCACTCACTGGATTTTCTTCATCATCTGCTTTCCCACTACTACTACCCCAGAGAAGAAATGCCTATCTATATCCAGTAGCTATATGATAAAAAAATTTGACATAAAAGTATACTATATTAGTTAAAGGCCTCCTAGCCTAGTTGGTAGTGACTCTGCCTACGAAGCAGGAGGTCCCGGGTTCGAATCCTGGTCAGGGCATTTATTTGTGTGTTTATCACAGATATTTGTTCCTGAGTTATGGAAGTTTTCTATGTATTTAAGTATTTATCTATATCTATCTATTATATATATCGTCGTCTAGTACCCATAACAGAAGCCTTGTTGAGCTTACCGTGTGCTTAGGTCGATTCGTGTAAGATTGTCCTATAATATTTATTTAATATTTTATTACGTACCCTTACGGTAGTACGCGTGTGCGGTCTCTAGTTAAATTCTTGCTTTGAGTTTACAACACTGGCTCTGAGAAAAGTTTGTCTGTTTCCAGAAAACGCATATTTATCCTGGGCCCCTCTCACCACGTGCGGCTGGGGGGCTGCGCGCTCTCCTCCCTGGACAAATACCAGACCCCCCTCTACGATCTCACCATAGACAAGCAAAGTAAGTTTTTAGCTCATCACCCTTCTATCGTTTCCTACTGGACTAAGTCAGATATGACACAATAATGAGAGCAACTAAACCCGTCTGGTTAGATTGCTATAATATCCTCATTACTAGATCCGGGCATCTTTGTATTTGTATTTATTTCATTGTAAAGTCATGTACATAGAATTGAGATTTATGTCTTATTCCTAAAATGGGAGAACGGCAGCCATCTCAGGAATAACATAGAAATAACTGCTTGGTGAAGAAATCCATGATTTTTAAGCCAGGGAAAGTTGAGCATCGTAGGCAAAGTTGTAGCAGTTGACGGTTGGTTTTTCTTTAAAAATATTTTTATTTTTTTCTGGCGTGGTTTCTAATCTTTTAAGACTAATCCCATAGAACAATACTAGTGCACCTTTGACAGTTGTTCTTTTAACGTTTAATTCGACTTCAAGATTGCGAAGGGACAGTTCGTCGGGATCTTTGTTTTTTTTTTTTCACCGATTTTATGACCTATTTGAAAAAAATTTTTTTTGTTTAAAAGAGTAAACTTCACCTGGTCCCATTGTAACCAGGTCAGGATCTGACGATGGGATCCTGGAGAAATCGAGGGAACTCTTCAACTATTATAGGCACACCTATAGTGATTTGAGTACTTGCATTTGCTTTTGGAATGATGGAGGCTAAGTGAAGTCGGTTCTTTTTTGTTTAAAATGATTTGACAATATTTTCGTTGTGTTTTCCAGTTTACATGGAATTAGAAGCGACGCGGCAGTTTGAATGGATGGACGTGCAAACGGACGAAGACGAGCACTCTATAGAAATGCACCTGCCCTACATAGCCAAAGTCATGGAAGAGTAAGTCATCATCATCCTAGCGTGAGTCCCGGCTTTTGCGTGCCTCAGTTGAGTTGAGCCTGGGGTCCGCTTGGCAACCTTAACCCTTTGACCGCCCAGCACCGAACAATCGTGCCACTGACGCCAGAGCGCGCGAGCGCACTCAGTTATATTTTGGACGTGATATGACACGCTGTCGAAAATGCCTGGAACAGCTTCTGGTCCATGAAGGCGCTATTTAAGGGCGACCTTCCACTCTGTCTCAAACGCTAACTCAGGCGGCTCCACCCCTGACGCACCGCCTCGCGAGGCAGCTTGGCTAGTGTGGACGTGCCTCGCCCGAGATTACACCAATATTTGTTACACTTTTTTGAAAAAGGTACCATATGGCGGAAGGCATATTGAATTAGAAGGAATATTGTATTAGAGCAAATATAAACGTAAGCGCTGACCTCCAAATGGTACCTTTTGATTTGGAATTCTAGACTATCACATTTTTTCAGTATTCTAAATGGATGGCAATTAAATTATGTATTTTTATCCAAATTTATTTTATTTTTTCAGATACAAAACCGGTTTCACGATCATACCTATACTCGTAGGATCGTTAACGCCCGAAAAAGAAGCCAAGTAAGTTATTATATATTTACTGTGTTTCCTACGCTTAAGACCAATGAAACTGGATATGTGTATGTACGAAAATTTCTATAAACAGCACCCCATTTCATTATTTTGTAAATTTTCAGAGTAGTTAATACCTTTAATTTAACAGTTTTTAACCCCCGAAGTATAAAGGCACACATGAATATAGAATGGCCACGCTACGCTCCGCCCCGATTGGATTAACCTCACTCCGCAGCTGTGATTGGTAGGAAACTAGGAGGTTCAGTCAGGTTGGCAGCGCCGAAGTGTGTACAGACGTGCCGTGCACACATAGGCGCCGAAACGAGTTTTGTAGCATGACATGTTCGCCTTGCGACAAAAGTTTAAAAGCGACCGTTGATTTAAAAACGATTTTGTCCAGGTTTTTTTTATAAATATTTTTGTTCAGATACGGCGCCATCCTAGCCCCCTACCTGGCGGACCCTCAGAACCTCTTCGTGATATCCTCAGACTTCTGTCACTGGGGCAGCAGGTTCCGCTATACGTGGCGGGACTCCTCTAAAGGACACTTGTACCAGAGCATCGAGTGGCTGGACAAACAGGTGAATACACACAAAATCGCTCTACTACTTATAGACAAAAATGATCGCACACCTCTACTTATAGATACAAAAAAAATGATCGCCACACTGCTGATATGCATAGAAATGATCACTCCTCTACTTACAGACACAAAAAAATGATATCTCCTCTACTTACAGACACAAAAAAATGATATCTCCTCTACTTACAGACACAAAAAAATGATATCTCCTCTACTTACAGACACAAAAAAATGATATCTCCTCTACTTACAGACACAAAAAAATGATATCTCCTCTACTTACAGACACAAAAAAATGATATCTCCTCTACTTACAGACACAAAAAAATGATATCTCCTCTACTTACAGACACAAAAAAATGATATCTCCTCTACTTACAGACACAAAAAAATGATATCTCCTCTACTTACAGACACAAAAAAATGATATCTCCTCTACTTACAGACACAAAAAAATGATCACTCCTCTACTTACAGACACAAAAAAATGATATCTCCTCTACTTACAGACACAAAAAAATGATCACTCCTCTACTTACAGACACAAAAAAATGATATCTCCTCTACTTACAGACACAAAATAATGATATCTCCTCTACTTATAGACACATAAAATTATCGGCCCACTACTTAGACACAAAAAATGATCGTTATTCTGCTTATATACATAGAAATGATTGTTCCTCTACTTATAGAAACATAAAATGATCGGCCCTCTACTTACAGACGCAAACACTAATCGCCACTTTGCTTATATACATCTAAATGGTCGCTCCTCTACTTATAAGCACAAAAAAAGGATCGCTCCTCTGATTAGTCACAAAAAATGATCGCTCCTTTACTTATAGACACAAAAAATGATCGGCCCTCTACTTATAGACACAAAAAAAGGATAGCTCCTCTAGTTAGACACATAAAATGATCGCACCTCTACTTATATACACAAAAAATGATCGCTCCTCTACTTATATACACAAAAAATGATCGACCCTCTACTTATAGACAAAAATGATAGCCCCTCTACTTATACACAAAAAAGATCGCACCTTTACGTATAGACACAAAAAAAAATAGTTATCCTATAATTATCAAAGCCAATAATGATCGTGATAATTTCCCCAGGGTATGGACATCATAGAGACGATGGAACCGCGCACGTTTACGGAGTACCTCAACAAATATGGCAACACTATATGCGGCCGGCATCCCATAGGAGTCTTGCTACAGGTAAATATTACCTCTAAGCTGAGAACGACATTCTCACGACAGAGAATGACATTCTCATTGTATCTAATTAACACATTAATCTAGTCGAAAAGCCCGCCAGCCAACTTTCAATCTGGCCGCCCTGCCTCCAACAAATGCAGCTGAATTTAACCCTCTTGAACTCTGATTACATACATTTAGGACCCAATCAAGGTATTCAAACGATTTGCAGCCTGATGGAAATTAATTCCTCAAACCGCTTTTTATGGACCTAATTCGATAGTTTCCTATAGTTTCCAATTCATAATATACCTGGATTTAGGATATCCGAATGCTCTACCTCTTAACTTTTGCAACCATTTAAACCTCTTAATTTTTTTTTTACTATACCACTATTTTGTAAGTGAAGGTTGTCAGGAAGAAATTGCTTTTTAGCGATAAGACTGCTTGTTGTTTACTTTAATTTTCTGTACTGAATTTACTTTTCTTTTGGAGGTAGCCAATTTAGAGTATTTGTATTGTATTGTAGTGTACCTAAAGGTAAAAAATATAAAATAATAATACACTGAATCTTGAAGCAACTCAAATTATTTTGTTCAATATTTTTTGATTTGCAATTTTTTTTTTTTTTTAAAGTAAGTAGTTACACTACTATATATAAACTGAAAATAGATGTCATATACTTCAGAAAAAAAAGCACGTACTGCGCATGCCCTTAGAGTATGGTCAACGGCGCCTAGCCGTTTCAAATTCAGAGATTGCATATACATGAGAAAATTTGTCAAGTTCCGCCGTGACCGGGCGGTCTAGTGGTCAGGACGTCAGCCGCGAAAGCTGAAGACGCCAGTTCAAATCTGGCCTCGGACACCGGAGGGTTTGGTCACTTTTTCTGAAGTATATGACATCTATTTTCAGTTCATAATAATACACTGTTATCTATCAACAGGCCATTACAAAGCTGTCAAGCTCATCGAACGCCCCGAAGATGTCGCTAAAGTTCCTGAAATACGCACAATCGTCCCAATGTATGACGCCGCAGGACTCTTCAGTCTCGTACGCGAGCGCGTCACTTGTATTTGAATAGGTTACACGGGTTAGCTAGGTTAAACGTGTGTACGGGTACACGGGTACTAGAACTAACACACTTATGTCCATTGACAGACGTTACCGTATTGTAGGTACAAAGAGGGTACATGGGTTAGCTAGGGTACAGGTGTTTACGGTTACACGGGTACTAGAACTAACACACTTATGTCCATTGAGAGATAAATTACAATAAGTTTCGAATAGGGTACACGGGTTCGGTAGGTTACACGTGTGTAGGGGTACACAAGTACAGTCAAGTGTAAAAATAAGTATCAAACAATCGCCTCATAACTTGACTAAAACCAAGTTTTTACACTTGATTATAGTAAAAACAATGCACTTTAAATGTCCATTGACAGACCTTAACAAAAAGGTTTCGAATAGGTTACACGGGTTTTATAGGGTACAGTTATGGTACACGGGTATTGTGTATTGTAGTACGGGCAGGTTTCCGCAACTCGACGTCTAGCGCCTATTTTGTGTAGGGTACACGGGTATTAAAAGCAACACTTAAATGTCCACAAAGTATTGTAATTATAAGTACTAATAGAAACGCACGTAACTTACAAGAATGTATACGAATGATTTAATATGGCTCGTGAAAATTTGTAACCGGCAGTCTTATCACTGACTAAAGTCTAATAATACTGACCGAGAAACGAGTCGTTCTTACAGCACTATTGTGGAGGCATTTTTTTGGCTGTTTGTATATCCCGTTCTTTATTATTATTACATATCGGTGGACCAAACATTAAATTACTGACAATGTCTGTACAAAATCGCGCGTTTCCATAATATACAACGTCCTTAGATATTAGTAGGTTTCCCGTGTATGGCGACACACGTTTAACCAGACGCTCAGTCGGGGTCTTAAAAATGTATGCAAACCAATTCCCACTCATATAAATAAATGTGTACGTGCCTACCATCCGACTTTATAGTATATGTAAGATAAAGCTACTGTTTAAAAAGTATAATGAATGGCCAAGATCTATAAAAAAATGTGTTTGTTAAAAGTAAGGGTTGTATTGTATGTATGACTTTTAATCAAAATTATTTTCCAATTTTTTGAGCCCACATTTCAAGACTTAGGTTATTAATAATGTTTTCTTAATATATAAATTAAGTAAGAAAGATGAATTTAATAAGGTAGCATGATAATATATTACGTAGTATTAGGCATTTACCTCCTTTCTTACCACTTTTTTAGTTAAAGAAACCTCTTGTAAGAAAATATTGGTTATAGTTGGGTATTGTCACAAAACTATACAAGTATTTAACTATCAAATAAGAAGTATCCTCTACCTCTTAAGTATGCCTTTACTAAATGATCACTAAACAGACAGCAGCAGAACTAGCTAAGCGGGGGATATGTTCAAAATTATCTGGGCATTTTATTTCTAACTGAAGAAGAGCATGTAAAAGCAACTGCCTATGAAGCAGGAGGTCCCGGGTCCCGGGAATCATGGTCAGGGCATTTATTTGTGTGTTTATCACGAATATTTGATTCGAAGTTATGGATGTTTGCAATGTATTTAAATAGTACCCACATCACAAGCCTTATTGAGCTTACTGTGGAATCTATAAAATTTTCTAATACAACTAGTGTGTAACTAGTACCTATTTTAAATATTTGCATACTGTTTAAAACAGTCGGAAATGGCGATACATTGATTTTTACAATGCCACTGTTGTTTTTGTTTGTTAGGTCGGTTTGTGTAAGAGTGTAATGATTTATTTTATTTACGTAATTTTGAACACCTCACCCGCTTAGTTACTTTTGCTCTGACTGTACGATGCCTTTTATTGAGACATGCATTTTCTGAATCGTTATAAACCTAACTCTTCTTTTTAATGTAACAAACATAATGGTAGCTATTGCTTATACATAGTAGTTTAGATTTATTATGTAACTAATATTTTAATAGCAAGTCAGAGTCTACCTTAATCTAAACGAATAGACAGAAATCAGAATGTCCTTTATCGTTACTATAGTCAGACCTCACTAACTTAGCAGCGGCAGGATGTGGTGCTGCCATAACGTCTGTTTTTACATACATTTTTCGTTTATATTGGCTATCCACATTTTGTTACTTACAAGTGCATAGTCAGCTTGGTCTGACTCTAATTACGTAATAGTTCTGGGTTGGATATAGTTACAGAGTTAAATACTACGCACAAATAAGTTATTTTTGCCACATATGTATATAATCAGAATCAGATAAACACTAGTACATGGAAGCAATAATTGTAAATGCGTATGTAGATAATACATGTAAAATAAGCTATCTTGAATTACTATTTGCGTTTTCCCTATGTTGTTATTTTATCGATGTAGTGCATAAAATAGTAGTACTTAACATATTTATGTTCCGTTTTCAAGTAAAGTTAAGCGTAATATCCAGTGATCGGCACGACCCGTGCAACACCGCGGCGTTCCTATAGTAATTTGAATATGGACATAATTATAATCACACTTTCTTGTTTGAAAAAAAAATTGTTTAATTGGGTGTAATATAGTAGTATTCAATAAAATATTATAGTCATATCCGTAATTTTTTTTACGTGAAATTCCGCGTTGTTGCACGGGTCGTGCCGATCACTGGTAATATCAGTGAACAAAAACGTCACGCATTATAAAATTATAACTTGGGCTAACTATTTATACCTTGTATTTTATTAGAAACGCACATAAACCACATATAATCTTCAACATAAATAATTCTTCATAAAAATACAAAAGTCTATAATTAAACAATAACCCAAGTTTTCTGTATGATACAATGCTCAAACGTGGTACAGTCGACCGCAAAAAGATGTACCCACTTTTGGACCTTATTACAACGAAATAAGGTGCTAAAGTGTAAACATGTCTTTGATGACTGTACGCTACTGATTATTTTATCCCATTTGATTTTAAACTTTCACAGAATACAATAAAGTTAATCATGATGGTTAGTAATTTTGAAAACAAGGTAGAAAATCAAATTTAAGCAGAACGATGTGTCGGAAAAGCAAGCTAAAAATAACCCCATTTAATTAAAATTAGGAATCGTGTGTATTATTTCCGTATTTATATGTCCGGGTACACGGGTACATTAAATGCATGAACAAGAAACATCCGATCTAATTTCGGTACGTGTACCCGGGTACCCGGGTTCTTACATTGATGCAAGAGTTTAAGTAAACGGGTACCAGGTACGGGGTACTGTAATAAAACATTTGGCGAATCCATGTTTAGGTCTTTTTTTATTTAAACCAGGTAATATAATATTTAAGCTAAAACACACATATAATAAATACATATACCGGGTCTGGCCTGTAATAAGAGCAAAAAATTAAAACGTAGATTGTACTCCTCAAACTAGACAACGTTTGTTCAACAACTTTGAAAAATTACTTGTAGTTTGAATTTTATTACAGTTTAAAGTTTATTCGAACACGCAATGTATTACGACATTGATTAATATCTGTAGGGTGACAATACTGACAGGCGATGTCATTTAGGCGGAACTTGATGTACATTGAAAATACTATTTAGTTTGTTTGAAAAAGAGACAATCTAAAATCTACATAACTTTCAAAAGTCGTTGAACAAACATTGTCTAGTTTGAGGAGTAGAATCTACGTTTTAATTTTTTGCTCATATTACAGGCCACACCCGGTATATATCTGCGATAGATAAAATACATTTCAATTGTATTTTTATATAAAAGCGTAAGTTATGATAGGTATTAAATATATATTATGCACTAATGATGGTTTCCGCGATAGTTTTTCACTAGATGGCAGCACCGTGGCGAGAGGTCTAGCTGTCATAATCCACAAATCATGTTTAAACTTTTTTCTGCTGCTGCTGTCACAAAGACCTGTTACGGTGTTGCCAGCAGAAAATCTCGATCGCGGAAACTCTCATTAGGGAAACTTATATGTTTTTGGCAAGAAAGTCTAATTTTGTTTGTAAATTTGTATTTAGTCAAAATTCGTCTGTCGGACGTATTTTTTTGGTCTCGAAAGCATTTAATCTTAACATTGTGTCTCAATTATATTTAGTTTGCTAATTATCTGTGTTTTATTTGATTAACCTTTTGACCGCCAAGCATTGAACAAAAATGACGCGCCACCGACGCCACGTAATCGCGTTTTGTCAAGCGAAATTGAACTTTGCGGAAGCCTGCGTAGGTCCCTATTGCATTACCAAGCCTGTCGGCTGTAGCAGTCGTTGGCGTCCATGGCACAACTTAGCCGACTGTGGCGGTGAAAGGATCACATCGTCATTGATTTATAAATTCAATTTTCATTTAGAGCACCGATATCTAATAAAGAAATTTACACAATCATCCCAAAAAATTGTACAGCAATATTGTTGTAAGAACGACTCGTACAGCAGTTTCTCTGACAGTCTTATAACGGTATAACACTGACCGGTTACAAATTTTCACGAGCCATATTTTAGGTTAATCTTGTTTGGGTCTGTAAACTCAATGATTATATTATAACATTTAGAGTAGAACAACGAGGACAGCATATTTTTATACGACGACGAAAGATAGAAGTGTCGTGGTTTATATGGGAGCTCATACATTCCACGACAGTTCTCTTTCCGGACAAAACCTCAGCAGGAAGTTCATTCCACAACGGCAGCGTTCGCGGAAGAAAATTTATTTCAACCTTACCACTTCAATGATCAACAAAAGTTTCCTTACTTTTGTTAAGTCATAAAAGACTTATAAGAAAACCAAAAAAAGAGTAATTAGTTTCAAGGAAAAACAGGATTTCCCTATCCATTTTTCCTATAGGTATTGTTACACCAAGTATAAATACTCATATTTCCAACGCCCGCCGCACAGTGGCAACCTTTACCATGTCTACTTTGATACTTTATACATTTCTGCTATTCGCTGTGGCCGTTTTAACCGACGAAGGGGTACACGTGAAGAGCTGTGATCACGTCTGCAGGGGAAGATCGGATTCCGCTGAGGATTCCGACGTTTACGAGAGGCATAATACGTGCTGCCAGTTACACGGGTTTTCGAAGGGATACTACCGCTGTGACGGTGACAGAATGGAGTGTCAAATTTAGGCAAGGAATACAATAAATATATATACAATATTATTATTTTTTTACTTTTGAACATATTATTATTATTTTAGCTATTGTCCATGGCTATCCAGCGTGGTAATGTTGCAAGCGTTATGGGCATTTTTGCACCGGAAACGACAACGAACGGTAGCAACGATTTTAGTTAAGGTGTATTTGACTGAGTGTATTATCTATTGTTTAAGTTTTTAGAAATAAAATTTTACATAGTTTTAGCTATTATTATTACATATATATATATTATTTTAGCTGGTGGCCGCCGTGCGGGCCCGCCGGGGCCTCACCACCGCTGATACCACCAATAAACTGCTGCTTAAGCGCGCCCGTGATATCAAGGCTGAGTTAAATTATACCTATTTGTGGGTGAAGCAGTGTAAAATCTATATGCGAAAAAATTACAAGTCTAAAGTGTTAACGATTAGCCGTGAATCTAATCTTGTAAAGTTAATGATATTTAAACAGAGACATATTTCAATTAAACTAGTTGAAATTTCCCGCAGTCAAGTTTGTCCTGTTGCACTTTACCTTACCCATGACCATTTACCCATATTCTCAGCTCAACTATAGTCTGGCCAGCCAACGAACGCAGTAGCAATGTACAGCGAACAAAAGTATGACAACACTAAGAATCAGTGAAAAATGCAGCAATGATCATCAAATTTTATGTTTTTAATTTTAGGTGGTATTTCCGGTGGCCCCTTTCATTAGGTGACATTTACGGTGTGTAAAAAGGAGACGGATATATTTCGTCTGATATGTCATCAACTGCAACAGATAATCTGGTTGAGGCAATTGACATATGGTGATATGGCTTAAAAATGAATTTAAATTTAATTGGGAACGTTGCAGAAGTTCTATCTCATTCGCGCTTAAGATGAGAGAGTGAAATGCACTAGAAACAAATTCAATGTGAATTGAAATGTTCGTCATGAAATACGGTGTCTCATCATAAAGGGTTGCCACATGCACGTATTTTGAATTTGCCGCGCATTTCTACTGACAGAAATAGTTTGCCAGACTATAATAACTCACTAAGAAAAAAAAACCGGCCAAGTGCGAGTCGGTCTCGCGCACCGCGGGTTCCGTACAAACCTTTGGGTATATAGGGGTAGTAACTTTAAAATTATTAAAAATATTTTTATTATATGATGTAACTAAAATTTACGGTTTTCGCAATTTTTCCTTCATCTGTGCTATAAGACGTTGCTTCGTACCAAATTTCAAGATTCTGAGTTCACGGGCAGTACCCTGTAGGTTTTGATTCCCTTGCGAGTTTCGAAAATTTGCCGAAATTTGCGGCATAAACGGCTGTATCATTTGATTGCGTTGGTTTAGAAGTTTGATTTTTTCACAGCTCCAAGGGACAGTAGACCTGAGTATTTGATATAAATTTCAGCTTGATACCTCCACGCGTTCCTGAGAAAAACGTCTAGACAGACGGATGGACGGACGGACAACAAAGTGATCCTATAAGGGTTCCGTTTTTTCCTTTCGGAACGGAACCCTAAAAATAACAAAGGGACAAGGTAAATATAACTTTGGATTTACCATGTGACAAAATACCTATTTCCTTACTAACCAGACCAGTATAAATTCTCACGCAAAACCGAAGCAGCACATATCTAAACATGCTTTCAAGATGGCTGCTCAACTTTTTAAAATAACTTTTTCTGCTGCTGGCTTTGGCGTTGGCCAAGCGAGGCTGTTTGCGTGAAAGATTGTGACGTAGCATGCAGTGCTGCGTCTAAGGAGAGGCACACCTGCTGCCGAGCACATGGGTTTCCCAAAGGAGCTAGGGGCTGCAGCGGTGGAAGAGCGTATTGCAATCCTTAGAAAACTACTTAAAGAAAATGTCAGCTAAAATTTCTGCGTCTATGGAGTCTGTTCGGCTTTGAAGAGACATTACTATATAATTTGAATAAAGCATTTAAATAATTTGAATTGTTTTGCTTCCTTTGCAACAAGATGGAATAGAAAATTTGAGAAATCTAAACACTTAAGTAGGTACATAAAGACAAGTCAGTGGTTGTGGTAGATACTTAATTACCTATAAAGTACCTATACTATATAGAATTGTTGCGTCGTTTATCAAGGTATAACGGTTTAGTTTAGTAACCGTTCTAGATGAAGTGAGATTAACCATTTCGTTATTATGGCCAAAATACATTTCAAACTTAAAACACGTTTGATTTGGTATATTTGATTGGATACATTGCCGTCTAGGTAGGGTGCAACGAAATCAATCGATGGAACATAAACCGCAATGTATTGAAAATCGCCCGTGATTAGTTGCCAGGTCAGTAGAGCGCCTTCACATAAATTGCGTTATATATGCCCTCGCACGCTCAAGAATACATTTTTGGATCCTGTCGTTGGCTCGGGTCTCAATATAAGCACGAGAGGTTAAACAACAACTTTTCTCCCTTGTATATAATATTCGTTACTTACATGCGATTTGATAACTATGTGACAAGGTGTCCGTCAAGCAAATGTTTTATCTTGGGTCATAGATTCAAGTTCACTATATACGAGTAGGTTGTCTATCAATTACCTAGGTCTACCTATATAAGAGTAGGACTATTGGGACTTTTGTTTTACTGGTAAGTCTACTGGGTACAAAGTTCCCAGTGGTCTTACTAGTGAGTCTAATGGGAAGAAAATTCCCATTGGTTCAACTGGTAAGACTAAAGCGGTAAGACTACGGGGAATAGGCCATTTCGATGCTAGTGCGAAAGTGTGCCACACGAGATCCGAGACTCGGAGAGTAACTGTATTAAAAAACAAACATTTGCACCACAGATTTAGTCATACTTAGAGTGAGAAAAACCACAAGTCTATAAACAATACAGTTCACCATTTTCACACTTCGCATACATTGTATAGCCTTGGAGACGACAGCAGAGGTTTTTCACTTCTTTGCTTTGCTTACAGTATACATCGCACAGCCTCTCCCTCTCGAAACGGGCTTCAGTTACAGCAAAGGTAAATAACACAGCAATGAGAAAAATCAAATAAACTTTGCTTGGCATTTTCAACGCGTAATTTTGATTGGGGTTGTAAAGATTTAAATGAGGCACTTATATAAATTCAGAATGATTTTGCCTATATGCAGTAAATTTTATAGTTTTTTAACGTTTTAATATGAAATTCGAAACAGTTGAAATTGAAGTATGTTCTACCCCTCAGACTAAACTATATCTATGATTCTACCTATTTTACAGAATAGTTTAAGAATAGAGGACCAAAGAGAATGTATAGTCTGGCAAACCATTTCTGTCAGTAGAAACGCGCGGCAAATTCAAAATACGTACATGTGGCAACCCTTTGAGATGAGACACCGTATTTCATGACGAACATTTCAATTCACATTGAATTGGTTTCTAGTGCATTTCACTCTCTCACCTTAAGCGCGAGTGAGATAGAACTCCTGCAACGTTCCCAATTAAATATAAATTCACTTTTAAGGCATAGTCAATGAGGGTTTCCGCGATTGAGATTTTCACTAGATGGCAGCACCGTGACGACAGGTCTTTTTGGCAGTAGCTGTCAAAATCCACCAATCAAAAATTATATGGTTAAACATGATTGGTGGATTGTGACAGCTAGACCTGTCGCCACGGTGCTGCCATCTAGTGAAAAACTCGATCGCGGAAACCCTCATTGCCTCAACCAGATTATCTGTTGCAGTTGATGACAGATCAGACGAAATATATCCGTCTCCTTTTTACACACCGTAAATGTCACCAAATAAAAGGGGCGAAAATACCAACTAAAATTAAAAACATAAAATTTGATGATCATTGCTGCTTTTTTAACTGATTCTTAGTGTTGTCATACTTTTGTTCGCTGTATACATTGCTACTGCGTTCGTTGGCTGGCCAGACTATAATTGCTTGAATTGGAGTCATGCAACTTTGAGAATTCAACCAACCGGAGTCGCCATTGACAGGCGTTCCCCTCTGCCGAAAACATATGACCAGTGGTCATACACATGTATGGACTGACGTTTATCTGACGTAGCTATTTGTACGTTCCGCACGAATAGCCATACATTTGACGTTCCCCTCCCTCGCAAAAATCGGCAGACTTTTTTTGTATCGGAAACTTAGAGAATTCAACCCGGATGGAGTAGCCATGTCTGTCATTTTCTATACAGTCTGCCGATTTTTGCGGAGGAGGGGAACGTCAAATGTATGGCTATTCGTACGTAACGTTCAAATAGCTACGTCAGATAAACGTCAGTCCATACATGTGTATGACCACTGGTCATATGTTTTCTGCAGAGGGGTACGCCTGTCAATGGCGACGCCGGTTGGTTGAATTCTCTAAGATCGGGAATGAAAGACATGGCTACTCCATCCGGGTTGAATTCTCTAAGTCATGCAAAGATTATAATACTGAATGGAGATGGAGCAAAGAATATAATACTCTGAGATGGAGTTGAAGTAGTTAAAGTTGAAGGTGAGTATTATATTATTTTCACATAAAGACTATCTATAGCAAACTTAATTGGTATAAAACTAAATAAACTTAAATAATAAATCTAAAATAAACTTACGGTAAACTTAAATCATCCTCCTCCTACCGTTTGTCCCGGCTTATTGCCACGGCTCCATTTAGCCTAGGGTCCGCTCGACAACCTAATCCCAGGTATTGGCGTAGGTACTAGTTTTTACGAAAGCGACTGCCATCCACCTTCCAACCCATTCACGATGTTTTCCTTTACCGAAAAGCGACTGGTAAATATCAAATGATATTTCGTACATAAGTTCCGAAAAACTCAGTGGTACGAGCCGGGGGTTTGAACCTGAGACCTCCTGATTGAAAGTCTATTAACTTCTTACCGCCAGGCCACCAGCGCTTTTTTACTGCTGTAAACTTAAATGTAAAACTAAAATAAGCTTACAGATAATAAATGCTCCCCAGGTCACCTTCGTGGGTCATGCTACCCAGAAGTGGCAGCGTATCCTCTTTGGATGGCCAGGTTTATCCTCTGGCCAAAGAAGCTGCCAGCCCTCTGGTTTCCTGAGCTGAGACATCCACGAGGCGCCCTCGCCGCGCCGAGAACGGAATATTTGCGCCGTTTGTACAGACGTGTTCCTTATTTTTTATTTTCCTTATTTTTTAAATAAAAATAAAAATAAAAAAATAAGGATACACTTAGACAGTTTCAGATTGAATTAAGTAACAGATTCAAAGATTTAGAATTACAGGAGGATATTAATACAATGTGGGAAGAAACAAGAGAAATAGTAACAAAAGTAGGGATAAAAACGCTAGGCAAGAAGAAGCGGAAGAAAAGAAGGAAGTGGTGGAATGAGGAATGCGATCTAGCTATGGCGGAAAGACGGACATTTAAGATTCTCGCCGAACAAGACCCCAAATGGAACGACGGCTATCGGGAGGCACGCTATAGGCTTAGGAACTTGATTAGAAATCTGAAGAGGCAACATCTGGAAAATCAGCTTAGAGGTATTGAAACACTGATAAGAGCTAATAAGAGCAGAAAATTTTATCAGGAATTGGGCATGATTAAAAAAGGATACCAACCTGGCGCGCAGTTTCTCGAAGACGATAATGGAGACCTTTTGGTGGAGACTGAAGCACTAAAGCGTGAGTGGCGGCAATACTTCATGACCTTACTTAACTGTCAACCAGGGCTTGAAATACCGGTATTTTTCGGAACCGGTATCGTGGCTTCGAACCAGGAACCGGTATATGACTTGGTACCGGTTCCGTGGTACCGGTATCCAGGGATCGAATTACAGGTATTTTTCGGAACCGGTATCGTGGCTTCGAACCAGGAACCGGTATATGACTTGGTACCGGTTCCGTGGTACCGGTATCCAGGGATCGAATTACAGGTATTTTCCGGTTCCGAGGTACCGGTATTCAGGGCTTGAATTACAGGTATTTAATGGGAACCGGTATTGTGGCCTTGAACCATAAACCTGTATTAGACTTGGTAACGGTTCCGAATCACGCATAGGTACCGGTATTACTTGTCGCCGCGTATTAAAGGATTTGTTCTCTCTCTCTGACTCGTGGCGTCGGCTTTGTCCGCTCGGCGCTCGCTCACTCGCTGCGTTCATTTGTTTCGTTCGTCAGTTGTGTTTATTTGTACGTGCGGAAAACCTGGACTCCCATATTGGACCCCCCAAATAACAGGGATTAGTATGTTTTTATTTAGTTTCACCTGTCCGTTGCCCATGGTTCAAATGACCAACTTCCCGATTTCCGATTGAGCTGAAATTTTTCACGCATATGTATATCGAGTGACAATGCAATATTTTGATAATATAAAATAATGTCCATTTAGAAATCCAAGATGGCGGTCAAACACTTTTTTGGTAAAAATCGTTATGGTAGTCATTTTCGATTAATTCAGGTGTGTAGATTTCGAAAGTAATATCCGTTTTAAAATCAAAGATGGCGGAAATGGACAATTTTGTCAAAATCGTCATGGTAGTCATTTTCGACTAATTTGGGTGTGCAGATTTCGAAAATAATGTCCATTTTGAAATCCAAGATGGCGGTCATACACTTTTTTTGGTAAAAATCGTTAAATCGAAAATGAAGACCGTTTTAAAATCCAAGATGGCGGCCATACACTTTTTACTTAAAAATCGTAATAGTAGTCATTCCCGATTAATTCATAGGTGTAGATTCCGGAAATAAGGACGGTTTTATAAATAAATATGGCGGAAATGGAAAATTTTGTCAAATTGGTCATGGTAGTCATTTTCGACTAAGTTGGGTGTGCAGATTTCGAAAATAATGTCTATTTTGAAATTCAAGAGGGCGGTCATACACTTTTTTGGTAAAAATCGTTAAATTGAAAATAAAGACCGTTTTAAAATCCAAGATGGCGGAAATGGAAAATTTTGTCAAAATCGTCATGGTAGTCGTCTTCGACTAATTTGGGGGTGTAGATTTCGAAAAAATTTTTTGTTTCAAAATCCAAGATGGCGGCCATACACATTTTACATAAAAATCGTAATGGACGTCATTTTTGATTAATTCCGGGAAGAAGACTTCGAAAATAAGCACCGTTTTAAAATCAAAGATGGCGGAAACGGAATTTTTTGTCAAAATCGTCATGGTTTTCGTCTTCGACTAATTCGGGTGTGCAGATTTCGAAAATAATGCCTATTTTAAAATCCAAGATGGCGGTCATACACTTTTGTGGTAAAAATCTTTAAATCGAAAATAGAGACCGTTTTAAAATACAAGATGGCGGAAATGGAAAAATTTTGTCAAAATCGTCATGGTAGTCGTCTTCGACTAACTTGGGGGTGTAGATTTCGAAAAAAATGTTTGTTTCAAAATCCAAGATGGCGGCCATACACATTTTACATAAAAATCGTAATGGACGTCATTTTTGATTAATTCAGGGAAGAAGACTTCGAAAATAAGGACCGTTTTAAAATCAAAGATGGCGGAAACGGAAATTTTTGTCAAAATCGTCATGGCTTTCGTCTTCGACTAATTCGGGTGTGCAGATTTCGAAAATAATGCCTATTTTAAAATCCAAGATGGCGGTCATACACTTTTGTGGTAAAAATCTTTAAATCGAAAATAAAGACCGTTTTAAAATACAAGACGGTGGAAATGGAAAAATTTTGTCAATATCGTCATGGTAGTCGTTTTCGACTAATTTGGGGGTGTAGATTTCGAAAACAATCTCTGTTTTGAAATCCAAGATGGCGGCCATACGCATTTTACTTAAAAATCGTAATGGACGTCATTTTTGATTAATTCAGGGGTGAAGACTTCGAAAATAAGGACTGTTTTAAAATAAAAGATGGCGGAAATGAAAAAAATTGACAAATTCGTCATGGAAGTCGTTTTCGACTAATTCGGGAACTATAGATTTCGAAAATAATGTCTATTTTAAAATCGAAGATGGCGATCACATACTTTACTTGTTATTTTAGCCATTTTCGATTAATTCAGGCGTGTAGATTTCAAAAATAAAGTCCGTTTCAAAATCCAAGATGGCAGAAATTGTCATTCATTTATAAAAATCGTCGTTATTCTGATATGTAGATTTCAAAAACAAATTCTGTTTTAAAATTCGAGATGGCGGCTATATACTATTTTGTATCCCCGATTAAATCGAAAATGACTACCATAACGATTATCCAGAAAAAAGTGTATGGCCGCCATCTTGGAATTTAAAACAGACCCTTTTCTCAAAATCTAAACACCTGAATCAGTCGAACAAGATTACCATGAAGATTTTCACAAATAGGTCATCATTGCTATCTTATATTTTAAAACAGTGTTTATTGTCGGAATTCACATTGCCGAATTAATCAACAGAGACTACTATAACGATTTTTACTAAAATTGTATGACTGCCGTCTTGTATTTTAAAACAAAAATTATTTTCTAAATCTACACACATGAATTAGTAAAAATAATAATAATAAATAATAAGAATAGCTTTATTGTACATATAGACATCATGTTACGTAATAGTTACACAACAGGATTTTTGTACTGACAAGTCGGTGTGGAGTGGTCAAACTTTCGACCCCTAGACTAGGTAAAAACCAATGCCTTAGGGGGTTGAGTTCTTCTAGGTTCAATGTCATCATAACACTCATAACAATTTGAGTTTGGTGGAAAATGACTACTATGACCATTTTTACAATAATTGTCCTTTAACACCCATCTTGGATCTCAAATCGGTCCTTATATCGAAATCTACACCCGTCAATTAATCACAAGCGAGTACCATAAAATTGTTTTCGAAAAAAGTGTATGGCCGCCATCTTGGATTTTAAAACATACAATATTTTCGAAATCTACACAGTATACATCCAACTGAGACAAAAAAGACTATCATGACGATTTTAATAAAATTGTCCATTTCAGACATCTTCAATTATAAAACGGTATTTATTTTCGAAATTTAAATCCCCAAATTAATCTAAAACGACACTCATTCGATTTTCACCAAATAAGTGTGCGAGAGCTAACTTGGATTTAAAAAAAGACATTATTTTCGAAATCTGCACACCCGAATTAGTCGAAAACGACTACCATGACGATTTTGACACAATTATCCATTTTCACCATCTAGGATTTTAAAACGGTCTTTATTTTCGAAATCTACTTCCCTGAATTAATCGAAAATGACTACCATGACGATTTTTACCAAGAAACTGTTTGACCGCCATCTTGGATTTCTAAAGAGACATTATTTTCGAAATCTGCACACCAGAATTAGTCGGAAATGACTACCATGACGATTTTGAAAATTTTGCCCGTTTCCGCCATCTTTGATTTTAAAACGGTCCTTATTTTCGGAATCTACACCCCTGAATAAATCGGAAACGACTAACATGATGACTTTTACCAAAAAAGTGTATGACCGCGGTCTTGGATTTTAAAATAGACATCATTTTCGAAATCTGCACACCCTAATGAGTCGAAAATGACTACCATGACGATTTTGACAAAATTATCCATTTCCGCCATCTTGGATTTTAAAATTGTCTTTATTATCGAAATCTACATCCCTGAATTAATAGAAAATGACTACCATGACGATTTTTACTAAAAATGTGTATGACCGCCATCTTGGATTTAAAAATAGACATTATTTTCGAAATCTGCACACCCGAATTAGTCGGAAATGACTACCATGAAGATTTTGAAAATTTTGCCCGTTTCCGCCATCTTTGATTTTAAAACGGTCCTTATTTTCGAAGTCTACACCCCTGAATTAATCGGAAACGACTAACATGATGACTTTTACCAAAAAAGTGTATGACCGCGGTCTTGGATTTCAAAATAGACATCATTTTCGAAATCTGCACACCCTAATTAGTCGAAAATAACTACCATGACGATTTTGACAAAATTATCCATTTCCGCCATCTTGGATTTTAAAATTGTCTTTATTTTCGAAATCTACATCCCTGAATTAATAGAAAATGACTACCATGACGATTTTTACTAAACGTGTGTATGACCGCCATCTTGGATTTAAAAATAGACATTATTTTCGAAATCTGCACACCCGAATTAGTCGAAAATGACTACCATGAAGATTTTGAAAATTTTGCCCGTTTCCGCCATCTTTGATTTTAAAACGGTCCTTATTTTCGAAATCTACACCCCTGAATTAATCGGAAACGACTAACATGATGACTTTTACCAAAAAAGTGTATGACCGCGGTCTTGGATTTCAAAATAGACATCATTTTCGAAATCTGCACACCCTAATTAGTCGAAGATGACTACCATGACGATTTTGACAAAATTATCCATTTCCGCCATCTTGGATTTTAAAATTGTCTTTATTTTCGAAATCTACATCCCTGAATTAATAGAAAATGACTACCATGACGATTTTTACTAAAAATGTGTATGACCGCCATCTTGGATTTAAAAATAGACATTATTTTCGAAATCTGCACGCCCGAATTAGTCGGAAATGACTACCATGACGATTTTGAAAATTTTGCCCGTTTCCGCCATCTTTGATTTTAAAACGGTCCTTATTTTCGAAATCTACACCCCTGAATTAATCGGAAACGACTAACATGATGAGTTTTACCAAAAAAGTGTATGACAGCGGTCTTGGATTTCAAAATAGACATCATTTTCGAAATCTGCACACCCTATTTAGTCGAAAATGACTACCATGACGATTTTGACAAAATTATCCATTTCCGCCATCTTGGATTTTAAAATTGTCTTTATTTTCGAAATCTACATCCCTGAATTAATAGAAAATGACTACCATGACGATTTTTACTAAAAATGTGTATGACCGCCATCTTGGATTTAAAAATAGACATTATTTTCGAAATCTGCACACCCGAATTAGTCGGAAATGACTACCATGAAGATTTTGAAAATTTTGCCCGTTTCCGCCATCTTTGATTTTAAAACGGTCCTTATTTTCGAAATCTACACCCCTGAATTAATCGGAAACGACTAACATGATGAGTTTTACCAAAAAAGTGTATGACAGCGGTCTTGGATTTCAAAATAGACATCATTTTCGAAATCTGCACACCCTATTTAGTCGAAAATGACTACCATGACGATTTTGACAAAATTATCCATTTCCGCCATCTTGGATTTTAAAATTGTCTTTATTTTCGAAATCTACATCCCTGAATTAATAGAAAATGACTACCATGACGATTTTTACTAAAAATGTGTATGACCGCCATCTTGGATTTAAAAATAGACATTATTTTCGAAATCTGCACACCCGAATTAGTCGGAAATGACTACCATGAAGATTTTGAAAATTTTGCCCGTTTCCGCCATCTTTGATTTTAAAACGGTCCTTATTTTCGAAATCTACACCCCTGAATTAATCGGAAACGACTAACATGATGACTTTTACCAAAAAAGTGTATGACAGCGGTCTTGGATTTCAAAATAGACATCATTTTCGAAATCTGCACACCCTATTTAGTCGAAAATGACTACCATGACGATTTTGACAAAATTATCCATTTCCGCCATCTTGGATTTTAAAATTGTCTTTATTTTCGAAATCTACATCCCTGAATTAATAGAAAATGACTACCATGACGATTTTTACTAAAAATGTGTATGACCGCCATCTTGGATTTAAAAATAGACATTATTTTCGAAATCTGCACACCCGAATTAGTCGGAAATGACTACCATGAAGATTTTGAAAATTTTGCCCGTTTCCGCCATCTTTGATTTTAAAACGGTCCTTATTTTCGAAATCTACACCCGTGAATTAATCGGAAACGACTAACATGATGACTTTTACCAAAAAAGTGTATGACCGCGGTCTTGGATTTCAAAATAGACATCATTTTCGAAATCTGCACACCCTAATTAGTCGAAAATGACTACCATGACGATTTTGACAAAATTATCCATTTCCGCCATCTTGGATTTTAAAATTGTCTTTATTTTCGAAATCTACATCCCTGAATTAATAGAAAATGACTACCATGACGATTTTTACTAAAAATGTGTATGACCGCCATCTTGGATTTAAAAATAGACATTATTTTCGAAATCTGCACACCCGAATTAGTCGGAAATGGCTACCATGACGATTTTGAAAATCTTGCCCGTTTCCGCCATCTTTGATTTTAAAACGGTCCTTATTTTCGAAATCTACACCCCTGAATTAATCGGAAACGACTAACATGATGACTTTTACCAAAAAAGTGTATGACCGCGGTCTTGGATTTCAAAATAAACATCATTTTCGAAATCTGCACACCCTAATTAGTCGAAAATGACTACCATGACGATTTTGACAAAATTATCCATTTCCGCCATCTTGGATTTCAAAATTGTCTTTATTTTCGAAATTTACATCCCTGAATTAATAGAAGATTACTACCATGACGATTTTTACTAAAAATGTGTATGACCGCCATCTTGGATTTAAAAATAGACATTATTTTCGAAATCTGCACACCCGAATTAGTCGGAAATGACTACCATGACGATTTTGAAAATTTTGCCCGTTTCCGCCATCTTTGATTTTAAAACGGTCCTTATTTTCGAAATCTACACCCCTGAATTAATCGGAAACGACTAACATGATGACTTTTACCAAAAAAGTGTATGACCGCGGTCTTGGATTTCAAAATAGACATCATTTTCGAAATCTGCACACCCTAATTAGTCGAAAATGACTACCATGACGATTTTGACAAAATTATCCATTTCCGCCATCTTGGATTTTAAAATTGTCTTTATTTTCGAAATCTACATCCCTGAATTAATAGAAAATGACTACCATGACGATTTTTACTAAAAATGTGTATGACCGCCATCTTGGATTTAAAAATAGACATTATTTTCGAAATCTGCACACCCGAATTAGTCGGAAATGGCTACCATGACGATTTTGAAAATTTTGCCCGTTTCCGCCATCTTTGATTTTAAAACGGTCCTTATTTTCGAAATCTACACCCCTGAATTAATCGGAAACGACTAACATGATGACTTTTACCAAAAAAGTGTATGACCGCGGTCTTGGATTTCAAAATAAACATCATTTTCGAAATCTGCACACCCTAATTAGTCGAAAATGACTACCATGACGATTTTGACAAAATTATCCATTTCCGCCATCTTGGATTTCAAAATTGTCTTTATTTTCGAAATTTACATCCCTGAATTAATAGAAAATTACTATCATGACGATTTTTACTAAAAATGTGTATGACCGCCATCTTGGATTTAAAAATAGACATTATTTTCGAAATCTGCACACCCGAATTAGTCGGAAATGACTACCATGACGATTTTGAAAATTTTGCCCGTTTCCGCCATCTTTGATTTTAAAACGGTCCTTATTTTCGAAATCTACACCCGTGAATTAATCGGAAACGACTAACATGATGACTTTTACCAAAAAAGTGTATGACCGCGGTCTTGGATTTCAAAATAGACATCATTTTCGAAATCTGCACACCCTAATTAGTCGAAAATGACTACCATGACGATTTTGACAAAATTATCCATTTCCGCCATCTTGGATTTTAAAATTGTCTTTATTTTCGAAATCTACATCCCTGAATTAATAGAAAATGACTACCATGACGATTTTTACTAAAAATGTGTATGACCGCCATCTTGGATTTAAAAATAGACATTATTTTCGAAATCTGCACACCCGAATTAGTCGGAAATGGCTACCATGACGATTTTGAAAATCTTGCCCGTTTCCGCCATCTTTGATTTTAAAACGGTCCTTATTTTCGAAATCTACACCCCTGAATTAATCGGAAACGACTAACATGATGACTTTTACCAAAAAAGTGTATGACAGCGGTCTTGGATTTCAAAATAGACATCATTTTCGAAATCTGCACACCCTATTTAGTCGAAAATGACTACCATGACGATTTTGACAAAATTATCCATTTCCGCCATCTTGGATTTTAAAATTGTCTTTATTTTCGAAATCTACATCCCTGAATTAATAGAAAATGACTACCATGACGATTTTTACTAAAAATGTGTATGACCGCCATCTTGGATTTAAAAATAGACATTATTTTCGAAATCTGCACACCCGAATTAGTCGGAAATGACTACCATGAAGATTTTGAAAATTTTGCCCGTTTCCGCCATCTTTGATTTTAAAACGGTCCTTATTTTCGAAATCTACACCCGTGAATTAATCGGAAACGACTAACATGATGACTTTTACCAAAAAAGTGTATGACCGCGGTCTTGGATTTCAAAATAGACATCATTTTCGAAATCTGCACACCCTAATTAGTCGAAAATGACTACCATGACGATTTTGACAAAATTATCCATTTCCGCCATCTTGGATTTTAAAATTGTCTTTATTTTCGAAATCTACATCCCTGAATTAATAGAAAATGACTACCATGACGATTTTTACTAAAAATGTGTATGACCGCCATCTTGGATTTAAAAATAGACATTATTTTCGAAATCTGCACACCCGAATTAGTCGGAAATGGCTACCATGACGATTTTGAAAATCTTGCCCGTTTCCGCCATCTTTGATTTTAAAACGGTCCTTATTTTCGAAATCTACACCCCTGAATTAATCGGAAACGACTAACATGATGACTTTTACCAAAAAAGTGTATGACCGCGGTCTTGGATTTCAAAATAAACATCATTTTCGAAATCTGCACACCCTAATTAGTCGAAAATGACTACCATGACGATTTTGACAAAATTATCCATTTCCGCCATCTTGGATTTCAAAATTGTCTTTATTTTCGAAATTTACATCCCTGAATTAATAGAAAATTACTACCATGACGATTTTTACTAAAAATGTGTATGACCGCCATCTTGGATTTAAAAATAGACATTATTTTCGAAATCTGCACACCCGAATTAGTCGGAAATGACTACCATGACGATTTTGAAAATTTTGCCCGTTTCCGCCATCTTTGATTTTAAAACGGTCCTTATTTTCGAAATCTACACCCCTGAATTAATCGGAAACGACTAACATGATGACTTTTACCAAAAAAGTGTATGACCGCGGTCTTGGATTTCAAAATAGACATCATTTTCGAAATCTGCACACCCTAATTAGTCGAAAATGACTACCATGACGATTTTGACAAAATTATCCATTTCCGCCATCTTGGATTTTAAAATTGTCTTTATTTTCGAAATCTACATCCCTGAATTAATAGAAAATGACTACCATGACGATTTTTACTAAAAATGTGTATGACCGCCATCTTGGATTTAAAAATAGACATTATTTTCGAAATCTGCACACCCGAATTAGTCGGAAATGGCTACCATGACGATTTTGAAAATTTTGCCCGTTTCCGCCATCTTTGATTTTAAAACGGTCCTTATTTTCGAAATCTACACCCCTGAATTAATCGGAAACGACTAACATGATGACTTTTACCAAAAAAGTGTATGACCGCGGTCTTGGATTTCAAAATAAACATCATTTTCGAAATCTGCACACCCTAATTAGTCGAAAATGACTACCATGACGATTTTGACAAAATTATCCATTTCCGCCATCTTGGATTTCAAAATTGTCTTTATTTTCGAAATTTACATCCCTGAATTAATAGAAAATTACTATCATGACGATTTTTACTAAAAATGTGTATGACCGCCATCTTGGATTTAAAAATAGACATTATTTTCGAAATCTGCACACCCGAATTAGTCGGAAATGACTACCATGACGATTTTGAAAATTTTGCCCGTTTCCGCCATCTTTGATTTTAAAACGGTCCTTATTTTCGAAATCTACACCCCTGAATTAATCGGAAACGACTAACATGATGACTTTTACCAAAAAAGTGTATGACCGCGGTCTTGGATTTCAAAATAGACATCATTTTCGAAATCTGCACACCCTAATTAGTCGGAAATGACTACCATGACGATTTTGACAAAATTATCCATTTCCGCCATCTTGGATTTTAAAATTGTCTTTATTTTCGAAATCTACATCCCTGAATTAATAGAAAATGACTACCATGACGATTTTTACTAAAAGTGTGTATGACCGCCATCTTGGATTTAAAAATAGACATTATTTTCGAAATCTGCACACCCGAATTAGTCGGAAATGACTACCATGACAATTTTGAAAATTTTGCCCGTTTACGCCATCTTTGATTTTAAAACGGTCCTTATTTTTTTGAATTTTTTTTTAGGAAAGTAGCCAATTGAGAACCTCCTCCTTCGAAATCATAAAGTCGGTTGATAAATACACAACAATGAACTTCCACTTTCCGCCGTGTGTTCAATTCGAACGGAATCACCGCGCATCGCTGATTCGCCTGGCATGCTGGCAAGGCGCAGCGCAACGCCGCGTTCGTTTGTAGTGTAGGTATGTTACGCACCGAATATGCGTACCGCACTAAACGACAACGTCGCGTACACGTGGAAGAACCTTTATAGAGAACCGGTATTTTTCGGTGCTAATTCCGGTATTTGTTCTTTACCGGTTCTGCGGAACCGAAATGAAAAAAACTCATAAATATGGAACAGGTACCTTCGGTACCGGTTTCAAGCCAGGAACCTTTATAGAGAACCGATATTTTATCACTGCTAGTACCGGTATTTTTTCTTTACCGGTACTCTGGAACCGAAATGAAAAGAACCTATAAATACCGGTATGTAACCGGTATTTTTGGTACCGGTTCCAAGCCCTGCTGTCAACCAGTAAACAGTCGGATTGAAGTGCAGGCGACGGAGGAGAGTGTAGACACGGAAGCAGATCTTACATTTGAGGAAGTGAGGAAGGCGGTCATGAGGCTAAAGAACAATAAGTCCCCAGGAGTTGACGGAATATGTGCAGAGGTGTGGAAGTATGGCGGGGGAGTAGTGCAATCCAGATTATATGAGATAATCGTTAAGATCTGGAAAGAAGAACGGCAACCAGAGGAGTGGAACACTGGGGTGATATGCCCCATACACAAAAAAGGCTCCAGAAAAAAGTGTAACAATTACAGGGGCATTGCACTTCTCCCGACGGCATACAAAGTCCTCTCTTATGTCTTATTGGGTCGACTTCAGCCTTATGCCGAAGACATACTCGGCGACTACCAGTGCGGCTTCCGCCAGAACCGCAGTACTGTGGATCAGATATTCCTGTTGAAACAGCTGATGGAGAAGAAATGGGAGTTTGCACAAAACATCCACTTCCTCTTTGTTGATTTTGCCAAGGCATACGACAGTGTAGACAGGGAGACACTGTATAACATTTTAAAACATTTTAAAGTGCCTGACAAACTGGTAAGGATGATAAGTGTCGCTACTAAAGTAAGTAGGATGAGGGTTAGAGCTTGTGGAGAACTGACAGCCGAATTTGATGTGGTCACTGGACTGAAACAAGGAGACGCCCTTTCGCCAATGCTGTTCAACTTGGCACTCGAATACGTCGTGCGGAAATTGCTTATACACGATGGGGGTGTAGAGTTGAATGGCATACATAAAGTCATTGGGTATGCTGATGACTTGGGATTATTGGCTCAGAACAAAAAGGACCTAGAGGCCATGGCGGTAATCGTTGAGCAAGAAGTTGAGAAGAAGAAAAGATCGGACTCAGAATTAACCACCAGAAAACTGAATATCTCCTAATGAAAAGGTATAAGAACATCAGAGTTAAAAGAGAAGACCTAGTAGTCGGAGCAACCACCTACAAAGGTGTGGATCGTTTTAAGTACCTCGGCTGCACAGTAACTGATACCAACCACAGGGAAGAGGAGATAGATGTTCGAGTCCAAAACGCCCTAAGATGCTCGGCAGCGCTTCATCGAGTTCTGGTGTCCAAGCTTATCAGTAAACCGACTAAGATTCGAGTATACAAGACAGTAATCAGACCAATCTTAATGTATGGGTGTGAAGCTTGGACATTGACACAGAAAGAAGAGAGCAAGCTCTTAGTGGCAGAGAGGAAAATCTGGCGGAAAATTCTGGGACCTATCAGGGGCGAAGATGGAAGCTGGAGGCGTAGGAAGAATAAGGAACTAGAGGAGCTAGTCGCTATGCCCAATATAATTGGCGAAATCAAAGCCACACGACTCCGCTGGCTTGGACACCTGGAGAGGATGGGAGAGGATCGAGCTGTGAGAAGGGCGTATGTGGGGCACCCGGGGGGAAAGCGTCCGTCTGGACGCCCCAGATACCGCTGGAGCGACGAAGCCCTGAAAGATATATCCGCCCTTGGAGTACCGGACTGGCGTGAAGTGGCGCAGAATAGGGCAGAGTGGCGGTCTCTTGTGTCAGAGGCCAAGATCCGTTTTGGGTCACTGAGCCAGTGAAGTAAGTAAGTAAGTACAGACGTGTTGTTCCGCAGCTGTGGTGGCCTGTAAGTGCGACGGTGCAAGCGTGTCAACGCAGATGGCGTCCCACACAAGCGTCCTCCCCAGTTTCCAAGGAATGAGTGTCATTCCATGGGGTATCTTGCTGTCGTCGCGTACGATACCAGCTCAAGAATGGCCGGCACGCTAACCCAATAACATCATTCAAGGAGGCGTGGCGGGGAATGCAGCCTGCGCTTCGCTGGCAGGACAAGCCGTGGTGGCCCAGCTCGTTAACCGTGGCGCCACAGCCAGTGCCGGATTAAGACCATTTGATGCCCTAAGCAATCCACGCCTGTGGTGCCCCCCTCCCTCCTATCCATGAGCAATTTAATATTGGTGTAAGTATGTAGGTATGTAGGTTTTCTTGTTTCTGGTGCCCGCCAAGACGTGATGCCCTAAGCAATTGCTTAGTTTGCTTATGGTTTAATCCGGCACTGGCCACAGCGGCATCGGTGGGGTCGTTGGTTTTGGTGCCCAGTCGCAGACAAGTGGCTAGTGTTAGGATGGATTTGTCTGAAAGAGTGCCGATATTAGGTGAAGACAACGCGTGAAGCCAGTAACCAGCTTACGGCTCTGTAACTGCTAGCAGACGAGCCCGCTCTGCTGAACTCTGGGCCTGTTGACGTTGAATTGACTTACAAAGCGATTCGTCCCACTGTCTTTGCGAGTTAGGGGAAACCGGAAGCTGATGGTCACCGGGGCATGACTCTGCCCAGATGACTCGAGCCTCGTTCAACGTGGTAGAACACTCGTTGCCAGTGGTTGTGCAAAAATATCGGTTATCGAGACCTTGGGTACTGTGAGAGGAAGACAAAAATGCTGGGAGGGCCTGACTACTTGTCATATCCCTGATCCGCCATGACGAATAGGCAGTGAGGCCTGGGTTCAGGCGCGATTATCTAGGTGGATATTGAGGATGGATGAGAGGGTGTTTTTGAGGGTAAGGTCTAGGGGTTCGATAAGGTGGGGATGATTCCAGACAGGACTACATCTGACTATGTATGTGTATTTGGGAACGAACAGACAGAATTTAATGATGATTAATGCCATGTGTGCTGTGCACTGGCAGTGGGATAGAGTGTGCAGTGGGATAGATTCAGGAAAAATGGGAGCCCCTAGGAGTCTGAGAGAATTTTTATCAATTATTTTTATATTGAGAGAAATTTTATAAAGAGAGGTATTAAAGTTCGAGATTATTTATATTCTTTGAGTAGTAGTCTTACAAAAACATCTAACTTAATTGTCTACACCCATATCATAAATTCTCTATTCTGCGTTCGTAAGCCGTATGTAATTATATCTGTGCCAGTGTTGCAAAAATGTATGAAAATTCATAACCACATCGATTTTGGTAACGTAATGAAAATCCAGCACTCCTCTCCGACCTCGGTTTTCCTCCTCCCCGACCGTTCGCACAATCGGGTTGGCCATGGCATGTGCAATGGCGGTCATTCTAATCGTTTCCGGACACATTATATTATGTGTGTAGATAACGCTTTAACGGCCTCCTAGCCTAGTTGGTAGTGACCCTGCCTATGAAGCAGGAGGTCCCGGGTTCGAATCCTGGTCAGGGCATTTATTTGTTTGTTTATCACAGATATATATTTGTTCCTGAGTTAGGGATGTTTTCTATGTATTTAAGTATTTATCTCTCTATTATAATATATATCGTCGTCTAGTACCCACAACACAAGCCTTAATGAGCTTACTGTGGGACTAGGTTGATTTGTGTAAAATTGTCCCATAATATTTATATTTATTTATTTATTTAGATAAAGCAGTGTATGCAACTGTACGTAATTAGGCCTTAAAACGTAACAGTTACATAAACTACTATTTAATAATGGGACCAATTGTAGAACCCGTAGCAGATTTCGTGGATCATCGGATCCCGGGCGGCGATAACTGGTGAACTCGTTAAGGGCTAATCATAATGAAGCCTCGTGAAAGTCAGCTCCGTTGCTAGGTTGTGAACGGCGTCATTTAATTTTAAATTTTTTCGCACCCACGGTTCAAAAGTTGGATGGGGGGTCGCCTTTTTTGAACTTTCAGAGCCATTATATTTATGAAACTATTAGTTTTATCCAAACAAGATCTGTTTTAAAAGACCTGTTTTCTTTTTGAAATACCTATCCAATGATACACAACACGATAGGGTTGGAGCGAAAAAAAAAATCAGTTTCCACTTCAGTACGGGAGGAGGTACCCTAATAAAAAATTTTTTTTTAATACAATTGCTCAAAAAGTTTAGTTTATGTAGCTGCAAATCGTGCGTAAAGTTTGATTTTATGCACTAGTGCTAAAAAGTAATCTGATTGATACTTTTTAAATAAATGAGTACTATGCGAGCCCCGCTTATAAATGACCCACCTGAACTACGCGCGATTGGGCATAAAAGAGTATTATGCGAGACCCAATAGTATTACTTGAACAACGCGCGATTGAATGCAGCTGTCTTTCGTACAATGCACTTAAGCATATAAATTTATTTTATTTCAATATAGTTTTTTCGCAATTGTATTAAAAAACGTTGTTCGACACACGTGCGGAAGTGTCATTTTCACTCGAGACTCCGCACCCGAGACCCGAGTCTTAGCTAGACGTGGCTAGCTCTCCGTCTATTTTCTTTTATAGGTCATTCATTAATTACAGTTGATTATTTCTGAAGATATTTACTTCATTAAAAAATGTTATAAGAAACCTCTTTTTTTTTAAATACCTATCCATTTATTTGCAACATGTAGGCTGTAGTGCTGAAAATATGTTTTTAACAATTAAGCTACAAAAATAAGTAGGTAGCAGCAGCAGCACCCAAAACACTCCTATTTTAGGTAAAATTTCATCAATAATATCAATATACGCTTAAATGGCTGTGGCATACGGACGGACAGACAGATAGACATAGACGGACATGACAAAGCTAAATTAATGGTTCTTTTTTTGCCATTTTGGCTATGGAACCCTAAAAAGGTACGTATTTAAATTTTTATCAAAGTAAGCAGATTTATACTCAGAAAATTCGAAATAGTTTACACATTTTACTCATGACATGGACATGGGGCAGATTTTTTATTTATAAGTTTTTGTTAGGTTCATGTTTTTATAGATATTCTAGTTTTGTTTAATAAATGAAATATTTTACTTGTTGTATTTGAATTTTATAAACAATACATCCAGCCATTTTCGCAGGTCGCGTACAGTGCATGCCCTTGTAGGCGGCAGCAGAACATCTTCACCATATCCGTCCGGTTACAAAACGCGTCGCACGGACGTTGTCTCGTCCATTTTGCTTCGGTGGAAGCCGCAAAAACCAGGGCTACGGAAACCAATAGAATCCAGAAAATTTTGCTACACATTCTCTTAAGCGCCTTCAACATTAATTCAAATAGTCGTTAATGTTTTCTAAGAGTTAGAAATGTTATTTGTAAGTTTTTATTTTCATGTTTAAAACGTTGACAAGATTTTATGTCAATTTGAAGTTCGCGCCAGGAAATTTCTTGATAATTATCGATATTTTAGAATCGATTAGCCATCGAACTTCGATTTAAGTATGATTATCTGAACGCAGTGTAGTAGCTTTAAAAAAAAAAGAACCGTCAATACTCAATTGTCAAATTATGGCGTCAGGCGGGCGTCCGTCTATCGAGGCGAATTACAGTAAAGTGAAAATACAATAATACGTGACAATACAAGCACAACAGTATTCGGTTAAGTTTTCTATTGATGTAGTGTGAAGAACAGGACCCAAAAATGGGAAAAATCAGTGATTCAAGTTCGAATAGTTGCGCTGTACCGCAGTGCAAATCTCGGAGTACGAACGATATAACACTTTTCCCATTTCCCAAAGAAGAGACGCAGAGAAAAAAATGGACTGATGCTATGAAAATAGACAGTAAAGTTACTCAAAACATGCATGTTTGCAGCCGTCATTTTGTAAAGAGCGATTACATTATATCAGGTATTTTCATACACAATACGGCTAGCTGAACTTGTAGTATGTGGCGCTGTGCTAATTTCTGCGTAGTATGTTTAATTTGCATCTGTGGCAATTCTTGACTACACGAAAGCATTTTAAAAGTAATAAAACACATATGCAGATACTGCTTACCTACTTATTACATACTTATTTAGACTGCATCCTTTGATTTTCATACTGTGTTTTATAGTATCTTACTGCTATTTGAATACTAACATACAAGATTACAAAAAAATACTGGTTTTGAGTTGAGCTAAAGAGAATTTGAGCCCAAAATTTTATATAAACAGGTGTGTTTGTCTCTTAAATAATCTCCATAAGTGGCGAAAATGTTGTAAAAATTACATTTCACTCTCACACTTCTACAAAAAGTTTGTTATAAATCACTTCTGTACGACATATTGAGAAAAGATAGGAAATATACCTCAAAGTGAAAGAGAATAAATGTGCAAAGCAATGCACAGATATGTCCAATCCATAAACCATAGACAAAAAAGTCTCTGTAAACTAGTAAGGTTCCAAGCCAAAACAATAGACAGTTGAAACTATGTTTTTTTTACCTAATTGCTATTATAACAATTTTCTTTATCCATGTAAATTTATAGAGAATGCTGGTACCAAAGTCCGGAGGCTGAAGAGGACAGCAGTTCCGTCTCAGAACCTGCCATGGCAGTTCCCAAACAAGAGAGTCAGTCCCACCCTCGCTAAAGCAAGGATGGAGCGCTTGAAGAACCGGTCTCTCCAAAAGTAAGTATATCAAAGACCACTAGTCCTTTTAGGCAGAAGACCGCAGTTAGGCCTTTAGCTCTCCCATTTCCGTTTTGGGGGCTGGATTATTTGGTGTATATTATTCTGGCTGTTTAGCCCCACAGTAAGGATACAGATTTGCCAGAGAGGCAATTCCCCTCTTAAAAAAATTCCTTTGTTAAAAAATTATCTCAATCCTGCTGGGTTGTTGAAGGAACATTGAAATGCTTTGCTTTGTTTTGACTGAGTTTATGTTCGATTTATTCTGTGAATCGTAAAAGTTAGTTTAGCTTTCTCTTTTAAAAACATTGTCTATTACTGAATGATTGCACTAAGATATTGTACCTTTGAAATTCAGCGCTTACTTGTAAAACATGCTGTGCTGTGCACACTTGTTTTGGATAGTGCTAGTTATGACATTTAATGCCTACTATTGTTACTAGAGTTTGTACATACATAGACATTAATAACAATACCAAGATCAAGGGGATGGTCTTATTACACTTTCAATAGGTATGACAGAGGAGGTGCTATTATCGTTGGTCCTTGTCATAGACTCACAATTTTTTATTACCCTCCAGGCCATTACATATAGCCTTAGAGAATTCAACCCGATGGAATAGCCATGTCTGTTGTTTTCTATACAAAAGACGTCTGCCGATTTTTGTGGGGGACCGGAAACGTCAAATGTATGGCTATTCGTACGTAACGTACAAATAGCTACGTCAGATAAACGTCAGTTCATACATGTGTATGACCACTGGTCATATGGTTTCGGCAGACGGGAACACCTGTCAATGGCTTCTTTAAGAATTTCTGTGTTTACTATGAGAAAATATGATATTTTTCTTAGAAAGTTGTGCTGTTTTGTGGTGTAGTAGTGATTTTGATTAGTGTACCTAATAATATAAACAAATAAAGCCCAGCCAAGCCTATCTCGTATCAAAAGAAACCAGATGCGATACAAATGACCATGATACCCTCTTGTTTGCTCGACAAGGATGTGTCAAGCGCATTGTAAGCACTTCACCCATTAGCTGCTTCTGTGCCTGACTGTACTTGTTTGTGACAGACAAATCCATCCACATCTGACGCATCGCCTCGCGAGGACATTGCCGTGCGAGGCAGCTCGGCTAGTGTGGATGTGCCCGTCGCAATACCTCGGGCAGGCATGGCCACACTAGCCCAGCCGCCTCGCGAGCTAAATGCCGCGCGTCAGGTGTCCGCCTATTAACAGCAGATTCATCAAAATAGGCTCAGCAGTATGATGGAAGCAAAAGGCCACTAATATTTAAATTAGAAATGTTGCTATCTGCCTCTCTATCACTCTTGCAAATTCAAAAGGAGGAAAGGGAAATAGATAAGCGAACGATTTTGCAGTTATAGATGTTGCCTACTTCTATCAATATGTAAATGATACCTCTCCACAAATATTTTTCTAAGTATAAAGAAAAACCTTTCCTTTTGGTTTATGCCTAATATTTTTCTCATTACAGAGTATCTGATTCTCCAAGCAGTAAATCAGAAACACCAGCTAAAAAACCTGAAAGTGGCAAAAAAACAGAATCTGCTAAAAGGAGAGAATCAGCATCAGCAGGAAAAATTGAAGATTCTGAAAAAACTGAGGATACAGACCCAGTAAAAGATGAGGTGAAGAGTGAAGATGATGAGTCTACTGAAAATACATCAGTTGGTCTTGATGCTGGGAAAGAAGATATTGAAGAAGTGACTGTTGAAGAGAATGGTGGAGAAGCTTCAGAGGCTAAAAAATATGATAACGTAAGTTTTTATACTGTTGTTTTGTTATACGAATTAAATTAACATTAAAAAAAATTCTAACAACCCTATTTGATAAAAAAAGAGAAAAATAAAAGCATAGCCCAGAGGGTTTACAGCGAACTTAAAAAATCAAAATTTCGTTGTCTGCGTCTCTTTCGCTCGTATTACCAAGTGCGATAGAGAGAGGATAACGATATTCCGATTTTCGAGGTTCGCTGTAGGCCCGCAGAACGCATCTAAACTTTTTAAATGTTGGCCATACGCCGAGAGTCTTTGCCTTAGCACTATCTGTGACACAAAAAAAAAGCAAACGTCAAATCCTTCAACTGTCAATGTCAAAGTGCGTACCCTGTTTTTCCGGGTATTTTTAGAAAAAACTTATCGAATTTCGCGATAAACGTGCCTTAGTGTTTATTATAAAGCAAAATGTTTACTTTAAGAACGCCGGCCGTGCCCCTACGAGACTAAGACAGCGGGAAGGAGTGTTAAAATGCGAGTTCTGCGGTAGAAAGTGCCTAACGCCTCAAGCGTTGCAAACTCATCAACATAATGCTCATAAAAGCGCTAGAAATAGTCTGAACAACTCCAAAAAGGACTTCTCAGTTATCGATAACACTAAATCATCGCCTAAACCGTCTCCAGTGGGATTAATTTCTGTAAAAAGCCCTGAAAATCTGCTGGCGAAACCTCTAAAACCTATTGTATCACTTAACTCTCGCGAAGTTGAGAAATTGCTCCGAGAAGACGGCGACTATGTGCCAGATACGAGCGACTCTGAGGTCAGTGTGAAAGAGGAGGTGATTGAGAAACGGGATCAGCGTAAAACTGAATTTCAATGTCCGAAGTGTATGCGACGGTTCGCTGTGTACTTCATGGCGTTTAAGCATATGCAGAAACATCATTCTGGAACGCCGAACGGAAGTAAAACGTAAGTAAAGACAAACCATTTCAATTTTATTATCCTCTTCTGTGGCGGGCACTGATTGATGGATTAGGTTTTTAATTCATAATTAGAATGCAATACTTATTTTGTTATTAAAATTCTAGTTGATTCATAATTAGAATTCAATACCTATTTCACTGATCAGCCTGATAATGTTGTATGGGTGGTTTATTTAACACATTCAGGGCCACCTAGTGCTACGCTCGTAGCCCGTAGCCACGAATTTGTCGTATGTAGCGCGTAGTAGCTACGAACAGAGAACTCGACAGTTGGGTTCTGGGCGCTGAATGTGTTCAGAATCAACTAATTAAACTAACTTGATTTTGAATAATGTATAATGTTTAACATTTTTGGCGATAATGTAAATTAAATAGAAAAATATATTTTTTACAAATTGTTTTACCTCTGATTATTCTGTTTGTAACTTGTATTTTATGTGTTTCTTTATTTTGAGGTGTGCAATAAAGAGTATTTATGTTTATGTTATGTTATGTAGTTTCTCACGAAAATCAACTAAAATAACTTTTATAATAATGAAATAAAATAAAAATATTCCGGAGCAATCTTACACAAATAAAGCTAGTCCCAAACTAAGCAAAGCTTGTACTATAGGTACTATGCGACAATATACATACTTATATAGATAAATATATACTTAGATACATAGAAAACACCCATAACTCGGGAACAAATATTCGTGATAAACACACAAATAAATGCCCTTACCAGGATTTGAACCTGGGACCTCCTGCTTCGTAGGCAGGGTCACTACCAACTGGGTTAGGAGGCCATTAATAATAATAATGTGCTGTTTAGTTCTTAAAAACTTTTTGAATATTACTAGTTATCATAGGAATTATTAAATGAGATTAAAAATCCACATTTTTGGAACTATTCATATGTTTAAAAACTTACCCCCTTACTTACCATAGACTATCGTTTTGTCATATCTAATATTTAGGGAGTTAGCTAAGCGGCTCGTAGACTCCACGGGTGACCAGAAGGCTGGCTCTTTCCTTGCCCAGTGAATTGGTATTACTATCCAGCCTGGCAATGCCACTAGCCTTCTGGGCACGCTACCGTGCTGAGCTAGCTGCCATTTTCAACCAACTTCAAGATTTCGAAGGAGGAAGTTAGCAATTCGTGGGGATCTTTGGTTTTGCTGGACCGATTTGGAAAATTATTTTTGTGTTTGAAAGAGTATATATACTTCACAGTTGGTCCCATTGTAACCAGGTCAGGATCTGATGATGGGATCCTGGAGAAATCTAGGGAACTCTTCAACTATTCTACGCACAAATAGTGATTTGAGTATTTTTTACAGCAGCTCCAGCATTTGCTTTTGGAAAGGGGGAGGCTAACTGAAGTCTGTTCTTTTTTGTTTAAAATTATTTATCTGTATAGGGTAAATGGCCAGTACCTTTTAGTAACTGGCCACCTTATGATTTCTATTTATAGGTGAATAAAGTTCATTTTAGTACAAGGTATAAATCAAGTAAAAATTTCAATAACTGGCCACATTTTAGTTACTGGCCACCTATACTAAAAATGAATTCTATTTAAAGGTGAAGAGAACTCATTTTAGTATGAGGAAAATGGCCAGTTACTGGAGATTTGCCTACTAGGCACTCGTTCAATAACTGGCCGCCTCTTACAAAAATGAGTTCTATTCACCTATACACAGAATTCATTTTAGTATAGGTGGCCAGTAACTGAATGGTGGCCAGTTACTGGCGATTTACCCTATATGTGTAATAACTGGTTCGATATTTTTAGTTCTAACTTGGTTTGTTTCTATTTTGGTACTGCATTTTATTTGTTTCATTTCCTGAATTAATTATTGAACCAAAAAAAAAAATCTCTAACCACTCATCCACCTTGTCAGGGAAAACATCCTCCCGAAGCCGACCCGCATAGAAACCTGCACAATCTGCAACACAACCGTGTACGGTAACGTCCACCTCTGCGCTGGACCGCTCAAGTTCGCCATGGGCTTCGTGTGCACGGGCTGCGAGCAGGAGTACAAGACGCTGACCATGTTCGACATGCATAAGAGCAGTATGCACAGCGACGGTGTTGAGAGCATGTTCTTTTCTACTTTAGATGGTAAGTAACTAATTCTGTTACTTGGTAGTTAGTTAGTTGGTTTTCTTGGGCGTTTTTCCGCAAGTCGACATCCAGTGTGCCTATTTTGCGTGAAACGGGGGTAGCACTATTATTCCAACCACCCCAGCTCCTCTACGAAGCCCAGCAGAGCTTTCAGCAAAGTGCCTGGGGTCCCTAGGTGTTTAGTTCTGTATACTTCTACCTGTTTGCAATCTAGCAGAATGTGTTTTGTTGTTTCATCCTATAATGAAACGATAGCCGTTGCAACAAGACTATCGTTTCATTATAGGTTATGGGCGATCTTAGTTTCCAAGCAGTTATTTAAAAGTATTTCAAGTGTTTCGTGTGTTTTTTCAAAAATGTCGACATCAAGTTACATAGTGAATGTTCCAAAATTAAAAGGACGGGAAAACTATGATGATTGGGCGTTCGCGGTGAAAAACTTTATGCTGTTGGAGGGCATTGACATTGATGCCATAAGTGAGAGTATTAGTGAGCTAGAACAAAAGAAAGCTAAAGCCAAGCTCGTGATGACGATAGATCCTTCCCTATATGTGCATATCAAGAATGAGAACACGATAAGTACTTTGTGGACCAAGTTAAAAACGTTGTTCGACGACAATGGATTTACAAGGAAGATTGGTTTACTACGGACTTTAATATCTATTCGTCTTGAAAGTTGCGATTCCATGACAAGTTATGTAACTCAAGTGGTGGATACAGCACAACGGTTAAAAGGGACGGGCTTCGAAATCGGCGAAGAATGGGTAGGTTCATTACTTCTGGCCGGACTACCCGAAAAGTTCGCGCCAATGATAATGGCAATAGAACATTCTGGTTTGACAGTTAGTACAGACGTCATTAAAACGAAGTTGCTCGATATGACCTCTGAAGTTGGCAGCAGTGGGACAGAATCAGCTTTCTACGCTAAACCGAGAGCTGGTAACACTGGTCATAAGTCAAAACAAACGCCAATGTCATCGCAGTCGGCTAGAAATACGTCAAATGTCAAGCAAATACGATGCCATTTATGTAAAAATATCGGACATTACAAAAATCAATGTACCGAATCCAATCAATCTAAATCTAAATTAAAGGTAGCGGGAGCTTTTAGTGCTGCGTTCCTGAGCGGCGATTTTAGCCCAGAAGATTGGTACGTGGATTCCGGGTGCAGTTATCACTTAACAGCAAATAAAGGAAGTTTATCAGGAGTTCGACAAGCACATGAAATAGGAGACATAGTTGTTGCAAATGAAACCACCATGCCAGTTGTATGTGCCGGTGAAACGCAAATCACAACACTAGTGAATAATGTTCAGTTAGACATTCCAGTACAAAATGTTTTGTGCGTACCTAACCTTACTACAAATTTACTATCAGTTAGCAAGTTGATAGCAAACGGAAACAAACTTTCATTTGGAAAGACTGCTTGTTATATCCGTAATCAACAGAATGTGTTAATTGGCATAGCAAGTTTAGAAAATGGAGTCTACAGGTTGAATACTGTAAATCAACAGAAGGTGATAGCAGCGGCAGCAATACATACTACAGATTCAAGGCAATGGCACAAAAGACTCGGTCATATTTGCAGAAATGATCTAGAAAAAATGAAGAATGGTGCAGTTGAGGGTGTATCCTACAAAGATAAGCCAGATGTTCAAAAATCCAACTGTGAAGTGTGTTGTGAAGGGAAACAGGCTCGATTACCCTTTCCATCAGCAAACCATAGAAGTGAAACATTATTGGAAGTAGTCCACTCCGATTTGGCGGGGCCTATGGAGACCAAGTCAATAGGTCAGGCCAGATATTTTCTTCTTTTCATCGACGATGCAAGCCGAATGTGTTTCGTGTATTTTCTGAAAGAGAAGAGCCAAGTTCTGCGGTATTTCAAAGAGTTTCAGAGTGTGGCAGAAAACCAAACTGGAAGAAAAATAAAGGTGCTTCGGACAGATAATGCGGGAGAATATTGTTCACAGCAGATGCAAGACTATCTGAAGGCAGCTGGTATTATGCATCAGAGAACAAACCCGTATTCGCCCGAACAGAATGGTCTCTCGGAGAGATACGTGAGATCAGCCACAGAAAAGGCAAGATGTCTACTTTTTGAGGCAAAATTAGAGAAGAGTTTCTGGGCAGAGGCAGTGAACACGGCAGTTTACTTGAAAAACAGGTCGCCGGCCTCAGGTTTAGGAAATATGACACCATACGAGAAATGGACAGGACGAAAACCAGATCTGAGTCATGTCAGGGTCTTCGGCAGTCCGGTGATGGTGCATGTACCCAAAGACAGAAGACTAAAGTGGGACAAGAAGGCTGAGAAATATATTTTACTTGGTTTTCCTGAAAATGTCAAGGGGTACAGAGTATATAACCCTAAGACAAGGCAGATAACTACGAGCAGAGATGTGTTCATCATGGAAAAGGAGGATACAGATATGGCTCAGATGGTAGTGCAGGAAAGCGTGGAAGAACCACAGCAGCTAGTGGAGGAACAGACAGAAGAGCTGCAGTCAGTGGAGGAAGTATCAGAAGATGAAAGTACCTTCATGGATCCAAATGATTCTACCTATGTTGGTGAGTTATCAAATTCAGATCTGACAACATCAGATGACTCAGATTTCACCTTATGCCAAGATACGAGTGATATCAGTGAAATACTACAGCCAGAGGAAGAGGTTCCTTTTGTGAACAGTAAGCGAGTCAGAAAACCAGTAGACAGGTATGGTTTCTCAAACCTGTGCGTGGTAGATGAGTCCTGCGGTGAAGAAATCACCTATGAGGAAGCAATGAATGGTCCGGAGAAAGAGATGTGGAAGCAGGCAATGCAAGAGGAGCTAAAAGCTTTTGAAGATAATCAAGCATGGGAAGTCGTGAATATCGAGGAAGCGGATAGGGTGATACAGTGCAAGTGGGTGTTTAAAAAAAAGTTTGAAAATGACAACAAAGTGAGATATAGGGCTCGTTTAGTGGCAAAGGGTTTTACCCAGAAGGAAGGTGTGGACTATAAAGAAACATACTCGCCGGTCCTTAGGTATTCAACACTAAGACTGTTATTTGCTCTAAGTGTAAAATTGAATTTTAAAATCACCCATCTCGATGTAACAACTGCTTTCTTGAATGGCTACCTTGATGAAAATGTTTATATGCAAGTACCGCCAGAATTAAACTGTGAATCAAATGCAGTGCTTAAATTAAAGCGCGCTATATATGGCTTGAAACAATCTGCTAGAGCGTGGAATAAAAGAGTTGATGATTGTTTATTGAGTTTGGGCTATGTAAAATCAAAACTTGAACCCTGTTTGTATAGTAAGCGTGTAAAAAATGAGCAGATTATTGTAACTGTATTTGTGGATGATTTTTTCATATTCTCAAATAGTAAAGCCATGACAGATGACTTAAAAAAGAATTTGATGTCCAAATTTAAAATTAAAGATTTAGGAACATTGAAAAAATGTTTAGGTATGAGGGTGAAAATGTATGACAATGGCAGTATTTCTTTAGATCAAGAGCAATATGTTAACCAGATTTTGATAAAGTTTAATATGTCAAATTGTAATTCAGTTGATACTCCAATTGAGAGTAATTTAAAGTTGGAAAAATCTGAAGAGATATGTAAACAATACCCTTATCAACAGCTGATAGGAAGCCTAATGTACCTATCTGTACTTACCCGTCCAGACATTAGTTACAGTGTGAATTATTTGAGCCAGTTCAATAATTGTTTTTCATCAGTTCATTGGTCTCATGCGAAAAGAATATTAAAATATTTGCAGAAAACTAAGTCTTATGGATTACTATTTAAAAATGATAATAATAACCTAGAGGGGTTTGTGGATGCAGACTGGGCTTCAAACAATATTGACCGAAAGTCGTACACTGGTTTTTGTTTTAAGTTATCAGGCTCTGTAATTTCTTATGAATGCCGAAAACAACAAACCGTGGCTTTGAGCTCAGTTGAATCGGAGTATATGGCCATTTCTGAAGCTGTAAAAGAGGCGATTTATTTAAAAAGTTTGCTTTCAGAAATAGTCATATGCAACTACAATATTGTGTTATACAATGATAACCAAGGTGCTCAGAAATTGACTGAGAACCCTTTGTTCCATAAAAGGACAAAGCACATAGATGTTCGTCATCATTTTGTTAGAGAAGCTGTCGCTAACAATCTTGTAAAAATTGTGTATTTGTCTACAGCTGAAATGCCCGCAGACCTTTTAACTAAAGGATTAAGCAGTGTCAAACATAACTATTTTCTTAGTAAAATGGGCATTCAAAGCATTGTATAATTGTGTTACATTTTATTGTTAGATATTTCTTGTTTCATGATGTTTAGATTATTTTGATAAGAGGAAGTGTTAAAATATGTATCTAAATAATCTTTACTATTACTACTAGCGCCATCTGTTGAACACTTAGTGTAAACTGTGTACCATGTGATATACTCTGTGGTATTAAGAAAATAAATTAGTCTTGTTGCAACGGCTATCGTTTCATTATACATCCGCCATGCATGCTCTGCACATGGGGCTGTCTGTCCTACCTATTGTGAATAGGTGTTTGTTTAGTGTGTTGTTACTTGGTATAAATTATTTCCGGGTTCGATAGGATAACTATCAATGATAGTCATCTTGATAATTATCGTGTTTTCAACCGACTTCAAGATTTCGAAGGAGGAGGTTATCAATTCGTCGGGATCTTTGTTTTTGCTATTTTTTTTTTTTTTTTTTTATGTATGTTCACCGATTATTCGAAGACGGCTGGACCGATTTGGAAAATTCTTTTTTTGTTTGAAAGCGTATACTTCACAGTTGGTCCCATTGTAACCATGTCAGGATCTGATGATGGGATCCTGGAGAAATCGAGGGAACTCTTCAACTATTATAGGCACACCTATGGTGATTTGAGTATTTTTTACAGCAGATCGAGCATTTGGTGTTGGAAAGGTGGATGCTTAGTGAAGTCGGTTCTTTTTTGTTTAAAATTATTTATGTCTCATAATTATCGATTTGATAATAAGTTAATAACCCGAAATTTGTAAAGGCAGAATGCCCAAAAAATTATATCGCGCGTGAATTTCAACACTTGTATTTGAACTGTAATAGAAAATACATCCATACTGGGGATAATTATCTGATAATTAGCTTATAATTAATTCAATCAGTCTCAGCTCAGGCTCTGGCTTATAAGTATCTCAGTGATAAGTGCCCCCTCAGTGAACAGTTTTAAAAACAGACTAGATAAACATTTGAACCAAAAATATTGAACTACAGCCTTGGCCAGAAGTGTTCACCCTTGCGATTTTCATACAAAACTCGAAAGTTTAGACCGGCGTTTCTATCTTTTTTGAAGTTGTTTTATCAATTAATTCAAACGGAACAGGTATGTTTTGTTGAAGTGAGTAGTAACTGCATAGAATATTTGCAATTTGTCGCAACGACTTACATTCGCATTTTTGGGACCTCCGTTTTTCATATTTTATAGGTACCTTGAAAGTGGTATTAAGTGAAGTTTTCTAGATATATCAATAAAATATAACATTTTCATCATTCATTGTTATGATAGGGAATTAATATTTAACATCAAAATTGTAAACAAATAATTTTAAACAAAAAAGAACCGACTTCACTTAGCATCCACCTTTCCAACACCAAATGCTCGAGCTGCTGTAAAAAATACTCAAATCACTATAGGTGTGCCTATAATATTTGAAGAGTTCCCTCGATTTCTCCAGGATCCCATCATCAGATCCTGACCTGGTTACAATGGGACCAACTGTGAAGTATACTCTTTCACACAAAAAAAGAATTTTCCAAATCGGTCCAACCGTCGTCGAATAATCGGTGAACATACATAAAAAAAAAAAAATGCAAAAACAAAGATCCCGACGAATTGATAACCTCCTCCTTCGAAATCTTGAAGTCGGTTGAAAAGAGCTATGCTCAACACTTCTGGGCAAGGCTGTATATGCTTATAAACAAGTGCAGTGATTTACACGCATCAGCTCATAGCTGCTAGTGTATTAAACAATATAATTTATTTATTTATCGTATGGCTAAATGTCACTGGATACAGATAGGCATTTCTTCCCTGGGGTAGTAACCGGCAAGGTGTCGATGCAGGATCAAGTACTGCTGGGTTGATTATTTTTTCAATGTTTTTATTTGATTTAATAACTAACTATTGTACGAGTGGAATGATAGTCAGGGCCCGGAATTAGGTGAGCTAAAATACCTAAAGTTCGCGAGAGGACATAATATAGAGTGGTTACAACCGGATGAAAATAATATTTTATTTGGATTCCGGGTATTCGATATTCATCCGGGCACTGCAAGTAATAGTCGTAATGATGAAAAATGGTTACATTGCAGCCATAAAGTTAACATTATAATAATAAGATTACTAATTTAAAATATATGTCACATTTTCAGATTTATTATTATTATGTTAACTTTATGGCTGCAATGTAACCATTTTTCATCATTACGACTATTACTTGCAATGCCCGGATGAATATCGAATACCCGGAATCCAAATAAAATATTATTTTCATCCGGTTGTAACCACTCTATATTATGTCCTCTCGCGAACTTTAGGTATTTTAGCTCACCTTATTCCGGGCCCTGATGATAGTGGAATGCCCCAAAATAAAAACATGCAACAACAATCCATACTAATATTATAAATGGGAAAGTGTATGTGTGTGTGTGTTTGTTTGTTTGTCCGTCTTTCACGGCAAAACGGGGCGACGAATTGGCGTGATTTTTTAAGTGGAGATAGTTAAAGGGAAGGAGAGTGACATAGGCTACTTTTTGTCTCTTTCTAACCCCCCCACTTCCCTAAAATGGGGGGGTGGAAGTTTGTATGGTTTGTTACCCCGAATTTAACGCGCTGTTACAATACTTACAGATTTTGAAGAGTGGAAGCAGAAAATGGAAGACCAGACTAAAGTGAAGTACACCATGCTAGACCAGAACGATACAAAGAAGATATACCGCTGCAGCCACCGCCAACTGCTGGGCACTAGCAAGCATAGTCCGCAGAGGATGTGTCCGTCTTGCATCGTGGTTCAAGAGTTTACCAAAGGCTTCCAGGTACAGTGATAAGTTAGCATAGACATAGACATAGACATCATCAACCGACTTCAAGATTTCGAAGGAGGAGGTTATCAATTCGTCGGGATCTTTGTTTTTGCTATTTTTTTTTTTTTTTTTTTTTTATGTATGTTCACCTATTGTTCGAAGACGGCTGGACCGATTTGGAAAATTCTTTTTTTGTTTGAAAGCGTATACTTCACAGTTGGTCCCATTGTAACCATGTCAGGATCTGATGATGGGATCCTGGAGAAATCGAGGGAACTCTTCAACTATTATAGGCACACCTATGGTGATTTGAGTATTTTTTACAGCAGATCGAACATTTGGTGTTGGAAAGGTGGATGCTTAGTGAAGTCGGTTCTTTTTTGTTTAAAATTATTTATTGGTAATAACTCATTACAGGTCACGCTTAACAACTAAAATCTGTCACATTATATAACATAATTTAACATCATCATATCATCAATATCATCATAAACTTTGAACTTCTTCCTCGTTTCCTCATGGCTGAGGGTCGCGATCAGATGAAGTCGTTGCTTTAACGGCCTCTTAGCCCAGTCGGTAGTGACCCTGCCTACGAAGCAGGAGGTCCCGGGTTCGAATCCTGGTCAGGGCATTTATTTGTGTGTTTATCACGGATATTTGTTCCTGAGTTATGGATGTTTTCTATGTATTTAAGTATTTATAATGTATATATCTATTATATATATCGTCGCTTAGTACCCACAACACAAGCCTTATTGAGCTTACTGTGAGACTTAGTTGATCTGTGTAAGATTGTTCCATAATATTTATTTATTATTTATTTATCTAAATATATAAAAGAAGAAACTGACTGACTGACTGACTGACATATCAACGCACAGCCCAAACCGCTGGTTCTAGAGATTCCAAATTTGGCACGCAGGTTCCTTATAAGGTCTAGGGATGCACTAAGAAAGGATGTTTCAAAATTCACCCCCTAAGGGGGTAAAATGGGGGTCCAAAGTTTGTATGGCGAATCAAGATTTGTTAAACTATTTTATTCGAAACTTCACAGGAGTATTCCTAACGATAAATGAGTAAACACGTGTTTCAGGTTTTTTGAAAATTCAACCCCTAAAAGGGGCAAATGTGGTCACAAAGTCTGAAAATCAACATGGGTATCGTATCCTTTTTGAGTACTTGTAGTACGCGGGCGAAGCCGCGGGAAAAGGCTAGTTTATTATATTTATTAATAACTAAGGCTCTCCGAGCTGCACGATCTTCTACTGTTCGGATGATAGGCCCTTGTATGGAACCTTGGCAGGCCCTCTTCACTATGTCGACCCAACGGGTCGGTGGATGTCCACTCCCCCGTCCTCCATCCACAATGCGTTTTTCCAACATGTTTGGCTTTCGTCTGGTAACATGTCCGAAGAACTGGAGGATTCGCTGGTGGCAGATGGTTGATAAGCGGCACTGGACTTTTAATTCCCCTAGGCTGGACTGGGCTTTTGACTTTTGAACTGGAGATCCACAAAATATGAAAAAAAATTGAGAAGATACATCATTGTATATAACATCATTGTAACGGCCTCCTAGCCCAGTCGGTAGTGACCCTGCCTACGAAGCAGGAGGTCCCGGGTTCGAATCCTGGTCAGGGCATTTTGTGGTTGTTATCACAGACATTTGTTCCTGAGTTATGGATGTTTTCTATGTATTTAAGTATTTATCCATATTTATCTATTATATATATCGTCGTCTAGTACCCATAACACAAGCCTTATTGAGCTTACTGTGGGCCACAGAGAACCTCATATAGAGTAATAATGTTGCTCATTTTGTTCGCGGCCCGAGTCACCAGGTCTTGCGGAAGGCGTGAGGGGCGGGTGGGTGATAGCGGCGCTGCGATTGGTCGATTCAAGGACCGCGCGCTATCACGTGGTTGCGTAGTGATGGGACATGTGTACTACAAGTAAACGGTACTGTACCGTACCGTACCGTGTTTTGTTGTTGTTAACTGAGGTATTTACTGTTTACTAAATTGGTAAGAAATAACAATAATGCAATTTGCCTACTTTCAAAACTTACCAATAAATTTTATCTAGTCGCCTTATAGACTAATCTGAAATTACCTTATCTGTGCATTGAAAATACTTTTAGAAGCAACGCTAATGTGACACCCCTTAAAAACTCTGAAAGCAACTCCCATGTGACACCCATTGAAAGTGTCTTCTAGAAGCAACGCTCATGTGACACCCCTTAAAAATCTGAAAGCAGCTCCCATGTGACACCTATTGAAAGCGCCTTATAGAAGCAACGCCCATGCGACTCCCATTGAACTTGTCTCATGGCAGTAACGCTCATGTGACACCAATTAAAAGTCCCTTAAAACAACTCTCATATGACACCCATTGAAAATGTCTCATAGAAGCAACGCTCATGTGACACCAACTAAAAGTTCCTTAAAACAACTCTCATGTGACACCCATTGAAAGTATCTTATAGAAGAAACGCTCATGTGGCACCCTTAATACCCATATTTATTATAATTTATAACTATATGAAGAAGAAAAATCTACCGACTGAATAAATCTTTAAATTCTACCAACTACTCAAACTAAAGGAAAAAAGAAAATAAAACAAAAATCTCCTGTTTTCCATTGTATTTCGTAAATTTGGTAAGTCGAAAGTACGTGGTGCCGGTATATAAGTCCGGTACACATCATCCGCACATCACTATCGTACACGTGCTTCCGTAAGAAAGGAATAGCACATTGCATTCCTAACATGATAAAAAGAGACGGGCATACTAACTACTTCTTAATTGCCCAATTCAAATGAACTCCGCTGGCAAAAAACATATTTCAGTAAAAAAAATATTTTGAAGTAAAAGTGGAATGTAATTCCGACTCTTTTGATTCTTAACATTTAAAAACATTTGCCACACCACCTTACACTACAATATGCCAGGATTTTGAATAGTTTTCACACGTATTCAATTATTTTTCTTGCATACACGCACACTACGTGCAGGTCTAAAACATGGACGCAACTGAACGGCACGGCAGACGGCCGCGCAATTTATAAGTCGTTTTACTCCAATGAGTGGTGACCCCAAGCCACCTTGTAAGGCTTATCTAGTGGTTACCTTATCTGTGCTGTGGGCCTAGGTCGATTTGTGTAAGATTGTCCTATAATATTTATTTATTTATATTAGTGATGCGCCGAATACAGACTTTAGCGAATACGAATATTCGGGAAAACTAAACAGGTTTATGCAGGTCTTCGCGGCTCGCTGAGCGCGAATTCAACCCCACCCGCTCGCCCTTATTTCTAGTAAAATAATATGTGTATGCGACCTTAGCATTGTCAATGTCAACATTTGCAATTGTTATTGATGGTGAATTGATGACAGACGTTGATATGGTGATGAACTGAATAATTAAGCTTACTAAAATCCATTGATTTATACAAAAAGGGAGATATGGTACCAGGCGCTCGATTCTGTTCTGTTATTGAATTAGTCGTGTGGCAGTCTCTCAGTCACACTTTGTGCAATGCGCAAAATATGGAGGTCTCCCTTTCGTACCCGTGTTAACTATATAGGTTTATCTCTTTTGCCCATGATGCACATACATTACAGCGGTGTCAAGCATTTTACAAGTGTGAAGGTGCTGGACCGCATTTCAGTTTTGTTTACTATGAACGTCACTCATCTTCCTTTTTGTTTATGTCTATGGTAAAATCAAGTTTTCTTGTTTTATTATATGCCTAATAAAATAAGTAATAACAATAAATATATAACTTAACTTTTAAGAGCGATAAATAGTATGAATGATTTATTTATTATAAGATAAATATCATATGTTTATTAGGTAAATAATCGGCAGTTTTACCGAATAATTCGGCCGAATACCGAACATTGAAAAACATGCCGAATACCGAATAATTACCGAATATTCGGCGCATCTCTAATTTATATTCTATCAACGAAAATTAATTTGAAAACTATTGGTTAAGGCGTTTTTGAGTTGTCTCCAAAACACTTCTTTCATACGCAGATCCGACCTTTTGATATTAGTTTTTTCGATAGTACTTACGGAACCCTGCATTATGTGTGATCTGACACGCACTTGGTCGGTGTTTTACAAGCTTTTATTTACTTTCACCTGTCCCGTTCTCTGTAATCAAATCTTGCGAGTTAAATTTGACCCCCTTCCCCGTTTCCGATTGAGCTGAAATTTTGCACGCATAAATATGTATATCGCGTGACATTGCAATATTATAATGACATGGAGTTGATCTGATGATGGGGCTGGAAGGTAGCCATAGGAACTCCTCAACTACTCAACATTATCCCGTCGTGTTTGGGCTCGTTGCATTCGTCTCGGTGAGCAGTTAGGGATTATACTAAGAGAAGTAAAGTTAGCAATAATAGTATTCCTACTCGTCGACTATAATGCTTGAATTGAGACTTTGTAGCCCATATTTTTCGATTGAGCTTCATCCGTCGCAAATTTTAGCATCGTCGTCTAAACTGAAATGGATTTCATACAATATTATACAATGTCCTCCTCCCCGACCGCCGGTACAATCCGACGGGAGATTAAAGTTATATACTAAATTGTATATAAGGAGCACGTCATGCATACGTCGAACTTAATTCTTACCGGCTTGCCTATTTGGAGCACTCTTAGAAAAAGTATTGTATACAATAGTGGCATAATTAAGCTTTTCAATGTCGTACCTTATTTGGGCCACTCAGCAAGCTTCGTGGCCTAAACACGGTACTCGACTGAAAAGCTCTTTATTATGTCACGATTGTATAATAGTAGTTTATGTAACTGTTACGTAATAAGGGTCCTTAAAACATGAGTGTGGTTTTATGAAACGAGCAGCAGGTGAGTATCATAATAAGATCACACGATCGTTACGTACAGTTGCATACACTGCTTTATCTACACTCATATGATTTATCCTAAATGCCGTATTCGGAAACCATAGAATGGCCGCCATTGCACCGCCATGGCCAACTCGATTGTGCCGGCGGTCGGGGAGGCGCGTGTCGGCGGCCGCGCGGGAGGGTGCAGGTGTACATTATGTTATCAAAACTCATAACTAGAGGGCGGAGTACCGGTGGCAAATTTCACACAAAAGGTATGGAGTCGTTTTTATAATTATTATTTTAGGCTTGAATAATAAAATTATTCATTTACCTAATGTACTTAGTATGGTACCTACTCGTAAATTGGAAGTAAGTACTTAACATTTATTTTCATAAATCGGTTTCAAGAACACCTAAATGTTATGTCGTAAATGTTTTGGGTTATTTTTCAATTTCTTTTAACAAAGTCACCATTCATCGATATAATATTTTTTACCATATACAGCCTTTCTTTTCAAAAAGTTACTAATTTACAAATTTATGAGACATTTAGAAACTAATTATTTGACATTGTCAATTTAGACAGCTGCTTTACATCTATATTATCTGAATTATTATTGCGTCGGCTAAATATTTAAAACCGAAAAATATCAAGATGAATAAGCCATGTGAAGCAACAATTCTGCGGATGATAGAACCGTACGAAAATCTTATATATAATGGAGAAGAATGTAGCATTCACTGTATTTCTTGCTCAGTGGATTTAAAGCAGTTGAAAAAATATAATGTCGAAAAACACGTTAACAGTAAACAACACCAAATTAACTGTGGAAACCAAAATGGCACCTTTGCGTATGATTTATGCGTTTTCCTTATAGCGTGTAACATCCCATGGAAAAGAGTTAACCATCCAGAATTTAAAAAGTTCTTTGGAAAATACTTAGATAAAGGCGTAAAACTTCCCGAAGAAAGTGTTTTAGAAAATACTATCTTACCAGAATATACAATGCGACCGTCAAGCAAATACGAAATACATTTTTCGATTCCAATTTATGGCTTGCGGTGGATGAGACTCTTGATAATTTCGGTAATTGCGTAATAAAATCACTTGATGATGCTTTACAAAGGCCATATTTGTTAGCGTGTAAAGTCGTTAGTACTGTAAACGCGAACTCAATTGCAGCGGTGGTCGACGAAAGCTTGGATTTTTTGTGGGAGGATAATTTTACAGATAATATGAACAAATTTTTAATATTCTGTTCGGATAGCGCAGCGTACATGCTTGCTGCCGGCAAGATTTTGAAGAAAAAGTACACTAAAGTACGACACGTAACTTGTTTCGCTCATGGACTACACAGAGTCGCGGAGCAGATAAGATCTGAACATAAATTGGTCAATTCTTTAATATCTAATGTCAAGAAGATTTTTTTTAAATCACCACACCGCGTCCGATTTTTCAGGGACCATGCGCAGAATGTGCCTTTACCGCCGGAACCCATTATCACTCGTTGGGGCACCTGGTTAAATGCAAGTTTTTACTACGATAGACATTTTGACGTGATTAAAAATGTTGTGATGCAATTGAACAGTAAAGAAGCTATTGCCATTAGAAAAGCCCAGAAGTTGTTTGAAAATGAAAATTTAAAAAACGAGTTAAGCTTTATAAAAAAATGTTACGAAATTATACCTGAATCGATAGAAAAATTTGAATGCACTAAAATTCCGATAGAAGAAAGTTTTCTGGTAATAGATATAGTTAGGAGTATTTTAAGCCTCCAAGGAAGTGAAACCGTGCGAAATAAACTCGAATTGGTTCTAGATAGAAACCCAGATGCTGACGAATTAAGGAATATGATTACAATGGAAAATTATAAACAAGTCCTTAAACATGCAACCATGACATCGGTAGATGTAGAGCGATCGTTTTCCACTCATAAATGGATCTTCAATAAATTAAGAAACCGATTCACTCCGAAAAACCAGGAACATGTGGCCATAGTCCATTCATTTTATAACATGGATACGCACTTAAGTGTAGATTGTGAGGAGGACCTCGAACACATAATTCCAGTCCTCTATTGTAATTGAATGGTCTTGAAAATAATATATCGTTTGGCAGGTATAACTTCTTAGTCTAGTATTTAGTACCTAATGATAATGTTTTGATAAGAAAACATATTATTATGTATTATAGATATTAACAACATATTACATTATATTTGTATGCTCGTAAGATAATTTCTATAAGTTCCTAAAAAATATTATGCAAAATTAATCATTTATTCGTTATTTATTTAATCATAAGAATACTTAGGCGACTCCATACATTTAGTGTGAAATTTGCCACCGGTACTCCGCCCTCTACTCATAACACATCAATATTTGAGCATGTAAAGTTAAAATTACATTACTGCCACGCATAAAAAGCTTATCATAGTAAAATCGGTTGTGGTAATGCTAGCCATTGCCTACCATTTTTGAACACGTTTTAGAGGACTTACAATGTGAGTGTAGATAAAATACTAAAGTAACAAAACTAAATTAGACCATTACGTCCAACCACCATAAAAATTTAATCAATAATCACCTGATACCTTTAATTAACAATCAATTTAATCAACAATCTTATACCTTTTATCTAAAAACTTCACAAACAGTTCTCCTGATTTTAACGTCTCGTTTCAGGTCCACTACTACCCAAACCACTATGACCACCACTACCAAAAGTACAACCTCGGCGGTGCCTTCAAGAAGTACTCCATCACCTCGCTCATGAACTACACCGCCAACCAGCTCCCCGACAGCGATGACGATCCGCTAGTGAGCCCCGACCTATATCTGCAGTTCAAGAAGATCACCGAGACACTGGTCAACGAAGCTGCTAGGATCAATGTCAACGGACTGAAGAATCTCATGCGGAAAGCTCTGGAAATGATAGAGATAGTCAACAGCTATGTCGAAGATGATGATGATTATGATATAACTAGCTCTAACTCAATTTTGAAACTAGATTCTCAGAAAGATGATTTTCAAGACGAAGTTAGAACGGCCTTGTCGAGTTTGAAAAGGAAAGCGAGGAAAGCCGATGAAACTCCGGTGAAAAAGAAAAAATCTGTGTTCCAGAGTACTGAAAATACGCCTAATTCAGTACCAAGCTCACCTAATATGAAAACAGAGAAAAGAAAAGAGCCAGTAAAGATGAATTCACCGACATTTATAGACACGTTCCAAGATTTTGTTGGTAAATCCTTAACTAAGCCCGTCGAGAAGAGAAAAAGGCAGAGTGAGAGCAAAAAGACTCCGGCAGTCAAAACGAAGATCGGCCGGTTCAAGCCTAAGAGTCCTCCTAAAAAGGTATCATTCTCTCCGACCCCTAAGATATCTGTATCTCCTAAAAAAGTGAAAGAGATAGAATATGAAGTGAAAGAGCAGGAAAATGACTGTAATATATTGATTTTGAAGATTTAGTTATTTTTGCGATAATTTTAGTGGCAACATATCCTAAAGAGCAGAAATACCTGGACTGTCAATGTCAATCGCGTTGGTACAGGCGCCATCTATCGCGTCTCTGAAGTACTGATGTGCATATTGCGGGAAGTTTTAAAAAGGTTAGTTAACATCTGAAATCAACAACAATTGAACTATATGCTTGTAAACAAGTGCAGTGATTTACATGCATCAGCTCATAGCTGCTAGTGTATTAACACATTCATTGCCAGCCAGCCAAACAAGACATCCGCGCGCGGCCACAAAAATTTCGTCTTATAAAGCTGTAGTACCACGATCCCGACTATCGGGTCGTCCAGCTTGGGAACTAAATCATAAAATACCCGATAGTCGGGTTTTCGGCACTGAACGTGTTAAACAATATAAATATCGAGCCCCGGTAAGGCGTATCGATGTTTGTTCAAGTCAAACTGGGTTGATTATTTTTTCAATGTTTCAATGTTTGTATTTGATTAAATAATATAATAATCATAATAAGTCTCGGAAAATTACAGAAACAAGAAATATAGGAAAAAGAAACGGAAAGTTTCACTCCCCATACAAAATTATGACAATATTCAGATAAGTGTGGGCGATGGTACATACAGCTAGAGAAGACTATACACTGAAGTGTTGGCTTGATATTCTGACATAACAAAAAAGTAGGCAGAATTGTAAACAATCTATTCGTTTTTCTAAAATTTGATATTTAGTGGAGCATGTCGTAAAATGACCCTGTTAAAGTTGATTCGCCCACCTGTCACTAGCATCCGGTCAGAAATGTTCAAAAAAGAAAAATTTACACTTGGTAGCGCCATCTGCTTCGAGCAGCATTTCAACACAAGATTTACTGAAAATATGGCTCATGAAAATTTGTAACCGGCAAGTCTTATACCGTAATAAGACTCAAAGAAAGTACGCACGAGTCGTTCTTGCGGTACTACAGGGTGCCATCTGAGACGTGATCAGTTATATGTTTTTCGAACTCCATAAACAACTAGCAGTTGAATGCCCCAACTTTTACTAAAATCAGATATTTTTTTCCTTTTTTTTTACATGTTTTTGTAATTTTTTTTCTTTCAAAAGTGATAATATTAGTGTAAAACAGTTTTATAAGATATTTAAGGTAAAAAAAAAATATTAAATTACATTTTATCCGGAATAAATGACAAAATTGATATTAACGACAGTTCCATTTCAAAGAAGTAATTCAATTTACTTATTTAAATATTCTAATAAGTAGTTTAAATATCCCGAAAACCCCGTCAAATTAAAAATAAATTACAAAAACATGTAAAAGAAAAAAAAATGTCTGATTTTATTAAAAGTTGGGGCATTCAACTGCTAGTTGTTTATGGAGTTAGAAAAACATATAACTGATCACGTCTCAGATGGCACCCTGTATAGCGGGGCCATTTTTTTGGGCTGATTGTGGATCCCTAGTATTATTTGATCTGTAAATACCTTCGAACAGCCCCAGCTTGTTCGGCGATTTGACGCTTTTAGAGTAACTGTACGCTTAATAGGTGGCGCTGCCGAGGCATAGCCCGAATTTTGTATAGAACGCAGTCCAGGTATTACACGCTCTTTGATAACAGTAAAATTTGTTTTAAATAAGCATCAAGAATGTTGACTGCATGGTAGATCTCTTACAGAAATCAAAATGTAATAGTAGAAAAACTATGTCTATGGTTTTCTCGCTTTCCATAGATAAGATAGAAATCCTGCGGTTGTTCAGAGTCCTTCACAGTTCATTTTTTCATTTGTAATGAGGGTTTCCCCGATCGAGACTCACTAGATGGCAGCACCGTGGCGAGAGGTCTAGCTGTCATACTCATAATCCACCAATCATGTTTTTTTTATATAGGGTTTTTACTCCTCGCTGATTTTGGCGAGGTGAATTCTGCCAATGTCGAGGTGTAAACTTATTAATTATTATATTAATATGTTAATTTTTCATAAAATATAAGCAACGTTGTTCGGTTGAGGCCTTGCTGATTGTAAGATGATAGCCTCCCTACAAACACGTGGGTGGCCGAGACCCCGGATAACCGTTTGTTCAACTAAAGGGAGGTTACGCGCGTTTTTAGACAAATTTTTCATTAGCTGCACACTTGTTCGTTACGTCACCGCACAATAAGCTATCAATATTACACACTGAACTACGTAAATGAGCAAAAAACAAAAAACTACTCTAAACACGCTGTCACCATCTTGAGCCCAAACGGGTATCATGTTTTTATGATTGGTGGGGATATTGACAGCTGCTGTCAAAAAAACCTCTTGCCACGGTGCTGCCATCTACTGAAAAACTCGATCGCGCATTGTTACATTAGATAAATCGCAATTTTACTTACAAAAGTAAGGAGAAAAAATGCGGAATTTTATATAATTATTTATAACAGTCTTTTTCAACCGAGCATCCTCCATCACGCCACACACTAAATTCCGCCGTACAGATAAAATTCACAAACGAAATTCACGGAAAATTGTCTATGAGCTTGGCTCCTTACGATAATCTAAAAACCCGTAGACAATTATCAGGACAGTGCTGAGTATAGTCTTTGGTTTTTGGATTTTTTATCTTTGAATTACGCTGACATCTTCAGCATAATGATGATGGAAATCCACGGATTATAAATGGTGCTTTTTTAAAGAGAATAATCTATACGGTCTAACTCTATGGATTTTAAATATATAGCCTGACCAGAAATATATGATCATTGTCAAGAGGGCGCTATTATTCTCATTTATATGGCAACAGTTTAATATAGTCAAAAAGTATATTATTATTCTCTATGGTATGGTGGTATCTTGATTTGTGTACCTGTCAGCTCTGATGTTAATTTGTAAATGTTTCGTAGCGAAATTGTTTCGTTTCCAGCAGTTTATTACCTACATTATTTACAATGTTTTGCTCTTGACTATGAACACTTTTGGGCATTTCTTGACATTTATTATTTAATATTCAACACTTTACTATTATTGAAGTAAACCTCCACAAATGCCACAATGACACTGAAAACACGGCTGAAATCATGGGCCATCATTTAAATTATTGCCAGTGCATGAAATTAGTTCGAATGAAATTCTGCAACATGGCGCATGATCATATATTTCTGGTCAGGCTTTACAAACTATATGGAAACATGGAAACTGGTATGGTTGTATTGTTGTACAGTCACGTCTGAAAATATGGATACATTTAATGTGACAAAAATATGTAGCCACGACCCTATTACCAAGGCGTAAAGTCTTGGATACATGTTTTTGTCACATTAAATGTATCCATATTTTCAGACGTGACCGTATCAACGTTTGTTTTTGCGATGGTAGCGCCGTCTAGAGGAAAAGTCGGGAAATCTAAGTTTTGATTTCTGATATGACCCATGATTGACACTTTAAACCAACATCTTTTAACTTGTATATTATTTATGAAACTGCAAAAAAATTAGTGTCGCATGTAACAGGTGTTTTTATGTAAGTGTGTACATATTTATGAATAAAGTAAATTGGCTTTCATATCATTATAGAAGTTTTATTTAACCAGTTGCTGTTAACATCATCACTGGGCGGACACGCCATACTACGAAACTTGTTTGAACGCTAGTGTGCACGGCACGTCTGTACAGTAAACACTTCAATGTGTGCGTGATTTCAACCCATAGATAACTGATAACCAGCTACACACAGCTACAGAAAGAAAGAAAACGTTTAGAGCCCTGTTACACTTTACTTTTTTTAGTATCCTAACTAGCATCCACAGACTACTTAGTAGATACTACGTATCAGACGACCGACTGTCTAATATAATTTTTAACACGTTGTTTAATCTGTGGTAGGCTTGTGACAGGGGCAAAATAGAAGTTTTTTAGCCTAATCGGTAGTGAGCCTGCCTGCTAAACCGGGGGCTCGGGTTCAAATCCTGTTGTGAACATTTACAGCCTTATTGATAAAAAATCCTTAAAAGAGGTTTTAACCATCATATAGTTAAAACGCTATATAAGCCTAAATGAGGTTTTAAGAAATGTGTGATTTATAATCTCTCCATAAGCCAAGGATGATATAGACATGGATGGACAATACCCATACCCTTGAAGTATTAAATTACATTTCAAGCGCTGGTGGCCTGGCGGTAAGTCGTCAGACTTTCAATCCGAAGGTCTCGGGTTCAAACCCCTGATCGTACAACTGATTGCATTCAATCAGTCTCACATGAATCATTGCCGAAAAAAGGGACGATTCCCTATTACTTTTTTCGCCACCAAGACTTAAACCTAAAACAAACATAGCTACTTTAACTGCAAATTGTCTTAGTGTTTTTCATCAAAATGTCCAAAGCCTGAAATCTAAAATAAACCAAATTGAAATTTTAACATCGACCTCAAACATAGATATACTATGTTTTTCAGAGACATTTCTTAGAAAGAACGAAACATCAATTTTACAAATTGACGACTTTAAATTGGCCACATATTTCTGTAGATCCAAAAAATCTCGTGGTGGTGTTTGTATTTATACGAAAAAATCCTTAAATTATCAGAGTCTAGAATGGATCTCTGACATGTCAGAAGAAATACATTTTGAGGCATGCGGAATAAATATTCCCGAAATCAAACATCGTTGTATGTGTTTATAGATCGCCAAATGGCGACTTTGACTTATTTATTTCTAAATTTGAAGTTCTTTTAAGAAAACTGACACTTAGATCGCGTTTTTTGAAGCGCAAAATTGTCATAGCTGGTGACTTCAATGTAAACATTTTAAATAGAGATAGCATTCAAATACGTTTCTATCAACACAAGGCAAATTTAACCTCAGACATACAATAAATGAGCCTACAAAAATAACTCCTACTTCACAGACATGCATTGATAACTTACTGACAAATACCAACAAATACAATTCTATAGTTATGAATTTGGGAATATCAGATCATACAGGACAAACAATTGAATTGTCAACAAACTATTGTTATAATCAAAAGTATTGGTTTGTTGAAAGACGGAGAGACTTTCAATAACTATATTGCTCAAATTAACTTTGAGGATGTATATAAAGAAACAGATCCCAACGCAGCTTATAGATCGTTTGCGGACATTTTTTCGATGGTTTTTAACCTATGCTATGTATATGACTCACGGCAGTTTAATTAAAAAATAAATGTGTTTTTAAATATTATTTTCACACATATAAGTTTTTGTGGCAGGAATGAAAATGTCATAGGGTCAATGTCACCTCCCAGCGACATAAATTTATCGATATTCTTATGACAGTTATGTGTATTATATGTACATATAATATGAATTTGTAAGTTGCATATATTATTATACAATATGCAGCATACAGCATTTATTATAAATAGTTTATGAAAATGGTTTTCATTCGTTTTGTTTTAGTAGTAAAAACCAATTTTGTTGAAATAAAAAAATCCAATACGTGCTCAAATATATCATACGATATATTTCGTACCATCACATAACATCGAGAGGATCAGTATACATGTTAATTTTTACTTTACCTATTAAACTTAATATTTATTATGAAATGTCACTTCGAAAGTTATCGATAAATTTGATATTGGAAGGAAGTCCAGGGTTAATTGTCATTTTTGCCACAAAAAGTTCTATGTCTGATTATTTTATTGGCAGAAACGGAGAAACGTGATATTTTACTAAACTAGTCGCCTTAAAACAGCAGCTGCACTTAATGAACTGGAACCCCTTCAGACAATGGCCTAGGATAGTTGGGATTAGTTTAATCGACTACTGGCTTTTTAGTTCGATTAGTTAGCTGCCTTTAACACGGATCGACTTGTTCGTTAGGTGGCCATTTGTTTTCAATGGAAGCTTCTAGAAAACTCTCGTGATAAGGTTTTCTTGTAAAATAGACGGTATAAACGGTTCACTATTGTCTTGCAGAAACTTTTTTGACATATATTTGTTTTGCATAATGATACTTGGCAGAAGTAATGTTTGGCAGAAACACCTTACGCAGAGTATGCTTTGGCATAAATCATTTCGTAGATTTTTATAATGTCGAATCTTATATTGGCATAATGTTGATGAGCATAACTGTCTTCTAAACGAATAGTACTTTCACAGAATTATTTGTTTGCATAATATTTAGGCGGCATAAAGCTGTAAAGCCGATTTTTTTTATTACAAGATAATTTTCATTGTCTTATCATTACAAGATATATAAGCGGGATTGGATGTATTGTTCATAAGAACGTGCAGGCGCTGTAATAATGGGCATATTTGTGTCGGTACTCCGGTAAATGAAATTGTTTTCTGCCAATTGTGTCTGTGGTAATTGTTGTGTTTTCCCAAGGCGGGCTTTCGGCCAGGCTGTTACGTGCGAGTTATCGCGGTATGCTCGAGCCACCCTGAGAGCAATGGCCCGTTGCGGCCGCCACAATTACTTTTACCTAACCTAACCCACTTTTCTGGCAACAGTTTGTTTCCGCGGGGTCGCAATTCTAACCTAACCTAACCCAATTTTCTGGCAACAGTTTGTTCCTGTGGGGGTCACAGTTCTAACCTAACCTAACCCACTTTTCTGGCAACAGATTGTTTCCGCGGGGGTCGCAGTTCCAACCTAACCTAACCCACTTTTCTGGCGACAGTTGTTTCCGCGAGGGTCGCAACTCTAACCTAAACTAATCTATTTTTCTGGCAACAGTTTGTTCCCGCAGCTGTCGCAGTTCTAACCTAACCTAAATAAATCGAAATTTGGTGGGACTTATATTCTATTACGTAAAATTTACCTAACCCACTTTTCTGCTAGCAGAAAATAATTATGCTATTGTAATAATATGCTAAGGATTATTATGGTACATAAAATGATGCTAAACCAAAATCGGCCAAAGTAGTGTTCTGCAAAACAATACGCTGCAAAACGTGTCGTATGCGTAGTAATAGTTATGCCAACTATACCTTTATGCAAAATTACCATTCGACCGAAAGTGTTTCTGCGAAACATGCTATGCCAAGTGTATTTCTGACCAATATTTTTCTGCCAGATGAGGGTAACCCTTATTACTGTGCTACTTATTATACTATCCTCAAACCAAACGGACAACTGAGCCAATAAACGCCGGCGGCCGTAGGGATGGCGGCATGTCGATACTGGATTTAATTAAATGTCGATAAGATTGATTATATTTTCATTGCTTAATAATGTAATTTATTTATATGTTTTTATTAGTTTAAGTTATTCTCAGTATCGTGCTGATACCGTAGGTCATTAGACTATCACACTAATTATTTTACATATAATAACACAATGACACAGTCATTAGGGTACGCCGATTTTATTATACTATATTAAAGATGACAATTACTATAAAAGGATTACAAATGGAGTACATGATTTCTTAATCACCAAGTGATTATTACCTTCTACACGCAATACCGCAGGTCATTAGATTATCGCACAAAGATTGTACATTTAATCACACAATGACACAGTCATTAGAATACGCCGATTTTATTATACTATATCAAAGATGACAATTACTATAAAAGGATTACAAATAGAGTTCATACCTCATTCGTCACACGAATACCGTCTGGAAGCATACACCATAATGGAAAATTTTTGCAGTACTTCTATTACCAAGTTAAAAGGTGATATTGATTCACAATCTCGACAGCTCATTTATAATGTCTACGTGTTTTTTAATGAACTGAAGGAAAATCCTGATATTATGAAGACTATTGACTTTCAACAACCAAGAAAGCTGGCGGCCTTGATGTGTGGAATAAGCGTAACTACTGTGGATCGAGTACGGAAAGCAGTTTTGGAAGCAGGGACCCCCAATACCCCAAGAAAAGGGTACAAAAGATGTGCTACGGTTACCAATATACACGACTTTGACAAATCTGTGATAAAAATAATTGTTTCGTCATTCTATGCGAACGGAGAGTATCCAAGCGTAGAAAAAGTGTTACAAGAAGCTCAAAATAAAATATCAGACTTCAAGTGCTCTGTTACATCCACGAGAAAACCTTCAAAAAGAAGACTTAGAAAAAGCATATTTAAAAGATACTCGTCCACTTATAATCAATCTTCAAGAGGATAGTGACAGCGATGAAGAATATTTTTAATTTTAATACTTTTCGATGAAACTGTATGTGTTATAATATTTTTTATTTATTAAATCTTACTATGTTTTAGTTCTAAAGTACCTAATTGTAGTCTTAAAAGTATTTATTTCGTAATATAAAATATTGTATGCATTACTTACTTTGTTTTCATTTTTGCATATTATCTTATCGACATCTCTTGTACCGTGTGCTTTCTAACTGCCCTATGCGGCCCGGCTGATAACAGGCACGCTGCATAAGGGCGTGCGGGTGCGAAAGAGACAATACGATGCTAATGGTTTTACGATCCCAGTCGTCTATTTGGTTTGAGGATAGTATACGAGTAGTAGTAGAAGTTTTCTATACAAATTAGTGTTTGAGATTTAAAGTGAATTGTTCTTAACAAAGATTACCCGTGCATAATAGCATAACTCTCTAAATGAAGCGTAGTGGAACCGAAATAAAGACTTGACTTAAAGGACACGAATCCACGGATTGTAAAATAAAAAAACATTTGCACCACGCGTAGCAAGTGCTACGGGAACGTCGGGAACTTCTACGGCCAAGTTCTGTGAGACCCCGTACCGGTTCTCTGCCTTTTCGCCGAATAACGTTTCCCAAACTGTTTCATTTGCCAACTGTGTCATTTGGGATACTGCATTTTTTTCTGAAACTATAATAATTTCAGGATTGTTATAAAACAAACCTAACCTAACCTATATTAGTATTAGAGCCCACGACACTGAACCTAGTTCGATAAGTCTCCTAGATGAGATATATATAATTAGTCCCGTCTTTCGGGGGAATACGACATGCCGGTGCTGCAATGCAAAAAGGGGCGGCTTATCATTATTATTTTTTGAAAAAAATAAAAAAACCCGGTTTCTAGTCTGATAAGTCTCCTAGATTTCCTTTGTTCCAGAGGAGGGGTAGGGCTACACGATAATGCGGTGCTGCAAGCCCCCGTGCGTGGCCTTGTCAGTGGCAGCAGCATCAAAAGTTTGCAGATGTATGCCAAAACAAAGCACCTGATCTTCATCTTCTTTTTGTTATAAAAAGATCAGGCGCTTTGTTTTGGCATACATCTACAATATTTTGATGCTGCTGTCACTGACAAGGCCACGCACGGGGTTCCCCCATTAAAGATCTGACTAATTAATTATACGTATCTCATCTAGGAGACTTATCGAACTAGGTTCAGTGTCGTGGGCTCTAGTTCTTTATGGTTCTACACGATGATTATAAAACAAATCCTGTACCGTATTCCAATTTCAAAATACGTTAAAAACACAATCTATTTCAAACATAACTCCAACAAAATTGAAGTTGTATTGGAGATGCATCGAATTAATTTTCAAGCCAATTTTGATATTTTTGATTCAGAGGTTTAGGCGCCATCTGTATTACGTAGTTAATATATTGGAGCTGTATTGAAGTTAGATCGTGTCTTACTAAACGTGTTTTTAGTTAGAATACGGCTACGGGAAATCCTGATGCATTGTCATTTCAAATCTGTAAGGTCTAACCATAGACTACGGTACTAACCATGTAATAACCTAATAACTAATAATAATAAATTATTAATGTAACAAACAAATCAAATCAGAAACCACACATAAAGCACAATATTAACCCACCTCTCATACGACTATGGTGACCTAGTACCCCAATTAATTTTCAGTCATGTTCCTTGTCCATCTGTTATGTCAAGTTTTTCGAAGTTACTCTTCCTCTATTTATTACTAGTCTGCGCCCCTGGTAGGCTTTATACTCAAAATCAAATAAAAATCTATCTACGTAGAGCTATGCGCCCCTTACCCAAATACTTCATACTCAGCTAACTCAGCTCATCAGCTAGTACAGTCTCCATCAAATGTATCGGAGCGGCCAAGGTACTCAAAATATCTGAACATGCACTTTATCGCCTTGAGAACAGAGGCGTTGTTCAGATATTTGTGAGCACGTTGGCCGCTCCGATATATCTGATGGTGACTATATCTGCAGCCGTACAGAGAGTCGATACACATACAGTCGGCATCAAATATATCGGAATGGCCAAGGTACTCAAAAATATCTGAACATGGACTTTATCGCCTTGATAATAGGGGCGTTGTTCAGATAAATGTGACCACCTTGGCCGCTCCGATATATCTGTTGGCGACTATAAAACGCCACACAGTAATTCTGTAACAAACTATCTCCCATATAACCATGGTACCCTAGTACCTAGATAAAATCATCGGCCCTATGTTTGCATCCATATTTTTTCGTAAATCCATGCACCCCTGGTAAGTCTCACACGCAATGAGGGTTTCCGCGATTGAGATTTTCACTAGATGGCAGCACCGTGGCGAGAGGTCTAGCTGTCACAATCTACCAATCATGTTTAACCCGTGCGTTACCCGTGTTACTACCAGTCTTACTACCGTTGTAACAATATATTTTATGATTGGTGGATTTTGACAGCTACTGCCAAAAAGACCTATCGTCACGGTGCTGCCATCTAGTGAAAATCTCAATCGCGGAAACCCTCATTAAACCAAACACGAATGACGGTTGACAAGTAACAGGATTTAATAGAATACCAATGATACATAGACACACATGTTTACACAGTAAGTAACGAGATGGCGCTGGTAACTCTATTTTAAACTTATTTTGATATTAATTTACTACCGTAATTCGGGGTGAGTAGGTTTCGCGGGGGGAGTTGGCTTGCGAATCCAGAATTTCTTTTTTGAGTAGTTACTTTAATTTTTGGGCTAATGTTGCTCTCAAAGTAATTTGATTATATTTTTAGACATATTTTTTCTTCTTTTCGCAACACTAAGCTCCCAAATCATACAATTTTGAAACACAAATTCACTCTCAAAGTTGATGCTCGAAATCGGCGGATTTTTAGTTGATTTTGACTTTGATTTTAAGTGATGTTTACCAAAGTAAGTGTTCATATACTATTCGGATATCGTTTATATACTTACATGGCTTATTGGAAACAGAAAAACATATGTTATATTTTCTTTATGTATAATGGTTTTAACATAGAAAACAATCCAACCGCATTTGATGATTTTTATGGGGTGAGTAGGTTTGTACTGTGGGGTGAGTTGGCTCGACAACGGGGACAGTTGGCTCACGAATGGGGAGAGTTGGTGTTACGAACGGGGTGTACCGGCTTGGTAGAGGGGGGAGATGGCGTTCGTAGTTCAGGGTTGTCGATTTACATAAGTAGTCAAAAGTGTCTTACATTATAATGAAATGGTAAATATTATTTTAAAAATCATTGAAGTAGCAAAGAAATTAAATAAATTGCAAATTAAATCAATACGTTATATTAAAATTTGCAATTATTTATTTCATACAGTAATACAGGCTATTACCTACTGAGTGGTTCATCATCATCTTATTCTCATCATCATCTCATCACCATCTCATTCTTACCCCCCACTAGACGTGTGCGCCGCCATAAAAATCCGCGGCGGCGGCGCGCCGGTAATTTTTGGCGGCGTGGCTGCGCCACGCCGGCGTCAAGGTCATCGGGCCTGCTGTAATGGTTCTTATTAAAAACAAAGTGGAGTTTTTAGCTTTTCTACTATATTTATAACAACGACATAACATAATGCAATCATAATTGTTCATCTTACAACCTAAACTGCTAAACAAACGCTACTAGGCCATCAAGAAAGTCATGTAGGCTAAACTGGCTAAATTACAAGTTGCACATCCTATGTGCGTATTAAAAGTTACAAGTTTTTTGACAATTCTCATAATTATCGTGTATGAAGATGATTTTATTAACTCGCACAGGGTCTAATCGCGATCGTTTGGCGTTAAGAACCAATCCTGCCACTGAAAACACTCGTTCACTGGGTGTACTGGTAGCAGGTGTCGCCAGTACAGCTCTGGCTAGTGCGGCGATCCAAGGAAGAGCATGACGTTTTTCACGCCAAAACGCCAACAAATCGCCATTTAACTGCTCCACTAATTCTTTAGGAACCGCAGTAGCCAGATATTTCCAGCACTCTTGAAAAGCGGGATCTGTAGACTCGTCGTAACTAAAACTGCTGTGTTTTAATGACAGTTTATTCAAAAGACTGGAAGTTGTATCGGTCTTTGTAGTACTTGGCATTGTGACTGGATCCGGTGTAGGTATGTCAGCAGGGTCGACAAACCGTTTGATCATTTGCGAAAGAAAAACTGCACGTGTGGTGTGCTCTTTTTCGAGGAAAGTGTCAATTTCCTTAAGACCAGAAAATCTAGAGTCTAGGAGTGCTGCGCAAACAATTTTTTCGGACAGAGGGAATCTTTTATCGATTTTGGATAACATGTTATGTTTTAAAGCCACGATTATTAGTGTTTCATCTTCAGATACATCATCGAGTACGTGCTTTAATTCTGTCCTGAATACAAGTGCCAAATTTATAGAGGCAGTTTTTTGTGCAGACAGGACTTCGACAGCCTCGCGAAATTTCTTCAAAAACCGTATCATGTCCTCTATAATGTTCCACTCTGTTTGAATAAGTTTTAGGTCCCCCTGTCCGATATTTGTCAGCATTTTATTTATCGGATCTCGGTTGCAGAAATGAGCTAAACTCTCAAGCATGGCCAAAACACTATGCCAACGTGTAGGTGTCGACGTTTTTACGGTCGGCACATGGTTTACATCACCGAACTCATTGTTGAAGGATATAGCTTCGGCACTACAGTCTTCGCGTGTTGGTGATGATAAGTCTTCGTCAATGATAGGCTCATTCTCGTCAAATTCAATATCTTCACCAACGCTATTTATATCTTGCAGAAGTTTACGTTGTTCTGTCTCTACCTCTATCTCTAGGTCCGGCAAACGGTACCTAATACTTTTAACAATTTTTTTACACTTGGTAACCACAGCATAAATTTCTGGGACGCGTTTAATCCCGTCTACTATTACGAGGTTGTGTAACCCATGTCCCAGACACAAATGGCTATCCAAGTTACCCAGTGCGATAGCTCGCTTAACATTGGTTCCGGCGTCCGTAACGGCATGAAGAACTTTATCGCACAAACCGAATTCCGCCACCGTTTTGTTAAGCATCTCTAATATCATTTCTCCAGTTTTCTTGCCTTGAGCTAGCTTAGTATTCAATGTAAAGGATTTGAGATCGAAATCTGAAAGAATAATAAAACTTTACAATTACGAAGATTACCTAGAAAGTAATTTATAAATACGCACGTTTATTTAAGTTTTAAATGTGTTTAAGTGTTTCTACGCTTTGAAAAATTTTAATTTATATTACAAGACAGGTCCATTTCGCACACAACTTTTCCTGTAAAGTAAAAAGTGAAAATCATGTTTTACACACCAGCAGTTAAGTAATGTAGCGTGAATGTAATGTAGTTGAGACGTCTGTAACGATCTGTCCATAGGTCAAATGTCACCGAAACATGTTGGGGAGAAGATTCTTTTATTTGTTCTTTAACATTTTTCAGCATCATTTCATAAACATCGTCCAAGGCAGTCCGACTTATAGTATATCTTGATGGCAAATCCTCATCTGTCACAATGATATCATATTTCTAAAAATTCATAAGCATAATATTAGACCCTCTTCAAGTAGTATAGAAGGAAAATAATGATCTTGAACAAAAACGCTACTCAAAATAATTAACTTACCTTAAATAAATCTATCATGCCTTTATCAGATACAGCATCGAAAGGCATTAGAGATCGACAAAACCAGAGGGACAAATCTCTCGCAAGGAGCCACTTGTCCTTCCTTGTGACTTTTAATTGTGTGCCATGCGATACAGGCGCCGTCGCCGCAGAAGCTATTCTGGGTCGTGGCAGAGTTGTGAAAAAGTCATTAATCTGTCTTTTCGAAGGTTCATTTTTGTCGTCCCTTATATTGTGGGCATCCCTCAGATGTCTAAGAAGGTTGCCTGTACTGACAGTTTTTGCGTAAGATTTAATTTTAGCCCTGGAATAAGCAAAATACGTTATTATTTTGAATGCACCTTATGCCATGTAAGCACGAGCAAACCAAAATCATTTAAACAATAAACCAAACAACAGCAGACCCGACCCGCTAAAACTCACACACAACCCGCAATCCTCAAGCAAACAGTAGGTATGTAATAAATCGCGTAATATTTTAAATAAAAATACAATTTTAGGTTATAATAAAATGTCTGTTAGTGTAGTTAGTTAATCGATTAATTCATTAATCATGCTTTTAACCTTAAACAAAAGAATTCAAACGATAAATTATTACGAGTATTATAACCAAAACCAAGTTTTAGGAAACACGAGCACAAATGCAATGCCGCGGTGCAGTGTTAATATTGTTAAGGAAAGAGTAAGTTAAACAAATTTTATGAATAGATAATTATTTTCAAATATCTATTCAGATTTCACGTGGTTTGTTGTTCAGAGCCTGCTTAATAAGAGCGCCAACTACATCGCGCTCGAAGCTTTGGAGTGAATAGTTACGTTACACCTAAAAAAAAGTGGTAATATGGATCATTTGTTCATTGATAAATTACGTTATGCATATTTTCTAAATTTGCATAATTCTCAGAATAAACATTACGATTGTTAACAGATACTATTTGATTTGAATTTTAGTACCATAGGCAATTACACAGGTATTAATAGTGTGCTTAGGTACAAGGACAACTTGGCACTTCTCAATGTTTGGTACTAAAAAAAACAATATATGTATTAAGATAAGACTAAAAAACTAAGTTTACATATTACATATGACACGTAGTTATTGGTTTCATTTTATTACGGGCGGAGGTAAATAAGTAGACAAAGTACGTATGTACGTACTACGTAGGTAGATAGGTATAAACAGACATTATTTTGTAAAAATAATTAATTCAATAGTATAATTAGGACTTCACTTACATTCCAAAGCTGATTGTCTCATTTTCTTCCTTTAACTGCGTCAGACACTGGTTACAAAACACTTGATCGCTAAAAATGTTATTGCGTTTGAAATGTTCTTCCAAAATTAACTGACCGAAATGCTTCCAGCAAAAGCTGTTTCTTGCTTTAACATCGTTATCATACAACACACTAATTGAAAAACAACGTAATTCTAACTTATTTATACTTGCAGATGACATTTTAATTCAGTATTGAACAATTATCTCACTCGAATCCTATAGGTACGTACGTAAAGCAAAGCAACAAACGAACGAATAAAGTGAATGTGTGTTTACACCGGCGGCCCTCTGCTTGCGCCCTCCCCCCTCGTCTCGCTGCCGCCCGTGTCCTTGATGATCGCCACCGCACGTCGCATGCGGCCTAGCGGAAAATATAATTTTTGGAAATTTAGGCTCACGGCGCGAATTTTCAAAATCGCGGCGGCGGCGGCGGCGTGGGGTCCACGGCGCGGCGGCGCCGCGCCGGCGCGGCGCACACGTCTACCCCCCACTTCCCTAAAAGGATGATGATGATTCCGCAATATCCAAGGTAGGAAGCTAAAAATTGGTATGCGGACTATTTGTGACTAACAAAAAAAATCGGTTGTGTTCGTTGGTTATTTTTTTGAAAACTGCTCCCAACCCTTAAAGGGGGGGTGAAATTATAACGCGAGCGAAGCCGCGGGCAAAACCTAGCACGTCATAAAAATAAGGGTCACTACTTATCGAAAACATTAAGCCGGTTCAAATAGGAGCATAAATAAAACATAAATTTGCTACATTAATAAAAAAAATCTCTTGACAAGTTGAGCTATTGTCTTAATCCAAAAGTGGCAACCCTAGCAATTTTTCCAACTCACCCCTTTGGTAAACCATCTCACCCCAGCTACGGGGTGAGCTGGTTTTGCCTACTATTATGCATTTTTCGTAGAAACTATGCAATGTAGCAACAAACTATCATTGACAAAATAAAATTCATACCTCCGGAACACTTTTTTTGTATATAAATCAATGTGCCACATATAAAAATAAACTTTTATCTAGGTTTGAACTTCGATTTCGCGCCAACTCACCCCGATTTACGGTACATTAACAAATAGTTCAGGACAAGGAAACCTACGCCAGTCTATGTGCCCCTAGTAAATTGCTCCGAAAATAATCGCCTATCGCATCCACACATGCAATGGAAGTGACAGTAAACTTAGTACGTCTCCATTAATGTCTGACTCTCTCTTGCGCCCCACGAAACAATGGCGCGTTCCCTGTCTAGCATTGCGTGTTACCCTCCCGCACCTCTTCTTTTTGGCAGCTTAGGTTTCAATTCAAAGAAATAACGCGCTAAGCGGAGTATAGAGATATCTTGATATATATGGGTCTAACGAATCGTATGAGCTTTTCTATGTAACTAGACAGCTCACAAACGTAATAATTTCTTCACAACTTTAAATACATCAGCATGGTTGCATACCATTTATTTGCAAATAACTTTCAACCTTATCCCAATGTTTAAAGGTTATAATTTCAAATTCCAATCGCACTAGTTGCTGCCTCATAAAATTTACTAGTAAATGTATTTTTGGTTGCATTTTCCAGCTCACTGGCGGTAGCCTTATGCATTATTCAAAAAACTTTTTACAAAAAAAAGATAAACCGATTTCAAAAAGGATAAAATAAATTATTATATTATTTATATGCGTTACAAACTGATATGTTTGAAGTCGGTGCCAAGCCAAAAAGTTACAATACCGGTCAAATCAGCTTCAAGTCTGAAAATCACAAAACATATCGATACCTACTTATATTGAAAAGGTGAATGTGAATCATCTGTTACATTTTCACGTCTAAACTACTAATACAATTTTGATGAAATGTGGTACCTATGTATATATATATTCTCTGATACACGTCTACTTTGTCAATAATCAGAAAAAGGCGGCAACATACATAAAAAAAAAGCCCAAACCGAATACAGAACCTCCTCCTTCTATTAAATTGAAGTCGGTTAAAAAAATAGAAGCGTTACCGGATGTCCGATGTACGGTCAAACTAAAAGTACACACAGGATTTTGAATTTTATTCCAATGATATAAGATCTATGGCTAAAAAATATGAGATGTGTAAATGTACGGATCGCAGCTGTGTCTGAAGTCGGCTCCGGGGTTGTTTGGTTAGACTTTTACGTCTTAACAAATATGAGAACAAAATCAAACGTTGATAAAGCTGTAAGAAATATTGTATTCAACTAATCGCTCTTGCAAATCAGTATATGTTCGTGGCTTTCGCTGTCGAAACTGGCCGTGGTGCTCAAGCGCCCGTAAACTTGTTGCAAAGTTATCAAAAAAACTAGTCACTGGGGACCGTAGAGCTGGCTCGTTCCTTGCACAACGGATAGGTATATCAGTCCAAAGAGGAAACGCAGCCAGCATTATGGGAACCCTTTCGCAAGGGTCGGACCTCGGTGACCTTACCTAGTTTGTGGTTTTTAGATTTATTTAATTTTATATGTAGATTTTAGGTTTTCTTAAAAAAAAAGGAGTATTAACAACTTATAATGTTTGTTATTAAGGTTCAATTTATTAGATGTAACCACTTTTGGACCTTATTACAACGCAATAAGGTGAAAAAGTGGATACATCTCTTTGTAGTCGACTGTACACCGAATAGGGAACATACCCTTACAGTCTTAGAATCTTGATTATATTTTGTACAATGGCGAGGTAAGGAAGCATCAAGCTGAAGCGCTATCTCCAGGTCGAGATCTTAATGGGCGAATGTAGTGATGGACTATTGGGAAAAAGACTAGGGAATAAAGAAATAGTGCAATTAATAGGTACCTGATTATTACCTGAAAAGTATTCCGAACTTAATAGGACTTTGACGGTTTGTTTGGGACACTAGAAGAAGAAGAAAAAAAGAAAGAAAAAGAAGAAGATTATCCTAAGTTTTAGACCTCGTAACCCTGTTGAATGTTGGTGGTATGATAGAGACGGGCAAGTTCCCAAAAAACTAAGAATGTCCTCATTCATTTTCATTTTTTTACGTTTTTTCCGTATCTATCTTGAACCCATACTTTGTATTTCCGAAAATACCTTCAACACATGAGTTTATTTCCTATTTTCTGAAACATTAGGCGCAATTATAGAAACAAAGTTAGAATTTAATTTCATGTTGTTAACTTTATCGTATTCAAAGTTCAAACTAGTTTTTTCCATTAAATCTAAGCTCTAGGCTCTGAAAGGTCTTTATGATTGCTCTGTCGAGTTGATCGTACAGTTGATGATATTATTTAAATCTAATTCCAATATTGCGTTCGGCTGGGAATATTTACAAAATAGACGGAGAGCTGGCCACGTCAGATATGACACAATAATGAGAGCAACGAAACCCCTCTATACTTCGTTTTTTTTGAGATTAGAGAAAAGTTGACAGAACGATGTACAGGGTTCTTTATCAGACACGATACATGTCACAATTGTCAAAGTGCCTACGCCGTCATTAAACATACCTAAATATATTTGTATTTATAGTAAAGCCATGTTTTCGTATTTGTAAACGTTATATTGAGTATTTAACAACATTAAAGATAGTAGTTATATGCACGAAATATTATATTTTTATCATTGTTAATGTTGCGCAATAAAATACCTAGAGAAGAAGAGGTTCGAAACGGATGGTTCGATTTTTAAATATTTTCTCGCGTTATCTGTCAGTAGTATTTCTCAGCTATACCTGGATAGTTTTTAATGCTTAAAGCTTATTGGGGTTTGGTTAGAGAGTTATGGAGCAATCAGAGGCAGGCCCGAGTGGCATACTTACAACAACAAAAGCCACCTCGTAGTCCACCAAATCTTTTACCATCACCTAAGACAATTGTTTTATTATTTAGTATTATACAATAAACTATTAAATTACATTTAGAAGCACTTCTATTTACGAAAATTTATTAATAAGTGCATGTTATGATTGTCAATTAAATAATTTAAGTGAACACTGACAATAAACTAGACGTTAAGTTTTCGTTTTAGAACGTACATGCGTCCGGGTGTTAACCGTGGTACCACGGCTTTTGTACGACAGGGGGACCACGGGTAATTTTTTTTCCCCATAGACCCACTGCACCAAAATGGGTTTATCTTTACGTCAGCAATGTCGACGGAGCCCCGCTGCCGCGGGGCTCCTGTTTCTGTGCGGTTTGGCATTCGGCCATTAGAAGATAACTAACGAACCTAACCTACCTATAACCGTTATAGGTAGGTTAGGCTATAGTCCTTACTGGGAAAATAGGGGTGGGTCCACGGGGAAAATAATTACCCGTGGTCCCCCTGTGGTACAAAAGCTGTGGTACCACGGTTAATAACCTCATGCGTCACTGTCAGGTCAGTTTGTCATTTTTCACGTGTCTCTAACGTGTTAAATTGTTAATCCTAACGAAATTGTGTTTTTATTGTTGTGTTGGATTATTTAATCTGCAAATTGTTATTACTTATTCACAAATGTGAACTCTTAATCATGTTAACTAATCGTCAGGGCCCGGAATTAGGTGAGCTAAAATACCTAAAGTTCGCGAGAGGACATAGTATAGAGTGGTTACAACCGGATGAAAATAATATTTTATTTGGATTCCGGGTATTCGATGTTTATTCGGGGACTTGTCGTAATATTGAACGTGATATGTTTTGTTTACAGTGCAGCATGTTTAATGTTAGTTTTTAGTAAAAAGGGCTAGACAAAAGAAGGTATGTATAAGATAAGATAAGAAGTCGTTGTAAGACGAATAATATGGGTTTCACAAGGGGCGTGTTAGAGCCAAGCGGTGTAAACCATTAGTGCTCAAAAGATAAGGGAGATGGTAAAAGGTTAAGTAGATACTCAGGTAGGTAGATGGACTCATTCGCTCCTGAACCTTGGTCAGTTGTGTTAGTGCGTGTGTGGTTTACCGGATTTATCGTGACGATTTGTTTTTGACTTTGGCTTGTTTTATGGTATACTGGATATTCTTCAAATGATGACCTTGGCCTGGATTTAAGGATTACGATTTGCTGCATTTCATATATTCGTTCACCTGGATCCCATACGGTAAGTCAACCCTAATTTTAATATGCCACGTGGGCAATTTATTAGACTAAATTCCTATTTATCTCAGAGTAACATCTACTTCTAATTTGATTTCTTATTATAAGTTTTCTGCAAATGTATGAGTACGACATGCACTCATGGTAAAGTTTTATGCTTACAAGTTTGTTGGGTTGATTTTAATATACAAAAATAGAATTTTTATGAATTGATTTTGATTGATTGATTTTCGTTCCAATGCCATAAATGATACAACACTAAAACGTTATATTTATTCATATCCTATATCTAAAAAATACCGTTACATACGTATTTTATTTTTGTTTGCAGATCTGCTCATTCCGAATTGACGGCGTGATTAATAGAATGGCGTCGAAACCAAGCGATGGAGTTGTCCAAAGCTGGATTGGAGATCACCCGGAATTGTACCATGATAGTGCTAGTAATACTATATACTGTGCAAAGTGTGAAAGTAGTTTAATATGTAAACAAAGCAATATAGTGAGACACATAAATGGAAAAAAACACCAAGGAACTAATAAGACACCAAACGTAGATTTTTACTTGGATTTCATTGAATTCCTTATTTTATGTAATATACCATGGCATCGAGTAAACCTGCCAGCTTTTAAAGCATTTTTTCAAAAGTATATTTGCTGCAGTTGTACTAAACGTATTAACATCCCTGACGAATCGTTATTCGGAAGGTTTATTTAGACATTCTTTTCAAAAAGAAATTATCTAAAATTTATGACGAAATTTCAAACCAAAAGCTGTGGATATCATTGGATGAAACGACTGACTGTTTAGGTAGATATGTAGTCCACTTTTTAGTGAAACCTTTAAATGAGGTCCGCCTGAAACCATATTTAATTGCTTGCAAAATGTTGGAAGTAGTCAACGGGAACTCGATAGCTCAATTTGTGATTGAATGTTTAAAAAATATGTGGGGTGACTCATACGAAACCAATGTCGATAATGTCTTAGTTTTGTGTTCGGATAGCGTCGCATATATGTTAAAAGCAGGACGTCTTTTAAAACAGGATCTAACAAATATGAAACATGTAACATGTTTAGCTCATGCCCTAAACCGCGTAGCAGAAAAAGTACGTTCAGAGTATTCCGATGTAAATGACTTAATTTCAAACGTGAAAAAATTTTTTTTAAAAGCCCCCAATAGAATCAAAATTTTTAGAGAAAATAATCCTAATACACCTTCCACCAGAACCAGTCATAACTAGATGGGGCACTTGGCTGCAAGCAGCGACTTACTACGCCAAATATTATAGTGAAATTAAAAGAGTAGCAAATATGTTAAATAGTTCTGAAGCTGTATCAATTAGAAACGCTAAAAAAGTATTTAAAAAACAAAATTTAAAAAATGATTTAGATTATATCGACGAATATTACAAAGTCATACAAATAGCTTTAAAATCATTGCAAAACACAACACTATCTTTAGAACAATCTTTCGAAATATTTGACGAAGTAAGAGCGGTGATAGGGTGGTGTTCGTCTGATCCAGTTAAACAAAAACTTGAACATGTTATAGCTAGAAATCCTGATCTTGGTGTTATTAGAGATATATCTGATGATATAAAAAAGGGAGAGGAAATAGAAAATGAATTATTATCGTGCTACAATTATATACCTTTAACTTCCGTAGACGTGGAGCGGTCGTTTTCTACGTATAAGTGGATTTTGGACATTAAAAGAAATAATTTAAGTATGAATAACATTGAAAAGCTGATGGTTATTTATTTCAATGCTGAACAAGCTAATACAAATTACCAGGACGATTGTAACGCGGAAACTGAGGATTCCGATTGAAAAAAATCTAGATATTTTATATGTAGGTATAAGATTGTTATATAGATTTTACTCTTTTTGACTGATTATCTGTGATAAATGTTTAAGAATGTGTTTGTATGTATGAAAATAAATGTTTCTAAATTGTTTATGATTTTTTCTTTTATTTATTTGTTAATGTTACCTTTTATGTTTGTGTAAGGTAAGTACGTATTATAGTGAATAGTCACATCACAAGACATTGCTACGCGCTACGACGGCGACGTGCTACGCGCTACGACGGCCCCGTACGACGGCGACGTACTACGCGCTACGACGGCCCGTAGCATAGATTACGTACTACGTAGCGATATTTGACAAAGATTGTGTTGATAGCATTTTGTAATACGTAAACTACCTAGTAAATGTTTTGATACTTGTTTTTAACAGCAACATAAGCGGGGCGAAGTTTAGTACTATTGTAATTTTTCTCGTCCCGGCACTGAATTAATTACTATTTCATTGGTTTGGATATAGATTACAGAAAATCTAGACAGGCACACTACAAAAAATATTCAGACAGATCTATATAACAACTATTCATTCAAAGTTCGAATAGAAAGGAATTGGAGGGGATTGAACAATTATGGATTATGGCTATTATTTTTACATACATATGTGTGTTATCGGCATCTACTCCAATATAGGTCTGTGATTTTTGTGTACGACGTTGAAGTGTTACTTAATAATCACAAGCCGAGACGTCAGGTGAAATTTTCTCCCCTACGAAATTAAAATACTCTTTTTTATTCATTTACCGCCGGAATTTAAAGCAAAATTGCTTTATAACGTCGTAAAAGACGTTGACATCAAATTTATGCTGAAAAATTTCGTACCCAGGAGTGAACTGCACTATTTGAATGTCCTGTGCAAATCGCCTTTCTTCATAATGAAAAGTCATCACTTCATTAAATCACATAAGTTGTGCAAGGACAACGTTTACCGAAATTTTGTTGTTACCTATTCTGAAATTTCGAGAAAATAAACCATATCCGGAAACGGTTACGATTGCGGAGAGCTCCCATCACTAGCGGTTTGACTCCAAGCGCCGACCCAGAAGCCGGAGGGCCTGGCTGGAAATACTCTCGAAGACGAAGAAGTCTCGCGACGACGGAGCCCTGACGTCGATGTCATTTTGAAACTTCATTTTTGTGTTTATTTATAGTTAGTGTTATTCTTAGTTATTATATAATTCCGGTTTTTATTTAAATACTGATGACTACACTTCCGCATGCCGACAGTCAGCGTAATATCGATTCTCAACCATCCGCTTTGTCACTCGATGATTATGTTCAATGCCCACATTGCCCAGCTCCGAAACTGTTAAAAGGTCGCCGAGGTCTCCACATCCATCTAGGCAAGTGCCACAAACCCACCGTCAGCCAATCTCCCACCCCACCCCATCTCCTCAGGCTCATCTCATCATCTCCGACAGCTTTAAATCACACCCAACTTTCAGATAGACTAAGTCCGTTAAAAGCATCTGTGCCTATAATCAAACGCATTCCTAGAGGCGCAAGATCAACCGTTGCAAATCATTTAGTCAAAACTATCGATGACTGTACAACAGAAAACTCGACATCAAGTTGGGAAAGCTTGTTGTCGTTCGCATACAACACCCTACACGTTGATAAAGAGGACAATAAGTCTCTGACTTCCAAAATTAAATTAAATTGTACCCGCTCCCAAACTTTTGACACAAATCGTATCCAAAATTCTCACCACCATAAACCAAATAAAATCTCTAAATTGATTGAATCGAAAATAAATGATGGTGACCTCAAAGGCGCTGCCCAAATCCTATTTTCCAGCGACGCAACAGCTCCAGACACCCCGGAAACTCTAACTGCTCTGCAAAATAAGCACCCACCAGCACCTACAGTATCTGACCTTCCTGACCCCCCCAGCCATGTTTTACCCCCACTGCAATGCACTGAAGATGCCGTCCAAGCAGCGATTGCTTCATTCAAGAACGGCTCAGCTGGCGGACTGGACGGGTTAACACCACAGCATCTTAAAGATCTTACTACAGGTATGCCCGGGGGCCAAAACAACAACTTACTCTCAAGTATAACCCGTCTTGTAAACCTGATGCTTTCAGGCAAGGTAAACCCCGTTATAGTCCAACCCTCTACGGCGCTAATCTTTGCGCTCTAAAAAAGAAAGACGGCGGACTCAGGCCTATCGCCGTTGGCTCATCCTTTCGGAGACTTGCTTCCAAAATCTGCTGTAAATATATCATTTCGGACCTACAAAAAAAATTCCAACCAATCCAATTAGGTTTCGGTACCAAAGGCGATTGCGAGGCAGCCGTCCACGCTTGTCGAACCTTCTTACATAGCCCTGAAGGTCAGGTACTCCTTAAAGTAGACGTTAAAAACGCGTTTAACCAAGTAGATAGAGGTGCCCTGTTAGCAGAAATCCAAAAATATTGTCCTGGCATCTACCAATACATGTGGCAATGCTACAGCGCACCTACAAATCTTTCTTACAAAGAAAACACTATCCTTTCATCAGTTGGCTGCCAACAGGGTGATCCACTCGGGCCGGCCATTTTCAGCCTCACCATTCATCCTATTATTTCGGCACTTACTAGCAAATTTAACGTTTGGTACCTCGACGACGGTAGCCTGGGAGGTGATGCGCATTCGGTTCTCAACGACCTTTCATCTATCATAAATCGATTTAAATCCATAGGTCTACAGCTGAACACAAACAAATGCGAACTTTATATAGATTCGGACGCTACAAACAAATCACAAATTCAGCATGATTTCGAAAACATCTGCCCGGGCATAAAAATCTTACAAAAAGACTCGCTTCACCTCCTAGGTGCACCCGTTTTCGAGGAATCAATACCAGAATTCATCAATTCGAAAATCAATCATTTTTCGGAAACTTCGGATCGCCTTCTCGAAATCAACTCTCATATGGCTATTTTCATTCTACGCTTCTGCTTGTTTGTCCCTAAATTTACATATTATTTACGGTGTTGCCCAATCTGGAAATTTCCAAATTACTCCGAATCCATCGACTCCATACTCCACATTCAGCTGGAAAAAATCCTAAATATTAAAATTAGTGACAGACAATTCCTTCATGCCACACTACCTGTCAGATTCGGAGGACTCGCTATACGCCAAACATCTAGTATCGCCCTGCCTGCATTTCTGTCCTCGGTACATAGCACGCTCCCCCTCGTCGGCAAGATTCTTAGTCCACCACTCCGTGGTTTCGAGGTTGCGTACTTATCCGAGGCAGAAGATGCATGGAAAATTGCCTGCCCAGGTATAGATCCACCCATAAATAAAGCAATTCAGAGAATCTGGGACCAACCCATCTGCACCCAAGTCCATTCCCACCTAGTAAATACCTGCTCCACTAGCCAAGAAAAAGCCCGACTACTAGCCGTGTCTGAAAGGGAGTCCGGTTCCTGGTTACATGCCCTGCCATCGTCCAATTTCAGCACACTTTTGGATAACAACACCCTCAGGTTGGCTGTCGGACTCCGTTTGGGCGCGGACATAGTCTCACCCCATCGTTGCCCCTGCGGAGCTACGGTTGATAGCTTTGGGCACCACGGCCTTTCATGCATCAAGAGCGCCGGCCGCCTGTCCCGCCACGCCTGCCTAAACGACATCATCCGCCGGGCCTTTGTCAGCGTCAACGTACCAGCGGTTCTTGAACCCCCTGGTCTCGTGCGTGACGATGGCAAGAGGCCTGACGGCATGACTCTAGTACCGTGGAGACTGGGACGACCCCTTATTTGGGATGCCACATGTGTGGATACCCTAGCGCCGTCCCATATCTCCACGACTTCATTGAGAGCAGGCGGGGCGGCTGCAGTGGCCGAGGCGGCGAAACGCCAGACACCCCGGAAACTCTAACTGCTCTGCAAAATAAGCACCCACCAGCACCTACAGTATCTGACCTTCCTGACCCCCCCAGCCATGTTTTACCCCCACTGCAATGCACTGAAGATGCCGTCCAAGCAGCGATTGCTTCATTCAAGAACGGCTCAGCGGGCGGACTGGACGGGTTAACACCACAGCATCTTAAAGATCTTACTACAGGTATGCCCGGGGGCCAAAACAACAACTTACTCTCAAGTATAACCCGTCTTGTAAACCTGATGCTTTCAGGCAAGGTAAACCCCGTTATAGTCCAACCCTCTACGGCGCTAATCTTTGCGCTCTAAAAAAGAAAGACGGCGGACTCAGGCCTATCGCCGTTGGCTCATCCTTTCGGAGACTTGCTTCCAAAATCTGCTGTAAATATATCATTTCGGACCTACAAAAAAAATTCCAACCAATCCAATTAGGTTTCGGTACCAAAGGCGATTGCGAGGCAGCCGTCCACGCTTGTCGAACCTTCTTACATAGCCCTGAAGGTCAGGTACTCCTTAAAGTAGACGTTAAAAACGCGTTTAACCAAGTAGATAGAGGTGCCCTGTTAGCAGAAATCCAAAAATATTGTCCTGGCATCTACCAATACATGTGGCAATGCTACAGCGCACCTACAAATCTTTCTTACAAAGAAAACACTATCCTTTCATCAGTTGGCTGCCAACAGGGTGATCCACTCGGGCCGGCCATTTTCAGCCTCACCATTCATCCTATTATTTCGGCACTTACTAGCAAATTTAACGTTTGGTACCTCGACGACGGTAGCCTGGGAGGTGATGCGCATTCGGTTCTCAACGACCTTTCATCTATTATAAATCGATTTAAATCCATAGGTCTACAGCTGAACACAAACAAATGCGAACTTTATATAGATTCGGACGCTACAAACAAATCACAAATTCAGCATGATTTCGAAAACATCTGCCCGGGCATAAAAATCTTACAAAAAGACTCGCTTCACCTCCTAGGTGCACCCGTTTTCGAGGAATCAATACCAGAATTCATCAATTCGAAAATCAATCATTTTTCGGAAACTTCGGATCGCCTTCTCGAAATCAACTCTCATATGGCTATTTTCATTCTACGCTTCTGCTTGTTTGTCCCTAAATATACATATTATTTACGGTGTTGCCCAATCTGGAAATTTCCAAATTACTCCGAATCCATCGACTCCATACTCCACATTCAGCTGGAAAAAATCCTAAATATTAAAATTAGTGACAGACAATTCCTTCATGCCACACTACCTGTCAGATTCGGAGGACTCGCTATACGCCAAACATCTAGTATCGCCCTGCCTGCATTTCTGTCCTCGGTACATAGCACGCTCCCCCTCGTCGGCAAGATTCTTAGTCCACCACTCCGTGGTTTCGAGGTTGCGTACTTATCCGAGGCAGAAGATGCATGGAAAATTGCCTGCCCAGGTATAGATCCACCCATAAATAAAGCAATTCAGAGAATCTGGGACCAACCCATCTGCACCCAAGTCCATTCCCACCTAGTAAATACCTGCTCCACTAGCCAAGAAAAAGCCCGACTACTAGCCGTGTCTGAAAGGGAGTCCGGTTCCTGGTTACATGCCCTGCCATCGTCCAATTTCAGCACACTTTTGGATAACAACACCCTCAGGTTGGCTGTCGGACTCCGTTTGGGCGCGGACATAGTCTCACCCCATCGTTGCCCCTGCGGAGCTACGGTTGATAGCTTTGGGCACCACGGCCTTTCATGCATCAAGAGCGCCGGCCGCCTGTCCCGCCACGCCTGCCTAAACGACATCATCCGCCGGGCCTTTGTCAGCGTCAACGTACCAGCGGTTCTTGAACCCCCTGGTCTCGTGCGTGACGATGGCAAGAGGCCTGACGGCATGACTCTAGTACCGTGGAGACTGGGACGACCCCTTATTTGGGATGCCACATGTGTGGATACCCTAGCGCCGTCCCATATCTCCACGACTTCATTGAGAGCAGGCGGGGCGGCTGCAGTGGCCGAGGCGGCGAAACGCCAGACACCCCGGAAACTCTAACTGCTCTGCAAAATAAGCACCCACCAGCACCTACAGTATCTGACCTTCCTGACCCCCCCAGCCATGTTTTACCCCCACTGCAATGCACTGAAGATGCCGTCCAAGCAGCGATTGCTTCATTCAAGAACGGCTCAGCGGGCGGACTGGACGGGTTAACACCACAGCATCTTAAAGATCTTACTACAGGTATGCCCGGGGGCCAAAACAACAACTTACTCTCAAGTATAACCCGTCTTGTAAACCTGATGCTTTCAGGCAAGGTAAACCCCGTTATAGTCCAACCCTCTACGGCGCTAATCTTTGCGCTCTAAAAAAGAAAGACGGCGGACTCAGGCCTATCGCCGTTGGCTCATCCTTTCGGAGACTTGCTTCCAAAATCTGCTGTAAATATATCATTTCGGACCTACAAAAAAAATTCCAACCAATCCAATTAGGTTTCGGTACCAAAGGCGATTGCGAGGCAGCCGTCCACGCTTGTCGAACCTTCTTACATAGCCCTGAAGGTCAGGTACTCCTTAAAGTAGACGTTAAAAACGCGTTTAACCAAGTAGATAGAGGTGCCCTGTTAGCAGAAATCCAAAAATATTGTCCTGGCATCTACCAATACATGTGGCAATGCTACAGCGCACCTACAAATCTTTCTTACAAAGAAAACACTATCCTTTCATCAGTTGGCTGCCAACAGGGTGATCCACTCGGGCCGGCCATTTTCAGCCTCACCATTCATCCTATTATTTCGGCACTTACTAGCAAATTTAACGTTTGGTACCTCGACGACGGTAGCCTGGGAGGTGATGCGCATTCGGTTCTCAACGACCTTTCATCTATTATAAATCGATTTAAATCCATAGGTCTACAGCTGAACACAAACAAATGCGAACTTTATATAGATTCGGACGCTACAAACAAATCACAAATTCAGCATGATTTCGAAAACATCTGCCCGGGCATAAAAATCTTACAAAAAGACTCGCTTCACCTCCTAGGTGCACCCGTTTTCGAGGAATCAATACCAGAATTCATCAATTCGAAAATCAATCATTTTTCGGAAACTTCGGATCGCCTTCTCGAAATCAACTCTCATATGGCTATTTTCATTCTACGCTTCTGCTTGTTTGTCCCTAAATTTACATATTATTTACGGTGTTGCCCAATCTGGAAATTTCCAAATTACTCCGAATCCATCGACTCCATACTCCACATTCAGCTGGAAAAAATCCTAAATATTAAAATTAGTGACAGACAATTCCTTCATGCCACACTACCTGTCAGATTCGGAGGACTCGCTATACGCCAAACATCTAGTATCGCCCTGCCTGCATTTCTGTCCTCGGTACATAGCACGCTCCCCCTCGTCGGCAAGATTCTTAGTCCACCACTCCGTGGTTTCGAGGTTGCGTACTTATCCGAGGCAGAAGATGCATGGAAAATTGCCTGCCCAGGTATAGATCCACCCATAAATAAAGCAATTCAGAGAATCTGGGACCAACCCATCTGCACCCAAGTCCATTTCCACCTAGTAAATACCTGCTCCACTAGCCAAGAAAAAGCCCGACTACTAGCCGTGTCTGAAAGGGAGTCCGGTTCCTGGTTACATGCCCTGCCATCATCCAATTTCAGCACACTTTTGGATAACAACACCCTCAGGTTGGCTGTCGGACTCCGTTTGGGCGCGGACATAGTCTCACCCCATCGTTGCCCCTGCGGAGCTACGGTTGATAGCTTTGGGCACCACGGCCTTTCATGCATCAAGAGCGCCGGCCGCCTGTCCCGCCACGCCTGCCTAAACGACATCATCCGCCGGGCCTTTGTCAGCGTCAACGTACCAGCGGTTCTTGAACCCCCTGGTCTCGTGCGTGACGATGGCAAGAGGCCTGACGGCATGACTCTAGTACCGTGGAGACTGGGACGACCCCTTATTTGGGATGCCACATGTGTGGATACCCTAGCGCCGTCCCATATCTCCACGACTTCATTGAGAGCAGGCGGGGCGGCTGCAGTGGCCGAGGCGGCGAAACGCCGCAAATATATCGCTCTTGCAAATCGGCATATGTTCGTGGCTTTCGCTGTCGAAAATCTAGGGCCGTGGTGCTCAAGCGCCCGGAAACTTGTGACAGAGTTATCGAAAAAACTAGTTGAGGTCACCGGGGACCATAGAGCTGGCTCGTTCCTTGCACAACGGTTAGGTATAGCAGTCCAAAGAGGGAACGCAGCCAGCATTATGGGAACCCTTCCGCAAGGGTCCGACCTCGGTGACCTTACCTAGTTTGTAGCTTTTAGATTTATTTAGTTTTATAGGTAGATTTGTAGGGTATAGTATATTTGTTGTAAACTTGTAACTAATTTATATTTAAATGTAAGGAAAGCTCATTTCCTGTTTCAATTACATATAAATATGTGCGATAACATAATAACATACATGTCGATGTTTTTATTATGTAAATGACTATGACGTTCGTGCTAGGAAATTTTTAAGGTCTAGTAATAAGTTGTCAATTTCATGTTAATTTGATATTAAAGAATGTAAACCAATATTAAATTGAATTAGAATTTACTATTTAATTCATTCCATATCAGCCATATTTTTAACCGACTTCAAAAAAGGAGGAGGTTCTCAATTCGTCAGTATTTTTTTTTTCCTCAGAACTTTCGACTGGGTGAACCGATTTTGATTATTCTTTTTTATTTGAAAGGTGGTGCTTCCTGTGTGGTCCCATTTCAATTTGGTTCAGTTCTGATAATGGCATCCATGAGAGAGATGAGCTGCTGATGATGATGATGATGATGAATCTTAAATTTGGGTGCCCTCCTTTTCGCATAAAATAGATTGTGATATAATCACATAGCATACCACGATTGGTCCCATTGTAACCAGGTCAGGATTTCATGATGGGATCCTGGGCCCCTATTCGAGATGCCAAACTGTAAGACGTTGCTCTCACAGTTGTCTCACTAGGTGATAGAGTGATACACCTAACTGTCAAGCTGTCAGTAGGTCTCGCTAGAGCGTTTTGTCTATGGCTATGGCCACCATTTTAGATATGTTGACAGGACGTAGGGAATCCCATGGCAGAGTTTGGTGGTTTTTTTTAGTAGGTATACGTAGGTATCGAACCATGGATGTACAAGAAGTGGATCTCATTCTTCGGTCACAAAGTGAGGCCGACAGAGAAGCTTATCTAAGGGAGTGTCTCGTTTTGACTAAGGAGGTAATGACGTCAGCAGACAATCAAAATGTGAATATGTGTCAAATGTGACAATTTTGTAACCAGTGCGAGTGAGGTACCGCCCCCCACTATTATGCTCTCTATCGGACCGTTTTTAGTACTTTTAAGGGTTCCGTAGCCAAAATGGCATAAACGGTACCCTTATAGTTTCGTCATGTCCGTCTGTCTGTCCGTCAGACCGTCTGTCCGTATGTCACAGCCATTTTACTCGGAAACTATAAGACGAATAAAATAAAATTTAGACATAAGTTGTATTTTTCATGCCGCTATTTAATTATAGTCTGGCAAACCATTTTTTCAGTAGAAAAGCGCGGCAAATTCAAAATACGTACATGTGCCGACCCTTTGTGATGAGACACCGTGTTCGTGACGAACATTTCAATTCACATATCTTTTACATTGAATTTGTTTCTAGTGCATTTCACTCTCTCGTCTTAAGCGCGAGTGAGATAGAACTCCTGCAACGTTCTACATTGAATTTAAATTCGTTTTTATGGCATATGTCAATTGCCTCAACCAGATTATTTGTTACAGTTGATGACAGATCAGACGAAATATATCCGTCTCCTTTTTACACACCGTGAATGTCACGTAATGAAAGGGGTGGAAATACCAACTAAAATTAAAAACATAGAATTTGATGATCATTGCTGCTTTTTTCACTGATTCTTAGTGTTGTCATACTTTTGGTCGCTGTACATTGCTACTGCGTTCGTTGGCTGGACAGATTATATGTAGTTAAATTGAAGGAGAAAATATTTTTATGGGGGGCGCTCCATGTAACTAAATTACAAAAAACAATTTTTCCCCTAATATCAACATGTTGCACATCAATCGATAGGTGTTTAAAAATAACATTGCGGTTTTTTTGAACATTTTGTGATTTAGTGAATATTTTCAGAAATAATCGCCTCGAAAGTCAGAAAAATTGAGTGAACCCCCCCCCCCCCGTAACGAAGTCCATATAATAAACTTAAAAAAATTTGAGAAGATTATCTTATTTTTCTATTACATACTTTTTACGAAAATTATTTTGAACATTATCAGTTCAGCCATTTTTGAGTTATCTCCAAAAAACTTCTTCCATATGTATCAGATACGACCTCCTGGTATTAGTTTGGTTCTTATTCCATGGAAGGTACGGAACCCTCTATTATGCGTGGTCCGACACGCACTTGGCCGGTTTTATGCTAGTCGCCTATGAACGACTCTTTTACTCGGTAATAATTTTCAACTGTGGCTAGGGCACCGAGTAAACAATAGTACTATACAGAGGTCCCTCTTTGACGTTACGAATCATGTTGTCCCTTCTTCACGCATGGCAAGTTCTCTTTCTCACTTAGGCAAACGTATCGGATACTAGTTGTCAAATTCGATGACAGAAATGCACATCCTTGGTTAGGGACAAGGTTTAAGAAAAAGATCCACTTCATATAAATCCGTGATACGAACACAGATTACACCTTGTTAGCCCGCCCCACTGTAAATTTATCAAAAATTTTATCGGTTGGCTTCCATATAGCGATATAGAGCCCATCTTCGAGATCATGAAAAAATAAGTCTTACTAGGTCTTAAATGGGCGCTAGTATGTATAACACGATGTAAATTGTTCTTGAATAAATATCATATCATATCATATGGCGTCAAGTTGGAGTTGGGTTTTGGGTTCGAACCCGAGTGGACGTATCCTCTTGAGCGTCCGAAAACAATAGACAACAAACATGTGCATCTGTCTTTGTCAAAAAGTCGCATGTACCGGAATCCCGCCGCGCGCGAACATGAGCCAAATCGCGTTGGCTTAAGGGTGATGCCTCTCTGGCACCACATGTGCGCGCACACGTCGGCGGCAAGCCTGAATCTACGACGCCGCGTCTGCAGGCCTGCTCGATCTGCTGAGCTCGTGAGCTGCAGCAAGTAATACTCCGAAGACACGCCAATATCCCTGTGACTGGGTGAGATCGTTTTAATTACGCTAATTTCGTAAAAAATATTTTGGTTAGTTAGTGTTGCCGCCGGTACAGGGGTATAGCCAGTTTGGATAACTAACAGTACGGTAATTAAATCACTTTCTTAGGTCCCGAATAATATGTACATCCTAAGGTGTGTCAAGTTGCTTTCATTCGCAACTAACTTAGTGAGCATCCAGTATAGGTACCTACTTTAACTATTATGTTAGCTCAAGCTTAAGTACAATGGTTAAACTTCCAAGAGACACCTCAAATAGTTAACAAAGTAGATTTATATAGCCGGACAGATATATTCGTTTATTAATTCAGGTATCAATAACGGACGGATTAATTTTATTTTAACTCGTATATTTTATTTTATTTTATGTTACATAGCTTGCCGTAATTTCGCACGTAGGACATCATGTTTTGTGCCCGCACAACCTGAAGAAATATGTCACAGCAAAGAACGATGAATACCTATTTCGATGGTTTGAATTATTTACGTTACTACGCAAGTAGTGACTAACTTACACTATGGCTATAGACTTTTTATTAAGAACAGGTACCTACATACAATATCGGGAAATCAATATACTCATATAAATCGAGCAAAAGCTACGGCAAAAGGAAAACTTCTGCTGGCTACATGAAGCGGGCCTGTCCCATCAAACGATCTGCATTAAGACTTGGAAATTAAGGTCACCAATTTGCTGTGTACATCCTACATATTTTAAGTCTGCTGTTATTATGTACCTACCCAATGTGGCTGCTTTAAGGTATGATTACATATGGCTATGATGTACATTATGATTATTATGAAACAAAGCAGACAGTAAAAATATATAAAGTACGTTTGTCCAAGCGTCGTTATACCAATAGTGATTTTTTGTACCGTGCCCAGTTTACTACGAGCCGGTCAGATGGTCCCGAACCCACTACCTGCTTAAGAGTTTGAAAAAAAGACGCTTACTTCTTATTGCTCGTCCGTGACACTTGTGCAACAAGAATATCATAAACCCGACAAAAACAAAAGCCGAAAAAGGAGCCAAGCGTCAAGCACTTGCTAACGCCTGCATTATAAAAACTCTCGATTCGAGCGAGTTGCATAGACAAAAACCTGCAGGTTTCTAAGGAACGGTACTCTGACATAAAGGCAATGAGGGTCTAATGCTACTTAATAGTAGCCGGAATAGACGAACCACCATACCAACCACCGTAAAATAGTCCCTTTGGTTAAGGATGACAAGTGGCAGTGTTTTAGTTCGATTTGTAATTTTTTGTACAGTGTTTTGGTTCTCAAAAATGAGTGCATATAGGTACTACCAGTGTCTAGTGAATAGTGCTAACACTATCATCAAACCAAACAACTCTAACAACAACAGCTCTAAAGCTGCGGCCTTGTTTAGTTTCAACGTATTCATTACTCAAGTTTGATTTTATCGCACTGAGTGATTATTAATTGAGTCAAGACTATGATAAAGATTGGTAGTGATGATGATAAGTGCCAGGCCGTTAACTAAACATACAATATTTTAACGGTATCCAACAACCACCAGATCGATCGGCGCAATGGGTAAATTTAAAATATCGCAATCGACTGTATTACAAGAAAACTCAAGCCAAGAGCATTGATCAAACTGAAAATAAATAAAATGCACCTACATCTACACCTCTAACTACAACAATCCTGCAACAAGAAGATAACGAATAAAGAATGCTACTGACCAGTCACAGATTCGACACAGAAAAGAAAATACATCTCCTCAAGCAGCGAAGAACAAGAACGGCAACTAGCAGCAGTTCATCAACGCTCATCCCACTTCAACTTAATCCGTCTCTCCTTGTATCCTAAATTGGCTTAAGGCTGCATAGCCGGTCGATTGTGGGTTACTGCCGCGTGTGGTAACTCGTCCTTACCCATCCCAGAGCGTGTCTCCTCAAAAACTTGTGCCCCCCGGTATGCCGGCTTGTCCGGAGCAGGCATGTCCCTGGCTGGGTGTGGTACCTATGTTCATGTTCATGTTCATGTATCATATCATATGGCGTCAAGTTGAAAATACAAGAAAATAACGTTAATTAATCAGTGGTTTTACCGCTCCAAATTTGTACTTATGGTAAAGTCTACTTCAAATAACCTACATACCAAATTCCGGTGGGAGCATACAATATAGGCATGGTGAATTTTTATCATGTATGGTATCAATCGATTCGTTTTGTTGTGAGGATCAAATGTCTATATGGGGCCAATTGCGTTAAAGCAACAGAAAAGTCAGAAATGAGACTTAAAGTCCGAGATTTGCATTTGTTTCTCAAAACGCTCCAAAATGACGTGCAAAAGTGACGTCACGATCACATAGTTGCCCTGTTTAAAGTATGGAAAAAATATGAAATTGCTATTTTTACAGTGAAATATGTTGCGTTATGTGTATGGTTGCCATACAATTAATTTTACAGTACAATGTTAAAAATCATTTCAATCCACACTTTAAAAAATCGTAAAATTTTGAAATTTTGCAGCTTGATATCTTTGAGCCACTTCAAAAGAATTTATAAATTTTCACTTTAGTTGGATATATTGATCATTTTGCATCCCACAACTAAATTTTATTGCATAAATCAATATGTGTCATCATGCCTATTTTAAGATTGGAATCTAATCGCAATTTTTGCATTTGTATTATTTTTGAGCTAACACTCCAAATTTTTTGACCATTAACTAGGCACTTCACCGCCATATTTTAAATTTTAAACCGTAAAAGTTAACCTCGCGGGACAGTTTTGAAAAAAAATATTTTAAATAGTTTCAAATATTTACTTAATTGGCACACGCATAACTGGATATCCATGTTTAAGTGGCTTATAGTTTAACATGCCGTTATAAAGTGTATAACAGGTATATGTTTTTTTTCCTGTTTTTTATTGTTTTTTTTTTTCTCTTGTTTTGATTAAGGTATTCTTACTTTGGGGATGTGATCGTGGCGTCAATGCGCCGTGTCGTCAAATGGTTGCAACGGAAGACCAGCGCTGGCCCTGTCGGCATTTAACGCTGAGTTGCGACGATTTCGTGGCAATTAATGTTTCGGGTTGTATATGTTATTGTTTATTATGTTTTTTGTAATTGTCATGAATAAATCTTTCATTCATTCATTCATTCATTCATGTTTCTAAAAGAGTGCTTTAAATGTTCATCCTTATATTTTTTTATTTTTGAAAAAAAAAAATGGTATTCAATATGAAGTTCTAAATAAATCAATTTTTTTTAACGTCGTAGAACGCATTTTTTTTTATGGAAGTTACAAAAACTATTTAAAACGGGGTATTTACCGTGGGTATTTGTTTTGTCGAGGTTCCGATATATATTATATGTATCGACATGTTAGAAACTAGCAAACGAGGATGGTGGCAGCATTTCTCCGCTGTATCGCAAAACTTATGAGTTGAGCGAGGAAGCTGCCAGCTCTTTGGTCACCAATTGAGTCGACGAGCCTCTTTTTGCGTTCTTTAAAAAGTTACTGAGCACTGGGTCCCCACGCGCCAAGGGTCTCGACTACGAAAGGTATAATTTTTTTTATGGGTCTTCAGTTTTTCAGCTTCTTTGGCCACCGCACCTGCTTGTTTATTGGTTCCGGTGAAGTGAGAAGCCGCCAGTGTGTCTACGCATATAGCATCCCACAGGCACGCATGTGGTATTTACTTAAGTACCGCAATAACACCTGTGTGGAGCACAAACACGGACTCAAAGCCGGAATCAGATTTCAATCAATCAGGTGCCGGTCCAGATACTATACGGTTTAAGACATTTATTTCTCAAAAAGATTTACATAAATCACTTACTGAGAAAACAATATTTATCTTAAAGCTAAATGGGTGAGGGTAGAATGCAAAAACTGGTGGACGAGTTAAGAACAAAGGCGCTCGGTAACACCAAGCGCAATGCAACAATGTAATGTTGTGCATAGGGACCAGTTAAACCGAACTACCCGGTGCGTTCACTGGTTAACTTACATATGATTTGTGTGTATTCATTAAGTGCATATTTTGTGGAAAAGCCTTAGAAGACGTTTTTATTTTAGTTTTTAACTTTTTTATGTTATAGATTTTTGTACATTTATATATTTTTTCTTTTTCTTTTTTTTAAAGTATTTTAATTATTTAATGTTATTATTATTTGACTTATCCAGTAATAATGTCAATATTTCTGTACCCATCCTTTTCTATGTATATGAATGAAGGATGAGCAAGATGAGTAGAGAATTAATGTCATTATTACTGACAGTGTCTGGAAAAGCTGTCCACACTGTAAGCCGGTAGCCAGTGCTGCGGCTTAGGAGTGAGTGACTCATAAGAAATTTGGCACAATACGTCTTCCCAGCTCCATTGACAATTTGGATGGGTAAAAACATCCTGACCCGCCAACCACTTCACCAAGCTTTTTTGGCCTCCTCTAAGCCCACAGTTCCATGGTTTGGGGGTGGGGGTCCTGTAATATTTTAGTGACTTTACCTACGAGGCTGGCTGAGCTGTAGACGGAGGAGTGTCTTACAGTTGATGTTATGAAGCCGACTATTTCTTAAAATGGTCTTAAATCCTTATGCGCCCACCGGTATGGTCTTAAATTTGGTATTTTCTTACTAAACGGGTCTTATAGCTTCTGTAAAAATTTCGAGCAGTAAGCTCAAAAATAAATTAAGGCTCAACAAATTGCGATTTCAACTGGTCTTAACTTATACGCCCACCGTAATGGCCTTAAATTTGGTAAGTATGTAGATTTTGTGGGTGGTTAAGTAAGTGGGCTTCGCCGTGTGTCAAAATTTAAGCGTAACGATAAATTAACGTATTAGGGTTCCGTAGTCAACTAGGACCCTTATAGTTTCGCCATGTCTGCCCGTCCGTCCGTCCGTCCGCGGATAATCTCAGTGACCGTTAGCACTAGAAAGCTGAAATTTGGTACTGATATGTATATCAATCACGCCGACAAAGTGATAAAATAAAAAGTTTTTTTTTTTTATTAGGGTACCTCCCCTATACGTAAAGTGGGGAGTGATTTTTTTTTCATTTCAACCCTAACGTGTGATATATTGTTGGATAGGTATTTAAAAATGAATAGGGGTTTACTAAAATAATTTTTTGATAATGTAATAATTTTCGGAAATAATCGCTCCAGAATTTAAAAAAAATGTGTGTCCCCCCCCCCCCCTCTAACTTTTGAACCATAACTTTAAAAAATATTAAAAAAAATTCAAAAGTAGAACTTTATAAAAACTTTCTAGAAAAATTATTTTGAACTTAATAGGTTGAATAGTTTTTGAAAAAAAAAATACAAAATAATTTCTGAAATAAGTTTGTAATTTAACCGTATAAGCCGTAATTTCTACAAAATCACAATGAAATGACGTGCTTTCAAATAAAGTAAAAACGGTGAAAATCTGTTCACGCAATAAAGAATTATCCCATAAAAATCATCTTCCATACTTTAAGCTCGCGCGCAATAGTTTACTTAATTTGCCGATAGATGTCGCTGTACGTGGAACGCTCATATCATATCCTACATGGCGGTGTTATTTTAACTCTTAAGTGGGGACACTTACTGTGACGGACGGAAAACTACGGAACCCTACACTGAGCGTGGCCCGACACGCTCTTGGCCGGTTTTTTTTTGTATTTCTAACTTTACGCCACACATACTAGCGCCCATTTACGACCTTTAAGACTTATGTTTTCAATATCTCCGTGATGGGCTCTACAACGTTGTCAACGCTATATGGAAGCCGACCGGTAATTTTAGATTTTTGATAAATTTACAGTATAGCCGGCACCAGTATTTATAATGTTTAAGTAGTGAAGTAACAGATGTCAAACAATCCTTTAAGGCACTGACTACCAGGCTACCGATAGTAATGATGGAGGCGACCTCTAGTAATTGCCCCCACGAAACTTTTGCGCGAAGTTGATTTCTGACTATTCAAACTAGGTAAGATACCTCTAGAAGTATTATATTAAAATTGATATGATTTTAAGACATTTTCACTGAGAGCACATTAATATTTATAATTTTTATGATTATTAATTGTAGGTATTTATTAAAAATATATAACTGTTAAAATATAATATGATTGGCATTACCTATTTAACCTAAAGTTCAATTAATATGCCATAAAAGAAATGTCGATATCTGGCCGAGGAGCGAATGGATAAACATCAAAAATTGCGATGAGTTGTAGGTGTTCTTCCACCCTGCTGTTGGGAATATGTCTACAGTACCCTGCATTCACTGTGCTCTGCATTATTTTGTGTAATTTGGATGCTATGTTAGAGTAGATTTCCTCAGATTAAGCAAGCCACTAGCAATAAATCTCCTACAACGCCTTGACTAAATGCGGCTGTATAGCCATTCCCCATGTACATGTGCATACTACATGCGTAGACACACTGGCGGCTTCTCACCTCACCGCATCCAATAAACATACAGATGCGGTGGCGAAAGCAGCTGAAAAATTGAACACCCTTTAAAAAAATCGATGTTTAAAGAAACAAGTATGTATAGTTTAAAGTGCCATGTGTAACCATATCAATTCATTATATAAGAAATATAATATGATATAATATTGGAATATAACTTACACGTAAGTCAGTCAGATACACAATTACATTTACTTGCAGTAAACGTCAACTTCTTTTTTGAAATGAAGACCCATTGGTTTGCATATCCCGAGTCTCCTAAATAGTAATTCAAAACTTGGGTCTTGTTAGTGGCAATTAGTTATAATCATGAGGATTATGACTAGTACTACTGTGCACTGTATTTATTTACCTGATATGTTTATATTTCCATAACATCCTCAACTCTCAGGATTAGGAATACCTTTGCAATATAAGAGTCTTACATTAAATTAGAATCTATGAAGAATGTGTGTAATATTGTTTGAAGTGTCTAAAACCTTAGTTAAGTTAGGAGGCAGTAGTAGGAGCCAAGTTTGAACCCGCGATCCTTAGAGCGTAAGTCGGGCGTCTGGCCGCCAGGCTACCAGAGTTTGTTTTGATAATTACTATACTGTTGCTCCATTTTTCTACTATGTTTATCTGCGTGAAGTATCAAATGTCAAACAATCCTTTAAGGGCTTTAAGGCACTGACTACCAGGCTACCGATAGAAATAACGGCCTCCTAGCCCAGTCGGTAGTGACCCTGCCTACGAAGCAGGAGTTCCCGGGTTCGAATCCTGGTCAGGGAATTTGTTTGTGTGTTTATCACAGATATTTGTTCCTGAGTTATGGATGTTTTCTATGTATTTAAGTATTTATCCATATTTATCAAATATATATATATATCGTCTAGTACCCATAACACAAGCCTTACTGAGCTTACTGTGGGCCTAGTTCGATTTGTGTAAGATTCATTTATTTCTCGAATTTAATTTATTTTCTGATGTTTTTGAAATGCCTCAAACTTTCCATAGACGTTGACGTAACAAAGACTGTAGCACTATAAGTAGGTATTAAAACAGACAGAAACATTGCAAAATTAAATAATTATATTATTAGTAGTTAGGTTTTCTTATTAAAATTATTTTCTTGTGTGTGAATGCTTTTTCACCACATCAGCACCACCGCCTATCTTGATTTTTTTAAAGCGTCAGTAAAATTGTTTTTTTTTTCACAAGGGAGAACAGTTATTACTTTACGTTATAGAACGATGATTTTGAACCATAAATATTTGGCAGAATTAATTTGTTTTGTTTTATGTATTTACCTAAGCTTGTATTTATTTGCCGTGGCGTGGTGAAAAATGTTGTAATACTCTCGGCAGCAGTTTGTTTGCTTCTAGTGCCCCCCGCAACGCTCAAGATACAACTTTATTAACCATACACTAGTTATAATTTTGTAATCATTCCCTTTTTCGGGTCTCGATATAAACACGTGAGATAGATATCAAGGTTGTATTCTTGATATTATAATTTATTTACACTAAACCTATTCTACATAATATTGGATCTACGTGGTCGGTTTACAAGTCAATATATTGTTTTATTTCTTGTGACAAAAAACATTTATTGGTTACAAGAAATCTTAAAAACATTCATACCAGTCATTTTTATTCAATATGTAATATTTGTCACATATCTTTTACCCAAAGCACAGGTTTCGTCATCGTTGCTACACCCAAAAATGCATCGTCAAATCTAAAAAATTGCTTGTAAGCCGTCTATGTAGACTACCCTAATTCTAGCCTAGTATTGTAGCACGAAAATACACGTATGATTTACACACATACTCATACACGTATTTAGTTTCAGAAGACATTCAGAGATGTCGCTTTCAAATGAGTTTTCATAAAATGCTTCAAGGCTCTCTTTACCTACTAGAGGTAAACAAATGCCTTACGTGGGATTCCCATAATTTACTGACGTCAACGTCAAAACAATAAGATGGCGCCCATGCCAATAGAGAAATTCCTCTAGTGAGACCTGGGTGCGTAGCCAACGTGCCAATCGTTAACGCTCCGTAGCAAACGAAACGCAACTGTCACTGTCGCACTAATATGGAAGAGTGATAGAGAGAGGTGACTACGATACGCTACGGAGCGTTAACGATTGACACGTTGGCTACGCACCCTGTTGATTTTGACGTAGGTGGTTAGGTGAATCAACTGTCACAAAAGTGTGATATCATAGTTGTCTCGCATGCGACTGTCAGTTATGCCATGTCGAATAGACTCTCTGGAGAAATCGAGGGAACTCTTCAAATATTCTAGGCATACCTATAGTGATTTTAATATTTCTTGCAGTGGCTCGGGCATTTCCTTTTGGAATGGTGGAGTCTAACTTAAACAAAAAATAATTTTTGTTTAAAATTATTTAGTCGTCTTAACGTTAATGTATTATCAAATTAACAAAAAACCAAATGTCAAAACTTGCTCTGAACATGTTCGTAATAAAATAACCAGTATAAAACGAGACGACGGTCGATGGAGTGCCCACTAATGTAGGTAACTACTAGTAAGTGCGCCTCGAACTCAGAACTCGCGATTTACTTGCAAACGAGAGGACCAAAATAACAAGCCCCTCTGAAGGTTTTTTTCGCCTTCTAGATCCACAACCCCTTGATCGATCCTGCTCATATACGAACTCTCAAATTATATATATCTCTGCTAAAACCTGAACAAAGGACCCCGCAGCAAACATAGGGAAAAAGTGGTTTCAGTAAAATAGCATGAAATTTTAGTATGATGTAGATTCAGGTCTCCTTATTATTTTTTTATAAGGGCGCATCTCCCTCAGAAGTACACTGTCAGAAATAATCAAGTTTATATTAAAAAAATTCTATGACGTGTTTCTTCAAATCGATACTTTGAAATGACCCACACTGATACTTACTGGCGTCAAATATGATCTTAATAACGTTTCTGTCACGTTGAAATCGCATTTTGTAGTAATATAAATATATATTATGCAAAAGCAAAGAGAAAGATTTTACGAATAATTGACAATATTTCAAAATTCCCAAATTTTATAAATCGAAAACCATTTCGAGAAATACACTTGTAGAACACAAAAACCATGTTTATTGTATTTTTTTTTCAGTATTTTTTGGAATAATCACCAAAATATGTAAACCGGAAAATGACGTCACACGGCTGATTCAATACTACCACTATGAAAAAACGTTATCTTCCGGGTTTCCGTTTGACAACTTTGACAATTACAACACTACTGACAGGGACAGGACAGCTGACAGTTCTTTCAATTAGAATATTTGCTTGTAATTTACGTTTCCTTGGATTAATTTAATTATATACGTGTTTTACACACATTTGTACATTTGTCACGGACTCTGAACTGCTTTCTTCTACGACGACAACAACTCGCTTTCTAACAGACCCCGGATTGCATTCTTCAACGACGACCTGGCGATGGAATTCAGGGAATCCTCGGAAAATACCCCGGTTGGGTATTGACCAATACCTCTATAACGAAGCGGACCCGAGAAACTCAGAAAGTTTTGTCAAAGCTGACAGCAGGAGCTTACCGCGTGTGAGTTTTTGCAAAGCTCGGATAAATATAATTTGCCTGGCACAAGAGGTCCCGAAGCTTCGTTATCTTCGCGGAGTTCTTATATACAAACTGGCAAAGGCCTTTATTAAGTGCAGCCTCATGTTGCTTTAATATTTGTAAACGAAAACAGTATGGAAGTGATGCTGACGTCCCAAATCTTCAAGAGTTTCTCCAAGAAGCCAACAATCATAAAATGAATGACTGTTTGTGCTCCTCCAAACGGAATCTGTGACGATTTGGCTTTCAAGTTGAAATGTCCCTTTACAGATAAAACTGAGAAATTATATCAATTAAAATGTCACGAGCCAAAGTTGTTGGATTGTGGTAAATAAATTACATTTTATAGGAAATAAAGTACTTATTTGAACACTTGTCATTTTTAAACCTGTATCCTAAGTAGGTCCTTAAGTACTTTCTGATGACTTGTCAATAATAAGTTAAATATCTTTCCTGTAAGTACTTAGAATGTTACTACTGGAGAAGTAAAATTCACCATGTGTTAATCAGGGGAGAAATAAAAGGTATATTATATTAAAATATTTTAATTTCGTTCAGTTCTTCATTAGGCGGATACCTTCATATACCTAGCACATCTGTGGTGGAAACGTGGCCTAATATAAAATATACATTCTCACACAATATAATAAACAAACCAACATAATGACACACATCGGCGCAAGAAAAACAACAAGATGGACCTCTCCTCAGGTCCATCTGTATATAGTCTCAGATAGTACTTCCCTCAGCTGATGGTAGAACAGTAAATAACTGGGCTATAAAGATGTGTTGCTATTGTAAGTTTTCATTAGGTAATATTTAATGCAAGGCATTTTCAACATTTTAAGTTTTGACGTTTATCTTGTGCTTCAAATGTCAAACTGTTTAAGCGCACTATGGTCACGCTATGGTTTTTACGTAAATGTCAATCAATGTAACTATTTCAACGTTTTTTTTCAGTGTATGAAACACAACATGTGACGTCATTTAGCCGATACTTTGACGACTGCTACATACGCCCTTTCTGCCCAAGTAATAATATAAATGGATTTTTCCACTAAAAACATGGATTTTCGCAAAAATAAAAAAATACGGGTCTCTTAAAATTGTGAGTTCTTTCGGGCCATACAATAAAAAGTAGCACTCAAAAAAATGAAATGTTGTCAATTGGTATGTTACATATGTTTTGTATGAAACAATACTTATTGATTATTGCTGAAAGTATACTTCTGAGCGAGTTGTGCCCTTATAAAAAAATAATCAGGAGACTCAAATCTACATTGTACTAAAATTTTGTGAGATTTGACTGAAACCACTTTTTCCCTATGTTTGCTGCGGGGTCCTTTCATGAAGATCAGAAAAGCGTTCCTAAAGTTAACTCTCAAAATCAAAAAGCCATCGAAATGCCGACAGGTCCCACTAGCTAGAAGTTGTTTGTAAGAACTTGCTTCCCTTAGGCTCCGCTCGTTCGATTAAAATACGGCACCAGACTAATGAAAATGGCGCACGCTTACAATTTTCGGTAGTTATCTTTTCACATGCATAAAACTGAACCACGAAAAACCTCAATACTCTTCCGCACAAAAAGAAATTTCGAAACTATGGCCCACTGCTGTTCACGGCCGAGATTCTCTTTTGTTTGAAACGAGCAAAAATGTGATTTCCGCTACATTAGGCGAGAATCTGCCGCGCTATTGCTGGCGACAAAAAGTTGAAGCCTCAAGCAGAATCGAAAATTTATTTGTTCACCTCCGTAAAACTGGGCCGAAATAGCGAGTGACCGATGTATCGAGAAACATACATACACCCTTTTATCATTCGATACTTACTGTCTATAGGAAAATTGTCGTATGAGCTACAAGCTGTGGATATTGTTAAGATCTTTTGAATTTGGATGTGCCTTACGGTAATGGGTTAAGTTGGAGAGAACCTCGAATACAGATCCCTTACCATGAGTTTAACGCGAAAAGAGGAATAACGTGAGGAAATCGCACCTTATCCTAATAATGTCTAATTCCCTTCAGTGCTAGAAGGTCAGATCAGATGGCAGGCGCTTTCGTCAAAACTAGAGCCTACACTTATTCGAATTAGGTTGCCAAGCGTGCTCTAAACAGACGCATGAATTTGACACGACTGAATTCGCTAGCGCCACCAGAGGCCCAATTCGACATCCATTAGCTAATAGGCGCTAGTGAGACCACTTTGAATCACTCAATACATGTGTTACATTTGGAAAGTCGAATAGGGGTCTAGTTTTTATTTATGACATAGGAGGCAAACGAGCAGACCAATCGCCCGATGGTAAGCAATTAATGCCACCCCTGGACGCCCGCAACACCAGGGAGGTCACAAGCTCGTTGCCAGCCTTTAAAAAGGGAGTATGCCCTTTTCTTAAAAGTTTTAAAGTCGTATCGGTCCGGAAATACCGGAGGCGACAGTTCATTCCACAGTTTATATTTTTATCTATCAGTTCGAGAGAGATGCACTTTGAGTGAGTTTACTCAGTTGCTCGAGACTACAGCCGTTTACTCGGCATTTTTTCTAGATAAGTATTTAGACCAATATTATTACTATTATTAGTCCACTAACAGTCTGATCGTATGAGCTTCCATGACAGCACACGAATAATATTAGTCTAATAGTAATAAACTCGAGAAATAGGCCCATGGTAAGAATACAGGTAAATTTATAAAACGTGGTTTTGCTCTCTCGAAGTGGTCGTGTTGTGCTGTTGCAAATGTATCTGTTGCTACATTATTTATTACTTTCCGTTATTGGTTCCAGTTTTAGTGCTTTCAAGTGTAAATCTGGAATAGAATTAGCGCTGGATGCAAAGTAATGTTACAAATTTTTAAGGTAACTTGTTTTCGTAAGAGGCAGACGACAGCAAAATTCAGTCCATCTATTTTTGAACTGCAGTAAACGAGAAACACTGTGTACCTATTAGTACCTATGGCTCTTCGGAAAATCAGAAAGTAATAAAAAAAAATTGATGCACTAATCGTAAAATATAAATCAATGGAGGTTTTTGTATGAGTATGGAGTTGTATTCTTAATAACAGACGTAAAAAACCAAAATCATAAAAGTGTTTTAAGCTGATTTCAAGACTAACTTCGGTATTATTTTCTATCGAGCCGCTTCCATCCAATCGTGTATTAAACACGGTCTTCAAAAAAAATCTAATATTAAAATATGTATTTTCTTACCTTACCTAAACGAATATTACTTTGCTCTTAATTCCGCGAATGAAACAGGGAATACGTTGTTTATTCAAGTTTAATTTATTTATATTTTTCCTCACGAAGTTAAGTGGCCGCCTGTAGGAGAAAAGCCTTGGTTCCCGGACCGGGCTGTTCCGGCTGCAGAGGTTGTTCATCGCAATTCAACGCGGCAAAGCAAGCGAAGCGGCTCGGACCTAGAGTGCGTTTTAATGAAACTAAAACAACAACATAATTAAATATTTTAACTTCCGATTACATATTATAAAAATACGCAATAAATAAAAATAAACTTTAAGCTTTTAAAAAAAAACATTTCTTTTTACAAGTTTCGAACAAATCAAACACGGGTGGTGTTCCCTATATTTGCATTAGGCATTCAGTTGAAAATAAATCGGGGTAAGCGTCCCTTATGACAAAACGTGCCTTTTTCGAGGAAAAAATATAGAAATAATCCTCATGTCAAACATCTTTCAACTTCTAAAGATGGAAAAATGAAAAACGTATACATTTCAGTTTGTATTATAGACGATATAGTTTGGAGGTGTTTGGAAAAATCATTGTATGTTCAAGAAGCGTTAGTAGTCTGGCGATCAGACGTCCGACTTTCAATCTGTAGTAGGTCTCAAAAAAGGAAAACATCGTAAGGAAATCAGACCTAATCTCAATAAGGCCTAGTATCCCCTCGAGTTTCAAAGGTCAAATGGCAATTCGTAAAAACTAGCGCCTAAGCAAATAATAGTTTATGTAACTGTTACGTAATAAGGGTCCTTAAAACATGAGTGTGGTTGTATGAAATGAGCCGCAGGCGAATTTCATAATAAGATCACACGAGTGTTTTAAGGCCTAATTACGTACAGTTGCATACACTGCTTTATCTACACTCATATTATTTATTCTAAATGCCTTATTTGGAAACCATAGAATGGCCGCCATCGCACCGCCACCATGGCCAACTCGATTGTGCCGGCGGTCGCGCGGGCACGTGTCGGGCTGTCGGCGGATCCCCGGGAGGGTGCAGGTGTACATTATGTTATCAAAACTCATAGCACATCAATAATTGAGCATGAAAAGTTAAAATTACGTTACTGCTACGGATAAAAAGCTTATCATAGTAAAATCGGTCGTGGTAATGCTAGCCATTGCCTACCGTTTTCGAACACGTTTTAGAGAACTTACAATATGAGTGTAGATAAACAAATTTTTTTTAATAGCCTGTATTAGTGTCCCACTGCTGGGCAAAGGCCTCCCCTCTTCTCCTCCATTCAGTCCTGTTCACAGTGCTTCCCCGCCATTCCGTAAAGAATGCGTCCAGGTCGTCCCGCCATCTCCTTTTCGGTCTGCCTCTACCCCGGCGGCCGTCGATGGTGTCTCGTGGGTCCCACTCTGTAGCTATTCTGGCCCACCGTTCCGGGTGCATGCGGCAGATATGCCCAGCCCAATCCCACTTTAGCTTAGCGGTCTTGACACCCACATCTTCAACACGAGTTCTGGAGCGCAGTTCCGTATTTCTGATTCGATCTGTTCTGCGAACACCTAAGATACTGCGCTCCATCGCTCGCTGGCAAACCTTGAGTCACAGATAATACAGATACAGACGCCCAAACTCCATAATCCCAAGCGATCCCGTCCTAAGTATCCAAGAACTGTATCCAAACTTTAGTTCATAAAACGCTAAACAGATGACGGCACCGATCTATTAGGAAATTGATGTTGCGGTGCGACATCTATTATAGCTACAACATACATTAGCTACCTGTTACTTATACTCATATGTTTAAGTGTCACTAGATGGCGTTTTACAGGCGCCTAAATATGTATTCAAATAATGTATATTTATAGCCCTCGTTAGGTTGGTAGGTACTGCACCTAGAAAAGACACCGTAGTAGCGTAGACGGCCAAGTTCGCAAAGAAAAATATGACACTACTATCGGTGGTTACAAGATAATTATGTATTAATTAGATAAAGATTGTAGGACCAGTATGCAGTCTCCTCTATCCCCTTCTCCCTCTCCCCCGGAACTTAAGTGGTTATCATACGTGCATGCGATGCAAACGAAAGAAACCGCGTTACTCGCTAGTATACCATCTCTACATCAAAATGCCACCTTTATACGAGTAATTCATAATAGCTACCTACTTGGAAATTTGACCGTCCCACTTTGTATTTTTTTTTTTTTAATATACAACGACGGTGGCAAACAAGCATACGGCCCGTTTGATGGTAAGCAGCTACCGTAGCCTACGGACGCTTGCAACTCCAGAGGTGTCACATGCGCGCTGCCGATCCTTTAGAAAAAGGAGGACTCACTGTGTTGACGGCTAAAGGAACAAGAGGGTGACAATCTAACTTGCTTAATAAACACAGAGAAGGGGACGAATCGCCAAACGTGAACTATGCGTCGTTGAAGAGTTCCGTTCTGATCATCATCAGCAGTTCCACATCATCAAATATCACTCTTTTGAATGAAAATGCTTGACTTGTTGATAAAAATACAAAAATCACTATGTGTAAGCCCTTAAGATTTGAGGAGTTCCCTCGATTCATCATGGATCCCATCATCAGAACTTGGGCTTGACGAAAATTTGTCCTGACAATTAAACTTGCTAAACAAACACAGCGAAGAGGACAAATCGCCAAACGTGAACTATGCGTCGTTGAAGAGTTCCGTTCTGATCATCATCAGCAGTTCTACTTCATCAAATGTCACTGTTTTGAATGAAAATGATGGATTTGTTGATAAAAATCACTATATGTATGCCTTTAAGATTTGAGGAGTTCTCTCGATTCCTCATGGATCCCATCATTAGAACTGCGTTTTGACAAAAACGGGACCAATCTGTATATATATACTTACAATCAAAAAAAGAATTTTCAAAATCGGTTCAGACATGACGGAGTTATGGAGTAACAAACATAAAAAAAAAAAACAAAAAAAAAAAAACATACACGCCGAATTGAGAACCTCCTCTTTTGAAATCTGGAAGTCGGTTAAAAAACCTATAGAAGAAGAGGTTCGAGACGGATGGTTAATTTTTAGGGTTCCGTAGTCAACTAGGAACCCTTATAGTTTCGCCATGTCTGCCCGTCCGTCCGTCCGTCCGTCCGCGGATAATCTCAGTGACCGTTAGCACTAGAAAGCTGAAATTTGTTACTAATATGTATATCAATCACGCCGACAAAGTGGTAAAATAAAAAGTGGATTTTTTTTTTATTAGGGTACCTCCCCTATACGTAAAGTGGGGAGTGATTTTTTTTTCATTTCAACCCTAACGTGTGATATATTGTTGGATAGGTATTTAAAAATGAATAGGGGTTTACTAAAATCATTTTTCGATAATGTAAATATTTTCGGAAATAATCGCTCCAGAAGTAAAAAAATATGCGTCCCCCCCCCTCTAACTTTTGAACCATAAGTTTTAAAAATATGAAAAAAATCTCAAAATTAGAACTTCATAAAAACTTTCTAGGAAAATTATTTTGAACTTGATAGGATGAATAGTTTTTGAAAAAAAAATTACAAAATAATTTCTGAACTAAGTTTGTAATTTAACCGGCAGCATATAGCAGGTGTTTATTGTACCTGTAATTTGTACAAAATTACAATGAAATGACGTGCTTTCAAATAAAGTAAAAACGGTGAAAATCGGTTCACGCAATAAAGAATTATTCCATAAAAATCATCTTCCATACTATAAGCTCGCGCGCAATAGTTTACTTAATTTGCCGATATATGTCGCTGTACGTGGAACTCTCATATCATATCCTACATGGCGGTGTTATTAACTCTTAAGTGGGGACACTTACTGTGACGGACGGAAAACTACGGAACCCTACACTGAGCGTGGCCCGACACGCTCTTGGCCGGTTTTTTGAATATTTTCTCGCGTCATCTGTCATTCGTATCTCTCAGCCTTATCTGGATAGTTTTTAATATTTAAAGCTTATTGTGATTCTTATTTAAGTAAAGATATTTGCTTGTTCTATTATTGTGCGATTGGTTGGAGAGTTATGGAGCAAGCAGAGGCAGGCCCGAGAGGCATACAACAACAAAAGCCACCTCGTAGTCCAACAAATCTTTCACCATCACCTAAGACAATTGTTTTATTATTTAGTATTATATAATAAAACGATTAAATATCGTCTAGAAGAAATTTTATTTACGAAATTTTATTAATAAGTGCCTATTATGATTGTAAATTAAATAATTTTCGTGAATACTGATAAAAAAAACTAGACCGTTTCCGTTTTAGAACGTACATGCGTCACTGTCAGTTATTAAATTTTCACGTATCTCTAACGTGATAATCAAAACGAAATTGTATTTTTATTGTTGTGTTGGATTATTTAATCTGCAAATTGTTATTATTTATTCACAAATGTGAACTCTTAATCATGTTAACTAATCGTTTGTTGGTGTGCTTGCAGTGTGTTTAAATTGAACATTTAGAACAGGTTGGCAACTACTGTTTCTATGTTTACTCAATTTCTAATCTCAAAAAAAAACGAAGTATAAGTATTTGTACGTTTTTAAATATCCGATACCTGTAAAATTGTGCCTACCGCAATTGTACTGCTTATAGCTCACCAAACGAAGACGCTTAACTGCCTGATAGGGGAAATAATTCGTGTATAGCTGAATTTTGGTGTAGTTGTAGATAACTTTTAGTATGTTCTGTAAGATACCTTTGCCTACAACTACACCAAAATTTGGCTATACACGAGTTATTTCCTCTAAGTTTTCCTTCATTTGGTGGGCTATTAATGTTCTATTCTTGACATTCTTGACAAGTCAAGCATCTCCATGCTCCTTGGCTCACTGAGGATATTAAAGCCCTTATAGAGAGGAAGAATCAATCTAAATCTAAGTATAAGGCTAACAACTCTGAGAAAAATAAACTTAAATATCATACCCTGCGCAATCGCTGTAGCACTATATGTCGAGATGCTCAGAGGCGTCATATTCACAGTTCTGTTGAAGATGGAAATCCAGCCAAAGTGTGGAAATTTTTGAAAGGTCTCTGAGTTGGCAAATCTCAACAGGCAACCAATTTAAACAATATTAGCGTTGACCAGCTTAACCAGCATTTTTCATCGTCCACCTGTTTCAGTGGTCCTAAGAAATCTAACTCACTTCATCATCTTTCATCACTTCCTGCCTTAGATTTCTCTTCTTTCTATTTTAGCCCTTTCTGTGAGAGTGATGTTAGGAAGGGTATATTGAATATCACTTCTAACGCCGTTGGTGTTGACTGTGTTAGCCGAAATATGATACTCCCTCTCCTTGATTTGTTTGTTCCTATTATCACCGGTATTCTGAATTTTTCCATTTCATCAAGTACTTTTCCCAGTCTGTGGAAGGATGCCAATATTATTCCTTTAACCAAAAAATCCAACCCCAGTTCCTTCTCTGACTATCGCCCCATCTCCATTCTTCCTTTCCTATCCAAAGTCCTCGAACGGCTAGTGCATCAGCAACTAACTTCCTTCCTGAATAGAAATGACCTCCTAAACCCATTTCAATCTGGTTTTCGTCCGGGCCACAGTACTACCTCGGCTCTTGTCAAGGTTACCGATGACATCCGTTTGGGTATGAATGACCAGAAGCTTACAGTTCTTGCACTTCTAGATTTCAGTAATGCCTTTAACACGGTCGATTTTGACATTTTGCTCGCGTTCTTACAGTCTCTTAACATATCGGCTGCAGCGATTGACTGGTTCCGCAGCTATTTGGTTGGTCGTCGGCAAAGAATAAAACTAGATTCTTCGTGTTCTTCCTGGTGCAGCACATCAGCTGGTGTTCCACAGGGTGGTGTGCTGTCTCCTCTTTTATTTTCTATCTTCATTAATTCCATAACTCTTGATCTCTCCTCTTCGTATCACCTCTATGCCTACGACCTTCAAATATATTCGCAGGGTATGCATAGCGATTTCAATTCAGTTATAGAAGCCACGAATCTTGATCTGCTCCGCATATCAAATTGGAGTCAAAATTACGGTTTAAAAGTAAACCCCCTAAAGTCACAGGTAATTGTGATGGGTAGCGCTAAACAAATCTCCAAAATTGACTTTCTCAGGCTCCCTCCGATAGTCTTCGATGGTATCCAAATTCCTTTTTCCAACCAAGTGAAAAATCTTGGCGTAATCATGGATCGTTGTCTATCATGGGTGCCTCAGGTGAGTGAAGTGAGCAGGAAGATGTTTGCTGCCATAGGGTCTCTCAGACGGCTCCGGAATTTCCTGCCAATTGCTACTAAAATTGCGCTTGCTCAGTCGTTACTTCTCCCCATTCTTGATTATGCAGATATCTCCTATTTAGACCTAACCGAGGAGCAACTTAATAAGCTTGAGCGTATTCAAAATGCCTGCATTCGGTTCATTTTCGGATTACGCAAATTCGACCATGTTTCTAGTTTGGCTTCCTATCCGTCACCGCCGTAACTCTCACATACTTTCTTTACTCTTTTCTATACTTTTTAACCCTGCAACTCCCCGCTACCTCAAAGAGCGTTTCTCTTATCTTAATTCTATTAGATCCTCTCAAAAATTGCTCCTAAAAGTGCCATCTTCATCTTCCAAATTTTATAATTGCTCATTTACGTTCCAGGCCGTTCGTTTGTGGAATTCTCTCCCTCTCAACATAAAACGCGCGCAATCTATTGGTAGCTTTAAATCGCAACTTAAGGAATACTATTTATCTCTTCCTTAGGTTTTTAAGTTGACACTGTTGTTTCTTACTGTGTGTATTATATATGTATATATGTACGTATATGTATGTTTATTTTGTATTTATTTAAGTATGTATATTCATATGAATGTGCTGTGTTATCTATTTCGTCTCTTTTGTTTCTATGCACCACCTACTGCTTATTGTTTTTCTCTAGTCTCCACTACCCAAAGGTAGTCTGGAAGAAATCGCTCATTAGCGATAAGACCGCCTGTTGTTACCTCTACCTAAATTTATCTAATTGTAAAATTTGTGCTTGTAACTGTATGAGGTGTGCAATAAAGAGTATTTATTATTATTATTATTATTATTATTATTCTTGTTTTATATTTTCGAAATGTTGAATTATACTCATAAATCATAATGCATTCTGGCATTCGATGAGCATAATATAAATCAATGAAAAAAAATAACCTACGCTACCTAAAACAGTACTTAGCCTACCTAGTACAGTCAAGTGTAAAAATATGGGTGTACTCATCTTACTCAAAAATATGTCCCATAGTATCTTATTCCGTTGTAATAAGTGCGTAGTACCATATTTATGAGACGATTACTTCGATACGTATTTTTTCACTTGACTGTACTTACACACCTAGTTATACCAGTCTAGACAAAAATATGCAGTGCGCGAAGCGATCTAAACGAAAATTGCATGCAAGACAGAGTAAGTAGTGTTGGCAATTACTGCGAGAAAGAAAGATATGCCACTATTTACTAGGTACCGTGCAGTGGCGGCCTTGTGGCGTGTTGTTTGTCGCCATTAAATTTTAGACACCTGGTTGAACCGTGTGGCGGTTCACATGGGGATCGTCTATTGATGGACGCTAACAAACGCGAATAGCTCGGTAGCGTCAACAGACTTGATACGCAATGTTTTATTTTAAAAACGAGTTCAATGTAAAATATTTCAGTCGAACTGTTACGTTCATGCTTATTTTAATTGTCTAAAAAGCAGTGTTTAGTTTAGCTCTTGTGTTTTGTATATATATTTTTTTGTGTCTAGTATGGCAACACCGCGTTGCAGTAGATTTTAGAAATGACCGGTTTTCCAGTCAGTTGACGAACGAACGTGTGTCGAATCATACGCTGTCCATAGCCACAATTCTCGTTTTCGCGCTCTTTCGTAAAGCACCACTATCGACTCTCTCGCAGCATTATCATAACCAGTGTAGTGTATTCGGAGCCAGCTGACGACAACCGTGCATAAACCAAGGTCTAAGTCGGACGACTGGAGGTAACGGTTTTAAGGTCTACTCTAGCGAGCGACAGGACACTTTTCAACTAGCACCAACAGTATCCGATAGCGACCAGCGGTTCTGCCGAAGCAGCAACGGCGTTCGAAGGTAAGCTCCCTATTTACACCGAACACTTTTAACGTAGACCGATAAAGAAGTTAATAACAACCTCCTCACTTCACCCACCACTTCTCGCATATTTCGCAAACTTATAGCAAAGTACAGTCCACCTCTTCGGAACCGAACAAGCAGATTATTTCGATTTCGATCCGAATGTATGTATTATTGATAGAATTTGATAATATTCGCTATTGACTTATTGTAAATGTCTAACCGCGTGAGTCAATTTTTATAAGGGTAAGCGTGTGCCAATGACGTACGTACATAATTAAGTATGTAGGATGGTATATGTATATGTTTGTATGCTTGTTTGTCTATATATCTTGGAAACTAGAAATGAATGTTTTTTAGAAAGTTTCAGTACTTTACCTTAATATACACTACAATGCTTCGCTTATAGAATTATTAGCAGGTAACTAAAAATAACCCAATATCATCAATTTTAAAGTTCTGATGCAAAGTTTGTCTACCGCCGTTCAATGTGGCAACGCGGCGAGCGTGATGGGCACCTTTGTGTCTGGGGGTCGCGGGGTGGGTTCCTAGAGTAGGTCTTTAACTAACGTTTAGTTGTATGTAATAGAACTTTTTTATATTTATTTGTGTAGGCTTACTTTAGTGTTTAGATTTGATTTAGTTGAATTTATTTGTTTTAAAATTGGTACTGTATTTAATTTAATGTTAAAAGAAATAATTAATTAACCATTAACTTAAAAAAAATTAAAGTCAGAAAAATAATAGTAGTAGGTAACTTTAATTATTGATGCTACTCCTGACATCGATGATGACATCGACATAAAAAAGGTATCAAGTTAAATATAATTGTTTGTATAATGTAATAAAGCCTGGCAAGATTCAATTTGGCCAAATATTAGAGAGAAGATATTAGAGCTTGCTGACCGTATTCACGCACGCGTTAACTAGTGTGCGCATGTCGCCATCTTAAGGACGCACACATTTAAAAATTATACCAAATGTTTTCGCTTTGAGGGCGGCACATTTAACCTTTTGTATCGATGTTAATTGGATATCTAATGATTAGTAATGATTGCTAAATTATTTTTTATGTATATTCTAACTTCGTGATTCATTATTTTTACTTTTAGATGCGTATTTTATTGGTTCTTGTGCAGCGCCATCTATCGCGGCTTAGTCATTTGCCATAGCTTAGTGTTTTGTGTTTGGCTGGTTTGGTGGCGCTGTTACTCGTAATTGTTATTTTTAGTTGTTTTTAGCAATCCGTTTATTTTTTTAATAAAGCACCTAATTTGTATTAAAGACAATGTTTGTATTCAAAGAATAATATTTAGAAATGATTATTGTACATTTACTGCTAAAATTGAAGAATAAATTTTGCAATACTCTCGATCGATACACGTAGCGCCATCTATTGATATTTTGTGAACATTAATTATATAATGTTCCAAATGGGAGGGCATGCCCATACAAAATCGCGTTCTCTTTTCAGGTTAAAGCACTAGCGTCATCTATCGGTCACACCAGACACTAAATCCTAGTTTCTAATACTTCGTTCGTCGCTTAACGCTGACAGAATAACTCGACTTCAGACTCGACAGATGGCGCTGTGGCACTGTGTACCGAAAACAGACGTATAGCCTGAACGCGATTTTGTAAAGGCATTGTCAATCCATGTCTTAATCATCCTTGCCATAAGCCGACAATAGTAATTTCATTGTTCGACTCATTATGTTTTTAGGTGTTTTTTTGGCAAAATCGTATCCCAATCGCAATTTAAAAAAAAGTTTGACAGCGAATGTCAGTAATGAGCGGGAAATCGGCGAAATAGAATCGAATTAATGCAAATACTAGTTTAGATAAACCTAATTTAACTCAAATAAGCCTTTGCATTGAAAAGACGAATCAATGCAACAAAAAAAGGGAGTAATAATTACACGTCAACTGTGTGCACGTCATGCAACAATACAAGGTAAGAATACCAATTCATTTACTTATAATTAGGTTATGTGAAGTTGATTCTTGCTTGCCTTTAATGTTTTTAATGAATCTAATCATTGATATATCCTCCTCAGGTATTACTACAAGAGCAAAATATAAGAAAAAAATACTGGATACAAACACCAACGCCTTTAAGATGGACCTTTTGCAAGTAAGTACAATCCTGCCCAAGTGCCCAAGTCAGACATTTTCACAGTAATAATTCTATACCAGTGCCTACAATTAATAACATTAGGTATACTTATTGTAAACCAGTTATATCTGTCTGATATCGCCTACAGTTAATGCAGTGAAATAATCATGTACTAACTATACCCAGAAGGGTGATATTAAAGTAGTGAAAAATCAATGGTTAGATAATGTGCAAAATGTATTGAAACATAATATGCATTAGTAAGGTAGAATTTTATTGTTATTTTCATTCAAAATCCTTATTAATGTCACCATAATTGCAGAAAATAAGTAGGTATTCCACATTGTGATGCTGTAATGTCTGTAAATGACTATATTATTCAGTCAATCAGTCAGATGCTGACAATAAAAGGCATCATGAAGATGTACTTACATTAATGTCATTTATCGTCAGGAAAATTTGACTACATACTTATGTAATAACTACTAATAAGCAGTGGTGATAGGTATATACACCTTAGGATGTTGGTTGTTCTCAATTAAACGTAAATGTATGGTTATAATATGTATGTAGTCACATCGATTTCTGCCTATTTTATAGAAAACTTCCATATCCTGGTATATGGAATATATGAAAGCTAAAAATAAAAAAAGTGTTTGTTTAAAATTAATTAAATTAAATTTGTTGCATTCTTTTCAGGTCCGCACTTATCATCAGCCGTCATCATCCACTGCCATTGTTAAGGCAGTAAGTCGTCAAGCATTAAACAGGAAAGGGCGACCAGGTCAAGAACCCACACAAATCCAGGAAAAGTCTACCGGCCCCGGACATATTCGAAGCCAAGCAGTCCTCAGCGGCAAGGCAATCAACTGAAACATAAAAAAGAAAAATAAGAAGCTACATAGCCTGATTTTGGTCAAAACTACTGGTTCTGACCCCATAATACTCTCTTACTCTTTAGCTTTGTTTTATTATTGAATTGTATGTTCAATTTTGCTAAATAAAATTATTTTATTTCATGAAGCTTTTGTAATGATTTTTAATGCTTCTCTCTCTGGGAGAATCTGTTTATTTAGTGGCATATTATTATTCAAGAGCTTAATCTTAGCCTATGGAGGAACCTGGTCTTCAGCAGAAGGACATGATGTCACGATCCTCAGCTCTGAGGGAACGACTGATGATGATGATAACCTTTTGGTAATAACATTTATGTTGCAATAATTATATTATAGCTTGTCCGGACAAACTATACCTCTGTGGTTGAATTGTAATGAACAACATCAGTAATGTATGTGCATTGCTTGCCGCTTTAATACTTGTATTACAAATACCACTTCATTATCTTTTAGACGGAGAGCTGGCCACGTCAGATATGACACAATAATGAGAGCAACGAATCCCATGTAGTTAGTTTGCTATACTATGCTTATTTCTAGATCCGGACATCTGGCAGCTGTAAAGTGGTGGAGTTCATAGAATGCAAATAACTTGAAGAAAACAAATCCTAGAGTTCTGGGTTTGGTGAAATATTATGGGAAATTATGTAATTAATTAGGTTATATCATATCCAGAAGGTTTTGTTGGGGGAAAGTAGTGCCAAATAATGTAAAATGCAATTTTTAGTTAGTCGCCTACTGTTTTTGTTTCCGCAATAATAGACAATGGTTTTTAATCTAATGTTAAAATATAGGCCCTGTCCTCTATTAATTACACAACTTTGGCATTTTTTACCTATTTTGGTATTACCTTTTTTCAACTTAAAAACTTTGTTGGTCTGTCACTCTGACATCCACCCATTAAAAGCTGCTAGATGCCTGGATGTAGCAATAAGGATGGTAAAGCAGTCTAACTAGACAGGTTTCATTGCTCTCATTATTGTGTCACATCTGACGTGGCCAGCTCTTAGACCATTTAATTAAAGATGTTTTTTTTTTCATATACTACCAGTTAAAGTAAGAATAGTAAGATGTTCAGCTTTTTGTAAGAAGTTAGGTATTGAGTTCATCCAAAGATTGGCTGTAGGCTGTTTTATATCACTTATATCAGGTATGTTAACCCTTCGAATGCCATATGTCACTCGCTCGCAAATTTCACTAGCGCAAGTAGGTAACCCAATATAAACCTTACTTGAAAGTATGAAGGTTACTTTGACAGTGTATGCCGTAACATATTGCTCTTGGCGCTGTGAGCACGAGAACTCATGATACCTTTGGGTGTTCTTAGCATACAAACGGTTAAGCATGTTAAGCATAAACTAGATTAGGTCCCAATGGTAACCTATCTGCCTCCTAATAGAAAGTCTGTTGCAACTACTTTAGTAACTATATACTTACCTGAGATCAAAAAACCGGCCAAGAGCGTGTCGGGCCACGCTCAGTGTAGGGTTCCGTAGTTTTCCGTCCGTCACAGTAAGTGTCCCCACTTAGGAGTGAAAATAACACCGCCATGTAAGATATGATATGAGCGTTCCACGTACAGCGACATCTATCGGCAAATTAAGTAAACAATAGCGCGCGAGCTTAAAGTATGGAAGATGATTTTTATGGGATAATTCTTTATTGCGTGAACCGATTTTCACCGTTTTTACTTTATTTGAAAGCACGTCATTTCATTGTGATTTTGTAGAATTTACAGGTACAATAAACACCTGCTTATACGGTTAAATCACAAACTTAGTTCAGAAATGATTATGTAATTTTTTTTCAAAAACTATTCTACCTATCAAGTTCAAAATAATTTTCCTAGAAAGTTTTTTTAAAGTTCTACTTTTGCGATTTTTTCCATATTTTTTAAACTTATGGTTCAAAAGTTAGAGGGACACATTTTTTTTACTTCTGGAGCGAATATTTCCGAAAATATTTACATTATCAATAAATGATTTTAGTAAACCCCTATTCATTTTTAAATCCCTATCCAACAATATATCACACGTTAGGGTTGAAATGAAAAAAAAATCACCCCTCTTTACGTATAGGGGAGATGATACCCTAATAAAACATTTTTTTCCACTTTTTATTTTACCACTTTGTCGGCGTGATTGATATACATATTAGTACCAAATTTCAGCTTTCTAGTGCTAACGGACGGGCAGACATGGCGAAACTATAAGGGTTCCTAGTTGACTACGGAACCCTAAAAAATAGCCTAAATAGGTGTACTATCGGGTTCAGAATTGCATGGCCAATTTATGAATGAATTCATTGATAAATTGACCATGCAATTTTGAACCCGATCCCGAATCCCGAACCCGTCTGAAAATATGTATACATTTAATGTGACAAAACATGTATCCAAGACTTTACGCCTAAGTAATAGAGTCGTGGCTACATATTATTGCTACATTAAATGTATCCATATTTTCAGACGTGACTGTACATATTTATATAAAAAACATCCTGACCCCTGACCTTGGGCAGTGTAAAGTATATAATATTACGACAAGTTGGTAGTAACCACTTCTTTCTTACCTTATGTTATGAATGTTATGATACTTATGATACATATTCCAAAATCGGCTTTCGTAGTTGTATAGTCTTTCCTCCCGTTCTTGGCCTGTTACGGATTAGTGTTCTTATCAGTAAACTCCATTGTAGCAAAACCGCAAGCGCACGCGCCACGACAAAAAAAAGGATTTGGGCTCATGTTAGCGTTTATAGAATATCTACCATATGGCCCACGTAATAAGATTCAATATGAACCAATACAAAAAAGCTGTATATTCTTGACGGTTGCGCCCAGCGTAAACTCGGATTTCTAATTAAATTCCAATGATTCTACTACTGTGTTGCCATTAAAATGACACGTCCCATAAATAGTACGAACAAAAGAATGCACGCATGAGTCGCATGTAGATAATAAAATACCAATTAAAAATACGATATTTTTACTCTAAGTTTACATAATCATGCTTGTAAAAAACGGTCCTTATAATTTAAATTTCATTAAAAGAATTTTGAGGTAGAAATGTTCGTATTGTAATGGCAATTATTCAGGTGTAACCAACCTTTTTAGTATTCCTTTTAAAACAATAACGTATTGTGTATATTAGTTTACCTTAAAATGAGAATGTGAAAACGACAAATGTAGGGCAGTGTCAATACGTCCTTATGGGCACCATAGTGGTTTATGGCGACCATGACACTTGTCAAACGTCAGCTTGTGAGTCATGTCAGTTCAGAGTGTCACTTCATTCGGCAATTTCGGCATTCGGCATCTGACGTCTGTCTTGAGCGCTCGAATGTTTTCCTACCTCTCCGTGGTGTTTTCAATTGTTGAGTTTTTGTTTTTTGTTAAGTTTGTGTTGTTTTCTTTTGTTGGAACTGTGTTAAGTTTGTATCGTGAACGCGAGTTTTGCTTTCACGTAAACAAAATGGAACCTGTGCCAGGTCCGTCTCACATGAAGGAGAATGTCTCTCTTTCACCACCAAAGAAACGACCCAAGACTCATATGAGTGTTTCAGAAAAATGTATGGTGATAAATTGCTACAAACATACATGCAATACGTGGCCTGAGGACAAGTATGGATCACTTATGGAATATTCCAAGCAAGTGGCCGAAATATTGGGCATATCCGAGAGAACAGTGAGAAACATTGTCAAAGAACATAACACAAACAAAGAATTTACTCCACCCAAGAAACCCGGCCCTAAATTGACAGTTTTAGAAAAGTTGGATGAGTTTACCTTTGCTGCAATTAGACGAACAGTTCATCAGTTTTTCCATCGCAACGAGCCACCTACAGTCCAGAAGGTATTTTTTTAACATAATTATGTTCTTGAAAATTGATTGCTCTTATATGTACTTCTTTAAAGCATGTTCAAAAAGAAAATAAGTGTATACTACATTTTGCAAATAAATACTGATTACCGGGTCACAAATACAAAAACAAAAAGATCATTAAACTCATAGCATGATCGGTAATAAAAAGATAATAATTTAATATATTTATTGTATATTTTGTCTTCAGGTGATGCAAGCTGTCAATGATGACCCGGACCTACCGGACTTGTCTGCATCTTCCATTCGACTGGTGCTCAAGCATCTTCAATTTAAATATGCAAGTCGCAAACGCCAAAGCTGTCTTATTGACAGAGCAGACATAATATTGTGGAGGAAACACTATTTGTTGAAAATAAAACAGTACCGCAGAGAGGGAATGCCAATATATTACCAAGATGAAACGTGGGTAAATGAAGGTAGTGTTTATATTTTCATATTTATTTATTATATTGAATCATAGTAAGACCAGGGATAGTAATTACTCAGTTTATATTTTGTTAGTTCACTTGTTTGTAACTGTTAGTATTACAGCATGGTTTGACTCTGTAGAGCTCTAGGTCATTTATGTTAGTCAGAAATTCCTGTTGGTAATACACATGCTCAGAGACTAAAAAAAATATGGACTGGCTTTTTAGTACTTTGTTTTATAAGCAGAAGGGCGGGGCAATCTCAACTGCAGGAAATAAAATAAAAAAATTAAACGCGTGCAGCGTGGCACTTATTTTATCATTAATACAATGTTAGGAATTATTTAGGATACCTGATTATAGTTTTTAACTTTTTATTATTTCTGTTACAGGTCATACAGTGAACAAAGTCTGGCAGGATACAAAAGTTTTGTCATCACGACAAGCTTTTTTAGATGGCCTAACTACAGGGTTGAAGGCTCCATCAGGCAAAGGAAGGCGGCTCATTATTAGCCACATTGGCAGTGACGAAGGGTTTTTGGAAGATGGACTCTTGTTATTTGAATCAAAAAAGAATACTGACGATTATCATAAAGAGATGAATTCTCAACATTTTGAAGAGTGGCTGACAGGTATACTGCCAAGGCTTAAACCAAACTCAGTTCTGGTTTTAGACAATGCTCCATACCATTCCAGAAAGTTGGAAACTGGCCCTACAAAGAGATGGAATAAGGGCCAAATTATTGAGTGGCTGCAACAGCATAACATTGCTTGTGACATGTCCATGGTTAGAGCACAATTATGGAACATGGTGGAAAAGGAGAAACCCAAAAGTGAGAAAAAAGCAGTAGATGTATTAGCGGCTGCTCACAATGTCACCATTTTAAGACTGCCCCCTTACCACTGCGAATTGAACCCAATAGAGTTAGTGTGGGCACAGGTGAAGGGGCATGTCGCAAGTAATAATAAAACTTTTAAGATGGCAGATGTCAAGTCACTCTTTTATGAAGGTTTAAACCTAGTTACACCGGAACGCTGGAGATCCTGCATCGAGCATGTTATTAAGGTGGAAGATAATATGTGTCAATTAGATTATTTAATAGATGATGTTGTGGAGCCCTTTATTATTAATACAGATGAAGATGAATTGAGTGACTCAGAAATAGAAGAATAAAACTTTATTAAAAGTATCTTGTTGTTTTTATTACTTATTGGAAATATTAAGTCAAATTTCTGCCATACCATTACTATTGATAGTCTCTTTAGCTTAGTCGGTTGTGACCCTGCCTGCGACGCAGAAAGTCCTGCCCTGGGTTCAAATCCCGGTACGGGTATTTATGTGTGTTGTATCACAAATACTCGTTCCTAAGTCATGCTTTTGTTGTTATATTACAGTACAGTACCCGTAGCTTACCTACTTTCTTCATAAGCACAAATTAGTCAATTTTTTGACGTAACTTATGTATTTCGATCTAAAAACATTATCTCATTATGGTCATTATATACTTCATCTACTTACAATAAATAATCATATCTTTTAATTACAAACCATCTTTACATTATTAATGGATTAAATAGGTAGAAACTTAAATAAACTATGTAAATAACCTAAAATTAACTTACTTAAAAATACTAAAAACTAAAAATCTATCTCTAAAATGGGCCCCTGTGGCATCGTGCCGAGGACGCTGGCAGCATTTCCTCGCTGAATTGCAATACTTATGCGTTGAGCGAGGAAGCTGCCAGCTCGTTTGTCCCCTGTGACATCGACCAGCCGTTTAGCTACCTGGCGGTAAAGCTTTTGAGCTCCGGGACCCCACGGACCAAGAGTCTCGACGCCAAATGCAACAAAGTTGTAATTGGCGTCGAGGCCCCCGTATTTTCGCCTTTTAAGAGCCTCGGCCACCTCCGCCGCCGCGCCAGCTTTATTCATGGTACCGTGGAGGTGAGACGGTGCCAGCGTGTCCACGCAAGTCGCGTCCCACACTAGCACCCGTCCCAAACTCCACGGAATCAGTGACATCCCGTCAGGCCTCTTGCCATCGTCTCTAGCTATACCGGCCGGCTCGAGTATCGCCGGCACATTGACGGTGGCAAGAGACCGGCGGATAATGTCGTTTAGCGCAGCGTGACGAGAGAGGCGGCCCGCGCTCCGCTGACAGGAGAGTCCGTGGTGCCCTAGCTGGTCGACGTCCTTACCACAGGGGCATCTGTGCGGTGCGCATACTTGTGTCCCCAAGCGCAGGCCAACCGCCAGCCGGAGGGTTTCAGGGGCAAGGTATGTCCCTGTGTTAGGCGAGGGATAGGCACTCAGCCAGTGGCCAGCCTCTCTACATCCGACGGCGGTCAGGCGAGCGCGTTCAGCTCCAGTGCTCTGGTTTAAAAGAGTGGTGTATGTTAATTTAGATAGGGCATCGTCCCAGCTCCTTTGGGATTTTGGATTATAGGGGAGATTTTGCCCCGGGCAGGCGGAAAGCCAAGCTTTTCTGGCATCGTCCAAGCCTGAGATCTCATAGTTTGAAGGTGAACCCCTTAATATTTTTCCTATGAGATCAGCAGAGCTGTGAACCGATGAAAGAAAAGCCGGCAGTGCAACACTTGAAATTTTGCGTAATCCGATACCGCCATACCGGACGGGAAGGGATGCTTGGAGCCAGGAATTTTCAGTGAGCTTTAAATTTAGAACGTGCTCCAAGTTTGTTTGAATTAAAGAATCGAGAGGTAGTAGTAAATTTTGATGGTTCCAGAAAGGGCTACACCGGAGCATGTAGGTTAATTTTGGCACGAAAAGGCAGAATTTGATAATAAAGAGGGCCGAATGGGGACTGATTTCTAACAGACGATCGGCACAATTTTGAAATTTCGTAATGGCACTGTTTATGTAAGTAGGAAATAAAGTATTGGATAGAGGAGTTCCCAGGAGGCTAAGGTTATCATTGGTGACAATTTTAATATTGGGAGTTAAAGTGTTAAATTGATCGATAATGCTAGACTCGTTTAAGGAACTATCGTGGATGTACAGTTCACACTTGTTATAATTTAGATCTAAGCCAATGGATTCAAATTTTGTTTTAAGAGTAGAAAGGTCCAAAAGAACAGTGTCCAAGTTACCTCCTAGGGTGCCGTCGTCCAGATACCACACGTTGAATTTTGATTTTAAATTTTGTATGATAGGATTTATGGCTAAACTAAAAATTGCCGGCCCGAGGGGGTCACCCTGCTGGCATCCAACTTCAGAGGAGAGTTCGTGGTTTTTGTACATTAATTTTGAGGGATCAGCATAACAATGGAGGAGGTAGTTGTATAATTCTGGTATATTACTTCTAATTTCGGCCAGCAAGGTGTCCCTGTTAACTGAATTAAATGCGTTCTTGACGTCGATTTTAACTAGTACTTGACATTCGGCATTGGAGAGGTAGGTGCGAAGAGCGTGAACGGCAGCTTCACACCCACCTCTTGTGCCAAACCCAAGTTGGATTGGTTCAAACTTACGCTGTAATTTGGAAATAATATATCGAACTGCAATTTTAGATGTTAAGCGTCCAGGGGCGTAGTGATGTAAAACGGCGCCCAGGGCACGCATCCAAAATGCGCCCTTTTGTTATTCCTTTTATAGGATATTCTACAAATTGACTGTATGTAATGGACCGTCATAAGCCAGGAACAAATTTCATAACCAATCACGTCCCCGTCCTAAGCGAACGAACTTGTGAAGTGTGTTAAGGTCGATGTAAAATGAAGCCCCGTGAAAGTCAGCTGTCGCTCCGTTGGTGGATGAGGAACGGAACCTATTTAATCACTTAAAAAATTGTCGTCGCATCCCAATGGAACATTTGTCAGTTTATATGCTATCATAAAAATGAAAAATTGTCAACCGGCTGTATCGAGGTGGAAAGACCTTGAACGTCGTATGTTCACGTGACCAGCTGATGGTATTTTCACCACGATACAGTCGGTTGATGATTTTTAGGGTTCCGTACTAAAATGGTAAAAAAGAACCTGTCCGTCCGTGTGTCTGTCTATCTGTCACAAATTAAATTTGCTCATAAGCTACGGGACCGGTTTAGCAAAAATGTTGTACACATATTTAATCAATATCCCCGGGTGTACGTTAATAAATTAGGTTTATATATGGAGCCACTTTTGAGTGGTTAATTAGAATAAACGAATAAAAAGTTTTTCAAAATATACCGTGTAATTTATCAGATGAAAGCACTTATTACCAGAACAACAAAAATATTTATTATCGCGTAAACTTTTGGGTAAAAAAAATTGTTCTTTATTCTTAATTAATAATAATTGTTTAATTGTTCTTTAGGATTACAGAAAAAAATATTTGAAGTCTACTGTGGTGGTTCTTTTTTAACATTTTTTTTAATGTTTTGTGGGGCACCCTCTCAGTATATTATTTGGCCTTAAAGATGCTGGCTGTTTTTTTTTTGTTTTAGAGGTCGACCGCTTAGAAAAATATATATATTGTAATTCTCCTATTAAGAGTTTAGAAAAACTGTTTTTAGTTTTATTTAGTGCTAGCAGACGTAATAGCCTCTGTCTTTGTAATGTATGATGATAAAAAGTATGTCATTAGTGTCATTACTGTAGATTTTTTATTCGGATTTTATGTGGCACGTTTCCAAGGAATTTCTGCAATTAATTTTTCCTCAGAACAGTTAAAAATTACTAATGTCATTTATTGACATATGTATGTCAAAAGCAGACGCTAGTAAAACAAAAGTTAACGCAAACATTTTTTTAAATCTTAATCGATGAACGACAAATTTTCGCAAGTGGTAGTGACCTTTAAAACTTGTGTAATAATACTGAAAAACAAAATACATCCATCATCTTTAATCTTAAATAATCATGACATTACCAACACTACGACAATCGCGGATGGATTGTAATTAAGAATATTGAGATCATGGATGTACAACATTTTACTGTTTCTTTCACGAATAGGCTTAGCGTTCAACAATACCTAATTAATGTAAAAAATTCAAAGTCAATATATTATAGTTAAAAAGAAAATAAAAATATAGACAACATTTACTTATTTTAAATGTACTTAATTAGGTGTGTTCTAACTACAAAAAAAGTTTATTAAAACTTTAACACATTTTTTCATGCCTCAAATAACATAAATGGCCTTAAAACATATTTCTTCCATAAAATTTTTGTATGAGCCGTTTCAACTCGTGAAGCAAGACGCCTGTGGTAGATAGTAGATTCCTCAGAGATATTGGAAATTTGAATGTCACGGGAAATATAATCGATTGATGTCTTAAAAAAATTATGTAGGTACTTATGTATGTAAAAGTACACATGTTGCTATTTTTTGATAGATGTGTCATTTTAACAACTAACATTACTCACGAAATTAATCGCATAAATTTTAGTTTCATTTCACAAGATAATAAGAATCAAAATTTTACGTCTAAATATTTAGGTTTACATATTTTGCTAATTGTGTAATGTAATACAAAGTAGTTATTATACATTACTTCGCAGTATATTCAGGAATAAGTGTATTTATAAGAATGAAATCAATGAAATTATTTAAATAATTCTTTTTTGCCTTGTTTGCCGATTTGGATTGAATTATTTTTTAATAGGCAGTTAGCAAACTTGGTTTTTTGCGCCCCCCTCTTGATTGCGCCCAGGGCACGTGCCCTGGCTGCCCCACTACTCACTACGCCACTGTAAGCGTCTTAAAGTCGATCCGATTGCGATCGGTCTCACGCCGCCATCTTTTTTTGTGAGAGCGATCAAATTGGCTCCGTAAAGGATGGGTACTATATCTGCATTGACGCAGCCACTCAACATGAGGTTTACTAAAGTACTTAGTGAGGTGATAAGTTTTCTGCCAGCATCACCTACACAATGTGCAGTGAGGTCTTTTAGATGCTGTGGAGAAATTCCATCCAAGCCAGCCGCCGAGCCGGTTTTGAAGCTAAAAATAGCATCAACAATGTGCTTATCCTCGACTTGTAGGCAGTCTTTGGATGGAGTCGGTGGGTCTAAGAAAAAGGGAGTAGTCGGAGCTGGGGGATGTTTAGAACGCAGGGCCGAAAGGGTGTCGTCATTGTCAGGGGAAAGAGTGTCGCTAGAAAATAATATTCTTGCAGCGCCTTTAAGGTCACCGTCGCTTATTTTGTTTTCCACTATTTTTGCAAGATTGAATGTAGTTTTGCTGTTATTTGAGCTATGCCGTGGAGGTATACTGGTAGATAGATGAAGAGGATTGGAACAGTTATTTTTAATTTTTTGAGTAAGAGATAGCTTCTGGTCATCGGTTGATGCGTGGAGGGTCTGGAAAGAGAAACTAAGGAGATTCCGCCAAGTGTCGAAAGTGTTTAACTGTACGCATTGGTCGATGAGATAGGTCAGGTGGGTGGCGACGGTGATCCGTGCGCCGCGCGGAATCCGTTTCGTAATTGAAATGTTATTTTTAAAGTAACTTAGTTCCGTGTGTAGATTATTGGAAGGTAGATGGCTAGTTGAAGGCAATTGACTGGCAGTATCAGGTGGAGGTGGAGAAATTTGAGACAAACATTTTCTGTGAGTTTTGGAAAAGTGGATTTTTAAGCCTCGAGATGATGGAAACGATTTTGGACATAAACTACATTTGTTACTTGAAGCAGCCGGTTGTGTGGAGGCAAGCATCCGCACCTAAAAATGTTATTGAATACAAAACTATAAATATGTATAAAACAACTTACTTACGTTAGGTTACGTAAATATTCAACTTATCCACTAAAACTTAAATATAAAATAAACACATAAAAAGTCAATTCTGACAGTAACTGTCACTGCAGCGGCATCGGGGTTGCACCGGGGCGTAGTCTCTGCTCGCATGCGAACCTCCTTTTCCTTTGGTTTTTGCTTGAAAGTGATTTGGTATTTTCGCAATACGTCTGTAGCTGTAAGTACGTTGCTGTACGGTGACGGAAATGTTGCTGGCACCGGAACTTGTGCAGTCGGGTTGCTTGAATGATATCCTTCTCTGATCCTTTTTGCAATGACGCGATTTTTATAGAGAGCGAGAGATCGTATGTTGTGTGATACCTATATCAATATAATATCTTTATATGATTTCGGCATAAACTCTCTGGATTTCGGATATCGGTTGTAGATGAGTGCCCACTGGCCCGCTGGCAGAGGATTGCGTCGCGTGATGCCTCTTTGGAAGCGATGTGCTATTTATTTATGGAATTTTCTTTTACAAGGAAATAAAATTACCGCACATGACATGAAATTTTTTTTTTTTTTTTTATTACAAATAAAATATCTTTTATTATTACAAAAAGGTTGGTGACATCTGGTACGTCAAACTGAAGTTGTCAAATGTCACTGTGACAGTGACGTTCATGGTAGATTCATTGGAATTTAATTAGAAATCCGAGTATAGGCGACTTAAACGACTCAAACAAATATATCTTTGCAAAACAAGTACTTAGAACCAAGTACCAGCACATCTTTATCTCACACACTCATACACACAGAAGATATTGGGAAGAAAAGTATTTGTGAAGATGGCGGCTGATCTTCATTACCTTATGAAGCAAGTACCAGCACATCTTCATCTCACACACTCATACGCAGAGAAGAATTTGAGAAGAAAAGTGTTTGTGAAGCTGGTGGCAACCCTTCTCTATCTAACACAAAATATGTTGACAAGGCTATCCAAGTTAAAAGTAAAACTCATTATAGAAGCAAAGGTGTCAATGTTAACATAACTGCAAAAACAAAAAATATAGCTGTCTCCATTAGCTATATCATCTAAAACAATATCAACATCTCCTGTGAAAATCGCTTCAAGATCTGGTTTTAAAAGAAGGTTATTTCAAGATAACTCTGATGATTTTGTATCAGTCTCTTCTGCTCAACCTTCAGTGTCATCAACCTCTTTTGAACCTGAAATAAGTTCTCCTGGATCAAGCTTGGTTGATGATTTAGACAGTGAAACTCGATTTAAAAATCAAATGCGCTGTTGCATGTTAACAGCTATCGAAAAGGAGCCTAAAATGATGATAGGTTTACCAAAAAAAACATATTATTTAATAAAATTACTTAGTGACACCATTCCACTTCCCACTTTAGATATTTTAATTACATTTAAAAAAATTGAACTCAATGAATCCTTCAGTATATTAGCTTTGCAATTTGGATATACTCAAAGTACAATCAGTAGAGTTAATAATATGGCCAACGCCTGCAGATATATTTAAAAAATTGCCTATATCATTCAGAGCCAGATATTCTAACGTGGTTTCTATAATTGATTGCCTCGAAATACAGGTTGAAAGACCAACAAATGCAGTCCACCAGTCACTGACCTGGTTCCAATATAAAAAATGCATCACTTTAAAATATTTAATTTCATGTACACCTGATGGCTTGGTGAATTTTATCTCGGTTGGATATGGTGGCCGAGCATCAGACGTAGCAATAGTGGAAGACTGTGGTTTTCATGGGTGTTTAACACCTAAAACAGCTATTATGGCAGATAGAGGCTTTAAAGATATATCTCATTTATTGTCAAAAAAGGATTGCATCCTTATAAGACCTCCTTCGGTATTTAAGTCTGCCCCCAGTACAAAAAAAGAAGTAAAACAATCTAAACGAATAGCAGCTTTAAGGATTCATGTGGAACGAGTAATTAATAGATTAAGGGAATTTCATATGCTACTACCCCATGCATGCATTGACCATAACTTAATACCTGTTATAGATGAAGTCATATTAGTAGCTTGTGGATTAATAAACATGCAGGATGTTTTAATAAAAAAGTGACTTTTTTAGAATTTTGTTTTTATTTATTATCACATTTATCACCTATCCTACCTAAACAGCATGGGAAAAATAGCATTACACCAAAATAAGGTACATTTTTCTATAAGGTTTTCACAAAGTTTCTTATCATAATCAACTTCTAGAATGGTAACATTATTAGATGTTTCAAAATCACTGTGTGCTACACAAAATAGACCCTTCATTTTATTTGAAAAATGCATTTGCAACTGCATCTGTGCCATGCATTTTGTAGATATTGTGTTGTCTTTTCCAATATAATAACTCGTAGACTTCTGTGATGAAGGGCATTTAATTTCAATGCTGTAGTCGGTGCTTTCTCCATCAGGTGATGCACCCATGATGGGATATAATGGATTCAATATAATTCCACATTTCTTTATATTTATTTTCTTATTTTGTTTTACCACCTTGATCACTTCACTCTCCAGTAGTCTTCCCCTTTTCATGGCATCGGTGTCTCTAAGTTTTGATGATGCTCCCATTATAGTTTCGGTTAAAGTCCCATCAAAAACTTTGCAATGAGCAGCCTCATATGCCTTTGATGCTGTAATTCTCGCATATCGGAGCTCGTGCCATAAAGGACAATCGCTTTGTTCAACTGTTGCAAGTGCAGCTTCTTCACATGATTTAGAGTGCATTGTTTGCATACAAAACTCAATAAATAGTTTTGCACTTTGTGGTTTGTTCTGCATCATGCTTACCAAATTATGGATGGAAAGTGTTTCAGAGTTGCTTGGCTCTTTATAAAATTTCATCAGTTGATTCTCCATGTCCCCAACTTGCTGTAATTTATGACCACAGACAAAAAACTTACTTGTGATGTCTGTATTGGCACAAGTTTTGCCCGTTTTGGCTGTTGTGTTTTGGATGCAGCACAAATATCTTTTGCCTTAATAAACTTTTAACTTGTACCCACCGAGGACAACTTTGACTTTTTCCAATAACAGTTAACACTGGTGCATGGTGGGTCTTCACTGCGCCTGTGCAGCCAAGCCAAAAAGGCAATAGCGTGCTTACAACCACCTAAAAATACAAAGATAAATTGTCATTAAATAAAATAAAGATTAACAATTTATTCTCATAACCTGTAATTTTAACACTTTCGCAACCGGGAAAAATTTTGGACAATACCCCAGAAACCGACAGAACCCGCCAGGCCTGCAATGCAATGCCGCACACCAGGGATGTAACAGATGTGGTTTTATCGGAACCGAAAGCGGAATCAGATGTTTCAAATTGAGTTTATCGGAACCAGAAACGGAATCGGAAGCGGAACCAGAATCGGAGCCCGAGTGATAACAGCACGAGGCAAGCGGGGACATGAGCAAATGACAGGTATGAACCTGTTTATCTTCGATGTACGCCGCTCATTTCCCCCCGCTGTGTTGCTATGACATCCGATGTAACCTCTGTTTTGAAAGTAACAGAACCGGAACCGAAGCGGATGTTTAAAACGAATCGGAAGTTCCGACTTAACGGAACCGGAACCGGAGCTCTGTAACATCCCTGCCGCACACAAACATTACACGTACCTACCAGGCGGGTTCTCGGTAGTCAAAGTGTTAAATATTGAAAATAAAAATGCTTTTATATAGCAATTACTTAACCCACCTTTATGTGCTGCACAGTCTTCACACTGAGCAGATAAGACGGTTTCCTCTGCCTCGTCGCAAACCACTGTTACAGTGTAGGCCTTCAGACGGACATTGTGTTCAGGTGTTATTCTAGCCTTCACGGTACATTTATTTCCTTCCCTTTTCACTTGCACGTATCCAACTGCTCAATCGCCATATGATTCTCGCTTGGATCTATAAGAGATAAAAAAAAATTATCATAGGATAACAACGTGAATGTTCTCAATATACAATATATATTGCTAAATGAACAGAGTAATACTTATATTGCTAAATGTTTTAATACATTCTGCAAAATAATGCCATTAAATGCATCACAATATTATAAGTAAAACATAAACAAGATAACTGTTTATTTTTTAGGTTATGTTATGTTCTCTCGCCTTCTAGAGAGACTAATCCATAAAAGGCAAGGAAGATCAAATAAGCGTAATATTTTATACGTAATTACCTTGCAGCTTTTACTCCTTTAATTTCAGCAGACGTGAAATCCGGATTTGACGCTAAGTATGTGGTCATTGTGAATGCATCAATTTTTGGTAAATTATCGGATTGCGCCTTCACATAACCGCTGTCAGTCATTTTGTCACAAAGTTTTATCTCACCTCACAGAATAAGTATAACAATTTGATATTGAACAATGATAATAAATACAATATCAGAACTTCGCAGTCGTTACGAACAGAACAAGCACTTTTGTTTTGACAGTGACATACTGACATTTGACATACACATAGACTTTGACGTCACAGTCGATTGACACCACAGAGTACCTTCTTATATACTGAAAACTGACACCAATGGTCAAATCGTCTGACCAATAACGCTCCGTTTCAACCGCTATGAATTTCCCACATTTTTTTTGCACTTTTCAATAATTATTTTCACATCGAAAAAGAAATAAAATTAGGAAATATTGATAGAGACGTAATGAAGATTCAAAACATACCCAAAAAAAAATAATTACCCTTTTCTGTTTCAAGTGCATATTGCCTATTGGCATTTTATAGCAACATTTTCACTTCAAAAGTTCACAGTCACTTTAAAAGATAGGTTTTTAATTTATTACATAAATAATAATATGTTTCACAATACAAAACTTGTAACGATAGGTAGCTTCCATTCAGTAGAAATCTTCTGATTTCTGATTTGTTCGGTGTCGCTAGTGTCAAAATCAGCTGTTCAATATTATGGCGGCCATTTTGATCCTTATCGAGGAGATAAAGAAAGGTCCTGGGACTCCTGGGTCATGTAACTTTTCGAACATTTGCAATAGGTTTGTAGAGCGTTTTAGAGATAAATAACGTTTTTGGGCTTCCGGACTTCAAGTAGGTTTGAAGGAGGTTGTAACTTTTTATGAATAAGGCTGTTAGTGTATTTCAGAAAATCAGGGTCCCTTTTTTCATTTTTTACGTAGGGTCAGGGAGGGAACAGTCGCTAGGATTTTTTCAACAGGCTGTTGCATGAAAAATATAAATCCCTGAACCAATTGTTGCAAGCACAGAGCACCGTGCATTATTACACTTTCATATGTAGCAAATATATTACTTTCACCAAAAAAGGTATATCCATTCTTTTTTAGAAATTAGGAATCGAGCCGCTGTGTACCGGTTGCTGTACACAGTGACTAGGACCCGCTAGTACACAGTGGTTCTAACAGTACACAGTGGCTCGAGTCACTGTATACTACGCCCTGTAAACAGTAGTTCTAACAGTACACAATTGCTAGGTACGTAGGAATCGAGACTAAATTATATAACAAATAACATTTTTGTTGAATAAAACGGTAATTAGAATAGGTAAGCACAACCCCCGGAATAATCGTTCCTGATTTCATTCTTGATTTAAAATAGGTACCTACCTAAATGTCGCATAATTTATTCACTTTCATTTTATTTAAAAAAAAGAGTGCATGAATTACTTTTAATAATCACAGAATTTTTATTCTTATTCATATTCAAGTAAATTTTAGTCCAACTCTGTAAGGTGCACAGTGGTTCGCGAGCCACCGTGTACTTTTCCAAAACGAACGTCTGTTGACCTTGGCGTCAATTTGTATTTTAGTTCAAATTAAAAACACAAACAAACACCTAGGGCCTTGAATTATCAGCCAATACTAAGTAGATTAGACACACTCTTCGATAATAACATAAGTAATTGAAAATCTCGTACGAGTTAAGAAAAAAGAGGAGTGAAACTGATCTGGAAATGTAATTTTGATAGCATTAAACACAAAAACGCACCATAACACATTAACTAGTTCGTACGTGGTCGGGTACGGAACGGTTCCGATTGATGTAGAGGACAGACATAAAGCTCTTTCTGTTTCTCGCACAGCACATTCGAGTCACTGTTCCCACCGAGCGACTGTTCCCTCCCTGACCCTACCTATATTTATTTATTTTTGTCATTGTAAGATTTTACAAAAGTATTCTGTGTAATTTGAGGCCAATTAAAAGTATACTAATTCTGCAGTTGAAATTATCATTCTGTTCTTTTTTACGATTTTTTGATCTCCCAAGTTTAACATTAGCATTTTAGAACCATTGAGTAACAGGAGATGACATCCCTAAGAAATTATTTGTACAGTCACGGTCATTAATCGATGAGCCACTTGCCGCTGTACGTATTTTAGCAGTGTAATACAAATCGGGTTTTTACTCGTATTAATTCCTAACAAGTCTTCGTATAATAAAAGAGCACAATTATATTTCTATCTTTATCATTGTGTGTTTATCAACCGTCACTAAGGTCCGAATGTTAAGGTTGGCTAACTTCAGAGCTACCAGATTGACAGAGTCACTTGTCACTTCGAAAAGTTAACCAATTGCAGATTTAGCAACCGTAACTTAGTAACAATTGTTACAGCGTACCTAGCGATAGTAACGGAGACATTATGATTGGCATTGGCATTTCGACACAGGAGAAACGAAAAGCGCGATTTTATCCGAATTAGTATTCGGATGAAATCAGGTTATCATAATTGATAACTAACAATTTGACGGCCGCCATCATTAGAAAAATTAACTAAGAATTTGAATGCCTGTTTTGGTATGAAAGTAGCTAAGTTGTAGCTATTAACTATCGAATAGATCATATTAATAAATAATAACAATATTTAAAGTTTAAATTTATTAAATGTATTCATAATTATCAAATCGTTCCATAGAGCTGCGAACTTCGTAGGTCTAAATCTGTCAACTTCGTGTTCCGGAGCATTCCTCTTCGCTAAATGCATCGGGGCGCTGGTTGTTCTGACGATGATAGTTTAACTTTTTCGGCATAGGTATCGTCTTACCCAAAACGCAACGTGTTTTTTAAATCTTTCGAGCTTATGGTTCTATGCAATAAGTATTAGACAATTTAAATGTTTTAACAACATTATGGAATAAGCTTTCCGTCTCGAGGATTCTCTTGAGGCTGGCCGAATACTCAAGACCCTGATGACACATTGACACGATTCTTCGGAGAATTAATCGGAAATTGTGATTGGCATTATCGTGTAAACACTTTAATATTATTTTAGCTACGATTCACTAAATGCATAATTTATAATTGTCGTCTTTGACATAACATTCAACTGACATTGCGTTTTAATTCAAAAGAGGTCAGAATCAAAAAGATTAACAACTTACTACTACTAGGAAATATGTCTTAACCATAGAGGTTAAAGGTTAGCTAATGAAGTTATCATATCAATAATGAATCGATTGAATTTTGCATAAATTACGCCGTTCGCACGAATGCAGCGAATCTGTGCTAAAACATTGCGGTAGCGAAATGTCCGAGGCAAATCTAAATCCAACTTATGATGATTCATAAGATAATTATATCAGACCTTTTTTGAAATAAAACTCGTAGTTGCAATAACGCATATTATTTTAGAAAATATTGACAACTGAAAAGTCAGGTGTCAAGAAATAATAAAAAAATTGGTAATAATAATAATAACCGTAGTCAATTCAATTTAAGCGAAAATGCCACCCACTATTAACGATGAGATTCGTCATAGAATTGTGAGAATGCACCAGCAGGGTCTTAGTATTCGTGCAATTTCGAGGGATCTGCTCTTGTCGGTAGGTTTGCTCTGTCTGATATGTCTCCAGAATTAAAATAAAGTAAAAAAATCACTAACTTCAAGTTTGTATTTTTAGCGAAACACCGTTGCGTTATGGGTGGGACGATATGCTGAGGAAGGGATTATTGCCGATCGTCGCCAAAACAATCATCGTCCTGCTGCTTTAAGCCAAATGCAGCGAACAGAAATGCTCCAAGGTTACGAACTAAATGGATTCACACCCACTAAACTATATGCAGAACGGTTTGATGTGGATCCCAGAACTATCCGAAGGCATCTGCATTCAATGAATTTGCATCACAGAGTTCCGGCTTATAAGGTTGATTTGACGGAAAATCATAAAATCGCCCGCGAAAATTTCGCCAACCGATTCGTAGATTTTGATTGGACTTCAACAATTTTCACTGACGAGAAAACATTTCAATCAAGCGAACACGGTCGCCTACAAATGTGGCGGTATAACGCAACACGGTATGACATAGATCATGTCATACCAAATAGGGAATCGGGCAGAATAGGTGTTAATATGTGGGGTTGGATGAGCTCCGAATGTGTTGGCGAACTCGTCCAAATGCCACCGCGTGCAAATGCCCTGGACTATATTAGCATTTTGGAAGAAGTCATGCTCCCTTCCGTAAGAACGGTCTATCCACAGCACGATATGCCTAACATCAATTTCGTGCATGATAACTGCTCGATACACCGTGCAAGAGTCGTTAACGCCTGGTTCGATGCACACCCAGCCATTACGGTAATTCCGTGGCCATCTAAATCTCCGGACCTGAATCCCATAGAAAATCTATGGGGTTTAATGGTGCAGCGATGGGATCACCGTAACGAACGCAGGGCAGATGTTTTGGCTCAACATTGCCAAGACATCTGGGAAAGTATGCGAGGAACTGATATTGGAACAAAATTAGTCGCCTCTATGCGAACACGACTACAAGCTGTATCGGACAGCCATGGAGCTTATTCTAAATATTAAATTTAAAAATAAATATGTTTTTGCTAAAGGTTGACTTTTTATTAGACGGTGTATACTACTCAAAACAAAGTCTATATATTTCTGTTTAATTGATAATTCTGGGCCATCAACTAATTGATAAGTGATAAGTGGCTGATTAATGATGCCTCATATCCGTAAGTGTCCAATCTCTTTCATGCTGTCTAATAACTAGAAAGAAATATAATACTGTAAAAAAATATGTTTTACGTAAAGATCAAAATACTTAGTGGCCCCTATTTACTTTTAAGTAGTATATGAAAATTACACTGACAATAGCTGACATATAAAACAAAAATATTTAAAATAACTTCGTTTCAAAATGGCGGGATTACCATGCATATTCAAATATTTGCAACAGTTATGTATGTGACAATGTGATGGATGTCATTATTTTGTTCTATATGTTGGTATCAATCTCTAGAGTTACTATGGATACGTTAAAACGTCGCCATGGTGAGGATGAAATATGTATTACACGGCTAAAATACGTACAGCGGCAAGTGGCTCATCGATTAATGACCGTGACTGTACCTACCATGAGTTGTAGTGAAAATCACTAAAAGTCTGACAGTGGCTGTTGGGTTGGACCACTGACATTAGGTACGCGCAAGTGTCAAACTTTTAATAAAATCAAATACTAAACGTAAAGGCTTCTTGCATGATAATAAACTGTAAAAATAATTCTAAAAATAGTAATAAAAGCCAGTAAGAAAGTGCAAAGTTTGGTGTTACATTAATTCAAAATATTAATGTTGGCGGTGCGACGCCATATTTCTTGGCGCACAGATTAATGTCGCAGATGTAACATCATATGTGCCTACACTTGATTTACCAGCATTATTGTTTAATAGTACTCAGCATAAACATATTTACGTAATAAAAATGTTTTAGATAAGTACGTTAGGTGATGTTTAGTTCATTAAACATATTTTTATTTTACAAGGGTGAATTTACTAGAGTTGTCAATGTGAGTAAAATACATACAAAAGATTTTTATGATCCGAATTTAAAACTTAAATATCGAAATTTCACTCATGTTATACCTACTTACACAATGTTTTTTCATCCGTGCGAGGAAATCAATGTCATTTTAAGTAAATATCAAGGATCATTAACCCTCAAAGTTCGTATTGAAAGGAGCTTGTCGGCAAAAATAGTATTTTTCTCCATTCGTTCCTAAAACTCTAGGGTAAGGAGCAAAGTATACATTAGGTAAAAATAAAACAATCATTCAGTTAATTACGTTTCCTTACAAAATTTGTTTAGGCAGAATATGAATTTTGTCAAAACCGTGTCACGTCTCTTTTGTTAAAGCTACTCTTTTATTCAGTGACAGCTGTCAACCGCCAAACATGGGGCACAAATTTTGTTCTAGATAGCTCATCTAGTAGAATACATAATACATCAATGTTTAGAACCAATGATATTTACTATGGATGGGTTATACTCTAACAAAATGAGCACAAAAAATACTTCCAGAGTTATGCCATAACCTAACAACGATTCTTTTATGTTTATCTATTTTGACAATCATTACATCTTTGTCATTCTCATTGTTAGAAAATTACAGTTTTTCTCTTTCCCACGCGGGTGACGGGAGCTCATTGACACGTCCGCATCTCTCGCTTGCCGGAGCGTGACTAGCGACAGTTGTTTGAATTCACTCATATTAAGTGCTTCACTTTTGGAGCGTGCATAACCCATCTGTCGTTATTATATATCATAGTTTAGAACAGGATATTAAAAATAAAAAGTACATTGCCGAGGGACGGAAAGTCATGGATTCCTGACGAAATAGCTGGGGAAGTAGCCGGAGAGAGACTAGTCGGTTTCCGTTGAAGTAATCCTTTGTAATGCATGGAAATACAATCAAAAACATTACAAACAACATGCGGTATGCATTTTACAAAAGTAGATGTTAATTAACTGCAATAACATTTTCTCAATTAAGAATAAGTTCTAGTGTCATTGAAAGGAACACAATATGTATCTATATTTTGAATCTAATGGGTCACATTGAAACAAATGTAGTAATTGAAATAATAATTCGAATTACTAAGAAAATGCGGCCATCAAGTGATTCTCGATATAAGGGTGATAATGTCATGAAAATAAAATAACAATTATTTTACACGATTTATTAATTGTCATTGTATAGGTACCTGAGAGAAATAATTTAACAATAAAATATATTATAATGAAGTTTTGATTTACATGAATCTGATCTTTATTAAAATCAGCCACTATGAGCATATTAAGTAACTTTTGACTTTTGCAGTTGGATCGCATTTACAGTAGTTGTGATCGAAATGCCTCTCCATGTGTTGATATTCAATTGCTGAAATGACAATAATAGGGATTATTAACTACTAATATAACTAGCGGTACCCGCGGCTTCGCCCGTGTGTGTTTCAGTAGGCTCTATCGTTTTCTAAAACTTAATACGCTTTCGACAAGTCAAATTTCATAACATCAAAGCGTTAAGACCTGCGAATCTGGGACCGGAACCGGTTACCAATAAAGGGATATTATATCTGGTAGGGTAGTTACACACCTACCAAACTATTGTAAAATATGTTTTTTTATAAAAAAAAAGCCCGCAGCAAGTAGTATTTATTACCTAATATAAGTGGAAAATCGATATAAGTGGTAAATATTGAAATTTCAACAGGGAAACTACATTAAATTAATATGGTTAACCAAATGAAGCGGTTTTCTGGTCGCTGCTTATGATATACATATATAAGGAAAAATAGGTTGTTATAAGTTAAATATGGATGAAAAATCTAATAAAAATACTTACTACCAGTGAGTCTTGGTACTTTTACAGGCGGATCACTTTTAAAAAAGCTGTGAACTAAATGTCTTTTCCGCGAATTCTGATATTCAAGTGCTGAAATGAAAATACATAATTAAAAAAAAATCTATGTACAATTAGTATAGGAAAAATGTGAATTTATAAGAGACTAGGCCAAATACTTACAAATATCTGGGTACTGTTGTGCAGGTACTCCACTAGTTATTTCATCAGGTGTGAACAATGTCGGATAGGATAGGCACCATATTTCAGTCGGCTATTTGGTTTTATAAACCGTCTCTCAAAATGTACGTGACACACTGAGCGCGTACTCAATATGCCTTTTGGTAATACTTTTAGCGACTCCAAGTTTACACAGGCCAACCATTGATTCAATCTCTTTTCGTCACTTACTGGAAAAAAATGCAAAAATGCGTTCTCTCGTTTGTTACCACAAATACAGCATTTTGGGGTCCGCATTATGTCTCCAGTTATACAATTTAAAGTAATTGAAATTATCTACCACTTGAAAATAACCGTCAGTCACAATTACAGACAAACCAATATGGCGCCGCGGGGCAAAAATTCGAAAATGATTCGAAAGATGAAATATCCGTATCACACTACCCTAAATGTAGGGTAGTGTAGCCCACGAAAAACAGCGAGGCTACTAGCCTTCATTTTCATTTTTCCCCTCGATTTGACAAACGTCAAGTCAACGTCTATGATGAGAAAGCTAGTATGGCAGTAAACCGGGTGTGCTAGCATCCTAATTAGGATCCTAACTTGTTTTCATAGTAAATTTACTTGCTAAATGCAGTTAGACAAGACTAAATTTAGAAACTAACTCATTTAGGAAGCTAACTAGGACAAGTGTAACAAGGCTTTTATTCTTGACGTAATACTTAAAGCCCTGTTACACTTTACTTTTTTTAGTGTCTTAACTAGAATCCTAATTAGGGTCCTAACTTTTTTAATAATAAATGTACTTGTTAAATGCAGTTGCACTTGACTAAATTTTGATAGACGGAGCGTTGAGTTTAGTTTTCATACACTGGAGTTTTCAGGTTTGAACGTTTTGTTAGCATGATTTAAAGTGACATTCCGACACGGCCATCCTGTAAGACCTCAGAGAAATAAACCAATGGAGTGGTAATTGTCAGGCGTCCCCCTCTGCCAAAAGTACAAGACCACTGGTCGTAGCGGTTATATAAAACTAGTTGTCGCGCGTCAAACGCCATTCAATGAATGTCAGTCAGCGCGGAACAATCTGAGGTAAAAATGCCGAATTGCTGCGTGTTTTCATGTAAGAAAAGATCTGAATTAGTTAGTTAACTTCTGTTAACTAACTAATTCAGATCTTTTCTTCGTCGGATAACGTTTCTTTTCATCTGTAAGTATAATTACGTCTAAATATCATCAAATAGTGCACGAAATTAGCAAAAAACTAAAAAATATTATCAATCAAAAGGTGTTGCCACTTAATGGTACTACATCTGCTTTAGGGTAATTTTTAAACTTGACTCTTCATAGTACATTGTACCATCGGGTTCATAATTGCATACCCAATTTATCAATGAATTCATCGATTACATCGAGGGAGGTAAGTGAAATATTGCAAACAAGAGTAATCGACTCCAGTGCGGCAGAAATACGTCCGCCATCATGTCATTCATTGTCATTGTTATGACAGGTTAGGCAATACACTTAAAAGATACTCCGTGGGTTAGGCAGAGACCCATTCGGCATACAGCCATAATTGTAAAGCATTGCTCTGTTAAAAAAGCAGTGCGTCTCTATGTGTGTGTTGTTATTAAATTGTTTCTAATCATATTTTAATCGACTTTTAAATTATTCAAATTACATATTGAAAAAATAAAAAGATTAACGTCAGTACTTCAAAGGTAAAACTCATTCACACGCATAACTTTTTAAATTATATATGTCGTCGAGGACCGCCGAGGGCAGGGCAGTAAGGTGGTTTGGAACTCAAGAAACTGACACTATAAGGATAACCTAGCCTATAGCACATTACGCACGGACGCACAGTAATGAAATAAAACATAAACACTGGTTTAACAACTGTATTGAATTCAAACCTTTGAAAACCGTATTATGGGAAGGGCAATAAACTACTACTGGTTCGGAAAGGAGCCCCAAATGAGAAGAACCAGCGTAAGAAACTCAGCGTATGAGTGCTTGTAGTACGGCACAATAGCTGAAATTTGTCTATGGTCTCAAAAATACAGCTACCATAAACAAATTTCCGTTTTAATAGACAAATTTCAGCTAGTGTAATGAATTACGCACTGAATTCCGCTCTAATGTGTGGCGCCCTTTAAGTGAAATATACTTGTAGATGCTTGAAATAACGATATTCCTGTTTAGAAATTAATTCGTTCCTTTATTTTCACCATACATTTTATGTAGAATTTTAATTTTGTATGGATTATACTTTATTTATTATAAGGTACTAAATAGGCACTTTTAATTTCTGACTCTGGTATCACTGTACCTAACAGGTAAGTTTTAGTGATGGGACAGCACAAAAATAAATGTCGATATTAACATTAGCAGTATGTCATACTTTTTATGTATAATAGAAAATGAAGAAGAGATAATAGAAATAGAAACACAAATTGGAAACAGATGCCCATTAAAATCAAAATATCAACTGCGAAGGACTCTGGAACATCACGATGTCGCTAGTGACTGATTCATCATTGTTCATTACAGTGAAAAATTCACTGAGGTGGATAGAGGAACGTCTAGTGTAATTGGAAGCACATTGGAACGGTAATCTAAACACGTGGGTTCGAATCCCGTGATGTTCCAGAGTTCTTTGCAGTTAATTGTTTCATTGTAATAGTTATTTGTTTCCAATTTGTAGTATTTTCCACTAAATATAAAAGCAAATACACATCAAAATATTAAATTGATAATATAAAAGTTATTCTAAATCAGCTTGCAAGATTTGTCCTGAACAAATAGACAAACTAACTTACGTAGAATACTAACATTGTAAGTAATATTCTGGTAGAAAAACTTGATATTTAATCACAACTTAACATTATAATTTTATCAATAGCTAAACCTTATACTTGGAAAAGAAACAAAAATATATAACTAACCTACGATCAATGTATCTCTGCGTCCGTAGGAAACACCTTAGACAACCCTACACGTGATTCCTGGGTGGTGCTAAAAGACATACAAACTTGGCAGCTCTACTGTCCTACCTGTACCTCGCAGCACTCACTGGATTTTCTTCATCATCTGCTTTCCCACTACCCTAGGGAAGAAATGCCTATCTATATCCAGTGACATGTAGGCATACGATAAATAAATCTTCGATAAAATGTGACCTTTTCAAGTCAAAGGTACATCATTATCGGTTGTCAATAAGGCGTTACCATAAAAAAATCATTTAGAAATTAACTCTATTAACAACCGACAATTATGTACCTTTGACATGAAAACGTCACAAATATCGATACTTAAGTATATTATTATCGACGCGTTCCTCGCACTGTGTACGTTTACTTAAAGATGACATTATCTCGTTCACGGACAGGTTGTCTGTGTCTGTGTTTATACTTGTGTGAGTATATTTTATGCTAGTGTTTGATAATTTTATCGTGTGCGTGTGTAGCGACGTCAATGGAAAATGCATTAGTGTTATCAGTATTTGTGTGCGTTTCCTCGTCCCCCGCGCCGAAATTGGCAGACTTTTTCTGATAGAAATTAGTGCGCGTCTCGCATCCGGTTGGTTTAATATCAAAGTGTAAGGCACGACCTCATGGGTTTTGTATCCTACGTGTCTTGCCTGTCCCTGAATACTTTGAATTGGATATCTCACAATATTCTTTCAATTTGTCAAACTTTATTTAAAGTGATCCGACACGGCCATCCTGCACGACACATAACCTTATGCGCTTTGTATCCTGTGCATGTCTTAGAGAATTCAACTAACCGGAGTCGCCATTGACATGCGTTCCCCTCTGCCGAAAACATATGACCAGTGGTCATACACATGTATTGACTGACGTTTATCTGACGTAGCTATTTGTACGTTACGTACCAATAGCCATACATTTGACGTTCCCCTACCCCGCAAAAACCGGCAACTTTTTTGTATAGAAAATGACACACATGGCTACTCCATCCGGGTTGAATCCTCTAAGGTGCTTGTTCTTGAAGACTTTGAATTGGATCAACCACAATACACTTTCGTTTTGTTAAAAGTGAAATCACCACACGGCCATCCTACAAGACACATGACCTCGTGGGTTTTGCGTATTCTAGTTACGATTCGTGCGTGTCCTTGAATTGGAAAATTACAAATAAACCACAACCAACCATGTGACCCCCGACAGTACTAAACCGTTACAGGCTAAATGACAATGTTACATGGTTTTCTTTATGTACCTACTTTTAGTGTTAACCTCAACGTGACAGATCTTTAGAAAAAAATTAAACCACTCATGGAACCAACATTGTTTATTACAGAAAGAGTTTGGTTACAAAATATTTGTCTAAACTTTAACTTTTTGTCTCTATTTAAACAAAGTGTTAGATGTTTCTTTATAAGATAAAATCTGTCGTAATAACTACTTAATACAATGCATATAGAAAAAGATATATCATATGTAAGTACAACTTAATTCACTTATCAAAACTTGAGAAAAACAATACAAGGTTGAGAATTGAGGTATTCGAACTTTTGGATCCTAAGGTACGTCCAGATCTAGCGAGTGTGCACAATCCGAAATTGGCTACTTACCTAAAAAACTATATTTAGTCCGCCAGTTAGATTATCAAAAAATATGGGACAAAAAAATGTGACGTCACGCGGAACTTTAACGGGATATATCTTTAACAATTTTTGTTTGATTGACAAAATAAAAAATACGTGTCCAATATTTTTTGATAATCTAACTGACGGACTAAATAGAATTATATTTTTTTTACCCAGGAAAGTACCCAATTGCTGGAACGCGATCTGTAGCAAACATGGATCTGGACGCACCTCTTCATCTACAGACATGATGGTTCATTTCTGAAGATATTTCTAAAAGTCTTATCCATTACTAAAATAAAACTAACAAATGTGCTTATAAAATTAAGGATTCATTTCCATTGACTTATTTTTGACGTACCCTAACGTAACGCCAAATATACGCCCTTGAACATGAGGCAATACTACATCTAAAAGAAAACGCTTACATGCAAAACAGTCGATGCGATAATATACATTCATTTTGAACTATGTTTTGGCACCAATGCAAACCAATAAAATTTGTGAGATTGTCTATGGTTTAGGAAATCCAATCCATGAGCTAAGATGGCGACGCAGTAGTGTTTAAAAAAATAAAATTAAACATTATTCATGAATCACCAGACATTTGTGATTGTATTCTTCATACTCCAGTCTAGAATTATCAACTGAATTATTTTAAATGAGTGTATTAAATGTCAATGTTTTTATGTCACGTAGAAACTATAATGAAATATTTCAAGCATAGATATAAAGTACATTAGTTATACATGTATAAATATTTATTCGCTTTGACGTCGCAGTAGATCAGTTCTATCTAAATGAACGTTTGTTGGTTATTGTAGAAGCATATCATTGAAGTATGTGTTCATATTTTAAACCCTTTATTATTTATTGAAAACAAGATTACCAGCAGCATAATTTCAGGTATCATCATTTCAATCATCAGTCTCTCTATCGTCAACGTACTTGAATGCTTCACACAGCTTCCCACGACATTTCCCTTTGGCTCTCTTGGAATAGTTTTTCAAACAATTATCTGTTTCTTTCATCGCGTTTCTAAACATAGCCGCCTCCGTGGGATGTTCTTCAAAATACACTTCTATCTCGGGGCTATGATCGTTAATGTAGTTAATTACTTTGGCCAGTCGGAAAATAACTTGCATCATGACCGCGTCACAGGCAGCGCAAGCAGGGCACATAGTTTTGTTCGGTTTACATTTACATATGCATGCCCTGTCTCCGTGGAACCATTTCTTTATCGACTTCAAATTAAGGGCTCGTCTTCTTCTATTATCTTTATTCTCATTTTCATCTTTGCCCGGTTTTTCGTCTAACTGTCGCTGAGTTTCGAGATCATCGGTCAATTTCTCGCGGGCCACATCCATTTTGTCAATAGTGTTCGTTTGTCTTTTATTAATAATTGCATTAAACGCTCCATCTCCAAGCACTTTCAACAAGTAATTCCCTCTGGGCAAAAATGTACTACAGTTCACAAGTAATATGAACATTCCATTCATGTTTGAGCCATTCATGTTTGAGCTGTCTGAGTACCCTGTAAACACCTGTCTTTTTCTTTTCTGTGCTTTCAATTCGCCATCATCTTGATCCACATTGAAGCGCACCTGTTCAATAAAAGTAGTATTTACAATTTGTTTTCTGCATAATAGATTCATGGTCAAGTCTCATGACTGTTAGAGCAAATTAGTAATTATCGTTGGTAGTGCGATATCAAATGGGATGATAAATATATTTCATCCTATTCAGTATGGTGCATAGACAGTCTGGTATCCTATCAAGATTAGGGGCATTCAGGAATTTTTATGTCGTTTTGAAATCGAGGGAAATTGGTGATGCATACACCCAGTGTCTTATCATTAAAAAAAGAGTTTTGACATCAATATATCAACATCAATATGTATCGTTTTGTTTATATGCCCACAGGTTCGTTCCAATCGTCTTCCTCTTAAAACTAATCTTTGTCAAAGGGATCCTTGTTTATCCTTTTCGTCTCATATTTTAGAATCGATAGAAGCAAACTTTTGAAATCGCCATTATCAAGTTTACTGGGATTGGACTTTGTTAAAAAATTTATACTCATTTTTGATTGGGGTGAAACATCTGAAGACAGAGCGTTTAGCTCTTTAGCTTCTCCAACAGAGTATTTGACGGTGCTGATATGGTTTTTGAATTTTTTATCACCTATCTTATTTATTTGGTTTAAAATATTGCGGACTATATTTAGTTTATATGTTGGTGTTGTTGGCACGTTTGTGTGTGTAATAGTAGGAATAATTGATTCAGTAGTTATACCAGGATTTTTATTTTTTTCTTTGTTATAAGCATCAGAATTAGTAAAATTCGATTGATTCGGATTAGATTGGGTTCTCAAGTGAGCCGAAGTTTCATTATCATCAGTAATTACTGTATGATCAAAAACATCACGGTTTATGCCAGTACTTGTTAAAGGATTACATGTATTTGTCATCTTTGATTTCGAATGTTTTTCTTTATGTTTAGTCTTAATATTGGATTCCTTTTTTCCTTTAATCTTTTGTGTTGTTGTTAAAGTTTGCACTAAATTACTAGGTTTTGTAGGTGTGTCTGCTGTAGCATTGAAAACGTCAGTATTAAAATAAATTTGATCGTTCTTAAAATTTAATGAATCGCTTAGCTGATCCATAAAGGTCGATGCTTCAGTTTTCTCATCGAAAAGCTCATTAACAAGGTTGAGATTTTGAACGGTATCGTGATCTTTTATTTTTTTTTGTCCCTTTACAATCCAATGGAGGAACCCTGTTATATTATTTGTAGTTACATTAGCTGCTCCAGAAGGGCTCGTATTAGATAATTTATTAAACTTGTGAATATAGTTCCTCCAGAAAGAACCACCAGTGTCAGCAATTAAAGGGCTATTAACATTTTCTATTTCCCTTTTCTGGAGTTCACTTATATTCTTACTCTTCTGTCGCAGAAAATCTTTCAAGCTCCATCTCCTTCTATATGCGTCTTCAATAGGATTGACAACAAACAAAGGAGTACTCGCGTGCGTTGTCGATAACGGTTGTTGCGATGGTGTTGCTAAACGCTCAGTATTACAAATTATATTGACCCTAACCTTATCAAGTGAATACACGTTTTTATCCTTGTCTATTATTGGTTTCTGAAATTCGCTTCTTTTCTCTATATTTGACACACATTTGTCTACAACATTATTTAAGTTATTACATGTATCATCGTCCATTGTGTCAGTGAAGTGTACCCTTAATTTCGTAGCGTTACTAATACTAGAAGCCAAGTGTTCTATGTCATCAATCAACTTCCCTAGCTCATATTTTTTACAAACATCGACTGTTTCAGCAATATCTCTTTTAGAGATTACCTTATGGAATGTGTCACAATTACAAGATTTGGGTGCCCTAGCTCTTTTGAAATATTTATCGAGTAACTTGTTAACTTTTCTCACTGTATCTCGAAGTTTCCTTCCGCCGCTGGGATTATTCCAAAAATACGTCTGTATTTCAGTGCAGTGTTCGTTCATATATTCGACTAGATTATTAATTTCGTACACAAGTGCCGCCATATATTCTTTGCTAAAGGGATTTGTATCGGTTACCCTTTTATCTTTATACATTCTCTCTTTATCTTCAGATAGATTTTTTATATGTTTCCATTTTCGCATAACATTTTTCCTTTTTGGATTTGTTTCTCTTTTATTTAACTTAAGTTCAGAATTGGTCTGCAAGTTTGCTGGATAATTACTGATACTAGTCACCAAAAACCTATCCCAAGCTACTTTATTTATTTGATTACTTGGTGTTGTGGCATCTTTTTTATTGGCATTTACAAACGCTTCGTACAATTGCAATAGATGATTATTGACAGCAGAAACGAATTCTCCACTCAAAGTGATTTTACTGAATCTATCGTTGCGAGTAGTATCTTCGACTTTCTCATTATCTAACTCTACGAGAGGACGGTACTTCGAATTCCGTTGTAATAATAGTGACAAATTTATATTATTTGGAATAGGTTCCAATATATAATTGGGACTAGTAAACTTATCTTTTTCCAACAATAAATAGACACCTGTCGACAGTGCAGGAGTCGTCGAGCTCTCAAAGGTATCATAATAAGAATTTATTTCATATTCTATATCGACCGGACTAGCAAGTCTTGCTGTAAATATTTTCCTGAGTCTTCTCAGAGATCTCTTTATATTCCCAATTTCTGGCCACCCTATTCGAACTTGAATAACATTAGCTGGCTCAGGGTTCTTGAGATCAGGTCTTTGTAAAGTGTGTTGAGTTTCATCTATGTTTTTCGTCATATCCATTACAACTTCAATTGCAGCTACATTTTTTACCTTACGTTGTATATTTATCTCCCTTTTTTTATCGTGTGCACTCTTTTTGGCAACTTCTGGATCCGGGATAACATTGAAGGGCACCTGTTCAATAAATTATATCTTTATACTAGTATCATTCACACTTTATAGCGTAATTCGTGCAGTCAATATTCTGTCTAATGTGTATGCTTGGTTTTATCATTATTTAAGTCCCATTTTAGTCAATAAGTATTGCGTTAAAATCATAAAGTTCAAATTGGGGGCTTTTACTACCTGAATCTAAGTACTCGACTGGGACAAACGGTCTTTTATGCAGCAATGAATGAGAGATATCAGGAAAATTTTGCGGACAATTTACAGGTACTTCTGACATCGGTTTAACAAAAATCTGGTACCAAAACGTACAGTCGAGTTCTCTAATATCTATACGATTAATGAGGGTTTCTGCGATCGATATTTTCACTAGATGGCAGCACCGTGACGAGGTTTTTTTTGACAGCAGCTGTCAAAATCGACCAATCAAAAAAATATGATTAAACATGATTGGTGGATTATGACAGCTAGACCTCTCGCCACGGTGCTGCCATCTAGTGAAAAACTCGATCACGGAAACCCTCATTTGAGAAAAATACGTGTACACGACCTTACACCCATATAAATAAGGTTGCGTCCATATCTTTTTGGACAATTAATCGTATAGATATTGGAGAAGTCGACTGTACACGAATATTTTATGTACTTTTCCTGTAGTGTATGCTATATTTGATTAATTTATAAATAATACTCTTAAATAGGCCTCATCATCATACTTCGAACCTAAAATTAAGCATCCAGCGCTTAACATCGCATAAATATGTAAAAAATATGACTAATAGTAGTAGTAGTAGTATAATACTTTATTGTACAACAAAGAAACATACAATAGAAAGTATATATAATATTTGTACAAAGGCGGTCTTATTTTAGGGATCTCTTCCAGTCAACCTTTGAGCAGTTGAGGGAGAAGTAGTACTAATATGAATATTAATTGGTTTTATTACTTTATTTCAACGAGAACGCAGTAATAAACATTAAAATCGGGCATATGGCTTTTCGGGGAGTGTACAGCTGTCAGCTGCAGAGAAAAAGACCCCCCCCCCCCACTGCGGTGTATGCAGCGTGGGCCTTTTTATTTACAGCTGACCGTATTTTCTTTAAATTTTAAACTCACCTTTGTGCGATCTTTGTTTTTCCTGCTTATAGAAACTGCTGCAAATCTCTTCTGTCTTTCAGATTTATTAGCGTCAAACGGTTTGAAATTCAAGGCATCTGAATAATCAGAAAACGACAGTTTAATAAAAAAATACTACCAACTTACGCAACTGAAAACAATTTTTCATACCTAATCTAATGCATCCAGCATCAGAAGTAGCTAAGCGGGTGAGACCGGTGAGATGTTCAAATAAACATTATCTACACCCATATCATAAATCCTCTATTCTGCGTTCGGAAACAGTATATATTACCATCATTATTGCAACCAGTAATGTAACATTAGTGTACTATCTGTGCCAGTGTCGTAATAATGTTCGAAAATATACTTGCGCAACCACTCTTAAAGCCCTGTTACACTTGTCCTAGTTAGCTTACACTTGACTAAAATTAGTCACTAAATCATTTAGGGATTTAGTGACTAAATTTAGTCAAGTGTAACCGCATTTAGATAGAATTTACTATTAAAAAAAGTTAGGATCCTAATGTAATAAGGCTATTAGTTGGACAAACGGTTATCTGTGGCTCGGTCACCACGTGTTTGTTTGTAGGGAGATTAGAGAATTCAACCCGGATGGAGTAGCCATGTCTGTCATTTCCGATACAAAAAACGTCTGCCGATTTTTGCGGGGGAGGGGAACGTCAAATGTATGGCTAATCGTACGTAACGTATAAATAGCTACGTCAGAGTAACGTCAGTCCATACATGTGTATGACCACTGGTCATATGTTTTCGGCAGAGGGAAACGCCTGACAATGGCGACTCCGGTTGGTTGAATCCTCAAAGCCTCTACCGAACAACCAATTATGTTTAATCATTTGTTTATTGGTGGATTTTGACAGCTGCTGTCAAAAAGACTTCTCGTCACTGTTCCGCCACCTGGGATTCCGGAAACCCTCTTGGACCCCAGATAAATAGTGCATGTATCGATACTCACTTTTTGATTTTCGCAAGTTTCTTTTCTTCAAATTGTATATATCGTTAAAAATCGCATTTACTTTAGTTAGCGCTGGTAAAGGAAAAAAAACATGATTAAGTACATTAAGGCTCCTAAAAGTATTAAACAATTTGATGCAACGGTGGAAAGTATGCCACTACTTCACGAGTCCTGAGGGCGATCATCTAAATCGAAATTTCATTTTCTAAAGGATATAAGATATATAACGAAATTTCGTTTCCAGTGTCCGCGGTAGGCTTTGAGATAGGTACAACGACGATAGGTGCATCGACGTTTTCAATATTAGTTACATTTTTTTACTAGGGACACTACAGTTACGAATTTTACTATGAAATTCACCAAATAGCAACTTATGGACATTAATTGCATCCAGCGATGATAAATGCAGCCGAAATGTATACAGAAATTCATGGCATTTAAAAATAGGCAGCTATTTTATACACACGCAATAATGCAAAGAAAATACTCGAAAAAACTAGTTAAACAACTACTACAAAAGCATTTTTGTGAGGAACCGTTTGAAAAAATCGTTTTCATATCTATCGGAACGGTAGGTTTTCTTAATGTTTAAGGCCGCTCCAAAATTAGTGCATGAAGTCGCGAAAGCAATCTGGACCCTGGAGTCGATTTCACTCATGTGCAATATGGACACTTCACGTTCGCGGCTTAAGGGCTCTTCACACTCATGCGAGAGTCGTAGGACGCGAAACCTTTGCGTGTTCGTCATGGTGCGATCACATATGCGTGCGACTGACGAGGCGAATAGCACGCGACTGTTTACACATGCGTGTTGGCACTTGCGCTCGTGCTCGCGTCGGGAGTTGTACGGGGAGACAAATATGTGAACAGACATTCGTGTTGGCACTCGTACACCAATGATTCGTCGAACTATTTGACGAGCATCGACGCGAGCGAAAATTTACCGAATGTATGCTAATTATTAAGTTGTAGCCTGTTTATTAAGTTGTAGCCTGTTAATTGACAAGTTTTTTACCAAATAACCTACTTTTGTGAGTAAGAGATTGAATAAAATGTCATATTCGTAATTTATTATAATAATTATAGCCTAAACCTACCCAAAACTGAAAGAACTTTACGAAATAGGCATTGAGAAAAAATATCGATATTTGACGACTCGTTTTTGACTGGACTAAGCAAGAAAACGGACGCCTACCAAACTAGGCTATTTTTCATTTTGTACTCTATAAAAGGAAAAAAATAATATCCTGAAGGTTAGAAGACGGAGTCTCTTCTAGTTTCCATGAAATAATCTTATCATCTACCCAATTTTGAATCTCATACCAAAAAAAGAAAGCATTTTATTTATTTCTGGGTAAATTTAAATATGGGTTATTTTGAAATTTTTTATACCAAATTTATTGTTTGGTGTATCATTTCCTATCAAACAGTACTTTTTCAATTATTAAATACGAATGTCATAGTGCTAGAGCCCGCCTAACTGGAAATTTATCAAAATCCTAACCAATTTTCTTTCATATAACGTTGTAGAGCCCATCTCGGAGATCATGAAAACATAAGTCTTAAAGGTTTGGTTTGGTAAATGGCCATAAGTATGTATGGCGTCAAGTTGAAAATACAATTTTTTGGTCTAAATTTACCAACGAGCCTACCGCTCTAAATTTTGACACATGATTTAGCCCACATCAAATAACCTACATACCAATTTTAAGACCATTCTGGTGGGCGCATAAGATTTTAAGACCAGTTGAAGTTGCAATTTTTTGGCCTAAATTTATCAACGAGCCTACCGCTCCAAATTTAGACAGTAGTTAAAAGATCCATTCAACAAACCAAATCCCAATTTTAAGACCGTTCTGGTGTGCGCAAACGATTTTAAGACCATTTTAAGAAATAGTCGATTTCATACAAAAAATAGCAAAATACTGTAAATTTGTTACAAAAATATTTAGTGTTTGTACACAACTGGATATTCATATTTAAGTGTCTTGTAATTTAAAATGGCGTAAAAGTATTCCGCAATAAGTCAAAAATTGGAGAAATTCGTCATAGCAGTACTTTAGTCACGGGGGTCTTAAATGACTAAAATTATTATTCATTTTAAAATTAATGGCTCAAAATTATTTTAAAAGCCAGACGTAATGCCTATAGGCATTTTCTACCAGTCGCTCATAACTCTAAACTGATAAGCGTCAAGTTAGGTGCACTGAGAATATATCACTGACTGAAAAAATGACGTGAATTTATTTTATATCCTACCGTTCCAAATTTTTTCATTCAGTTAAATGTTCTCAGTGCGCCTAACTTGACGCTTGTTAGTTTAGGGTTATGTATGAGGGACTGGTAAAAAATAGGTATAGGCATTACGTCCAGAATTTTAAATCATGTTTTGTGCCATTAAGTTTAAAATAAATAATAATTTTAGTGATTTAAACCCCCGCGACTAAAGTCCTGCTATGACGAATTTCCCCAATTATCGACTTATTGCGGCATATTTTTACGGCATTTTGAATCATAAGACACATACATATGAATATGCATTAGTGTTTGTGCCAATTAAGTATATTTTTTAAACAAATTTACAGTAATTTGCTATTTTTTGTATGAAATTGACTCTTTCTTAAAATTGTCTTAAAATCCTATGCGCCCACTAGAATGGTCTTAAAATTGGGGTTTGGTTTGTTGAATGGGTCCTTTAACTTCTGTCAAAATTTGGAGCGGTAGGCTCGTTGATAAATGAAGACCAAAAAATTGTAACTTCAACTGGTCTTGAAATCTTATGCGCCCACCGGATTGGTCTTAAAATAAGTATGTAGGTTATTAGGAGTGGGTTACACCGCTTGTCATAATTTGGAACGGAAGGATATAAAATAAATTCACGTCATTTTTTCAGTCAGTGATATATTCTCAGTGCACCTAACTTGACGCTTATTAGTATAGAGTTATGAACGACTGGTAGAAAATACCAATAGGCATTACGTCTGGCTTTTAAAATAAAATTTTGAGCCATTAATTTTAAAATAAATAGTAATTTTAGTGATTTAAGACCCCCGTGACTAAAGTACTGCTATGACGAATTTCTCCAATTTTTGACGTATTGCGGAATACTTTTACGGCATTTTAAATTACAAGACACTTAAATATGAATATGCAGTTGTGTTTGTGCCAGCTAAATATTTTTTTAACAAATTTACAGTATTTTGCTATTTTTTGTATGAAATCGACTATTTCTTAAAATGGTCTTAAAATCTTATGCGCCCACCAGAATGGTCTTAAAATTGGTATGTAGGTTATTTGATGTGGGCTAAATCATGTGTCAAAATTTGGAGCGGTAGGCTCGTTGATAAATTTAGGCCAAAAAATTGTATTTTCAACTTGACGCCATACATACTTATGGCCATTTAAGACCTTTAAGACATGTTTTCATGATCTCCGAGATGTGCTCTACAACGCTATATGGAAGAAAATTGGTTAGGATTTTGATAAATTTCCAGTTAGGCGGGCCCCAGCACTATCCCCTTTTTCATCGATTCGCCCCATATTGCGCTAGTGTGAACGCCGTATCACATTTTTCGCGCCTTGTTTCCCTATTTGTGTCGGTTTTTTGTGCCGAATCAAAGACATGTAAACTATAATTGCAAACTCATTGATTCGCGATTGATATTGGTCCGCGGATTTCACGCACGATTCACGCATTAAATGTGAAGAGGGCTTTAGTTCTCGCACTGAATGTGGAGCGGCCTATAGGTATACATATACTTACACTGGTTGGCATGAGGCATTCTTTCAAGTGTTGTATATATTACGTTGTACGATTCCAAAAATTGAACTCCCGGCGATACGTGTTCTGTTTCTTTGTGTTTTTGTTGTTTCTTTTTGTTTTGTTTTACAGCTTGACGGTTATCCGTTTCTAACCAAATGTCGTTATCATTTAATTTAACAGCAGGATTTACAATATTCCTAGCATTCAAATTGTTTAAAGCTGAAAAAGGTTTCTTAAAAATGTTTGGATTATGATAAGGTCTATATCCGTGAATTTTCTTGGTGTCCATTTTAGGAACAGCGGTGAAAAATGTTTTTTCAGTTATTACTGTTTCCTTAGTATAAACCAGATCAGGTCTGTCAAATTTCGGTACTCCGGTTACGTCGTTAACAATACCGGCCCTTGACATGTCTTTATTTTTATTTACTGACATTGGGGTCGTTTCATAAATGTCATTGTCCTCTGACAAATGTCTGACATTCTTCTCATTTTTATTAATATTGATTTTAGTGGCTACTGAATTGACAGTTGATGTTAACCAATTCTTTATTAGGCGTCCTACGTCAACAGCACTTGTACCCCTTATTGTAGTGGTCTTTATCGACTTTACTTTTCTACCATCCTTATTATTTTTTTTTTCTTTCAAATATTCTTTAAATGTTGGATTACATTCTATATTCTTTAGTTTCGTACTTATTTCCGTATCATGTTGTTTCGTCAACCAATGCTTTAGATGACTGACAGTTGTAGCGAATTTTTGTTTAACAGTACCTGCTACTTTCTTAACTGCTGTATCTAATGCATCAGTCAAGTGATTCTTTATAACAAGGTCTTTCTCATGGTTTCCGTATATCGCATCTTCCCCGGAAAAGACTTTATCCCATTTATCTATACTGGAAGAACCAGATGCAGTCACTTTCGTCTTCTTATCAAATGCTTTGGTTGATTGTATATTTTCATCAACATCATCTTCAATCGCAGGCCTGTCTAGATACCAGGGTGTGGCCAGGAGATGAGTCGGCTTATTTTTCGGTTTCGTCTAGAAATAACACATTGGTATCGTTTTCAGAAAAAAGGGACCGAAGTTCGGTAACCACTTATTTAAAAAAAATGCGTTTTCCTGAGAACGACATATTATGTTTTTTTTTTGTTTCATTCATACAAATAATATTAAAAACATTACCTACAGGATCGTATTAAGTGATAATGTGTCTGCAGAGGAGGTTCCACTTTGTCTATATACACCGTGGGCTCGAATAACCCGACAGATCTTAACCACGAATTTCTGAGACCAAAAGAGGGAAAAAATATTTTTTTTTACTTTGGTCTCAGAAATTCGTGACTTTAGGTCAAATTCGCCAAAAAAAATATTTTTCTCAATTTTTTTCTAGTTTTGAATGTTTATTGCACATGAAAAGTAAATATTATGAATAAAATTATCGCATAAAACAAATTGATGCATATTTTTTTGTAAAAATTTAGTTTCTGCAAAGTTTTCCTTGTCACTTTGATATATGTCAATAACGATACGTGTAAACTATGCCCAATAGTGGCAACACCGCCGTCAGAAAAGCGTTTTGTGCTGAGTTATAATAAAAAGTGTATTTTTTTTAAATTGGTATTAATTCTGAAGTTTATTTATAGGACATTTTAGTATCTAAATATGATCAGGAATACACTGTTAAAATCTTTCTAATTATAAGTGCCCACGATGTAAAGTTATAAGTACTGTACTGTAAAAGAATGAAGTCCTATACTTCGTTTTTTTTGAGATTAGAAAAACTTTGACAGAGCGATTAACAGGGTTCTTTATTAGGCAAGATACGTGTCACAACTGTCAAAGTTCCTACGCCGTCATTAAACATACTTAAATATATTTGTATTTATAGTAAAGCCATGCTTTCTTATTTGTAAATGTTATATTGAGTATTTAACAATATTTTGATAATAGTTATATGCACGAAATATTTTATTTTTATCATTGTTAATATTCTTGTGAATGTTGCACAATAAAATACCTAGAGAACAAGAGGTTCGAAACGAATGGCTCGATTTTTAAATATTTTCTCGCGTCATCTGTCATTAGTATCTCTCAGGGCTGGTTAGATCAATGGGAAAATATGCGAATGGAAAAATCATGTTAGGAATTAATACGTCTGGTGTAAATTAAGAATAGGAAAAAATGCGAATAGAAATTATGCTACAGGTAAATTATGATTTTGGGGAAATTATCTAACCTCGCTCTCTCAGCTATACCTGGTGTTACGGCAATACCTAAACCCATGCATATCAGTTGACGGCGGGCATTGGGGGCGTCCATTAATCGCGTCATATTGTATAGGGGGGGAGGGGGTCTGGTCACATATCACGTGTAATTTTTTTGTTCCTTGTTCTATACTGTATTATGGCCAATAAAATAAAAATTATCAACTTTTAAATGAATCAATCTGTCAAAAGCAGAGTAAAATTGCACTAGCACTATGATTAACAATAATTTTTAATGGCATTTGACATATTATTTTGTGAAGTAGGTTTTTAGGGTTCCGTAGCCAAAGTGGCAAAAACGTAACCCTTATAGTTTCGTTATATCCGTCTATCCGTCCGTATGTCACAGCCATTTTACTCGGAAACTATAAAACGTATCTTAATAAATATTTAAATATAAGGTGTGTTTTGTATGCCGCTCCTTGGTTTTGTAGTAAAATTGGTGAAAAAGATATTTTAAGGAGGGGCACTAATTCCATACATGTAATTATTTGTCAAAAAAAATGTTTTTTTTACCAAATATCGATATGATGCACATCACTCGATATGTCCATCAAAATAACATTGAGGTCTGTTTGATTTTTATTAATTTACTGAATATTTGAAAAAATCACCCCGTAAGTCTAAAAATCTTGTGTCCCCCCTGTCACTTTTGAACCGGAGATTCAAAAAAATGTGAAAAAAATTGAGAACTTTATCAGTGTAGGAATTATTGAGATATCTCCTAAAACCTCATTTCGTACGCAGATACGACCTTTTGATATTACTTTTTTGATAGTATGTACGAAACCGCGTGGTCCGACACGCAGTTGGCCGGTTTTTTTCTATTAAAGATAATTTTATTTTATAATGTATACATGTAGTTTCATTTTTTTACCCTTTACATGTACGTACGTTACGTAAGTAGGGTTCACGTGTTAGAAAACTGTGCTTACTTTAGTTAGCAAAAAATTACACGTCATATTGGCCAGGGGGGGGAGGGGTTCTGAAAATATCACCAAAGATCACCAGGGGGGAGGGGGGGGTCTAAAACAAGCCAAAAACGTATGACGCGATTAATGGACGCCCCCATTGACCTTCAACCTATATCACGCCTAGTGACCTCTCGCGCATCCTGGCGATGCATCTACTCTGACGTCACATACACGTTATATCGTCATGTTACCATCAACTGTCAGGCCATCAACCAGCACCCTATGTCAATACGCGCAGACACCTGGATAGTTTTTAATGTTTAAAGCTTATGATGATTCTTATTTAAGTAAAGGTATTTGCTTGCTCTATTATTGTGCGTTTGGTTGAAGAGTTATGGAGCAATCAGAGGCAGGCCCAAGTGGCATACAACAACAAAAGCCATCTCGTAGTCCATCAAATCTTTTACCATCACCTAAGACAATTGTTTTATTATTTAGTATTTTATAATAAAACTATTAAAAAACGTTTAGAAGCACTTTTATTTAAGAAAATTTATTAATAAGTGCATGTTACGATTATCAATTAAATAATTTAAGTAAATACTGATGGGAACTTTTGCACCGGGGACAACTCGTGGGGGACTTTTTGATTAGTCATAATGTAAGAGTTTTGTTTATTGTTTTTTCTGTGTGTTGCTATTGACAATTTATATAAAAAACTAGACGTTAAGTTTTCGTTTTAGAACGTACGTGCGTCACTGTCAGGTCAGTTTGTAATTTTTCACGTATCTTTAACGTGATAATCAAGACGAAATTGTGTTTTTTTTTCTTTTGAAATTGTGTCGTATTATTTAATCTGCTAATTGTTAATATTATTTATTCACAAATGTGAGCTCTTAATCGTGTTAACTATTCGCTTGTTGGTGTGCTTGCAGTGTGTTTAAATTGAAAATTTAGAACAGGTTGGCAACTACTGTTTCTATGTTTACTTAATTTATAATCTCAAAAAAAAACGAAGTGTAGGTACCGATAAAGTGAGACCTTTCACCAAACTAATCCACATATAATGATGTAAACAAACCAACCTTATAACGTTGCTGCTTATTGACAGGGATTTTCAGTTCGTTTTGTTGATGAGATTTACCTGTGTAAAAGCTACACCGTTACTACAAGTACTGACAGGGTTCAGTATCTTTATTTTATAAAACTTTACCGAAACAATACCACTGACGTAATTTTTATAAGCATTATATTGTTACCCATAAGATTTCAAATCTAGACCGACGTCGGCCAATCTAACTTCACTTCACATTTAGTGCGTGAATCAGGCGTGAAACCGCGAACGCGAAGTGTGGATAAAATTCTCACATTTTTCGCATCTTGATTTTAGACTCGTTCCCCGATTTTGGTCGGTTTTTTGTGCCGCGTTAAAGAGAGCGGAAACTACACTTCAATTAGTAATTCAAGAAAGCCCAAAAATATAGCCTCACTCACTTACTTTTCGCTTGTATTTTTATAATTTCAAAAAAAGTACATCAGAGAATAAAAAATACTAGTAATTATATCTTTATCTGTGTAGTTTTTTTCCGTACATCATACAATTTTATCAATTACCAATATTTTTTTTTATTTTACTTTATTTTATTTTATGCGTAGTTGTACTTAACTAATTTGATTGAGGACCACAAACCAAACAAACTTTGGCTTTGCCCATGAAAACTATTATCTCTTCATACATCGACATAGGTCGCGATTAGTTTATCAATTTTCTAATCGCAAAAATATTTTTTTTTGTGATGGAACAATAAATTAACGATTTGCGAACTTTTTTCTTTACTTTTGCTGTAAAACCTTCCTTTTTGCTTAATGGGGAAGACAACTATATTTGTTTGTCTATGGTATATGTCAAATCTCATACAAAAGAGGACCATCGTACGCAGCGAAATCTAGAATTAATTTAACCAGCTGTCAAATTACAAATAAAATATGACCATCATACGCAGCGCCATCTATGAGGACTTTTCTCCGGCTTTCCCCATTTTTTTTCTTATACCACGACGGTGGCAAACAAGCATACGGCCCGTCTGATGGTAAGCAATTACCGTAGCCTATGAATGCCTGCAACCCGAGAGGATTCACATGCGCGTTGCCAACCCTATAGGAACCTATTTCATTATGCCTGGTCTATGGGAATATATATAGGTTTTCATTTCCCTGCAAAGTGATAGAAAAAAAGGCTCATATGGCCGTATCTTTGGATTGCGTTGACTTACATTATACAAGCTTGATTTTTTTTGTGCGGCCTTCGTGCGTGAATCACGCACTAAATATGGAGCGGGCTTAAAGGGATGCAGTTAGGCTTTAGAGGAAACAAGCCATATCGCGATCTCATTTCGACGCATACTTTAGTCAGCTCACTTGGATTGGCTGACATTGGCGTAATGTGTGCATCAGGCTTTAAATCGAATTTTAAAATGTTTATATATACAACGTGTTACTTGAGCCACTAAAAACCTCAGACACCCCAAACGATTTTTATTATTGCTAATTAATATAGAGTATTTATTTTGCAATCAGTTAATTATTTCGAAAGATATTCGTATGTTTAGTTTTCCTTGCAATTCTATTCAATTGTTAACTCTTCACTCGTTATCGTCACATCTCTACATGTGTCATGCCATGTCAACCTATAAACCTACTTTGTCTATTTGTATGACATAACATAAGATGACATATTTTGACAATGACAACCTACATGACACTATTTACAGTGAAATAACAATGTTACCTAAGCTAACCTAACCTCTCGATAGAATGGTAAACTGCAGTATTCGAAATTTTTATACTCGACACGTAAAAAATTGGGAAAATTAAAGATAAATTATACCCATGTTAACATATACTGCAATCGATTCCACTCTCACAACACGTTGTACAATATCAGCTCAGGTTAAAGAAGAACACAAATAAGTAATAACTTTAATTAATACCTGGATTTCCATTTGCCGGCTTTTTTGCAGTCGAAACTGGTTTAGTTGTTTTTTTACCACAATAGGAATGTAATGATTTATCTTGATCTGTTTTTAATTTTTTATTCATTAGTAATTGATTTTGCTTCGCTCCAGTCGTTTCTTTCGAAATTACTGGTTCTTCTTCGTCAAAATACTCATCATCCGCAATGTAATAATCGTCATTTGCTTCGGTAGTTTCTTTATCATCTAGGAGCACCGTACTCATTTGTTCGAAGGGTACATCTTTTTTGTTTTTCCGCGTCGAAGTATTTACACTCAATTCCATATCTCTTTCATCATCATTTTTTTTACCCATTTCCATATTATCTACATTTACTGGTATTTTATTTGATATCTTCATTTCAATAGCAGGTTTTGCTAGCCATTTCTCATCACTAAATCCCATATTTGACATACTCTTTCTGAGTTTTTGGAAATCTGCGACTTTATCTGCATTGGCAGTCGTTGTTTTCATATTAAACTCATTAATGTTATCTTTCGTAGCTTTTGTTTTGCTTTGTTGAACAACATCGAAATTATTAAGCATGCTAGGTTTTATACTATAGTGGTCGGCCGGATTATCGTCAAACACTGACCTTGAGCTTTGTGGTATATCGAATGTAGATGGTATGATAGCTCTATCGTCAAATATGTCTTGTTTCATACCAAAATCTCGTTCATTAACACGCCAGTCCGTGGTTGTATGGTGTGTCGGGGTTGAAGGCTTATAAAATAAACAAACCTTTATTTTGATAACCTGTCTGGTGGTAATATCACGGACTTTAATAGTTGAGCCATTTGCGGTTCTTACTTATTTTTAAGTGCAACAATGTTTTTTTGTTTAAAACAATGAGCGCATCTCGCGATCAAACGTCACAGTTTGGCAAGGTTTACAGTAAAATGTTTAATATAAGTTTACATTAATAAATTCATAATAATAATAATATATTCTTTATTGTGCACCATAAAGTAGAAATAAATACACAGAAAATCAAAATTAAAACTAGGTAACAACAGGCGGTCTTATCGCTTAAAAGCGATCTCTTCCAGACAACCTTTGGGTAGCTGGAGACTAAGTACATAAAACAATGAACGGGTAGTGCCTAAAAATAAATAAACACATATACACACTAATATAATAAATAGATACAAAAAAAATACATAAGTACATAAATATATACCATAAATGATATAAATATATAAATAAATAAAGGCATGTTAAGTAAGCGACAGGTAATGCGATTTCAAAAGATTTTTAAAAATAAGAAGGGATTTAGCACGTCTTATATCCAACGGCAAAGCATTCCACAAGCGAACAGCCCGGAAAGTAAAAGAGCTGTTGTAAAATTTTGATGAAGATGATGGTGTAGCAAGGAGATGCTTCTCTGAACACCGAATAGAAGAGAGATATTTGAAACGCTCTTTAAGATATAGAGGAGTAGTGGGATTGAAGAGAATGTTATAAAGGAGCGCGAGAATGTGTGAGTTTCGGCGATGACGAATAGGAAGCCAATTGAGCTGGGCACGAAATTCAGAGACGTGGTCAAATTTGCGTAAGCCAAATATGAACCTTATGCAAGCATTTTGGAGGCGCTCTAGTTTATTTAGCTGGTCCTCTGTAAGATCAAGGTAGCAAATATCAGCATAGTCCAATATAGGAAGAAGAAGAGATTGAGCAAGCGCAATTTTGGTAGCGAGTGGCAAGAAGTTACGAAGTCTGCGAAGTGATCCTAGATTAATTTATAAAAAAAAGTTATTTTCTATTGTTTAATATTACTCTATGAAAACACTAATGTAAATTGTACCCTAAATGGCTCAACAGTTAGTCCTTGACCGATCAGTCACCGTCAGATATATCGGAGCGGCCAAGGTGACGGGTGAGATGATATCTAGATTCAAGATTCAAGATATTTATTCATGACGTACACAATATTACACAAAATTTTACATACAAACAAAATAAAGACGTATAGGCTTTGATTAAAGTATATTTATCCTTTATATTTATCAAAGCGTATAGGTGTAAACAACGCCTTATTGTTAAAGCGTTTAAGTGCATGTTCAGATATTTGTGAGTACCTTGGCTGCTCTGATATATTTGCTGGCGTCTGTACAGTCAGTAGAAGAAGTTTCTGACCGGCAGAGGTATTCAAAATTAACCTGAGCAAATTTTTTGATCGAGATAATAAGAACGCGTACAAGACATATTGAACACCTTCTGCCACTAACTATATAATGCATACACAGTCCTACGGGGACCTTCTAGTCACGAAGCTTTTCAACCGACTTCAAGATTTTGAAGGAGGTTTTCAATTCGTCGGGATCTGTTTTTGAAATATTTTTAATGTATGTTCATGGATTATTCGGAAACAGCTAGACCGATTTGGAAAATTCTTTTTTTTTTTGTTTTAACTAGTATACTTCGCAGTTGGTTCCATTGCAATTAGGTCAGTATCTGATGATGGGATCCTGGAGAAATCGAGGGAACCCTTCAACTATTGTAGGCACACCTATAGTGATTTTAGTATTTTTTACTTCAGCTGGAGCATTTGCTTTTAGAAAGGAGGAAGCTAAGTGTAGTCGGTTTTTTTTTGTTTAAAACTATTTGTTTAATTAATCAAATCTCTGATATTGTGATCCGAGACCATACAGAAACCACGATTGGTGCCCAAGTAACACATCAAAGCAGTATAACGGCCGTCTTACAGCATATCTGTATGCTTTTAGCATTTTGAGTTCGTTTTCTAGTAGCATTATAAACGTTTATAGTGCTGATATAGGTCTTAAATGGGCACAAATTACCCAGCTTGAGATCCTATACAGGTTATTTAATAGCATTGCAGGCGCATTATGTCTGCGCTATTAGCATTATCGTTGTCATGGAAAGTGCCAATCGCCTCAAAGAAGCATTAGTACGCTCTATTAAGTTGCCGACTGCATTAAAGAAGCCTTAATACGGCCAAAAAACTTGCTAATCGCAGTAAAGAAGCATAAGTACTCTCGATTAACTTGCCAATCACAATACAAACGCATTATACTAGCATAAGAGTGTAGTAAAATAAACCTTACGTCAATGCAAAAACGTCTCTAATACCGACGGAACAAATGTTATAATACAATGAACGTTGTGATTTAACTACTTTGTCTCGCAATATAAAATGGACGAAGACGGTACAAAAAACTGAATGAGTGACACGTCATATTTGTTTGCATCCTAACAAAATTTATAAAAGTTTTTGACACTTTTACGTTATTATATCCTTCAAATATGACTGCGCAATGTAGTTTACTGTAAATGTGTATATAAGTTTCATTGAAAATTTTCACGCGCCTTTGATTTATTGTGGTTTTGCTATAAAATATTATAAAAAGATATGCGTCAAAGAAACAAAACAATTGTGTAATCCTCGTATAGAACGAGTTTTGCATTATTAACATAATTAATAGTGTTAGTTGAGCAGTCTTAAATTAAGTAATTTCTTTATTATATAGTTATTTTCCTTGTATAAATAGGTCCGCATGATTTTATTTTTAGGTTATTAATTATTTACAAAATGGCGTTGGTCTATATAGACGGAGAGCTAGCCACGTCCACGTCGGATATGACAATAATGAGAGCAACCAAACCCCTCTAGTCAGTTTGGTATATTATGCTTATTTCTAGATCTGGACATCTGGCAGCTTTAAAGTAGTGGAGGTCAAAGAATGCAAACCATTCCAAGAAAATAAATCCTAGAGATCTGGGTTTGATGCAATATTATGAGAAACTATACAAATACTATACAATATTAAGAGAAATTATACAAAAGTTTATGTTGGGAGAAAGTAGTGCCAAACGATGTATAATAAAATATAGTTCATAGTTTTCGCCTACTGTTTTTGTTTCCGTAATAATCATACATCGGGGTTTTCGGTGCGGGAACGATTTGAGAAAGAGTAGAGATAAACAGATAGGTTGAGAGTTAGTCTGAGAAAATATCATATTATGCTTAATGAATAACTACCTCTCTGTGAATAGCTTACCTCACTATGATACGAGCTTTTTTTCTTAGAGGCATGTTTGTATTGACTATTATATACTTAGTATTTTAAAAATGCAATTGCATATCCGAAATTTATTAACTAGATCTAGAGACCTAAGACAAAGACACGGTATAGTAAGTGTCAAATATTAATCTTGACGTCCGATATTTATGAACTATTTGATTAACTGAAAAGGTTGACAATGATCAGTCATTACATGAATTAATAAAAAAATACTTGAAAAAATCATAGGTATATGTACCTACAATATATATACATATTAGTCAGCTATTTCATATAAATTGTATATACCTATGATTTTTTCGATCAATTATTCATTAGGTAGAAACGTGCTAGAGTACATTCTGTTTTTAAGTTAATGCCTACTCTTTGGCTAATGTCAAACATTCCCGCACCGAAAACCCCGATGTATGGTAATAATACACAATATTTTTTGGTCTAACGTTTTTTTTTATCGATTTTTGACCAGTTTTGAGTCGATATTCCAACATATTCACTATAGATAGAATTATAAGGCAAACGACTATCGGTTTTTGAATCGTTTATCTCCATTCTGTAGAGCCAGATCTTGAAATAAATGAGCCGTTATTTTTTTATGATATTTTTAAAATATGGTCTAAAAAAACACTTTTATCGATATTTGAATGGTGTAAAGAATCTTACATATACGTAATCTACATATTAGGGTTCCTCTTTGATGTCTCTAAAAACTGTAGAGAGATTTTAATTTTTAACTAATTAAAACAAAATTTATGACCATAAAACCACTTTTTTAGCCTAAACCGGTTCGACTTTGATATCAAATATCTCGAAGACAATGAATATTGAAGTAAATACTATATTGTTTAAAGCCGTTACTGATAATATGATAAGCTATATAAATAATTAGAAAACTAAGGGAATCAGATTTAAGGTCGTTGGCGCCAGGGAGCCCCTTAAAATATAGGCCCTGTCCTTTATAACTGAGACAACTTCGGCAATTTTTACCTAGTTTGGTATTACTATTTTCCAATTAAAACATTTTGCTAGTCTGTCACTGTGACCTCCACCCATTAAAAGCTGCCAGATGCCAGGATCTAGCAATAAGAATAGTATAGCAATCTTACCAGACGGGTTTTGTTGCTCTCATTATTGTGTCATATCTGACGTGGCTAGCTCTTAGTCCAATAGCAGCTCAGTGACCCTTAAAAAATGCCTTATTTATGCCTACAGCATTACACGTGAATAATTATGCTATTAAACAACATTAAGCATTTATTTATGCTATTGTAGAACCTAAGGCACTAAAACCGCTAAAAGCTGTATAGGGGCTGTTCATAAATTACGTCATCAATTTTTGACAGTAAAGCTGCCAAATAAAGTGACGTCATTAAAAAAAAACCGGCCAAGAGCGTGTCGGGCCACGCTCAGTGTAGGGTTCCGTAGTTTTCCGTCCGTCACAGTAAGTGTCCCCACTTAAGAGTTAAAATAACACCGCCATGTAGGATTGATATGAGCGTTCCACGTACAAAGACAACTATCGGCAAATTAAGTAAACTATTGCGCGCGAGCTTAAAGTATGGAAGATGATTTTTATGGGATAATTCTTTATTGCGTGAACCGATTCTCACCGTTTTTACTTTATTTGAAAGCACGTCATTTCATTGTGATTTTGTAGAAATTACAGGTACAATAAACATCTGCTTATACGGTTAAATTACAAACTTAGTTCAGAAATTATTTTATTATTTTTTTTCAAAAACTATTCAACCTATCAAGTTCAAAATAATTTTCCTAGAAAGTTTTTATAAAGTTCTACTTTTGAGATTTTTTTCATATTTTTACAACTTATGGTTCAAAAGTTAGAGGGCGGGGGACACATTTTTTTTTACTTCTGGAGCGATTATTTCCGAAAATATTTACATTATCAAAAAATGATTTTAGTAAACCCCTATTCATTTTTAAATACCTATCCAACAATATATCACACGTTAGGGTTGAAATGAAAAAAAAAATCACTCCCCACTTTACGTATAGGGGAGGTACCCTAATAAGAAAAAAAATCCATTTTTTATTTTACCACTTTGTTGGCGTGATTGATATACATATTAGTACCAAATTTCAGCTTTCTAGTGCTAACGGTCACTGAGATTATCCGCGGACGGACGGACGGACGGACGGGCAGACATGGCGAAACTATAAGGGTTCCTAGTTGACTACGGAACCCTAAAAATGCGTTTTAAGCTTAATTGTAAAATAAAAAACTATTTAGTAGATAATATTTTATAGCATTAAAAGTTTATAGAAACACGACTTTCATTCCTTTTTTTACCCTTTTATGATGTGATCTTCGGAATGACCGCCCCCCCCCCCCCTCCTACGTCATGTCACGTCATCCGATGTCCAGACCCCCCCCCCCATTTGAAATGACGTAATTTATGAACAGCCCCTTATAGTGAATTACTTGGCCTTATAATGGTTTATATTATTGCTATTATACTGCATTAGGAACGTATTACCTACTTATAAATGCTATTGGCTAATATTCATGCTCTTAAACAGCATTAAGCATTTATTTATGCTATTGTAGAACCTAAGGCACTAAACCAAACCGAAGCATTAGTGTAGCAAACCAAAACGCAACTGTACAGCATTCAGCTGTACAGTTGCATGTTGTTCGCTGCACTAAAACTAATGGCTAAACAAAAGCATTTACATATGCCATTATACAACCGTTATACAGCGTAAAGCATCATAAAATACTATTGTAGAACCTAAAGCACTAAAAACAGCTGAAAGCTGTATACCGGATTTACGTGGCATTATAATGGCTAATATTCATGCTCATAAACAGCATTAAGCATTTATGTATGCTATTGTAGAACCTAAGGCACTAAACCACACCGAAGCATTAGTGTAGCAAGCCAAAATGCAACTGTACAGCATTCAGCTGTACAGTTGCATTTTGGTTCGCTGCACTAAAACTAAAGGCTTTAAAAAAGCATTTATACATGCCATTATACAACCGTTATACAGCTTAAAGCATTATATAATGCTATTGTAGAACCTAAAGCACTTAAGTGCTTTTAAACAGTCGAAAGCTGTACAGTTGCGTTGTGGTTTGCTGCACTAAAGCTAAAGGCTTTACAAAAGCATTTAGATATGCCATTATACACCCGTTATACAGCTCAAAGCATCATATAATGCGACAAGTTGCTCGGTGAACGTATATAAGAGTGTATACGGTCCTTAAGTTCGAAATAAGTTAACTATTCATATGTTATAATGCTTCCTGTGTTACTTGGGTGGTTATTACATCAAACATTTATAAAATGTCGATGTGTAGAAAAAAAGTGTACTAAGTAAGTACAAATTAATCTTTTTTTAAATTATGTACTTAACTATAAAACTTTCGTGAGACTCTAACTTATTAAAAATATTTATAATGGTTACTCCCGTAATTTAAGTCGATTTTTGCTCAAAAATCGACTTAAATTGCGTGAGTAACGCGTTATAATTATTTTTAATTATGTACTTAGTGTACTTACCGTAGCAGGTTTGCTTCTTTCAGTGGTCAAGTGTTTCTCATGTTTGGTAAATATTCTCCCTGAAATTATAAAAGTTTAAATTGAAATGTGCTCGAAATATTTGTGAGTAACATCCACAGTATCCACATTAGCTTACCAATAGATCTTTATTAAAGAACAGTAAACATTAGTATTTAAATTCATATAAGACAGTTATACAAACTCGGAGAGCGGTGTCAAAGTCTGCCTACATTGGTTTGTTCATCAATAAAGTGCGAAATTAAGCGCGAAGATTGTGCGAACTGGCTCAATTAAAACAGGAAACAATTATAACTAGTAATGTTTCCTCCCTCTTTGACGCGGCCAAAACCAACAAAAATCAGGGAACACAGCGCGAAATCGAGGTGCGTGCAATGTGCGGATATTGCGACTCGGTTCAACATTCGAGAAGATTTCGCGCCGTGTTGCAAGCATGAGTGTGAACAGCCCTTTCCCGAAATAAATTATTTCTTAAATTGTTTTGAGAAGCCATCTTCTGGAAGAACTACACATTATTGTGTATTTTTAAGAAATCGCCGTGTTTCTTGCCGGTAATAATACTTCTCGGGTCAGATTTGTAGGGTGTGAACCGGTGGTAGTTTTCTCTCTCTCTCTCTCTAACGTTCATAAGTGCATTAAATAAATGTTAAAATATGCTCAGTATAAGTAAATGATTGCCATAACTTACTGGGGTCCATGAGACACTATTTTAATTGTAACAGCTTGTGTTTTACCATAGTGCAATAAAACGATATTATGATTATGATTATGGAATGGTAATGTAACTACATTAGAGAAGAAATATCTTTTTTTTTTATTGACTCTATAAACAACCATTCGAAACTTGTATAAAAAGCGTCCTACCTAAAAGCTGATTTCCTCCGCACACTCAAACATTCTCGCTTGCATCTTCATTTGGCATGCTACTGTTTATTCGGTGACGATGCGCTACAGCCACAGCGAAAATGGGCCCTGAAAATATGGAGCCACTGTTTGAAAGGACTCTAATTTTCTCACATTCACTAAATTAGGTTAAGCATCCGTACAATACGAAAGGGTTTCTACTCATTGTCTTTTTTTTAACTCTCAGAGGTGGAGCGAGGGCTAAGGGGGTTTATGGCCCCGAGCGGCGCATGAGAGGGGGCGGCAAAATAGGCATTATAATAATTTTAAACAAAAAAGACTCCACATTTCCAAAAGCAAATGCCCGAGCTAGCGTAAAAAATACTTCAATCGCTATAGGTGTGCTTATAATATTTGAAGAGTTCCCTAGATTTCTCCAGGATATCATCATCAGATCCTGACGTGACGACAATGAGACCAAATGAAACAAAAAAATATTTTTCCTAATCGATCCAGTCGTCTTCGAGTAATCGGTGAACATTCATAAAAAAAGCAACAAAGATTCCGACGAATGGAGAACCTGCTGCTTCGAAATCTTGAAGTCGGTTGAAAACTATAAAATTGTAAAATCAAAATCGAACCAGCGCTCTGATCAGACTAAAGTTGATCATAAATGGGGCGGCAAAATTCTGGTTGGCCCCGGGTGGCCAACACATACGCTACGCCACTGGAAACCCTACATACGTTTAGATTTTTAGTAGGTAGAATGTGGAATGCAAAAAGAACAACTTCTACGAGTGTATGTATGTATGTATGTATCACTTTATTGCACATAAACATTTAAAAAATGGAAATGTGGATAAATGTGTAAAATGTAGGCAGACCCAAACACCGCAAACGTACTTTACGATATAGGTAACTAAACTATTTTTATTTCCGGGATCAGAATTAGAAATCATTAATTTTTATATTTTTGCATATCAGACTGCATTTTAACAACATACACGACATAGCGGAATTCAGCCAGCTATATACAAAAACCAAAGAAAATTTTCCGCCTTCCGGCTGAATTTGGAAACAAATCGTCAAGTAACTGTATATATGAAAATACCAGAAATATATGATCATGCGCCATGTTGCGGAATTACATTGGATTGGAACTAATTTCTTACACTAGCAATAATTATAATGACAGGATGATATGCATGTGTGAGTGCATGGAGGCTGTCACTCTTATCAGTGCCTTTGTGGCTTGAATAATAAAGTGTTGAATATTAAATAATAAACGGCAAAAAATTCTTAAAATTATTCATAGTAAATAGTGTATATAATAAACTGCTGTAAAGGATACGCTCGGGAAATGAAACTATTTCGCTGTGAAACATTTTCAAAGAGCTGACAGGTAAACAAATCAAGATGTCACCATACCATAGAGAATAATACGCTCTATGACTATACTGAACTGTTGCCATATAAATGAGAATAATAGCGCCCTCTTGACAATGATTATATATTTCTGGTCAGGCTTGTACATTAGTAAGACTTGTTTCCACTTCTATGTTTTGTACTACCTAGGTATATAAGGCGCATGCAAAGTTTCATTCTTTCTTCTGGATGGGACCGAAGGCACTGCACACACTTGATCTGAATTCAAACAAATCATAGACAGTTGATGAATTCAGAACTGAATTCAGATCAGGTGTGTGGAGTGTCTATAGCTAAGGACCCGAATCACAACCACACAGGGCACATACCCCGGCCACTGTGCCAGTTTTGGCCATTTTCGATTTTATTAAGGTATAGACAAATTTACAAGTAGGGTAAATCGCCAGTTACTGGCCACTGTCCAATAACTGGCCACCTCATACTAAAAACGAACTCTGCGTACCTACAAACAAAATTCATTTTAGTATAACGTGGCCAGCTATTGAAACCCTTCAGTTTCTACTTCAGCTTTGTTTGTAGGTAAACAGAGTTCATTTTTAGTACGAGTATCAGGTGGCCAGTTATTGGACAGTGGCCAGTAACTGGCGATTTACCCTATATGGTTTATAGTTAATTTAAGAGTAAATTATGGCAGCACAGATGACATTGTCATCTGTCATGTATCACTTTCGTACAGTACGCGAAAAGTTTTGAGCTTCGATAACTCACAAGTGCGATTTTCTTTTTTAGTTAGAGAATAAAGACTATATTGACAAATATAAGGACAACTGCAACAAGCCGTCATTCATGTTTTATTTGCTTTAAAAACATAAATTATTTATTATGTTGTAGATGATATGATGTTAAATCAATTACTAGAATTATTTTTTCGGATCACTTTTGATTTCATAAACTGAGAGGCCATCACAGGAGCAACGAAAAATACTCTTGGACAAATACATACGAGAAAACGGTATGTCCATGAGAAAGATCGCTAAAATCGTGAGGGTGTGTGTTTCTGCGATTTAAATTGCAAAACATACTTACGCAAAATAATAAACTTTTAAAAAGTTATTACACATTTAACGGCCTCCTAGCCCAGTCGGTAGTGACCCTGCCTACGAAGCAGGAGGTCCCGGGTTCGAATCCTGGTCAGGGCATTTATTTGTGTGGTTATCACAGATATTTGTTCCTGAGTTATGGGTGTTTTCTATGTATTTAAGTATTTATTCATATTTATCTATTATATATATCGTCGTCTAGTACCCACAACACAAGCCTTATTGAGCTTACTGTGGGACTAGGTCGGTTTGTGTAAGATCGTCCTATAATATTTATTTTTATTTTATTTCACTTGTCCTTATAATTGTCAATACACTCTTTATGATATTATTACTTAAAAAATATTTTCTAACAGTTTTTGACGTCGCGCTAGGTACTATATAGATATTTGTTAATAACAACAAGAAAAGATTATACAAGATATATTTTCCTTTACCATACTATTGCCTTCAACTATTTCAACATCATCTGTCATTTTATAACAGTTTGGTCAATAGATTATGTGAGTATAATCGAAAACAATTTGTCAAAATATAAGTGACCTGGAATTTTAAACGAACTACAAATGGCTAAGACGACATATGCTCTTGACAAAACCGTTATAAAATGTGAAGTTATGTTGCAATAGTAAAAAGCGATAGCCTGGTGGAGAAAAATAAAACTTACATAATCTTTTCTATGTGTAGCAAACAAATACATGTATTATACCTAGCGCAATGCTAACAATTGTTAGAAAATATTTTTTTATTATTAGTACTTAACGTATTCTAACAGATCATAAAATAAAATCGGACTTGTGATTTATGTCATTTTTATCGGTTAAAAAGGCGTTCCCGTACTCCACCAGTTGTCATTCAGTTGTCAGGAGCCATGGAAAAAAGTGGCCAAAACTGGCTCCTGGGCCCGTTTCTGACATTTCATCAAAGAAAAATTTAAGATCTAATATCAGACTCTTAACAGTGGAGATACATATAAATAAAGTAATATTTTTAATGACTCAGTACATAAAGAGTGACATAATTCCTTATTGACACAAAATGACGGCCGACTGAACAGACAAACTCTCCTTAAAGTGGCTAAAACCGGGGCATTTGCCCTATACAGAAAACAGTAAAGAATTATAATAAAATAAAAATATCTAATTCTCCATTGAGGGCAAAAGTATATGACGACACTTCCACGGTAAAAATATGTGATGGTCTCTGGCCGGCATAGCATAAACATCGTTTTGCATCGATCAGCATAAATATCGGATCCGTCCACTTAAAAATATCTGATTAACTATCAAAAGCAAAATTATGTGACTACTGCCACCGGCATAAATATCTAACCTCTGTGAAAGCTTTAACATCGGATGACAGGTCGACCGCATAAATATCTGACATAATAACAAAATCAAAATTATGTCATCAATATACAAAACCAAACCTTATCTAGTTGGTATAAAGCAGTAAATGGTATATGATGGTATGGTTGATATTCATCATGACGTTTAATATATGTGATAAACCTTCTTATTACTATCCTAAACTATCATTAAAAAGTAAAAATTTTACGTCAATATGGCATGTCACATTAGAAATAAACAAGTCAAATTATTATTTTGCATGGATTGCAACTCGTAATAATTAGATTAATTCAATGCCATGTATAGCGCGTCTTATCAAATCTACGAGCAATTGCAGCATAGGATTATTTAAATATACGAAAAAATAGACCGCTCCATTAAATAATTAATCCATTGAGAGTTTATGTGAGTTGTTTCTTGTTTACTTACATGATACCTACGTAATCAAAAGGTTCTACCGACTTAATAATGCATTTGTAATTTAATATTGTTTTTAGATAAATGCCGTGAAATCATGGATTACTTGCAATAGCCCACCCAATAAAGGAAAACTAAGAGGAAATAATTCGTGTATAGCCAAATTTTGGTGTAGTTGTAGGCAAAGGTATCTTACACAACATACTAAAAGTACCGGTGGATGGGGGTGCCGCTAGCGGAAAGGGGGGGTTGTAAAGGTCCCTAATTTTGGTTTTTCGTAAATAACTCGGTAACGGTAGCTCATACGAAAAAATGTTATATTGCTCAATTCATCCACATCTAATTTTCTATAAAAAAGATTCTCTGCAATTTTTTGCTAGGATCAATGTTTAATGAGATATCGAGGAAATACGATAAACACTTTTTTAAACTTTCGGAGCTAATATTTACGAAAGTATTAGTTTTATCCAAAAGTGGTTTCAGAATACCCTTATTTTTTTTAAAAGACCTATCTAATGATACCCCACACATTAGGGTTGGAGTAAAAAAAATATTTACCCCCCACTTCATGTGTACGTGAGGTACCCGAAAGAATAATATTTTTTCACATTTTGTTTTAAAACTTTGTCTGCGTAATTAAAACACATACTTATACGAAATTTAATTTCTCTAGTACTAGCCATCACTGAGCAGGGTGAGGAGGGGTCCTACCCTTGGAGTTTCGGCATGTCCGTCTGTCCCCGTCTGTCCGTCCACGGCTTTGCTCAGTGATGTTTAGTACTAGACGTCTAGACGGACAGATGGGGTCAGACGGACTTGGCGAAACTATAAGGGTAGGAAGTGAGGTAGCAGGGTGAGCAGCCTGCTCAGTGATGGTTAGTACTAGAAAATAAAAAAATCGTGTGAGTATGTACTTTATTCACGCCGGCAAAGTTTTAAAACAAAATGTGAAAAAATATTATTTTTTCGGGTACCTCCCGTACACATGGAGTGGGGGGGTAAATATTATTTTTACTCCAACCCTAATGTGTGGGGTATCGTTAGATAGGTCTTTTTAAAACAATAAGGGTATTCTGAAACAATTTTTGGATAAAACTAATACTTTCGTAAATATTAGCTCCGAAAGTTTAAAAAAGTGTTTATCGTATTTCCTCGATATCTCATTAAACATTGATCCTAGCAAAAAATTGTAAAGAATCTTTTTTATAGAAAATTAGATGTGGATGAATTAAGCAATAGAACATTTTTTCGTATGAGCTACCGTTACCGAGTTATTTACGAAAAACCAAAATAAGGGACCGTTACACCCCCCTCTCCCCGCTAGCGGCGCCCCCATCCACCGGTACTTTTAGTATGTTGTGTAAGATACCTTTGCCTACAACTACACCAAAATTCAGCTATACACGAATTACTTCCCCTATCAGGCAGTTAAGCGTCTTCGTTTGGTGAGCTACAAGTGGAAGATGCAAAATCGACCATCCTGAAAATGTAGGCCGTATTTTTGAAAATACAGCTTAAGACTTATTCAGTATATGACCTGGAGGGCCCAGAATGGTCGAATTTATAATACTGAAGATAAATAGTGCAAAATAAAATTATTGAATATTGACCTTGTTTTATTGCATGTTGCAAGGCACCTGTCCGACAAGTGACAAGGAGGCAACAGGAGAGCAATGAGCCAATCAGGGTTGGGCAAAAATTTGTGTATTGAAACTAAAGTAAAAAATTAGAACGTTAATCTTTATCATATAAACATGATTACGATTTCAATCATGAGCTTTCCAATCAGATTGAGCACCGACATGAGTCAATTCATACACGTACTTATTATTTACATATTTTAGTGAAAACAGAATTCTTTAATATTATTTTGTCATGTTTCAAATGCCTTTCTTGCATACAAATTCAGACATATTTGTTTACCTTATTTTACTTTTCTATTGACACTGACCTTACTCGTACCGCCTCTATTCCGTCAGGGAAAAAATAATGGAGCTAGTAGCTATGCAAAATCTAATCCTATTTAAAACATCATTAAAACAACTAAATCGTTAGTTTAACTAAGCATCTGTCTTACTAATGTTATCACTTCAGCTAAGTAATCATGATAGAAACTGAAAATATGACGATTTTCATACATCGTTCCTAATTATAGTATGAACTTATAAAAAGTGTTGATTTGACCGTCTGTATTTTTTACAGTTCAAATTTTATGGAAGATGTTTATGGCCCATATTAAGTCTTGTTTAAACACGGATACGTCAGTATTTTTTTAAATATAAATAGCATAAGCAAAATTTATATTTTTATCTAATTTAAAATGTCATATTTGTATGCAGTTGTATGGCAAAAATAATCTTGTCCTTAATTATCTGGCCACGACTGTATATGTAGTCCACAATAGAGCATTCACTATTAACTGTTCATTGATTTCAATTTGAAAGAAGTTAGGTAAATAAAAAATAAATAAAGCAGTGAGATAAGACTAACAAAATCCTCCCACACTTTTCGTTACCTATATTATGATTTAGTTGCTATCAGATAGGCCTATTTTGCAGAAACCTTTTTAGCTTGACAGGATTTTTACAAACCACTTTTTAGGGTTCCGTAGCCAAATCGCAAAAAACGGAACCCTTATGGATTCGTCATGTCTGTCTGTCTGTCTGTCTGTCTGTCTGTCTGTCTGTCCATCCGTATGTCACAGGCATTTTACTCGGAAACTATACGACGTATCTGAATAAAATTTACACATAAGGTGTATTTTGTATGCAGCTACTTAGTTATGTAGTTAAATTTGAAAAAAAAATATTTTTTGGGGGGCGCTCCATACAGGTAACTAAATAAATAAAAAATTTACCAAATATCAACATGTGACACATCAATCGATAGGTCTTTCAAAATAACATAGAGGTTTTTATGACTATTTTGTGATTAAGTGAATATTTTCTGAAATAATCGCTTCGAAAGTCAGAAAAGTTGTGCAGCCCCCCCCCCCCCCCCCCGTAACTTTGAACCGTAAATTCAAAAAATATGAGATGCGCCTTATCATATACTTTCAACGAAAATTGTTTTGAACATTATCGGTTCAGCCATTTTTGAGTTATCTCCAAAAAACTTCTTCCATAGGCATCAGATATGACCTTTTGGTATTAGTTTGGTTCTTATTCCATTGAAGGAACGGAACCCTCCTATGCGTGGTCCGACACGCACTTGGCCGGTTTTTAATTAAATTACTCGCTATGCAAAATGTAACTATAATAACGAAAATTTCTACAATTCAGAATAAAGGCCTTATATCCTTGTAAAAATATAAATCAACTTAAAAATATTCCAATCATATTAAACGAATTATGATTGACTTTAGTAGATTAGCATTACTTTAGTTTAAATCAGCACCCATCGTTAATGATATATTCTTGGCGAAATTATATGATATAATTTTGTGTTATGATTTAATCAGCGATGACTTAATAATGGGAATTTTTAATCAAATCACCGACTTCAATTATGAGTTCCCAACTCTGGAGCCAATGAACCTTGGCATCACACACACACGAATCGTAGAAATAAACCATTTTTAGCTACCATAGACAAATTTAAGCATATACCTCTGATTTTGTCTACGAATTGATGAATTCAGAACTGAATTCAGATCAAGTGTCTGGAGTGCCGAATACGGTTAACGGCGATCCAGACGTCAAGTTGGTGCCATTACGCGGTGAGTATAGACCCCTTTACCTCAGTCACTCGCCGGATTTCAAATGGGTGAATCTGCCTCTGCCGGTGTAGGACTACATTTACGAATGGATGTGCGAAACTGTAAATATTTTATGACATTCGTGCCTTTTCGATTAGAAATCTGTTATACTTTCGTTTGCAATATTTTAGTTACCTCCCGGTGGTGAGTGTTCCCTAGGGAGTTATGGACTTTATACTAATTTATTAATTTATTAATGATTTATTTAGATATTTTTTGACACATTTTTTTTTCACAAGAGTGATGAATAATTCGTAAGAATATTGCAAACTTGAGTAACAAGGACCGTGAACAAAACAAAAATTAACCTGGTATTGTAGTGACTAGTTAGATATTATGTGTCGCCGGGAAGTTATATTATAAAAATACTACCCGTAAATGTATAAAGTAATGTATTAAATAAACAGTAGGTACTGCTTCTTTACATTAACAACTTATTTACCCTATATACGTAAGTCAACCGTTAAGTTAACAGTGTTGGCGCGATTTTTTTCTTTAATTTAATATAATAAAATATCGCTTCTCGCAGATTGACGGCAGTTGCACCGAGTCCTAACTGTATGAATAAATCGTAAATATTGTAATGAAGCTTTTAAGGCAATGAAACATGAATTTGAATGTGTCAAATTCGTGATAGAAAATGTGAGATAGACATATGCAATGACAGTTCAATGACAAGTCTGCACTCTTTTCGTGAATTGTCAAATAGCTTTTTACAATTAAGACCTCTATGCCAGCCAAATAGGGTTTGGTTTTGTATATTGATGACATATTTTTTATTTTGTTATTATGTCAGATATTTATGCGGTCGACCTGTCATCCGATGTTAAAGCTTTCACAGTGGTTAGATATTTATGCCGGTGGCAGTAGTCACATAATTCTGATTTTGATGGGTAATCAGATATTTTTAAGCGGCCGGATCTGATATTTATGCTGATCGATACAAAACGATGTTTATGCCGGCCACAAAGCATCACATATTTTTAGTATTTTTACCATGGAAGTGTCGTCATATACTTTTGCCCTCAATGGAGAATCAGATATTTTTGCAGGGCTGCCCATAGTCATATATTTATGCTGGTGACTGTACCTATAGTCAATAAGCTATATCTACTCATCCCTTTTTTAATAGTGAGGGTAAGTACTATCACTATCGTAAGAAAACGACAGTATGCTTCTCTCTGTCTATGCTTAAAGTGAGACAGTTCTTGACCAAACTATATAAAATAAGTGAGGAAACACGACTTACGCAGATCTTGTATGTATTCGTCATAAAGTATTTCATAATTGTGATAATTGTCCGTAACAGTTGGAGAGGATTCGGTAGTAGTGGTGGTAGGTTGCGGCCGGCTTTCTGCCGCGTAAAGTCCTGTAACATAATAATTTTAAACAAAAAAAGAACCGACTTCACTTAGACTCCGCCTTCCCAAAAGAAAATCCTCGAGCTGCTGTAAAAAATACTCAAATCACTATAGGTGTGCCTAAAATAGTTGAAGAGTTCCCTTGATTTCTCCAGGATCCCATCAGTCAGTGAAGTATACTCTTTCAAACAAAAAATAATTTTCCAAATCGGTACAGCCGTCTTGGAATAATCGGTGAGCATACATAAAAAAACCGGCCAAGTGCGAGTCGGACTCGCGCACCGAGGGTTCCGTACAAACCTATAACAAGCAAAAGTTGTAGTATGTTTATTACTTATTTCAACTTAATACCTCTACGCGTTTACGAGGAAAAAGGTAGTAAGTTTAAAATTTCAAAAAATATTTTTTGTATGATTTTACTAAAAATGTCTACTTTTCGTAATTTTTCCTTTGTCTGTGCTATATGAAGTTTCTTCGTGCCAAGTTTCAAGTTTCTGAGTTTACGGGAAGTACCCTTTAGGTTTTGAGTTTCTTGCGAGTACTCAGTTTCAAAATATGCGACTTAAATTGCTATTTCTTTTGATTGCGTTCACATAAAAGTTTGGTTTTGCTACATCGAAAAGGTCCTATAGCCCTGAGTATTTAACATGATTTTCAATTTAATACCTCCACGTGTTTACGAGGAAAAAGGTAGTAAGTTTAAAATTTCAAAAAATATTTTTTGTATGATTTTACTAAAAATGTCTACTTTTCGTAATTTTTCCTTTGTTTGTGCTATATGAAGTTTTTTCGTGCCAAGTTTCAAGTTTCTGAGTTTACGGGAAGTACCCTTTAGGTTTTGAGTTTCTTGCGAGTACTCAGTTTCAAAATAAGCGACTTAAATTGCAATTTCTTTTGATTGCGTTGACATAAAAGTTTGGTTTTGCTACATTTGAAAGGTCTTATAGCGCTGAGTATTTGACATGAATTTCAATTTAATACCTCCACGCGTTTACGAGGAAAAAGGTAGTAAGTTTAAAATTTAAAAAAATATTTTTTTGTATGATTTTACTAAAAATGTCTACTTTTTGTAATTTTTCCATTGTCTATGCTATATGACGTTGCTTCGTGCCAAATTTCAAGTTTCTGAGTTCACGGGAAGTACCCCGTAGGTTTTGCAAGTGCCGAAAAACTCTAAAATTTGCAGCATAAACGACTGTATCTTTTGACTGCGTTGGCTTTTAAGTTTGATTTTTTCACAGCTTCAAGGGACAATCGACCTGAGTATTTGATATAAATTTCAGCTTGATACCTCCACGCGTTCCTGAGAAAAATGGTCTTGACAGACAGACAGACAGACAGACAGACAGACAGACAGACAGACAGACAGACGGACGGACAACAAAGTGATCCTATAAGGGTTCCGTTTTTTCCTTTCGAGGTACGGAACCCTAAAAATACCAAAAAACTAAAATCCCGACGAATTGATAACCTCCTCCTTTGAAATCTTGAAGTCGGTTGAAAATGGAACATAATTTTCGAATTCCTCCTCCCGCGAACCGAACGTTGAAAATCTCCTTTTCTATTGCACTAGCTTGTTCGAAAGGAAGAGACGCAGAATAAACGCAGATAACGAAATTTCGATTCGTGTTGAAGTTCGAAGTTATGTTGACACCCTGGCCCAGGCGGTCGTCACACTTTGCCATAATCTCGTTTTTTGGGTTAGCTAAATAATGGTTGGTTTCGCCCATATAGATATAGCTTGGCAAACCATTTCTGTCAGTAGAAAAGCGCGGCAAATTTGAAAAATCGCGGGTTAGCGACACCTGTCTTTGAATAATTCAGTAATTGTGCATAGTTATTGTTTTATCTGTGGCATGTAACTCTTTAATGTTAAAAAGTTACAGTTAATTTTGTTTACTTTTAAGTTCCAGATTGGGTTTTGTATTATTTATTAATTATTAATGTATAAACTGCTATACATCTATCACCTTTCAATAAAAGTAGTAAATCAATGCAAAGCTCACTTAAGATATCAATGTAGGTATAAACGGCTATTACACATGGCAATTTGTAGGGTCCAACCTGTCGGGTAGGTAGGTGTAATGGCACCTAGGGAGTAGGAGTCCCGATCTAGGGCGATCGGGGCGATCGGCAGTGCCCCGACACCCGCAGCTGTTTATGGAGGTCGTTAGAGTTATTTTACCTTTTTTATTTATAAATTTGCTACACATTCCGTCTGGTTTTTTATTTAAAATAAAAGTTAAAATGTGTAGATTCGCTGGTAATTAATATATTTATCTAGTTTTGTATTTAAATAATAGAAGGGTTGGGCAGATGAAGTTAGATTCAGGCAGCTCGAGCGGTCATTTAAATATCTATAATAATAAAAACAGTTTCTTTTTTTATTTAATGTACACTGTTATAAGTACTATCACCGTGCTTCACTAAAATATATTTTTTAGATGTTTTGAAGGCATCTCTGTAAACGTTGGTAGGGACGATTTGTTGGTGAGGTAGGGTTTGTAGGGACGATTTGTAGGGAAAGTGTAATAACGGGCCCAACTCCGACAGGAGTTGGACACAACAGGTTGGGCCCTACAAATTGCCATGTGTAATAGCCGTTTTAACTGGAAACGATTGTATAACAACTTGTAACTAATAGTATTAGCGGCAGTCTACATACATATGCATATCAATGCGGCATTTATATCAACACATACATTGAGTATCAGGAGACGACATGCCTAAGAAATTCTTTGTCCCAAAAGTTGTAGTGCAAATCCATTGCAAATCTCTACAAGTCTATATTACTCTTTGATTTTGTCATAGCTGTCAACCGCCAAACATGGCGCAGATAATTTGTTCTAGATGTCACATCTGATGACATCCCTAAGAAATTCTTTGTCCCAAAATTTGTAGTGCAAATCCATTGCAAATCACTACAAGTCTATACTACTCTTTGATTGTGTCATCTCATAGCTGTCAACCGCCAAACATGGCGCACATAATTTGTTCTAGATGTCACATCTGATGACATCCCTAAGAAATTCTTTGTCCCAAAAGTTGTAGTGAAAATCACTTCAAGTCTATACTACTCTTTGATTCTGTCATAGCTGTCAACCGTCAAACATGGCGCACAAAATTTCTTTAGATGTCACATATAATAAATCAATGAACACATACCTATAGTAGACTCTTTCGAAATTGGCAGTTTAATGTCCTGAGTGGTTGGCAATGCCCGATCTTTCATATCCTTGCTAGCTTCGTAATCCGCCTCGAAAGCTTTGGCAGCTACAGAATCGTGGTCTTTTTGCAACTGGTGAAGTTCCTTCCGGAGATCCGGGTTCGCCACCGATGGTGTAGTCAGTTCGAAGGGTACTTCCGGGGTTGGGTATAAGTCCGCTACAATGCAATAATCATTTATTTAATGGTATGGCAAAATACATGGACTAGGAGCTGGCCACGTCAGATATGACACAATAATGAGAGCAACGAAACCCGTCTAGTAAGATTGCAATACTTACTATCCTTATTGCTAGATCCGGGCATCTGGCAGCTTTTAATGGGTGGAGGTCAGGTCAGAGTGACAGACTAGTTGATAATAGTAATACCAAAATTAGTAGTAACTGCTGAAGTTGTCTTTTTTATAGAGGACGGGGCCTATATTTTAACATTAGAACTAGAGGGCGGAGTACCGGTGGCAAATTTCATACAAAAGGTATGGAGTCGTTTTTATAATTATTATTTTAGGCTTGAATAATAAAATTATTCATTTACCTAATGTACTTAGTATGGTACCTACTCGTAAATTGGAAGTAAGTACTTAACATTTATTTTCATAAGTCGATTTCAGGAACACCTAAATGTTATGTCGTAAATGTTTTGGGTTATTTTTCAATTTCCTTTAACAAAGTCACCATTCATCGATATAATATTTTTTACCATATGCAACCTTTCTTTTCAAAAAGTGACTAATTTACAAATTTATGAGACATTTAGAAACTAATTATTTGACATTGTCAATTTAGACAGCTGCTTTACATCTATATTATCTGAATTATTATTGCGTCGGCTAAATATATAAAACCGAAAAATATCAAGATGAATAAGCCATGTGAAGCAACAATTCTGCGGGTGATAGAACCGTACGAAAATCTCATATATAATGAAGAAGAATGTAGCATTCACTGTATTTCTTGCTCAGTGGGGTGGAAATTGGTCAAGAACTACCTCCTCGTGGTTCACCCTGGGCAACGGATTAGCAAACTCTGCCTAATCCGGCTAAATGCTCTTGACCCAACACAGGCTCACCGGACTGTTAACCAAGATCTAGAAACCTCCCGGTGCTATCACTGCGATAATCGAAGTCGAATACGAATATGAATCCAAATCGCCCTCCACAGGGCTCTAAGACGAAAAGCCCCCCCCAGGGCTGTATGACAAGAAATATTGGACCTTCAGTCCGTATTATGCAACTAAACATTGAGGGATCATCCAAGACTAAATGTGATTACCTGGCTAGAATAGCTCAAGAAAATGACGTTGACATAATATGCATACAGGAACACCACATTAGCAAGGAAGTTGACCTACCCAGAAGGGGCTACATCGAGGGATACAAAATGATGGGCTACACGCTTTCTTCTACCTATGGTTCGGCCATGTACCAAAAAACATCACTTAACGACTGCAGCGTTTCATTGGCTACCAGCGTAGAAAACTTGGAACTAATCGTCGCACATATCGGAAACCTAAATGTGGCAACTGTCTATAAGCCTCCAGCCCTAAACTTAAACACCCAGTCCCTGCCGAATCTTCCACACCCTGCCTTACAAATAGGAGACTTTAACTGTCATCACACGACCTGGGGTTACAGAAAAAATGATAAAAATGGAGAAGAACTACTTTCTTGGGCCGAGAGAAATAACCAACATCTCATTTTTGATCCTAAAGGAAGAAGTTCGTTTAGATCTGCCAGGTGGAGTAGTGATACAAACCCAGACCTATGCTTTGCGTCCCAAAATGAGCAGGGAAACAGACTACCGGTAACAAGACGCGTGCTAAATAACTTTCCTCGTAGTCAATCAACATCGACCAGCCCTGATTACGGTCGGTATCCAGATCCCTTTGATTAAAACGTCACCCCATCCACGCTGGAATTTTATCAAAGCAGATTGGGGTAAATTCGCCAAGAACCTGGATGCCACCTTACGTTTCATCAAACCTGCTGTTGAAAACTACGAACGCTTCACCAAGGCCGTCATCGCAGCCGCCAAACGCGCCATACCACGAGGCTTTCGAAAGGAATATGCTCCGGGATGGTCAAGTGAGACCGAGGAGGCATACGAAGACTTTAAAATCACACAAGACTCCGAATCGGCCCAAAAACTGCTTGCCTCCCTTGATGCATCAAGAAAAGCCAAGTGGGCATCTAGTGTCCAAAGCATGGATTTTACCCACTCAAGCAAGAAAGGCTGGGCTTTGCTGCGCAAACTGGGAGGAGCTGCAATGCATGAACAAAAAACAGCTCCAATCGAGCCGAACGATATATCTAAGCGAATGCAATCTCTCACGCGAGGTGTCACAAGCAACAAAGACTTTGCCAAAATCCTTCGCAGGGAAAGGCTCCACAAGCAAAATACACTCAATGATATTAAATCATACAGCATGCCTTTTTCCATGTCTGAATTTACAGAGGCTCTTAAAGGCACTAAGCCAAATAAGGCCGCAGGGCTGGACGAGATGTTCCCTGAATTTCTCTTACACCTTGGAAAAGCGGGGCAAACCTGGTTACTGAACTTATTTAATAACATTCTAAACACCTGCACTCTCCCAGAAGCCTTTAAAAGATCTAAAGTTATCGCCCTGCTGAAGCCTGGCAAATCACCAGATGATGCAGCCAGTTATAGACCTATATCCTTGCTTTCTGTAACGTACAAGCTACTTGAGCGGGTAATATATAACCGAATTCAAGGGAAAATCAACGCTGAGATTCCACCCGAACAAGCAGGTTTCAGAGAGGGCAGAAGTTGTGCTGATCAGGTACTAGCCTTAACCTCCTTTATAGAGTCCGGTTTCCAAAGGGGATTGAAGACATTTGTAGCTTTCGTCGACCTTAGCGCTGCATATGACACCGTGTAGATAGAGGGCCTGTTGCATAAATTTACCAACATAATTCCATGCCGGAAAACCCTTAATATTGTTAAAACTCTCCTGGGTCCCCGTCTCATTAAAGTCTGCCTGGGGGAGAAAACTAGTAGCTATAAACTTCTCAAGAACGGCCTACCACAAGGCTCAGTACTGGCACCCCTCCTATTTAACACCTATACCTATGACATGCCCGACACCAGAAGCAGGAAATTTGTGTACGCAGACGATCTGGCTCTAGCATTCCAAGCTAAAACATTCGAGGAAGGTGAAAGAGCACTCACAGCCGACCTGAATACCATGAACGCATACTACACAAAATGGCGTCTTTGCCCGAACCCGTCTAAAACAGAAATGGCCGCCTTCCATCTTACAAACTGCCTTGCAGGACGCAAACTAAACATCTCTTTCTGCGGTGAAAATGTCAGGCACACCTTTACCCCAAAGTACCTCGGCGTTACCCTGGACCGGTCTCTGACGTATAGGGAGCACCTCGAAAACGTAGGTCAAAAGTTGAAAAGCAGACTTAACATTATAAGAAGCCTCGCTGGCACCAGCTGGGGAGCCTCGGCCTCTGTCTTGCGTACTTCCGCTTTAGCACTGGTCTACTCCACCGCGGAGTACTGCGCACCCGTTTGGTACCGTAGCGTACACACCAACAAAGTAGACACCCAACTCAACGCAGCCATGCGCGTTATCACAGGCCTAATCAAATCCACCCCGCTGCCCTGGTTATCAACACTGGCACATATAACTCCCCCGGAAGTACGAAGACGTAAAGCTGCAGCCGCTGAGTGGACAAAAGGCATGCGACCAAACATGCCGATCCGAGAAACACTGCACCAACTGCCTAGCATCCGTTTAAAATCCAGATCCCCAATCTGGACCGACGAGCTTCTTACAAACTTCGACACACAGTCAGCCTGGCGCCGATCATGGGGACTATCTGAGTACCCCGAAATGAACCTGTGCCCGGACCCAACAAAAAAAGCCCGCAGGTTTTGAAGCCCCACGATCAGTATGGGTGAAGCTAAACAGATTCCGCACGGGACATGGGCGGGCTAACCACCATCTGTTCAAGTGGGGGCTTAGAGACTCCCCAGCCTGTGACTGCAGCGCCCCAGATCAAACCTTATTCCACATTGTTGAACAGTGCCCGCTTTACTGTTTCCCTGGCGGCCTAAAGGAACTTCACCACCTTTCCCCAGCAGCAGAGGACTGGTTGAACAATCTCACAGTCGAAATATAATCGGATTTATGAAGATCGCAGTGAAATAAAGCCATACGATATGATGAGTGGATTTAAAGCAGTTGAAAAAATATAATGTCGAAAAACACGTTAACAGTAAACAACACCAAATTAACTGTGGAAACCAAAATGGCACCTTTGCCTATGATTTATGCGTTTTCCTTATAACGTGTAACATCCCATGGAAAAGAGTTAACCATCCAGAATTTTAAAAGTTTTTTGGAAAATACTTAGATAAAGGCGTAAAACTTCCCGAAGAAAGTGTTTTGAGAAAATACTATCTTACCAGAATATACAATGCGACCGTCAAGCAAATACGAAATACATTTTTCGATTCCAATTTATGGCTTGCGGTGGATGAGACTCTTGATAATTTCGGTAATTGCGTAGTAAATGTAATTATAAAATCACTTGATGATGCTTTACAAAGGCCATATTTGTTAGCGTGTAAAGTCGTTAGTACTATAAACGCGAACTCAATTGCAGCGGTGGTTGACGAAAGCTTGAATTTTTTGTGGGAGGATAATTTTACAGATAATATGAACAAATTTTTAATATTCTGTTCGGATAGCGCAGCGTACATGCTTGCTGCCGGCAAGATTTTGAAGAAAAAGTACACTAAAGTACGACACGTAACTTGTTTCGCTCATGGACTACACAGAGTCGCGAAGCAGATAAGATCTGAACATAAATTGGTCAATTGTTTAATATCTAATGTCAAGAAGATTTTTTTAAAATCACAACACCGCGTCCGATTTTTCAGGGACCATGCGCAGAATGTGCCTTTACCGCCGGAACCCATTATCACTCGTTGGGGCACCTGGTTAAATGCAAGTTTTTACTACGATAGACATTTTGACGTGATTAAAAATGTTGTGATGCAATTGAACAGTAAAGAAGCTATTGCCATTAGAAAAGCCCAGAAGTTGTTTGAAAATGAAAATTTAAAAAACGAGTTAAGCTTTATAAAAAATTGTTACGAAATTATACCTGAATCGATAGAAAAATTAGAATGCACTAAAATTCCGATAGAAGAAAGTTTTCTGGTAATAGATATAGTTAGGAGTATTTTAAGCCTCCAAGGAAGTGAAACCGTGCGAAATAAACTCGAATTGGTTCTAGATAGAAACCAGATGCTGACGAATTAAGGAATATGATTACAATGGAAAATTATAAACAAGTCCTTAAACATGCAACCATGACATCGGTAGATGTAGAGCGATCGTTTTCCACTCATAAATGGATCTTGAATAAATTAAGAAACCGATTCACTCCGAAAAACCAGGAACATGTGGCCATAGTCCATTCATTTTATAACACGGATACGCACTTAAGTGTAGATTGTGAGGAGGACCTCGAACACATAATTCCAGTCCTCAATTGTAATTGAATGGTCTTGAAAATAATATATCGTTTGGCAGGTATAACTTCTTAGTCTAGTATTTAGTACCTAATGATAATGTTGTATTATAGATATTAACAACATATTACATTATATTTGTATGCTCGTAAGATAATTTCTATAAGTTCCTAAAAATTATTATGCAAAATTAATCATTTATTCGTTAATTATTTAATCATAAGAATACTTAGGCGACTCCATACATTTAGTGTGAAATTTGCCACCGGTACTCCGCCCTCTAATTAGAACAAAAAACATTGCGTATTATTTCGGAAACAGAAACAGTAGGCGACACAATGAAATACATTATACGTCGTTTTGGACTACTTTCCCCCATCAGAAAGTTTTGGCAATGATATAATCTTATTATTTATTTAATTTCTCATAATAATGCATCAAAACCAGAACTCTAGGATTTGTATTCTTAAAGTGGCTGGCATTCTTTGAGCTCCACCACTTTACAGCTGCCAGATACCCGGATCTAGAAATAAGCATAGTATAGGAAACTAACGAGAAGGGTTTCGTCTCTCTCATTATTATGTCATATCTGACGTGGCTAGCTCTTCGTCTAATAGAAGAAGCGCTGGTGGTCTGGCGGTAAGACGTCAGACTTTTAATCCGAAGGTCGCGGGTTCAAACCCCGGCTCGTACCACTGAGTTTTTCGGACATTATATATGTACGAAATATCATTTGATATTTACCAGTCGCTTTTCGGTGAAGGAAAACATCGTGAGGAAACCGAATCTAGTCCCAACAAGGCCTAGTTTCCCCTCTGGGTTGAAAGGTCAGATGACATTTGCTTTCGTAAAAACTAGTGCCGACATACGCATTGGCGTTAGGGGAGGGGTTTGCCGAGCGGGCAACCCAATCCAAGGATATTCCTGGGATTGGGTTGCCCGCTCGGCAAACCCCTGTAAACCCTGGGCACAGCAGAGATGGGCATTTCGTAATCGATTCCTGATTACACGATTACTTGATTTTACTTCTGTAATCCACTACCGGTTGTCAGATTACTTGTAATGTAATCAAGTGAAACGGTGATTACCAGTACGTATTAAGGAATCATGAATCATCTATACAAATATTACAATTACTATTAATTGGAAATCAGAATTGATTCCAAATTACTGGAATTCTTGACTGATTACCACCAGATTACTTCTACATATATATATTAAATTCACACTGCTGCCATGCTTGTGATGTTTTTTTTTACATGTATCAGTTCGGATTCAGGCTTTGGGCATCGATCAGGTGCATCACACACTTGAGCGGAATCGTAGCGGTCGATCATAGACAAAAATCAGCTGTAAGTAAGAAAAAACCCAACCTCCGGCTGAATTTTGTCGGACTCCATACAAAAACTCAGTCATCATAGACATAAATTTGTCGGAAGTTGGGTTGTATCCGATTTCCGGCTGATTATTCTGTGATCGACTGAATTCTGCTTTTGAAGTAAAGTACAGTCAGTCACAAAATCGTATATATTGTCAAAAACCTGTAAACTGATTTAGAACCAATTCCTCCTAACCGATATTAGAATAAATAATAACTATAATAAGTATTTAGATGATTGTCTAAAGAACAGTACAGTCAGCCACAAAATCGGTCCGCCACTAAAGCCACACTACAGGCAAGCATGCATCGAACCCAAGATCGACCGGCTAGAAGAGCACAGAGGAAAAGTGTCCACATCGTCACTTCCCTCGGCCACGAGGATCAAGCAAAGAATGCAAAAAAATGCGATATAAATTCAAGGGATCCTTATACAAGAAACGTGTTATTTTTCGTGTTTTGGTACGGAACCCTCCGTGTGAAAGTCCGAATCGCACATGGCTTTTCTATAATCCATTCGCAGGCAATCTTTAATTATATCCATCATTGTTTATAAATCACCCCTGACAACCATGCCAATGACACTCACGGTGTAATCCAGTCTGGAATTTAGTAATTTAGTAATTCAGATTACTTAAGTACTTGATTACTGAGGAATCAAGATTACAGTAGTGGTTAACAATACTGATTCCTAAGTAATGGATTACAAATGTAATCATAGTACAGTATTACAGTAATTTTGATTACCCAAGTAATCGATTACTGAGGAATCACGATTACTGTAATGTAATCGTGTAATTAATTCCAAAAGTAATTGATTATGCCCAACTCTGGGGCACAGAATAACTAATAGTACCTACTACCGTACAGAAAATTCACTCCTTTACAAAAGTCACATTTAGGTATAAAATTATACCTATTCTCTCCGCCTGCAAGCAAAATTGAAACTTATAACCGCGCACGAACCGTGAATCTTCTTCGCGCACCGCTGTTTTATGACCGAGCTGTGAGTGTCGGCACGGGGTTGCCACTTGACAAGTTTTTGTACCTATACCTACTGATTTATTATTTTTAAGATAAATATGTAGGAATTACAAAAAACGTTGATTCTGTAAACATATTATTTTTATCCGGAGATAGTATGTCTGATTCTCACGGATGTAGGTATGCCACAGCCGTATTCCTTTGAAAATATGTCGGTCAATTCCTAATACTGTTTTTGGGCAACCAATATTCCATAAATTAAGGATGTTTATTTTAACTATTACTAAGTAAGGACTTCGGGAACTAAAGAAGAATTTAGAATTTCTGCTTCCTTGTTTTTCCGTTTATTTAGACATCCGTAAACAGAACAATATCTTTTATACGTTTATATCTTCAGGTTTCGAAGCCATTGTGTATTTTAAATTTTGCGCGAGCGCCACGACACGACTATCGTGCGAGCCGAGCGGCAGCCCACTGCCATACGCCTGCCCGGGAGGCGCGCCGGCCAAATGTACCTAAACTGCGTAGTGACACCCCCCTGATATGACCTGGGGTTGAGCCAATAGAGCAAAATGCTGGGGCAAACGCTAGGAGGAAGAGTTTGGCAAAATACAGAAGCATCTTTTGAATAAAGTACAAATGTCAACACTTAAGACCAGTCAGTCACTTGATGTCTTCGTCGCACAGTGATCAGGTCTTCTGGAGGACCGGCGGTATAGAGCGATATAGGGCAGTCTTCAATAAACTACTTTCCTATGAAGTCAAATCAGCTACTCCTTAGGAAACAGATTTGTTACTATGGAGTTTAATGGGAGACTAATATTGTAACGTTACAATACTATATGATAAATGTGTATTTTTGAAATGTTGATTTTACGAATGCATGGTGACAATTAAGATTATCTATTGGAAAGTACCCAATTATGTGTCTAGCGGTGTTTATAGAGATGTGCCATTCTCGAGAACATTACCGTTTACTATGGGAAATATTCTCGAGCGGTAACGTTTCCCATACAAAATGGGTAACATTCTCGAGAATTTTCGGTAATGGCACAACTCTAGTTTATAATCAGCTCAACGACCGTGGCCATTACGAAGCCTCTTGAATTTGCACCAGTCTCGCCTTGAAAGGCCCGATCCATTTATTTTGGAGCATGACGTGATTCCGGAGCCTAGTTTTTCCTAAGAAGTAGTAGTAGTAGTAAAACACTTTATTGCACAAAACAAGTACATGGCCAACAAAACGATAGGGTGTACAAAGGCGAACTTATCCCTTTAAGGGATAAGTTCGCACTAACCTTTAAGCAACTGAGAAAAATCGGTCATGGTCATGGTAAACAAAGATTTGTAGGTGCATGACGACAAAACTACGGAGAAGTTGCTAAACCTAAGAAGATCCACGTGTCGGACATTCGTGTCACATCAAGTCAAATTGGCCATCCACCATAATGAGATGCCAGTAAATAACCAAGCGGGCGACGTGGTGAAAATGATTATCAACACGAGTCATATATGCTTGATCCACAGATTGGGCCCACGTAGGGTGCTGAGGGAGCAAGTGATATCGCGACAGAGATGGTCAGCTGTAATGTTTCCGCTACCAGTAAGTTTCCATTTAGTAACATTACCAGTATGCTACCAATGTTACCGGTAACATTCCCATAACGTGGTTACATACGAAATTTATGACTCATCTAAAAAAATAGTTTTTATTCAACGTTATTTAAGGTACTAATCAAGCCTAACTTTCATGATTTTTATTATATTTTTTGGAGCCAAAGGGTAAAAGTTAAAAGGAGTGGAACATTATTTTGCACTATTGAAGCCACAATTTCCAAAAATATTGAGCTTATGCTTATATAATAGTTGACTACGGATCTACGGAACCGTTAAAAAATCGGCCTTGATTCAAATATTCCATTTTTAATTCAAATTATAACTTTGTTAAAATTGCCCTTCTACTTTTATTTTAGTAATATTACCGGTAAATTTGTGAAAATACTCGGTAATATTGGGAATGCTTCTGGTAAGTATAACATTTGGAATTTACTCTCTCAGAGAATCCATGACTTTTTTATAATTCAAAATAGCACAATTGTAGACTATTGAAGTAATTGACACGGTAAAATTACATATATGCTACTAAAATTAAAATTGTCGGGGAGTCGTACCGGGCGAGACGAATATGTGAACGGACATTCGTGTTGGCACTCGTACTGGAATGATTCGTCGAACTATTCGACAAGCACTGACGTGAATACGAACAAGCTAGTGTGAACGCCGTATAACAGTTTCTAGCTCTGAACTATCACTTTGGCCCTCTCATAGGTATAAAGGAAAGTACATTAGAAGGAACTCAAGATAAACTGACACGGAATTCTGTTAACTTACCAAATAAGATTTCCGTCGGCTCCCTTCCATAATCATTTACGTGCGAAATTAGAGTTGTGGTTTCTTGGGATACCAGTTTCTTGTATTTATGAACATCATCGTCAAAACTTTTAACTTCTGATGTTTTGTAGACCGGCAACCTCACATTCATAAGATCGTAAATGTCTGAAGTGAAGCCGTCCAGCGTAACCGTCAACACTCTGTTTTTCACGGTCGAGCATTTTCCGTTAGAGAATATTTGTTTAATTTTGTGTAAAATGCTATTAGGTGATTTTCCAGTGTCGCGTTTCGATTTGTGTTTTTTGAATTTGTGGAAAAATCCTTTGAACGGTTTCTTGGTTTTCGAAGTTTCGACTAAATTTACTTTTGCGATAGCGACATTCTTGTTAGGCCCCTTCAGTTGGGATGTATCACTTTTCTTTGCGGTATCACTTCTTCGTACTCTGGAGCTTTGGTTTTTTGAGTTAGAATGAGAATTTACTGACTTTTTACTTAGCCACGATGGTTTTTGAATGGCAATCAAACGCTTCTTGAAATAATTGAAAGAAGGAAGGTTTGTGGGGACAGTTGTCGTCTGTACATCGCCGTATTTATCCAAATTTATATCTGGAATTAAAAACACGTCATATAGCTTTTTTTTCTTATAAGGACCTAAATGTGGACCGGACAAATGATAAATTTGAAAAGATTCCCAGCAATTTACACCAAATATGAAATTTATACACTACAGAATTTGCTGCTGAGAGGGTGCGAAAGTATTATTTGTATTGCAAAATTGCAAAGCAAATGCAACTGACCTGAGTCTGCGGATGGATCAAACTCTGAAGGTAGATCAGTAGTTTCATAAGATTTGTTATAGATTTCAGTCAATGGCACCTGCGGTATCTTCTCCAGTATAAACTTGCCAATATCATCAACATTGTGGTGCTTATGCGCCTCGTACAGGACAGAGTCTGAACAGTTCGCTTTGGCCATATCTCTCTCGAAGTTTAAATAATATTTGAATCCGTTTACAAAGTCTTTATAATGTAGTTTATTTGTGAGCGTATCATAACGGCTGTCGAGGAGATGAGGTTCTCGTTTCCGTTCGTAAAGCTCGATTTTTCGTCTATGCCGACTTTTCTTCTTTGCTGCAACTTTATTAGATCCAGGCTTAACCTTACTCTTACTTTTGTCTGTGTGATGATTCATATTAACAGTTGTTGCTTCTGTAGTAGTCTTCACGCTCTTTATTTTACTTTTAGGTAACTTGGTGTGCTTTGCGAGATTTGGTATGCGCCCTTTAGTTTTCGCAACACACTTTGTCTTTTCTGTAGGATGAGTATGCTTAAAGTAGTCTTTGAACCTGAAATACTTTTTCTTAACCTTTTTCTGTTCTTCCATTTGTCCTTTTACTTTTCTTCGTTTCTTTTTTGCTTCCTTTGTTTTCATATTGTATAAGTCATACATTTTGTCCGCTTTAGTCGTTGCGCGTGTATGTGCCTTGGTATTCGCGTATAAGTGTCCTTTGATTATATTCATGGTATTGGTTTTTAATGTAGAAAGTTGGTTATGAATCATTGTGCTGTAACCGGAATCCGTGGCAAAAACCATGCCGCCTCTTTCCAACGGGGAAACAGCAACTTGCTGCATATTTCTACGTTTTAAATTTGTAAGAAATTTCTCTAGGCGTGCTGTGCTTAGACCTCTAAAAGGGGCCTTGATAAGCCACGGTCTTCCTTGGCTTACAGGTTGAGAGTTCGTGATTCTAGAATGGGGATCTACAACAAAGTGTTTGTCAACATGTACATTTAATTAAAGAGTGATCTATCCATATGCATCAAAGAATGTGATTTGGCCATATGCCAGTGACTCCAATGAAGTTTTTTTTTTTTTTTTTTTTTTTTTATACCTTTAGTTTTTGTAGCTTTGCATCTATGGAAATATGTTATTGATTGGAAGGCCTTAGGGTGGGTTGCACCATGCACAATTAACGAACTGATCAACGTTAAATATAGCGACGGAGCTGTCATCCCATAGAAAACTGTCAAATTTTTCATACAAGATTTTTTAACGATGACGTTTTTTTTACATTCTTTAAAAATGCACTTGAAATACATTGCAGGCAAGTACCTCTAATCTACTTACTTACTTACAACTATACAGTGAAGTTTTCAAGCTGTATTACATAAATCACATTTAATCCTTTAAATTAAACTTTCAAGTTTACGGTGCAAACACACACTTGGTGGAATTCAGCTACCATAGGCCAAAATCAGCAGAAAGGCGGAAATTTGTCTAAGGTGACTGAATTTTTGTATGGAGTTCATAGACAAAATTCAGCCAGCAGGTATGATCTATGATAGCTGAATAGGCCATTAAGTGACCATTAGCGCCTTAAATGACCATTGGCCCAATCGTTTGCAGATCTAAAGGTCCGGTCTACAACAAGCCTTCCGACCAAGGCCATTTTGTTAGTTTACAAGCCGTGAAGTAGGTGGCAACCAAATTATATGAACCACTGACCGACTTCAGGTTAACCTTCCCTTCAACCTTCGGAAGCTATGTTGGCACCTAGAATACACTCAAGGGACGCAGCTACAGTCGTGGCCAGATAATTAAGGACAAGATTATTTTTGCCATACAACTGCATACAAATATGACATTTTAAATTTGATAAAAATATAAATTTTGCTTATGCTGTTTATATTTTAAAAATTACTGACGTATCCGTGTTTAAACAAGGCTTAATATGGGCTATAAACATCTTCCATAAAATTTGAACTTTAAAAAATACAGACGGTCAAATCAACACTTTTTATAAGTTCATTCTATAATTAGGAACGATGTATGAAAATCGTTCCTAATTACAAAAAGTATTGATTTGACCGTCTGTATTTTTTAAAGTTCAAAATTTATGGAAGATGTTTATGGCCCATATTAAGTCTTGTTTAAACACGGATACGTCAGTATTTTTAAAAATATAAATAGCATAAGCAAAATTTATATTTTTATCAAATTTAAAATGTCATATTTGTATGCAGTTGTATGGCAAAAGTAATCTTGTCTTTAATTATCTGGCCACGACTGTATATGCCGATATAACAAGATCACAATATCGCTTGCTAATTTGCCTCTATTGCCACATATTGGGCCATATTGGCCAATCTAATGTTGCGATTACACTTACACGCGAGTAGCGAGCCGAATGCGAGTCTTCGTTTCGCACGCACACTCGCGCACGTGTTCGAGTCGGCGAGTACGAGGAGACGAATGTGTGAATGAACGCACATTCGTGTTGGCACTCGTACGCGAATGATTCGTCGAACTATTCGACGAGCACCGACGTGGGTGTGAAAATGCAAGTGTAAGCCGTATAAGGGCAAAAACCATTCGACAATGTTGCGAGTTTTTAATTACCTTTACGCGATTATCACACTGGCACCGCAACCGGATGCGACGACGGTGTGCAAGCGTGACTGCGCTATACACATGCGGAGCGCTATCTCGCTCGCGCAGCGCATGCGGACACCGCCTTAATCTACTTACGTGCTGTGTGGACATCCTGTCCGTTGTCCATGTACACATTGGACTGGAAATCGTCGCCGTCATATAACTCTGGTTTAGTGTCACTTTTAGATATAGTATCGCATCTTACAAGCACCATTAAATAAAATAAACTGTAAAACATAAAATACAACATTATTCAAGGTTCCGTTTCATTTGCGGGCCTTTTGAATGTGGTGACGGCCGGACGGAGGTGTTACGGCCACTATACCACCTAAGAGCAGATCACATACTATCTAGGAAAGAAGATAAAGTATATTGTTGGCGAGGCTGGTACACCGCTTAAAGATGGACGAGTAAGTTTGAGGGACGAGCCGTCAGGGGAGGCCCTCTAACATACGAGTCCATCTTTAGCGTTTTCACGACTACTGCGAGGAAATTATGTACCACAATAATTCGTTATGGTACCAGAGTAGCAGATCTACCACCAAACAATTAAAATGGTGCCTTCTAAATTTATGAAAAAATATCTAATAGAAGCGAAACCCTCCTCCCCGAGCACCTTGCACTGGCGCTCAGGGAAGAGGACTGTACAATTTACTTTTTACGCTACGAATGGTCGAAAGTCACTTAGTGGCTCTTGCCAACCCACGGACTAGATCCGTGGGCCAACCAATGGGATGCTTGGATTTAGATCATATTTTACCACATTTCCGAACAATGGGGTGAAAAAGAAATTGGTTGAAGACTACGCAGATCGCTCGATCATTGATTTTAATTATGTCATTGGATTGGAGGGTCATGATTAATTAATTATGTTGGCTAAGACATGGGAGCGCACTAATATATCATGACGATATAGTCGACATCTGCGGTGAAGTATAAAAGCGATCTAAGGTAATGGTTGACCACACATTGGGCCAACGTTGGCCAATCTAAAGGAGGGAGTTATGCGTTAGAGGGAGGAAGAGATATCACGATCTCGTTCTGTGTCCCTTAGATTAGCCGACGTTGGCCCAATGTGTACAGTGGGCTTAAGTGGCGGAAGAGCTGGACGAGACTGCGATATCGCTTGCTCTCTCTGACGCATAACGCGTCCCTAAGATTGGCCGATGTTGCACGTTGGCCCAATGTGTAGTAGACAGAACAATGAGTAGGATCTTAATCCTCCAAATAAAATAAACTGCCTGTGAATCCTGTAGAAATTTAACACACTGGCCTAAAACGTCTAGAACACATTTGACATTTCTGAACTTTCTGGAAAATATGCATAACACTGCTTTTTTAAATAACACTCACCATATAAAATTAATTAATAACATTAGAGCTCTTATATAAATTAAGTAAAATATTTATTGAATTTTTACGTTTCATTCTTGGAAATGTCAGTATTATTTCGATTTTCTGTCATTTAGAGGAAGAAATATGACTGTTTGTGGTAAGATTCTTCTTCGAATGTAGGTCGATTGCGATGAAGAACATTTGCAGTTACACAAATAAAGTAACATCTGAGGGCTTTTGATATTCCGTAGGTACTTACTAAATAAATTGATATAACTCTGTAATTGAAAACATTACACACGAACTGAAATTATATTTTTAATAATCGAACTTCATCGAAGTAGCGATTCCGATTTCCGATCGGCCTCTTGGCTCGATTCATGTAAGGATATAGTTGCCAGGGTCAAAATCTCAAAGTACTTCGATTGTCTATGGGAAAAAAATGATGTTTCATTAAAAATTATGAGCAATTAACGTCAAGCAACACTAAATTTTAAACGTCAAAAAATCAAAAAAGCCGCAAAGGCGATCGTAGTTTATTTAGTTTTTAGTGTTATTTGTTTAATTATTATTAACATAAACTCCTAAAGAGTGCTCCAACCATAATTTTATCTAGTCTTAGTTGTATGTACGGTATTTTAGCTCGCAATTCCAAAGCATTGACCATGTTATTGTGCCATAAAACTGTTGATTGACGATCCTTTGTTTGCAACTTGCCTATTTAAGCGTCTGTGGACCAATGATTAAGTGTTTTGTGGACTAGAAAACCATTATTGCGCGCTGTTTTTGCTTATACAGCTTCGGAGGCAGGTATTTCGAGGTTTAATCTCGCTAAATCGTCGACCATAGATTGTGGTTTGTTGTAATATTTCGTAACACTGCGCCTTGTGTATTGTGCGTGAAACATGGTTGTATTGCTCAATTTTGGCCGTGGAAGCGTTTCGAGCAGCCTGAAACATGGAGCTGGCGGTAAAAACATAAGATTCCAATAAGAAATATAAGGATGTCAGCAATAGAGACGAAACAAGTGTGGCCCCACATATCGCGGGGTAACCTTGACGAGAAATACGAGAAGTGTCGAAATATTACCGAGGAGATATACAAGAGGATTAACATAACATTTCAAATCAAAAAGCTGGAGACGGGGACACAAAGTGATGATTCCAACCAAAGGTATTTACATTATTTTCCTCTTTTTACTGATATACATGCTTAATGAAAAGTGTAATAAGTGGTTGATTTTAGATCAATATGGTAAGACAATATACAAAACCCTGATTTAAATGCTAATGATAGTATCTCAATTTACCATTTTATTGCAATTTTGTGGTATTTTACTTTAAAAATACCAGTCAATTTACCTTAAATTTACCAGTCACTATTCTGTAAAGAAAAACATTATGAGGAAACTGAACCTAATCCCAACAAGGCCTAGCTTCGCCTCTGGGTTGGAAGGCCGGTCATGTCTGAAAATATGTATACATTTAATGTGATAATAACATGTATCCAAGAATTAGAAACAACAAATTGTACGCCAAACACTGGCTGATAGTGACGCACTACATGCAAAATAATATCATTATCAATACTCACTTTCGTACAATAAATTATTTGTATTTGTATTTACTTAGTAATAGAGTTGTGGCAACATATTTTTATCACTCTAAATGTATCCATCCGTCCCAGTTTCCCCGGATTTGTCCTAGTTTAGTGGCCGTCCGGGGGGTTATAAAAAAGTAAAAGGAGACTTTTTATGTGAGGAAACACCAAAGCAATTGTTTTTTTAATAATATTATTTTCGGACACGTCCGGGGAAAAAATGCGATTTACGCCAAATGTCCGGGTTTTTTTTAAGTCCGGGTTCTTTAAGTTTTTAAGGGTTCAGCAAATTTAGAGATGGCAGCCCTAAATGTATCCATGTTTTCAGACGTCACTGGCAAAATGACAGCTGCTTTCGTAAAAACTGGTGCCTTTGTCAATTCATAGGATTAGTTGCGAAACCAACCCCAGGCTCAATTAAACTGGCAAAAAAGATTGGGACAACGATTAAGAGGATGATTATGATTAATATTTATTAAATTGGTACTACTAATGAGTACTACTAGACTAGACTACTGTCAATTTGTATGTAAGTATTCGGGAATGCAACCCATTTCTGAAGTTTACTGCTACATTGGCAATTGTCATTGATAATAATGGTAAATGTGCCACTTTCAACCAAAAGGCGTGTCCACACCTGACGCACCGCCTCGCGCGGAAATTGCCACGCGAGGCAGCTTGGACACGAGCTTGGCTAGTGTAGATGTGCCTCGCTAGCCAAGGTGCCTCGCTAGCCAAGGTGCCTCGCACGGCAATTTCCTCGCGAGGCGGTGCGTCAGGTGTGGCACGTCTAAATAGGTATTGTTGGTAGTTACCAAGGCACTATTGCTTCAATCAATGCCACAATATATATGTCAAACTGTTCTTGTTCCAAACAACATTAAGGTACAAAATTCTTTCTTGAGAGCAGTTCATTGATCCCAGAAAAAAATATCTATGGCGAAAGACATCGAAAGCGGAAATTGTATATGGTGGCATAAACAAAATTTATCTGGAAGTTGCATGTTTATCACTACATAGTATAAAACAAAGTCGCTTTCCGCTGTTTGTCCCTATGTATGCTTAGATCTTTAAAACTAAGCAACGGATTTTGATGTGTTTTTTTTAATAGACAGTGATTCAAGAGGAAGGTTTATATGTATAATACATGCATAATATAGTAGAGAAACAATGATAATTTTAGAGGTTTCTAATATGATGTCGTATTCACATTTTTTGCGCTTATATTGCAAATGCTGGCTGAACCCTACGAGATAGATCAAAATAATGTACTACAGTATTGTACACCTTAAAAAGGTCTACAAAAAAGTCTGCGATGGTATACGTCTATCTCTTAGGGATAACCCACAATAACCATTTTTTTACCTGTGCGAAGCCGGGGCGGGTCGCTAGTTGTAATATGGCATTCACTATCAAACCACCATCCAATTTCATCATAAATATTCATATAGAAGGTGAAATTAATTGCAACCTTGAGCAATCTCATTAATGCTGCTATAAAAAGATTTTAACCTTGAAATTATCTATGGTGTAATACAAAAATTGCGAGTTTTTATGGTCATTGAAAGTTCTTATCAATCAGTATTTGATAACTTTCAAGCAGATTACAAAGAGGAAATAATCTGTTATAGACGATTATCACAATGGCGCCACAACCGGATGTAGCGACGGTGTGCAAACGTGACCGCGCTATACACCTGCAGAGCGCTATCTCGCTCGCGCACCGGTGCTGCATGCGGAAGCCGCAGCACTGTAAAAGCCGCCATACTCTAATTAACTCCCTTAACTAATATGAATCAAAAAACAAAACCGGCCAAGTGCGAGTCGGACTCGCGCACCGAGGGTTCCGTACAAACCTGTAGGTTTGATATGAATTTCAATTTAATACCTCCACGCGTTTACGAGGATAAAGGTAGTAAGTTTAAAATTTTAAAAAATATTTAATTTTGTATGATTTTACTAAAAATGTCTACTTTTTGTAATTTTTCCATTGTCTATGTTATATGACGTTGCTTCGTGCCAAATTTCAAGTTTCTGAGTTCACGGGAAGTACCCCGTAGGTTTTGCGAGTGCTGAAAAACTCTAAAATTTGCAGCATACGCAAACGACTATCTTTTGATTGCGTTAGCTTTTAAGTTCGATTTTTTCTCCAAGGGACAATAGACCTGAGTATTTGATTTGATTTTAATTTCAGCTTGATACCTCCACGCGTTCCTGAGAAAAATGGTCTTGACAGACAGACAGACAGACAGACGGACAACAAAGTGATCCTATAAGGGTTCCGTTTTTTCCTTTCGAGGTACGGAACCCTAATTATGAAATCGAATAATATACGAACGCCTAAACCGATTTTGATAAAACAAGTCTTAGATCACTTGAAAGAAGAAGTAAACCTGCTATCGAATAAAATACACAGACTTCCACGACGGACAGACAGACGACAGACGGACTTCCAGCGTGAGACTCAAACATGGCGGTTGTATCTTGTGAATAGTTTTTATTGTTTTTGTTCATTTACGTAGTTTGTTAATTTTCATAAAAGCGCTGGTGGCTTGGCGGTAAGATGTCAGACTTTTAATCCGGCTCAGCTCGCGGTTCAAACCCGGCTCGTACCACTCAGGTTTTCGGAACTTATGTACGAAATATCATTTGATAATTACCAGTCCCTTTTCGGTGTTTGAAAACATCGTCAAGAAACCAGATCTAATCCCAACAAGGCCTAGTTTCCCGTCTGCTCCTTTAAGGCCAGAATGCAGTCGCTTTTGTAAAAACTAGTGCCTACGACAATTCCTGGGATTAGGGTGCCGAGCGAACTCCAGGCTCAATAGCTGGGACAAACTCTAGGAGGAAGAAGTTCATTTTCGTAGTTCAGTGTGTAATATTGACAGCTTGTTGTGTAGTGATCTAACACACAAGCGTGCAGTTAATAGGCGGGTCCAAAGCTGACGCACCGCCTCGCGAGCAAATTGCCGCGCGGGGCAGCTAGGCTAGTTAGTGTGGACGTGCCTAGCCCGAGGCATTGCGGCCGCGCGTGCGTTTGCCTCGGCCGAGGCACGTCCACACTAACTAGCCGAGCTGTCTGGCGCGGCAATTTGCTCGCGAGGCGGTGCGTCAGGTGTGACTCATTGGTGGTTCATACAATATAGCTGGCAACAACTGTCGCTCAGTTGAAGGGGATTGTTGTATGCCGTTTCGCACACGCTTAAGTGTCTCTGTGATCGGTGGCATCACTCAAATGTTAGAAATATTCATGTAAATGCTTTTTTTTATAAAACGTCTTGTCTATGGAAATGTTTCTTAAATAGATTTTAACTCAGCACTGTTGTGTTATATTATAACTTAGTAAGTTCGATGTTTATACTTGACTATGAACATATTCTTTTTCACCATTATTTTATTTAAACTATATTGCACAAAAGAAAAACTTGATGTACAAATGGCGGACTTAATGCCAGGAGGCATTCTCTACCGGTCAACCTTATTTTTAACCGACTTCAAAAAAGGAGGAGGTTCCTAATTCGACTGTTTTTTTTTGTATGTATGTTACTCGATATCTCCGAGAATCGTGAACCGATTTTCAACATATTTTTTACTTCTTACTTACCATTCACTTGTTTAAAATTCATAAAATCTACAAACAAGTTTATGTTAATAAAATGTAAATCCAAGGCTGAAACTGGTTCCACATATATATACCGCCATTCAAATGCATTAGTTATTAGATCGTATAATTTTAGAATCCTGTTTATTGTAAAAATAGAAAATGACCATAAAGGCGAGGCGACTAAAGAGATTTCTATTTTGTTTTTTATGTGACTGCTGAAGGACCATGTTTTTCGAGAGTATGTATGTATGTATTGTTCTTTAGCACGCCCTACAACCCTCGTTTTTAGGATTCCGTAGCTTAGTTATCCTTGTAGTTTTAGTTATCCTTGTTTATATTAACAATATCAATATCAAAGTAATAATTTAATTTCAATGCATTCAGAACTACTGATTTACAAATAAAATAGAGATGCGCAAAACGCTTCACTGAATTGAAAAGATTGATTCATATCTTTCGCTCGCGGAGATGTATCACTCATTTCGCTTAGTATTAGATCTGTTTGCATATTCGTATTGTCTCACTCGTTTGACTCGGCCGGCGGGCTGTATACTTGTTGTGTCATCGACGTGGTATTAAAAAAAAGTTAAGAATGAGAATAAACGCGCCAATGAAATGCATAGATGGCGGAGCAATCGTAAAAAAATCTTGTTCTTTTTTTTAAATGTTTTGTTAATTGCTTTGGATATGTCAATGCCATACAGTCTATAGCAGGGGTGGGCAAACCGCGGCTCGCGAGCCGCATGCGGCTCTTTGAAGGGTCAGTTGTGGCTCTTCGAGTTCCCCTCAATAAAAAAAAACAGATATACAGTAAAAAAAAACATAAAACAGACAGCCCTATGAGCTTCCAAAAATTCCATATTTTTCGCCATCAGGCTCTTTGTCAAAAAAGTTTGCCAACCCCTGGTCTATAGTAAAGAGACCCGAAACTGCAAGTAGGGTGCCAAAAAAACCCCATTTACTATCTGTAGGTTTTTATCTTAATTTTTTTCTATTTCAGTGACGCAATTGACAGCAACGAACTTAGCAACGAGACGGACTTGTTCGCGTGCGACAAGAGCAGCATATCGAGCTCTTCGGAGCCCGAGCCGGAGCCCCAGCCGAGACCCGCGGTGCTCGTCAACATCAATAATAATGAGGAGAAAAAAAAACAAGCGGCAGTCTCCAGGCGGCCGAGGAAAAGGTTAGTCACTATAGTAGTATCATAGAGGCAGGGCAGGACAGACAAGACCATGTGACAAGAGCAGCATATCGAGCTCGGAGCCCGAGCCGGAGCCCCAGCCGAGACCCGCGGTGCTCGTCAACATCAATAATAATGAGGAGAAAAAAAAACAAGCGGCAGTCTCCAGGCGGCCGAGAAAAAGGTTAGTCACTATAGTATAGTAGTATCATAGAGGCAGGGCAGGACAGACAAGACCATGTGACAAGAGCAGCATATCGACCTCGGAGCCCGAGCCGGAGCCCCAGCCGAGACCCGCGGTGCTCGTCAACATCAATAATAATGAGGAGAAAAAAAAAACAAGCTACAGTCTCCAGGCGGCCGAGGAAAATGTTAGTCACTACAGTAGTATCATAGAGACAGGGCAGGACAGACAAGACCACGTGACAAGAGCAGCATATCGATCAGCATTTCTTCTGGATCCCATCATCACAATCGTGACCTCATGACAATTGGGCCCAACTGTAAATACCCTATCAAACAAAAAGAGAATTTTCCAAATTGGTAAACCTGTCTTCGAATAATCGGTGAACAATTGAACATACATTTTTTTATACCACGACGGTGGCAATCAAGCATACGGCCCGCCTGATGGTAAGCAGCTACCGTAACCTATGGACGCCTGCAACTCCAAAGGAGTCACATGCGCGTTGCAAAACATAAAATAACAACAAAAAACAAAGATCCCGACGAGTTGAGAACCTCTTGAACTCGATTGAAAAAGACGACTTCACTTAGGCTACATCTTACCCTTACCCAAAATACCCTTTCAAACAAGGCAATTGTTTTTCAAAAAAATCATGAAGGTGTGACGTTTTTTGTCGATGAACACTTTTGAGAAATAACTTTATCTATTTTATCTACACCCATATCATAAATCCTCTATTCTGCGTTCGGAAACCGTATGTAATTACCACCATTATTGCAACCAGTAACGTAACATCAGTGTATTATCTGTGACAGTGTGGTAAAAACGTATGAAAATTCATTACCACGTCGATATAACGGTAACGTAATCAAAATCCAGCCCTCCTCCCCGACCGCCGGCACAATCGAGTTGGCCATAGCGGTGCAAAGGCAGTCTAATGCATTCTAATGGTTCCCGAACACGTCATTTAGGATTTATAATATGTGTGTAGATAAAGCAGTGTATGCAACTGTACGTAATTAGGCCTTATTACGTAACAGTTACATAATAGTCGTTTATCTACACTCATATTATGAGTTAAAAATGAAGAGTTCGGAAACCATAGAATGACCGCCATTGCACCGCCATGGCCAACTCTTGTGTGCCGGCGGTCGGGCGGGCGCGTGCCGTTGGTCGGGAAGGAGGACAGGATTTACATTATGTCATCAAATTCGATGTTCTAAATTTAAAACTCATAACCTATCAATATTTGAGCATGTAAAGTTAAAATGTGACAATTTTAATTGAAGTAAATTCAAAATTGGTCAATAAAACTAATCCACAGCGCAGGCTTCGTCAAAAAGGATACAAAAAGTTAAAATTACGTTACTGCCACAGATAAAAAGCTAATCATAGTAAAATCGGTTGTGGTAATGCTAGCCATTGTCTACCGTTTTTAGGGTTCCGTAGTCAACTAGGAACCCTTATAGTTTCGCCATGTCTGCCCGTCCGTCCGTCCGTCCGTCCGCGGATAATCTCAGTGACCGTTAGCACTAGAAAGCTGAAATTTGGTACTAATATGTATATCAATCACGCCGACAAAGTAGTAAAATAAAAAGTGGAAAATTTTTTTTATTAGGGTACCTCCTCCCCTATACGTAAAGTGGGGAGTGATTTTTTTTTTCATTTCAACCCTAACTTGTGATAAATTGTTGGATAGGTATTTAAAAATGAATAGGGGTTTACTAAAATCATTTTTCGATAATGTAAATATTTTCGGAAATAATCGCTCCAGAAGTAAAAAAAATATGCGTCCCCTCCCTCTAACTTTTGAACCATAAGTTTTGAAAATATGAAAAAAATCTCAAAAGTAGAACTTTATAAAAACTTTCTAGGAAAATTATTTTGAACTTGATAGGATGAATAGTTTTTGAAAAAAAATTACAAAATAATTTCTGAACTAAGTTTGTAATTTAACCGTATAAGCAGGTGTTTATTGTACCTGTAATTTCTACAAAATTACAATGAAATGACGTGCTTTCAAATAAAGTAAAAACGGTGAAAATCGGTTCACGCAATAAATAATTATTCCATAAAAATCATCTTCCATACTTTAAGCTCGCGCGCAATAGTTTACTTAATTTGCCGATAGATGTCGCTGTACGTGGAACTCTCATATCATATCCTACATGGCGGTGTTATTAACTCTTAAGTGGGGACACTTTCTGTGACGGACGGAAAACTACGGAACCCTACACTGAGCGTGGCCCGACACGCTCTTGGCCGGTTTTGAACACGTTTTAGAGGACTTACAATGTGAGTGTAGATAAACTACAATTAGGAATATGCATGATTTTTTTGGAAGACGTCATTCGATTCTATTTCCCTGTAGATTCAAATGTCTCTAATAAACCTACTATCTATGATAGCCCTGAAACGTCAAAAATGTGAAAATACGTTCGCGTCTGCGCCGCGCGTCAAAACGCCCCATACAAAAAGTGTGAGGTTTGTGACGTCACAGGTTGGAAGGAACAAGTTTTTGGAAGATTTTTGTAATTTTAGGCACGAAAAAATGCGTTTAGCTATACATATAGTTGTCATACATTTTTTTTTCTTGTTAGAACATAAGACATAAGTAATCGAACTGAAGTTTCGAAAATACATTTGAGGTATAAAAAAAAATGCCTAAAATTTTACGTTTTTAAACAGCAATATCTTTAAAAAACTGTTAAAAATTATTACGGATTTCCACTTATTTATATTAATTTGGGGTTGTTGAACGTGTTTATGCAACAAATTCAATTAAATATTTTTCACGCATGTTCTCCATTGTTGTATGTCACCAGATTCCGTAAACGGGTGAAGAAGCGGCCGGTGCTCGAGCCGGACTCGGACGCGTCCAGCGACTCGGCCGCGCCGCTCAGCCGCATGCTGGGTGAGCGCGTGGTGCCCAACATAGTCATCATCACTAAAGGTGGGTCAATGCAATTTTTCACTTCTCATGCTCGTAAAGTTCTACTTTAAGTCGTATAAAATATATAAAATCGCATTTTAAGCTCTAGGGCATAAAGTAAAATTTTCTTCTAATACTTAAGAATGTGGCTCAACAGCCAAACAGAGTCAAAATACGAGTATATTGCACAATTTAATTGAGCAGTAAAATTTCGTAGAATACTGAAACTTGTTCGTTTATTATATTCTTGCTATAATTATTTGAATTGCGTGTTTTCTATAATTAAATAAATGAAATCAAATAAAATAGGAGTTGATAATGGTTTAGAAATGATCTGAAATGTTTTTATGACTTGGCAGAAAACAAGTATCTATGTCTAAATTCCCATGTTAAAAATAAAAAAAAAAACAATAAAAAATTAATTGGTGGCAACCATATTTGTTTTCATTGTAATATTTTTGTTACAACTTGAAATTGTTTTACGATTACCGATAAATCGCAATTGAAGTGAAAATTAGAGTGTAACCCTCGTCCATAAAACCCATTTTACACTCGACTTTATATCAATCCTCGCTCGCAAGCTCGCTCGGATGGATAAACGCCTCGCGTAAAATCGTACGTTTTATGCACTTGTTGTACAATCTACTATTATAATTGAAAGAAAAATGGAAAAATTCACCGCGTCAAGCATGATTCGAACTTGCGACCTTTCGAAACACCGGTCTCCCTATGACGTAAGCAAGGAAGGAACCGATGGAAATATTCACCGAGGTTGAGTAAGCGTCGATGGCTCAGTTGGTCAGAGCGGTCGGACCGGTGTTCCGAAATGTCGCAAGTTCTAATCTTGCTCGAGGCGGTGAATTTTTCCTTTTTTCTTTCAATTATATAATTAAAATTTTCGCTTGCAGACGTTTCTGCTTAATACAAAATTCATTGAGTCAATACAATACAAAGGCGTTTATTTCATGACTTTTTACAGATGTTGATTATTGTTGGGTTTGTTGTTGTTGTTCTTGTTGAGACAGACTGTTAAGAGAGTCGATAAGTTACAATTTACCATATACAAGATATCTCTATACTCCGCTTAGCGCGTTATTTCTTTGAAACCTGCTGCCAAAAAGAAGGGGTGCGGGAGGGGAACACGCAATGCTAGACAGGGAACGCGGGATTATTCCGTGGGGCGTTAGAGAAATACAGACATTAATGGTTGCCATGGAGACGTACCTACTATGTTTACTGTCACTTCCAATATTAGTGTCTCATCATTATAGTCATTAATAGACTGAAATTACTTCGAGCGTGGCAGCGGAGGTCGCCCGGCTATGCGGGGTCTTGGGTTAATTAGTCTATGCAATTTACCTTTGTCTGGAAGCAAAGCACGTGCCGTCGCTTTATAATCTCATGGTTGTCGCTTCGCGGTTTTCAAGGGTACAGAATCTAAAATGATGACTGTTTAAAATAATGGCATGCACTTTTTCTTGAAATTTTACATTACACAGGGTGAAATATTAATCACCGTTGATATTGAGAGAGGTGATTAGGTAGGCTATAGGTACTGAACAACTTTTACTATGGGACTCACTCCGAAATCGCGAAAAAGATAGCTTACATGGACAATGTCTATACAAAATCGCGTTCCTCTAAACTTCAGGTTATACGTCTGTTTTTGGTACTAAGTGCTGCAGCGCCACCTGTCGAGTTTTTCTGCCGGCGTTAATCGCCGAACAAAATGTATGTGACTGTGACTTAGTGTTTATGGTGATCGATAGAAGTGATGGATTGGCAGTGTCTATACGCGATTTCGTATAGACACTGCCAATCCAGTCTTATATAGGGAAGATGCAGCTATAAAATTTACCATTATTCTGTAATCAAAATGTTGAAAAAACATAAAATAATAGCTATTGAAATGTACTTTAGTTTATACTGATTTCAAATAATAATTAAAATTTAGTAATGTGAAACGGAACGTGTTTTAATCCACCAATCAGCGCCTGGTGACGTCACTCCTGTTACGACAACTAATGGGGTTGGCATCTGTCTATGGGATTTGGCTTAAAGGGCTAGCATCCAGGTCAAAAAAAAAATACAAGAATTTGACACTGGACGAACAAATATGGCGAGTGACACACATGAGTGACGTCATAGGAACTGTAGATCGGTTTAGGCGCGAAAATTTAAATAGTCAGTTTGTAACAGCAATTTTTGACTATAAATTATAGTATTTTCATTTTTTAATAAACTCGTGGTCTATTCTACGTGCTATTCTTTCAAATGAAGGCATAAATGAAAATATTGCATCTTGCCTATTATCCTTGCTGTAGGGTTAGGTCGATTTGTGTAAGATTGTCCCATAATATTTATTATTCCAATTAAACTTTAATATTCCAGACGCCAAGCCCCGTATCAAAACGCCGGAGCGGAAACCGTCGACCAAAGACAAGGAGCGTGAGACCAGAGACAAGGAAGCCATAGAGAAGGAGGGGAAAGGTAGCGACCTGAAGGCGTGTAGTATGTGTAGTCTATGCTTTAGAGGCGAAAGAGGATTAAGGTAAATATTTTTTATACCAATCACCCTAACCTATAGTGTTCCTGCTGGTGAGTAAAGTTGCCAAAGAGCTCAAAGAGGACCCAGTGTGTTGACGATGAGGGACCTTCTTGTTCCTTTAGCCATCAACGCAGTGAATCCTCCTTTTTGTAAATGGTCAGCAGCGTTATAGGTTACGGTAGCTGCTTACCACCAGGCGGGCCGAATGCTTGTTTGCCACCGTCGTGGTATAAAAAAAAACATGCATAATATAATATAGTAGAAAAACACTTGAGTTTTAGAGGTTTCTAATGTGATGTCGTACATAAACACATTTTTTTGCGCTTACATTGCAAACGTTGGCTGAACCCTACGAGATAGATCAAAACAATGTACTACATTATTGTACACCTTAAAAAGGTCTACAAAAAAGTCCGCGATGGTATATGTCTATCTCTTAGGGATAACCCACATTAACCATTTTTTATCCCGGGCGAAGCCGGGGCGGGTCGCTAGTTTGTTAAAATAATTTGTTATTTTTGCAGACGCCACATGAATATGACCCATATTACGCCAGACGACCCCAGGAAACGAGACAGAGACAGCAGTCCCGCTTAAACGACAAACGGCTGACGAACTCGCTGTCTCACTCTAACAAATATGTTACAACACCCCGTCGGAGTTCGTTGACCCGTTAAGCAAGTAGTTTATAAAAACATGAGAGGTTGCATGTAGGTTTCCATCTAGAAATAAGGTGATCAGTGCCAAAAAATATCACGATTAATCACGAAGGGGGTTGATAAAATATCACGTGTAATCACGAACGGGGATTGAAAAAATATCACGATTAATCACGAAGAGGGTTGAAAAAATATCACGATTAATCACGAAGGGGGTTGAAAAAATATAACGTAATTTTACGTATACATAAAGAAATTTAAAATCAAGTACAGTCAACCAATTTGATTCCTAGGCCACTCTAGAACCTTGTCACAATAGCTAGTTTGATAGCAAATAGGTTACGTTCATACGTATACACGGGCAACTGTCATTACGACAAGGTTCTACAGTGGACTAGGAATCAAATTGGTTGACTGTACGTATGTTATGTAAATGAAATGTATTTGTCGTGCCAACGAATCAATAACTGCACTATTTTCAATAAAAGTACGCGTGATCTTGCTGGGGGTGGGGGTTTACGATTAAATCACTAAAAATCACCACGGGGGAGATGGGGGTAAAAAAGGCACAATATAATCACATGAATTCTGGGTGAGCGTTATAAAAACTTGCAGCATTTATGACATTCAATACACTTGTGTCCTAAAGAAATAGAGACAGATAAGCTGTGAATAAACTCATAATAAGTGAAGCCAGAAAAGTGGGTTAGGTTAGGTTAGAACTGTGAACTCCCCACAGGAACATACTGTTGCCAGAAAAATGGCCTCAAAATGATTTGTATTTGCAACCTGCAGAGTTTTATAAGCTTTTTGTCATGCAGTAAGTATCGAAAAGCTCTTAATAAAAGACATATTTTTTAGAAAAAGCGCATTATTATCAATTTTACCCTTAAATAAAGTTTTAACATGAAACGCCATTACAATTTCTAATTAAACGGTTGGTTAAAATTGATAAAAATGACGTTAAAGTCAAATTATATTAAAGAAATAGAAAGGCGTGAACGTCAAACTGTAATGCCGTCTCTATCTACCATATCAGGAGACCACGTGTCGAAAGAGGACAGATATAGTTAGCGATTCCGTTATCGGTTGGAAATTTTAGTCAATATTAAAAAAAAAGAATTTAAACAAAATCACATGGCTCGGTTGTTTGGCATTGATTTTTACTAATAAAAAAAATGTTGGTACATTATCTATGGGTTTTCACTAGATGGCAACACCGTGGCGAGAGATCTAGCTGTCATAACCACCAATCATGTTTTTTTTTTTCTTTTAATTAATGGCTTTTACTCCTCGCCTATTTTAGCGAGGTGAATTCTGCCAATGTCAAGGTACACTTAGGATTTTATTCATTTCGTAAAATAAAATAAAAGCAACGTTGTTCGGTTAAGGCCTTGTTGATTGTAAAGTGATAGTCTCCATACAAACACGTGGGTGGCCGGGACCCTGGATAACCGTTTGTTCAACTAAAGGGTGGTTACGCGCGTTTTTAGACTAATTCTTCAATTAGCTGCACACTTGTTCGTTACGTCACCGCACAATAAGCTATCAATATTACACACTGAACTACAGAGCAAAAAACAAAAAACTATTCCAAAGACGATGCAGCCAATCTTTTTTTTTTATTGGTGGATTTTGACAGCTGCTGTCAAAAAAACCTCTCGTCACAGTGCTGCCATCTAGTAAAAATCTTTATCGGGAAAACCCTCATTGGAATAGTATTTCAAGATTATTGGCTAAAACACTCAGTTATATGATTTTATTTCAATAATTTTAAAAACCCTAAAATACTACGAAAACGGAATCACGAATACAAATTTAAACGTGCGGTCGGCAGCGACATAGCTCGTTCAGTCGTCGTATGTTTTGTACGAACTGGCATTAATTATATATTTCGCCGACCGCACATTTAAGTTTGTTTTAATATTAAGGATGTTTTGTTTCTTAATGTTAAGGATTTCGGTGTGATTTTTGGACGATTTAAAAATAGTTGAAGTGATATGAGTGGGAATTGAGCATTGGCGGTTGCTTCGTGCTGTCTTGTTTAAAAAAAAGTTATAAAATTAGGTATTAAAACCTTTTTGGATGCTAAAAGTGTGAAGCTAATGAGATCTGATCAGATTTTTTCAAAATGATTACAACGCCATCTACGTCGGCTTTATCGAACGAGAGACCGAAGCGAAGCGAGGTTCTTACATACAACTTCGGACACAACGTTACTGTTAGCTTGTTACCAGGTGGTCCGTGCATTTCGATGGATTTTTGATAGTTGTTCCGCGATAACTTTAGTAACTTTTTTATGTGTTGGGGTTGTAGCAGAAGTCAATATAATTTGAGAGTTCTTATATGAACCAGGCGCGGATGTAGGGGGGGCAACAGGGGCATTTACCCTACGTGCTACGGGGGCCATAGGTGTGGACCGCAAGGTTTTTTGTGAACGAAATTGTCCCCCCTGACACGCAAGGCTCGTATACTACGGGGGCCACAGGTGCGTACCGCAAGGTATTTTGTGAAGGAAATTGCCTCCCTGAATGAAATCCTGTATCCGCGCCTGATATGAACAGGATCAATCGTGACTTTTGAACGTCATTTTGTTAGGAGCATTTGGAAAAATAAATACAAAGCTCGGACTTTAAGTCTCAATTCTTACTTTTGTGTTGCTTTAACGCAATTGAACCCATATAGGCATCTGATCCTCACAACAAAACGAATCTATTGATACCATACATGAAAAAAATCATAAGTAAATTAATTAATTAAATAATTATTATAGGACAATCTTACACAAATCAACCTAGTCCCACAGTAAGCTCAATAAGGTTTATGTTATGGGTACTAGACAACGATATATATAATAGATAAATATGGATAAATACTTAAATACATAGAAAACATCCATAACTCGGAAACAAATATCTGTGATAAACACAAATAAATGCCCTGACCAGGAAACCATAAACTTATATAACTGAGTTGCCCTGACCAGGATTCGAACCTGGGACCTCCTGCTTCGTAGGGTCACTGCCGATTGGGCTAGGAGGCCGTATCATGGCTATTGCAAGACAGTACGAAGCACACCCCGTGGCAGGGTCAAATATCTGTGATTGAAGGCATAATGTGATCGTAGATTAGCTCGCTTGCCGGGCTTGCCATAGACAAACCCTTTTAATCGGAACTTTGAAACTATAAAGTTTTAATTTTAGAAATTAAGGGGTACTTAGAGAATTCAACCAACCGGAGTCGCCATTGACAGGGTCCTCTGCCGAAAACATATGACCAGTGGTCATACACATGTATGGACTGACGTTTATCTGACGTGGCTATTTGTACGTTACGTGCCATACATTTGACGTTCCCCTCCCCCACAAAAAAAATTCGTATAGAAAATGACAGACATGGCTACTCCGGGATGAATTCTCTAAGTCTGGGTAAACTGCTAATAATTATTGAAAACTACACTACATTCAGAATGATATGTGCGAGATAAAAAATAAGTTGAATGCACCAGTTTCACTTGGCATATCATTTTTATTAAAATATACGTTATTGTAAGGTACGCTATGCCTTTTAAAATAATTTACAAAGAAAAGTATTTGATATGAAATAAGAGTCAGACTCGCACTTGACCGCCTTTCAAAAAGGCTTAAAATAAAAACATTGTCTATGGCAAACCCGTCGATATGAATAGAATTGGCCGTTTTTCAGTACAAAAATTCTATTTAAAAATTAGTGTTTTTAAAATTCGTCAAGAAAAATGTCTATCTCTTGCTAGTTAGTAAAATAAGGTGAGTAAGAGGGCGAACATTGATTTATTTGGGCTGGCAATTTCGAAGTGGAGAGATTTAATAAAAGTAGAAACTCCACAGATAATACATACATCGTTCCAACGGTCTTTTTATTTTGATTGCAGCCATAGAAAAGTCGTTTTTTTATACCGGCTGTACACTCTCAAGCGAGAGCACTCGAGGGGGAGCTTTCTTCTGGAGGCAAAGCGAGCGCACTCATGTACAGATATATCAGAGCGGCCACGGTACTCAAAAATATCTGAACATGCACTCTATCGCCTTGACAATAGAGGCGTTGTTCAGATATTTGTGACCACCTTGGCCTCCCCGATATATCTGAAGGCGACTGATGTGCCGTTGGAAAGTTTCCAAAATCGCGAAATTTTCCACTTAAGAAAATTTCGCATTTCTTAAACTTCCAATTTCCAATACTTCTTATGAAATTTTCTGGAAATTTCCGAGAATATTTCCAATTATTTGGAATGTTTCCGCAACTTGCACATCTGTAGATACAGAGCATAACATAAAAATCATAATTTTTTCAATGCCCAGCCCAAATAAGTCAGTCTTGTAGGTAGAACTTTTGGTACGACGGTGTTTTTCGAATGTTAAAAATGTTGCGATTAAAAAGTGTTTTTTTGTTGTCTATGCTAAGGTGTTGCTAGTAAGAAAATAATTAGTTTCAATTAAGTTTTCCATACTTTATGTATGTTCTTTTTTAAATTATTGGTGCTAAGTAATTATTAATTTTATTGAAAAATATTGTATGTGTATGATAATTTCGTTCTGCTTGTCTATACAGTGGGACAATACTAAAGGGGCGATAAAAAGATGTTTTAGTGTAACATTAACTGTATGTAGTCTTTACTGGAGTTGGAAGCGTCCATAGACTACGGTAGCCGCTTTACATCAGACGGGCTGCAGGATTATTTGTAACCATCTTTAAAAAAACGTCATAATAATGACAATTGGATCTAAATGGTTTTAAAATTGTCCCTTCAAGTCTTGTCATACTGTATATTTGATTTTAGCTAGTCAAAAATATTATTTCGAAAATGGAAAGGTTAATATAGATAAATGTAAATGTTTAAGGATTTGCTCTGCATTCAAATATTTGGAAACTGCTGACTAAAATGGTACAGGTTTTATGAGACAACTTATGGTTTGAGAATATTTACATTTCGACTTAGGAGTGGCACACACTTGGTCTGAATTCAGCATACCGATAAAAAATTAAGCCGCTGAAAAAAAAATTTACTCTTTATGTAAAAAACTTAAAAAATCGAACTTTTTTTTTTTGTGAAATTTTGTAAACTTTTTTTTTCATGAAACACAGTTATTGTTTTGTAAAACTTGTATCATTTTTTATATTTATTCGCCTCTGTAACCTATATCAATATCAGTGATAAATTCAGAGATCGGATGGAGTGGCTTCATTGCTCGCAATAATGAGGACATGCCTCTAAAATTAATTTATCAATCAATTAATCTTATCTGATTATTCAATGTAATTTTTTTAGGAATAAATAAATTCGCAGAGGTTTACAAGATGTAACCAAAATACTGGTCCGTTTAAGGACTTTAAGGGCATAATCGGTATCGTGCTACTAAGACTTTTTTTTTGACGTGTAATTATTATTTTTCTGTTTTGCAACACCTACTGACTTATTTTACCTTTTGACCGCTAAGGATTGAACAAAAATGACGCGCTACCGACACCACGTAATCACGTTTTGTCAAGCGAAATTGAACTTTGCGGAAGCCCGCGTAGGTCCCTATTGCATTACAAAGCCTGTCGGCTGTAGCCGTCGTTGGCGTCCATGGCACAACTTTTTGATGTCGGCCACAGCCGACTGTGGCGGTCAATAGGTTAACACAATTCCACTACCTAAAGGTTGTCTGGGAGAAATCGCTTTTTAGCGATAAGACCGCCTGTTGTTTACCTCTATTCTGACTTTATGCATTTTCTGTACTGGTTTTCTTTTTGAGGTGTTCAATAAAGAGTATTTGTTTGTTTTTTTGTATGAGGACGTCGTCCCAGCCGGTCAACCCTCCATACAATACATTTTTTTTTTCTTAGTTTTTCATAATTAGAATACGATACCAAAGACGCTCTTAAACGGATCACTAGCATTTTTGTTACACCTTTGATATCTAAATATATAAAAGAAGAAACTGACTGACTGACTGACTGACATATCAACGCACAGCCAAAACCGCTGGTTCTAGAGATTACAAATTTGGCATGTAGGTTCCTTATAAGGTCTAGGGGTGCACTAAAAAAGGATTTTTCAAAATTCACCCCCTAAGGGGGTAAAATGGGGGTCCAAAGTTTGTATGGCGAATCAAGATTTGTTAGACTATTTTAATTGAAACTTCACAGGAGTATTTCTAACGATAAATGAGTAAACACGTGTTTCAGGTTTTTTGAAAATTCAACCCCCAAAAGGGGCAAATGTGGTCACAAAATCTGGAAATCAACATGGGTGTCGTATCCTTTTTGATTACTTATAGTACGCGGGCGAAGCCGCGGGAAAAGGCTAGTAGAATATATTATTAATTATTCATCATCATCATCATACTACACATACACTACATATTATACATATGGAATACTGTTCTCATCTGTGGGCGGGAGCGCCCCAGTACCAACTTCTCCCTCTGGACCGCATCCAACGGAGAGCGACTCGAATTGTCGGCTGCCGGGATTTTACGGATCGGCTTGACTCCTTGGCGCTGCGTAGAGATGTAGCCTCGCTCTGCATCTTCTATCGCCTCTATCACGGAGAGTGCTCCGAGGAATTGTTCGGATTAATCCCTGCCGCCTCTTTCCGCCATCGTCCTACGCGACAGCATTACCATCATCACCACTTAAATGGTTGGCAGTACTCAACTGTGCGTTTCTCGAGAAATTTCCTGCCTCGCACAACAAAACTGTGGAATGAACTGTCGTCTGCAGTATTTCCGGACCGATACGACCTTCAAACCTTCAAGAAAAGAGCGTATTCCCATCTTAAAGGCCGGCAACGCGCTTGTGACCCCTCTGGTGTTGCGGGCGTCCATGGGCGGCGTTAATTGCTTACTATCAGGCGATTCGTCTGCTCGTTTGCCTCCTATTTCATAAAAAAAAAAAAAAAAATCATCTCTTGCTAGCCGATACGGCTACGGCGACTGCTGCTGGTATCATGGGTTCCTCAGGTGCACTCGAATGTGACTGACATATCCAACTTTTGTGGTGAAAGTACGCCCGCATTTGTCACATGTATGGATCCCATTCATATAGTTGTAGTAGATTTATTATTATTTATGTGGTGTATTTTGACTAAAAGCTTCTTCATTATAAAAAATTTAGTATGTATGACAACGACAACCACTGCTTATTCAACCGACTTCAAGATTTCGAAGGAGGAGGTTATCAATTCGTCGGGATCTTTGTTTTTGCTATTTTTTTTTTTTTTTTTTTTATGTATGTTCACCGATTATTCGAAGACGGCTGGACCGATTTGGAAAATTCTTTTTTTGTTTGAAAGAGTATACTTCACAGTTGGTCCCATTGTAACCATGTCAGGATCTGATGATGGGATCCTGGAGAAATCGAGGGAACTCTTCAACTATTATAGGCACACCTATGGTGATTTGAGTATTTTTTACAGCAGATCGAGCATTTGGTGGAAAGGTGGATGCTTAGTGAAGTCGGTTCTTTTTTGTTTAAAATTATTTTATTTATATTTTGAAAGCATGTGTAAATTGTTATCTCTAGTAACTATAGTAGTTTATGTAACTGTTACGTAATAAGGGTCCTTAAAACATGAGTGTGGTTTTATGAAATGAGCCGCAGGCGAATTTCATAATAAGATCACACGAGTGTTTTAAGGCCTAATTACGTACAGTTGCATACACTGCTTTATCTACACTCATATTATATATATTAAATTAAGTGTTCGGAAACCATAGAATGACCGCCATTGTACCGTCATGGCCTACTCGATTGTGCCGGCGCTCGCGCAGGACCAATCGAGTTGGCCATGGCGGTAACATTATGTTATCAAATTCGATGTTCCAAATTTGAAACTCATTGCTTAACAATATTTGAGCATGCATAGTTAAAATTACGTTACTGCCGCAGATAAGAAACTTATCATAGTTAAATCGTTTGTTGTAATGCTTGTCATTGTCTACGGTTTTTGAACGCATTTTAGAGTACTTACAGTATGAGTGTAGATAAAAATTAATTAATCAATCAAAATCGTTTAATTAATTTTGGAGTCATGTCCACATTATTGCGAACAATGTTGCTATTCGACCGATCCCTGGTGATAATACTGATAATGTAAGGCGACCTGTACAAGTGATCCTTTTTACAAATTTCGCAAACATTTAACAATTCAGTTATTACAGTCGCCATCAGATATATCGGAGCGGCCAAGGTGGTCACAAATATCTGAACAACGCCTCTATTGTTAATGCTATAAAGTGCATGTTCAGATACTTTTGAGTACCCTGGCCGTTCCGATATATTTTCCACGGCTGACCCGATTTTGATAACATGTTTCTAAGATCACTTGCTAGAAAACATGCTTTAAAAAAAACGGTGCATCCGTTTTAAACCGGTATTACACCTCCCTAAATCGGGCCGTAACGACAAGAACACCGCACTACGCTAGACACGTTTGGAGATATTGCTTAACGTGTCTAACGTATTGGGGCATCCTTATCGTTAGGGTCTGATTCAGGAAGGTGTAATACCCCCCCCCCCCCCCCCCCCTATCTGTTTTGTGATTTATTGAAACGTAATGCTGATGTACACAATATGTACTGAATGAGTACATACTTCTGCCGCTGACTGTACACCGCTATCTACTTTCAATAACAAATTCACAGATTTTGCAGTTTAAATATTTTACTCTGCGTAAGGCGCAAAACACTTAACGGAATTCAGCAATCATGGACAAAAATCAGTCTTAAGGCGGAAATTTGTCTATGGTGACTGACTTTTTGTATGGAGGCCAAAGACAAAATTTTGCCGGAGGTTGGAGTTATCCGCTGAATGATAGCTAAATTCCGCTCAAGTGTGTGTTGCGCCTTACACTTCTCAGTAATCCTTGGTCTTAGAAGTGGTTTTGTCTGATGTGAAGTTATGTAGTACTTGGTACAGGTTGCCAGTCACAAGATATAATTGTCTATTATTCAGAGCAATGATGCGTTTCAGCGTCCGCGGGCCAACCGGATTGCTCCCCGTATTTAAGCTCCCTACGTATTGTACGACCCGGGGTATGTCCTTAAACTACGTCCGGACTTGGGTATGTCCTTAAACTACGTTAAAAAGAGAGGAATGGGCACTGCGAATGGCATCGCGCTAAGTGTGGTAGGGCACGTTCAGCGAATGTCATCTCGCTCAAATCTGGAGCAGAGCCCGACTAGAAACCACCTTACAGAAAACCACAGCCAAATAGCACTAGACCCTGCTCATAGTGTTGTGTTCCTGCTGGTGAGTAAGGTTGCCAAAGAGCTCAAAGAGGACCCAGTGTGTTGACGATGAGGGACTTTCTTGTTCCTTTAGCCGTCAACACAGTGAATCCTCCTTTTTGTAAAGGATCGGCAACGCGCATGTGACTCCTTTGGAGTTGCAGGTTAAGGTAGCTGCTTACCATCAGGCGGGCCGTATGCTTGTTTGCCACCGTCGTGGTATAAAAAAAAAATTGTGGAACCACCCTGTGCAACTCGAACTGACCCACGTTGGACTTGGTTTTTCATCCTCACCTCCCTCAATTTCCAGTATCTTTTTGTGATGAAGAACGAGCATGCAAATTGCCATTCACACCGGCTGCTCGGTTATCGCTCCGTTAGAGTTGGAAGCCGGAAATAATGAGGGGGGAGATGAAAAACAAAGTCCAACGTGGGTCAGTAGGGTGGGTCAGTTTTTTTTAGGGAGTATAGTTACAAAAAGATGCCATTTGATAATTAATGATTGCACATATTTTTATTTTATTTTTAGCTTTAATTTTACTGCCTCCGGATTTAATTTGAAGTTTTCGTAAAATGTACGGATACTATGGATATCGTGAAAATAAATGTCTCTTTTTGATTAAGTACTTTTTTTCGCTTTATTGGCTCTGAACCTTGACCATGCTATTTCGAGCCAACAATGGTATATATTTTAAGCTAAAGTTTGAATAAAGCGACCATACCATAGAAAATGTTACAATATTTATATGAACACTTTGAAATGGATCCTGAGGCAGAAAATGAAATTCCGTTTGCAATATAATTTTAAAGACTGTTTATTGTCATTTACGTACGCATTTTTTTATTACCGTGCCCGAAGGATAACTAATTTTTTTTTTTCTCCATACATGAGTGACCCACCCTATTGCACTAGGGTGATTAACACTTTCGCAACCGGGCAAAATTTTGAACAATACCCCAGAAACCGACAGAACCCGCCAGGCGGGCTACGACGTGCAACGCAATGCCGCACGCCGCGTGCCCGGCATCTGAGCAAACATTACGAGTGCCTACCAGGCGGGTTCTCGGTAGTCAAAGTGTTAAACACACACGTAGGGAGCTTAAATACCGCGAGCCATCCGGTTGCCTCTCGGACACTGTAACTACGTGCCATTGCTTTAACTACATGGTAATCATTGCTTTTTTAAATGATCTCTGTCCGTGTCATCAGATCTTTGGGTGCAATCATGGTGTTGCCATATTACTGTAAAGCGCTATTATTAATTTGCTTAAGAAAAAGAATCTATTTTTATTTGTCATATGATTATATGCTACAATTAAGTATATTATATTAGTAAATGTTCCTTTGATGTTGGATTTTATTTTTACTTTTATTTATGAAAGTTATCCTATAACATACCTTTAAATCAATTTATTAAAAACCGTTTTTGTGGTGAAATCCTAAACTATCTTAATACCGAATTTCCTCTTTTAGCCTGAAGAGGTAATAGACAGACAAGTCACTTTCGCATAATATTAGTAGGCAAGTATGGCTTTAATTTATCAACGAGCATGTTTTGTGCTATTTTTTTTGCATGAAATCGACTATTTCTTAAAATGGTCTTAAAATCATATGCGGCCACCAGAATGGTCTTAAATTTGGTATGGGGTCTGCTGAAAGGGTTCTTTAACACTTTCGCAACCGGGCAAAATTTTGGACAATACCCCAGAAACCGACAGAACTCGCCAGGCGGGTTACGACATGCAACGCAATGCCGCACGCCGCGTGCCCGGCATCGGAGCAAACATTACGAGTGCCTACCAGGCGGGTTCTCGGTAGTCAAAGTGTTAATAATAATAACAAATATTTGTTCTCAAAAATGATTTAATGTGTGGTAATCAAAAATATTAATAATAGTCTTAAATTAAATTAAATCAGAAAAAAATCAGTCTTAGTATATTAAAGTTTCTAGTCGTCATCTCGCGTGTAGGAGATGCTGTTGCTCTGCGTCTGATGGAAGATCTGCACGAGGGGGGATGTTGGGGCAAGTGCGCCTATTTTCACCCAGTCCTTTAAAGTGAACGCTATATTTTGACTTTTCATCTCTATGGTCAGGTTTATGTCCTTCTTCAACCTGGAAAATAATAATAGGCATGATGACACATGTTGAATTATGCAATAAAATTTAGTTGATAGGATGCAAAATGATCAATATATCCAAGTAAAGTGAAAATTTATAAATTCTATTGAAATGGCTCAAAGATATCAAGCTGCAAAATTTCTAAATTTTACGATTTTTTAAAGTGCGAAATTAAAAAAAAACCATGATACCATTCGATTTTTAACATTTTACTGTAAAATTCAATTGTATAGCAACCATATATATAAACGCAACATTTCACTGTAAAAATAGCAATTTCATAATTTTTCCATACTTTGTGAACAGGGCGACTATGTGATCGTGACGTCACTTTTGCACGTCATTTTGCTAGGAGCGTTTTGAGAAACAAATGCAAATCTCGGACTTTAAGTCTCATTTCTAACTTTTGTGTTGCTTTACCGCAATTGACCCCATATAGACATTTGATCCTCACAACTAAATGAATCGATTGATACTATACATGAAAAAATTCACCATGCCTATTGTATTAAGTATTAAAAAAATTGGATATCATGGAAAATGTGTTAATGGAAAGTTTTTTCTTCCGCCGTACGATGACTACATGTATTTTTTTACGCGGCGACACACCGCCGGCCAGCCGTCTCGTCGAACTTATTAAGGTTATTAATAAAGTTCATCTGGAGTAGAGCGCGACTGGGGAAGTACCTCCACCTTACAGAAAACCACAGCCAAATAGCACTTGACCTTACTTATAGTGTTGTGTTCCTGCTGGTGAGTAAGGTTGCCAAAGAGCTCAAAGAGGACCCAGTGTGTTGACGACGAGAGACCTTGTTCCTTTAGCCGTCACCGCAGTGAATCCTCCTTTTAGAACGAGCGGAGCGTAAGCAAAGCAAGTTCTTATAAACAACTTCTGGCTAGTGGGACGTCTCGGAATTTCGATGGCTTATTGATTTGAGAGTTTGTTTCGCGATAACGATACGTTTTTCTGATCTTCATGAAATTTGTTGGGGTTGTAGCAGCTTGTATAATTTGAGAGTTCGTATATGAGCAGGATCGACCTAGGAGTCATGGAGCTAGAAGGCGCGAAAAAATCATCATAAGGGCCTTGTTATATTGGTCAACTGGGTTGCAAGGAAATCGCGAGTTATGAGTTTGAGGCGGACTATTGTAAAGAGTCGGCAACGCGCATGTGACACCTCTGGAGATGCAGGCGTCCATAGGCTACGGTAGCTGCTTACCATCAGGCGGGCCGTATGCTTGTTTCCCACCGTATAAAAAAGTTCTTAAAACGTTCGCGTTCTTGTGCGGAGAAAAATCGAAATAAACCGATATTTACCGCTTTTTTTTAAACCGGTTCCGATCCTTGGTAGAAAGTCAGCGCCTTCCGCAAAATGGTACCTTTTCCAAAAAATTCAACACCACGAAGAATAATATTATTCTTGCCTAAATCATTGTCACAGGGCGGACACGTCATACTACAAAACTCGTTTGGGCGCCTTTGTGTGCACGTCACATCTGTACACGCTTCAATGTGTGCGTGCATCGTAGGGCACTGTTTCCGCTGTCGTAAATGACGTTTGACAATACACCGCCATTTTGCTTTTAATCGATGCGCTGCCAACCTGACGGATTAGCCTACTAGTTCCCTACCAATCGGCCGCCGCGGGGTGAGGTCATTCCGTCCGGGGCGGGGCGGAGCGTGGCCATTCTGTATGGAATTTAAAAACTAAAAAAAATACCTAGTATGATCAAAGAACGGTGCCGAGGTCTGTATCTTGAGGTCCGTGATGAGCGGCGGGTCTGGACCCATCACCAGCTCCATGTACTCCTCGTTGTAACCCCTGGAAATAACGAGCGGAGCGTAAGTGAAGCGAAGTTCTTACAAACAACTTCGGCTACTGGGACGTCTCGCCATTTCGATGGCTTTTTGATTTTGAGGATTTGTTCCGCGATAACAGCAGTAGCGATGTACAGCGAACAAAAGTATGACAACACTAAGAATCAGTGAAAAAATGTTTTTAATTTTAGTTGGTATTTCCGCCCCTTTCATTAGATGACATTTACGGTGTGTAAAAAGGAGACAGATATATTTCGTCTGATCTGTCATCAACTGCAACAGATAATCTGGTTGAGGCAATTGACACATGCCTTTAAAATGAATTTAAATTCAATTTAGAACGTTGCAGGAGTTATCTCACTCGCGCTTAAGATGAGAGAGTGAAATGCACTATACTCTGTATCTTTAGGTATTTAAATAAAAGTAAATAAGATCTACCCTCAAATGGCTCCTTAAGCCAGTTGAGGGTAGATGAAAACATTACACGACCAAATAATATTGGTTAAAGCCAGGTCGTTAAGTGACAGATCCAGGCAGTTTTGTATTTGATTGGTTAACCAATAAAAGTTATAACTACCCGAAAATGTAAAAATTGTTTGTTTACTTTTATTTAAATACCTAAAGACATAAGAGTATAGAAACAAATTCAATGTAAAAGAAATGTGAATTGAAATGTTTGTCACGAAATACGGTGTCTCATCACAAAGGGTGGCCACATGTACGTATTTTGAATTTACCGCGCTTTTCTACTGACAGAAATGGTTTGCCAGACTATAGAAACGATTTCTGAACTTTATGAAATTTGTTTGGGTTGTAGGTAGTAGAGCTCAATACAATTTGAGAGTTCGTATATGAGCAGGATCCATCACGGGGTTGTGGAGCTAGAAGGCGAAAAAAAATCTTCAGAAGTGTCTTGTTATATTGGTCAGACTAAACAGACTACTCATAATTAAGCTTTTACAAGGAGCACGGGGTCACCACACACAAGCGCAATTTTATTCGTTAATTTCTACGATTCGAACAGCACATCTCAATAGTATTCTACATCATTTTGTAGTATAACAATCCAGGTCCCTATAACTTGGTTTCTGTGAATATTTTTAATTCACATGAGTAATCAAAAACGTTAAATCAACTGAAATAAGCGGTCGCGCTCTCATACTAAATTAGTACGGGAGCGCTGATGTGTGGTGACCTCGAGTTGTACTAATGATCTATCTAGTGGTTAAGGTTATCTGTGATTGTATCGGAAGGAATTAGGTAGGCGTTCGTAGCCTAGCGGCAAGGATGATTAAGACACCCTTCGAACCTTCAGGCTATAAGTCTGTTTTCGGAACTTAGTGCTACAGCGCCATCTGTTGAGTCTGGAGTAGAGTTATTCTGTCGGCGTTAATCGCCGAACAAAATATTAGAAACTAGAATTTATTTATTTACTCTTAATTGCCCAAAATAAGATGGTACAAATGGCGGACTTAATGCCATAAGGCATTCTCTACCAGTCAACCAATGGGCTTAACAGAAAGGTTAAGTAGGAATTTAGTGTTTGTGGTGACCAATAGATGACGCTAGTGCTTTAGCCTGAAAAAAGGGAACGCGATTTTGTATATGCATTGTCTATCCATGTCTTAATCATCTTTGCCTAGCGGTATAATGTCGGACTTTCAATCCAAAGGTCTCGTATTCAACCCGGGCCCGTACCACTGAGTCATTCAAAACTTATGTACGAAACTAGCTTTTTCCCGCGGCTTCGCCCGCGTACTAAAAGTACTAAAAAAGGAGGTTATCAGTTAGACTCGTATGTTTGTATCTAGGAATGTATGTTTGTCCGCGATCATCTTGCGTTTCGCTGAACTGATTTAGAAGCGGTTTTCGGAAAAGTATTCGTTACATTCTGGAGGTTTCGGTATACCACGTTTTGAAGACGGCGGTTCCCTCATTTTTTATTTTAAAGAAATTATTGCAATAATTGTTTAATTGTTACGCCATCAACGACTTACTACTGAAAGATTATGATTAATACAGATTTCTACTCTTGAATAGAAGCTTTTCCCCGCGACTTCATTTGCGTGGAATTAGTAATCCACCCTCCTTTTTACCCGCTTAAGGAATGACTTCTGGGATAACAACTATTATATATTCTTCCCCAGAACGCAAAATATCTCCATACCAAATCATCTAAATAGGTTCAACTGTTATTAATTTCCCATACAAACTTTCAACCCCCGTTTCACCCCCTAGAGGGTTGATTTTCGAGATAAAAACTATCCTATATTGTTTACCGCGACTCAATCTATATAATATGTACCAAGTTTCATTTCAATCGTCTGTTCAGCGGTTAATAATTCGCCATGCAAACTACCAACATGTTTTCTACCCCTCTAAGATTGATTTTCGGCTTAAAAATATTCTATAAATAAATAATATCTAAATCGGTTCGCGGTAAAAAAATCTCCATACAAACCTCCAACCCCCATTTCGCCCCCTTAAAGATCGATTTTCGAGATAAAAACTGTCCCATGTCGTTTCCCGGTACACAAACTATCTCTATATCAAGTTTCATCTAAATTGGTTCAACGTTTAAAAATTCCCCATACAAACTATCAACCCCCATTTCACCCCCTTAAGTGTTGATTTCGTAATCAGCGACCCGATAAACCATAGAAACAATACCCATGTTGATATTTAAATTTTGTCACCACATTTCCCCCTTATGGGTTGAATTCTTAAAAAAGCTGAAACACTTGTTTTCTCATTTATCGTTAGGAATACTCCTGTAAAGTTTCGAATAAAATAGTTGAACTAATCTCGTTTCCCATACAAACTTTGAACCCCATTTCCCCCCTTAGGAGGTAAATTTTTAAAAATAATTTCTAAGTGCATCCTTATGCCTTATAAGGAGCCTACGTACCACATTTGGAATCTCTAGAACCAGCGGTTTGGGCTGTGCGTTGATATGTCAGTCAGTTTCTTCTTTTATATATTTAGAAGAAGATTGCAATTTGGCACAAATACTTTCAAGAATTTTTATGTCCACAATATTAAATTTCAAAATCGATGCCATTTTCTTAATTAACGTCCCAAAAAATCACAAAAATGACACCCATATGGATATTTAGACATTTCAACCCCATTGTACCCTAACAGGGGAGATAGTATTTCACGTCCGCCACATCGGATTTTAAAATCGTTGTTGTTTTCGTAATCAACGACCCGATAAACCATAGAAACAATACCCATGTTGATTTTCAGACTTTTTGACCACATTTCGCCCTTTTAGGGGTTGAATTCTCAAAAAACCTGCAACACGTATTTACTCATTTATTGTTAGGAATACTTCTGTGAAGTTTCGAATAAAATAGACTAACTAATCTTGTTTCCCCATACAAACTTTGGACCCCCATTTCACCCCTTAGGGGATGAATTTTGAAAAATCCTTTCTTAGCGCACCCCTAGACCTTATAAGGAACCTACGTGCCAAATTTGGAATCTCTAGAACCAGCGGTTTGGACTGTGCGTTGATAGATCACTATGTCAGTCAGTCACCTTTGAGTTATATATATATAGATATCATTTGATATTTACCCGTCGCTTTCCGATGACGGTAATAAGACCACATATTATCATTATTCGGCTGTTTAGTTCGGTACGGAAAATCAAAAGTGCCTCTTTGCTCCCTCCTAGCAGGGAAGAATAAGCCTATATACGAACGTGTGAAATAGTATTACGCACCCAGGGCGGTAAAACACAGAACGGCTTAGATCGCGGGCGTTTGTGGCCCGAACCGAAGGTGAGCGCCATAAACAAGCGATGTGGGGCTTTCTTTATTACCAGAGCCCAGAACTTTCGCGGCAAAACAAGACTGCTAATATATCGGCATGTTTTTTAAATATAATAATACTCGATTGCGACAGTCTTTTATTTTGCCGAGAAAATTCCGGGGTCTGTTTATTAGTGAGATTTGCCGCTGCGCGCGCGGGCGGTATGTCTCATTTACCGCCCGGAGTGACGTAAATCTTACTTGTTAATTATTTTTGAATGTATTTAAAGTGGGGCATTCCACTCATACAATACACGGCAGCTGTAAAGCCGGATATAGATCAAAATAAATGCAAAAAATATGATTGAAGGCATTGAAAATTTCGTCAACTTAGTAACTTAACCCATAGTATGTATGTATGTATCACTTTATTGTACATAAACAAGTAGGTATAACATAAAAACAACAGTAACATATATAAAAGATACACAAAGGCGAGCTTAACCCTGATAGAGATCTCTTCCAGTCAACCCAACCCATACATTAAGGGGATGACAACAGCTAAATTCCATCCCTATCGTTTTCAGCGCGAGTGAAAGAGAAACACTGTGTTACGATTAGTATGGGAGCTCATTGCAAATTTTGTAAAATGATAAATTTAATAAAACTACGCATTAATTGAGAAATATAAAATAACAAAGTTTTTAGTATTAGTGCGGTGGAATTTTGTCCTTAATTATAGACGTATAACGTATGCGGAATGAAATCTGGACAACATTCAATTTCTTTCTTTCTGTGATCTTTCTAAAGCGTTTGATTGTGTAGATCATACAACCCTCATTCTTAAATTAGAACATTATGGTTTGTCAGAAAATGCCTTGAATCTCATGTCTTCATATCTTAGCAACAGAACACAATCAGTTGTTGTAAATAAAACCCAGTCTAAAGGGACTTTAGTAAAATTAGGAGTGCCACAGGGTTCTATTTTGGGCCCATTCCTGTTTTTGGTTTATATAAATGATTTACCTTGTGTAGTACAAAACCTTTGTGATATCGTTCTGTTTGCCGATGATACATCTTTAATTTTCAAAGTTGACCGGCAATCTACCGATTTTACTGTAATCAATATGTAGGGTGTACTCCTCAAATTAAGTTCTCCAGACCAGGAACCGACGTGGTTGTCAATGAAGAAACTCCAGGATAGTACAAATCTTCTTTTAATTACTATAAAACTAGTACACGAGTAAAATAGGTAAACGTTTAGGTAAATCAATACAAATCAGTGTCGCCGTTTCGGCTGTGCGGTGCAGTCTAAAATGTAGGTATGCGGCGTGGGGAGCCGCGACGTACGTGGGACGTCATGTGTGCCGTCAACCGGTCTTCGTGCGAGTACTTATGTTGCGCCAACACAATAACACACTCAGGGTTCGAGGATATATATCGATGGATGATATATATCCGATATATATCCAATGATTTTTTATGATATATATCAATGCAGAAATGTTAAAAATATCGGCCTCCTAGCCTAGCCCAGTCGGTAGTGACGCTGCCTATGAAGCAGGAGGTCCCGGGTTCGAATCCTGGTCAGGGCATTTATTTGTGTGTTCATCACGGATATCTGTTCCTGAGTTATGGATGTTTCCTACGTATATAAGTATTTATCTGACTATTACATATATCGTTGCCTAGTATAGTACCCACAACACAAGCCTTATTGAGCTTACTGTGGGAGTAGGTTGATTTGTGTAAGATTGTCCCATAATATTTATTTATTTATTATATTATATGCAGAAATGAAAAAAAATTTTTTATATTTTATGGTTTTTAGTTGCTTTTGCCCGAGTTAGAAGATTTTATGTTTTGGTTTAATTTGTCGGATTTTAAGATTTTTATGTACCCAAAATAAATAAAACATTAAAAACATTTTGGTTCTTTTTTAAATAATCTATTATGTTTATGTAACACATATGAAAATAGTATACATAAATAATACAATAAAATAATAATATGGGTATCATACAAAATGGATATATATCAAACTTTTGATATATATCATAAATATCCGATATTTTGATATTTATAATAAATATCGGATATTTTCGAACTCTGCACACTAGCTGCTGTACTGAACTGGTTTACTATTAACAATTTGCTACTTAATGCTAAGAAAACCAAATGTATTAGATTTGTTTTGCCAAAAGTTGCACCGGTGGACACTAAGATTCTCCTGAATGTTGAATGTTTAGAGATAGTAGATAAAGCAGTGTTCCTTGGTTCGGCGTTGGACAAAAATCTACAATGGAGTCCTCATATAAGAAAACTCGCTCTTCGATTAAGCTCGGCCGCTTATGCCGTTAGGAGAATTAGACAATTAACGAATATTGACACAGCTCGCTTAGTTTATCACAGTTATTTTCATAGTGTAATGTCATATGGTATTCTGGTTTGGGGCAAAGCAGCTGACATACAGACTATATTTGTTTTACAAAAAAGAGCCATCCGCTTTCTGTATAACTTAAAGGCAGGTGCATCAGTTAGAGAACTATTTAAAGAAATTAATATTTTAACTGTTGCTTCCCAATATATCTATGACAATATTATTTATGTTGTAAAGAATATACATACATTCAAAAAAAATTCTGACATCCACAGCTATAACACTAGAAATAAAAACAAGCTTGCTATCAGAAGTAGTCGTATCCGCAAAGCATATAAGTCATTTTTTGGTCAAGGTATTCACATTTATAACAAGTTACCCGTCGATGCTTTAAATTTATCATTTCCCGCTCTTAAGAAATATTTGAAAAAAAGTTTAATGTCAAAGGGTTATTACAGGGTCGAGGACTATATGACGGACAAACATGCATGGCCCAAACCAGAAACTACTACAAAATCATCTAAGATTTAGAGGACACAGTTCAGATAGGAAAGCATATCAAACGTTTTGTGAAGCAATCAGATTTGGATTTTATTATTATTATTTTATTTTAATTAAACAATACGTACATTGTATATCTCTCAAGCTCTTTTGATATGTCTTCTTATAGAACTACGCATTATTGTGTATCTTTAAGATATAATATTACTGTATTACTGTTTTGAAAAATAAGTCCCGCCGAGTTTCTTGCCGGTCATAAATAATACTTCTCGGGTCAGAGGTGTAGGGTTAGAACTGGTGGTAGTTTTTCTTTTTCTCTCTGACGTTCATAAGTGCATTGTAATGTGCCTAAATTGAAGAATAAATATCTTTTATCTTTTTTATCTTTTATCTTATAAAATAAATATAACATAGTTATTTTTATAATCTTTCATGGTTTTTAATAATGTATTTAATCACATTAAACGCCAGAGTAAGTTTACTCCAAAGCGAGGTTTCAAACGAAAGTTGTGGTACTTTATTTCCATCGCTGTCGACAACAACAATGTACTTACAGATTTTTTAAGATCTAAATTTATCTTCCATCGGATAACTTTTTAAGGAAGCTTCGTATACTTGACATTTTTCACATTCTTGACGGTAAGATTATTGGTGTTTTCAAAATAATAGTTACCTTGCTAGGAATTTCCATTTTAAACAACATAAATAATATTAATCATTCAAAAAATCCATAAATGAAAAGAACACCTGTTTATACATTTTTTTACCGAACGACGTGGCCGTATTTTCGGTTATTTTTTTTAATTTTTGGAGACGATGGGCGTAACTTTTCTTAATTGTTAACTGATACCTATGTCTTCAACATATTTTAAAACAGTTTTACTGCCACATTTGAGTGCCTTCCTGAGTTCTCTATAAGATTTTAGGACTCGGCGGGCTCTCATTTTCTTTAATCGATCTCTCTCAGCAAACTGGCTAATGCTGGAATGTTTCCCTGAACCAGGCTTTCTTGTGGCAATTTTTGTAAAGAAAAAGGACGCAAAAATATTATAAATAGCTCTTTAGCTCTATCCCATTTCCACAAAATTTTTCACGGTCTTCGCTTTCAGCCATAGGGAATTAATACTGTAGAAATTACATACTGTTTCGCGACGTTGTTTTCCTCGATTAACCATAATTTTAAGATAAAGAATCCAATGCCCATTAAAAGTACGGGATTAATTAACAGATGTATAAGCTTTCAATTGGCAACTATATAAAATTTGAATTTATTTCTTTACTTACTTTTTACGTCTTCAAAACTTTGTCCAGATTTCATTCCGCATACGTTAAGTCAAGAAACTAAAGACATACAACTGTTTAAAGGTAGTTTTAAGATGTAACTTTGGAATTATTTTCTACCGAGCCGATTTCGTCCAATCGTGTATCGGAATTAACGAAGTTCTTCCAAATATAATGAATATTAACATATTTTTTTTTTACTTTCCCAAAACAAGTAGTTATAGCTAAAAACTGTTTAAGTAGTCAATTTGAAGGTCATCGGGTGTTGCCAGCCTCTTAATTGGTAAAGCGATCGAGCCCCGGCAAGGCGTTATCGATGCAGGTCAAGAATGATTAAGACACGGATGGATAATGCCTATACAAAATCGCGTTTCTCGAACCTTCAGGCTATACGTCTGTTTTCGGTACTAAGTGCCTCAGCGCCATCTGTTGAGTCTGGAGTCGAGTTATTGAGAGTTCTATCAGCGTTAATCGCCGAACAAAATATCAGAAACTAGAATTAATTTATTTAATCTTAATTGCACAAAATAAGATGATACCAATGGCGGACTTAATGCCATAAGGCATTCTCTACCAGTCAACCAATGGGCTTAACAGAAAGGTTTAGTAGGAATTTAGTGTTTGTGGTGACCGATAGATGACGTAGTTTAGCCTGAAATAAGGGAACGCGATTTTGTATAGGCATTGTCAATCCATGTCTTTATCATCCTTGATGCAGGTTCAAGTCCCGCTGGGTTGATTCTTTTTTTCAATGTTTGTTTTTAATTTAATGAGTTTAACAACAAATCTTACTTGTTGGTGAAGTCTATGCCGTTATCCGTGAGTAGTGGCGCGGGGCGGTACTCCGGAGGGCCAGCCAACAGCACCACGTTGTCGTCACACAAACTTCGCTGGTGTATCCGGAGGAGGGAGGGGATGTCACGACCATGGAGACACTCGTCCGTGTACGACTTGTAGCCAAGACCTAGATTTTAAATTTAAAAAAAATGTTTATTTCAGACCATGATAGCGATCCATATTGTGTTACTACATTTGAACCCATAGACTAATTAACCCAAGACCCCGCTTAGCCGGGCGACCCCCGCTGCCAGGCTAGAAGTAATCTCACTCTATAATAAGACACAAATATTGGAAGTAACAGTAAACATAGTACGTCTCCATGGCAACCATTAATGTCTGCCCCTTACGCCCCACGGGACGATCGCGCGTTCCTTGTCTAGCATTGCGAGTTCCCCTCCCGCACCCCTTCTTTTTGGCAGCTTAGGTTTCAAAGAAATAACGCGCTAAGCGGAGTATAGAGATATCTTGTCTATGTTTGTACCTTAATAATGACTATGTTAGTAATACTTATACCTACTTAGACCTACCTACAACTATATCTATGTATACTGTTTGTCTCTATGTGTAAGTTTTTGGCACTTTTTTTAACCTTTTGACCGCCAAGCATTGAACAAAAATGACGCGCCACCGACGCCACATAATCGCGTTTTGTCAAGCGAAATTGAACTTTGCGGAAGCCCGCGTAGGTCCCTATTGCATTACAAAGCCTGTCGGCTGTAGCCGTCGTTGGCGTCCGTGGCACAGCTTTTTGATGGCGGCCACAGCCGACTGTGGCGGTGAAGCAGGGGGGTGTCACTACACAGTTTAGGTACATTTGGCCGGCGCGCCTCCCGGGCAGGCGTATGGCAGTGGGCTGCCGCTCGCACCGCACGATACTCGTGTCACGTGGCGCGAGCGCTAAATTGAAAATACACAATGGCTTCGAAACCTAAATCTCGATCTAATCCGTGTAAAATATATTGTTCTGTTTACAGATGTCTGAATAAACAGAAGAACAAGGAAGCAGAATTCTTTTATTAAAACCGGATGATATTGAAAGGTCCCGAAGTCCTTACTTAGTAGGTAATAGTTAAAATAAACATCCTTAATTTATTGAATATCGGTTGCCCAGAAACAATATTAGGAACTGACCGACATATTTTCAAAGGAATACGGCTGTGGCATACCTACTTCCGTGAGAATCAGACATACTATCTCCGGATAAAAATTTCATGTTTACAGAATCAACGTTTGTAATTCCTAGCAGGTATTTTAGGTACAAAATCTTGTCAAGTCACAACCCTCACAGCTCGGTCATAAAACTGCGGCGCGCAAAGAAGATTCACGGTTCGTGCGCGGTTATAATATAAGTTTCAATTTTGCTTGCAGGCGGCGAGTATGGGTATAATTTTGTACCTATACCTGCCTTTTGTGAAGGAGTTTTTTTTTTTTTTTGGGGAATACGGGACATAGAGGTGGGCCTCTAGCTGCCCGAGGAGGTGACGCCGTGGGGGGAATGTGAAGGAGTGAATTTTCTGTACGGTAGTACTATTAGTTATTATGTGGCCAAAGACGTCTTATCACGCGCACGGAAAGACGTGCCCTCAGCCAGCGCGTGATATCACGTCCAAAATATAAGGTGTAACAAATAACGAAAATCCGTTTAAGGGCGTATTTGGGCGTATAAGTATTCAAAAAGGATATGATACCCATGTCGATTTTCAGACATTGTGACCACATTTGCCCCTTTTAGGGGTTGAATTTTCAGAAAACCTGAAACACGTGTTTACTCTTTTATCGTTAGGAACACTCCTGTGAAGTTTCGAATAAAATAGTCTAACAAATCTTGATTCGCCATACAAACTTTGGACCCCCATTTTACCCCTTTAGGGGGTGAATTTTGAAAAATCCTTTCTTAGTGCATCCCTAGACCTTATAAGGAACCTACGTGCCAAATTTGGAATCTCTAAAACCAGCGGTTTGGGCTGTGCGTTGATATGTCAGTCAGTCAGTATCTTCTTTTATATATTTAGATGGCACCGTAGATATCAGCACAGTGGTCACAAATATCTGAACAACGCCACTTGCCAAGGCGATAAAGTGCATGTCCAGATATTTTTGAGTACCTTGGCCGCTCCGATATATTTGATGGCGACTGTACAGGGAGCGTATATAAAAAAACATATAAAATAAAATAAATGTGTGGTTATTTATTAGTAGTTTATGTAACTGTTACGTAATAAGGCCTATAATTACGTACAGTTGCATACACTGCTATATCTACACACATATTATAAATTCAAAATGAGGTGTTCGGAAACCATTAGAATGACCGCCATTGCACCGCGATGACCAACTCAATTGTGCTGGCGGTCGGGGAGGAGGGCTGCATTTTCATTATGTTATCTTATCAAATACGATGTTCCAAATTTCAAACTCATAACTTAACAATATTTGAGCATGTAATGTTAAAATTACGTTACTGCCACAGATTAAAAAAGTTGTAATGCTGGCAATTGCCTGCCGTTTTTGAACACATTTTAGAGGACTTACAATGTTAAAATTACGTTACTGCCACAGATTAAAAAAGTTGTAATGCTGGCAATTGCCTGCCGTTTTTGAACACATTTTAGAGGACTTACAATGTGAGTGTAGGTAAAGAAATTAAGAGTACTCGAGAGACTAGAAACTAAGGTTACCTTCCACAATTGCCTTAAGCATTTTCTTGGCTCCAAGGGAGCTGACCAGCGCTATAGGGCGCCCGGGGGGGACGGCGCAGTACCACGGGGAGCCCTGCCTAGTTGCAGATATTTGTTGCGCGCTGAAGTATACCAGGTCCCCGACACTCACAGACTCAACCTAAGAATAAAAAAAATTGAGATCAACATCTGAGCATTCTCCTTTGCCAATTTTTTTTTGAGAAATCTAATCTGGGCCGGATTAAGGGTAGAGCGAGTGGAGCGGCCGCTCTAGGCGCCGGATGGTAAGGGGGGCGCCAAAATGGCAATTGAGGAAAAAAAAGTTTTAAAAGACCCGAGTGTGGCGCGGGCGCAAAATATGTACGCCCGGAGTTGCGCGATCGTCCGGTTCACGGGTTTCGGTAAAACGAATTAAGAATGGTGTAATTAACCTTCTTGTATTTTTGTAATTCAACCAATTTTGTTAGGCGTGACTCGCTGCTTTTAATCTTGAATGGCGCGAAATAAAGGCGCCGAAAAAGTTACATTCTTTGTAATTTTCTAAGGGATTGGGTTTATAGTAATCTTTATAAACCCAATCCCTAAAAAATGACAAAGAACGTAACTTTTTCGGCGCCTTTTAATTTTTTTTTAATCGCTGCTTTTGATTTTAAAAGGCGCGAAATAAAGCCTGATAAATCCTCACTCACATCTGGTGGAAACGCAGCCTTCGCTTAGATAAGACAAGACTCTAATGCACTTCAACAAAGTTTGTTCCTTATTAAACTAAGTTTTAAGTTTCAAGAAAGTTGATGTACATTTTTTAATTTTTTTTTTTTTTTTTTTTATGATTAATAATTGATAATGATTTATTAGGTACAGGATAAAACTTAAATAAACTATGTAAATAAACTAAAATTAACTTACTTATTGTAATTTGTATTGAGTACCAAGTAGCCATTTTACAAAGTGTTTAAATGGCTGTGGTTGTGTGGTATAAACGTTGATTTTGAAGATCATTGTTATTTCATTTTCATTACTAACGAAGGGCGCCAAAACCCGATTTCGCTCTACCCTGATCGAGGGCTCGGGCCGGCGCTGATTATACTTCTGGGGAAAAATTTAACAGGCGTCCACACTTAATGATTCTTTTAGAAAATTGAGCTACCTCAATCTTAATGATTCTTTTAGAAAATTGAGCTACCTCAATGTTTTAAGTCTTATCGAACTAGGTAGGTTTATTGTCGTGGGCTCTTCTAGTATACAAGGTTATTCTTACCACAGTGGTCATATTCTTGGGCACCTTGGCCTTCCGCAGTGCGTCTCGCACTTGTGACGTCATCGCGTCCGTGGGCACCGGCTTGTCCGACACCGACTCCGCCAGCGACACCAAGTGCCACACTCTGCTCTGTGTTGCTACCACTGCAATTTTTACATTTTAAACTTTTATACACCAATAGGCGGGTCCTCACCTGACGCACCGCCTCCCGAGGAAATTGCCGCGCAAAGCTCGGCTAGTGTCGACATGCCCCGCCCAAAGCATTGCGGCCGCGTGTCCACACTAGCCTCGCCGCCTCGCGCGGCAACTTCTTCGCGAGGCGGTGCGTCAGGTGAGGATACGCCTAATGAGTAGCACAATGTGACATGTGGTTTGAGATACAGTTGAAGAAATATTTCACTTTCATAAACCATGCCATTACCAGTGATCGGAATACTCAGAGTATAAATACCTAAACTTAGTAGAACACGCGACCGATTTTTTTTCCTGTGGGTATTCCCGTGAAAAGTAAAATAAGTAATTAAATTTTATGTGAAACATGTAAATGCTGTGTGATGTTTGTCATAAATCATAATAAGTAAATAAAAGTTTTAATGTTTAAATTTTATTTATTTATTTCAGTTCAGACTTTTTCATTTTAGGTACTTAAGTACAAGTTATTACTAGTTCACAAATTTAATAATAATAATAGAACAACTACATATTTTTACTTATAAACTAGTAATAATTTGTACTTTTGTACTAATGAATATTTAATATGTTGGGAAACAAATACGAGATATTAAAAAAAAAAACTAACAAGAAAAAAAAATTGTCACAGCGATGTCCCCAATTCTTCTCTGTTCTACTAAGTTTAGGTATTCATACTCTACCTATTCCCATCACTGGCCATTATATTAAGAGGTAGTGAGAGTTATAATAAGTTATAATAGTTAACTATGTCAAAATAACGCTGTTTAAAGCCTTTTGCCAGACCTTTTACACATGCAGCCTGTGGACAAATACACAAAAAAGGCTTTCAATGCCGTGCGCGCCCAGTTCAACAATGGGTTCAGAATGCTGTTGGGACTGCCTCGTTTTTGCAGCGCGTCAGGAATGTTTGCGGAGGCGCGCACTGACGGTCTCAGTGCGATATTAAGAAAGAGAACGGCCTCCCTGATTCGTCGCGTGCGTGACAGTTCCAACAGCCTTCTGCGCCTAGTGTTAGAGTCGCCTGCTTGCGCCTTCTGGAAACATTGGGACTCTGTAGTTTCAAGGGAATGTATACTAACACTATGGACAAATAATCTGAAATAAATTATTATTATTTATTTATTTGAAATGTTATAAAAGGTAGTCATTTAAATTAAGTATTCATAATATCACAAAATATCACATGTCCAAAGTAATTTAAAAAAAATGATCACAATTTAAGTAGGTTGTCTGGAAGAGATCGCTTCTTAGCGATAAGACCGCCTGTTGTTTACCTTAAGTTTTGTAATTTTTCTGTCTCAGTTTCTTTTATTGACGTGTACAATACAGTGTATTTTATTATTATTATTACACTAAGAGTATATACCTAACACAGTCCAAATAAAATTTAAATATAAGTTTTAGTATCATCAAATAAGCCCCCGCGAGTTGTCCCGGGTGCAAAGGTGCCCATCACACTTGCCGTGTTACCACGTTGGATGGCGATGGCCAACCTTAGATGGTAGTACTATTAACTACCTTTTATAACATTTTATGTCTATATTGGATACATTTTTTGGGATACAAAACTCAGATACTCTGATAAACACACAAATAAATGCCCTCGCCAGGATTCGAACCTGGGTTTTCCTGCTTCGTAGGCAGGGTCATTAGAGACTGGGCTAGGAGGTTGTCAAACATGTCAAATGTGTAGTTTTTTCGTTGCCCAGCATTCGGAGCTATACAGGAGCGCAAAGCGGACCACCGTTTTATAGTTTCCCCTTTGAATCATAAATATTTCAATTTTGAATGTTTTCACCAGCTTTTTACTTACATTTCAACTTCAAGATGTTCAACAAGTCATCATACTCTTCAACAGGCAGCGACCTGGCTATAAATCTGCACAGCACTCTCGCGGCGCTGGCAGGCGTCATGGGCAACCTCGAGTCGCGGATAGCGCGCGACACGTCGCCCCAGACCAGCCCTATCTCCGGTAGGACAGCGACACAACACGCCTCCAGCGACATTTTGGATATCGTCGCCTGGAGGTTGGATAACTCTGAAAGTTAGATGAATTCACATAGATGGTATAGTACACAAGCATTCATTTTAGATTGAAGAAGTAGGAATACACTGCGAATGCATAAAAATTATTTATTATGTGGACAAAACAAATAAACAAACCAAAGGTGCGTTCGGGTTTTATTAACTTAGTTTAAAACTATGTATTGGTAAAGTATGGCTATAAGATATTTCATGCACTTACTAGATTTAGGATCGGCGGTCATTTTCGGGGCTTAATCACAATTATAACTAGAAAATCAAGATTTATTTACGATGGTTTCAATATTTTCGAAACGTAATTTCATAACGGACGAAGCTGTCAACTATCAAAGCATATAACATAGACAAGTTTATCAATATTTTTTTACAAAGCCTAAATACACGATACGTTGCCAAGCTTAAGGTAGACTTCCAATACCACTACTATCTCGTCAAACTTGGCTAACACGAAATTCGTAATAAAATCTCGAACAAGCTACTTTTTCAAAACTTTTATTCCTTATATTTGCTTTTTATATTATTTATTTGTATGTAATTATATAATTGTTTTACTTTATTTAATTTTAGCTAGATGTTACTTGGCAGTTTTTTAGCATTTTTTTGGTAATATTTCCAACTGTGTAAAAAAAACTCCCGCCAAATTTGTGGCCATGTATTGATTGACAGTTCTTATGATAAATTGAGAGGCGACAAGAGAAAGTATCAAAGTAATAGCATTTCTTTTAATAAATTGGGTTTAAAAATGGTCAAATGGACGAGTTAAAGTGATTAAAACAACAAAATATTTAGGCTAAAATACGAGTTCCAAAATGGGTACTAAATTCCTGAAAAAACGGGAAGTGGCTAAGCTTGTTACTGAAAACAGGCAGCCTTGTGTTTTCTGCAATCAGGACGTCGACGACGAAGTAATTTTCGGCAAATTGTACTCTTACGGTGATATACAATGTCATTACTTCTGTGTGGTAAGTTAATTTTTTATCTTTTTCACAAATCAGGTTGCCCTGCCCTTTTCAGGAATCTTGTTACAAAAAAAATGTTGCCAAGAGTTTTCCGAGTATTTGTATTGTAAGTGTATTGTGTAGTAGCATAGTTACTCATCCACATTCAAGATTTACATGATAGGTCAGACACTAAGCATAGTAATACTTAAAAACGAAGTGGAAAAGGTCCCTTGTAGTTTTAGAAATTAGTTATGTTATATTAGACTACCATATTATGTTAGACTGTTTGTGTAAATTAAAACGTGTTTACAAATAAACTAAGCAAACATCTTAGGCCCCAAGAAAGTGATATTGTCAGATCTCATCATTGTGTTTATACCATCATCAAGTAGTATCAACATAATTTGGATTAAATCTTTTATCATAAAGGTTATGATAAATAAAGTAAAACTATACTTACATGTGAAATTATATTCCATCTTTTGTTGACATTAAAAAATTTTTCTTGTTGATATACCTCTCAACTTAATGTTTTTTATCGATCATTTTACGTTACTAATCAACCCACTTTGGCCGGGCACTTCTCCCTGGGACAGACTGTAATAATAAACAATAGTAAAGCTATTGATATTCACTTGCATACCTCTAAGCTCCCGTAGCCCTAGTGGACTTGTAAATACTAGAGTTGCAAGCCTTACCTGTTACCCAGTTTAAGATAGTAACGCAGTTTCATTTGACTTGTCATTCATTGCTATATTGTTGTGTCCATGTTTCAGCTGTTATCCTGCTGCCTGGTGCAGAAGGGGCGGGACTCGGAAGGCCTGTTCGGATTTCTCTACAAGGACATACTGGCTGAAGTGGAACGGAGCAAGAAACATGTATGTTAAGTAAAGCATCTGGGGAAGTACCTCCACCTTACAGAAAACCACAGCCAAATAGCACTAGACCCCCTAATCATAGTGTTGTGCTCCTGCTGGTGAGTAAGGTTGCCAAGTGTGTTGACAACCCTCATGTTTCTTTAGCCGTCAACACAGTGAATTTTTCCTGTAAAGGGTCGGCAACGCGCATGTGACACCTCTGGAGTTGCAGGCATCCATAGGCGAAGGTAGTTGTTTACCATCAGGCGGCTTGTTTGCCACCATTGTGGTATTAAAAAAAACAGTTTTGGGATGGATATTAACTATGGGGTTCTGTTCAGTAACTATTAAGTTACTTTCTGGCCTAGCTACTAAATTAAGGCATATGAGATAAGGAGTAAACTCCATACTTATAAGGCGGGTTCACACCTGACGCACCGCCTCGCGAGGAAATTGCCGCGCGAGGCGGACCCGCCCGTGTGGACCCGCCTATTAATTAAGCTTGACACGTACTAGGAAACTGTAAACCACGTCTTAAAATGTCTGACTCTCGAAACTTTGAACTGTCCTTGATTAACCATGTTGTTCCAGAAATGCTCGTACTGTGGACGCGGCGGCGCCAGCCTTGGGTGCGCTGTGGCGGCGTGCCGCAAGCAGTTCCACCTGCCGTGCGGCCGCCGCAAGAACGCGGTCTCACTCTTCTATGGGAACTACAAGTAAGTGTACAGCAGTCGCCATCATATCGGAGCGGCCAATTAACTCGTAAATTTTAAACAAAAAAGAACGGACTTCACTTAGCCTCCGCCTTTCCAAAAGCAAATGCCCGAGCTACTGTAAAAAACACTAAAATCACTATAGGTGTGCCTATAATATACTGATTTAAACTTACACGATTTTCACTCATTATTTTGACAAAAACGGGACTTAATCGCGTACACTTACTTTTATTATTTCCCTGACGTTTCGAGCGTGCCGTAACGCTCGTGGTCGCAGGCAGACTGGCGAGGAATTGTATCAGCATCTCCTAGCTGCGCGGGTTTTTCGAACTACCCGCAGTTGGTCTCGATTATGCACATTCACGCTAGGGTTGTCACTTCGCCTACACACAACACTCACGACATCTGGTGGTTTGGAAATGCAAGTATTTTCACGCTTACATTTGCCGATCACTGGATTCCACGAAGACGAGATCCCCTGTCCCTCGTTCTGGTTGAAATTCTTATGCTTCCTAATTTCAATAGCCTCCCGTAGTTTCCTGCTATGACGAAGACGTTCTGTGGAGAGGACTTTTGGATTATGGAGCTCAATCCAGTGGTTTGGTCCAGATTCCAACAAATGTTCGGCCACAGCAGACTAGTTTATTTGCCGACTTTTGACTGCTGTGATATGTTCCCTGACCCTTTCCGCTATTGTGCGTTTGGTTTCCCCAATAATATTATAGGAACTACCACAGCTACAATCAATCTTATAAACGCCCGGTGTTTGATAAGGTGCCTATAATAGTTAAAGAGTTCCCTCGGTTTCTCCAGGATCCCATCATCAGATCGTGACCTGGTTACAATGGGACCAACTGTGAAGTATACTCTTTCAAACAAAAATCGGTTGTCTGTAAAGTCGGTTTACTGACGATAGTTGAACGTGACAACGTCATAAGAAAATACTGATGGAATGGTTGCATTTTTCAAAAGAAAATTTTAATTTCACTGCACTTCATACTTGACGAAAACATGTAAATGTATTATTGTATAGCAGCTGTCCACGCGGACGCATCGCTCACTCAAGTAGGAGAGAGACAGATGTCGAACGCTGCCGAACGCGAAGGCCGATTGTGCCTCTTTGTCGCTCGTTCCGCGCTCTCGCTTGCACTTCAAGCCTTAAATGGAACGCCTCAGAGCGAGGTAACGCCGCATGAGTCATGTTTTTTCGTGCGTGCAGCCGGCTCCATCGAATTATAAGACGTTGTCACGTCAAAAAAGTTTTTTCCAAATCGGTCCAGCCGTCTTCGAATAATCGGTGAACATACGACAAATTGATAACCTCCTCCTTCGAAATCTTGAAGTCGGTTGAAAAGCAAAATGTCGGTGTATTGTCAAACGTCATTACGACAGCGGAAACAGCGCCCTAAGAGGCACGCACACATTGAAGCGTGTACAGATGTGCCGTGCACACAAAGGCGCTCAATCTCAAAGCAAGAATTTAACTAGAGACCGCACACACGGACACCCGTAAGGGATACACATAGATGACGATAAAATCACTTCTACAGCACAAAACAAAACAATTTATCAGTTCTCCTTAATAATAATAATAATAATAATTTATTTTCAGACTTGCATCCATAGTTACAATAAAATAAAACAAAAATAAAAATTGTACACAACAAATTACGAAATAAAATTAATTAAAACAATAAAATTAAAACTTAACTACTAACTTATCACTAGGACAGTGCAAATTCAGCCACCTTCTCATCAGCGGACTGTTCCACCTGTCAACAAACACGTCCAGGATGCTGTTTGTGGTCATACGCAGGCGGGTAAACAGGGAAGCACTGCGCTTCCTCATAATAGCCTGGAAGTCGTCGATGCGCGCCGCGGCGAACATGCCTGATGCGCTGCAGCTCCATGGTAACCGAAACAGCACCCTGAACGCGTTGTTGTATTGTACGCGCAGTGCGCTGTACGCACGCTTCGTATAGCTGACCCATAGGCTGCACGTGTAGTAAGACTGACAGTAGGCTCGAAACAGTGTCAACTTAACCTCGTCGCTACAACGTGCAAACCTACGAGCCAACATATTGCAACGCACGGACAGCGCCCTGCGCTCCCTTTCCATGTCCATCACATCCTTTAAGTCCTCAGAGACCCAGTGACCCAAATACTTAAAATGCTTAACTCGAGTCAAGGGAGTTTCGCACAAAGTCACAGGGGGCACGTCCTCGTAAGTTTTTTTGCCAGCCCTGAAAATTAAGAACTCGCTTTTCTTAGCATTGTATTTGAGTCCATGGGTCTCCGCATATGACTCACAAACACGCAGCAAGTCACGCAGCGCACTATAAGAGGGGCTTAACAAAACCATGTCGTCTGCATAGTTGATGTTGTTTATAAAAACGCCATCAACCGAACAGCCGACCCTGGTATCAGTTAGCTTTTGGAGCAACCGGTTCACATACAGATTGAAAAGGCGAGGCGAGCTCAAACCCCCCTGTCTCACCCCGCACTCCAACCCGTATACATCCGAATGTGCTCCAGCCCACTTGACACTGTTTTTCTGCCCTCCATACCAGTACCTGAGTATTGCCATGATTTCGTACGGTAAATCAGTCTCGTTTTGTAATTTAGCCCATAGAATTTCATAAGATACCAGGTCAAATGCTTTTGACAGGTCCAAGAAACAGGCAAAGACAGGTGTTTCCCTAGCTGTGTAGTACTGAACAGTTTGCTTGAGGCAGAGAATCGCACTTTCGGTTGATAAGCTAGGTCTGAAACCAAACTGAGTATCATGCAACTCAATGTGCTTATCTAACTGCTTATCAAGCAAACTATCCAGTACCTTAGCAATAACATTAGCAAGTGAAATAGGCCTGTAATTGGACATGTCAGAAGCATCCCCGGTCTTATTTTTGGCAATTGGGACGACCACTGTGTACATTAAACTGTCTGGCAGATAACAATGGCTTATACATAAGTTAAAAAACAGTGCAAGGACTCCGGGTAGGTGCTTACCAGCGTGCTTCAGATGTTCAATACTGAGGCCATCACTTCCAGGAGACTTACCCCTTACCATTTTTTTAATTACTGACTCCACTTCGGAGGCCGAAAATCTGACAGTTATCTCATCGGGGCAGCTCTCAGCATCAAACATCTGATGCGGTGGTAAAGACGGTTGCACACTAAAATGTCGCCGGAAGGCATTTGCGACATCGGTTGGGTCGTGCAAACCAGCTACGCTCACAGGGATACTCGGCTTAGGACATAGCTTGTTTGTGGACTTCCAAAATTTGCCAAACTGTTTATTAGAATGGTGCTATAATGTCCATTTTTATCTTGTCAGCATTATTTTGGCAGTACTTTAGCTTAGATTTAAAATTACGCCTAGACTCGCACATCTTGTCATAAATAGCACCACCCGACGGTTTTCCATGTGCTAACCAAGTATGATACCATAGCCGAGCCTCCCTGTGTGCCCCACTAACGTGTTTATTCCAGCCGGGTATTTGTTTACATTTTTTGCCCGCTGTTTTGCGCTTATCACGACAGGTGGAACTTGATTTAGCGGCGCAGGAAATTATATTTATTATTTCGCTATACATATCATTTATCATTAGTTTATGGCCCTCACTATTACATCGCTTGTTAGCACATAACACGAAATCATTCCTTATTTGTATATCTTTTAATTTCGAGTTACAAAGGTCATGAAATAAAGAGGTTTGTTCACTGTCGCGCTCGCCCCATATCACCTTATTACACACCGCACTGGGCGCTGCAATTTTCGACGTAATTTGGTTTAAGTTACATTCAACTACTAAAGGAAAATGGTCCGACCAAAACACATCTTGTAAAACCGCAGCGCTCAGCACAGTTTGGCGCGCTGCGCTCGTAACCACACAGTGGTCGAGCCAGCGTCGCGACCCGTGCGCGTCGCTGATGAACGTAAAGGTGTCCGCAGGTAACAAATCCATATCAACGCACGTCCAAGACTGTTCAGAACTAAAGTCTAGAAGCTCATTGGCAAATCGCTCACCCGGATGCGAATTGAAGTCCCCGAGGATAAATACCGACTCGACATCACTACTCTCAATTATAGCACTAATTTCACTAAGACACTCAGTAAATTCAATGAGATTATCAGCGGACGCAGTTGGCATATAAACAGTTATTACTAACATAGACCGATCGCTGAGCTCAACCTTTATCGCCGCGATGCGCGCACTATTACACGTCACTACCGAGACACACGGGAACATAGACTTTCGCCACAATATGGCCACTCCACCATAGGGCCGGCCTCGCAGCACTCCAGTGGCCGTATCTACTGCAGATTTGCCAGTATATGCGAAATTACTGTCTATGTTTCCAAGAAAAGGTATATCATCAGGTAGCAACCAAGTTTCCTGTAGACAAATGATGTCCCCGGTGAGACATAAGTTCTTAACACACGGCGCGGCGCGAGTAATAAATACTCTTACAATTATAGCTAATGATCTTAGTTACGACGCAATTCATTCTGGTTTCTTTTTAAACTCGATATAACGCCGATATGTGACCCCTTCTGGCCAGAAGTCATCTCGCAAAAATATGTCCAATTTATGTTTAGGCACAAAAACTTTGTAGGCATCGTATTCTTTCAATGTTTTCATTATATTTTTTTCAACGGCGACAGATATTTTCGATTTGTCAAAAATATAATTCTTCAGGTCTTCTGCGCTAGCGTCCTTGGAGACATTGTAAATGTAGATAGGTATTTTGACCTCAGCTGCCTTAAACCTACTATCCGGGTCCACATTTGCCTTACCTCGATTACCAACAAATCTATTTCTCAACTTCCGCCTTTGAACGGCGATCCACTCATCGTCATGCGATTTTTGTTTCCAAACACCACCACTAGCGACCTCAGAAAACGACTTCGCCATGGTAAGTTGTGTTTTAACGCCAACCTCTGCGTCCGTGTGTCTCGATGCATGTACTTGTGCCGCTGAGCCGGTCGACTGCACCTCATGACTCATCGCGTTATCCGCTTGCGTTTGAACGGCGGGCTGCACAGCTGATTCACACATCTCGGCCCGCCAAGGCGATAACTGAACTGTATTTGTGGCACTACCCGCAACCACGGTTTTATCACTTTCTTTATTCGGAGATGATGCAGACAAATCAATACCACAGGCCGGCGGTAGGCCCATTGGTCCACTGTTATAATCAAAGCTACTCATAAAACATCCCCCTCGTTTGTTGTTGACATTTGATGCAAAGCCGTTTACCGTAGACGTTTTTTTCAAATTATCTACATCACATCTCAGTTCCTCGACTTGCCTTATAGTGGCGTATTGAGTCGACATGCAATCTATATCATGGCGTAACGCAACCAGGTCCTTGAGAAGACGATTTACGTCTACATGATCGAAAGTCAAAGACCGCCGACACAACTTTCTAAGAAAAATATCAGGTTTTCTCGTAGTAAACACAGAAATTCTTGAAGAAATTGCGAATTATATCTGTTTGTGACCCTCCACTGCTATAAGTAATAGCGTGGAGGGTAAAAAAAATGAGACTATGACAAGGACCAACGATAATAGCACCTTCTCTGTCGTACCTATTGGAAGTGTAATAAGACCATCCCGTTCGATCTAGGTATTGTTATTCCCAAGCCCCGTCTATCTTTTATCCTATGTCTATGCGCTGAATCGAGTTTCGTAGTATGACGTAAATATCCGGCCTGTGACAACCATAAGGGCCCTTTCGATTTGGATTATCACAATTGTATAAAATTGCAGATCGTTCTGTGAACTTCACGCTCCGAAACAGAAGATATCAGACGACGTGATGGCGAAGGCCAAGGAACGAATGAAGATTGAGAAGCTGAAGAAAGCAGGGAAGATACCTGTCAGTGGAGAAAACCTACAGGCTGGTATGTACAATCATTATTAACCTGTATAGGGTCGTATTAAGACTAGTGACGTCACAGAATAACTAATAGTACTACCGTACAGAAAATTCACTCCTTAACAAAAGTCAGATTTAGGTATAAAATTATACCTATACTCGCCGCCTGCAAGCAAAACTGAAACTTATAACCGCGCACGAACCGTGAATCTTCTTTGCGCGCCGCAGTTTTATGACCGAGCTGTGAGCGTCGGCACGGGGTTGGCACTTGACAAGTTTTTGTACCTATACCTACTGATTTATTATTGTTAGATAAATATGTAGGAATTACAAACGTTGATTATGTAAACACGAAATTTTTATCCGGAGATAGATTTTTTTATAGAGATTATGTCTGATTCTCACGGAAGTAGGTATGCCACAGCCGTATTCCTTTGAAAATATGTCGGTCAGTTCCTAATATTATTTCTGGGCAACCGATATTCAATAAATTAAGGATGTTTATTTTAACTATTACTAAATAAGTAAGGACTTTGGGACCTTTCAATATCGTCCGGAATTTAAAAATGTTATTTCTGCTTCCTTGTCCTTCCGTTTATTCAGACATCCGTAAATACATATTTTATACGGATTAGATCGAGATAGGTTTCGAAGCTATTGTGTATTTTAAATTTTGCGCGAGCGCCACGTGACACGACTATCGTGCGAGCCGAGCGGCAGCCCACTGCCATACGACTCCCCGGGAGGCGCGCCGGCCAAATGTACCTAATCTGCGTAGTGAAACCCCCCTGGTGACGTACCAAATATTCGTAGTCGCATTTAGACGGACACAATAATGAGAGCGACGAAACCCCTCTCGTTAGTTGGCTATATGCTTATTTCTAGATCCGGACATCCGGCAGCTGTAAAGCGGTGGAGGTCAAAGAATGCAAACCACTTTAAGAATACAAATCCTAGAGTTCTGGTTTAGATGCAGTTTTATGAGAAATTATACAATTGCCAAAACTTTCTGATGGGGGAAAGTAGTCCAAAACGACTACTGTTTCTGTTTCCGAAATACTTATAATGTTTATTAATGTGAATTAATATTTTTTGTTCTAATGTTAAAATATAGGCTTCTATAAATAAGATAGGTTCGGTAGTTTTTACCTATTTTGGTAGTCTGTCACTCTGACCTCCACCCATTAAAAGCTGCTAGATGCCCGGATCTAGCAATGTTAAGCACTGTGGGTGACTAGCCTAACGAGTTAATGAAAACAAGCTAGTTCCACATCATAAATTATATTGTCAATTAACGGCACACAAGAGTCACAAGCACAAAGGAAAGAAATAACAGTCAAAGCACAGCACAATATTTACAAGAAGAAGAAAGTTAAAGTAAGCACAGAAGATAGGAAAAGTACATAAAGAAAGCGTCTATACAGCGAAAGCTAAAAGCGCAAAACGGTGCACAAAGCAAACCGAAAACAATATGCTTAGCGAGTCGGTGCGTAAGCAGTAACCGTTAGCCCGGGCGGCGCGAGAGCGTGCGTCCAGCCTCGAGAGTAGTAAATTGCCGACTGGCTGGGATTTCCGAGCGCGCACGAAATGGCGCGATGGCCGGCCGCCGAAGTATCACGAAGCGGGCCGAGCGATAAGGAAGATCTTGTACGCTGCGCTCGCGCCGCGCGAAATCGCAACGGTATTTTTATAATAAACATTACTTAATATATATAATTATTTATAATGTTTAGAAAATTACAGTGGCAATATTTTATGTTAAATAGCTGTCGCCACATCAGCCCCCCCGGAGACCTTTAGGGTCAATAATAATCGGGGAAACGTATACGGCGCCCAGAACGAGACACTTTTTGTTCTGAAGGAACGGCTACGGAACTAGGCAACACGGTCGATGACGTTTTGGTAGGGCTAGGTGCTTCCGACAAAATGTAGGCGGGTTTTAACCTATCTATCGATATAGAAACTTCCCTACCAGCGACATCAACTCTGAAATATTTGTCCGACCTTTCGACAATCCTATAGGGGCCAGCATAAGGTGGCTGAAGTGACCTACGAACTAAATCTTGTCTAACAAAAACATGCGTTGCAGATGCCAAGTCCTTGTGAATGAAAATTTTGGCGGAACCATGACGACTAACAGCGGATGGCTGTAACTTTTTCATGTGCTGACGCAAACGTGATAAAAAGTCAGTATAGTCGGTCAGTTGGTCAGCTGTAGGTTGCAGTAAATCACTGGGAAGTCTTAACGGCTCGCCGTAAACTAACTCGGCGGTCGAAGCAGACAGGTCCTCCTTCCACGCACTACGAATTCCCAAAAGTACTAGTGGAAGGGTTTCAGTCCAACATTCGTCTGCGTGGCACATTATGGCAGCCTTGAGCTGGCGATGGAACCGTTCCACTAATCCATTCGCTGCCGGATGATACGCAGTAGTTTGCAAATGACGGGACCCAGTAATCGCTGCAATCTGTCGGAACAGATTTGAGTCAAATTGCCTGCCACGGTCGGTGGTGACATTTTGAGGGCAACCGAAACGCGCGATCCATGTCGAAATGAAAGCCTTGGCAACGCTTTCCGCCGTAATGTCCTGTAAAGGTACTGCCTCAGGCCAACGCGTAAATCTATCTACAGCCGTGAGACAGTATTTAAAACCGTTCGACATAGGCAAAGGGCCAATAAGATCTACGTGGACATGCGAAAACCTGCCAGCGGGTGGCTTAAAATCGTGGACCGGTGCGTGGACATGCCGTGAAACCTTAGACCGCTGGCAAGGAATACACCCGCGCGCCCACTCCCTACAGTTTTTTTTAATCCCTGGCCACACGTAACGCTCAGTCACCAACCTGATGGTGTTCCTAGCACTAGGATGACTTAGGCCATGAAGGGAATCAAAGGCTAACTTTCGAAATTCCGAAGTAATAAAGGGACGTGGAGCTGGGCCGGACACATCGCAGAACAGTTTGACAGATCCAAATGCAACTTTCTGTAAATCAAGAGACGAACCGCCATTTGTCAACCTGCGAAGCTCTGTGTCCGTGGCCTGTGACAAAGCTAAAGCCTGTAAGTCAAGTCCGTCTGTAATGGCGTCAACCCTCGACAGTGAATCCGCGACGACGTTCTCTTCGCCGGATATAAACCGGATATCCGTCGTAAACTGTGATATAAAATCTAAATATCTAAATTGCCGCGGAGAACAGGAATCAAGAGACTTTTTAAAAGCAGAGACTATGGGTTTATGGTCAGTGAGTATGAAAAATGGCTTCAACTCGATCATGTATCTAAAATACTTCACTGACTCATAAATGGCCAACAGCTCGCGATCGTAAGCGCTATACTTTTTCTGAGCAGGTGTTAACTTGCGAGAGAAAAATCCCAATGGTTGCCAATGTCCCTCGACTTCCTGCTGGATCACCGAACCGATCGCGAAGTCTGACGCGTCTGACACAATAGCTAGAGGGGCGGAAGAGTCGGGATGCGCGAGAAGAGTGGCATTAGCAATGCTTGACTTGCAAGCATTGAATGCCTCTTCCAACTCTGGAGTCCAGACTACTGGGCTATTGCTCTTCACCCTTGGACCACTTAATAGTGCATGGAGAGGAGCCTGTAATTTAGCAGCATCAGTAATAAACCGTCTATAGAAGTTTAGTGCCCCTAGAAAACGTCTCAGATCCTTGATGGTTTTAGGCTTTGAAAAAGTCCTGAATTGCCTTAACCCTAGCCCCTATAGGCTTTGTACCCTCTGAAGAAACCAGGTAACCTAAAAACTCGATTTCAGGAACAGCAAATACGCATTTCTTAGCGTTAAGAAAAATACCGTGGTCATTAAGACGCTCAAAAACGGCGCGCAGATGCGCCTCGTGTTCTGAGTCGTCCCCAGAGGCTACCAAAACGTCATCGATGAACGGAAAACAGAAATCAAGACCCCTAAGGACCTCGTCCATAAACCGCTGAAACGTTTGCGCCGCGTTGCGCAAACCAAAGCTCATAAATCGAACTCGAAGAGCCCAAAGGGTGTCGTGATTGCTCCTTTCGGTACGTCCTCGGGTGCAACGGGAATCTGGTTATATGCTCGCACTAAATCCAACTTGCTAAAAACCTTGCAATTAAAAAGGTTGTGCGAGAAATCAGCGATATGCCGCACCGGGTACCTATCAGGAATAGTGCGTGCATTAAGAGCGCGATAATCGCCACAAGGACGCCAACCATTGTCCTTTTTCGGTACCAAGTGCAGCGGGGACGACCAAGGACTCTCCGATCGTCTCGCGATACCCGTGCGCACCATATCCTCAAATTCCCACTTTGCTATCTTGAGGCGGTCAGGTGCCAAACGCCGTGGCCTTGAAAACACAGGTGGGCCTGGCGTGGTCTTAATAAAGTGTTGCGTCTGGTGTTTACATTTTCGCTCTTGAGGATTACCGGTAGGTCTAATAATATCCGGGTACTCCTCAAGAAGGTGGTGATATGGAGTATCACCTGAAATTACTTTAATTTGCGGGCAAGCACAAGCGGAAGCAACTACGCCGGCTGATGAAAGCAAAGTTGTGCCGTCGACTAGGCGAGCATAGCGAACATCGACAAGCAAATTATAAAATGAGAGAAAATCAACTCCAATAATGGGTTTGCTCACATCAGCGATTATAAAGCGCCAACAAAACATACGGCGTAAATTAAAATCTAGCGACATAGTTATCCAACCATAAGTACTTATAGTAGTATTATTTGCAGCGTAAAGTTCATAATTAGTTTTACGATGACGTTGCGCACGCAAAAAACTAACTGGGTAAACACACAGATCGGACCCGGTGTCCACCAAAAACTGTACTTTTGTCTTTGCATCAGTGACAAATAAACGTTTGGACACTGGAACACTGTCACTGGTCGCTACGAGCGACCGCTCATCAAGTTTTTTGGATACGCACAGGGGGAAATGCACTTATCTGCCTTGTCCGCATACTTGTAGTGGTACCAGCACAGGCGCTGGCCGTCACCAGCGCTGCTGGACTTGCCGGCCCTCGACCGGCTTCTGGAACGATTGCGTGGCTTGCCGCGGGGCCTCGACCGGGAGTTACCCTGATTACCCCGGGAGGTGGACATCGCGTCAAGCCTTGATGTTAACGCGTCGATTTTACGATGCAGCTCAGCTACGGAATCAGGAACGCCCGAAGAAGATGCAGCAGACACCTGGTAAGCAGGTCCAGGTGGTGTAACCTCATGCACCATATCCGCCATTTGCGCCACGGTTTCCAAGGGCAAATTGTCCTGGTAAGCGACAATGCTCTGCAACACTTTAGGTAACCGGCTCATCCATAAATGGCGAATAAAATCATCCGGGTAATCTGCACCTGCTAAACTCCGGATATGACGCAAAAATTGGGTCGGCTTTCTATCACCGAGCTCCTCTTTCATCATCAGCTGCTTCAAACGCTCCTGCTTAGAACTTGACAAACGAGCTATAAGTTCTCTTTTGAGTGTGCCATATTTGTCGGTCGCGGGCGGGTTGGTTATAATATCTTCCACTTCAACCGCGTACTTGTATTCCAACACTGATATGGCATGATAAAACTTGGTAGTATCACTCGTAACCCTGGTCAAAGTAAACTGTCCGTCCAGCTGTGCGAACCACATAGTCGGTTTATCCGGATAAAACGGAGGTGGTTTCACACTAATGTGACTCACGGATGACTCACTACCAGTACTGGCCTCCGCTCCAGGTACCTTAACGGTCACCTGAGGTGCTGTTTCCTCTTTATCAGACATTTTAAAGTGTAAAAATCCGTAAAGTCTATTATAATTGTAACTGCACTTCAAAACATAAAAAGTCAATGCTTGTAAACAGATAAAATTCAAAATGTCTGTTAATAGTACATTACTGCAGAGACCAGTAAGTAAGCTTTCCTGGCTGAGTATTTAGTGGCTACAATACGAAGCCAGGTAAGCTGATTACGGTCGAAGCATGTATAGTGCTTTTCTCAAACATGTAAGGAAATAAAATTACTTGTTTAGTGCTTCAGTTACTGGCTGAGTGATTTAATGTTGTATGAAAATCCTTTACGTACGTCGCGCTGAACCTGCCTTGGAATAGAGTCCCTACTGGTCTCTAATTACTAACGTAACAGGAACATTTCCGAGCATGTTTGAGAAAAATTTAAAACACAAACGTTCGTTCAAAATTGAAATTTAAAAAATGGCCGTTAAAAGATAAAATTATAAAATGTTCGTTAACGGTAAAATTTAAAAATGTCCGTTACACAACCGTCCATTTCACAAGGGTCACCAATATGTGGGTGACTAGCCTAACGAGTTAATGAAAACAAGCTAGTTCCACATCATAAATTATATTGTCAATTAACGGCACACAAGAGTCACAAGCACAAAGGAAAGAAATAACAGTCAAAGCACAGCACAATATTTACAAGAAGAAGAAAGTTAAAGTAAGCACAGAAGATAGGAAAAGTACATAAAGAAAGCGTCTATACAGCGAAAGCTAAAAGCGCAAAACGGTGCACAAAGCAAACCGAAAACAATATGCTTAGCGAGTCGGTGCGTAAGCAGTAACCGTTAGCCCGGGCGGCGCGAGAGCGTGCGTCCAGCCTCGAGAGTAGTAAATTGCCGACTGGCTGGGATTTCCGAGCGCGCACGAAATGGCGCGATGGCCGGCCGCCGAAGTATCACGAAGCGGGCCGAGCGATAAGGAAGATCTTGTACGCTGCGCTCGCGCCGCGCGAAATCGCAACGGTATTTTTATAATAAACATTACTTAATATATATAATTATTTATAATGTTTAGAAAATTACAGTGGCAATATTTTATATTAAATAGCTGTCGCCACAACACTTTTGCGTGCTGACTACAATCCTCTGTATTATATAATATCTTATATCTAATATTGTATATCTTCTGTTATATATATATATATATATATATAACACATATCGATAAATTTTACGGACGACGAACATCGCAATATATCCTGCCAGATTTAATAAACAAACTCCCTACTGAATGGAAGGCTTACATTACACCCCACAATATTTCCATGTACCTTAAAAGAGAAATGCTGAAGCAGTTGGAAGAGGTGTAACGTTGGGTATACATATATGTGTGTGTGTGTGTGTGTGTGTGTGTTTGTGTATGTAAAAATAATATATGTATAAAATATCAAAAGTTGTTCTCGTACATAGTTGGAGCATCCTGTAATAGGCGAGCGCATACCGGTCCCGCTAGAACAAGGAAAACGTTATCAGCGCCCGATGCTATAGTTTTTACTGTGTACGAGGGTTGCTACTTATATATCCGGAAACAAAAAAACAAACAAACGTACACGGCTGAAAATGGTTTTATTGTTTTTCAAAGTATTCCCCTTGATGATCTATGCACTTTTGCATTCGCGTGAGCCAATTTTTAAAGCACTTCTGCCACTCCGCCTGAGGTACTTCCATAACGTGTTGTTTGAATGCGTCGACAGCATCTTCAGCGGTCGAAAATCGTTGACCGCGTAATTTATTCTTTATATTTGGAAATAAATAAAAATCGTTGGGTGCCAAGTCAGGGCTGTACGGCGGATGACCCGTTAATTCCACATTTTGACCCTCCAAAAATAGAGTTGTTTCGCGTGACGTATGACAGCTGGCATTGTCATGATGAAGAATGATTCTTCGTCGCTGGTTAGTTTTACGAATTTGTTCAAATACTTCCGGTAAGCAAATGGTCGTGTACCACTCTGAATTAACCGTTCTACGGTTTTCTAGTGGCACTGTAGCTACATGGCCATTAATACCGAAGAAGCAGGCCACCATTTGTTTCAATGTACTTTTTGCACGAGTAACTTTCGTAGGGTTCGGCTCATTTTGAAACACCCATACCGTTGATTGTTGCTTCGTTTCGGGATCGTATGCATAGATCCAGGATTCGTCACCTGTATAGATGTTATAAACGGCTTTTGAGTCACCACGGTTATATTTTTTTAACATTTTATTGCACCATTCGACGCGAGCATCTTTTTGCTCTTTTGTTAAGTTGTGGGGTATCCAACGCGAACAAATTTTTTTTACAGCCAAATAATTATGTAATATGCTATTAATGCTGGTCATAGAAATACCCAGAGTCGCCTCTATCTCGCAGTACGTAACATGTCGGTCGTCCATTATAAGTTTTCGCACAGCCTCGATATTTTGTTGTACAACGACCGATTTCGGGCAACCTGCCTTAACTTCGTCCGTAAGCATACTACGTCCACGATTGAACTCACTAAACCAGTGATACACAGTAGTTTTAGATGGGGCTTCATCACCAAAAGTTGAAGTTAGTTGATCTATGCACTGTTGTTGCGTTAAACCACGCCGAAAATCATAATAAATCATAGCACGAATATTTTCACGAGTGAGTTCCATTCTTGCTGCGAGATGACATTTAAAACCCGTCAAAAACAAAACACGAGCGTTAATAAGAAAGAAAAAATATACCGGCCAGTACTTAAAAAAGTTCAAATTTTACCATGGAGGTCAAATATGCTATTTAAGAAGATTGTAATCCCGGTTTCCGGATATATAAATAGCAGCCTATGTACTTTCAATTTTAAATAGATTATAAGTAGTTATGTAGTATGTAACAAAAAATGCAAAAATTGATTTATATAAATTACTGCGGAATCGGTATCGAGACAAACCACACCGGTTTACCGATACTCTTGTATCAAAATGTTAATGTTATATTCCAGATTGTCAAAAAGAAAAAAGTTGATTTTTGATTGAGTGTGTCAGAGCTACGGGGAGATTTTTAAAGAAAAACAGATATTCTGGTTTTGTCTGGGGGTTTTGCTATAATTTGCTTAGTTGCATCGTGGTGAAGTGCGATTTATTTCTCTAGATCTTTGCATTCAAAATTAGCGCGAGTATTATCTCAATTTAGAACTGCCAGTCGTGTATCACAGAATGCGGACTGATATAAGCGCCATCTACCCGTAATGCCGTGAATCACAATGTACGCTTTTTTTATATCAACAACGACCTAGCCTTAGACCTTCCTTAGACACGGAAGTTCTGAAGAAAGTCGACAGATGTCGTACGATAAACATAGCGTCATGCTACAGTAATTAATAAATAAAATAAATATAAGTTCTATGATCATAGCTACAAAGTTTAATGTTAACTTCTTTCAGAGAGTTCAGAAGACTCTGCTATGGTGTGTGTGATCTGCTACGAAGAGGTCCAAGCATACCCGAGCACGCAGACGTTCTGGCCGCCGTGCTGCGGCCGCGACGCCTGGCTCCACAGGTCCTGTCTCCAGGTGAGGGCCAATGTTATAGTTATTTATTTATTTATTCGGGGAACCAACAGCTAATAATAATAGTATAGCTAAATTGGTAAGTAACAGAGAGCCAATAAAAGGTTCCCACCAGTAGCATCATTATACCAAAAAGCAATTGGTGGTTTACAGTAAATTATACAACATGTTATGTGTTATGTTATGTTATGTCGGAGAGTTCAGACCCGGCTATGGTGTGTGTGATCTGCTACAAAAAAGGGGGAGGGGTTTATAAGTTTGACCGCTGTCTGTGTGTAAATTAAATGTGTTTTTTTTTTTTTTCAATCGAAAGCAGGTTTTCTAGCGTGACCGATTCTGAACTTGGTTTATAAGAATGTCTTTTGGGGCGGTCTTACAAAATTTTAATTTAAAACATTTTTTAAGAGTATTAACACCATGTCAGGTACCGAGATAGCGAGCACTATTAATTTATTTGAACAAGTGCAGTATTTTGGGAGCGAAAAGTACATTCGGCAACAAGTGTGTGTGTGATATGCTTAGAAACGCATTGGAAACCCGTCTGACTTGCGTACGAATCACATATATATAATATTCGTATATACAAACACGCGTTGACGGCGCCTTTAAAAAACGCGGTGTGCATAGGCCCTAAAATACACATATTACTAACAAAATAGGGATCACATTTTATTATTATTATTTTATTTCAGCGAATGGCTCTGAGTGCAGGCATGCACTACCTGAAGTGTCCTCTGTGCAACGACAAGGACAACTTCTATGATGCGGTCTGTGATCAAGGATATTATCTGCCAGACCGGTAAGACTTGACAAATAAGTTATAAAAATTCTCGGAAATTACCAGAAACTTTCACGAGAAATACAGGTTGAAATTTTATTCACCAGTCATATTCAGCGACGTGATTAGGTAGGCCATGCTGAATATCTTTTACTATGGGATTGACCGCGAAATCCCAAAAATATTTTTCATCTCTCCTGTCCGGAAAGTTTTATTTTCCTGGGTAGATAGCCGGGTGGAAAGTTGCTTGTTCATCCCTAGGGTGGAAAGTAATTAGCTTTGTTAATTGTGGATTGAGCCGGTGCCCACCCAGATGCTCTCCTCTCAGACCACCGACAAAACATTGAATTTGTCTTTTTCAAATTGTTCAAATTTTACTTAACATTTTTATAGATTATTCTTTATATACCTGTTTTATAAAATGTGCGTGTAGTATTGTACTTTCCTCACAGTCGAAATGAAAAGCAGAGTGTTTAACTCGGGTGAAATGATCCATTTCACCCTCGAACTCGAACAGAAATATCTCAGGTGAAATGGGTTACTTTCAACCCTTGGTTGGTTGGCAATCTACTATTTCACTTATCACGCTCAAACATGTGTCATATTATGCTTACCAAGGTGGACCTAAGTAGTACATTTAGCGTCTAGGGAAAATATGCATATATATTTATGATTTACAATACATTTTAAATTGACCAATCAGAACACTTCACCATATTAAAAAAGTTATTTAGTATCAACCAACCAGAATACAGTAATGTTTAAATCGACCAATCAGGAAACGCAATTCGTTTCTCAAAGCATGAGGTGTTTTTAGTTCCTACTTCACAATCATTGGAAAAATATGAAATATAGTCTGGCAAACCATTTCTGTCAGTAGAAACGCGCGGCAAATTCAAAATACGTACATGTGGCAACCCTTTGTGATGAGACACCGTATTTCATGACGAACATTTCAATTCACATTGAATTGGTTTCTAGTGCAATTTCACTCTCTCATCTTAAGCGCGAGTGAGATAGAACTCCTGCAACGTTCCCAATTAAATTTAACTAAATTTTTAAGGCATATGTCAATTGACAATATTTCAAAATTTCAAAATTTTATAAATCGAAAACCATTTCGAGAAATACATTTGTAGAACACAAAAACCATTTTTTTTGAATTTTTTTTTCAGTAATTTTTGGAGAAATCACCAAAATATGTAAACCGGAAAATGACGTCACACGGCTGATTCAATACTACCACTATGAGAAAATGTTATCTTCCGGGTTTCCGTTTGACAACTTTGACAATTACAACACTACTGACAGTAACAGGACAGCTGACAGTTAATTCATTCAATTCGAATATTTGCTTGTAATTTACGTTTCCTTGGATTAATTTAATTATCTACGTGTTGCGATTTGTCACGGACTCTGGACTGCTTTCTTCCACGACGACCACAACTCGCTTTCTAACAGACCCCGGATTGCATTCTTCAACGACGACTACGATTTTCGCTTTTTCACGGATCCCGGACTGCTTTCTTCTACGACGAACTGACGATGGAATTCAGGGAATCCTCGGAAAATACCCCGGTTGGGTATTGACCAATACCTCTACAACGAAGCGGACACGAGAAACTCAGAAAGATTTGTCAAAGCCGACAGCAGGAGCTTGCCGCGTGTGAGTTTTTACAAAGCTCGGATAAATATAATTTGCCTGGCACAAGAGGTACCGAAGCTTCGTTATCTTCGCGGAGTTCTTATGTACAAACTGGCAAAGGCCTTTATTAAGTGCAGCCTCATGTTCCTTTACTATTTGTAAACGAAAACAGTATAGAAGTGATGCTGACGTCCCAAATCTTCAAGAGTTTCTCCAAGAAGCCAACAATCATAAAATGGATGACTGTTTGTGCTTCTCCAAACGGAATCTGTGACGATTTGGCTTTCAAGTTGAAATGTCCGTTTACAGAAAAAACTGAGAAATTATATCAATTAAAATGTCACGAGCCAAAGTTGTTTTGGATTGTGGTAAATAAATTAAATTTTATAGGAAATAAAGTACTTACTTATTTTATTAGTATGGACATTTGTCATTTTTAAACCTGTATCCTAAGTAGGTCCTTAAGTACTTTCTGATGATGACTTGTCAACAACAAGTTAAATATCTTTCCTGTACTTAGAATGTTACTACTGGAGAAGTAAAATTCACCATGTGTTAATCAGGGGAGAAATAAAAGGTAGGTATATTATAATAAAATTATTTTAATTTCGTTCAGTTATTCATTAGGCGGATACCTTCATATACCTAGCCATCTGTGGTGGAAACGTGGCCTACTATAAAATATACATTCTCACACAATATAATAAGCAAACCAACATAATGACACACATCGGCGCAAGAAAAACAACAAGATGGGCCTCTCCTCAGGTCCATCTGTATATAGTCTCAGATAGTATTTCCCTCAGCTGATGGTAGAACAGTAAATAACTGGGCTATAAAGATGTGTTGCTATTGTAAGTTTTCATTAGGTGATATTGAATGCAAGGCATTTTCAACAATCCTTAAGATATCTTTCAAAGTTAGCGGTTTGATATTTTAAGTTTTGACATTTATCTTGTGCTTCAAATGTCAAACTGTTTAAGCGCACTATGGTCACGCTATGGTTTTTACGTAAATGTCAATCAATGTAACTATTTCAACGTTTTTTTTAGTGTATGAAACACATCATGTGACGTCATTTAGCTGATATTTCGACGACTGTTACATACGCCCTTTCTGCCTAAGTAATAATATAAATGCATTTTTCCACTAAAAAACATGGATTTTCGCAAAAATAAAAAAATACGGGTCTCTTAAAATTGTGAGTTCTTTCGGGCCATACAATAAAAATTAGTACTCAAAAAAATGAAATGTTGTCAATTGCCTCAACCAGATTATCTGTTGCAGTTGATGACAGATCAGACGAAATATATCCGTCTGCTTTTTACACACCGTAAATGTCACCTAATGAAAGGGGCGGAAATACCAAATAAAATTAAAAACATAAAATTTGATGATCATTGCTGCTTTTTTCACTGATTCTTAGTGTTGTCATACTTTTGTTCGCTGTACATTGCTACTGCGTTCGTTGGCTGGCCAGACTATAGCCAAAAAATTTTTACGTGATTTCGTAGTCGGTCCCATAGTAAAAGTTGTTCAGTATGGTATACTACACACCTCTCATTATGACTAGTGATTAACATTTAACACATTCAGGGCCGAGAACCCGACTGTCGGGTTCTATCTTCGTAGCTACTACGCGCTACATACGAATATGTACGTGGCTACGGGCTACGAGCCTAGCACGTAGCACTAGGTGGCACTGAATGTGTTAAAATTACATCCTGTATAGGAAATTTAAATTTATCAATTGGAAAGTTTTAATCCCCATACAAAATTAAAAGAAGTTTCCGAAATTTTCTTATGTGAAAATTGCTAAAGTTTTCCGTGATCGAGTCGAGAGGTCTAGCTGTCATAATCCACCAATCATGTTTAATCACATTTTTTTTTTTATAATCGTTTTCGCTTCTAGATGGCTGCTTTACGTAGTTCATTGACGTAGTTTTTTGCTCATTTACGTAGTTCAGTGTGTAATATTGATAGCTTATTGTGTGGTGACCTAACGAACAAGTGGGCAGCTAATGAAACATTAGTCCCAAAACGCGCGTAACCTCCCTTTAGTTGAACAAACGGTTATCCGGGGTCCCGGCCACCCACGTGTTTGTAAGGAGGCTATCACTTTACAATCAGCAAGGCCGTAACCGAACAACGTTGCTTTTATCAACCGACTTCAAGATTTCGAAGGAGGAGGTTATCAATTCGTCGGGATCTTTGTTTTTGCTATTTTATTTTTATTTTTATGTATGTTCACCGATTATTCGAAGACGGCTGGACCGATTTGGAAAATTCTTTTTTTGTTTGAAAGAGTATACTTCACAGTTGGTCCCATTGTAACCAGGTCAGGATCTGATGATGGGATCCTGGAGAAATCGAGGGAACTCTTCAAGTATTATAGGCACACCTATAGTGATTTGAGTATTTTTACAGCAGCTCGAGCATTTGCTGTTGGAAAGGTGGATGCTAAGTGAAGTCGGTTCTTTTTTGTTTAAAATTATTTTATTTTACGAAAATGAATAAAATCCTAAGTGTACCTTGACATTGGCAGAATTCACCTCGCCAAAATAGGCGAGGAGTAAAAGCCATTAATAAAAAAATATTTATTTTTATTTTTATTGGTGGATTTTGACAGCTGCTGTCAAAAAGATCTCTCGTCACAGTGCTGTCATCTAGTGAAAAACTCGATCGCGGAATCCGTCATTCCGGAATGTCAGTACTCAAGTTAACACATGCACTATTTACAGAGACGCGGCGTGGGAGTTGGAACAGAATGCATTCGCGGAGATCTACAACCGAGAGGCAGTGTGCGCGGCCGAGGAGTGCCAGTGCCCCTTCGGCAGGAGCCACGATGAGTTCGGGTGAGTAGTGTAGTGGGTAGGACGACAGGTAATCATTGCTGGCTCCAGGGTTCGAAAGGATAATTATCAATGATAATTATCACGATAATTATCATGATAATTATCGTGATAATAACAGATTGATAATAACAAAAAAATTTCGCTCGTGAAAGTAAACTTTATTCGACAAAAAATATTATAAACTAGCCTTTTCCCGCGGCTTCGCCCGCGTTTTATAAGTACTCAAAAAGGATACGATACCCATGTTGGTTTTCAGACTTTGTGACCACATTTGCCCCTTTTAGGGGTTGAATTTTCAAAAAACCTGAAACACGTGTTTACTCATTTATCGTTAGGAATACTCCTGTGAAGTTTCGAATAAAATAATCTAACAAATCTTGATTCGCCATACAAACTTTGGACCCCATTTTACCCCCTTAGGGGGTGAATTTTGAAAAATCCTTTCTTAGTACACCCCTAGACCTTATAAGGAACCTACGTGCCAAATTTGGAATCTCTAGAACCAGCGGTTTGGGCTGTGCGTTGATATGTCAGTCAGTCAGTCAGTCAGTTAGTCAATCAGTCAGTCAGTCAGTCAGTTTCTTCTTTTATATATTTAGATAAAAAATTATAAAATGTTTTTGTTTTTATTTATCTTTTGTTAGAATTTGTTATTAAACAATATAACATCGGAATTTCTTATGAGACAATATAACAAATGAATTTCTTATACTGATGATAATTATCCGATAACTATCAAGAAGCGTAATTATCTTGATAATTTCGAACCCTGGCTGGCTCATTGAAAATATTCACGGACGAACGGACAATAGGGATGATGACACATGTTGAATTTTGTATTAAAATTTAGTTGAATGGATGCAAAATGATCAATATATCCTAATAAAGTGAAAATTAAAGAAATTTGTTGAAATTGTTCAAATGGCTTCAAAGTTTTAATTTTTCCATACTTTAAACAGGGCGACTATGTGCTACCGTGACGTCACTGTTGCATATCATTTTGTTAGGAGCGTTTTGAGAAAGCGAGTGACAGATTTTGAATCTCATTTCTGACTTTTGTGTTGTTTTAACGCAATTGGCCCCATATAGACATTTAATCCTCACAACAAAACGAATTGATTGATACCATACATGATAATTTTAAACAAAAAAGAACCGACTTCACTTAGCCTCCACCTTTCCAAAAGCAAATGCTCGAGCTGCTGTAAAAAATACTCAAATCACCATAGGTGTGCCTATAATAGTTGAAGAGTTCCCTCGATTTCTCCAGGATCCCATCATCAGATCCTGACCTGGTTACAATGGGACCAACTGTGAAGTATACTTTTTCAAATAAAAAAAGAATTTTCCAAATCGGTCCAGCCGTCTTAGAATAATCGGTGAACATACATAAAAAAAAAAAAAAAAAAAAAAAAAAAAAAAAAAAAAAAAAAAAAAAAAAAACAAGCAAAAACAAAGATCCCGACGAATTGATAACCTCCTCCTTCGAAATCTTGAAGTCGGTTGAAAACAATTCATCATGCCTATTGTTTTTCAGTTGACTGAACTTTAATTTGGTATACCTGCGTAACTTGGATGTCAATACAATATTCTCGTACCATCGAGCTGGTCTGATGATGGAGATTGAAGGTGGTCATAAGAATTCTGTAATAAATAAATGGTAGCTCATTTTGGGTTTGTTAGAGTCATCTTGTTGAGCAGTAAATGACTTGCAAGAAAAGTAGTCCGCGTAGGACCGTAACACAGAATAAATAATAGTATTTCATACAGAATAGCCACACTACGCCCCGTCCCGTGGCCAATTTTAAGGTAGGGTATTCGTGCTTTAAGGTAGGGCATTTCCTTTATCAACCGACTTCAAGATTTCGAAGGAGGAGGTTATCAATTCGTCGGGATCTTTGTATTTGCTATTTTTTTTTTTTTTTTTTTATGTATGTTCACCGATTATTCGAAGACGGCTGGACCGATTTCGAAAATTCTTTTTTTGTTTGAAAGCGTATACTTCACAGTTGGTCCCATTGTAACCATGTCAGGATCTGATGATGGGATCCTGGAGAAATCGAGGGAACTCTTCAACTATTATAGGCACACCTGTAGTGATTTGAGTATTTTTTACAGCAGCTCGAGCATTTGGTGTTGGAAAGGTGGATGCTTAGTGAAGTCGGTTCTTTTTTGTTTAAAATTATTTTCATACTCTTTTCATAGAACCGATTGTAGTTTTTCAACCGACTTCAATTTCATAGAAGGAGGAGGTTCTGTATTCGGTTTGGGCTTTTTTTTTATGTATGTTCACCGATTACTCCGAGACGCGTGGTCCGATTTGAATAATTCTTTTTTTGTTTGAAAGGGTCTACTTCCAAGGTGGTCCCATATTAATCTGGTGCTGTTCTGATGATGGGATCCATGAGAAATTGAGGGAACTCCTCAATTTTTAAAGGCACATGTATGGTGATTTAGGTGTTTTCTTAAGCAACGCGAGGATTTTTTCTCGAAATTCACGAATGTGATGAAGTGAACCTCATGATGATGGTTGTTTTGATGATAATGATCATGATTTTTTTAAATGTAGGATGTTCAGCGATTACTCCGAGACCCATATGGTCCGATTTCAGGAGAATTTCGGAAATCGGACAAAAAAAGATTTTTTTTTGTTTGAAAGGAACCTTTGAGATAGTTCCACATTAATCTGGTGCTGTTCTGATGATGGGATCCATGAGGAATTGAGGGAACTCCTCAATTTTTAATGGCACATGTATGGTGATTTGGTTGTTTTTTTAAGCAACTCAAGCATTTCCTCTCCAAAGCCACTAATTTGATGGAGTGGACCTAATGATGAAGACCACATATGATATGTGGAACTTTCCTTACATTGAGTACGTATCATGAACTTTTTCTTATATATCTTCACCGATTATTGCGAGATCCGTTGTCCGATTATGATAATTTTATAACCACTAAAAATGGAAAAATAAAAACTTTTTACAAAAAAAAGATAAACCGACTTCAAAAAGGATAAAATAAACTATTATATTATTTATATGCGTTACAAACTGATATGATTGAAGTCGGTGCCAAGCCAAAAAGTTACAATACCGGCAAATCAGCTTCAAGTCTGAAAATCACAAAACAGTTAATACGAACGAGGCGTATGTGTTCAGTGAATAAAACTATTCTAATACGGTATTGACTGCACGTAGGTTTTCATTCAAGTACAGAGAGAAAATTAAGGTAGGGCCCTATAATTGAGTCTGCGTTCAAAGCTTGTTCGCGTGATGTTCCGGAGTTCCTCACAGTTGATTTTTCATTGTACACGTTCATGGACATCTGCTTTCAATTTGTAGTATCAACTTTATTATTAAAAGATAAATTCACCACGGCGAGCAAGATTCGAACTTGCCACCTGAGCAATCACTGATCGCTCTGAGCAACTGAGCTATCGACGCTTACTCAACACCGATGAATCTTTCCATCAGTTGCTTCAGAGCGATGGGACTGCTGTTCCGAAAGGTCGCAATTTCGAATCTTGCTCGATGCGGTGAATTTTTCTATTTTTCTTTCAATAATACAAAATTAATTAGTAGTATTTTCCATTATACTCCTGTATCAAAATTTCTTTTTTTTTACACACAGGAGACAAAACTTATTATTTTCTATCTTATTCCAGAATGTGGGACATCAAACTGTGCCTCCTCTGTGGAAGTTGGGGCATGCATGCCTTCTGCTCCGGTGGAGAGCGGCCAGTGTGCGTCTCCTGCCGCCCTGCCGCCACCGATATAGAGCAGCTAGAGACCAGATTGACTGAAGGTTGGTAGTTTAACATTGTGGTACACAAACTGTGTCTACGGAAGTTGGGGGATGCATGCCTTCTGCTCCGGTGGAGAGCGGCCAGTGTGCGTCTCCTGCCGCCCTGCAGCCACCGATATAGAGCAGCTAGAGACCAGATTGACTGAAGGTTGGTAATAGTTTAACATTGTGGGACACAAAACTGTTTCTGTGGGAGTTGGGTATGCATGCTTTCTACTCCGGTGGAGAGCGGCCAGTGTGCGTCTCCTGGCGCCCTGCAGCCACCGATATAGAGCAGCTAGAGACTAGATTGACTGAAGGTTGGTAGTTTAACATTGTGGTACACAAACTGTGTCTATGGAAGTTGGGGGATGCATGCCTTCTGCTCCGGTGGAGAGCGGCCAGTGTGCGTCTCCTGCCGCCCTGCCGCCACTGATATAGAGCAGCTAGAGACCAGATTGACTGAAGGTTGGTAATAGTTTAACATTGTGGGACACAAAACTGTTTCTGTGGGAGTTGGGTATGCATGCTTTCTACTCCGGTGGAGAGCGGCCAGTGTGCGTCTCCTGGCGCCCTGCAGCCACCAATATAGAGCAGCTAGAGACTAGATTGACTGAAGGTTGGTAGCAGGCGCGGATCCAGGATTTCGTTCAGGGGGGGGCACTTTCCAGAAATTCGTTCAGGGGGGGGCACTTTCCAGGATTTCGTTCAGGGGGGGCACTTTCCTTCACAAAAAATCTCGCGGTCCGCATCTATGGGCCTCGTAGTATACGAGGTTTTCGTTTCAGGGGGGGGCAATTGCCCCTGTTGCCCCCCCCCCCTGTATCCGCGCCTGGTTGGTAGTTTAACATTAAGGGACACAAACTGTGTCTCTGTGGAAGTTGGGGCATGCATGCTAAATAATATATACTCGTAAACAATAAACTTCATTTTATGTTAGCTATCATTATAGTTCGGCAATAAGCCCCCGTAGCATACACACTGGTTCAATATTATAATTAAATATAACATAATTAAATAACGATGACAGAAATGGCGAGACGTAGATTTAATTTTGATTTATTCAATAATAACAACATTTTAACGGCATTGCAGAATTGGTAACCAATCCGGCTCTTCCTTGAGTTGTAATCGAAATGGGCGTCTTTATGAAACTCAGTTCCCATTTGCTTGCCTTTTTATACCAAAATTGTTCCGAATTGGCGTCGTATTTAAACACATTCCCGCTCCACAGTGAACAAACGTATGAGAATGTTCACAGTAATCATGGCTGAGCAGGCGCTCGAACAGCAGCGCGCGCGCAGCGGCCCCGTCATGCCGAGCCGCATGTCCCTCCGCCGCACCAAGGGCCGGGTGCAAGCACACAGGTACTCTTCAATAACATACTGTACAATCATTTTAAACTAAAAAGAACCGAATTCACTTAGCCTCCAACTTTCCAAAAGCAAATGCTCGAGCTGCTGTAAAAAATACTCAAATCACTATAGAAAGAAAAACCAACTTCACTTAGCCTCCACCTTTCTAACAGGAAATGCTTGAGCCGCTGTAAAAATACTCAAATCACCACCAATCAATCACGTGTACCTATAATAGTTGAAGAGATCCCTCGATTTATAAACTTATATAGATGTCATATACAAAGGAAAAAGTGACCTAGGCCTCCAGTGCCCAGGGCTGGGATCGAACCAGCGTCTTCTGCATTCGCGGCAGACGCCTTTACCACTTGGCCACCCGGGTCACAGCAGCACCGGTTGAATTTTCCCGTGTATATGCAATCTTTGTAAATGCTTAGGCGCATTTCATTTCATTTTTTCATTTTCCCTCGATTTCTCCAGGATCCCATCATCAGATCCTGACCTGGTTACAATGGGACCAACTGTGAAGTATACCCTATCAAACAAAAAAAGAATTTTCCAAATCGGTCCAGCCGTCTTCGAATAACCGGTGAAGAACATACATAAAAAATAAAATATAAAGCAAAAACAAAGATCCCGACGAATTGATAACCTCCTCCTTCAAAATCTTGAAGTCGATTGAAAACGGCCTCCTAGCCTAGTCGGTAGTGACCCTGCCTATGAAGCAGGAGGTCCCGGGTTCGAATCCTGGTCAGGGCATTTATTTGTGTGTTTATCACAGTTATGGATGTCTTCCATGTAGTTAATATTTCGAAGGAGGAGGTTATCAATCGTCGGGATCTTTGTTTTTGACCGATGCTGCTGTGACCCGGGTGGCCAAGTGGTTAAGCCGTCTGCCGCGATACAGAAGACGCTGGTTCGATCCCAGCCCTGGTCACTGAGGCCTAGGTCACTTTTTCCTTTGTATATGACATCTACATATATAAGTTTATCTTTGTTTTTGCTTTTTTTATGTATATTCACCGATTATTCGAAGACGGCTGGACCGATTTGGAAAATTCTTTTTTGTTTGAAAGAGTATACTTTAGAGTTGGTCCCATTGTAACCAGGTCAGGATCTGATGATGGGATCCTGGAGAAATCGAGGAAACTCTTCAAATATTATAGGCACACCTATTTATAGTGATTTGAGTATTTTTTACAGTAGCTCGGGCATTTGCTTTTGGAAAGGTAAGTGAGGCAAAGTGAAGTCGGTTCTTTTGTTTAATATTATTGAACACCTGCGTTTAATGCTCTTCCCAATGAAATTAAAGTGTTAAACGGAAATAAATTTAAGATTAGGCTTAAGGAACTACTCATTCAAAATGTATTTTCACACCACCTAGTCGTATACGGGCTTTTTCTTCCCTGCTAGGAGGGAACAAAGTGGCACTTTTCTGTTCTAGGACATTCGTTTTTTTTTCAGCCAGTCTTCATCCCAATCAAATTTCTTATTAAATTAATAGATTCATTATAATCACACTAAGCACATATAAAGTTAAAATAAATATGATTCAACAATAAAAAAAATATTTTCTCTAAGGTGGTGTGAAAAGCAGTATGTGTCACATAGGAGCAAAACTATTTTCAACTTGGGCGTTAACACTTGAATCCCTCACTACGCTCAGGAGTCTACTTTAGAATCCCTCGCTACGCTCTGGATTCTATTATAGACTCCATCGCTTCGTTTGGGAATCAATATACGCCCTCGCCGTAAATATTTCATTTTGCTCCCTTGTTACACAATCTACTATTTATAGTATAAATGAGTTCTTCGAGATGATGGCAAGACTCAAAGATATATATTAGGTAGGTGTTACATGTAAATAGTGTTATTTATTTTTAATACCACAAATTGTACGCTTGAAAAGAGCAACTGTTGATACTAAATTTATATATTACAACTTGTGTACACAGTTTACAATATATGAATTACTTACTTACTTACTTACCTACTTACTTACCTACTTCTTCGGTTCTAATGTAACTATTATTTTGATTTCAGTGCTACCAGTTCATCACATATCTTGCCGACAAATGAAACACAAACCAAGACTGAATGTAAGTTTTTCTAATAATTGTGTATGATCGAACGAGCGGAGCGTAAGCGAAGCAAGTTCTTACAAACAACTTCTGGCTAGTGGGACGCCTCGTAGCAGAGATACATATAATTTGAGAGTTCGTTCATGAGCATGATCGATCAAGGGGTTATGGAGCTAGAAGGCTCGAAACAATCATCATTAGGGTCTTGTTATATTGGTTAACGAGTTCTTAGTTCGAGTCGGACTACTAGTATATAATAATGACCAGAGGGCGGAATTCCTCATGGCAAAAATCAAACGTCAATAGAGTTGGAACGTTGAATTTTATCGACTATCGAATAAACTGAAATTATATTTACCTAGCGTATCTTTATTTATTTATTAACATAACGAAACCTCTAATCCATAAGCAAACAATATTAGACTTCATATGAACATTACGGAATAACATGTGGATTAATATTAATTAATTTTTTTCCATGGAATGTTGCAACAAACGAGAAATATTATTAAATCTATATTAAAAACTATTATCGTTCTTTACCTCTTTAAACTCAGGTGAATGTGTTTTACTCGTTATGTGAGTTTCAGCTCAATATTTATTTAGTTGCTTTAAGTGAACCTTATACATTTAGAGCAGTATATTGTTGAGTTGTTTTCGTTAGTAAGACAAGGGTACTTCTTTATCCATTTGTTAATTATTTTTCTTTTTGTATTAACCAATTTTTACCAACGTGAATTAGATGCAAAAAGACTAGTGGCAGAAATGACAGTTAACTGCCATGCAATTTATTTTTAATCTAATCAAAGAGGTTAATGTTAAAGTCAGAAATGTAAAAGGTGACTGAACTTATCGATAGCTGAAAACTTATACATCTCTAAGGATAATTTGGAAATAGTATGTTTTTGTATACTAGAATCACTTACTTTTTTTTAATTATTATTATTTAAATTCAAAATTTGTTTCTAACTATTGATGATGGATTATTATAATTTGGAAATTTATGTAGAAGACACAGTTCAGGCACAGATTATATAATAGTTCTTACGAACAGATATGAATCACTCATAGAAAAAGCAAATACCTACGGTTTACGTACCTACGCAATAATACAATGGAGCGGCCTTCAACGCTAGGGTCGCCTATGTTTGGAAATGTTTTATAGTTAAGGAAATAGGTATTTTGCATTGATTCAGTGTTTAAGTGGTTCGCATGGTGCATAACAATTATAGTTACATGAGTAATATTGATTGATATTTTGTTGCCGCGATGAGAGTATGATTAATCTTGACAGATTTGCCACACACTGGCAAAATTAATATGGATTGACAGCTATCTCAATCTTATTCTAAGGGCGCTTCAGGCGCAAAATGTAGGCATATAACTCGCTCGCGCGGGCATGATTAATAGGCCTGGTTCAGGTAAGAAAGTGTATCAAACTTGTGTGTAATTCATTTTCAAATAGTCAGATTTGGACTCATCTTTTTTCTTTGGTATTTTTCTTAAACCTATCCACGTCCGGACGTCCAGACTAGCCAGAAGTTTGTAAGAACTTCACTTCGCTTACGCTCCGCTCGTTCGTTGATTATCAACCTTTTCGTCATAAATTCGGATCGTAACACAACTGAACCGGCGGATGAAACGCTTATACAATTTACCCTAATACAAAATTATATTAACTTCCAGCGCCTACCCCAACCGATCGCCTCGACCTCAACCTCAAGCCTCCCCGCCGCCCCGCCCCCCCGCCCCTCCTCCCCCCCAACCCCCCCGCCCTCCCCTCGCTGGAGGGCCGCCTGCTCTCCCCCCTCAAGATGCTGCAGCAGACCTACCTGGAGAAGGGAGGCGGCCACGTCACGATCTCCCACGATCTCGTCGAGAAGATCAGGCTGAAGTTCAGTAAACCGAAACCGCTTAGTGCGAAGAAGAAGATTGTCAAGTGAGTGACGAGTTGGAGGATAAATAAGTTTAAACAAAAAAGAACCGACTTCACTTAGCATCCACCTTTCCAAAAGGAAATGCTCGAGCTGCTGTAAAAAATACTGAAATCACTATAGGTGTGTGTGCCTAATAGTTGAAGAGTTCCCTCGATTTCTCCAGGATCCCATCATCAGATCCTGACCTGGTCACAATGGGACCAACTGTGAAGTATATATACTCTTTCAATCAATAAAAAAAATCCAAATCGGTCTAGCTGTCTTGGAATAATCGGTGAACATACATAAAAAAAATAGCAAAAACAAAGATCCCGTCGAATTGATTACCTCCTCCTTCGAAATCTTGAAGTCGGTTGAAAACGACTCCACTTAGCATCCACCTTTCCAAAAGCAAATACTCGAGCTGCTGTAAAAAATACTGAAATCACTTAATAATAATAGCTATTTTTTAACCCCTCACGCGAGGCGGTGCGTCAGGTGTGGACACGCCTAATTAAATATACTGCTTTAGTTAGTGATATCGAACTTTTTGAGCAACTGTATTGAAATAGTAGTTTTTAATACAATTGCTCAAAAAGTTTAGTTTATGTAGCTGCAAATCGTGCGTAAAGTTTGATTTTATGCACTAGTGCTAAAAAGTAATCTGATCCGCAAATCGTGCGTACAGTTTGATTTTACGCACGATTTGCAGATCAGAATATTAAATAAATGAGTATTATGCGAGACCCGCTTATAACTTATAAATGACCTGAACTACGCGCGATTGGGCATAAAGGAGTATTATGCGAGACCCAATAGTATTACTTGAACAACGCGCGATTGAATGAAGCTGTCTTTCGTACACTGACATCATATAAATGTAATTTTATTTCATTGTAATAGTTTTTTCGCAATTGTATTAAAAAACGTTGTTCGACACACGTGTGGAAGTGTCATTTTCACTCGTCCCGAGTCTTGACCCTCGCCCCTCGGCTCGGGTCAAGTAACCTCGGTACTCGTGCAAAATGACGTACCTACTTCTCGCACTTGTATCGAAATAGTAGTTTTCGATACAAGTGCGAGAATGACACTTCCGCACGTGTGTCGAACAACGTTTTTTAATACAATTGCGAAAAAACTACAATGAAATAAAATTACATTTATATGATGTCAGTGTACGAAAGACAGCTTCATTCAATCGCGCGTTGTTCAAGTAATACTAAGTATTGGGTCTCGCATAATACTCCTTTATGCCCAATCGCGCGTAGTTCAGGTCATTTATAAATTATAAGCGGGTCTCGCATAATACTCATTTATTTAATATTCTGATCTGCAAATCGTGCGTAAAATCAAACTGTACGCACGATTTGCAGCTACATAAACTAAACTCTTTGGGCAGTTGTATTAAAAAATATCTTTTATTTTTACAGTGAAATCTTGGACGACCTGTTCAAGAATGTGTTCAAGGAGAATCCAAAGAGCAAAGATCCGGTCAGGGAGTGGAACTCGCCCAAGAAATCCTGTGACATCACTAGCAATTTGAATGACGTAAGTATTCCCTATGTGCGAAGGGGGGGGGGGGGGGGTAACGTGAACGGTCGCAGTGCACAATGTGACAAGAAATGAAACTGCAAAGGGACATCTATGTCACCTCAACTCGGTCAACTGTCAAAATAGTGAATCACCAAGATATGGATGGCAGAAGGAGGGTGGGTCTCTCTTATATGAAAACGGTCGAAAAAGTGTCCAGCGGTAAGCATAAACAATAGTTCCAAGTATCTCCGGGTGGCGCTAGGTATAGTTGAGCATTTGAAATGAATTACCGATATTTAATACTTATATGACAATCTAAATAAAATTAATATTCAGAGTGTTTTTCTTCTCCGCAAATAATCATTTTGTAAATATGTATGGATTTAATAATTTTTTTTGGCTATTATGAGGAAACGCAGTACTTCCCTGCTTACCCGCCTGCGTATGACCACAAACAGCATCCTGGACGTGTTTGTTGACAGGTGGAACAGTCCGCTGATGAGAAGGTGGCTGAATCTGCACTGTCCTAGTGATAGATAACTGCAGGGGTCGGACAAAAAGTGCGGATGACGTAAAAATGACGTAATCTTGCACATAGGATGATGTTTGTATTTAAACTTCCGTGTGACATGTAGTAACGAAGTAGTATTAATAAAGTAACCAAATAATCGTAAATAAATCAATGGAATTAATAATACAGGTGGTAGGGTGATGTAGTGAATAAAATAAATTTCAAGAAACTTGTTACCACAAGGTACGATTATTTGAAATTAATTAGGACAAATCTGTGGGCACCTCAGATAAATAGGTTTAATACTCAAAGGTAGTACAGTAGGTACGATTAGTAAAAATAAATAATTTTAAACAAAAAAGAACCGACTTCACTAAGCATCCACCTTTCCAACACCAAATGCTCGATCTGCTGTAAAAAATACTCAAATCACCATAGGTGTGCTTATAATAGTTGAAGAGTTCCCTCGATTTCTCCAGGATCCCATCATCAGGTCCTGACATGGTTACAATGGGACCAACTGTGAAGTATACGCTTTCAAACAAAAAAAGAATTTTCCAAATCGGCCCAGCCGTCTTTGAATAATCGGTGAACATACATAAAAAAAAAAAAAAAAAAAAAAAAACAAAGATCCCGACGAATTAATAACCTCCTCCTTCGAAATCTTGAAGTCGGTTGAAAAGGATAATTTGATGTTATTATACTTATTATTTAATGAAATTATGCATAGATTAATGACTATTTTTCTAACAAGATTACTTCCAAATAAGTTTTTCAGTGATTGTCAATTGTGCTTTCAACATATAGGGAGGCATCAGTCAAAAATAATACCACTCTGTCATGATAGTTCTCGTTTTCAAAAAAAAATGTTCAATGAGTTGAGAACTAAATATTTTATGGTGACGTTGTTTGTAAAACCGAGAAGTTTAGAAGCAGTTATATGTGGTCTGTTTGCATTATGCTCTCTAAGAGCACCAACGAGGACATTAGCAACATTTTGTCGCAAACGGTCTTTTGTCTCATTTACTGCAACATAAATATACGATGGCCCATATCTTTTCGTATAGAAGAAAAGGCATTTTTGAACATTTTTGGCAAATAGCGTAGTCTTAGGTTTGATTCGGATGGTATGGTAACTGTTTTTGCATATTCACCATCAATGCATTTTTTTATGAAATTGCGGAAGTTTTCATTTTGTAGTTGCACCCAGGGTATATTTGCTGCTATCATAAAATTTGTGACGTTCAAATTAAAATCACTTTGCCCTTTTTTTCTACGTTTCCGACATGTTTGGTTGTCTCCAAATGTCTTTTAATATTGCTTACCTTCGTTGGTATATCTTGATTAGAGCAAGAGCAGTATACGTGTTGGTCACGTACACCTCCAAAAACGGAAAATTGCCACAATATTCGAGTAAAGATGACATTTTACAGCGTTTTTTTTATACATTAGTAAATATAAATTTTAGCTAAATATAAACGTGAAGATACAATAGCTAAACAATAACGAAGTCAATTTAATTTATTGTTCATCTGATTGACAATGTGTCAGTCAAAAACGTACTTACTGATTTCAAGTGGCGGTATCGTTTAATAAAGAGGTTGATAAATGATAAGTGATAATTGTTTATGAAAATCAAAAATACCATTTGAAATCATCCTATAAGTGGTTTGACGTCATCCGCACTTTTTGTCCGACCCCTGGTGATAAGTTAGTAAAGTTAAGTTTTAATTTAATTGTTTTATTATTTTATTGTTTTAATTTATTTTATTTTGTAATTTCATGTGTACAATTGTTTTTATTGTAACTATGGATTCAAGTCTGAAAATAAATATATATATATATATTATTATTAATATCAAAATTAATTTAATTTAATAATTTAATATTGTGGCGCCATCAGTTTATCGCCTTCTGACGGACACTTTCGTAACAGAGATTTATATCCTCCTTATACCGTCCATACACCAAGAGACAAATCATATAAAAGCAAGCAGTACAAGCCATTCGTAAAAAAAAAAATTGCGCCCTGGCCCAAAAGATGGCGCTACAATCATGCACACAGCGAATACAAAGAATAGTTACTCATCTCATCACCCTCCTCCTAGCGTTTGTGTCAGCTTCTTGCCACGGCTCATTTTGAGCCTGAGGTCCGCTCAGCAACCTAACCCCATGAATTGACGTAGGCACCAGTTTTTAAGACCATTTTTCTCAGGAACGCGTGGAGGTATCAAGCTCAAATTTATATCAAATACTCAGGTCTATTTTCCCTTAGAGTTGTGAAAAAATCAAACTTAAGAACCAACGCAATCAAAAGATACAGTCGTTTATGCTGCAAATTTTAGAGTTTTTCGGCACTCGCAAAACCTACGGGGTACTTCCCGTGAACTCAGAAACTTGAAATTTGGCACGAAGAAACGTCATATAGCATAGACAATGGAAAAATTACAAAAAGTAGATATTTTTAGTAGAATCATACAAAAAATATGTTTTTAATTTTTTAACTTACTACCTTTTTCCTCGTAAACGCGTGGAGGTATTAAATTGAAATTCATGTCAAATACTCAGGGCTATAGGACCTTTCAGATGTAGCAAAACCAATCTTTTATGTCAACGCAATCAAAAGAAATAGCAATTTAAGTCGCATATTTTGAAACTACTCACTGAGAGTACTCGCAGAAACTCAAAACCTAAAGGGTACTTCCCGTAAACTCAGAAACTTGAAACTTGGCACGAAGAAACTTCATATAGCACAGATAAAGGAAAAATTGCGAAAACCGTAAATTTTTAGTTACATCATATATTAAAAATGTTTTTAATAATTTTAAAGGTACTACCCCTATATACCTACAGGTTTGTACGGAACCCTCGGTGCGCGAGTCCGACTCGCACTTGGCCGGTTTTTTGGGATTAGGTCCGGTTTCCTCACGATGTTGTCCTCACCGAAAAGTGACTAAATATAAATCGTAAATTTTATTCGAAGTACATACATACAAAAGTAGAAGTACATACATACAAAACAAGAGCATTTAAACATAAAAAAAAGAGTTTCCTTCGAAATGGGCCCGCCTCAGCATAATGCTGACCCGAAAGCCAGCGATGATCTTCCGGCGAGACCGTTTGTGGACCACGATGACAGCTGTACAACACGGCCTTACTGTAGAAACTGAACGCAGCCACTCCCCGCCTGCGTTCAGCTCCCTCTATTTTGCGGAATAAATATAAAATTATATTTCGTACATAAATCCTGAAAAAATGATTGATACTAGCCGAGATTTGAACCCGGGAAAGTCTTAGCGCCAGGCTACCAGTACTTTTCTTTCGACCACCATTATTAGATATTCACTAAAATTTTGTTTTGTTTTTATCAACAGGCAGTGAAGGAAATTATAAAAGCAACAATTAATACAAACACAACCAAAACTGCAGAAACTGAGGAGTTTCATGATAATCCTGAAACTGAATCCTCAGCAGCAGAAGAAAATCCCACAAACGTTGCTGAAGAAACTGGTGAAAACAATAAAAATGATAAAAACAACTTAACAAAAGAAAGTTCTGATATACTCGATGCAGACAATAGTGACAAGGAGAATGATGTACATCTTAACAGTGATAATAATAATACAACTAAACATAACGCAATTAACGATGACGAATCGTCATCCAGCACTTTTGTGTTGCCATCAGAGTTTGTAGCAGAAAGTAATGATGATGACAGTTTACCAATCATCGAGACACCTAAGAAACTTAAAATGGTCGATATAAAACAAGACTCCATCGAAATATCGGAGAAGAATGAGATTGTCAACATTGATATTATACAAACAAGTTCGGGTAAAGAAAAGGAATTTATAAAGAACTTGAATTTAAAGAGTCCTGTGAAAAATAAGATGTTCTCGTTCAAATTTAGTCCGTTAGGAAAAGAGCCTTCAAAAACTGATGTAGATATGGATGAGGATAGCTTTAAAGATCAGTATTTGAACGAGGTTGATAGAGACAAATCTAATGTTAATCATTCGAAAAATGACCTAAATGTGAATGCTAATTCTAATAAAAAAAGAAAATTAGAAATTAAAGATGAAGCTCGCAAGAAACGTAAGAAAGATAGGAATAATGAAGAAAAGAAACGCAAGAGAATTAAATTCAAAATCAGAGCTATAGATCCTGAGAAAAGAGAGAAGAAGAGATCTAAAAAGATGAAGAATATGAAAGAACTTAATAAGAAGATAGTAAGAGATAAACATGTGAGCATTAAAATTAGATTGACGGATGCGTCTAATAAAAATAACAAAATAAAGAAATCGAAGAAAATACAGAAAGTTAAGAGTTACAAACAATATGTGTTGAAATATTCGCCTTTGCAGAGTAATAAAGTTATTGCTAAACCGGAGGTAGATATTACTCCTACGAAGAGGAAATATACTAAGCCGGAGAAATCGCCATTGGATAACCTAGTTCAGACTTCTATACAGAGTTTCTTCTTTAAATCGAAACAGTGACAGTTCTAGAGATGCAGTTGTCCATAGGCTGCGGTAGATGCTTACCATCAGGCCGTATGCTTCTATGCCTGTTTGTATAAATAAGAAACTGGGCTGCACGCGTTATTGCGTAAGATTACTACTTCCATGGTAAATCTAAATTCCTTTAGGGATGATTTTAAAATCATAGACTAAAAACTTTAGTTTGGTTTCTGGACAAGTCAAGTATCTCTAGAGTTGAAACTCGCGTTCGCCCAAGGAAATAATACACGCAACGCGACTAGTTTTAAAACACGTTTCAAAATGGCCGTTATCATACTGTAACTAGTCTACATAATTTAGCCGATTTCTTTGAGCAGTTTGACGTATAAAAATTTTTGACGCTTTTGGAATCCATGTTTGTCTATCTTTATTCCATCGTTGGTAAATCCTTGTAAATTGATTTCCTTAAAAGCTTGCTAATAGCTTTTGTAAGTTTGCATATTTTAGTTGCTTCAAAATTATAAGGCAATTGTGCTTAGAGAATTCAACCAACCGGAGTCGCCATTGACAGGCGTTCCGCTCTGCCTAAAACATATGACAAGTGGTCATATTTATTGTATGGACTGACGTTTATCTGACGTGGCTATTTGTACCGTTACGTACGAATAGCCATACATTTGACGTTCCCCTCCCCCGCAAAATCGGCAGACTGTATACAAAATGACAGATATGGCCGCTCCGGGTTGAATTCTTTAAGCAATTTTGAGAGTTGCCTTCATATTTATAGTTAATTAAGTTAAATAAGTTTAAACTATAAAGTAGTTTCTAGGTAATTGATTGTCATTTTAACAATTTTTAAGCACATATCTTGATAACGACTTTAAATATGTTTAACTAGGTTAATCTAGCATAGTAAGCTTTATTAAAGATGTAAGTTTTATGTTTTTAGATTGTATGTATAAAAAGGTATTTACCTATATATTTTTTTATACTCGTATGTTCCATTTTCTTAAACATTAAATTATGATTAATTTAAAACATTCATTGTGACCCTTTCTCAAAGTGTATAGTGCTTTAAGCAATATATTTGTGACATGGTGATTATTGATGGTGCCTTTTTTTATTCAATAATAAATTTTGACTTATATATATTGGTATGTTTCTGTTAATATTTTTTGACATCAAGTAAAATTGAAAATTGAAAAATTGAAAATTGTTTATTATGCACAATTTTAGGTACAGTATGATGGCAATATACATTTGTTGTATCACTAAAATCTACTTCTTAACATACTTATATTCTAGAAATTCTTGTATACTATAAAAGCATTTGTCAATTAGCCATTTTTTTAGGGCCTTTTTGAATTGAATAAACGGTAAATCTTTAATTTCGTCTGGTAATATATTATAGATCCTTATACACATAAAAAAGCGTGTTTTGCTACTAGTGATAAGTTTGCTTGTGGTACATATAGTTTATTCCTATACTGCGGCCGTACAGGATTTCTAAATACTTTCCTGACTTGTTGAAAGAGGTGGCCATGTTGATACACAAAAACGCAAGCATTGTAAATGTAAATACAAGGAACAGTCAAAATATTGTAATTCTTGAAATAAGGCATATGCGTATTTGGCAGCATGAATCCAAAAACAGCTCTAATACATTTTTTTTGCACAAGAAATACATCATCCGTATCCGTGGATCTGCCCCAAATTATTATTCCATACTGAAGGATTGAGTGAATATAGCCATAGTATGAGGTAAGAGCCGCTTCTTTTGAGACCTCTTGTCTTATTCTTCCTAAGGCATAGACAAACCCATTTATTCTCGAGCATAGGTCCCTAATATGTTCTTTCCAACAACAGAACCGGTCAAGAGTGACACCTAAAAATCTAAAACTTGTTACTTCTTCAATTTTTTGACTATTGTAAGTGACATCGAGATTTTGTGGTTTTCCCCTGTTGGTATGAAACTGCATTAGCTTTGTTTTGGCTAAATTAACCTTAAGATTATTATGTTCTAACCATTCTATAGTTTGACTTAAAGCTGCAATGATTTGTGACTCATATGTCCTTAAGTTATCTGCTTTGATAACAACAGTTGTATCATCCGCAAATAGGTAACATTTTTGTGATATGGCATTTGGTAAGTCATTAATATACAAGAGGAATAAAAGTGGTCCCATTATGCTGCCTTGTGGCACGCCATATCGATTATGTACAAAGTTCGACCTATGTTTAACCATGCATTTTGTTTTAGGACAGAATTTGGATAACTCAACACATTGCGTCCGATTAGAGAGATAAGATTTAACCCAATCGTAAGCCGAGCCACGAATGCCATACCGAAAAATATTCTCTAGCAATCGTTCATGATTATGACAAATCAAAAAGTGCAGTAACAGTCTACTAAGTTATAAGCTATACTCATACCTTTTCTAGTGGTGAGAATACCAGCGTAAGAAAGGGTATGATTCTCTCTGTCTATGCTCGAAGTGAGAAAATATCTAATACTACAAATATCACAACCCTGCGTAAATCAGCTGGAGCTACTGTATTGCCCTACCTGCAAAGACAATAAGCAATACAAAGGTCGGCGGGGGCTCGCTATCCATACGGCTTACCGGCATGGCACCCGTACGGCTATCGATCCCCCGCTGACCAGCGCATCCCAACCAGCGCCATCCTCCTCTGCCGATGGCTCTACAGTGGCGTCATCTCCGCCAGTCACGCTGACAGAGAGGTTAGGGTTGATGAAGACCAATATCCCAATTGTAAAACGAATACCGCGTGGTGCTCGCGTAAGCGTTGCCCGTTGCCTCACCGAGTGCGTAGCTAAGGTCATTTCTGAAAACTCTTTTCAATCATGGGAGCGTCTACTCACATTTCCTTACAAAGTTTTACATGCAGATCGATCCAAAAAGTCATCACTCACCACCCAAATAAAAAATAATTCTTTTTCCGTCTCTGATTTGACAATCATTCCCCAATTTCATAATAACCACATAAACACGCGCAATTCCCCCAATCCACGTAAAGTTAAATCTATTGAAAACAAACTTTCAGAAGGAGATGTGAGTGGAGCAGCCCGACTTTTGTTTTCTCGAGATGACTTAGCTGCGCACTCCACAGAGACCTTCGCTGCCCTGAAGGAAAAAACCCAGCCCCCGCTGCCTCCTCCACACAGCCGGACCCCCCTGCCGCTGACGACACTTGTGGTGTCAGAGGATGCAGTAATGTCGGCAATTTATTCATTCCCCACCGGATCTGCGGGCGGAATGGATGGTTTGTGTCCTGAGCACCTCAAAGACTTAACAACGGCTTCATTAGGTGAAACGAGTTCTTCCCTACTTAAACAGATAACAGCACTTATAAACCTTATGCTGTCAGGAAGAGTGCACGCTGAGATTGCCCCTCTTTTGTACGGTGCCAACCTCGTTGCCCTTGCAAAGAAGGACGGTGGCATTCGTCCGATAGCTGTAGGGTGCACTTACAGGCGCCTAGCTTCGAAGTTGTGCTGTAAGAAATTTAACCACAAGTTGACAAACATCTTCAAACCCCGGCAAGTGGGATTCGGTATCAAGGGGGGCTGTGAGGCGGCCGTGCACGCTGCGCGCACGTTTTTAAGCTGTCCAGACTTCGAAGTTTTTGTAAAAATAGACGTAAAAAACGCTTTTAATGCGGTCGACCGCGGTGCTCTCCTGTCTGCTGTCAAAAAAGAACTACCAGAGCTCCACCAATTTATTTTTCAATGTTACGGAGCGCCGTCAAAATTACTTTTCGATGACAAAAGCATTTTATCGTGCATGGGTTGCCAACAAGGAGACCCGCTTGGGCCCGCCCTTTTTAGTCTAGTTATCCACCCCATCATTTCAAGTTTAAATTCTAAATTCAACTGTTGGTACTTAGACGACGGATCCCTTGGAGGAGATGCTTTAACTGTTTTAGAAGATTTAAAATGTATTGTAGAAAAATTTACGAAAATTGGCTTGTCACTAAATTATACCAAATGTGAAATATTTATACCTGATCACATTCCATCTGACACAAAAAGTGAAATTTTGACAAATTTTAATGTAGTCTTGCCAAATATCTCCGTTCTTTCAAAGTCATCTCTTAATCTTTTAGGCTCACCAATTTTCAACGAATCGATCGCCCCTACCATCAACCGTAAACTTGATTTATTTATTTAACAGCACGTCAGAGCTACTTTTTCAACTAAACCCCCATATGGCCCTTTTTATCATCCGTTTCTGCCTATTCACCCCTAAATTCATGTATTTGCTGCGCAGCTGCCCTATTTGGAAATTTCCGTATATATTATCATCCATCGACACCTTACTTCAGTCTACACTGTCCAAAATTCTGAATATCAATTTTAGCATTAGACCATGGACCCAGGCGGTTCTCCCGATAAGGTTTGGAGGATTGGGGATTCGCACCTCGACTAGCACGGCTCTACCGGCATTTCTGTCTTCCGTGTATGGCTCGATGTCTCTCGTCAGTGTCATATTAAACCACGCACAGATACTGGACGATGAGATCGCGAGCCTCAAGGAAGCCAGAGAAGTCTGGTGTCAGTCGTGCCCGAGTGCAGACATCCCAGTCTCTAGACACATTCAGCGGGCTTGGGACTCCCTCCTTAAAATAACCCATGCCTCACTCATTGAAGAAAGCCCGGACGACTTGGAACGTGCCCGCATTCTGGCGGTTTCGGCTCCAGAGTCGGGTCACTGGTTGAAGGCTCTACCTTCCAGGCAATTGGGCACTGTTCTGGACTCAAGTACCTTGAGGATAGCAATATCCTTGAGGGTTGGGTCCAGAATATGTGTCTGCGGCCACACGTGTGCCTGCGGCAAAAGTGTAGACCAGATGGGCCGCCATGGCCTCTCCTGTACAAGAAGCGCCGGCCGCTTATACCGCCACGGCACTATCAATGATTTGGTCCGTCGCGCGCTTGCGACTGTGTCTGTGGCTGCAATTTTGGAGCCGGTGGGCATGGCAAGAGATGATGGCAAGCGTCCCGACGGAGCCACATTGGTGCCGTGGAGGTTGGGTAGGGCTCTGGTGTGGGATGCGACGTGCGTCGACACCTTTGCGCAGTCCCACATCCAGGCGACCCGCACACAGGCCGGCGCTGCGGCTGACCAGGCCCAGGTTCTCAAGCGCCGCAAATACTCTTCCTTACTTAAGGACTATGAGTTTGCGGCGCTTGCTTTAGAGACACTGGGCCCCTGGTCGGCCGACATGAAATGCTTCATGAGGGCCCTGTCGGCCCGGCTGGTCGAAAGTACAGGGGACCGTAGAGCTGGCGCTTACCTCTCCGAGCGTATAGCCTTAGCTGTACAGAGAGGTAACGCGGCCAGCGTTATGGGGACCATGCCGCAGGCGGACCTTTTGGACGGGGTATTCTTTTTATAGTTGGGTTTTCATAGGTAGGTTTATTTTTATATTTTTAATTAGTTTGTTAGTACAGTTTTAATTTTTAATTAGTAATAATGTATTATACTAGATAAAGTTTAAATAATTATAGCTCAGTATGTCGAAAATATAGCTTACATCTAATACTATAATATGAACTCTTACATTTTTAGGCCTTGTCAATGAATGTAAAAAAACTAGTTTAAACTAGGGAATGCAATCCGGTAATTTTTTGTATGGCAGTAATCGGTAATTTCCATACATTAATTTACCGGTTTGCATTCCTTAGCTTAGACCATGCTAATTGTAATTGGTTGTTTAAAATCATTATGATTACGTATATTTTAAATAGATATGTATTCAAGTATGTGACCCACATCACTTAAGGAGCTGCTGGCCCCTATTTTATAAAGCTACAAGTTACAATTTACAAGCAGAAGTCTCTTTCTAACCCCTTATGCTAGAAAGAGACTTCCGCTTGTAATTTGTAACTTGTAGTTTTATAAAATAGGCACCTGATATTTAGAAAGTCTAAACGGATAGGAGACAATAATTTTAGTTATTTATCTATTTAGATTAGTACGGATTATCGGGTGATGACTACGATCCTCAGCCATGAGGGAACGACCGAAGAGAGAGAGAGATCTATTTCGATTTAGACTATCCGAATAACGCACACTCTAATAGCCTCTTTACTAATAATTTCAAGCTTTAATGTTACATACAAGGTTTTTTGTAGTAGATACTTTTTATTTTAAAAAAATGCTGGTAGCCTGGCAGTAAGACGGCCGACTTACAATCCAAACCAGAGGTTTCGGGTTCAAACCCCGGCTCGTACCACTGAGTTTTTTGGAACTTATGTACGGAATATCATTTGATATTTACCAGTCTCTTTTCGGTAAAGGAAAACATCGTAAGGAAACCGGACCTAATCCCGATAAGACCTAGTTTCACCTCTGGGTTGGAAGGTCAGATGGCAGTCGCTTTCGTTAAAACTATTGTATTACGAGTGCACTAGCTTTTGCCTGCGGCTTCGTCATTAGTTTACAACAGTTATACACAGATGTATAAAGAAGTCTGGATATAACAGCTCTCTATAATCTGCTGACGTCATTTTTTTATTAGTTATTATCTAAATATATAAAAGAAGAAACTGACTGACTGACTGACTGACATATCAACGCACAGCCTAAACCGCTGGTTCTAGAGATTCCAAATTTGGCATGTAGGTTCCTTATAAGGTCTAGGGGTGCACTAAGAAAGGATTTTTCAAAATTCACCCCTTAAGGGGGTAAAATGGGGGTCCAAAGTTTGTATGGCGAAGCAAGATTTGTTAGACTATTTTAATTGAAACTTCACATGAGTATTAAACACGTGTTTCAGGTTTTTTGAAAATTCAACCCCCAAAAGGGGCAAATGTGGTCACAAAATCTGAAAATCAACATGGGTGTCGTATCCTTTTTGATTACTTATAGTACGCGGGCGAAGCCACGGGAAAAGGCTAGTATTTCATAAAGAGAGTTACAATATATTAATATTATGGTTACCAGGATAGACACGTTTTTTTCTTTTAATTGTTTGCGAGAGCGTGTTATACAGACTGATTTCATATGATTTTCGTGACTTCAGTAAATCGTAGGGGGCTGCGGTATCTAACTAGTTATTCCTATATGAGTGTATAGGACGTTACTCTTGTTACGTCACTCCGGGAGGTAAGTGGGATTTACCGCTCGCTCGTGCAGAGGCATATCGCACTTCTCTCCGAGGAGAAGACGTAAAATTATGTACGCCCCACGGCGGTAGTAAAAAAGGCCTCAAATCGCTTGTTTATGGCCCACACCTTCGGTTCGGGCTACAAGTGCTCGTGATCTAAGTCGTTCTTTATTTTACCGCCCTGGGTACGTAATGTACTTTGTTTTCAGATCGTTTTTAGGGTTCCGTAGTCAACTAGGAACCCTTATAGTTTCGCCATGTCTGCCCGTCCGTCCGTCCGTCCGTCCGCGGATAATCTCAGTGACCGATAGCACTAGAAAGCTGAAATTTGGTACTAATATGTATATCAATCACGCCGACAAAGTGGTAAAATAAAAAGTGGATTTTTTATTATTATTAGGGTACCTCCCCTATACGTAAAGTGGGGAGTGATTTTTTTTTCATTTCAACCCTAACGTGTGATATATTGTTGGATAGGTATTTAAAAATGAATAGGGGTTTACTAAAGTCATCTTTCGATAATGTAAATATTTTCGGAAATAATCGCTCCAGTAGTAAAAAAATATGCGTCCCCCCCCTCTAACTTTTGAACCATAAGTTTTAAAAATATGAAAAAAATCTCAAAAGTAGAACTTTATAAAAACTTTCTAGGAAAATTATTTTGAACTTGATAGGATGAATAGTTTTTGAAAAAAAATTACAAAATAATTTCTGAACTAAGTTTGTAATTTAACCGTATAAGCAGGTGTTTATTGTACCTGTAATTTCTACAAAATTACAATGAAATGACGTGCTTTCAGATAAAGTAAAAACGGTGAAAATCGGTTCACGCAATAAAGAATTATTCCATAAAAAACATCTTCCATACTTTAAGCTCGCGCGCAATAGTTTAATTAATTTGCCGATAGATGTCGCTGTACGTGGAACTCTCATATCATATCCTACATGGCGGTGTTATTAACTCTTAAGTGGGGACACTTACTGTGACGGACGGAAAACTACGGAACCCTACACTGAGCGTGGCCCGACACGCTCTTGGCCGGTTTTTTATATGTAGTTTTAGTTTTAGCTTGAGTAACCCGGTATAAAATATGAATGATATTAATGACTTAGTAGCACTTAATAAAATTGAAACTTTAATTTATTTATTGTTATAATGTTTTATTAACGAAATATTTCCTTAAACCTTTCACATAAAAGCATAATAACAATTTGTCTAACATTTAGACCAAAAAGGTTTTAGCATGTATATGCTCACGCTATCGACACATGTTATTATGTAGAGGTAACATCACTATCGGCAACAATAAGTCGGATTTGTCGCTCGACCGATCCGAAACTTGTACTGGAGCACGGGAAATCTATGTTGGTAAACGAATCCAACAATCATGTGAAACTAAAATATAAGAATTTGGTATTCAAATGTAATTAAACGTTAGTAAAATTATATGTAAAAAAAATACTTAAAAGTGAAATGTAACACCATCTTTTAGTAAATTTGATGTCCCCGACCTCTTCTTACAACAAAATACCGAGCAATTAGGCATTTTTCTGTAGCAGCTTTCACTCGCGCGACTGGACTCGATCTAGTTAGAAATCCGACCGCAACTAGTTTTATTACCCGTGCAAGCCCATTTGGGCTTGTACTTCGGCAGAGGGGAAACAGCGCGAATGCCGCCTCCCCCCTGTGTTGCTCTATGGGTTTAACAATTGATTTCTTAAGGGTCTCCGGAAAACAGCCTTGGATCAGTGATAAGTTTATGGCGTGTCTTAAAGGTTCTCCTATCACATTAATACTCATCTTTATGATATCAGTATTGATGTTGTCATACCCAACTGCCTGAGAATTATTTAAAGATGCGACGACTTTGTTAAGCTCAGAAATGTTAACAGGTCGTAAGAATATGCTTTTTTGGAATTGTGGCACAGATTCACGGATTCCCGACATACTTCGGACTGTAGGGCAATTGTCCTCGACTACGTTAACAAAATACTTATTGAAGATGTCAGCTATGTGTTGAGGATTATTGTATATTTATCACGTTTTTTTCGATGATCTGCTGAATGTTATTATCACTTTTATTTGGGGCGGTGAATCGTTTAATAACATTCCAGGATGCCTTGCATTTACTATTTGAATTTGCTATATAGGAGGTATTTCTCATTTTTTGTGAACAATGTATACATTTTTTAATATTGTTGCATATTTGCGATATAGAACAGTATTGATAGGACATTTATTGTATCGGCACTCTACATACAGGGTTCTTTTTCTACGGCAGCAAACCCGCAACCCTTTTGTTAACCACGTGCATTTCTTTGCATCATTCCTGACTTCCACTCGAATTACTGGGAAACATAATTCGTAAAATAAGCTGCAAAGTTCATGTAGTTTATTAAAAGCTAGTTCAGAGTTATGTTCTTCATGAACTTCATTGAATGAAAGACATGATAAATTTTCAAGAAATTTCAGTTGATTTTCCTTGGAGTTATCTCTTTTTTGTTGATAGTACTATTTGGCAGGTTGTGCTTTAGGCGCGGATAGTGGTATTTGGTAAGTCTGGGCTGTGTGATCGGAGAGGCCCAAGTCATGGATACTGGTCTTTCCGTTGGTAATACGCGTAGGATCTCTTATTTGGGCATTAAGGTTCTGTATTGTTTCTAGAAATTATTTTGCATTTTTTGTTTTTTTGAGCAGGGATATATTAATATCCCCACATAGAATAAATTTTTTTTCTGATTTTTTTATCAATTCTGTTAACAACTGGTCGAGTTTTAATAAGAATGTGTCTACATTGGAGGCCGGAGTTATATATACGCACAAAACATATATTCCACAGTTAGATATTTCTATTCCACAACATTCGAAAATTTCTTCAGTTGCATGCTTTCGTACATACGTGTAAAATAGGTTTGTATTCAATATTTTTCCTGGTAAGAATAGCGACACCTCCTCGTCTTATCCCTATTCGGCCAAAGGTTGCAGCTACATTATAATTGTTCATTTTTAAAATAAAATAATTAAAAACGGATTTTATCGCGTGTATTGAGCTTAAATTACATCCCGACGTTTCGAACACTTTACAGCGTTCGTGGTCAACGGGTCGACTGAGGAAAAATGTACAATTACCTCCGTTCAAAAACTATCACAATATGCAAACCTACCCACATATTAAATATTAAACAAATTTTGTGTTTGCACATGCCAGAGGGGCCTTTATAAAAACAAATTATTTATTATTACAAAACAAATTATTAAACAATTTATTTTATTATTATTAATTATTATTTTTGTTTTTATTTTTAAAATTTTTAAAATTAGTATTAAATTATTATTAGTGTCCACACTGTCCACCATTATGGTCTCACAGTCCTATGTCTAGCTTGCTCCTTAACCAAATGAATAACTGGATCCCAAGCTGGTGGTACCGAAAAACCATCCTCTCTGTTGAAATTTGGATATTTTTAAATCTCGATTGCCTCTCGCAACATCCGGGGAATGTATCGTTTCTCCTTGACGAGGACTTGCGGTTTGTCAAATTTAACTGAGTGGTTGGGCCTATCCATGACATGCTCACAGACTGCTGACCTTGGTCGACGGTGCTTCACCTTTCTTGCCTTCTTTTTCGGTGCTTTCTTGCCTTTTGTCCGAGGAGTCACTGACAGGATTGGCAACATCTTGAAACGTGCTTCTATAAAAACTTACTTTAAGCCAATGAAGAAGATGTCACAGTTCCTGAGGTCAGTGAAGTCGGCTACTCCTCTACAGAGTGCAGGGGTCTACAGGCTGGAATGTGAATGTGGTCTATCATATGTAGGCCAGACTAAGCGGAGCATTTCTACTCGGGTAAAGGAACATATAGCCGATGTGAAGCACCGTCGACCAAGGTCAGCAGTCTGTGAGCATGTCATGGATAGGCCCAACCACTCAGTTAAATTTGACAAACCGCAAGTCCTCGTCAAGGAGAAACGATACATTCCCCGGATGTTGCGAGAGGCAATCGAGATTAAAAAATATCCAAATTTCAACAGAGAGGTTTTTCGGTACCACCAGCTTGGGATCCAGTTATTCATTTGGTTAAGGAGCAAGCTAGACATAGGACTGTGAAACCATAATGGTGGACAGTGTGGACACTAATAATAATTTAATACTAATTTTAAAAATTTTAAAAATAAAAACAAAAATAATAATTAATAATAATAAAATAAATTGTTTAATAATTTGTTTTGTAATAATAAATAATTTGTTTTTATAAAGGCCCCTCTGGCATGTGTAAACACTAAATTTGTTTAATATTTAATATGTGGGTAGGTTTGCATATTGTGATAGTTTTTGAACGGAGGTAATTGTACATTTTTCCTCAGTCGACCCGTTGACCACGAACGCTGTAAAGTGTTCGAAACGTCGGGATGTAATTTAAGCTCAATACACGCGATAAAATCCGTTTTTAATTGTTTTATTTCATGAATAACTATCGCGGCAACCGAAGACAATATTATGTTCATTTTTAAATTGTTCTCTGATCCCTGTTGTATAAATGTTTCACTGAGACATACTATATCTATAATTATGCATGCATTTTTCTTAAATTCGTCCAGTACGCAATATACCTCGTCTTGTTTAATCAGTGCACCAGTTATATTTTGATGAAATATTGTTAACTCTAGCTCTTTTCTGTTAGACTCTAGCCGATTGGTTTTATTTAAAATACTTAGGCATTCTTTTAGAATTTGAGTTAAAGGTGTGGTGTTACAGGACGGCTCTGATCTAAAAAAGTGCCCCCTTCATTTTTTTCCGTTACTTTAAAATAGTTAGTAATTTTATTGGTGGGACTTGTTTTTATATTAATGCTATCTAGATCTGAGGTAAAATTTATCTGAGCTAAAGTATTGTCTACGTCATTATTCCAATTATTTAAAAAATTGGTTATGTCCTGAAAAAATTGTCTCATACCATGGTTGTTAATATAGCCAGTTTGACGATAAAACATACTATGGTTATAAGCAAGGTTTCTGTTAGAATCTAAGAGGAATGCATAGTCATATTTCATTATGTCAAGATACAGTAACCTATTGAATGATTCTATCCTACCATTAAACATTATTGCGCTGTCACTACATTTGAAGGTCGGGACGCATAGAATAACATTCGTATGATTCAATTTTTGAATGCTGTTTCTAAGATCTGTGACTAATATAGAATAATTTTGTGTTTTTTTGAAATCCTCATCGCCAATGAATATAATACAATGGTCATCTCTTGTGAACCCTTCGAGCTTGTTTGGTAGGTCTTTTAACAAATGTCTTAAATCTACATGTGGATATGAAAAATGACAAAGATCATAACCGGCACTTAAGTAACGTTCTGCAATAGGCAGAAGTTTATTTGTGCTCAACATACAATTTTTTTTCCATGTTCTTTTCTTGTCTATGTGGTGATGGTTCGCAGTGTTTGTGTCGTAGCTGTTTCTTCTTCCTGGGGATTCCTCTATATCAGCTTTGTCTAAGTTAGTCGGTAGTATTTGGTTTATATGGGATGTTGGCTTTACTACTAGTTCTTTTACCGTTTTTTGTAGTGACATTACTAACCGCTTTATACTAGCGATTGTGGTGTTCGCTGTTTTATTCGATTTCTGTTTAATTTCCTTATTTTCAGTCAAAATCTTATTAATTTTTTCTTAAAAAAATATATTTTATTACTTAGTTTTAATATTTGTTCTTCTAGAAGGCTAATTTTGAGTTTGCTCGCTTCACCGGCAGCTAATAGTTTTTGGCTTCTCTGTGTCATACGTTTTAGGTGTATATTCGTTAAGTAGTTTATTGTATATATTTTGCTTCTTTTGAAAGTCATCTATCTGTTTTTTAAGTCCATTGTTTTCAAAATTTAATCGTTCAATTTCACAGTGAGCGCTGGAAAGTAATGTTTATTTCTTTGCACAAAAATACAGGCGTTCGCGACTGGGATAGATAGGTACAGTAAGAAAGCGACAGATGTCTATATCGCCCGCGAGATACTGTCGCTGGAGACTTGTGCTAACCATGCTGGGAGAAACATAAAAGTGGATAAAAACCACCATATTATAAATAATTTGTTCTAACATTTGACTGAAACCTATTTCAATCGGTGGATCTTTAACCTCATTTATCATCCGTGCCATTTAAATGGGTATTAGACATTGCAATTTGTAGGGCCCAATCTGTTGTGTACCCTGCCTCTCCCTTCAGCTCCCTAACTTCCCTAAGGGCTCTAACACAGATTATATAATAGTTCTTACGAAGCTCTACCTCTTATTACACCTCCCAACCTGACAGATTGGGCCCTACCAATTGTTATGTCTAATACCGGTTTTAGCTCTAATACGAAGGTGCGAGATCTAAGCAAGGAGATTAAAATATATGGAGTTTACATGTAGAAGTAATATTAGAAGTGCAAAATGCGGCAATTTCATGTCGCCACGCTTTTTCCAACTCCACTAATGCTTTGCTAAAGAAACTAATTAAATTAATCATATTCCACCTTATAGGTATGTAATGAAAATCTTAAATAATAAATAAATAAATAATAAAATTAATAAGTTTACCTAACCAAAACATTTGAAATTAATAATTAAATAAATAGTAATTGTTTTGTTAGCTTCTGTTTAGTCGTTAGTGTTGTTATGAATAAGAAAAAACTACTATTTGGAGTATTTTGTAAACATTTTAAAACCCTATCGGAACAATAAATTTTATAAACATTTTTTGGCACATTTTCTTTTCCTTATAAAGCCCGACAACTTACTATTTGGCCCTCGTCGTGTTGCGGAATTTCAGTGGTACTAATTTATTTTACTGACAAGGAGTACTTTTTGACAACAAATGAATGTCAAGTCATCGAATGTCACCAACTACCCTAGGGAAGAAATGCCTATCCAGTGACATAGCCATACGATAAATATATAAGAAGAAAAGATTTCGCAATTATAAACGATTTTACCACAAAAATGTCAAAAAAGATTCCCAAAGATGCAATAAAAATTATTGTAAATACTATAAAATATTTACATAAAAAAATAAACCATTGCGTGGTAATCCAATAAACAATCTTGAAATTTGGCGTTGACGGGACTGGTACTTGTTTTTTAGACTATACATGACGTACGCACATTATTGCCATATGTAAGCTCATAAGCTGTTTGTAGCGACACTTTCTCAGGGACAAATATTATAGTACGTTGTCAAGCTTTATATTCTGGCCAACCAAAATCCGCAGTAACAGTAGAAATACTAAGTTATACTCATTTTTTGTGGTGAGGGTACTAGCTTAGGAAAAATACAATATGATTGAATCTGTCTATTCTCAACTCAAGCCAAATTATCATTCTACACCGAGTTCCAAATTGAATTTCAATGACTGTTATGCTGAGTAGATCAGTTTGTAATTATGTACTGCGTCTACAATTTTATGCTTAGTTTATTTTTGTGGAGACGACCTACCCACTAAAGCCATCTTGAATTTAGTTTATTTGATTTTATTAACTAAACTAAATACCTCACCTTAGAAGTTTAATAGGTACAGACAACGCCAAAAATATGTATACAATACTTTGACAAATACGCTATACCTAGGTGTCATGGCGGTAGGAACTCGCTTTGCTCGCACCTCGATTGGTCGCTACTTGAACGTGAACGTCCACGCTGTAATGGTGCTTTCACAGCTTCACATGTATGGTCTCATTCTATAAGATAAGACAGATGCATGCAGCCCGCCGTACGAGACCACCACCACTACACTATGCTATGGTGACTGCACCTGCACCACTATGTAGTATCGATAACGGTGATTTCTAAAAGCGAACCATTCATTTCAAGTGGTAAATTGTATGCAACCGTTTTTAATTTACCGTGGACGTTGTCGTCAGCTTCACCATGTTTTTCTGGTATACTGAGCCGATGCGTTTACTGACTAGAGAATACGAATGATATAAATATGTTAACGGACACGCAGGTACTATACGTAGACACGGCCTGGACGTTGATGGTGTGAGCTGACGATATCTCCTTTAATTACTACTACGGACATGAGCCTCCCGTGATTATCCATCTGGTATCTTGGGCTAAATAGTCGCCTCCACCTCCCCTTACAGCGACCCCGTTCCTCACACTATGGTTACCCTGAGTTCATAACCATTGACAACTCACTGGGATCAAAGATCTCTCTGAGCACTGATACACGCTGGTAAATAACACAAGACACATGATCATCATAATAGCACAGTAAGAAAGTCCATGAACTGATACGAGTAGAAAGAGAAATATTAAAGCGCTTACCATTGATTTGTTCACGCACAACCTTCTCTCCTCCCGTCGTCCTTGTATCTACCCTACAACCCACCCATAAAAAATCCGTCCATACTAAAAGTGATATTGAGATCGAACGTGACTGCCACCGCCATCTATCCGAACAACCGGCAAGCACGAACTGCTTCGCGATATTCGCGACAGACGTGCACGGCTACGATATGCCGTGCTTCATATAACATACATTTGGCTCCTAATATCGTGACAATATACCGTGGAAGTCCACGGAAACGCATTTAACGACCATGAGTTTGATGGGTTAACTTGGTTAATAACGTAATTGTTATGTTTGAAGACCTAAAATGCTGTGCAAAAAGTACCAAGTAAGCACAACTTATATGTAGTCTGGCTAACCAAAAAGTGCAGACAGTATGATTCTCTCTGTCAATGCTTGAAGTCAAACAGATCCTGGCCAAACTATACATACATGAATACTTTATTTAGACACTAGGGAGGACTAGTACTCTGGCATCCTTCGGGAATTTGGAATTGGAACTCAAACATTACCCATAGTAAAAGTGTTAGTGTACGTTCTACATATATGTTTGAATTTTCTAAATGTTAATCTTTTTCCTTTTATTCGTATTCTTTGACTTAGGTAAGCAAAAATACAATACAAGTAAATAAAATACGATTAAATACATTAGAAAACAATTTCGTTAATTTTATTGTAGTTTTGAATCGACGGTAAACTAAAAGCGTCTTCATAGAACATACATTTGGCTCCTAATATCGTGACAATATACCATGGAAGTCCACGGAAACGCATTTAACGACCATGAGTTTGATGGGTTAACTTGGTTAATAACGTAATTGTTATGTTTGAAGACCTAAAATGCTGTGCAAAAAAGTACCAAGTAAGCACAACTTATATGTAGTCTGGCTAACCAAAAAGTGCAGACAGTATGATTCTCTCTGTCAATGCTTGAAGTCAAACAGATCCTGGCCAAACTATACATACATGAATACTTTATTTAGACACTAGGGAGGACTAGTACTCTGGCATCCTTCGGGAATTTGGAATTGGAACTCAAACATTACCCATAGTAAAAGTGTTAGTGTACGTTCTACATATACATATGTTTGAATTTTCTAAATGTTAATCTTTTTCCTTTTATTCGTATTCTTTGACTTAGGTAAGCAAAAATACAATACAAGTAAATAAAATACGATTAAATACATTAGAAAACAATTTCGTTAATTTTATTGTAGTTTTGGTAGTTTTTTGAATGGAGTATGGTAACATAGCGTCTTTGTTTTGTTTACTCCTACCCAAACGAAAACAAGCTCGCTTCGATTTCAGTTATTTTTACGCTTTCTAGCCGTAACAATCTGATAAAATAAACGAAGTTATTTTTTTATATAATTTTGTTAATTAGCAGTTTTTTACAAATAAACAAGAGTTATTTATAGTGATTTAGAATAAAAAGTCAGAATTCCTTTGTTCAAGTAAATTCAAAGTGCTTCAAGCTGAGCGACGTTGCCGTTCCGCCATACTAGTTTTGGATCAACGAAAAGTAATACTTGCGTTGATATTTTAGGTGTTTTTGTAATTGTCCAGATACTGTAACATTATTTCTGTGGAATTAACAATAAGTTATGCTCAAGTGTCTTGAAATGTGTAAATCTGAACGTTCTCAAATTTCTGATGCAATAACCATTTGGCAACAGCGCACGGAATCGGATTGATACCAGACAACTAGATGTATTAGCAAAGCTCACGAAATTGTGACTTATCCACACAAATCTTCGGTTCATGAGGTGAGTCTATAATTTAGACGTATTTTAAACATATATTTTAGTTTGAAATTATTCGAATTTGATTAAAAGTATGTGAAATGACAATTTTTAATTTTCCCGCTGAGTGACGTAATTCGGGCAGCCATCCTCCATCTTTTTTTGGACGGCCAGTCATCTGTCAAGCGTTCAATCTTCTTCATCCGAGGTGGAAATAGAAAATATATCCACACATAGGGTGTTTTAAACGCGAAAAATCATCACGGAGGCATCCGGGTAAGTCAGAAATTGTCATTTCACATATTTATTTTCATCATTCTCATTGCGTTTTGTGTAAAAACTGTCTTTGTTCGGAACCTAACCTAGATGGGTTCTTACTACAGTAAGGACTCGTTTTTTGGGTCAACCAGTGTCGTCTTCAATAGTAGTTCAGTTTGCTTGGCAAAATTTGCATAATCGTCACTCTGAGCCCCTTTTACGTAGGTGAAATCTGTTTACCTCACCATGCCTGCCTTAAAAGTAGGTAGAAAGCGCCTAGTAACAACTTGATGAACTCGAGAATTTTCTGTAAGGCTGTCTTCGTAGAAACAACTTATCTTTTAAAAAGCAATTAATATTATAACAATTTTCTGGTAATATATCCAAATTTAGAATTAGAACTTGTTCAAACCTGTCTTAAAAACTTACTCAATGTTTTATCATCGGTAGGTGTAGGTACCTTATAGGTATAATAAAATGGGATGTTGTGCAAGTTGGACTTTAATATTAATGCAAGTTGATTTTTTACTTCTCTGGTACCAATGTAATGATGGGTAAAATAATGATGTACCCTCTAAAAATGTAAATAATTTTAGAGCTACATTACCAACATAGACATATAAAATAAGAAGACGGAATCCCACGAAGATAAAACTGTGATTCCATAATGAGCCGCGATCTCGTGCACACACACTCACTTTTGACGTTTGAACCAATCACCGCTCGTCCACGAGTTATATATGTGTGCGTGTCGCGCGTAAACACGTCTGAACTCGGCTTATTGTGGAGTCACAGTTTTGTCTTCACGGCGCTACGTCTTCTTATTTTATATGTCTATGATTACCAACTAAATCTTTATATTATATTGTAGTTGATGACATACAGTCTTTCTTCACACATGGAAAAAAGTTAAATGCCACATGTCACAACCCTTAAAATCCATGAACATCCTTTTAGGAACCACATACTGTAGTCATCTACAAAAAATATGTAAAAAGAGTACATTCAACGTTCTGAAGAATACTAACACATGGTTGTCTTAACATTTTGACTACCAAGAACCCGCCTGGTAGGCACTCGTAATGTTTGCTCAGATGCAGGGCACGCGGCGTGCGGCATTGCGTTGTACGTCGTAGCCCGCCTGGCGGGTTCTGTCGGTTTCTGGGGTATTGTTCAAAATTTGGCCCGGTTGCAAAAATGTTAATTAAATTTAAGCACAGTGGATGCAGTGTGTTGTTGACGAGACACCACTAGAATTACAGGCGTCCATAGGCTATGGTAGCTGCTTACCATCAGATGGACTATAGCTTGTTTGCCACCATTGTGGTATAAATTTTTTTTAATCTTAAATTGAAACAAAGTTGTGGTCCGAAAAATAATTTACTAATGAGCACATGGGATAATGTACAAAGTTCATTTGTTCTCTACATCTTAATTGTTTCAACATCTGTTAATTTAGGTCGGCCATAAGTACTGGATCGATTTTATGCATCTGGAATAGATTCAGTATTTTTATGAAGTTATAAAACTACATAGGTTGTCTCAGTTTGTAATGGTGGTCCCACAGTGATGTTATATGACATTTTAAAACACTGACAAGGATGCCGTAATTATGTCATTATAACAGCATAAATATTAAATATTATGAGACAATCTTACACAAATCAACCTAGTCCCACAGTAAGCTCAATAAGGCTTGTGTTGTGGGTACTAGGCGACGATATATATAATAGATAGATATAGATAAATACTTAAATACATAGAAAACATCCATAACTCAGGAACAAATATCTGTGATAAACACACAAATAAATGCCCTGACCAGGATTTGAACCCGGGACCTCCTGCTTCTCAGCTGCTGCCTCAGCATCCGTAACAGTGTTTTATAATATTATATAAAATGTCAGTTGTGGGACCACCATAAAATGAGGGGTTAAACAATGATAGTCTACTTCTGCTGCAGTACAGCAAATTTGGCCGTAAAACGTGTATTTGTACAGTTTTCAATAATCCAAGTCTAACATGCTGATAACGAATTTAGGACAGTGATAACACCGCTCAGAAGAAAAACGCTGTAACTGTGTATGAAAACTATTCAAATAATAGCGTTTTGTGATTCAATATGCATCAAATATTTTGTAGACTAGCTGACCTCGTTTTGTGTAACTAGGGGAGTAACATGCGTGTTGCCGACCGTTAAAAAACTTGTACGGTCCTCTTTTTGAAAAAGCCCATTGTGTAGGTAGTGCCTTGGGAAAACCTCAGCAGGGAACTCATACCACAGGTGCCTTGGGAAAACCTCGGCAGGGAACTCATACCACAGCTGGCGCGTTTGTGTAATTAGCGGGCTTAGACGATTATCACAATAGGCAAGATGCAATATTTTCATTTATGCTTTCATTTGAAAGAATTGCACGTAGAATAGACCATGAGTGTATTAAAAAATGAAAATACTATGATTTATAGTCAAAAATTGCTGTTACAAACTGACAATTTAAATTTTCGCGCCTAAACGGGTCTACAGTTGCTGTGACGTCACTCATGTGTGAACGAACAACGAACAAATATGGATTTGTTCGTTCACAGTGTCAAATTGTTGTTGTTTTTTAAATTTTTTGACCTGGATGCTAGATTTTAAGCCAAATCCCATAGAAAGTTGTCAACCCCATTAGTTGTCATAACAGGATTGACGTAGTGACGTCACTCTAGTGAGACGCTGATTGGTGAATTAAAACACGTTCCGTTTCACATTACTTCAAATCATAATTATTATTTGAAATTAGTATAAACTAAAGTAAAACCGTTTCAATAGCTATTATTTTATGTTTGTTCAACATTTTGATTACAAAATAATGGTTAATATGTTAGCTCCATTTTCCCTATGGCGCTGCGACCAGATGCGGCGACGGTGTGCAAGCGTGACAGCGCTAGACACATGCAGAGCGCTCGCTCGCGCACCGACGCCGCATGCGGGAACCGCAGCAGTGTGAAAGCCGCCTTACCGCGAGCGTCGAAAATTGAAATTTCGTTATCTCCCTCTCTGTCGCTCTTGCATATTCGAAAGAGAGTGATAGGTACAAATAGACGAATGAAAGAACGAAATGGGTCGCGGTTTTTAGCCTGAGGGTCTACTGGGGACCTCAAAAATCATTGTCTGTTGTTGGTAAGGCGATATAAATTAAATTAGAATAAACATGAACAACCGGCAGTGAGGTACCTATTGCTTAAAAATGACACATTTTCGGTTTAAAGAAACTTTATTGTCTAAAGAAATTACAGAAATTTCACTTATAAATAGTTAATTTATCTAAAATTATTATAAGCTAACGCAATAAGCAAGCACTTATGACAACGTTTAACAAAGACGGTGTGTATTTAAATTAAAACTAATGATTAAAAAAGAAAAATAAAACTAGGAATCGACCCTATGGTGTTAACATAAGGTTTAATATTAAGCGATTTTAGGACCTTATACTAATAACCAACACCGCGCAAATATAACCTGAAAAGCGTTGTCTAAAACGACATACATAGTAGGAAAACTACAACAATGCGTGTTTATTCAGGTGTACGTATTACGCAGTTACGTGCCGCTTTCAGCCTACGTTTACCGTGGACAAACATAGGTAGGTACGGTCACGTCTGAAAATGTGGATACATTTAATGTGACAAAAATATGTATCCAAGACTTTACGCCTTGGTAATAGAGTCGTGGCTACATATTTTTGTCACATTAAATGTATCCATATTTTCAGACGTGACTGTACAGCACTGTTTTTCGTATTAGGAAATGAGTGTAGCGAATAATAGGGATGATGACGCCAAATAAAGTGAAAATTAAAAAACATTTTCAGAGCTTAAAGAGGACCCAGTGTGTTGACGACGAAGGACCCTCTTGTTCCTTTAGCCGTCAACACGGTGAATCCTCCTTTTTGTAAAGGGTCGGCAACGCGCATGTGACACCTCTGGAGTTGCAGGCGTCCATAGGCTACGGTAGCTGCTTACCATCAGGCGGGCCGTATGCTTGTTTGCCACCGTCGTGGTATTAAAAAAAAGTTACTGTAAATATATGTAAATTGTATGGCAACCATATACATAAACGTATCAGTTCACTGTAAACAGAGCAATTTCATTATTTTTCCATACTTTAAACAGCGCGACATGATCGTGACGTCACTTTTGAACGTCATTTTGTTAGGAGCGAATTGAGAAACAAATGCAAATATCTCAGACTAAGTCTCATTTCTGACTTTTGTGATGCTTTAACGCAATTCACCCCATATAGACATTTGATCCTCAGAACAAAACGAATCAATTTATACTATACATGAAAAAAATCATCATGCCTATTCAGGTGTTTCGGGGGCTAGAATATTCCAATGCCTTTCCAAGAGACAGCTATGTATATGTGTTTGCTTGCTGACCAGACTGAGAATCGAACTCCTTACCTGGCCAACATTTCATCTACTTATCAACGATTTTTCGAGTTTAGTAATTGTTGAATAAAACGTTAATTATCACGTCATATCCCATTTGAATTTTATCGAACGAGCGGAGCGTTAGCGCAGCGAAGTTCTTACAAACAACTTTGGACACCTGGCTACAGGGACGTCTTTGCATTTCGATGGCTTTTTAATTTTGAGCGTTTGTTCCGCGATAACTTTAGTAACGATTTTCTGATCCTTATAAAATTTGTTGGGGTTGTAGCAGAGACCCATATAAGTTGAGAGTTCGTATATCGTTCAGGATCGATCAAGGGTTGTGGAGATAGAAGACGAAAAACGATCTTCATAAGGGTCTTTTTATATTGGTCAATTCGTAAGTAAATTGCGACTATTGCGAGTTCTCAGTTTAAGGCGGACTACTAGTATTAGTCCAACGTCGGCCAATCAAGGAGACGCAGTTATGCGTTTGAGGGAGAAGTAACGAGTACCTAGTCCACAATCGAGCATCACACGCATAGTACAGTCGAGGACAAAGAGATGTATACACTTTTGGACCTTATTGCGTTGTAATAAGGTCCAAAAGTGTATACATCTCTTTGTCCTCGACTGTACATGCAGTTAAATGCATGACTAACACATTTCGTCACGTCTATCACCATAGCAACTGCGCTTTAAACATAGGTGTAATGGGCAACCGGCCTTAAACAGAGGTTAGGGATAACAAATGAAGGTCAACACCCTTCGGCCATGCACACAGCTGTTGCTTTCAACAATGCAATTTGTACCTTAACGCGTTACGAATAAGGTGCACGCAGTGAAGTTTTACTAAATTACTGCTATACGATTGTAAACTTTGTTTTGCATACAATAAGGTTGTTTAGTTCCCCCTTCAAAACAAATGTAACGTAGCTGGTAACGGAAAAGTGGACTTGTTCAGTTGGGTTAAAGTACATTTTAGATTTATTTATTTAATCCTTAGAAATCAGAAACGTATATAATAAAGAGTGGTAGTCTTGGAACAAAGTTGCCTTTGTCATTGATGTAGATGCTCATCATTTGATCGAGTATAATTTTGAACGGTCGCTCGTCGCCTGCTGCGTTGTCCAGTCCGCGGCTTCACTTCACTGTGTTCCGTGCCTGTACCGCAATCACACACACATCTATCATATTCTATAGGTAACACTAGATTTTGCCTGGCTGCGTATAATTAGGACTTACTATAGTTACTATCCCCCGAGAATGTTTTGTTAATTGGCAGTTTTGTTGTAAGTTCTACCGTTTTCATAAAAAGTGTAAAAAACTGTAAATTGGGACACAAAAGTGGGGGGAGAAACAATCACTTGACCTGTTTTACACGTCTTTTTTTTCGTACCTATATAAGCTACGTGCATGCAAAGTGTCATGCTTTCTTCCGAATGGGACAAGCTTTTTTAAATTTGATAGGGGCAAGATCGGTACTATAAGGGCCTTTGCATATTTACGCGGCGCAATCGACATAGCGAATTCGTGCGGAGCGATTCCGCGGTGTCGTTTCCGCTCTCGATCCGTTCAGGTTTCGCGGCGAAACGTGTAGGCGGTACCGCGGAAAAAGGCGTCAGTCTAATCGTACAGTCTGTCGGCAGATGTGCTACAGCCGTTAACAGTCTATTATTTTCTTATCTCTGTTTGTAATTCTCACGACCATTGTCTGGTCTAGAAATCTAGCCGATCTTACGTGTGAATAGGCAGTTAATGTATCTGACTGGTGTATGTTTCGCGCAGCCATTGTTTTTGTGACTAAATGATATCATTAATGGTTTAAACGTGTAACGGCTTATTTAGATAATCTATACAGTAGATACCAGGTTACATAGTATACATATACAGGCTAGTTATATACAAACGGCGACTTTACTATGTATGAAAATGCTCTCAAAATTTGCGTTTGGCTGCAATGATGTATCAAAGAAATACAGCGTAAATGCATACATATCCAGGTAACAATATTATCTGACTTTTATAGCCTATTCTGAATTCTATGTTTGCAATTTCGCTTTGCATTACCCTTGCGTGAGACAGTAAATTTGCACTCACTAACCGGTTCCAAAGTATCGATTAACGAAGCCTTTCCCTTCGGCGCATCTTTCCTGCAGCCGGCTTGACCGCTTCCGGGCTCTGAGTCATTTAACCCTTTGGCTGCTTGTGGGCCTTACAAAGTATTGATGGGTATTTCTCGAGTTAACTCATGGATGCGAAAGTGCTATGCACGTAGAAATTTCTTTTAACTTCATTGTAATGTAATACAGGAATGTGCAAGTTGGGTTCTTAAAAGAATAAGGCTTCTAGGTGTCAATCATGGGTCAAACAGAATTATTTTGTTGGAGATGTGCCTACCAGCCACGCTCGAAAATAAAACACGATAGCCACAAGAAATATTCAGACATTTAGACCCATTTCCATAAAATATTCTTCAATGACAAATATCAACCAATAACGAGTCACATGAAGAGAAAAATATCGCACGAAGTCACTAAAGAGACTTGAGTTTAACCGTTATATTTAATAGTATACGTATAAATAAATAAATATTATGGGACAATCTTACACAAATCAACCTAGTCCCACAGTAAGCTAAATAACGCTTGTGTTATGGGTACTAGGCGACGATATATATAATAGATATATACATCAAAATACTTAAATACATAGAAAACATCCATAACTCAGGAACAACCGTGATAAACACAAATAAATGCCCTGATCAGGATTCGAACCCGGCAACCTCCTGCTTCGTAGGCAGGGTCACTACCGACTAGGCTAGGCGGTCGTATGTCTCACGAAAGTTTAAATTTAACAATAACGAGTCAGTTATCAAGGGAGTATATGCGACATATCTCCATACAAATATCATCTGTCTGAAATAGTCGTTTTATATACCTAGTATTTAGCCCGCCTTGCGATTACAACAATATGACGTTCCAGGCGGCTCAAAAACATATAAAAGAGGTCTTTAGAGAACACCTACAACTTAGCACTAAATACCTAGAGCAACATCTGCGTAGATACGACGTCACGTGCCCCGAACAGCCAAGGATAATACGCAAAAGTCTAGAAGGTAGTAAACAAGGCTGGATTGGCTTTAGATTGTCAGTTAATCAGGTTATGTAAGCAAAGGCTCCTCTCGCTCATCAAGTACTGGGTAGATGTAGTAGGTAGGTCTAAGTAGGTATTACTAACATAGTCATTATTAAGGTTCAAATGTTACTAACAAAATATGGATCGCAAATCGCAATCATGGTTTGAAATAAACAATTTTAATTTTAATTTATTTTATTTAAAGGACCAAGTAGGGCATATTTGTAGAAGTAATTAATCACTTTTAGGGCCTGTTTCACAATCTCCAGATAAACTTATCTGCCAGTTAAAATTATTGCTCTCCTTTACTCCAGTCATAAAAGAAAAGGACAGCAAACATTTATCTGACAGATATGCTTTAACCGGAGATTGTGAAACAGGCCATTAGTGTCACACGTAGTTATTGTTAAGTCCTAACTAGGAGTTTGGTTCAATCCTCCTAATAACAACATTAATGTAAAACTATTAAATCGAGTTTTCAATATTGCTTTAACAACTAAAGGATTGAAATCTTATTTTTTGTGAAGTTCTGTAGCTAATCAAGTTAACGGATAACTTGGGATAAATTGGACGTAGTTTAACTAAGCTAAAAGGATTCATCTTCGGAAAACTCTCATTGAAATTAATGTTTTCGTTTTTCTGACAGTTCTCACTTTGATGAAAGATTTTTATGGATTGGATCCTTATCTCTAAATTACTTCCAATTGAAGCTCTAGAATTGATTGACTTGAACTTGAAGAACCTTCGCTATATCGCACCTTTTACATTTTCGCAACTCCTCTATTTTGCTGTCATACCTTCCGTACAGATAATTAAAGCGAACATAATGTTCGCATTCCTTAATTGATCAATAATAAAGATATCTTAAACCAAACGGGCCTCATGTTTCCTTATACGGGCGACGTCAAAGATATGTTTACACATTTGCACCTTCCTCCTTTGTCATAAGGCTCAATATTGTAAACATATCTTGTCAAATCTTTGTCGTCGACTGTACGTTTTGCACACAAAAACAAGTACCCAAGGTGAGAGATAACTCGCAAAAACAAGTCTACTTATATATTTCAATTTGGTAATTTAATCTAGCACTCGTTCAAAATATTTTCTTTATAGACAAGGTAGATATGACGATAGAAGACTTACGTCAGCTACGTTGAGCCATCACGCTTTTTTTTATACAGTAATCAATTTAAGCATATGTACATCTTTATATAAGGCCCCGACCGAGCCGTTGTAAGTCTCGCGGAGAGTTTTAAGTGGAAAAGGATTGATACAAAGAGCGATGTCCATATTTTAGTTTAAAATTGACCGAAGTGTACTCATTGAAATGCTTGACGATTGTGTTGTAATAAGGCTATGACGTCAAGGATGCTCAGTTTATCAAACAAACCGAAATATACATAAATTTATATTAATGCTTAATTTTTGATCTAAAACGTAATTTCTGTATCAGTCATTCGCTCATTTGTCCTCTACGATAAATTCGCAGATAATTCCTGAAAGTTATATTGACTCAACTGTAATCAGTAGACCAATACGTTATGTAACGATCATTGATCATATTTACGAAATCTTATCGTTATCAGTTCCGTTCATATTTATAACACTTGTCGAATACGTTAGTCTGAACATAAAGATCGAATGAAGGTAACAGTTTGAACATTTGGCCGCGTCGAGGTATAGAATTTAAATTATGCATGCAGTGAACTAGCCACTAAAACTCACCCAAAAATGACCCTTCGAACCGGACAATAATCGTCTCCAAATTAAAACAATAGAAACGCGTCTGACCCCAACATTTTGCAACCGCGACCCAATTCACGGCCCCCGTTGCGCTTACGCACGTACCACCGATGACACAGTTGATTGATCAAAAGTCAGCCTTATTACAAAGGTACAAGGTGTACCCATGATCAATGTGGATGTTTGTACGCGGCCTTGTGTGGAGGCTGCGCGCGCATCTTGCGGCACGTTCGCAGATATGTGTAATGTGTATACGCATTGGTTAATAGGGCTTATATCAATCCATTGAGTAACAGGAGATGACATCCCTAAAAAAATATTTGCGCCAAAAGTTATAGTGAAAATCATTAAAAGTTGTAAAGTACTCGTTGATTCAGTGTCCGCCAAACATGGCTAACACAATTTGTTCTAGATAACCAATCTAGTAGAATACATAACAAATCAATGTATCAATCACATTCTGTAGCAAAATCTTTAATAATGTTCTTGTACGGATGTAATGTGAAACGTAAAGCAGATGTTACTTTTTAAGTAACTGCCGTGGTAATTCGTCATGTCATGTGTCACGTCACACACTTGTATTTTTATTATACGACGCCAAAAATACAGTGTAACCTTGTATCATTTAACGTAAACTCGATAATACTGCCGAATTGCATAAAAACGAAATTCAAATATTGCAATTCGTGCCATCGTCCACTGTTTTATCATTTGTAAACCTTAATACATAGGCTGCTATTTATATATCCGGAAACCGGGATTACAATCTTCTTAAATAGCATATTTGACCTCCATGGTAAAATTTGAACTTTTTTGAGTACTGGCCGGTATATTTTTTCTTTCTTATTAACGCTCGTGTTTTGTTTTTGACGGGTTTTAAATGTCATCTCGCAGCAAGAATGGAACTCACTCGTGAAAATATTCGTGCTATGATTTATTATGATTTTCGGCGTGGTTTAACGCAACAACAGTGCATAGATCAACTAACTTCAACTTTTGGTGATGAAGCCCCATCTAAAACTACTGTGTATCACTGGTTTAGTGAGTTCAATCGTGGACATAGTATGCTTACGGACGAAGTTAAGGCAGGTCGCCCGAAATCGGTCGTTGTACAACAAAATATCGAGGCTGTGCGAAAACTTATAATGGACGACCGACATGTTACGTACTGCGAGATAGAGGCGACTCTGGGTATTTCTATGACCAGCATTAATAGCATATTACATAATTATTTGGCTGTAAAAAAAATTTGTTCGCGTTGGATACCCCACAACTTAACAAAAGAGCAAAAAGATGCTCGCGTCGAATGGTGCAATAAAATGTTAAAAAAATATAACCGTGGTGACTCAAAAGCCGTTTATAACATCTATACAGGTGACGAATCCTGGATCTATGCATACGATCCCGAAACGAAGCAACAATCAACGGTATGGGTGTTTCAAAATGAGCCGAACCCTACGAAAGTTACTCGTGCAAAAAGTACATTGAAACAAATGGTGGCCTGCTTCTTCGGTATTAATGGCCATGTAGCTACAGTGCCACTAGAAAACCGTAGAACGGTTAATTCAGAGTGGTACACGACCATTTGCTTACCGGAAGTATTTGAACAAATTCGTAAAACTAACCAGCGACGAAGAATCATTCTTCATCATGACAATGCCAGCTGTCATACGTCACGCGAAACAACTCTATTTTTGGAGGGTCAAAATGTGGAATTAACGGGTCATCCGCCGTACAGCCCTGACTTGGCACCCAACGATTTTTATTTATTTCCAAATATAAAGAATAAATTACGCGGTCAACGATTTTCGACCGCTGAAGATGCTGTCGACGCATTCAAACAACACGTTATGGAGGTACCTCAGGCGGAGTGGCAGAAGTGCTTTAAACATTGGTTCACGCGAATGCAAAAGTGCATAGATCATCAAGGGGAATACTTTGAAAAACAATAAAACCATTTTCAGCCGTGTACGTTTGTTTGTTTTTTTGTTTCCGGATATATAAGTAGCAAGCCTCGTACTAAGGACATAGAGTTTATAAATAAATGGTTGGTAAGGTTGCGGTTAGTATATACCTACTAACAGCAAGCTTACTCCAACGTATTAATACACACACACACACTGAACAATTTATTTTAAACTTATACATAGTATAAGAATACTATAGTTTTAGAAGAATAAAACTATTTTTTACGAATATACTTGTTGTCTTTTTTATAATTACATCTATTTACATATACAAAAACTGATTATTAGCAAAACGTATTCGATATACATGCATCACATACCTAATAGTGTATACAATACAAATACTTGAAATCCTTGAAGATTGTCAAGATAATATCAGTTTAACCAACAACTACATACTTCTGCAGCCAAACTTCTTAAATAATAGTCGTAATTATTGCGCTTATGATCTTTTAAAATTACGCAATGTTTTGTTTATCCAATAAAATAACGTAACCGCTTGTAATAGAGAGTCAAAGCCATGGACGCGTGCCCAATATTATTTTCACGTCTGGACTATTCACAATGTTAGCCGGACCAATATAGTCTGGCCTGTAGACGTTTTGAAGCTTTACAGAGGGCCTACCGCTAAAATTTACTGCCTAGAAAAAGCGGGACATAGATGAAATAACCAAAAGGTTCGCGTTTATACGCCAAGTTGATCTTAGGTAAACTAGGATGTACATGGGTTACTGAACTGAACACCTCTTTCAAATTTACAATGATACCTACCCTTCAGGATCGCGTTGTACCGTGTAGTGCTGGTACACACTTGACGTAGACCTCGTAGATGGACTACAGTGGTCAAACTAGTCTGGTGGTACCTACTGCAGAAGAAATTTGTGAATGTTGTTTGAGGTGTCGGGGACCGAAAATTCTAGAAACGGTAGGCGAGGTTTACTCTGTTGTTTATGCCAGAAGATATCTATTTTAGACTATTGGAAATAAAATATGAATAACCTAGAAATTTGAAGGTGTCAAACCTCATTCGTTGATTTGAACTAGATGGCTCTGAAAAGAGCAAAGAAATCTTGTTTATATTAAAATTAAGGGGCGGCAACGCGCTTGTTACGGAGCTGCAATGCAAAAGTTCATAGGCCCATCAAGGGTGGCCTTAACCTTCGCAAGGCCGCGGGCGGCCCTTGTAAAAATTTGATCGGGTCGGGTGGTTGTCATCCTCTATGGTCGCCTCTGCATAGGTGTATTAATATTGAAGGCAGTAATGTATTAAGTTTTGTAAAACCATTGGTCTTTTTAATGACAGTCCAACACCGAAATAGGGCAAAAAAATGCAGTTGAAACAGTATAGGAACTTGAAGCCCACGCTTTTTGAAATCTCTGCCATATAGTGGTTTAAATTAAAAAATGACCTGAACAAAACTAAACTGAACTCCACCGAACTTCTGCGTGAGTTGCCTGAATGTGACATTAGGACTTCGCACCAAAAAGCTGAGTCCTGTGCTCCTATCAATCGTTCATGCATGCTCCATGAAGACATTGAAAAGCAAAACGCATAGTTAGAGATGGGTAGTGAGTAAATACTCAAGGGTAAATACCGAGTAAATACTCAGTATTTACTCAAAATACCCGTATTTACTCGTTTATACCCAAATTGGTGGGTATAAACTATTTAGAGTGCTGCAAGGGATATAACATTTTGAAATTTAGGTGTATTATGTAACCCGCTACTAAATTAACTAGTCAAAGTCGCAAAAAACATTTTTTTAAGAGGGGCACTCCATACATGTAACTAATTGTCACACCAAAAATCAGAAACCATCAACGTGTCTACATGATTAAATAAGGCATTAAAATAACTTGGATGATTCTAAATATATTTTTTCATAAATTGAACATATTTTGAAGAAAAAAAAACATTTCTGAAGACTAAAATTATGTTTACCGCTCTATAACATTTAAACCAAAGTACAAAAATATGAATAATTATCGGATGAATAGGGACTACAAAATACTTTAAAATAAAATTACTTTCAACATGATCGGTTGAGCCGTTTTTGAGTTTTCTTTAAAAAAACTCTTAATAAAATGACGTAAGTGCCACGTAAACACTCACCTTTGCTTTGAACGGGGTCAGGTTTGCTAATGGCGATACCTAGCTCCACAAGATCGATGTACCGACAACTTGGATATCCCAGCACGGTTAGCACAAGTGTGACGCGACAGTATCTCGCGCGCGAGATAGTCTATCCATCTTTTTCTGACTGTATCATTTAAAAAGAGACGGGTAGTATTATACGCGCGATACTATCGCTTTACTCTTGTGCTAACCGTGCTGTAATCCAATAGCGAGCATGTGATTTCTGTCGCGGTCCTCAGAGCCACACATTTTAGCGTGAGACTGGAACGCTACGCAAAAATATCCATTATCCAAAGATATTCACTAACAAAAATCAAAAGTCCAGAAACGTTAACTTTAATCACAAAGAAAACACCATCAAAGTCCATATACAAAGCAAGGGTCCAAGAAAAATCACACGAGGCACTTTACGTAAAATGAGCAAGTAGGGGTAGTCCTCCGAACAGGTTGACTGACAAACAGCAACTGAGCGTGCCAAACGCGCCAGGCGCGCCAGCGTGCCTAACTGTATTTTCATTGGATACTAGTCGTACTACCCTTGTTAGTGTCCGCTAATCACCCAATCAAAATAAGGGAAGCGAAACGCGCATTTTGCAAGATAAGGATTTAAAGCACAATTCAGCGAGCCGAGCCACCTTTTGTTCACTCTGCGACACTATATATCCCTAATGAAAACGATGTTTATTAATGTTAAAACTGTGCATACTTTTGAAATAAGAAGTAGACAAATATAATAAAGAATGCAGTTTAAGTCCACGCCGCAAACTAGGTGGTCTTTTGTTCGCAGTTTGACTCTTTATGGTCATTATTTCTATATTCTTTGTTCATTACCATTAGCACTAGCTAACAATCGCCGCGCTATCTGATAAGAGCTATAACTATAATGCCTATAATATTGTGAAGTATTTTCGTGGCAGTTTTTTTTTTGTAAACAACTTGTTAACATCTGTATAATATTCGAATCGGCTTGCGAAATGCACTTATCTAGAATACAGAAACGACTTAAGTCCCATGTTTTCAAAGTAAATACCTTCGTATTTGAAACAAAATAGTGACTTATGTTTTTATCACGTCTACATTCCTACATTCCCTAAATTCCAAATTTCTTCTCACTGCTAATTACCTTTTTTTCATCTAATATGCTTCTTATAACAAAAATATTATTTATACACGCTAGAAATATTCAATACAAAACAATTGAGTGCTTTAATCTCACTGTTTTATATATTTTATTAGTAACTAGCTGTGCCCGCGGCTCCGCCCGCGTGGAATTCGGTCTGTGTCAGTAAGCGGCTAATTCACCCCTAATTTCTCTCCCGCTACCCTGGAGTAAAGTATCCTTGAAGTAAAGTTGACAGATGGATACGCTAGACGACAGTAGTCCTAATAAAATATTTTACAATTACCACTAAATGAACTACACTCATAAATGTATACTTTTTTTTATTATATTTGTTTTTGGCATGATTTAACCGACATAGAGAGTAGTAGGTGTATATCGGACGATACAGGACCACTTTTGTATTTATACATTCATGTCCACGGCAAATATCATCCAGATCGATCCTCCCGTCAAATCAGTTGGGGGGTGGGGGGGGGGGGGGGGGGGGTCACAAATACAGAAATGATTTTTTTCTATTTTAGGTGCACTTGGAGGGGGGGGTCCATGACCCATGCAAATTTAACTCATCGAGTGTAGTGGCTACCCCCCCCTTCCTTTTAGACGTTGAATTTTTATAGGCTACGTATAACCTGGCTGGGGATTTTCTAGAATTAGAATTAGTAATCCTTAATTGGGTGATTTCCGGGATAACAATGAAAAAAAAAACCGGCCAAGAGCATGTCGGGCGATGCTCAGTGTAGAGTTTCGTAGATGCTGCCCTGTTACAAAACATCCGTTCTAAAGGTCGTTTATTTGGCGGCGCTTACGTCAGTTTACTATTCGGCACTTCCTTTCACTATGCGTTTTTGACTAATAATTCAAAAACGGCTGAACCGATTTTATTCAATATAGTTTTTATTGAAAGTTCTTATCAGGCCTCACCAAATTTCAGCTTTCTAGTGCGAACGGTAACTGAGCTAGACCGCGGACAGACGGACGGACATGGCGATGTAACTGTTACGTAATAAGGCCTAATTATGTACAGAAGCATACACTGCTTTACCTACACACAAATCCATTAAAAATCCATTGAAACCATTAGAATGACCACCATTACACCGCCATGACCAATATTATTGCGCCGGCGGTCGGGGGGGCGGATTTTCATTACGTTACCGTAGGTAATGAATTTTGATACGTTTTTACCACACTGTCACAGATAATACACTGATGTTACGTTATTGGTTGCAATAATGTTGGTAATTAATTACATACGGTTCCGAACGCGGAATAGAGGATTTATGATATTGGTGTAGATCAAGATATTTATTCGTCAATGTAAGCACATTACAATACACTAATGAACGTCAGAGAAAAATAAAATACGTGAGTGTCGTGGAAAGTGTGTGAATCAAGTGCGATTGGAACGAAGTTATGTTACTTAATTTTATTTAATTTTTTACTTTTTCGTAAATTTTGTGGTTTTAATTTTTTTTGCATTTTTTAAAAATTTTGGAAATTTTGGAAATAGTGAAAAAATTTGGAAATTTTGGAAATTTTGAAAGTTTTGGAAATTTTGTGAAATTTTGGAAATTTTGGAAATTTTGGAAAATGTTGAAATTTTGGAAATTTTGGAAAATTTGGAAATTTTGAAAATTTTGAAAATATTGGAAATTTTGGAAATTTTGGAGATTTTGGAAATATTGGAAATTTTGGAAATTTAGAAATTTAAAATTTTTGACATTTTCGAAATTTTTGAGATTTTCGACATTTTTAAAATTCTCAACTTTTGAGGTTCTCGACTTTTTTCACTTTTATCACTTTGCCACTTCTCAGTTTTGGAAATTTTGTGAAATTTTGGAAATTTTGGAAAATTTTGAAATTTTGGAAATTTTGGAAATTTTGGAAAATTTGGAAAATTTTGAAATTTTGAAAATATTGGAAATTTTGGAGATTTTGGAAATATTGGAAATTTTGGAAATTTAGAAATTTTAAATTTTTGACATTTTCGAAATTTTTGACATTTTCGACATTTTTAAAATTCTCGACTTTTGAGGTTCTCGACTTTTTTCACTTTTATCACTTTGCCACTTCTCAGTTTCACTACACTTCACTTCACTTTATTCTATTTTATATATTTTTTATTTCATTCCATTTTACATGTTTCTCAATCGTATGGGTGTCGCGTTTTCGTGACGTGACGCTTTTTCGTAACGGTCACGTGACTTTGTTTCGCCTAGGCCCCCATCCGCGAACCGTCCGATAAGGAACTTCGTTCCAAAACTCCACCGGTTCTAACCCTGTAGGTGTACCTCTGGCCCAAGAAGTATTATGACCGTAAAGAAATTCTACGGGACTTATTTTTTTCAAAACAGTAATACATTATTGGATCATAAAGATACAAAATAATGCGTAGTTCTTCAAGATATATCAAAACTGCTTGAGAGACAGATAATGTACCTATTGTTTAATTATAAAGAAAAATAAATCCTAATCTGACTGCTTCACAAAACGTTTGATATGTTTTCCTACCTAAACGGTGTCCTATAAATGTTAGATGATTTTGTAGTAGTTTTTTGGTTTGCTGCAATAACCCTTTGACATTCATGACATTTTCAAATATTTCTTAAGAGCGGGTAAAGGTAAAGCATCGACGGGTGACATGTTATAAATATGAACACCTTGACCAAGAAATTACAAATTATTTCAATACCAACTTTCAACATACAAACTTACAACCCCCTTTTCACCCCTTCCAGGGTTGATTTTCGGGATGAAAACTGTTCATTATCCTTTCCCGGGACTCAAACTATCTCTACACAAAATTTCATCATTATCCGTTCAGCCGTTAACTAATTAAAAATACTTGGAACGTGTTCTGTTATCGATTCTAAGTATCTCCAGCCAACTTTTGTTCGAATATATTCCATGAACAGACTTTCGACCCTCTTCAGCTTTATTATATGTATAGATAGTTTTTATTGAAAGTACCTTTCAGGCGTCACTTCCATTATTTTTTTCAAATTTTTTGGACCTACGGTTCTAAAGTAAGATGGGGGGGGGGGGGGGGTTTGAAGAAGAAACTATCCTTTGTCATTTCTCGAGACCCATACTATCTCTATACCAATTTTCATCTAAATCAGTTCAGCAGTAAAAAAATCCTCATACCACCTTCCAACCCCCTTTTCACCCCCACAAGGGTTTGAAAACTATCCTATGACGTTTCTCGAGACTCAAATTATCTCCATACTCATTTCTATCTAAATTGTTTCAGCGGTTAAAAATTCTCCATACAAACTTTCAACCCCATTTTCACCCCCACCAGGGTTGATTTTCGGGATTAAAACTATATATTATCCTTTCCTAGGACTCAAACTATATCTATCCAAAATTTCATCAAAATCCGTTCAGCCGTTTTCACGTGATGCGCGGTCAAATAAACAGACAAACAGATAAACAGATAAACAGACAAAATTTCTAAAAATTGTTGGAACGTGTTCTGTTATCGATTCTAAGTATCCCCAGACAACTTTTTTTCGATTATCTTCCATGTACAGACTTTCGACCCTCTTCAGCTTTATTATATGTATAGATAGTTTTTACCCACCGAAATGAGTAAATACGTGTATTTACGGGGAGCTTTGGATAAATACTGAGTAAATACTTAGTATTTACTCACCCCTACCCATCTCTACGCATAGTCGTCAATAAATGTCAACCAATCTGAAAAACAATCGGCCGCGAGTCATTAGACTTGGTGACAACACTATTTAGGTTAATTTAAACTATTTAAAGCACTGTTCTGCATACAATAATATATTTGACACTAATGAGTCTTAATGACTATTCGTTTGTTGTTGTCCATAACTAGTTTGTTATTACTTGAGTAAATTAGATCTTATTGCTATGTATCATTAGCGACATTGGCTTGAACATCGACAATGGCTTCTCCTTTGTTTTTGAATAAATATAGACATGCAAAAGAACAATTTAAATGAGTTTACTAGGGCATCGCTGTTTTTGTTTACTACTCTGAGCACCAGAGTTGTTTAAAATAATAAATAAATAGTATCGGACAATCTTACACAAATTAACCTAGTCCCATAATAAGCTCAATAAGGCTTGTGTTGTGGGTAGGTACTAAGCGACGATATATGGAAAACGGAACCCTTATAGTTTCGTCATGTCCGTCTGTCCGTCCGTCCGTCCGTCCGTATGTCACAGCCATTTTACTCGGAAACCATAAAATGTATCTTAATAAAAATAATTAAGCCGCTATTTAGTTATGTAGTTAAATTGCAAAAAAAAATATTTTTAGGGGGGCGCTCCATACATGTAACTAAATCTCAATTTTTTTAAAACCAAATATCAACATGTAACTGGAATTTGTACGATTTAAACATGTCCATCTAAGTTTCGGTTTCGGCAAAAAACGAGGTTCGGTCGGACACTAAAATAAATGCCCTGACAAGACAACCCCGGATCACCTGTTTCATAGGCAGGGCCACTACCGATTCGGCTAGGCGGCTTGTCTGTTCTTTTTAGGGTTCCGTACCTCGAAAGGAAAAAACGGAACCCTTATAGGATCACTTTGTTGTCCGTCTGTCTGTCTGTCTGTCAAGACCATTTTTCTCAGGAACGCGTAGACGTAACAAGCTGAAATTTATACTCGTATCAAATACTCAGGTCTACTGTTCCTTGGAGCTGTGAAAAAATCAGACTTCTAAGCCAACGCAATCAAAAGATACAGCCGTTTATACCGCAAATTTCCAAAAATCAAAGGGAATCAAAACCTACAGGGTACTTCCCGTGAACTCAGAATCTTGAAATTTGGTACGAAGCAACGTCTTATAGCACAGATAAAGGAAAAATTGCGAAAACCGTAAATTTTTAGTTACATCATATAATAAAAATATTTTAAAGTTACTACCCCTATATACCTACAGGTTTGTACGGAACCCTCGGTGCGCGAGTCCGACTCGCACTTGGCCGGTTTTTTTTCACTACACCATGCTCTAACTATAATGAACATGGTCGATATACTTTTTATCATGATTTAATCACATTACATCATAGACCTTGACGTCGAGGCCCATCAAGTTCAGATGGGTTGGAGTTTTAAAATAACCTGACAGTCGACTGGCCGGACGCACCGACGGTTTAACACAGGTATCACTGTAACCTTGGTAGTGTATACAGAAGCACAAAAAATGCACTGGTGAGTTTGCCAAAATTATCGACATAAAAATTCTCTTTGAGTTTTTTATGCGACGTCGGTGACCAGTAAGGTCACAGCCGGTTACCGTAGCTACTGACGCTTGTGACTTCGTGCGACTCACAAAAAAACCTGACAGCTTACTCGTAGCGAGCGCGAAAGAGAACCCGTGTCATGCATTACAGAGGGACAGCATGATTCGTGACTTTCCGCTGTCAAACGCCGGTTTTGTTAGTAATAATTCTGCATGCAGTAATATTGTCTATTAATGATTGTCACGTAAGGACTGTTAGGACTGCTAATGTCAGGCATAAGTTTCCAAATTAGAATAGATGGCAGATTCTACAGTCGCCCTCAGATATATCGAACCGGCCAAGGTGGTCACAAATATCTGAACAACGCCTCTATTGTCAAGACCGCCGCTCTGATATATTTGATGGCGACTGTACAACGTACCCTTACGCATCAACTGAAGGGGGCAGCACCTGATGCTATGGAATGAATTACATGTTTTCGATTGAGACTACAGTATGCAGACTCTTTGAAGAAAAACTGATTTGACCCAGTAGGAAACACGTCTTATCAGCAGTCAGTTATCGTTTCAAAACGAGGTTATGTGCGTGACCTCGGAGAGACGAGTTTTATCCAGTATTGTACCAAACCGATTAGCATATAGATGAGGAGTTGTTTTTCAAACCTTTTGTAACGTCAATTTAAATTATGTACAGATTTGTGCGGAAATGTTGCTTCAATAGTGAAAAGGGTATATAAGTCTAATTGGCTCAGTTAAAAGAGGCACAAGTCCTATAATATGCTGGGCACTTGTACCCTTTCTCGCTGAGATAATCTGACTTATACCGCTTTTCACTAGAGTCACAACATACAGTCAGCAGCAGAAGTAGGTAAGCGGGCGAGGTGTTCAAAATGACATAATAATAATAATAAAGTTGTGCCAAGATCATTTTGGACAGCTCACCCGCTCAGTTATTTATGCTGCTCGCTGTACATTCTACAGTCATATATTGTGTTTGTCATGTTATATACTAAAAAATATTCCTACTAATAGTTACTAACGACAAAAATATTTTAAACACTTGACTAAACGCCAAAAGAGTTACGTCTCTCTGACATCATTGTAATGATTCAAGTGGCCGTCACTTCCATGAGAGTTGTCATTGTAAAAGCCTAGCGAACGTTCAGTAATCCACCAGTATTAAGGCTGACATACTTCTGACCGTGCTGACTGGCTCAAATCGACTACGCTTAGTAAGCAAAGGGAATCCGGCATCATGACGGATCATGACATTACAAATTAAAATATAGCTTTAAAAGGAAAATCGAGTCCTTTTAAAGCTATATTGTAATAAACGGTTAATTTGTAAGCGTTCCAAATCGGTTCTTAACTCGACCAAATTAAGTCTATAATAGTAGTAACTTATACTTCAATTATGTTACTTTTTAGAAGCATATTTCAATTAGTTTAAAGGAAAATCCTTTGATTACGTTTTGGAATTCGAGTTGAGGTATTTTAATAATTGACAACATTTCATTTTTTTGAGTGCTACTTTTTATTGTATGGCCCGAAAGAACTCACAATTTTAAGAGACCCGTATTTTTTTATTTTTGCGAAAATCCATGTTTTTTAGTGGAAAAATCCGTTTATATTATTACTTGGGCAGAAAGGGCGTATGTAACAGCCGTCGAAATATCGGCTAAATGACGTCACATGTTGTGTTTCATACACTGAAAAAAAACGTTGAAATAGTTACATTGATTGACATTTACGTAAAAACCATAGCGTGACCATAGTGCGCTTAAACAGTTTGACATTTGAAGCACAAGATAAACGTCAAAACTTAAAATATCAAACCGCTAATTTCGAAAGATATCTTAAGGATTGTTGAAAATGCCTTGCATTAAATATTACCTAATGAAAACTTACAATAGCAACACATCTTTATAGCCCAGTTATTTACTGTTCTACCATCAGCTGAGGGAAGTACTATCTGAGACTATATACAGATGGACCTGAGGAGAGGCCCATCTTGTTGTTTTTCTTGCGCCGATGTGTGTCATTATGTTGGTTTGTTTATTATATTGTGTGAGAATGTATATTTTATATTAGGCCACGTTTCCACCACAGATGTGCTAGGTATATGAAGGTATCCGCCTAATGAATAACTGAACGAAATTAAAATAATTTTATTATAATACTTATACCTTTTATTTCTCCCCTGATTAACACATGGTGAATTTTACTTCTCCAGTAGTAACATTCTAAGTACAGGAAAGATAGTTAACTTATTATTGACAAGTCATCAGAAAGTACCTAAGGACCTACTTAATTAGGATACAGGTTTAAAAATGACAACATACTAATAAAATAAGTAATTTATTTCCTATAAAATGTAATTTATTTACCACAATCCAAAACAACTTTGTTTCGTGACATTTTAATTGATATAATTTCTCAGTTTTATCTGTAAAGGGACATTTCAACTTGAAAGCCAAATCGTCACAGATTCCGTTTGGAGAAGCACAAACAGTCATACATTTTATGATTGTTGGCTTCTTGGAGAAACTCTCGAAGATTTGGGACGTCAGCATCACTTCTATACTGTTTTCGTTTACAAATAGTAAAGGAACATGAGGCTGCACTTAATAAAGGCCTTTGCCAGTTTGTACATAAGAACTCCGCGAAGATAACGAAGCTTCGGTACCTCTTGTGCCAGGCAAATTATATTTATCCGAGCTTTGCAAAAACTCACACACGGTAAGCTCTTGCTGTCAGCTTTGACAAATCTTTCTGAGTTTCTCGTGTCCGCTTCGTTATTAGAGGTAATGGGTAATGGTCAATACCCAACCGGGGTATTTTCCGAGGATTCCCTGAATTCCATCGTCAGGTCGTCGTAGAAGAAAGCAGTCCGGGATCCGTGAAAAAGCGAAAATCGTAGTCGTCGTTGAAGAATGCAATCCGGGGTCTGTTAGAAAGCGAGTTGTTGTCGTCGTAGAAGAAAGCAGTCCAGAGTCCGTGACAAATCGCAACACGTATATAATTAAATTAATCCAAGGAAACGTAAATTACAAGCAAATATTCGAATTGAAAGAATTAACTGTCAGCTGTCCTGTCACTGTCAGTAGTGTTGTAATTGTCAAAGTTGCCAAACGGAAACCCGGAAGATAACGTTTTTTCATAGTGGTAGTATTGAATCAGCCGTGTGACGTCATTTTCCGGTTTACATATTTTGGTGATTTTTTCCAAAAATTACTGAAAAAAAAAATGGTTTTTGTGTTCTACAAGTGTATTTCTCGAAATGGTTTTCGATTTATAAAATTTGGAAATTTTGAAATATTGTCAATTGTTAATACGTAATTGAGCTCATTTATACTTAGTTGTGTGTAATATAACTTCGGTAAAGTGTGTGTGCAATGTTTGAGAATTGTACAAGTTTGTATTAAATTAAAATAAAATTACACATATTAATTACACAGTTATGTACATTTTAAATTAGATTATTACCTACGGTAGTGCCAATCAAAGGAAAACTAACTAGAGAGGATTAGTAAGTTAACTTATTTATTTTATATATTATATAAGTACAATTTCTTTACAATGACAAAATTGTAAACCAATTAATAAAAAAAAACACTGCAATAATATACAAGATATCTCTATACTCCGCTTAGCGCGTTCTTTCTTTGAAACCTAAACTGCAAAAAACAGGGAACGCGCGATTATTCCGTGGGGCGTTAGAGAGAGACAGACATTAATGGTTGCCATGGAGACGTACTATGTTTACTGTCACTTCCAATATTAGTGTCTTACTATAGAGTGAAATTACTTCGAGCGTGGTAGCGGGGGTCGCCCGGCTATGCGGGGTCTTGGGTTAATTAGTCTATGGCAATGGCTTATTTGACTATTGCAGCAACTAAAAACCCCACAGATTACAATTTGTGCTAACTGTTTATTTTCGAACCATTACAAGCTTTAGGCTTTTTTCGTCTACGGATTTGACATATCATATGCAATGGTTTATTTGACTAATGCAGCGCCATCTGTGCATTACATTCAACGATAATAAAATATTTATAATACTAATGGCCTGTTTCACAATCTCCAGTTAAAGCATATCTGTCAGATAAATGTTTGCTGTCCTTTTCTTTTATATGACTGGAGTAAAGGATAGCAATAATTTTAACTGGCAGATAAGTTTATCTGGAGATTGTGAAACAGGCCCTAAATGTACGAATTCCTACTTCGTAGTAATTATAGCATTGATTGACTACAATCTACGCAGTTTCAGAATAATTTCACCTTTTCTCCTACACAATACATTATTTGTAGCAAAGCAAGCGAGCGAACCGACTCGTGTAATCTCACCCTTACGCGTTTTTTTAAATACCACGACGGTGGCAAACAAGCTTACGGCCCGCCCTTCATATCTGATAGAAACGCAGCCTTATGCAAAAACACGAAAGGAGGTATCTTGTTTAATTCATACGTACATAATTCACAGACACCATTTTGATTCCGAAACTTAAGTTTTTGGGGTAATTATAACTAAATTAGTGTATTCTGCATACTCAGCAAATCTGGTGAACATAAACCAGGCCCAAAGGTTAAAGGCCACTTCAACTAAGTTTTCTTCTACCATGGGTGACAGTAACACTCCGTTCACACCTTTGACATTTTTTTTTCTAAAACTTCTAAATCACCTGCAGCAAGTCTTTGCCCTTAACTTAAACGGATTAAATACCTATCGATTTGGAAATCTATTCTCATTCTATTTACGTGGCTATTTATCTAATCTCATTATCACGCCGTACTAACAGCAACACTTTGATCATTGGTAGTTCTTATGAATTTGAAATAAGGTTTACTTTCAGTTAACACAGTGGACAATGGTACCGTGTGACGCGTCGGTCCATATACATATAGGTACACGATCCCTACACGTGTAAGGTATTATATTAAACGAACATACGGTAGTGGTTCGAATTACGTATGAATTTAGTACTTATACAGTGTGGAAAATTCTAGGGACTCTGAAAGGAAACTATTTTAAATCTTTAAAATTTATGTAAAGGAAACATTATCTTATTAAAAAAAAAAACAAATCTGCAGATTAAAGATAAAATTTCTCCGAGAATCATTAGGTCTTACTCTTTGCCGTACAAGATATCCGTAATCCGTAGAACCTAATATTTAGTGCAAGGGATTATCAGTAATCAGCATTACTTGGAACTGTTGGACAAAATACTGAATGCAGTTTTATTTCTTTTGAAATATAAAAGAATATTTCTTTGGCCAAACCAAGGTAATTATTTTAAAGATTTAAGTTGCCTAGACTCATATTCTTTTTCCACCCCGTATAGTCTGCATTTATGCAAAAACATAAATATTTTAATCACGGGCAGTTAAGTAATAATAATATGAGACAATATAAAAATTAAAAAAGTATTTTAAGCAAATTATTTTGTCTTCAAAAACTAAAACTTAACAATCTTTATAACAGCGAACACTCAATTCAAAAGCATAGTTATAATCTCCCTTCTCGACCCACTTACCGCCAATAAACTCCAGAAATAGAACGATTCGAAATTAGAACGGTGATCTGCCGCCATTTTGTTTCTGTAACGGTCTTTTTGTCATCATTCTCGTGTCATATGGTAATTTGGTGTAACGGTGGATTCCAGCGCTGTTTGTCTCACTTTGCGGTTCAAATGTGTCTATTTCGCATATTTTTCAGGATAGTTTTTGTTTCTCAGGTGTCTTGTATAGAAAGATCTACAGTGATCTTCGAACAAAACTCTTTTAGATGACAATTGACTTGGCCTTCTAAACATAAAAAAATATCTTTTGTCTACACTCATATTGTAAGTTCTCTAAAACGTGTTCGAAAACGGTAGGCAATGGCTAGTATTACCACGACCGATTATACTATGATAAGCTTTTTATCCGTAGCAGTATCGTAATTTTAACTTTTCATGCTCAATTATTGATGTGCTATGAGTTTTGATAACATAATGTACACCTGCACGCTCCCGACGTCGACGCCGACAGCCCGACACGCACCCGCGCGACCGCCGGCACAATCGAGTTGGCCATGGTGGCGGTGCAATGGCGGCCATTCTATGGTTTCCAAATAAGGCATTTAGAATAAATAATATGAGTGTAGATAAAGCAGTGTATGCAACTGTACGTAATTAGGCCTTAAAACACTCATGTGATCTTATTATGAAATTCGCCTGCGGCTCATTCCATAAAACCACACTCATGTTTTAAGGACCCTTATTACGTAACAGTTACATAAACTACTATTAAAGGTATAGAGATAATTACAATAGTAAAATTTATAAAGTAATACTTCAAAGTAGTTCATAATTTTAGCTCAACTCAGTATTAGTACTATCTATACAGTTGTGGGGCACATATTGCGCAAACATAATAAAATGTAAATATTATTACCGCATGGAAGCATGGAAGTTGAATGAATATGTATACCATGCGCGCATAAAAGTGAAAAGAAATTTTACAATAGTTATGTAAAGACACACATTATATTGGCTGAATACACAATATTAAAGCCCGTCACATATGTGCTGTTCTCGAGAACGTTCTCCGTTTAGTTTACTATGGGAAATAGTCTCCAGCGAGAACATTATCCATACAAAACGGATAAGAATGGCACAACTCCGAGTATAGCTATGTGTGGCTTATGTCAACCAGAATTTGTTACAATGCTGTAGGTAATATTTATTCATCTTCTAAATACATAAACAGTCACGTTACGCTTAGACTGAACCGTTTGAGGATTTGGAACATAAGACGAAGTCACGGATGCAGGCTAGCATATCAAGCTTAGTGTGTGACGGGCTTTACTTATATGTATAAACAGTTGGACAATTAACTGAGAATTGCCAATAATTATGACTCCAACCTAAACGACTTGAAATTATTAAGCCAATTATTCTGTTTGAAATATTTAAGTACTTTTAGCAACCACGGGCATTTTAGAATGATTAAGAGGTCCTAAACTATAAGAGATGAATATTTTATGAAGAAAAGTATTTATTAAGAATAAATTCTGGTTGAAAATGTCTTTGTCATATCAGTAAGTATGTAAATGAATAGTGTGCCGAATTGGAAAGTATTTGTCCCGAGTAGTTTAAGAAAAACCACACATCTGTGGAAACTCTTACGCATGTTCTATTTCGATGTAGACAGATAAATAATAAAGATAAGTAATCTTTGTATAAAGGTAAGGGTTTCATCATATATAGTTATCTAACACCCTAGTAAGCCAAAGAATCAAAACGAAAGTTAGAAAATACGTTAAAAACCGTTACGGCCGCTTGATATGACACTAGGTATGTTAAATAATAATTGTTTTTACAACGCTTATACCTAACATGACAGAATTTCTCTTATCAATTGTGTTTATATTTCACGCTTTGATAGGAAATTAATGCGCGAAATTATAACGGTATTAAGTAAAGACTTGTTTTAGAGAAAGTTTTTTAAAAGGCGGAAAAGTTCTCGGAAATTTACTGAAACTTCTACAAGAAGGAGAGGAAATTTCAATAGCGAAGTTTCAATCAATAATTTCAATAGCACTGGACCCTACTCATAGTGTTGTGTTCCTGCTGGTGAGTAAGGTTGCCAAAGAGCTCAAAGAGGACCCAGTGTGTTGACGATGAGGGGCCTTCTTGTTCCTTTAGTCGTCAACACAGTGAATCCTCCTTTTCGTAAAGGGTCGGCAACGCGCATGTGACTCCTTTGGCGGTAGCTGCTTACCATCAGGGCCGTTTGTGTTCCTGCTGGTGAGTAAGGTTGCCAAAGAGCTCAAAGAGGACCCAGTGTGTTGACGATGAGGGGCCTTCTTGTTCCTTTAGTCGTCAACACAGTGAATCCTCCTTTTCGTAAAGGGTCGGCAACGCGCATGTGACTCCTTTGGCGGTAGCTGCTTACCATCAGGGCCGTATGCTTGTTTGCCACTGTCGTGGTATAAAAAAAATATCCCCATACAAAATTATGAGGAGTTTCCGAAACATTCCTACGTGAAAAATTCTTCAATTTTGGAAAGTTACCGTCGGCACATCAGTAGGTAGGATTCTACTCTACAGTACAAACATACTAATACCTGTACGAAACTCGCTAGTTTACTTAGTAAACGAGTTTCGTGTAATATAACAAACGTCGAGCGCCATTAAACTCCCGCCCCGCTAATTGACAGCTTACTGCTGTTATGATTTACACTAGCATTGCTGGAATCGCACTGCTAGTGAAAGTGGTCGTGCTGTTATTATGTGTGCTTTAGGAAAAAGGACCTTAGTGCTAGTGGGTATAAAGTTGATGAAAGGACGAAACTAGTACAATATGGTCACTTTTCACACTTTAGGAGAATCTTTTTCATTCTACGGGTTTTAAAATGGTCGGTAACCGCCCACCATTAAGCTGGCTTTACACCTGCTTGGAACAACGTATAAAATTAGATAAGATGTCTTGTTTTTGCCAAGGCAACAGTGCATTTTGTAGGTTATTAACAGTTGTGGAGGACAAGAGGTATTTGCCGATCCTTGGAACATGGAATATACAAAATCGTTTAAGTTACTTTTTATTAAAATTATTTCACAAGATGAGCCAATCTCGTCAATTACATTGTATTGTGCGTATTCGTGAAATCGTTATCAACAGCTAGACGTATGACGACACCGTAGCCAATGTGAAGAAATAATTGTGATTCTCTACGCGAAGCTGTAAATAGGCGTGGCATTCACAATCTCTACTATTGTTAATTTGTTAGTATACCTTGGCCCCTGGACTCTTAACAATGAGGATATCGGCCTAAATGGCACTGCAATCGTTTAAAAAAAATGGGATTTCTCATAGTCATACACCATAGACAATAAAGTTTGTGAACTTATAGAAGGTACTAAAACAAAGGTATTTAACCTCATTTTTAACGAATAGAGTGCGTATTATTTATTGTCTAAAACGCGATGCATAATATATCACACGACGAAGCACGCAAAAATATCTTTGAAACCGTAAGAGCGTGTCAGGTATTTTTGGCCTTCTTGTGCAACAAATTATTGCAGGTATGTTAATTTATATGAATAAGTTATAATTAAACGTTGGGAGTTCTAAACTTATACTGGCCCTCGAAGTGGCATCTTGAATAACGGTTGATTTGGCAACCATCCGATATGGTTAGTTTAGTGATGGCATAAAAAAGATAATTTTATGCATATAACGTGTTACGAATATGTTAACCGCCCTTACTCAATTAACACATTCAATGCCGGAAACCCGACTATCGGGTATTTTATGATTTCGTGCCCAGGCCGCACTACCCGATAGTCGGGATCGTGGTGCTATATACATGACTAAAGGCCACGCCGGAGGACCTGATATCGGGTACTGTTTTGGACGAACAGGGATGTCGCTAAAATATTAGTGGTAACAGACATACTCGGAAAAATTCACGATTTTAACCATTTTTTTTTTTTTTTGATGATTTTGATCTGGCGTGTGATCGCGAAGTCATAACGTAAATCGTTAGAAAATCCCCGTCACGCGTTCAATTTTCAACTTGAATTGTTTCTAATAATTAGATATCGATGTGTATTATCTATCAGATTCCGGAGATAGATGTTGGCCTAACTTTCCGGTATAACGTAATAAGTGAACAAACCAACATAACAACAAATGTTTTTTAGCGCAACCCTATCGTATACCCGACTGTCGGGTTCTTGGCGTGTAGTGTCGATCCGTTCGATAAGTGTGCAAGTGTACCCGAGTATCGGGTCGTATATATTTTTTGCGGCCTGGCGCGGATGTTTTGTTTGGCTGGGTGGCAATGAATGTGTTAATTGAGCAATTTTGACACTAGGTTGAGATTTTTTTACATTAGATTACTTTTACGAAACTGATCTGTCTGACGATTTTCGAATGTTCCTTACAAAATTCTAACAAACAATCGAATCGAAATTTGAAGTTAGTTGCCCGATAGGACAAATAGTAAATAGCATTCATATCTTGCCTATTAGACGTCCTTGTAAAAATAAGTAAACTAATGAAATCAGCATAAGAACTAGAGCGTTGCTATCAAACCGTTCGGTCGGTACTCTCGTTGCGTAAATCCCTGATAAGCATGCTATTGCGTAGGTAAATCATTATAAATTACATTTATGACTGACTAGCTTTTTCCCGCGGCTTCGCCCGCGTACAAAAAGTACTAAAAAAGGAGGTTCTCAGTTAGACTCGTATGTTTGTATGTAGGAATGTATGTTTGTCCGCGATCATCTTGCGTTTCGCTGAACTGATTTAGAAGCGGTTTTCGGAAAAGTATTCGTTACATTCTGGAGGTTTCGGTATACCACGTTTTGAAGACGGCGGTTCCCTCATTTTTTATTTTAAAGAAATTATTGCAATAATTGTTTAATTGTTACGCCATCAACGACTTACTACTGAGAGATTATGATTAATACAGATTTCTACTCTTGAATTTTTTTTTTCCCCGCGACTTCATTTGCGTGGAATTAGTAATCCACCCTCCTTTTTACCCGCTTAAGGAATGACTTCTGGGATAACAACTATTATATATCCTTCCCCAGAACGCAAAATATCTTCATACCAAATCATCTAAATAGGTTCAACGGTTATTAATTTCCCATACAAACTTTCAACCCCCGTTTCACCCCCTAGAGGGTTGATTTTCGAGATAAAAACTATCCTATATTGTTTACCGCGACTCAATCTATATAATATGTACCAAGTTTCATTTCAATCGTCTGTTCAGCGGTTAATAATTCGCCATACAAACTACCAACATGTTTTCTACCCCTCTAAGATTGATTTTCGGCTTAAAAAATATTCTATATTGTTTCTTGGGACTCCAAACTATATCCACAACAAAATTATCTAAACCGGTTCGCGGTAAAAAGATCTCCATACAAACCTCCAACCCCCATTTCACCCCCTTAAAGATTGATTCTCGGGATAAAAACTGTCCCATGTCGTTTCCCGGTACACAAACTATCTCTATACCAAGTTTCATCTAAATTGATTCAACGTTTAAAAATTCCCCATACAAACTATCAACCCCCATTTCACCCCCTTAAGTGTTGATTTCGTAATCAGCGACCCGATAAACCATAGAAACAATACCCATGTTGATATTTAAATTTTGTCACCACATTTCCCCCTTATGGGTTGAATTCTCAAAAAAGCTGAAACACTTGTTTTCTCATTTATCGTTAGGAATACTCCTGTAAAGTTTCGAATAAGATAGTTGTCAAACTAATCTCGTTTCCCATACAAACTTTGAACCCCATTTCCCCCCTTAGGAGGTAAATTTTTAAAAATTATTTCTAAGTGCATCCCTATGCCTTATAAGGAGCCTACGTACCACATTTGGAATCTCTAGAACCAGCGGTTTGGGCTGTGCGTTGATATGTTAGTCAGTTTCTTCTTTTATATATTTAGAAGAAGATTGCAATTTGGCACAAATACTTTCAAGAATTTTCATGTCCACAATATTAAATTTCAAAATCGATGCCATTTTCTTAATTAACGTCCCAAAAAATCACAAAAACGACACCCATATAGATATTTAGACATTTCAACCCCATTGTACCCTAACAGGGGAGATGGTATTTCACGTCCGCCACGTCGGATTTTAAAATCGTTGTTGTTTTCGTAATCAACGACCCGATAAACCATAGAAACAATATCCATGTTGATTTTCAGACTTTTTGACCACATTTCCCCCTTTTAGGGGTTGAATTCTCAAAAAACCTGCAACACGTATTTACTCATTTATTGTTAGGAATACTTCTGTGAAGTTTCGAATAAAACAGACTAACTAATCTTGTTTCCCCATACAAACTTTGGACCCCCATTTCACCCCCTTAGGGGATGAATTTTGAAAAATCCTTTCTTAGCGCACCCCTAGACCTTATAAGGAACCTACGTGCCAAATTTGGAATCTCTAGAACCAGCGGTTTGGACTGTGCGTTGATAGATCACTATGTCAGTCAGTCAGTCAGTCACCTTTGAGTTATATATATATAGATGATAGTGCTCTGCTAGCCATCCGAGTGACTCGAGCGTGACTCTCAATCCGAAGGTGGATTCTAATCCTGGCTGGTACAATTAAGTATAGTACATGCATGCAGTTAACAGATGTGGCAAAGCGGGCGTGTGCAAATCTTGACACGCTCTTGATTTCCTGACAATAAATAAAGTCATGCCATCAAAGTTTGACGAACGAGTTTGCGTATCAGAGTTTAAAGGTCAAAGAGGGAGCCTCTTCCGTAAAAACACTAGAACGTAAACTGTGTTAATATTCATTAACATTAGTCAAATCTAAAATGTCGTTGATCCCTACCCGACAAATGGAAATTTTCATCCATAAGTTTAAGTTTCGTCCATAAAGGATTTAATTATCATATGAGCTGCAGGGTGCTTTAGGATGCAAACTGTACTTTGATATCAGAACTGGTCAGTAACCTAATTACATAAATCCGTGATAATCAACACTTATTGCGTAGAAGAATTGTACATTGTAATTACAATAACTGATACGATAAGTGTAGAGCCACATAATTAGGTCATTTGTACACGAGGAAATCATAACTCTGTCAGCAAAGATCGAGCTCGTTTTCAATACAAGGTATGTTTTTTGGTGGAATGTTCGTCTCATCTTTACACACCAAGTAAGAGTGAGAGAAATTGTTTTTTTGCGTGTACTGGAGTTATTTACGGTATCACACTTAGATAATTATTTCTTGAATATTTGTTTCAATCCCTATAACAATACATATATGTATTGTATATTACTCTTTTTGTAACAAGGTGCAAATGTGTAAACATATCTTTGACGTCAACTATATAATACTTGTTTTGCTTAGTTCATTGAGGGCCATCGACATATACTCATAATTAAAGAGCTTTACGTCATAAATAGCAGAGACTATACTAGTCTCTGCTACGTAATAAAGATGGATTTTGACGAGTGCTCAGTAGAAAGAAGTTTTAGACTTGAATGTTAAAGATTTAAAACTTCTATTGCACGTATTTCGAAAATACAATTTAATCTTTTGCAAGAGTTTCAAGTGATGCACGTATTTCGAAAATACAATTTAATCTATTGCAAGAGTTTCAAGTGGTAGTCGAGTGCTCTAAATAAAAAATACTTCCTCCACCGTCTTGCCCCGTATAACAGTTATGTATGTATCACTTTATTGCACATAAACAAATAGGTATAACATAAAAACAACAGTAACATATATATGCACAAACGCGAGCTTATCCCTGATAGGGATCTCTTCCAGCCAACCCAGTCATAGTTATATATGATGAAAGATGAATTGAATTGATATTGACTTTGTTTTTAAGTCTTTGGGTGTATTCGGACGCAGTAGTCGTACATGAGGTCTTAGGGTTAAAAATACGATACGAAACGTGAATTAATATTATTGATACATCGAATATAAGGCCTCAGTAGCGAGCCCCCAGCGGCACATCCAGCTTCCAAGGGATTTCAGCAGCGTGCAGCACTGAGTCAGTCACTTGGTTGCATGTGTTTAACATTAACGCCGCCCCGACTACGCCGCTGCACCCTTTGTGCTTTACATAGTCATCGTCATCACGCTGTCGCTCCACGCGGAAGCCGCGTAAGTGTGATAACCGCCTTAAACGAAGGCACGTGTCGGCCCATGTTTATTTTATCTTCATTTGCACTCAAATCTGCTACATTATTCTTAATAACGTTATTATGATTTACGACGATGCTATTATCTTGCTACAATTATAAATAATTAAATTACGCATTTCATGTTTATGAACGTTGAATACATAGTGTCCGACCACGCTATATCTGCACGGACTTACTAGTAGCGAGCGGCAACTCTTACCTGCGTGACTTTAGTTTTTATCGTTTTATCATTCATTGCAATGTTTATTGAAATAGGTCTGGTTTAATATTTAAAAAAAAACCACAAGTTTGTTATGTATAATTATGAAATGAGTAGCACTATTTTTTACCATTCTTGTTGTGTCATGCTAAAGTGCACTTTATTGTATACATAACAACAAAGCTGATTATGCGTCAGGACCGACGCTTCGATAATGTAAATAACAAATGTAACGATTATTCCTTTGTTTTTATGAGATTATTTTTTATTTCACAATCTAAATAACCTTCGTACTTTCAATGTCACAACGGATTGTAGTTTGTAATTAATTGTAGTACAGCTAAGGGCATCTAATTTCAGAAAACAAACATATAAAAGTTTATTAAGTATTTTGTGCTTACGTCTACTTAGACTCCAAAAATGGGATTCTACAAAAACTACAACATTAAATTATTATTTCTGAAGTTTTTAGTCTAAATGTAGCTGTAGGTACGTACCGTTTACAAATCTTTTAGTAAAAATACGTGAAACTCAACAGGTTGACAGGTCGTACTGTTTTTTTTCTATTGTCAAAGTCCGTTGCCGTTGCATTGTTCAGTAAACATACAAAACGACGCTTATGAATAAAAATAAAAACAAATTAGCTGTAACTAATCGACGTTTACCTTATTTATTATCGTGTTTACGATGACACTGGTTGACTGACACTCCCACCCTTAGCACATCGTCATATTCATGTTTTAAATTTTACAGATATTCATACAAAGTTCCAAACATTGTTCTTTTCCCTGTCAAGCGACCCGTTACGAACGTTCGTTCGTTTAAAAGTAGTATTAAGGGTGCAAGCCCAGTGTATACTAGAGGGTCAAGGGAAACCGGGCCTTATTTACCTTACAGCTTAGCTGTGCGCACTGTTTCTCGCTAGAGTTCAGTGCTTGCCCTACACCAGTGTTCAACCTCTGGTGTATAGTACTGACAATTAAAGAGAGCTAAGGTGGCTGACCAATCGTCTTTCAACAAGACATTGACTCGGTAACCTTACTGAGCAAACCTACTCCCAACCTAATCCAAAAGGCATCCTTCTCAACTCATACTGTCCAGTGAGAGTTTTTATTTCCAATTTTAAGCCAAAGATCCTTTACCATCCAACCAAACTTATTTCTCCTTAATCTCCTAACAAGGGAGGGCTTCTTACTCTTTACTCCCTCAAACTGCCCTCCTGGTCATCGCTCAGTGGCCACGGCTGCTCTGTGTTGACCGCTCTCTCTCGTCAGGTACTAGGGCCGCCGCGCCCGGTCGCGCACTCGGGACGGACGAAGGGGGAATCGGTGCAGGCACATACAACGACTTCACGCCGCTGCTGCCCACTGCACAAAGTTTAGGTAAGATCTTTCACGCTTCTTATCTCCTGGTACCATCAAATACATATTTTCACCTACTTTAATCATCATTACCTGCGCTGAATTAACCTAGATTTTATTTCAGTTACGAAGCAAACAGCCAATTTGCAATTAAATCAAAATAAGCTCGATTTGGTCGTTAGAATTTTGATATTGAACATATAGTTAATACTGTCTATAAAAAAACTATTTTAACTTACAACTGTTGTACAGTCGGCAGCAGAGGTAGCTTTAGCAAGGTGTTCAAAATAACCTCCACACGCTCTTATTCTCCTAACAATAATGTCGTGCCACAACCATTTTGTACGCCTCAGTCGCTTAGCTACTTCTACTGCTGAGTGCTGACTGTATATCACTAGGCGTAACCTTAGCGGCTGTTGATTTGTTTATTACTGGTCAAGGTACGTTATAAATACGATGTAGGGGCGCCTAGATATTTGCTAAGTCGCCAACAATGTTTAAATATAAATGCGATAACTAAAACTGTCATTGGAATTTATTATTTGTGTCTGTCATAAAAATAGTACGATATTAATGTAGCGCATGCTACACCTGCTTTTCTGAAAAAAAAAAAACCCCATACTTGTCTACCTAGTGTTTGACGCGGCTCACTATGAAAACATGATATTCGCTTGGCAACTAAATCCCGAGCACATAGTTGTTTATTCATTATCAAGAAACTTTCTTTTTCCGGCATTCTGATTAGAATTTTATAATTCGAAATCGTCACGTCCCAAATCATGCGTGCTACTGTAGCAACAAATTGGGAGTCTTGCAAAACCACAAAACACGTCCGATGTTACAATTTTTGAAATGAAATGAAACGGTCTATATATATTGTACATCTACTAACTTTGAGGTTTATTTGAAATAATCAACTTCAGTATTTGTAAATGTCTAACAGTTATTCACGCTAACCGTAATTTCTCTGGACAAAGCTAGCAAAACTGTAGACGTAGAAGGTTGACCATAAATTCACCTATATAACACATCATGGCTGCTGTACACCATGGGCCAGTCTACGGGACGCAGCTACGGGTTTGAGGCAGGCAGCTATTTCGTTCCGTCGTATAGCTATGTCCCTTAGACTGGCTCATGATGGCCCATGGTGTAGAAATGCCATTAGAGAAACGCGATGTTTTTACTTTCTCAAATTTCCAGGTGCCGATTCACCCTCCGCTCGCAAAAAGCCCGACGATGCAGAGAGCGGGCGCGAGGCACCCGGATGCTAGCCCGTCAACCTCCGACGCCATGGAGGAGCACTACGCTACGCTCAACGAGTACCTGCAGATGGAACACAAGTTCCAGCCGAAACTGTGTCTGCCTAATGAATCCGAGGTACGTACAACACTAGTAAATACAATAATGGTCCACTTATTGTCAGGATGGCCGGGTGGTTTGGCGACCAACTCTGCCATCCAGACGGTAATCAATACCTCTGGATGCTTGCCACTCTACACTAAAAGATTAATATTCCGTGTGTTGACAAGCAAATGATAAAACGATCAAATTAACGACCTTGTTATCGTGACAAGCATTATGATGTTACTAAACAAATAATTATGCTAATTAGACGATTTTGGTGATGACGACATATTGTGTTTTACCACAACAATAAAGACTTGCACAGATAAGCATGAAGTGGGATTAAATAAGAACCCACGAATTAGTAATCAGAAAGGACAAACAGTTTAAGCTCGGCCTTTATTTAGCCAGAGGCCTCAAAACTTCCTGATTTAACAAGTCAGTAAATATCCGCCCACATTCTAACAAATCTAACACATCCGTGATCCCAACCGGATCGCATAGGAAGCCATCAAACAGCAAACACGAAATCCCAACCTAGGTGACCAAGCAAAACACGGTTGTAGTACTCATCAATAAAGCTCAATATCGCTTGACGAGAACTAACTATGAAGGGCAATGTTTTAACGCTACTGATTCGGCCTTAAACATTCACCATTTTGCATTAAATGGAGGTCTTTCGAAGACGATTCATACTACATTATAAAAAGCAACAAGTCCATTAATACCGTTGGTGCACAGTACGTTTTAAGATTGCGTTAGTTTTGTTTACGTATGGTTTGTACACAAAAAACCTGTTTGAATATCGATATTCAAAATAGTTGATAAGAATGTTCGCGAAAAGCGTTTGTTTTTTATTATGGAGGTCATAGTGTGCACGGTGCTAAGCTATGCCGAAATCAATGCCTTTTTTATCGTTACACGTGTTCTAGCCCGGGGCATATGAGAATGACCTTCAGGTGTCATGATTTTTATTTAATTTACAACTTGCCATTGCTATACTTTGTAGCTACATCACATCTGCTAGTTAAAAGATATTCTTCAATTTTCGAACGTATGAACGTCAGAGAAAAAAAAACTACACCGGTTTTGATTTAAGTAATATTTTATTACAGAACGGGGAGGTAACAACTGGGGCCCGCGATGGCGCAGCTCACGTCATGCGCTGCCTCAAAGTGTGGTACGACTTGCCTACCGAAGTGCTCATCGATGCCATCAGCCTCTTTGACAGGTAAAACTACCGTCTACATTGAAACATTTGATATTATGTCGTGTTTATTGTTCGGCCAAAAGCAATGTTCCGATTGAGTCGAAACTTCTTAAGCTGGACGTCTCGCTCACTCTCGCTGTCTGCAGTCGCTACGCGTCGCAGCGTTCGTCCTTTATTTTATTGCAGTACCCGAACGATGCTTTTGACCCTATAATAGCCTACAGCGCCTTGGCCATAACGATCTAGCTATGAGTAAGAACAATAAGAACAAAGGTCGAGCGTGATATCTCGCTCTCACCTATGGCCGCCCTAAACGTCATATTTTCATAGGAGTATTTTTTTTAATTTATGGTGTGATGTTAAGTTGCTGCACCGTAGTATTCAGATTAAGGATAATTTTATTATAATAAGGGTGGAATCCAATCTTTCAGTATTGAATCGCATTTTGCGTATTAAAAATGGCCTTCTTCTACAAGACAGAAATTCTTGACGAAATCGCGAATTATATCAGTTTGTAATCCTCCACTGCTATAATTAATGGCGTGGAGGGTAACAAAAAAGGTTCGTCTATGGCAAGGACCAACGATTATAGCACCTTCTCTGTCGTATCTATTGAAAGTGTATTAAAACCATCCCGTTCGATCTTGGTATTGTTATTACCATGACAGGTCTATGGCTAGTATGTACATATATGTTAGTAATGCAATACATTTGTCCTAAAGGTTCCTGACCAAGATGAAGGTGCGTCCGTGCCACGTGCCGTGCATCACCGTGGCGTGCATGAACATCGCTATCGACCAGCACGCGGCGCAATCTAAAGAGGACCGCAAAGTTTCTGTCGAGGAGCTGGGTAAGTCCTTACATTTTATTAATATTTTTGCTTGTATTTTTTTATGTATGGTATCTATCGATTCGTTTTGTTGTGAGGATCAAATTAACTTGTGTTTATTATTCCAGTGTCCATCTCCCAGTCCGCGTGCACGGCGGGCGACGTGGCGCGCATGTCGCGCGTGGTGGTGGACAAGCTGGCGCTGGCGCCCGGCACGCGCGCCGTCACGGCCCGCGACTGGCTGCGGCTGCTCGCGCGCCTGCTGGAGCCCCACAGTCCCGCGTCACTAGAGGTCAGTCTCTATAACACTCCACTCTCTATTATGCAGAGTATAATGGCAACACTGAACGGTTACATCGATAGCTAGTCGAAGCGTCAGCCTTACTGCCCTGCAACACTTGAGGTATCTTTATAACACTCCGGAGGAATTTGACTCTCTATTATCCAGAGTATAATAGCAACACTGAACGGTTACATCGATAGCTGGTCGAAGCATCAGCCTCACTGCCCTCTACCACTTGAGGTGAGTCTATAACAGTCCGGAAGACTATGACTGTCTGTAATCCTGAGCATAATGGCAACATTGAACGGCTACATCGATAGCTAGTCGAAGTATCAGCCTTACTGTCTTGCACCACTTGGTGAGTCATTGTCACAGTCCGGAGCATAATGGCGACACTGAACGGACAAATATATTGCTAGTCTACATCACAGCCCACGGCTAGCTGCGTGAACAACATTGCATAGCGTAAGAATTTCGCAAAATTAATGTAGAAATGAGAATATGTGTTTAGGTCAATTGTAAATCAAAATCTTAAATAATATGGTATAGTGTTCTATCTTCTTGAAGTAGTAAAACTAAGTTTCATTTCACAACCTATTTGTCCCTATTCAATTCTTTTTCAGTAAATGAGAAAACATCTGTTTAATTTTGCAGCGTAGTGTACTTTTTTGTAATAATTTAAATATTTTTTTTTTATTTCTTTCTCCAGGACACGGAGCTAATTAAGCTGCTGGAGATCGTGATCTGTGACGCAGCGTGCGCCAACGCGCGCACCAGCGAACTGGCGCTGGTGGTGCTGTACCACCACCTGGAGCAGCAGCTGGTGGGGCTGGCCAGGAGCGCGCCGCTGCCCGACCACGCCTACCAGCTGTTCGAGGTCGGCTCCCAGCTGCAGCACTACTGCCACGTGAGTACATTATATACGGAGCTAGCGCTGGTGGTGCTGTACCACCACCTGGAGCAGCAGCTGGTGGGGCTGGCCAGGAGCGCGCCGCTGCCCGACCACGCCTACCAGCTGTTCGAGGTCGGCTCCCAGCTGCAGCACTACTGCCACGTGAGTACATTATATACGGAGCTAGCGCTGGTGGTGCTGTACCACCACCTGGAGCAGCAGCTGGTGGGGCTGGCCAGGAGCGCGCCGCTGCCCGACCACGCCTACCAGCTGTTCGAGGTCGGCTCCCAGCTGCAGCACTACTGCCACGTGAGTACATTATATACGGAGCTAGCGCTGGTGGTGCTGTACCACCACCTGGAGCAGCAGCTGGTGGGGCTGGCCAGGAGCGCGCCGCTGCCCGACCACGCCTACCAGCTGTTCGAGGTCGGCTCCCAGCTGCAGCACTACTGCCACGTGAGTACATTATATACGGAGCTAGCGCTGGTGGTGCTGTACCACCACCTGGAGCAGCAGCTGGTGGGGCTGGCCAGGAGCGCGCCGCTGCCCGACCACGCCTACCAGCTGTTCGAGGTCGGCTCCCAGCTGCAGCACTACTGCCACGTGAGTACATTATATACGGAGCTAGCGCTGGTGGTGCTGTACCACCACCTGGAGCAGCAGCTGGTGGGGCTGGCCAGGAGCGCGCCGCTGCCCGACCACGCCTACCAGCTGTTCGAGGTCGGCTCCCAGCTGCAGCACTACTGCCACGTGAGTACATTATATACGGAGCTAGCGCTGGTGGTGCTGTACCACCACCTGGAGCAGCAGCTGGTGGGGCTGGCCAGGAGCGCGCCGCTGCCCGACCACGCCTACCAGCTGTTCGAGGTCGGCTCCCAGCTGCAGCACTACTGCCACGTGAGTACATTATATACGGAGCTAGCGCTGGTGGTGCTGTACCACCACCTGGAGCAGCAGCTGGTGGGGCTGGCCAGGAGCGCGCCGCTGCCCGACCACGCCTACCAGCTGTTCGAGGTCGGCTCCCAGCTGCAGCACTACTGCCACGTGAGTACATTATATACGGAGCTAGCGCTGGTGGTGCTGTACCACCACCTGGAGCAGCAGCTGGTGGGGCTGGCCAGGAGCGCGCCGCTGCCCGACCACGCCTACCAGCTGTTCGAGGTCGGCTCCCAGCTGCAGCACTACTGCCACGTGAGTACATTATATACGGAGCTAGCGCTGGTGGTGCTGTACCACCACCTGGAGCAGCAGCTGGTGGGGCTGGCCAGGAGCGCGCCGCTGCCCGACCACGCCTACCAGCTGTTCGAGGTCGGCTCCCAGCTGCAGCACTACTGCCACGTGAGTACATTATATACGGAGCTAGCGCTGGTGGTGCTGTACCACCACCTGGAGCAGCAGCTGGTGGGGCTGGCCAGGAGCGCGCCGCTGCCCGACCACGCCTACCAGCTGTTCGAGGTCGGCTCCCAGCTGCAGCACTAATGCCACGTGAGTACATTATATACGGAGCTAGCGCCCGTGGTGCTGTACCACCACCTGGAGCAGCAGCTTAGGGTTCCGTAGTCAACTAGGAACCCTTATAGTTTCGCCATGTCTGTCCGTCCGTCCGCCCGTCCGCGGATAATCTCAGTGACCGTTAGCACTAGAACGCTGAAATTTGGTACTAATATGTATATCAATCACGCCGACAAACTGGTAAAATATAAAGTGGAAAAAATGTTTTATTAGGGTACCTCCCCTATACGTAAAGTGGGGAGTGATTTTTTTTTAATTTCAACCCTAACGTGTGATATACATACAGCCTTGGCCAGAAGTGTTGAGCACCCTTACGATTTTCATACAAAACTCGAAAGTTTAGACCGGCGTTTCTATCTTTTTAGGGTTCCGTAGTCAACTAGGAACCCTTATAGTTTCGCCATGTCTGCCCGTCCGTCCGTCCGTCCGCGGATAATCTCAGTGACCGTTAGCACTATAAAGCTGAAATTTGGTACTAATATGTATATCAATCACGCCGACAGTGCTAAAATAAAAAGTGGAAAAAAATTTTTTATTAGGGTACCACCTCCCCTATACGTAAAGTGGGGAGTGATTTTTTTTTCATTTCAACCCTAACGTGTGATATATTGTTGGATAGGTATTTAAAAATGAATAGGGGTTTACTAAAATCATTTTTTGATAATGTTAATATTTTCGGAAATAATCGCTCCAGAAGTAAAAAAAAATGTGTCTTCCCCCTCTAACTTTTGAACCATAAGTTTTAAAAATATGAAAAAAATCTCATAAGTAGAACTTTATAAAAACTTTCTAGGAAAATTATTTTGAACTTGATAGGTTGAATAGTTTTTGAAAAAAAAATTACAATATAATTTCTGAACTAAGTTTGTAATTTAACCGTATAAGCAGGTGTTTATTGTACCTGTAATTTCTTTAAAATCACAATGAAATGACGTGCTTTCAAATAAAGTAAAAACGATGAAAATTGGCTCACGCAATAAAGATCATCTTCCATACTTTAAGTTCGCGCGCAATAGTTTACTTAATTTGCCGATAGATGTCGATGTACGTGGAACGCGCATATCATATCCTGAAGGCGGTGTTATTTTAACTCTTAAGTGGGGACACTTACTGTGACGGACGGAAAACTACGGAACCCTACACTGAGCGTGGCCCGACACGCTCTTGGCCGGTTTTTTGAAGTTATTTTATCAATTCATTCAAACTGAACAGGCATGTTTTGTTGAAGTTAGTAGTAACTGCATAGAATATTTGCAATTTTTCGCACCATCCTAAATTCGCATTTTTGGGACCTCCACTTTTCATATTTTATAGGTACACTAGAAAGTGTTATTAAGTGAAGTTTTCTAGATATATCAATAAAATATAACATTTTACGTCATCGTACATTGTTATGATAGGTAATTAATACTTAACATAAAAATTGTAAACAAAAAAGAGCTATGCTCAACACTTCTGGCCAAGGCTGTATTGTTGGATAGGTATTTCAAAATGAATAGGGGTTTACTAAAATCATTTTTTGATAACGTAAATATTTTCAGAAATAATCACTCCAGAAGTAAAAAAAAAATGTCCCCCCCCCCCTCTAACTTTTGAACCAGTTTTAAAAATATGATAAAAATCTCAAAACTAGAACTTTATAAAAACTTTCTAGGAAAATTATTTTGAACTTGATAGGTTGAATAGTTTTTGAAAAAAAAAATACAAAATAATTTCTGAACTAAGTTTGTTTTAACCGTATAAGCAGGTGTTTATTGTACCTGTAATTTCTATAAGATCAATATGAAATGACGTGCTTTCAAAAACTCTTAAGTGGGGACACTTACTGTGACGGACGGAAAACTACCGAACCCTACTCTGAGCGTGGCCCGACACGCTCTTGGCCGGTTTTTTTGCTTTGGCTAGTAATACGCCATACGTATTACTTCGCCACCTAGCGGTAAAAAAGTTAATAAAAAATAGGATTGCCTTTTCGTGAAATTATTACTTAAAATACGTATTATAAAAGTGTTTCTGTACTCCTCGACTGTAATGTTTGAATTGTGATTGTGTAGACCGAACTACTAGCGCATACTTTTCGATAGAGCTTTTATGGTCGCATCACAGAATAACTAATAGTACTACCGTACAGAAAATTCACTCCTTCACAAAAGGCAGATTTAGGTATAAAATTATACCTATACTCTCTGCCTGCAAGCAAAATTGAAACTTATAACCGCGCACGAACCGTGAATCTTCTTTGCGCGCCGCAGTTTTATGACCGAGCTGTGAGGGTTGTGACTTGACAAGTTTTTGTACCTAAAATACCTACTGATTTATTATTTTTAAGATAAATACGTATTACAAACGTTGATTCAGTAAACATGAAATTTTTATCCGGAGATAGTATGTCTGATTCTCACTGAAGTAGGTATGCCACAGCCGTATTCCTCTGAAAATATGTCGGTCGGTTCCTAATATTGTTTCTGGGCAACCAATATTCAATAAATCCATATCCATACTAATATTATAAATGGGAAAGTGTGTGTGTTTGTTTGTTTGTCCGTCTTTCACGGCAAAACGGGGCGACGAATTGACGTGATTTTTTAAGTGGAGATAGTTGAAGGGATGGAGAGTGACATAGGCTACTTTTTGTCTCTTTCTAACCCCCCAATTCCCTAAAATGGGGGGTGGAAGTTTGTATGGAGGATTACGGAGGGCAAAGGGGAACCGTGTTACCCCGAATTTAACGCGAGTGAAGCCGCGGGCAAAAGCTAGTTAAGGATGTTTATTTTAACTATTACCTACTAAGTAAGGACTTCGGGACCTTTCAATGTCATTCGGAATTTAAATAAAGAATTCTGTTTCCTTGTTCTTCCGTTTATTCAGACATCCGTAAATAGAACAATATCTTTTATACGGATTAGATCGAGATTTAGGTTTCGAAGCCATTGTGTATTTTCAATTTTGGCAGCCCACAGCCATACGCCTGCCCGGTAGGCGCGCCGGCCAAATGTACCTAAACTGCGTAGTGACACCCCCCTGGTCGCATATTGTAGCATCGCCAACGATAGCACAAAGGATTTTCATACAATATTGTAACACTGTTGCCCGAGCCCGCCCGCCATCCGGGGGGGACTGGCACAATACAAAGGGAGATTGAACTTATTCAATTGTATAGAGGCAGCATGTATTTCGTCGAATTCAATTCTTACCGGCTTGCCTATATTGGGCACTCGTATAAAAAGTATTGTATACAAAGTGACAATCAAGCTGTTCAATCTCGTACCTTACTCAGGCCACTCAGTGAGCTTCGTGGCTTAAACACGGTACTCGACGATTGTATAAAATACTATTACGTCACATCTGGCCATAATGTCAGTTTTACCGCACGCTACGCGTACGGTAAAACTCGCACAATGCCCTGCGGCTCGGGTCACAAATACCTGCGATTTCGGGCATTCTTTCTTTTACAGTTCTTGGCTTGGTAAGTAATGTAGTATAATTTGATTGCAGATGTCGGACGCGTCCCTAGTGAGCACCCGCGCGCGCGTGCTCCTCGTGGTGGCGCGCTACGAGGCCCGCGCCGCCGCGCCGCAGCGGCAGCGCCTCGTGTGGAGGCTCTCCGAGCGCACGCTCAAGGTACACGGGCACACGCGCACACACACACGCCACACACGCACACCCTACACACACACACAACACGCCACGCGCACACGCACACACACACACACCACGCACACACACGCGCGCGCACACACACACGCCGCACACACACACGCACACACACACACGCACACCCTACACACACACACACAACACACCACGCGCACACGCACACACACCACGCACACACACACACGCCGCACACACACGCACACACACACACACACACACACACACGCACACACACAGGATACACTTAGATGACATCTGTACCACAAACAAGATGTCGCTTAACTGTAACAATAAATAACATTACCATAACAGTACAATAACTAAAAACTGCGGAAAGAGTTTTGCAGGGCACTGTATAAATTTATGTATTCTTTTCGAATCAATCTATCTATCACACACACACACACACACACAAGAATACCCGTGACGTAGGGTCCATTGAGAGTCTATTCCCAGCGGCTTGCTTAATTTTCTTTTAGCATGATGTCCTACAACCCATGAATTAAAGGAAAGCCAAATTAGCTCCGCTAAGCTCCACTAAATAACACGCACAGACAACATACTATCAACTGTAATCGAGGCCTAGTACGTATTTTGACGATTGATTACACGACCGTGTATACCTATATACGGTTCAATAGAATTTCGACATTTTGCATTCCGATTTAAAGTAACAGTTTTGATAGTATCTTTTGTTTATCCAGCAAAAGTCTAATACTATTAGTAGCATAGTAGATTACCTTTTGAGCGCCAATGACGGCCAGTCACGGCATCAGCAAGTCGCGCCACCGACGTCAATAGCCGTCCGTTGAAAAACTATGAAATATAACTCCTAGAAACCCTTTTATGTTTGGCATAATAAAAAAAAAATATATTCAGGTATAAATAAACCCATTGAGAATTACATTTCAATAAAATCAAATCACATCTACATATGATTTAATTAAATTAAAATACCTAACTTAATTAGTAGGCGATTGACCAAACCTTGCTTGCGAAATAACATTGCGCACACTGCCTTGACATTGTAAATGCTGTTTGCCGATTCAATCACTCTTCCGACAAAATACCAATGCCTTTTACGCATTACAGCGTAAAAGTCATCTACTCGGTTCGCGGCGAACATACCAGCACGGCTAGCACGTCTTGGCCGTGCAAGAGCGACTAAAGCCGCGTGTAGGGAAAACCTCGCGCCTGTCAACAATCTCGCTTTCCGGTAGCATAACATGCACCCGCGGTTGCGACTGACGCGAAGAGAACTCAAAGTTGTGCTAAGGATTTTAGTTCAAAGTCGTGAGTCACTGACATTTTATGACAGTGGCATTTGATCGCGAGTCTGCCGCTCCTCTCACGCGCAAGTTGTGCAACTAGCGACAACCATGGATTTATATGAAGTGGATGTAATTCTTACACTTTTTCCCTAACCACAGTTGAACCTTATTACCGAGTAAAACAGTCGTTCATAGGTGACTCGTAAAAAGTAGTAAAAACGGTCCGATAGAGATCACAATAGTAGGGGGCGGTGTCTCACTCGCACTCGTTGCAAAATTGTCACATTTGACACATATTGACATTTTGATTGTCTGATGACGTCATTACCTCCTTAGTCAAAACGAGACAGTCCCCTAGATAACCTCTTTCGGCCTCACTTTGTGACCGAAGTATTCGATCCACTTCATATAAATCCATGGCGACAACGCATGGAAGTCGCGCAGATCTGTCTTTTGTCGCGCGAGACGTGCTAGCCGTGCAGATGCGCTACACCGCCACGGTAGCCGTAACATTACACGAAACGCAATACTTAGCTTATCTATTTGTTTTGACTATGACGTCAGGGGCACGGCTTATTCGCCACCTGGAGGTCAAAAGGTCAAACTCTATACATTTAGTTGCATAACTGAGTCAATATTAGTACCTTAGTAAAATGTAAATAATTTGATAACAATCAAATTTACATAAAAGTTCTAAACGCAGAATATTAATCCTTGGGTAACGCTACAAAACTGCCTCACAAATTATTTTCTTCCCACTTATACATTTTTCTCAATTTCATACCGAAAACTGTAAAATTTCACCTAATTTATTTTTCCCATTATTTCATTTTTTCTTAGGCATTCCCAATTCAGTAACTCATTTAAAGTAAAGAATTCCACGACCATTATTTTAGTTATCAATCATTTAAATCAGGCTTATTTTTGTAATTAGTTACTGGCGATGTATAGTCAGGTGCAAAACTGAGTCAAGGCAAATGGCCGAACAAATTTCTCGTTAGTTAATTTTTGTAGCGGACTTCATTCTGAGATAACCATAAAAATACGTGAGTGATATAAAAGTCATACACCTCATTTTAAAGAGCATATAATGTACTATTTCAACTAATAGAGAACATGCATGAAAAATATTTAATTGAATCTGTTGCATAAACACGTTCAACAACCCCAAACTAATATAAATAAGTGGAAATCCGTAATAATTTTTAACAGTTTTTTAAAGATATTGCGGTTTGAAAACGTAAAATTTTAGGCATTTTTTTTTATACATCAAATGTATTTTCGAAACTTCAGTTCGATTACTTATGTCCTAACAAGAAAAAAAATGTATGACAACTATATACCTAAACGCATTTTTTCGTGCCTAAAATTACAAAGATCTTACAAAAACTTGTTCCTTCCAAACAATTTTCTGCAACTTTGTGAACGGTGACGTCACAATCCGCACACTTTTTGTATGGGGCGTTTTGACGCGCGGCGCAGACGCCTAACGTATTTTCACATTTTTGACGTTTCAGGGCTATCATAGATAGTAGGTTTATTAGAGACATTTGAATCTACAGGGAAATAGAATCGAATGACGTCTTCCAAAAAAATCATGCATATTCCTAATTGTCTTACCTGGTTGTGTAAAAGAAAAATATAAATATTGGGTTAAAAAAAAAAAAGTAGTTTAACAGTTTTTGGTTCAAAATCATGGATGAATAAAAAAATCAAGATTGTGAATGCAATGAATCGAAATTGGCTTTTCATATGGATACATAGCTGACACCGAGACGAATAAATATAACCTAAAAGTTTTTATTTTTTCCGTAATTGATCAGACTTATCTTCATTTAACGATGTCGGTGCAAAACTGAGTCAGTACCAAATATTATCTAATAGAGAAAACGTTTATTTTTATCTACAATAACATAATAGGTCAGTAAGTTTATTAGCGTTGTTACCAATTAATAATAAAATAGTAACTTAATAACTAGCCTCTTCTGAAATAATGAAAGAAGCATCTCAAAGTGATGCACATTGGTTCAATTATGCAACTAACTTTATCTACACTCATATTGTAAGTTCTCTAAAACGTGTTCGAAAACGGTAGGCAATGGCTAGCATTACCACGACCGATTTTACTATGATAAGCTTTTTATCTGTGGCAGTAACGTAATTTTAACTTTTCATGCTCAAATATTGATGTGCTATGAGTTTTGATAACATAATGTACACCTGCACCCTCCCGCGCATCCGCCGACACAATCGAGTTGGCCATGGCGGTGCAATTGACAATATTTCAAAATTCCCAAATTTTATAAATCGAAAACCATTTCGAGAAATACACTTGTAGAACACAAAAACCATGTTTATTGTATTTTTTTTTCAGTATTTTTTGGAATAATCACCAAAATATGTAAACCGGAAAATGACGTCACACGGCTGATTCAATACTACCACTATGGAAAAACGTTATCTTCCGGGTTTCCGTTTGACAACTTTGACAATTACAACACTACTGACAGGGACAGGACAGCTGACAGTTCTTTCAATTAGAATATTTGCTTGTAATTTACGTTTCCTTGGATTAATTTAATTATATACGTGTTGCGATTTGTCACGGACTCTGAACTGCTTTCTTCTACGACGACAACAACTCGCTTTCTAACAGACCCCGGATTGCATTCTTCAACGACGACCTGGCGATGGAATTCAGGGAATCCTCGGAAAATACCCCGGTTGGGTATTGACCAATACCTCTATAACGAAGCGGACCCGAGAAACTCAGAAAGTTTTGTCAAAGCTGACAGCAGGAGCTTACCGCGTGTGAGTTTTTGCAAAGCTCGGATAAATATAATTTGCCTGGCACAAGAGGTACCGAAGCTTCGTTATCTTCGCGGAGTTCTTATGTACAAACTGGCAAAGGCCTTTATTAAGTGCAGCCTCATGTTGCTTTAATATTTGTAAACGAAAACAGTATGGAAGTGATGCTGACGTCCCAAATCTTCAAGAGTTTCTCCAAGAAGCCAACAATCATAAAATGAATGACTGTTTGTGCTCCTCCAAACGGAATCTGTGACGATTTGGCTTTCAAGTTGAAATGTCCCTTTACAGATAAAACTGAGAAATTATATCAATTAAAATGTCACGAGCCAAAGTTGTTGGATTGTGGTAAATAAATTACATTTTATAGGAAATAAAGTACTTATTTGAACACTTGTCATTTTTAAACCTGTATCCTAAGTAGGTCCTTAAGTACTTTCTGATGACTTGTCAATAATAAGTTAAATATCTTTCCTGTAAGTACTTAGAATGTTACTACTGGAGAAGTAAAATTCACCATGTGTTAATCAGGGGAGAAATAAAAGGTATATTATATTAAAATATTTTAATTTCGTTCAGTTCTTCATTAGGCGGATACCTTCATATACCTAGCACATCTGTCGTGGAAACGTGGCCTAATATAAAATATACATTCTCACACAATATAATAAACAAACCAACATAATGACACACATCAGCGCAAGAAAAACAACAAGATGGGCCTCTCCTCAGGTCCATCTGTATATAGTCTCAGATAGTACTTCCCTCAGCTGATGGTAGAACAGTAAATAACTGGGCTATAAAGATGTGTTGCTATTGTAAGTTTTCATTAGGTAATATTTAATGCAAGGCATTTTCAACACTTTAAGTTTTGACGTTTATCTTGTGCTTCAAATGTCAAACTGTTTAAGCGCACTATGGTCACGCTATGGTTTTTACGTAAATGTCAATCAATGTAACTATTTCAACGTTTTTTTTTCAGTGTATGAAACACAACATGTGACGTCATTTAGCCGATACTTTGACGACTGCTACATACGCCCTTTCTGCCCAAGTAATAATATAAATGGATTTTTCCACTAAAAACATGGATTTTCGCAAAAATAAAAAAATACGGGTCTCTTAAAATTGTGAGTTCTTTCGGGCCATACAATAAAAAGTAGCACTCAAAAAAATGAAATGTTGTCAATGGCGGCCATTCTATGGTTTCCGAATACGGCATTGAGAATAAATAATATGAGTGTAGATAAAGCAGTGCATGTACGTAATTAGGCTTTATTACGTAACAGTTACATAAACTACTAGTATGTATAGTGGAACATATTTCTAACCAGCATATATTTTGTGTTGCGCAGGTGCTGCGGCCCACGGACCGGCTGACGTCGCTGCTGCCAACCATCGAGGAGCAACAATACGCTGTCGAGGCCACGCCCACCAGAAACAGGTACCTTAAACCACCAGATAAACATTCCCGCCTGCGCATCACACATTTGTGCAGAATTTAGCTATCGTAGACTAAATTCAGTCGGAGGTCGGAAATTTGCCTATGATAGCGGAATTGTATGGAACCCATAGACGCAATTCACTATATCAGCCGGATTGTATGGTAGCTGAATTCTGCGAAGTGTGTGGAAAAAGTAAAAAAAAAATCAAAAAAGTCATAATGACAAATTATAAATAATTTTAAACAAAAAAGAACCGACTTCACTAAGCAATCCACCTTTCCAACACCAAATGCTCGAGCTGCTGTAAAAAATACTCAAATCACTACAGGTGTGCCTATAATAGTTGAAGAGTTCCCTCGATTTCTCCAGGATCCCATCATCAGATCCTGACCTGGTTACAATGGGACCAACTGTGAAGTATACTCTTTCAAACAAAAAAAGAATTTTCCAAATCGGTCCAAGCCGTCTTCGAATAATCGGTGAACATACATAAAAAAAAAAAAAAAAAAATAGCAAAAACAAAGATCCCGACGAATTGATAACCTCCTCCTTCGAAATCTTGAAGTCGGTTGAAAAGACAATAAATGGCGCACAATTTTTTTCTACATGTTAAATCTATGCTAGATTTAGCTAGTAGCAAAAAAGTCGAAAATAAAATTAAATAACATAACTTCGTTCCAACCGAGTGTTCCACGACACTCACGTATTTTTTTTTTTCATAAAGTCAAACTCGAACATTTATGTGACCTATCATGAACTATCATCACGTAATTTCTGACACCCTTATGCCTTATAAAGGGTTAACATACAACATGAACTCCAAAAATCAAATTGGCTCATACATCCTTTATCAACAGATCCGGCAGTGAGAGCAGCGAAAACGAAGAGACCTCCGACTGGCCGCGAAGCCCCGTGCTCCCCGTCTACTGCGACCACTGAAGCCTTCCGGAGACCTTGCCTCCTGTACCCGGGTAGAGCGAGTCCACCGGCAACGCACATGTGGCACCTCCGGAGTTGCGGTAGCCTACCATCAGGCGGACCGTGTTCCTGTTTGCCACCGTCGTAGTATTAAAAAAAGAGCCCTGGGCGACAAAAAGGTACCCATTGCCTAGTCAAAAGGCTGTCCACCTTGAAAATTCCAAACGGGCAGCAAATTCGAAACTCGCTCTACCTTGATCAATGGCAATGCACATAACCAGTTTATAAAACAGAGAGTGTAGTCAAAATAGAGTACTAAAGTTGATTATGTAGTTGACAGTTCCCATGGCGACCTTGCCAATCCAATGGTGAACCTAAATTAGAATTTTTATTTGAGTAGAGTACATCGACAGCACTACATACATTTCCAACAGCTTTGTATGCCAGGAACTGTGACAAAAGACTACCAATCGCATTTGACAGACGTTTAACATTTAGCAGTCTATTACTGTACTCTCAGTTAAGAATTTGTCTTAGTTTTTATAAGTTCAACATATTTTTTTATGATCTGATGTGGAGGCAAGGCCCCTTGCCGTAGCGGCTTTATGGAGAACACCTTGGTCTTTAAAAAGGGCTGACACTGTGTCTATGGTCGACTGAGGGCTGCACTTTTTTTTTAAACCGCTTTTTTGCTCTTAGACAAATATTAGACCAAATTTCTTAATATATGAGAGGGGTGAATGTTTGTAAATCAAATTCGTCAGTAAATAAAAAACTACTTGGAAAAACTTTTTGAGGGGGGGGGAGGGGTTAAAATATAAATAAAACAGTGCAGTCCTTAGTAAATTATTATTTTTCTAGTATTAGGCAGCTCGATTTGTCAACTGAATGAAAGTATGTGATCCCAATTTTGAGAAAAAGTCAAAAGTCCGTGATCCTGAGAAGTATGTTTTGAGTATTTATATGTCTCATACAATACTTCACTTTGGAGGCTTATCGGTTATTTTGGTTTCAAATGAGCAGAATTGGCGTTAAAATTCTGAATAAAATAAGCTAACTTTAAAAAGCCGAGTAAAGCGAGGTATTGTAGGAGACAGCGTTAAGTTTAGTTTAACGTTTAAGACATGGTTGAGTGCCAGTGCAGTGTTTTAACGTTTTATAAACGAGAATAGGTAATTTTTCTACAAATTTACAGTTTTAAGATTAAATAGTGCAATTCAAGTCGAAATTTGTCTTGACATTTTTGGAGTATTATCGAATTTCGTTTATTGCATGCGATCCGGGCGTCGCTTATTTAAGACTAAAGTCATACGAGCGCAAAAATATAATTAAATTCATAGATATTAAGTTAAATCTTTCTTTTTCTCTTGCGTTTGTATGGCCAAGTCGTACTGTAAAGGTGTAAACTAATATCAGTCTTTTTAAGCTTTATTAAATTTAATTGTAAAAAATAGTTTTATTTAAAGTAAGCGACGACCGTGTTGCCCATAGCTTTCTTACTGTGATGATTTTTATAAGAAAATGATGAAAAAAAATTCCATATTGCTTAGTTGTTAAGGATACCCGTGCGGGAGAGCATGTATGTAACGATATCCACCGAAATGAAGTGTACATGTGAACAGTAAATTATTTACTATTATATAATAATTAATATATTTTTGTCTTTAAATACAACTGACTAACTCTCAAATGAAGAGTTTCTAAATTTCATAACATTTAATCTATAACGTTGGCATTATTATTTTCATTTATTTACTTTATTTTATAGATTAATAATAATTCTTATAAAATATTTCGATTATTTCATAATTATGTCTAGCTATAAACAAATAAATGACAAAAAAATTACAAATCTTTGAAAATATAAAAAAAATGATCTCAGGTAATGTTTCAGTCTGTCGCGAAGTATCATGAAAGTAAAATAATAAAAAAAAAACAAATGTGAAAAGAGTGAGCGGCGTGTCTATGGTTTGCATTTTCCTGCTTTTTTAAAAACGCACGCCGCTTGCGCTTTAAAAAATCTTTCTAAGATTTTGTAAAGTTAGCCTTAAACAGAGTCATTTTGTGTGTAGAAAGTGAGGTGAAAATGTGTCTTAAAAATGAAAAAAAAAATGTCCAAAAAATCTTAGTATCTAGTAATACTCTGTGATTAAGTCTTATCAATAATGTTTCCCTTTTTGATTGGTGCAAAAAGCTACGGAATAAATATTAATAAGAATTAATAAGAGACTAATGTTTTTCTTGTAATAATTTGTAAAGACATGAAATCGAGATTTCCTTTGCAAAATCTAAATCACTTAAAATTTAATTTAAAAAAAACCATGTTTTTACAAATTATTACCTATCTGTCATTCTTCTGTGGTTTAGCTTAAGTGTAAATTGGCATTTTGTATGATTGTGGCAAATACAGTCAGAGAATCGACCACTTGGATTAACACTTTACAGCCACGCTGCATAAAATGACTGGAAGCTACCGCAAATATCTGCATCTTTACATCTTGCGTTGGTCTTAAGTATTGGTTTAAAGTCGGTCGATCGAATATCTGTGTATGCTTGAGTGTAAGTTTTGTGGTACAATCATGAAACGTAAAATATCTGAAATCTCGAATCAATGAGAGAATAAAAGTTGAGACTCTTTACTTTTGTGTTTTATTTCATATCTTTACCTTGTGACGACGGCAAATATTGTGATTTTTGGGAGTACAAATACTAACACACTTTATAGTACAGGCGCCATCAAATATATCGGAGCGGCCGGGTACTCAAAAATATCTGAACATGCACTTTATCGCCTTAACAATAGAGCCGTTGTTCAGATATTTGTGACCACCTTGGCCGCTCCGATATATCTGATTGCGACTACAATACAAAAATACAGTGCAGGAACCCTGCCAAAGGGTCCGGGTTTATAGTAGTTTATGCAACTGATACATAATGAGGGGCCTTAAAACACGAGTGGGGTTTAATGAAACGAGCGCAGCGAGTTTCATTATAGGATCACACGAGTGTTTAAAGGCCTAATTATGTACAGTTGCATACATTACTTTATCTACACACATATTGCAAGTACTCAAAGATGGGTTCAGAAGCCGAAGGCAATTGACCTGCATTACTAGGTAGATAGATACAAGTGCTGAAACTTGACCTGCATTACTAGGTAGATAGATACAAGTGCTGAAACATACCCACAGGTGTAAGCTTAATAAAAATAAATAAATTAGAACCGATAAGGAAAGTATATTTATCTACACTCACACTGTAAGTCCTCTAAAACGTGTTAAAAAACGGTAGGCAATGGCTAGCATTACCACAACCGATTTTACAATGATAAGCTTTTTAAGTGTGGCAGTAACGGTAATTTTAACTATACATGCTCAACTATTGATGTGTTATGAGTTTTGATAACATAATGTACACCTGCACGCGCCCGCGGGGCCGCCGACACGCGCCTCCCCGACCGCCGGCACAATCGAGTTGGCCATGGCGGTGCAATGGCGGCCATTCTATGGTTTCGGAATACGGCATTTCGGATAAATAATATGAGTGTAGATAAAGCAGTGTATGCAACTGTACGTAATTAGTCCTTAAAACGTAACAGTTACATAAACTACTATTATTTATTATAATGTAGTTAATAGTAAACATTTACATTTTCGCAATTAAAAATGTTTCGACAAACGATAACAGAAATGGCGGCCGTACAAACCATAGAGAAATATATATATGTACAAACTTCTGTCGCGAGTTTTTTTTTAATATTAGCCAACGAACGAAGTCCTTATTCTCATGTCATCCGAGATCAAAATGTCGTGCGGTTTATGTCAAAAAATATATCGTACTAACGTTTCGTATCGACAACATTTAAAAATCTATGGATACTAGAATAGAAACCCATTGAAATTGTGTTGGTTTTGACAGCTGTTCCAAATTTGTAACTCATAACTTAACAATATTTGAGCATGTAAAGTTAAAATTACATTACTGCCACAGATAAGAAACTTATCATAGTGAAATCGTTTGTTGTAATGCTGTCATTGCCTACGGTTTTTGAACGCATTTTAGAGGACTTACAATATGAGTGTAGGTAAAGTTTTTAGTGATTTATTTTTAAGTTAGGTTTTTTAGTTTTAGTTAGTTTATTTTAATAGTGGTTTTAGTTTGATATAGTTCTGAAGTGTTAATTTTTTTATGTAATTAATACCATACCAGGTAGTATATTGTACCCTGTGCTTTCCAAAATTATCTTATAGGAGAATGGATACATTCTCATTCTTATCTAATTTTAGGCGCACCCATTTATAATAAACGTAATTTCTCCAATTTGAAAAATATAAAAGATATTTATTGTTTAATTTAGGCACAATACAATGCACTTATGAACGTCAGAGAGAGAGAAAAACTTACCACCGGTTCTAACCCTAACTACACCTCTGACCCGAGACGTATTATGAGATTATGACCGGCAAGAAACTCGGCGGGACATATTTTTTCAAAACAGTAATACATTAGATCTTAAAGATACTCAATAATGCGTAGTTCTATAAGACATCAATACAGCCTGAGAGACAGACAATGTACCTATATTCGGACGGTCAATAGTGACCAAATAGTGATTCTGATTCGTACATTCTTTATCCAGTAGTTAAATGGTCTGTGCTCACCTGATAAAAATGTTGACCCATTTTCACGGCCAGCTGGTCGTCTCAGGATTTTAAATTAACTAACTCTATATAACGTACTTTTAACTGAATTTATTTGTTTCATCTGAGTTGATAATTTTTTTTACCTTGTTATTTGTTTTACCGCGCACAAAACACAGAGCGCCATTTAGATCTGTGACACAAATACACAGATATCAGAGAAAAGAGATATTTGAGATATCTGTGCACAAATATGGTGACAAATTTTGGACATCAATATTAAACGGCTATTAGACATGGCAATTTGTAGGGCCCAACCTGTTGTGTGTACCCTGCCTCTCCCTCACCCTCCTTCAGCTCCCTACGGGCCATACCTCCTATTACACCTCCCAACACAACAGGTTGGGCCCTACAAATTGCCATGTCTAATAGCCGTTTTACGATTTGTAAAATAAAACTGCTACTGTCAATACCTCCGATTGACAGTTGCTGTTTTTTTTTACAAATCGTAATATTGATGTCCAAAATTTGTCATCACATTGATGTTCTATCTACATACTGTGAGAATTTTTTGTGTGTATACGGCCTTAAATTGTTTAGATTATGTTATTGGTTCGGCCGGTGCAAAGAATATAATACTCACTAGGAGAAGAACGGTAAAACGGCTATTAGACATAGCAATATGTAGGGTCCAACCTGTCGGGTTGGTAGGTGTAATGGCACCTAGGGAGTAGGAGTCCCGATCTAGGACGATCGGGGCGATCGGCAGTGCCCCGACACCCGCAGCTGTTTATGGAGGTCGTTAGAGTTATTTTACCTTTTTTATTTATAATGTTAGCCATTTGCTACACATTCCATTATTTGAAATAAAAGTTAAAATGTGTAGATTCGCTGGTAATTAATATATTTATCTAGTTTTGTATTTAAATAATAGAAGGATTGGGCAGATGAAGTTAGATTCAGGCAGCTCGAGCGGTCATTTAAATATCTATAATAATAAAAACAGTTTCTTTTTTTATTTAATGTATACTGTTATGAGTACTATCACCGTGCTTCACCAATACATTTTTTTTATTGTATTGAAGGCATCTCTGTAAACGTTGGTAGGGACGATTTGTTGGTGAGTTAGGGTTTGTAGGGAAAGTGTAATAACGGGCCCAACGCCGACAGTAGTTGGACACAACAGGTTGGGCCCTACAAATTGCCATGTGTAATAGCCGTTTAACTACATACAAAAAAAATGTCCCGTCACTAAGGTTCGTTTATACTACAGCGCTCCCGTGTAGATCGCAGTAACTAATTTGACAACCAGTTTGGTCTCGTTGGTAGTAGCCCGTCTGTGAAGCGGATGTCCTGGGTTCGAATCCCGGTACGGGTATTCTTTAAGTATTTTTTAGGATTATTGTGTATTTATTATTTATTTAGCATTGCTCAAAAATATTTTTTATTGTTCCAATTGTGTGCTATTTTTGTAATAAAATAGTTAAGTTATATTTTATGTAAAAAGTAATATAACAAGTAGACAAATCTTGGCGTAATCATGGATCGTTGTCTATCATGGGTGCCTCAGGTGAGTGAAGTGAGCAGGAAGATGTTTGCTGCCATAGGGTCTCTCAGACGGCTCCGGAATTTCCTGCCAATTGCTACTAAAATTGCGCTTGCTCAGTCGTTACTTCTCCCCATTCTTGATTATGCAGATATCTCCTATTTAGACCTAACCGAGGAGCAACTTAATAAGCTTGAGCGTATTCAAAATGCCTGCATTCGGTTCATTTTCGGATTACGCAAATTCGACCATGTTTCTAGTTTTCGTTCTCAACTCAAATGGCTCCCTATCCGTCAGCGCCGTAACTCTCACATACTTTCTTTACTCTTTTCTATACTTTTTAACCCTGCAACTCCCCGCTACCTCAAAGAGCGTTTCTCTTATCTTAATTCTATTAGATCCTCTCAAAAATTGCTCCTAAAAGTGCCATCTTCATCTTCCAAATTTTATAATTGCTCATTTACGTTCCAGGCCGTTCGTTTGTGGAATTCTCTCCCTCTCAACATAAAACGCGCGCAATCTATTGGTAGCTTTAAATCGCAACTTAAGGAATATTATTTATCTCTTTCTTAGGTTTTTAAGTTGACACTGTTGTTTCTTACTGTGTGTATTATATATGTATATATGTACGTATATGTATGTTTATTTTGTATTTATTTAAGTATGTATATTCATATGAATGTGCTGTGTTATCTATTTCGTCTCTTTTGTTTCTATGCACCACCTACTGCTTATTGTTTTTCTCTAGTCTCCACTACCCAAAGGTTGTCTGGAAGAAATCGCTCATTAGCGATAAGACCGCCTGTTGTTACCTCTACCTAAATTTATCTAATTGTAAAATTTGTGCTTGTAACTGTATGAGGTGTGCAATAAAGAGTATTTATTATTATTATTCTCTTTATTATTCTTTTTTCTTAGGCTAGGTCATTTTATAATATTTTTACAAAAGTAAAATATAAAAATACATCTAAAACATACAAAAACAATAAAAACATTATAAAAAAACCTAACCTAGGGTGCCCCCGGCAACGGAGCAAGGCCCAGGCTGCCGGTGGTCAGGGCCGCAGAGAGAGGAACCTTCGGACTATGCGCGCCGTGTCCAGGATAACCGCCTTCTGAATCTGACCCTTGATCCAACCACAACCCCGTAGCGAAAGTCTCTCTAGATGTTGGTCTAGACTCTTCGCTATGAGACCGTTCGCAGAAACAACTATCGGTACAATGATCGCCGAATCAACCTCCCACATGGCGGTTACCTCGTGAGCCAAGTCTAGGTACTTGCTGGACTTGTCCTTCTCGGCCTTCACGAGGTTCTCGTCACATGGGACGGTGATGTCGACGAGCATGGCCCGGCGTTGCGGTCGATCTATTACCACGATATCAGGCTTATTGGCTACAATAGTCCTGTCCGTGATAATAGATCGATCCCAATAGAGCGTGGCACGACCATTTTCGAGAACTGGTGTAGGTGTGTACTTGTAGTACGGCACTTCGTGGTCCACAAGACCATATAGGAGAGCAAGCTGTTGGTGTATAATCCTGGCTACGAGGTTATGTCTGTGCAAGTACTCGCCGTTAGCAAGATGAGAACAACCGGAGATGATATGCCTGAGTGACTCTCCGGGACGGCGGCATGCCCGACAAATGTCGACCGTACCGTCCTTCAGGATATATCTCCGGTAGTTATTCGTCATGATAACTTCGTCCGCAATTGCACAGGCAAAACCTTCGGTTTCTCCAAAGAGGTCCCCGAATCGTAACCAGGTCACCGACGCGAGCAGGTCTACGTCGGGTCCCGTGAGGGCCCTGTAGAACCGCCCGTGTAGCTCCTTGCTCTTCCATACCGCCCTGCGATCCTCGGTGCTTAGCACCACAGGTTTGCGCCAGTTCTCGTTTGCCAAGGAGAGCGGCGTGAGACCCTTATCTACTGCCACCACATCACGATGCATCTCACACTCGTTGTTAAGGAAATAATTCCTGAGATTGTACACCTCACGGTTGTGGAGATTTTTGGCGTTTAAAAAGCCCCGACCTCCACACTTCCGTGGGATGTACAATCTCATAACAGACGAGCGCGGGTGAAGCATACGGTGTGTGGTGAGCAATAGACGGACTCTCCGATCCAGGGCATCCAGCTCGGTCTGTGTCCACCTTAGTATGCCAAAGGAGTATGTGAGTAGGGGCATCACCCAGGCATTGAAGGCACGCACCTTGTTGCCACCTGACAGAAGACTATTAAGTACTTTTGTCAGCCGACCGAAGAAGCGCTCCTTCAACGCCTGTTTAATACCCACATCCTCAATGCCCAAAGACTGTGACATACCAAGGTATTTGTAGGTTTCTGATTCAGAGATAGATCTGAACGTCATTGGCTCAGAAAGCTGTAGATTTGTTGAATTTACTACTTTCCCCCGCTGTACATGCATAACTGCACATTTATCAACACCAAACTCCATCTTGATGGAACTACTGAACACTTCAGTGGTCTTCAGTAGTTCCAACAAGTCTCGGTTATTTGGTGCAAATAATTTGAGATCGTCCATGTACAGAAGGTGAGATATGACTTCACCCTCTCTCCGAATCCGGCAACCTAGCCCCGAATCCTTCAGCAGATTGCTGAGCGGATTTAGAGCTAGGCAGAACCACAGGGGACTCAGACTGTCGCCCTGAAATATTCCTCGCTCAATCCTTATAAAGTCCTGCGGGCCAGGGGTGTCATCCCCGCCTCCTGGTTGACGAAGGACTGTGGTCCACTGCCTCATACACGCGCCAAGGAAGGATCTTAAAGCTGCATCAATTTTATACAGCTCCAAGATCCTCTTCAGCCATGAATGAGGCACCGAATCATAGGCCTTCTTGTAGTCAATCCAAGCGGACGAGAGGGCCCCTCTGTTCCGCCGGACTCTTTGGCAAATGGTCATGTCTATGAGGAGGAGCTCTTTAGTACCACGGGACCCAACCCTACATCCATTTTGAGCGGAGACCAAAATGTTGTTTGCGACCATGTGCGCGTTTATTTTTGCTCTCAAAATGGATGTAAGAAGCTTGTAGAGCGTAGGCAAGCACGTGATGGGTCGGTAGTTCTTCGCTTCCGTGGTACTACCGGACTTATAGAGCAGGAAGGTTACACCAGTTGTTAAGGAAGGCGGGAGGGAGCCAAGTTCAAGGGCTTGTTGAAATTGTGTTGCCAGCCGCGAGTGCGAGCATCGAAACCATTTTAGCCAGAAGTTGTGCAACCCATCCGGGCCAGGACTTTTCCAGTTCTGGGCCGTACGGATTGCACAACTTACGTCGGCGGGGCTGATGGTGATAGCCCCCATTGGTTCGATGGACTCACACCCACGTTCAACAACACTATTTATTATTATTATTATTAGGTTTGGTATATTAGTTACGAGAATTCAAAAGGATCCACATTAGAAAAACCACAACTAAATGTATAACTAATATGTAGGTACAGTCAGCATCAATAATATGTATACGAATTTGAGTCTTATCCCACAGACATAAGTGCCGAAATGTTTACATATTTTTGATGCTGACTGTACCTACCTTTTACAAATGTGGAAATAAAAAAGCTATATTTATTTATTTTTAAATATTAAAAGAACTTGGTTACTGCATCGAAAAACAGACAATTGGCATAAAACATATGATTATTAGAAACTACCTACATTAATGGAAATGCTCTATTCGTTCCTAGGCTTAATTGAACTATAGGACTTCAAGAATGAAAATGAATAACCTGTAGGTATATATTAAATATATTAATTTATTGGTTTTCTACAGTGTAAAATGGTACTGGAGATGTGTAGGGACACTCCATAGTGTCCCTACGCACGCATGTTCTGTTCAGCCGTTCATCACGCAGACTAGTTCCCTGAAGTTGCAGCCGCTATAGTTACTGCCCAGGTGGCATTGCTTCACTTAATGCATCCTTGAATCTTCTTATTATCCTGCACGACAGAAACATAATATATCTTTAATGTTGATATCCTTTTACGTCGTTATCCTCCAGCTTGTCTCTGCCAAATGTGTTAAGTACAACGCGTTACTGCATACATAAGATATTCTGCTAGTATACATGCTTACTAGTTTCCTTTTTACCTTTCCCTTTTTACCCTTCCCTCCTTTCGGTATCACTATTGCAGGTACCCCTCACTTTGAGGTACTTACCTAACAATTTATTTACTGTTGTGGCTGGTGATAAAGGTATCCTCTATAATTATGTGCGCGTAGTTCATGATTAAGATAATAATATAAATGTTATGTAAATAAGTTAAATTTTCCGGAATAGGTAATAGTATTATGATAAAAATGCACGAAATATATTTCTTACCTTAGAATATTTGTGGTTATCGTTATAGAAAATGATGAAACATATGTAATCTTCATTGCTGCTACTTCCCGGGCATAGGCAAAGTGGTAGTAGCGCTATTTTTCCTAATTTCAACGGTTGCGGACCGGCACTTAATATTACCTACACAATATATTTAACCAAATACATTTCAAGTAGATACGCTATAACTAAAGCAAAAGCCAAAACGCAACAAAAATTTTTTACATGACATATTTATTTTATTTTCAAATTTAGCTGTGTTTGACAGCATAATCCATAGACAGCATAGACAACAACCAGTACTATACTTTGCAATTTCTCGGGCCCGATATATCAGTTAGAGAGATGTAATAAATGATAGGACACTTAGGGAGTCGAGGGAGTGAAGCAAGGCAGGGTCCACAACTGATTAGGCCCGAGAAAATGCAAAGTATAACATCGTTTAAAGTCGTCGTAGTAGTCGTTAAAAATATATGTTTTAAATACTGGTAATAATTGTTAGAAACCGCACGTAAACATATGCAATTTCAGAAGGACACACTTTTGTTAAGAAGTTAAACGGCTAGTAGACATGGCAATTTGTAGGGCCCAACATGTTGTGTTGGGAGGTGTAATAGGAGGTTGGGCCTGTAGGGAGCTGAAGGAGGGTGAGGGAGAGGCAGGGTACACAACATGTTGGGCCCTACAAATTGCCATGTCTAATAGCTGTTTTACTAGGCCTTGGGCCGGTGCCGGTCAAAACCTTAGAAGCCACGCTACAAAAAAAATGGTGACATGACAGCTTAAACCGGTATTAGACATAACAATTTGTAGAGCCCATACTGTCAGGTTGGGAGGTGTAATAAAATGTAGGACCCTTAGGGAAAGGCAGGGTACACAACTGATTGGGCCCTACAAATTGCAATGTCTAATATCCGTTTTAATCCACTGCACTGTCACTGTTAAATAATTGTTTACCTTTTTTTTATTTCGTCTCGTCTGTTTAGTTCAGCGAGAATTTATTATTTTTACATTATGACTGAACTAAAACCATTAGTTACACTAAAATGCAAGCAGCAAGTAATACGAGCCGTGCGCTTCAACATTGACGGCACTTACTGCCTCACTTGCGGTGCGGATAAGAAGATAAAACTATGGAACCCACATCGCCAACTCTTGCTGAAAACTTACGGAGGGCACGCGAATGAGGTCCTAGATGCCGTTGGGAGCTGTGATAGCAGTCAAATTATATCCTGCAGTGCTGATAAATCAGTTATTCTCTGGGATGTGACCACCGGTCAGCCTTTAAGACGATACCGCGGTCACGCTAGCTCAGTTACTAGAGTTAAGTACAATGAGGAGTCGACTATGGCTGTATCCGGCTCTGTAGACAACACAGTCGCCTTCTGGGATGTTCTAAGCCGCCGCCAAGAGCCTGTGCAAGTTTTAAAAGACGCAAAAGACACTATAACCTCAATACAAGTGACGGACTATGAAGTGATAACATGCTCTGTCGATTCCCATGTAAGACGTTATGATATGAGGGTAGGAAAAATGTTTTCAGACTATATAGGACATATTATAACCTATGGGAGCTTAACTCATGATGGTCAGTGTTATATTTTAAGTTGTGCTGATAGTACAGTTAAGTTATTTGACAAAGATGCTGGCGAATTACTAAATACATTCACTGGGCATGAGAGCAAAGACTTTTTACTAGAAAATGCAGTTAACGCTAAAGACAGCCATATAATCTCTGGTTCGGCGACTGGGGAAATATTTTTCTGGGACTTAATTAGTAGTAGTGTGACTTGCAAGTTGGTTCATAGTAAAAATAAGCCAGTAGTATCTTTAAGTCACCATCCTACGGAAGATTACCTACTGACAGCTTGTGAAGATGAAATAATATTATGGGGTGATGTCTTACTTCCATAAAATATATTGTAAAAATATATATCTTTTAAAATAAAATCTTTGTAGTTATTTTTGATTTATTTCTCTTAAGTTTTACAACATTGAAATAGACTAAAAGAACAAAAAACAATTTTAAATATTAATCAGTTTAAAATAATACAAAGCCAATACAACATTAAATAATCAACATAATCAAAATAAGTTATATCTTGTCAAAGCAATACATTTTCAAATACTTTTGTTTTATTTATTATTAAAATCATGCTTAATCAAGTTCAACCTTGCAAATTAATTAATTAAGATAATCATTCTTTAGGTAATTTCATTTTTTACTGGTTTTCATTAACATGTAGTTTCATGTGGTGTTTAAAACTGTCCTTAATAGATTATGTGTTTCCATATGCCTTTTTAAGCTATAGGCTTTTCCAAATTCTTTTCCACAAACTGTGCAAGTGTGAGTGCTTTCTGTATGTGTTTTGAAATGAGTAATACGTTCATCTTCATAAGTTTTATCTTTATGCAGACTTAAATGTTTATATAATTGATTCTTTGTTCTAAAAATTCCCTGGCAATATTTACATATATGTTTTTTTTTATGTCTTTCTAAATATAATAAATATTGAGTTTCATACCCACATATGTCACATTTATATTTTTCGTCACTATGTGTCTGTATATGTCTATTTAAGGAACGGTTTCTTGCAGTCTTATAGTCACAAATAGTGCAAGCTTTGTAATTATTTTTCGAATCATGTACTTTAATATCATGGTTGATGAATTCTGATTTTGTGACAAAGCCTGCTTCACATATTGGACATGAATATTTTTTTAACTTATTAAAGTTTGTAGCAACATCTTGCATTACTGAATCTTTGAAGCTTTTTCGATTAGATTGCCCACAGTTGATTTTATAATCAATTTCAAAATCATTCGTATCAATATTATCTTTTTTTGGCTCTTTCCAAATGTTAGCTACAGTGTAAAGTTCACTCTCATAATGTATATTTTGTGCAAGTTCCATTGACTCGTTTTGTAAGATATAATCTTTAGCATCAACTACAGTGTCAGTATCAATCTGCATCTTCTGTGATGTGGATTCTCGTTCGTCATCTGATTCATTTATAAATGAAAATCCCTTGACATGTTGCACTGGTATTGTTGTATTTTGTTCACCATCTTCCAATTCATATTTAACTGTTGAAAAGCATTTGTCAGAGTTTTCTGGTATTTGTATCCCTTGTTCATCATCTGGTTCACCATTGTTTAGCTTCATTTCTGGTATATGTGTATCTTGTACATCTTCTGGTCCTGTTTCTGTTTCTGGTTTAACTGTTGGAAAACATTTCACCATCTTAATTTCTGGTTGTGTATTTTGTTCGTTTTCAGGCTCGCGTTTAGCTGTTGGAAAATAATTGACTTTAACTATTGCAGTAGTATTTAATGGTCTTAATACTGTTTTAGATATGACAAAATTTTGATAGGTATCAAAATTTTGTTGTGTTTTTTTTACATGTATTTTTTTCATTCAGCAAGGTATATTTAGCCATGTTCGAAGTGGTCTAGCAGGACAAATTCTGCCCTGCTAGGCCGAATGGCGCTTTCAAAATCAAATTCTTTTGAAAATGGAACTCTGAGCTACAGAATTTCCCTCTCTACCCAACTGAGCTACCGAGCCATAATTGGCCACGATTTTTTTAAGAATCTCAACAACTGTACTAAAGTTAATGCAGAACAAACTATCAAATATACAAAAAAAACTTCGAAACGAAGGAACTAGCAGGTAGCCAGATGACAGACGTTAAATGTAAGTGCACTTCGCTACGCTCCGCTTTTTCGATAAAAAGTAAAAAATAACAAAAATATATATCACCTAGTGGTTTCTCGAAGGTAGAGGAATGGTAGCGTCGCAGGTCTATGTTCAGCTCGTTGGCGAATTCGCTGCCGTAGAATACCAGCAACTCCGTGAAGCGAGGGATTATTTTAATTGTCCTAAAGAAATAATTTATTATTAATTAAAAATAAACTAAACTTGCATGGAGCAGATGAAATAAACATTACGTCCTTGGATGTAATCACCTCCAATGATTGATGACATCTGCCAGGCGCCTGGATCATGTAATACCTGGACTTTGTATTTTCTTCGCATTAGCTTACCTGATACTCACAACCTTCGATGATATGGAAATAGTAAAACTAAGTGTACGCCATTAAGTCCCGTTTTAGTCAAAAGAGTGAAAATCGTGAGTTTTGTACACAGTGAAAAAAAAAGCACCAAACCCTAAATATTTTTCTTACACATTGATTTAGATACTTACTCAATATTTTGTAAGAAATTTAAGATGATAAGCCTTTAAATCTCGTTCGAGATCTCGAAAATATTAATCTCGTCGAGATTTGCAAAACCGAGATCTCGTGCCATCGAGATTGAATCTCAGAAATTCGCGAGGTCTCGCGAGATTGAGATAGCATTGCCTATAGACAGAGAGCTAGCCACGTCAGATATGACACAATAATGAGAGCAACGAAACCGTCTAGTCAGTTTGCTATACTATGCTTATTTCTAAATCTGGACATCTATTACTATTTTCAAATTCAAAAATTTTGCTATTCTGTCACTCTGACCTCCACCCATTAAAAGCTGCCAGATGCCCGGATCTAGCAATAAGGATATTAAGCATTGTTGTGTCATATCCAGGGATCGGAAATTCGGATGCTTTTACAATTAGAAAATTCCCGGAAAAAGCTCAGCAAGTATGGAGTCGACTTATTAAAAATATTATTTTAATTATTTAAGTTCCGGGATTCCGGGATTTTATAAAACATCAGGAAATACTGATAACTGTCAAAATAACTGCAAAAATAAATATGAACAATAAGATTGATGTTAAAGAATACTGTAGGTACTGTTAGTTGAACAAGCCACATATTTTGTAAATAGAAACAACTAAAATATGTTATTTAAATACTTTAATACGTATGTGTATATGTATTTCAATTTCCGGTATTCCGAGAAATCCCGGGAAATTTATTAGCAAATTAAAATTGAGTCCGCCTCCATACTACTCAATTACAACACGGTGTAGGTACTGAGGCCGAAGTTTAGGTATAAAAGCATCCGAATTTCCGATCCCTAGTAATATCTGACGTGGCCAGCTCTTAGTCCACTAGTGAATACTCGCCTGTAGTATAGTTTTTCTTTATACTGGAAAGCGAGCAGATTTTGCTCGCTATAGTGTCTAGAGCAGTTGACGTATCGCATCCAGTTTGATCTGTTCGGGTCGCGTGCGTCCAGACTATGTATCGGTTTGCGGTTGTGGTCAAAAATCTAAAGGTAAAACATTTCTTAACTAAATTAATAACGCTTCCTAGCCCAGTCGGTAGTGACCCTGCCTATCAAGCAGGAGGTCTCGGGTTCGAATCCTGGTCAGGGCATTTAATTGTGTTTATCACAGATATTTGTTTCTGAGTTATGGATCTTTTCTATGTATTTAAGTATTTGTCCATATTTATCTATTATAGACATCGTCGTCTGGTACTCATAACACAAGCCTTATTGAGCTTACTGTGGGACTAGGTTGATTTGTGATTCAAAAACAGTCATTACAAAAATAGACACAAATTATGCCTAAAGATTCCTATATTACTACGTAAACATTTTATTTAGTTATTAATTAATTAATTGTGTACTAAGCAGAAACGTTTGCAAGCAAAATTTCAATTTTATAATTGAAAAGAAAAATGGAAAAATTCACCGCGTCAAGTAAGACTTGCTACGCGCGTAGATGTCGCTACGCGTCTCCCTCTGACGTAAGCAATGAAGGAACTGATGGAAATATTCTCCGAGGTTGAGTAAGCGCCGATAGCTCAGTTGGTCAGAGCGATCGGACCGGTGTTCCGAAAAGTCACAAGTTCGAGTCTTGCTCGACGGTGAATTTTTCTTATCTTTCATTTATAAAATTTCTTAACAAATCTTAAATTATAGGAAAGCTTCACTGCCGCTGTAACTGAGCTACCAAGACTTACTCGTTGATTGCGAAGGTAGCTCAGTTGCTAGAGTAGTGTATTATTTTATCTGTGCCGGTGTCTCAAGTTCGAGTCTCACCCGAGGCACTGAATTTTTCAATGAGAATAAATCCCCACAGATTGCATACTTACAGTACTTTTTATTTTTTTAAAGCACCATTTACTTGAATATGAATGTGACATATCCAGCCATTTTTTTTGCGATCACGGTGCCATCTGCGCAAAGGGTCGTTTAGAAAATTATGTGATCATATTTGGCCTATTTTTGACCACCCCTCCCCCTTGGTGATATTTAGTGATTTTAACGCAACCCCCCCTGCCACAAGATCACGTGATAATAATGATGCGGGTACCCTTAGACGCTAAGCAAGTCAAATGTCGTTTCTACTGTATTGCGTATATGTTCAAGATGCTATCTCTCAAAACAGACCTCGTAAAAATCTACTAATCAAAGCCCGGATGACGGGAGCAAATGTGCACTTTTTTTCTAGTGCTTAATTAAATATCGACTATTCTATCGACATCCATACCTACGAACAATTTTTGAATCCGAAATTTATTGATAATAAGTTATGAGAAAAGTATCTATTTAAAAGAACTGTCACTTTTATTTTATTATTACGATCATTCCCATGAGTATGATAATATTGATAATAATTATAGTATGTAATTAGTTAACTGAAATAATATATAATGTAAGCTTACCTAGGTACCTGATGTAATATTGTGTAACAACCTGACATGTAAGATAATGAGTTTGATCAATACATTTCTGATAAAAAAAATTGTTCGTATGAATGTCGATAGAAGAGTCGATATTTAATTAAGCACTAATAAAAGTGCATTTTTGCTCCCGTCATCCGGGCTTTGCTAATCACTTTAATATAAAAAAATAGAGCGGATTATTTGATCTGATTAAATTTTTGAGTAATATCAGGGGGGTTTCACTAGCAGTTTAGGTACATTTGGCCGGCGCGCCTCCCGGGGAGTCGTATAGCAGTGGGCTGCCGCTCGGCTCGCACGATAGTCGTGTTAGTGGCGCTCGCGCAAAATTTAAAATACACAATGGCTTCGAAACCTATTTCGATCTAATCCGTATAAAATATGTATTTACGGATGTCTGAATAAACGGAAGAACAAGGAAGCAGAAATAACATTTTTAAATTCCGGATGATATTGAAAGGTCCCAAAGTCCTAACTTAGTAATAGTTAAAATAAACATCCTTAATTTATTGAATATCGGTTGCCCAGAAATAATATTAGGAACTGACCGACATATTTTCAAAGGAATACGGCTGTGGCATTACTACTTCCGTGAGAATCAGACATAATCTCTATAAAAAAATCTATCTCCGGATAAAAATTTCGTGTTTACATAATCAACGTTTGTAATTCCTACATATTTATCTAACAATAATAAATCAGTAGGTATAGGTACAAAAACTTGTCAAGTGCCAACCCCGTGCCGACGCTCACAGCTCGGTCATAAAACTGCGGCGCGCAAAGAAGATTCACGGTTCGTGCGCGGTTATAAGTTTCAATTTTGCTTGCAGGCGGCGAGTATAGGTATAATTTTATACCTAAATCTGACTTTTGTTAAGGAGTGAATTTTCTGTACGGTAGTACTATTAGTTATTCTGTGGTAATATTGTTGTTTTTAACTTTCCCGCTTTGAAAAAAATACCACGTGATATCTAATCTGATCCCCCTAAACGAACACATGATGTCTGGACGACCCCAAAGCTCATAATTTGTTGTAGTTATTCTAGTAAAGTGAGAGGTCGATTAAAATGAACAACTCTGTGATATAGACATATAACATACCTGCCAACAATAGGAGGAGGTCACTGTACCAGTCTTCAGCCCCCGGTAGGGACCGAAACGCACCCCTTTAGGCAGCGTTCGGGTGCTAAACACGCCTATCCCTGCGTCTGTCATAGTCCAAAATGTCACGCACACGCCAAAGTTATTGTTTGCAAATAATTCAAATATTATACCTTTAAGCTTCAATTAGACGGTACAATAGTTTGTTATTAATACTTATTAAATCAAATACAAACATTGAAAAAATAATCAACCCAGCAGGACTTGAACCTGCATCGATACGCCTTGTCGGGGTTCGATCGCTTTACCAATTAAGCTAAGGGTCAAGTTACTAAGTTGACGAAATGTTCAATGCCTTCAATCGTCTTTTTGCATTTATAGGGTACAATTTCATTTCAGTTACATTGTTGTTTTCGATTGATCGATTGAATTGTACCTCAAGACGCTACAATGTAGGTATATAAAATTGCATTCAAGTTCTGGCACCGTGTAATTCAGGCTTTACTTGAAATTGTGAAGGTTACTAACATAGAGAAATAAGTAAACTTAGAGTGTTCATTCAACACAACTGGTTAATAGCCCGAAAGCTTGATGGCATGTTGTTGGTGGCATGATAATGACTAAGGGAACGGAAGGAGGAGCGGGCAGTGGACTAAGAGCTGGCCACGTCAGATATGACACAATAATGAGAGCAACAAAACCCGTCTGGTTTGATTGCTTTACTATCCTTATTGCTATATGGGTGCTTACTGGCAGCTTTTAATGGGTGGCCAGAGTGACAGACTAGCAAAATTTTTTATTTGGAAAATAGTAATACCAAAATAGGTAAAAACTGCCGAAGTTGTCTCAGTTATAAAAGACAGGGCCTATATTTTAACAATAGAACAAAACATATTGCGTATTATTTATAAAATGTCTCATAATATTGCATCAAACCCAGAACTCTAGGATTGGTTTTCATGGAGTGGTTTGCATTTTTTGACCTCCACCACTTTACAGCTGCCAGATCTAGAAATAAGAATAGTATAGCAAACTGACTAGAGGGGTTTCGTTGCTCTCATTATTGTGTCATATCTGACGTGGCTAGCTATCTACAGGGGACATAAATACCAAGTTTTACAACTGGCACCCTATTAACACCCCCTGCCCGCTCCTCCCTCAGTCCCCTTAGTCGTCACGCCTGCAGAGCAGAGTTACACAAAGAGTGTCATAATACCTTATTGACATAAAATGACGGACGACTGAATACACTCATTTTTTTTTTATACCACGACGGTGGCAAACAAGCATACGGCCCGCCTGATGGTAAGCAGCTACCGTAGCCTATGGACGCCTGCAACTCCAAAGTAGTCACATGCGCGTTGCCGACCCTTTACAAAAAGGAGGATTCACTGTGTTGACGACTAAAGGAACAAGAAGGTCCCTCATCGTCAACACACTGGGTCCTCTTTGAGCTCTTACAGTGGCCAAAACTGGGGCATTTGCCCTTCTTTTTTTTTAAATGGAATATTGGCCTGAGACATTGTTAGGCACGTGCATATTACTTAGGTATAACCAACTCATACCATGGTCTTGTAGGGTAAACTACCTTGCTTTTATCATCCTTGTTTGCCTCGTGGGGTAAACTACCCTATTTATGTCGGCACCCAATCAAATGGTAGGAAAAGCTATTATATACTTATATAGATGTCATATACAAAGGAAAAAGTGACCTAGACCTCCGGTGACCAGGGCTGGCCAAAATATTATCTTTATTTTCGTGAGTTTTTTTACAAGAGGGCCCAATACTTTTCCAGTAAAAAATAGGAATCATCATCATCATATCAGCCGAAAGACATCACTGCTGAACATAGGCCTCCCCCAAAGAGTGCTTCAATGACCAGTCTTGCGCCATCCGCATCCAGCGGACTCCCGCGACCTGCGCCTTCCACTTCGTGGTCGCCTCTCGAGAACCTTTCCGCCCCAACGACCACCGGTTCTACGAGCAATGTGCCCCGCCCACTGCCACTTTAGTTTAGCGATTCGGAGGGCTATATCGGTTACTTTGGTTCTGCTGCGAATGACCTCATTTCTGATGCGATCACGCAGAGAGACTCCGGACATAGCCCTTTGGGTGACTTTGAGCCTTCTTATGAGGCCCATAGTAAGCGACCACGTTTCAGTTCCACATGTCATCACTGGAAATAGGAATATATTGAAGGTATAATTAGATACACGTACCTGGTATTGTAGAAGGAGCTAAGTGCAGAAAGCTGCGGGGGATGGTGAGGGCTGCCCGCGGGACGAGGGGAGGGACCCCCGTTGGAGAGGGCACCTGTAATACATCGGGTATTTAAGCAGGGTTCTGTACCTCAAAAGGAAATATTTTTTTGTAAAAACGCCATTGACATTGTGGCGCTGGATTGGACATGTTTTGCGAAGGCCAAATAACCACCTACCCAAGCAAGGGCTGACTTGGCAAGTCCCTGGAAAAAGGGGGCAAGGTTGCCCCCCACTCACTCATACCACCTGGAATCGCACAATAGGCATGGTGAATTTTTTTCATGTATGGTATCAATCGATTCGTTTTGTTGTGAGGATCAAATGTCTATATCCGGCCAATAATTGCGTTAAAGCAACACAAAACTCAGAAATGAGACTTAAAGTCCGAGATTTGCATTTGTTTCTCAAAACGCTCCTAACAAAATGACGTGTAAAAGTGACGTCACGATCACATAGTCGCCCTGTTTAAAGTATGGAAAAAATATGAAATAGCAATTTTTACAGTGAAATGTTGCGTTTATGTATATGGTTGCTGTACAATTTATTTTCCTCCTCCTATCCACTAAATTTTATTGCATAATTCAACATGTGTCATCATGCCTATTGAGGAGGCTGCATGAACTGGCCAAGGAAAGTTATAAAAACCCTACTGAATAATTTCCTACAAGGTGGTAGTTTCAAAAAGAAAACTAGGTACCGGATAGAAATGGAATCGATTGACATAAAAAAAATAGATGAAAAAAAAAACTTTTTTCATTTTCATACAAATTGTATGGGGAAAGTTTTTTTCGATTTATGGCTTTTCTAGCCGGAAATTTATTTTTGGTCCCATACAAGCTTTTGATCCTGGACAGGAATGGGATCGATTGGCATCAAAAAAAAAGTTTGTCAAAAATGACCATTTTCTCGCAACCTGTAGGTATGTTTTTTCCAAAATCTGTAAACGCCAATCTTCATTAATTTGAAATCGAAGGAAGGTCTCCTAAGATCATTTTCGCCTAGCAACACGGGACCTGGTAGCTGCCCTCATTGACCCAAAATCTATTTCCACCCTGTATACACCGTGGGCTGAACCCGACAGATCTTAACCACGAATTTCTAAGACCAAAAGAAGGAAAAAATATTATGTGACTAGGTCAATTTCGCCAAAAATAAATAAATTTATTTTTCCTTTTTTTTTCCATTTTTTGAATGTTTATTGCACATGAAAAGCAAATGTTATTAATAAAATTATGGCCTAAAACAAATTGGTAAATTTTTTTAAAAAAAATTTAGTTTTCCTTGTCACTGTGATGTCTGTCAATAAGGACGTGTAAACTATGTCCAATAGTGGCAACAACGCCATTAGAAAGGCGTTTTGTGATGAGTTATAATAAAAAGTGTATTTTTTTTAAATTGGTAATAACTCTGAAACTAGGCGTATTCCAGAAAAGTTTATACGACATTTTAGTATCTAAATATGATCAGGAATACACTGTTAAAATCTGTCTAGTTTTATGGGCCCACGGTGTATAGAGCGCCACAGTCTCAGAACTTTTTGAAGCGCTGGTGGCTTGGCGGTAAGAAGTCAGACTTTCAATCCGAAGGTCTCGGGTTCAAACCCCGGCTCGTACTGAGCATTTCAGAACAAAAAGCTGGGACAACTGCTAGGAGGAAGAAGGAAGTCTAATAACTTTTTAAGGCTTTAAGTCTGAACGAAAGCAACCCAAAGTTACCGTGTAGTAATAGTAAGGCTATCAATTGAAAGAATTGAACGTGTTCAACGTAAATTTATAAAATTTCTATGTTTCAAAACTAAATATCCTTATGACTCTGCAACTATCTATTTGTAAAAAACATCTCCTGATACCACTTAATAAACGGCGGGAAATAGCTGATATAAATTATATTCTTAATATCACTACTGGTTTGGTAGATAGTCCTGAATTACTTTCCAACCTCTCCTTTAATACCCCCACTCGTTGTAAAAGGTACTATCCTCCTATATCCATTAAGTTTTCATCGTCCAATTATAGACGGAACAGTTTCTTGTCGCGTGCGAGTAGAGCATGAACAGCCTGGCAAACGAATTAGACATCGATGTATTTAACTGTAAGATACCTGAAAATAGATGTCATATACTTCAGAAAAAGTGACCAAACCCTCCGGTGTCCGAGGCCAGATATGAACTGGCGTCTTCAGCTTTCGCGGCTGACGTCCTGACCACTAGACCACCCGGTCGCGGCGGAACTTGACAAATTTTCTCATGTATATGCAATTTCTGAATTTGAAACGGCTAGGCGCCGTTGACCATACTCTAAGGGCATGCGCAGTACGTGCTTGCACCTCCTATCCGAATCACTTACGTGATTCTGGTATAGCGAGAGAGATGGTGCTGCCATCTATGAATCTTGAAGAAAATCAAATTATTTTGTTCAATATTTTTTGATTTGCAATTTTTAAGTAGTTACACTACTATATATAAACTGAAAATAGATGTCATATACTTCAGAAAAAGTGACCAAACCCTCCGGTGTCCGAGGCCAGATATGAACTGGCGTCTTCAGCTTTCGCGGCTGACGTCCTGACCACTAGACCACCCGGTCGCGGCGGAACTTGACAAATTTTCTCATGTATATGCAATTTCTGAATTTGAAACGGCTAGGCGCCGTTGACCGACGTATCAGTTTATATATAGTAGTGTAACTACTTAAAAATTGCAAATCAAAAAATATTGAACAAAATAATTTGATTTTCTTCAAGATTGTAAGATACCTGTTATTAGACACAATATGACGTTAAAATGTTTTGATTGAGAATGCTTAAAAATATTTGTTCACAAACGTCGGGTGCTTTGTCCTGCTTAGCAAAGGATTTTATTTTTATTGTAATTCAGCTCGTCACTAGGTGTTTGAAATTTGCCACGCCTGGTTTATACCTAATAATTGATTGTTTTCTTATATTGTGTGTTGCTGTGTTCGCGTTGTCACTTTTTATTTAAGTAAAACTTGAATGTAATAATCTGTAGCTATAAGTGTGATCATGTAATTGGCTTTCCATCTCTTATTAATTAGTGCTATTTTGTTTCGATAGCTGTTGGATCTCCGTAACGTAAAAAAATAAATAAATTACTAGATGGCGCTGAGGGCAGAGTAATCTGCCCTACATTATACGGTAACTGAATGGTCTCGTTCAGATGGCGCTTGAGACTTGGAGCCCCAAAAAATTCTTAGACTGTTTTACTCTATATATCTATACTCTCTGGTATAATAATATTGTCTTTGGTAATAGTATACATACCTGTTCGTCCGGAATAACTAGAAGCGGCCCATGGATCGAACAGTATTCGTAAACGTAGTCGCCACAGTCCGAGCAAACTAAATTAGAATAGTACTGTTAATTAAAACTGTGTCGACCGTCTAGTGGCGCCCTCATTGGGAGCATTATATTTCCTAATAAACGAATCGATTTATGTATAATCCCTCAGTGTTAAGTTGTAGTTCTACTGATTACGCAACTTTTGATCTGTGTCACATAGTTTCATTTTGCGTATGTTTTGCTTCATTACCTAAACCGCAAATGGTGGCCACTTTTTCCGTTTAGGTGATGAAGCCAAAAGTAAGTAATATATATAAAACTGTATCACATAGATCATAAGTTGCGGAATTAGTAGGACTACAATTTAACTTGATGGATTATACAGTAATTGATTAGTTTATTAGGAAATACAATCCCCCAATGAGGGCGCCACTGGACGGTCGACGCAGTAATGTTTGTTCAGTTTTGTTTTTAAAGTTATCTTTATTATTTTAGGTTGTCGATAAAGCCCTAGTATCATAAAAATCATTCAGAAATAAACCTTTATCTACACTCATATTGTAAGTTCTCTAAAACGTGTTCGAAAACGGTAGGCAATGGCTAGCATTACCACGACCGATTTTACTATGATAAGCTTTTTATCTGTGGCAGTAACGTAATTTTAACTTTACACGCTCAACTATTGATATGTTATGAGTTTTCATAACATAATGTACACCTGCACCCTCCCGCGCTACCGCCGACAGCCCGACACGCGCCCGCGCGACCGCCGGCACAATCGAGTTGGCCATGGCGGTGCAATGGCGGCCATTCTATGGTTTCCGAATACGGCATTTAGAATAAATAATAGAAGTGTAGATAAAGCAGTGTATGCAACTGTACGTAATTAGGCCTTAAAACACTCGTGTGATGTTATTATGAAACTCACCTGCGGCTCGTTTCATAAAACCACACTCATGTTTTAAGGACCCTTATTACGTAACAGTTACATAAACTACTATTTCAACAACGGACCAAGAGTTATCCTTTAGTTTCAAAACGCCACATTGTAAGGCATAGCTTTTGTTTAATATTTATCTGCATCATTGATTTATTCAAAATAGTTCAAACAAAATGTTACGGTAATTATGTATTCATATTAAGTTTCGTTATTTTTAATACATTTTTGTGTTTCGTATTTTACCTCATCAAACAAGTGTTAGAAATATCGATAACGAATTAACGACCGATAGGTAATAATAATAACGTTATCTTCTAAAAATAAACATTGTAATTGCTAAGTATTAATAACACAGGATTTGATTTGAATTAAGTAAACATACAAACATAATTTATTTATTGTATTGTAAATTAACCTAAGTATCTATATAAAAACGTAACTTACAAACATAATCGTCGAAACTAGGCTCCTCTGGTTCGAAATAAGAAACACAGTTAAGATTTCGCTTTGAACGACTCATTTTAAAACCCCATCTAATGTTTAGTTTTGTTTGTAAAAATAATGGACGACCTTTAAAATATGAAAATGTGAACTTCGTTTCCGCGCCAATTTTTTCATTTAACTTTTTTTAGGGTGCGTTCAGAAACAAGTAAAACTACAAAACTTAGCAATATGTCGATTTATAAAAAAACAGAATAGTCTGGACAGGTTCTGTTTTCTTCAATCATAGACAGAGAGAATCATACTGTACTCTTTTTTACGCTAGTATCCTTGCTACTAAAAAAGGGATGAGTTTATAGCTTATTACTTCCACTGTTACTGGCGTTACTGCACTTTTTGGCCAGCCAGACTATGATAATAGATATAATCCGATCACGATTTAGGTTGTGTGCGCTATAATATTTAGGTCAGTTTTTGAACGGGTATTAGACATAGCAATTTGTAGAGCCCAATCTGTCAGGTTGGTTGGTGTAATATGAGTTAGGGAGCTGAAGGAGGGGCAGGGTACACAACATATTGGGCCCTACAAATTGCTGCCTAATACCGGTTTTACTCTTTGTGCAGGTAGGAGTCTCTTTCCAAATTCTTTTGTTAGATGGAAATATATTTGCGCTTTATAGAAAGGCACCCGACAGTTAATTTAAAAAAATCGGATTTTTTTTAAAATATTTCATTCATGATCATGTTTACAAGTCCTTCAGCCGAACGGAACTGAACGCATGCAAATGTCGCCTGTGCCTTTTTCACGGCCAATTAATTGTGATGGCATGCTTCAGGTTAAAAACTAAAGATTATTGGTTCCAAATGATGGTACCGAACAAAATTTTACACTATCCATGGTGAGGAAAAAACCTGTATCTCTATCGCTCTTGCAATATTGGAGGAGAAGAGACAGAGTTACGATTTTGGGTGCATAATAAAACACGTACTAGTACATAATATTTATTTCGCCTTAAAAAGTTTCCGTTCTTTGGCTTTCTGTCGCTTCTGCACATGCGTTTGGATGTGACGAATGAGATGCTCTCGACTCTGAAAAAAAAAAAGTATTAAGCGTTCAAGTACTTAGCAGAATTCAGCTACCATAGACAAACATCAGCCAGGAGACGGATATCCGACTGATTATTGTCTATGGCCATAAAAAAAATCATCTACCGTAGACAAATTTCCCACTTCCAGCTCATTTTGCTCTAAGATAGCTGTATTCCGGTCAAATGCGTGATGCGCCTAGGCGCCAAGCAAACGTCCGTTACCCGGTCCGGTTGCCTGATTCGGATAAGCTCCGCGCACGTCTGGTTGATGTATTTTGACCTGACCTGACGTTAGGTTTGAAACCTTACGCGTATAACCTTGTATGTTATGTGCGGGTCCAGAGCTCTGGTAACTAAGAGACATGCGCCTTCAGGTGACCTGATTCGGTAACCGTATCCGACAACCTGACACGAAAACCGAACGTTGGCCATATCATATCATTACTATATTAGGTTTAGAGAATTTAACCAACCGGAGTCGCCATTGACAGGCGTTCCCTCTGCCAAAAACATATGACCAGTGGTCATACACATGTATGGACTGACGTTTATCTGACGTAGCTATTTGTACGTTACGTACGAATAGCCATACATTTGACGTTCCCCTCCCCCGCAAAAATCGGCACACTTTTTTTGTATAGAAAATGACAGACATGGCTACTCCATCCGGGTTGAATTCTCCAAGATATTAATTATAGGGGCAAGGTAACAAGAACCCCAAGACCGAACGGGATGGTCTCAGAGAACATTCAGTAGGTATGACATAAAGCTTTTTTCCACTGGATTTTTACGAATCCAGGTCGATAGATTGGGGGGGATACCCTTACTCACAGTATAGACGCGGCCACAGTAGTCGCATATCCTGTCCGTTGACTTCAGCCGCTGCTTCTTATGTATATTGCGGTGCTGTTTCATCTCCGCTTCCACTGCGAATTCCTGTAAATTTTTGAAGTGAAAACTTCTTTAGCGGCGCTGTGCACTTTTTGTGATAGGGAAAAAATGTCAAACTCGCGTCAGGGTCACGTGACCGACAGATTCGACAGGGTCACGTGACCGACAGATTCGACAGGTTCAGTGTTGCCAATTTAGCACTTTTGGGGCTAAATTTAGCACTATTTAGACTGACTTAGCCCTAATTTTTTATTCATAATTTCATTCGCCCAAGACATAATGAATGGACTGTTAAAATTCAAAATTTTAAAGCAACCTCACATCGTTTAAACAAAATTAACATGCATTCGGCTTACGCGATCATGAAACACTGTCTTTTCGTTCCAAAATTTACCTATATTCTTCGCGGATCCCACCTTTGGAAACACCCTATATTGCTTTTAAATTTGGATTCTATAATTTTGGACACCCTCACTTCCGTATTTAACATATCTTTTGGCGAGTTAACATGGACCCAGGCCACCCTACCCATTAGGTTTGGCGGCCTGGGTATCCGCAAAATTTCGAGTATAGCTCTTCCTGCTTTCTTGGCCTCGGTTCATGGCGCTCAGATCCTCATTGGGAAAATTTTAGCCCCATCCATTGGGGTCCTAGAGGCTGCGCACTGTGCCGAGGCCAAGAACGTATGGTCACTCACATGCCCTACAACAGACTTTCCGGATAACCTCGGTTCGCAGAGGCAATGGGACGAGCCCCTCTGCAGACTGACAAGGAACCAGCTCCTGGAATTAGCAACCAGTCCGATAGACCGGGCTCGTCTCATTGCGTCAGCTGAATGGGAGGCTGGTCTGTGGCTGCAGGCACTTCCATCTACAACGATTGGAACATTGCTGGACAACACCACTTTCCGTCTGGCCACATGTCTAAGGATAGGGGCATCGACTAACTTACCGCACCGCTGTATATGCGGGGTAATGGTGAACAATCTTGGTCACCACGGCCTGTCATGTCAGCGAAGCGCAGGCAGGATCCCACGACACGCCAGCATTAACGACGTCATCCGTCGGGCCCTTGTCAGAGCCAAGGTGCCTGCGATCCTTGAGCCAAACGGACTGATGATAGAGGATAGCAAGCGGCCCGACGGGATGACGCTGGTGCCCTGGAGTATGGGTAGGCCGCTTGTATGGGACGCTACGTGTGTAGATACCTTGGCGCCGACCCATATCCCGGGCACCAAAGTTGCTGCTGGTGCAGCTGCGTCCGAGGCTAAAATCCTCAAACGTCGCAAATATGCTGCCCTAGGAGGGAGTTACTTATTTGCGGCGTTTGGGGTAGAAACCCTTGGACCGTGGGGTCCAAATGCACGACGCCTCTATAAGGAAATATCGACCCGACTTATAGAGGCGTCTGGTGACCAGAGGGCTGGTCACTATTTCGCCCAGCGGATAAGCATTGCTATCCAGCGGGGCAATGCGGCCAGCCTTCTGGGCACCCTACCCAGAGACAGCGGTGCAGACCTCGGCCAAATTTTTTATTTATAAGTTTTATATATTCATTATAAGTTTTTTTTTTAATGTTTTTATTTTCTTTGTAAATTGTTTTGCGAAAATAAACGATATGAATGGACTTAGTATCCTTAACAGTACCAGGGTCACATAAGACGTTAGTAGGCGATTTGTAATACGATCGCCACAGTGCTAAGCAGGATTGACCGGCCCAGCTAGGTTCGCAAATGTGATGAATACAGTACAGACTAGGGTCGCATGGCACAATAGGAGTTCATTTGGATAATTTGATAATTTTTGCATCCTATCAACTAATAGTAGGAGAGCCCATGACACTGAACCTAGTTCGATAAGTTTCCTATATGAGACATGGATATATATAATTTAATTAGACGCGTCTTTAATGGGGGAACAGGAAATGCAGATGCTGCAATGCAAAAAAAAATGGTGGCGTATTTTTTTTTTTTTTTTGAAAAATATTAATAACCCGGTTTCTAGTACGATAAGTCTCCTAGATTTCCTTTGTTCCTCGAAGCAGGGGTGGGGTAGGGCTACACGATAATGCGGTGCTGCAAGCCCCCGTGCGTAGCCTTGTCAGTGGCAGCAGCATCAAAAGATTGTAGATGTATGAAAAAACAAAGCGCCTGATCTTTTAAAATATTAAATCATTTTAATAACGTAACATCTTGTTGCAGTTCAGGCGCTATGTTTAGGTTACATAACATCTTGTTTTTGTTATAAAAAGATCAGGCGTTATGTTAATTATGGTTTTATAAAAAAAGAAGCTTCCCAGATAATGAATGCTGAAAATGCGGATAGACGCTCGTTCGATAAGTTATAGCCTGATGGGCTCTCTCGTGCTCACTTCAACTATTTATTTATCTAGTCTAGTATAGTCGATAGCAGTTAGATCTCGAGAAAGTAGGAAATCTCGGTTCTTATTTATTTTGGCGTAACATTGTAATTTGGAGCAAACGATCGGTTCGCGACGCGTAAAATCGACTGCGTATGGCAGTGGATTGATCGCATCGCGAAATGATACGCAGTACTCGCTAATTGGACAGTAAGGCCGTGGCTGGTTGACGCCGGTTGCGGCCAAGTGCGTGTCGGACCACGCATAATGGCGGCTTCCGTACCTTCAACAGAATAAGGAAAAATAATAATCAAAAGGTTGTATCTGCCTTTGGAAGAGGGTTTTAGGAGATAACTCGAGCATGCTTTAACCGTTAATGTTTGAAACCATTTTTGTTGAAAGAATATGCAAAGTTCCTTACATTTTTTCATATTTTTTGGAACTCTAGTTCAAACGAAGCCCTGTGCAGTCAGTTCGTATTGCACAGGGCGGCTCCTCATCACTTCGGGAGTCTAAATACCGCGAGCCATCCGGTTGCCTCGCGGTCACTGAAACTAAAACTACGCGTCATTGCTCTGAATATATGTGACTGCGTGAGTTGCTCAGCATTAAGATATCGATTGTATTTAATAAGTACCTATAAAGGATGTGTTACCTTTCTATATAATGTTTGGTAATGTGTGTATATGGTATGAACAGATCTTTATAAAAAATTACAGGATCACATAAATCATAGCAGGTCGCCCAAGACATAATGAATGAATGAACTTAGTTTACCGATAAAGCAAGTTGCAAGCTTAGTCGGTCGGAGCAATCCTTAACAGTACCAGGGTCACATAAGACGTTAGTAGTAGATGTGTAATACGATCGCCACAGTGAGCTAGCAGGATTGACCCGCCCAGCTAGGTTCACAAATGTGATGAATACAGTACAGACTAGGGTCGCATGTCACAATAAGAGTTAGTCATTTATTGGAACGAAGTTTCTTATCGGACGATTCACCGATGGGCGGCTAGGCGAAAAAAGGTCACGTGACCGTCACCTAAACGCGACACAAAGCCATACGAACCCCTTTATAGGGTAAATAACGCGAAATGATACGTAGTACGTGCTAATTGAACAGTAAGGCTGTGGATGGTTGACGCCGGTTGCGGCCAAGTACATGTCGGACCACGCGTAATGGCGGGTTCCGTACCTTCAACAGATTAAGGAAAAATAATCAAAAGGTTGTATCTGCCTTTGGAAGAGGGTTTTAGGAGAAAACTCGAGCATGATTTAACCGTTAATGTTCAAAACCATTCGAAAGAATATGCAAAGATTCCTTATTTTTTTTTTCATATTTTTGGAACTCTGGTTCAAAAGTTACAGCCCCCCCTATACAATGTTTTAGACGGAATAATTATTTCTGAAAATATTTACTTCATTATAAAATATGTTTAAAAAAGCTCAATGTTATTTCTGAAGACCTATCGATTGATGTGCAACATGTTGATTTTTGGTAAAAAAAATGTTTTTGGCAATTAGTTACATGCATAAGTACATGGACTTAAATATTATTTCAGCAATTTTATTACAATACTAAGTATGGCATACAAACTACAACTAATGTTCAAATTTTGTTAAGATACGTTTAGCAGTTTCCGAGTAAAATGGCTGAAAAAATAATAGTAATAGCTCTGAAGTGTTAAATTTTTAATTAATTAATATAAATTGTCATGTTTGTGTACGATAGCGCAATAAATGAATATTGTATTTTACCACATAAATTATAGTACTTTTATACTGCTAATTAAAGCAATTCGTGCAAATTTATTTCCTAACCATTCCAAAATATAAAAGTTTTCACTTCTGCCGGCACCCCCGGAGTGCACCCCGTTGTTTTTTTTAGATAAGTGTCCTCATACAGATAAGCATAACACCACACAAAAATATACTCTTCTGTCACATCACTTAAAGGACCCATTTCAGCATAATGGTTAGTTTAAAATTAAGACACTTCTATAAATCTCTAAGGATACAAGTTATAAGTATATATTATCATTGTCAAGAGGGCGCTATTATTCTCATTTATATGGCAATAGTTCAGTATAGTCTAAAAGTACATTATTGTCTATGGTATAATGTCATCTTGATTTGTTTACCTGTCAGCTCTGATGTTAATTTGTAAATGTTTCGTAGCGAAATAGTTTCATTTCCCGAGCGTTTTATTTCCAGCAGTTTATTACGTACATTATTTACAATGTTTTGATCTTGATTATGAATAGTTTTGGGCATTTCTTGACATTTATTATTTAATATTCAATACTTTACTGTTATTCAAGTAAACCGCAACAATGACACTGACAACAGCGTCAAACCATCAATAAAATTATTGCCAGTGTAAGAAATTAGTTCCAATGAAATTCCGCAACATGGCGCATGATCATATATTTCTGGTCAGGCTTTATATATATTAGCGTTCCGTAGTCAACAGATGCAAACGCAAACAAACGTTCCCGAATCGCGCGTCGACGGCGCGTTTTAGGCCCTTACTGGAGAAATATGTGTTTGGGGGATAGGTTAAAAAACGCTAAAGAACATAACGTGAAATATGGAACCTTCGGGCAGTCGGGGCATCGGAAGGTCTCCTTAGGGTGGTCGCTGAACTGCACGTGCATACGCAGGTGAGTCGCCGTCGCGAACTTCATGCCGCAGTGGGTGCACGCTATCCTGCAAAATTAGGAAGACGATTTAAAATGAAGAAATTCAAGATAGCGGCAGGTTTATGCAATTTTTACTTCGGATTCTTATTAAGGGCGAACTTCATGTCGCAGTGCGTGGTGTCGGGTTTCGCCCGACTTAATATACTGTAAAGGTTTACCTTTACAACCTCTCTGGCACGGTGTTATTTTAAATTAGGAAACAGCTAGTTGATATCTCTGTGATTAATTAAATAAAAATAAAAAACATCTATTATAAGAGCTATCGGATAATCATTTATTGTTACCCTGACAAGTGTTATACCAGAAGAGCTATACGCCAAAAAGATACTGTAAAGGTTGACTACCTTTACAACCTCTCTTCAATACCCCAATTACGAGTGGTTAAAGCAATAGGATCTCTTGGGTGATATTATTCTTTTTCGTCTCATTCCATCACCCATGACTGTATTTACTAGAAATTTGTAAAATATCTATGCAAAAATAACACAAATGGCGTCGGACAAGTTAAACGGATTGACCGATGTAGAGGATTTTATTATCCAATTAAAATCATGTTTTTTTTGTTCTATGATTTAAGGTGTGTGTATACTAACTACCCCCCTACGTGTACTAACTTGCGCTGGGGCTGGTGCGCCGTACTGTACAACACGTGCGCGTTGTACGCGCGCGTGCCTTGAATTACACACCGCACTGCGCGAGCATGTGCTTAACGAATGCAGCGCAGTCCGTATACGTGATGGACAGGGTTCGAAATTATCAAGATAATTACGCTTCTTGATAATTATCGGATAATTATTGGATAATTATCACCAGTATAAGAAATTCATTTGTTATATTGTTTCATAAGAAATTCCGATGTTATATTGTTTCATAACAAATTCTAACAAAAAATAAATAAATACAAATACATTTTTAATTTTTTTTTTATAATAATTTTTGTCGAATAAAGTTTACTTTCACGAGCGAAATTTTTTATCATTGATAATAAATAATAATAAAAATAATAAATACTCTTTATTGCACACCTCATACAGTTACAAGCACAAATTTTACAATTAGATAAATTTAGGTAGAGGTAACAACAGGCGGTCTTATCGCTAATGAGCGATTTCTTCCAGACAACCTTTGGGTAGTGGAGACTAGAGAAAAACAATAAGCAGTAGGTGGTGCATAGAAACAAAAGAGACGAAATAGATAACACAGCACATTCATATGAATATACATACTTAAATAAATACAAAATAAACATACATATACGTACATATATACATATATAATACACACAATAAGAAACAACAGTGTCAACTTAAAAACCTAAGGAAGAGATAAATAGTATTCCTTAAGTTGCGATTTAAAGCTACCAATAGATTGCGCGCGTTTTATGTTGAGAGGGAGAGAATTCCACAAACGAACGGCCTGGAACGTAAATGAGCAATTATAAAATTTGGAAGATGAAGATGGCACTTTTAGGAACAATTTTTGAGAGGATCTAATAGAATTAAGATAAGAGAAACGCTCTTTGAGGTAGCGGGGAGTTGCAGGGTTAAAAAGTATAGAAAAGAGTAAAGAAAGTATGTGAGAGTTACGGCGGTGACGGATAGGGAGCCATTTGAGTTGAGAACGAAAACTAGAAACATGGTCGAATTTGCGTAATCCGAAAATGAACCGAATGCAGGCATTTTGAATACGCTCAAGCTTATTAAGTTGCTCCTCGGTTAGGTCTAAATAGGAGATATCTGCATAATCAAGAATGGGGAGAAGTAACGACTGAGCAAGCGCAATTTTAGTAGCAATTGGCAGGAAATTCCGGAGCCGTCTGAGAGACCCTATGGCAGCAAACATCTTCCTGCTCACTTCACTCACCTGAGGCACCCATGATAGACAACGATCCATGATTACGCCAAGATTTTTCACTTGGTTGGAAAAAGGAATTTGGATACCATCGAAGACTATCGGAGGGAGCCTGAGAAAGTCAATTTTGGAGATTTGTTTAGCGCTACCCATCACAATTACCTGTGACTTTAGGGAGTTTACTTTTAAACCGTAATTTTGACTCCAATTTGATATGCGGAGCAGATCAAGCTTCGAGGCTTCTATAACTGAATTGAGATCGCTATGCATACCCTGCGAATATATTTGAAGGTCGTCGGCATAGAGGTGATACGAAGAGGAGAGATCAAGAGTTATGGAATTAATGAAGATAGAAAATAAAAGAGGAGACAGCACACCACCCTGTGGAACACCAGCTGATGTGCTGCACCAGGAAGAACACGAAGAATCTAGTTTTATTCTTTGCCGACGACCAACCAAATAGCTGCGGAACCAGTCAATCGCTGCAGCCGATATGTTAAGAGACTGTAAGAACGCGAGCAAAATGTCAAAATCGACCGTGTTAAAGGCATTACTGAAATCTAGAAGTGCAAGAACTGTAAGCTTCTGGTCATTCATACCCAAACGGATGTCATCGGTAACCTTGACAAGAGCCGAGGTAGTACTGTGGCCCGGACGAAAACCAGATTGAAATGGGTTTAGGAGGTCATTTCTATTCAGGAAGGAAGTTAGTTGCTGATGCACTAGCCGTTCGAGGACTTTGGATAGGAAAGGAAGAATGGAGATGGGGCGATAGTCAGAGAAGGAACTGGGGTTGGATTTTTTGGGTAAAGGAATAATATTGGCATCCTTCCACAGACTGGGAAAAGTACTTGATGAAATGGAAAAATTCAGAATACCGGTGATAATAGGAACAAACAAATCAAGGAGAGGGAGTATCATATTTCGGCTAACACAGTCAACACCAACGGCGTTAGAAGTGATATTCAATATACCCTTCCTAACATCACTCTCACAGAAAGGGCTAAAATAGAAAGAAGAGAAATCTAAGGCAGGAAGTGATGAAAGATGATGAAGTGAGTTAGATTTCTTAGGACTTTTGATAATTATCCTTTCGAACCCTGGTGATGGAGTAGTGCACGCGATTTGAATGTCGGGTTTCGCCCGACTTAATATACCATGATTTTTTGTTTTATGATTTAAGATGTGTATAGAGCACCGCGTGTACTAACTTGCGCTGGTGCTGGTGCGCAGTACTATAGAGCACGTGCGCGTTGTACGCGTGCCACGACTTGAACTGCACGCCGCACTGCGCGCACGCCGCGCGCGCCGCCGCCGCGCCGTGCGCGCGCATGTGCGTCACGAACGCCGCGCAGTCCGTGTACGTGACGGAGCAGTGCACGCAGCGGTACAGACGCTTGTTGTGGAGTACGCTGACGAGTAAAGCGACGGGTTTGTTCATAATTAAACAAATTAATTTAATATTTAGTTAAAAATAAAAAATAACCGACTTTACTTAGACTAGACTAGACTTTACCAAGAGGAAATGCCAGAGCACTGTAATAGTACATTACTTACCAAGGACTGTAAAAGAAAGAAAGCCCGAAATCGCAGGCATTTGGGACCCGAGCCGCAGGCGAGGGTTGTAAATATGCGATAGAGGGCTTTCTTTTTTACTGCCCGCGGTGAGTACACAATTGTGTACGTAAAATTTTACGTCTCCACCTGGCCATAATGCGGTAATACTCACATTATGGCCAGGTGTGACGTAAAAATTATATAAATCACTATAGGTGTGCCTATAAAATTTGAAGAGTTGCCTCGATTTCTCCAGGATCCCATCATCAGATCCTGACCTGATGACAATGGTACCAACTGTAAAGTATCTTTCACGCAAAAAATAATTTTCCAAATCAGGCCAGGTCTTCGAATAATCGGTAAACATACATATATACATTAAAAAAAAGCAAAAACAAAGATCCCGACGAATTAAAACCTCCGACTTCGAAATCTTGAAGATGGATTTATTTAGTCATCCCTTTAAGTCAAATCCTACAAAACATTAGTAGTGACAGGTACAACCTATTCTAGCGGTATCTGGCCAAACTGTTGACAGCTGCTTCCTCATTTGCTATAAATATATTTTAACCTGCCACAACACTTACGCCATATGTCTTGTGAGGCTGGGCCGCGTGGCTAGCACCACTCCGCAGTCTTTACACGTAAACCGCTTGTGATGCTGCCTCTTGTGCTTTCTGAACTTTTGTGGAGAGCTGAAAGGCAAAAAAATATATATTGAGTAGACGGTAAAGCACAGCCACATTTGGGCCATTTAACTTTTCGTTATACATAAGTTTTGACACTTTTTCGTAAAATGCATATTTTAGAATACTTGGCCATTACTTTCATTTGCTGTTTTGTGATAGAGAAAGAGGCTTAATTAGGTTATCTTATCAATCCCGACAGCTTAATTTAATAATAACAACTGTAAATATTCTAATCTCAGTGGTCCTCGCTGCAGTGGTCCTTGATTGTCTCCCGATTTGTATGAAAATAAGGCATTTACCACCGTGTTACCATCTTTTTACGTTAATCAATATTAACATGAATTTTGGTTAACAAATTCGTAGTATTTGATTGAGGTACAATTTGGGAATACAATTTCATACACAAAATTCAATGTCTATAATACTGTTTTCCCGCAATAGATTAATGGTCATGAAAAAGTAGAATGAGCCAATTGAGAAAATTAGTGGCAACACACACTTGAGCGGAATTTGGCTATCATAGACAATAATCAGCCGGAAGTCGATAATTTATCTATAATAGTAGAATGTTTGTATGGAGCCCATAGACAAAATTGAGCCGGAAGTTGGGTTTTGCATCTTCCGACTGATTTCTGTCTGTGATAAATGAATTCAAACCTTTGATTCGATCACCGTTTACATGGCTAGCGAATAAACAAGATGTTTGCGATAACGGGGTTAATACCTACCAGTGTCGGGCTACTCGGGCTTGACCCGACTATACAGCCTTGGCCAGAAGTGTTGAGCATAGCTCTTTTTAGGGTCCGTAGTCAACTAGGAACCCTTGTAGTTTCGCCATGTCTGCCCGTCCGTCCGTCCGCGGATAATCTCAGTGACCGTTAGCACTAGAAAGCTTAAATTTGGTACTAATATGTATATCAATCACGCCGACCAAGTGGTAAAATAAAAAGTGGAAAAAATGTTTTATTGGGGTACCTCCCCTATACGTAAAGTGGGGAGTGATTTTTTTTTTCATTTCAACCCTAACGTGTGATATATTGTTGGATAGGTATTTAAAAATGAATAGGGGTTTACTAAAATCATTTTTTGATTTTCGGAAATAATCGCTCCAGAAGTAAAAAAAAATGTGTCCCCCCCCCCCCTCTAACTTTTGAACCATAAGTTTTAAAAATATGAAAAAAAATTCAAAAGTAGAACTTTATAAAAACTTACTAGGAAAATTATTTTGAACTTGATAGGTTTAATAGTTTTTGAAAAAAATTTACAAAATAATTTCTGAACTAAGTTTGTAATTTAACCGTATAAGCAGATGTTTATTGTATTTGTAATTTCTACAAAATCACAATGAAATGACGTGCTTTCAAATAAAGTAAAAACGGTGAAAATCGGTTCACGCAATAAAGAATTATCCCATAAAAATCCTCTTCCATACTTTAAGCTCGCGCGCAATAGTTTACTTAATTTGCCGATAGATGTCGCTGTAGGTGGAACGCTCATATCATATCCTACATGGCGGTGTTATTTTAACTCTTAAGTGGGGACACTTTCTGTGACGGACGGAAAACTACGGAACCCTACACTGAGCGTGGCCCGACACGCTCTTGGCCGGTTTTTTGTTTACAATTTTGATGTTAAGTATTAATTACCTATCATAACAATGTACGATGACGTAAAATGTTATATCTTATTGATATATCTAGAAAACTTCACTTAATAACACTTTCAAGGTACCTATAAAATATGAAAACTGGAGGTCCCAAAAATGCGAATTTAGGATGGTGCGAAAAATTGCAAATATTCTATACAGTTACTACACTTCAACAAAACATGCCTGTTTAGTTTGAATTCATTGATAAAATAACTTCAAAAAAGATAGAAACGCCGGTCTAAACTTTCGAGTTTTGTATGAAAATCGCAAGGGCGCTCAACACTTCTGGCCAAGGCTGTAGTATAAGCGCGTCGCGGGCGCCCATATGGACTAAGAGCTGGCTACGTCAAATATGACACAATAACGAGAGTAATGAAATCTGACTAGTTAGATTCCTGTACCATCCTTATTGATAGATCCGGGCATTTGGCAGCTTTTAATGGGTGGAGGTCAGAGTGACAGACCAACAAAAAATTTCAGTTGAAAAAAAGTAATACGAAAATAGGTGAAAACTGGCGAAATTGTGTCATTTATAGTGTAATAGGTACAGAATCACCCAACAACAGCTGACTCAGCTGGCTTCACAGCCCACCCAAGGCGAATAGAAAATTAAATAAAAAACAACGTTCATTTTCCTAATGTAATATGATACGCTACAACCATATACGGAATATTATAAAAATCATTTCTATTTTCTGTGACCTCGGCCTTGATCAGTGTATTAACCTAAACTAAGAACAAAGGATTGTGTACCTATATAAAGCGATCTATTTTCCAAGATTAAACAGTTATTATCCACACGTTAAGCGTTTCACTTACCTAACACTCGTCCCATTACCATAATAGAGAGCAGGGCCTATATTGTAACATTAGGACAAAAAACATAGTGTATTATTGCGGAAACAAAAACAGTAGGCGACTAACTATAAATATAATATTTGAAGAGTTCCCTCAATTTCTCTTTGATCCCATCATCAGATACTGACCTGATGACATTGGGACCAACTGTGAAGTATACTCTTTCGAACGATCCCGACAAATTGTGAATCTCCTCTTTCGAAATCTTGAAGTCGGTTGAAAATGATATTGAGAAATCTGTTATTAATATGTGATTTATGTCATATGGATCTATGTTATTTTTTCGATGGTTTCGCCGCACTGACTCAATAGTGTAGAGACACTCGCTGCAGCGGAGACAGGAGTCAAGGTGCAAGGTGTCGTAGCATCTGTACCGGGCGTGGCATTCTGTACATTCTACAGACTTTAACTATAAACTAAGACTTTAACTCCGAGGCTATCCAAGAAGTACCTTGTACTAACAAGGTACTTCTTGGATAGCCTCGGAGTCATACTCACTCGGTAGTGTAGAGGTACTCGCTGCAGCGGAGACAGGAGTCGCCGTGCCGCTTCTTGTAGTGGTGCAAGGTATCTTCATAGCGACTGTACCGGGCGTCGCATTCTGTACATTCTACAGACTTTTATAGTACAAGGTAGTTCTTGGATAGCCTCGCAGTTATAATCACTCGGTAGTGTAGAGGCACTCGCTGCAGCGGAGACAGGAGTCGCCGTGCCGCTTCTTGTAGTGGTGCAAGGTGTCATAGCGACTATACCGCGCGTGGCATTCTGTACATTCTACAGACTTTATAGTACAAAGTAGTTCTTGGATAGCCTCGCAGTTATACTCACTCGGTAGTGTAGAGGCACTCGCTGCAGCGGAGACAGGAGTCGCCGTGCCGCTTCTTGTAGTGGTGCAAGGTGTCGTAGCGACTATACCGCGCGTCGCAATCTGTACATTCTACAGACTTTATAGTACAAGGTAGTTCTTGGATAGCCTCGCAGTTATACTCACTCGGTAGTGTAGAGACACTCGCTGCAGCGGAGACAGGAGTCGCCGTGCCGCTTCTTGTAGTGGTGCCAGGTGTCGTAGCGACTATACCGCGCGTCGCATTCTGTACATTCTACAGACTTTATAGTACAAGGTAGTTCTTGGATAGCCTCGCAGTTATACTCACTCGGTAGTGTAGAGACACTCGCTGCAGCGGAGACAGGAGTCGCCGTGCCGCTTCTTGTAGTGGTGCAAGGTGTCGTCATAGCGACTGTAGCGCGCGTCGCATTCTGTACACTCGTACCTGTACGACAAAAGATTCATTGGTTGTGGGGGTCAAAATCATTTTAAGAGGTGCGTTATGCGTCTTTCCGTCAAACCGCCAAAGAAAATGTATGGAATACGAAGACCTACTGCGTTAAGGACGCGATAGATGGCGCTAGTTCGTTTGCCTGAATTACGGAAACGCGTTTTTATATATAGACATTGTCAGTCCAAGTATTATCGAACGAGCGGAGCGTAAGCGAGGTGAAGTTCTTACAGACAACTTCGGACACAACGGAACTGTCAGCTAGCTACCTAGACGTCTGTGCATTTCGATGGCTTTTTGATTTTAAATAGTTGTTCCGCGATAACTTCAGTAACGTTTTTCTGATCTATATGAAATTTGTTGGGGTTGTAGTAGAGCTCAATACAATTTGAGAGTTCGTTCATGAGCATGATCGATCAAGGGGTTATGGAGCTAGAAGGCTCGAAAAAATCATCATTAGGGTCTTCTTATATTGGTCAACTCGTTCGCACGGATATCGCGAGTTCTCAGTTCGAGGCCGACTACGAGTTATGGTCCTTAATTTATATTTACTTTTTGATAGATAGATAGATTGATTTATTATTCGAAAAGTATACATTGATTTATACAGTGCCCTGCAAAACTGTTTCCACAGTTTGTCTGCAGGTGAGATAGTTAATAACTAGTTATTCTACTGTTATGCTAATGTTATTTATTGGCATAGGTACTTAAGCGACATCCTGTTGTGATACAGGTGTCACCTAAGCGTATCCAGTAGGTGTTTCTTTAGCTGTTTTTTAAATTTCAATTTGTCAGGCTGGTGTCTTATCTTATACGGTAGGTTATTCAGATAGTACGGTAATCTTTTGTTTATGGTTCGGTCACCGAAATAATTTTGTACTCGTGGCACCTCATATTTGCCAGCAGACATTGATTTTGTGCTATGCGAGTGGTCGATCAGTACTAGGTTATGCGCTCGATTGCTATGGTTATTTACTGTAAGGAGATATTTGTGTTTTAAGCTAATTGGTAAGATTTTGCAGATTTTGAATAATTTCGAGTAATTATCTTTACAGCTGGTTTTCGTTTTATTATTTACCAGTAATTTTAAGAATCTTATCTGTAATGTTTCTAGTTTGAAGACTTGACATACTTTTTTAAATTATTTCCTTCAAAAACCTAAAGAGATTCCTAGGTTTATTTTGACCACAGAAAATACATTAAGCTAGAATTAACAAATGCTCGCACTTCGCGTGTAATTTATTCGCATTACAGTTAGACAAAATAACGAACTCATGACTTTTTAACTCTACCAGATAAATCGGTAAAATAGAAAAAGTATTAGTAGTAAAACAGTTTATTATACAAAAAAAAAATTAACAAAAAAGTACCGACTTAACTTAGCCTCCACCTTTCCAAAAGCAAATGCTCGAGCTGCTGTAAAAAATACTCAAATCACTATAGGTGTGCCTATAATAGTTAAAGAGTCGATTTCTCCACGATCCCGTCATCAGATCCTGGTCGCATTGTCATCACAATGGGACCAACTGTGAAGTTTTACTCTTTCAAACAAAAAAAGAAGTTTCCAAATCAGTTCAGCCGTTTTCGAATGATCGGTGAACACGGTGAACAAAAAAACAGAGATCCCGACAAATTGAGAACCTCCTCCTTCGAAGTCTTGAAGTTGGTTGAAAATGGGCCTTCATGCATTCGAAGTATTGCGTTACCTTGTGAGGTGTCGGAACATGTGAGCTGCCAGGCTCCCAGGCGGATGGAGGACAGCCAAACATACATCGCACGTCACGCTGCCCACCTTCTGCAAAAAAACTCGGTAGCTTAGTTGGTAGAGCGGCGGACTGGTATCCCGGAGTCGCGAGTTCAAGTTTTTTTTCATTACACTTATTATACAACGACAGTAGCAAACAAGCATACGGTCCGCCTGATAAGGAGCTTCCGTAGCCTATAGACGCCTGCAACTCCAGAGGTGTCACATGCGCGTTGCCGACCCTTATATAAAGGAGCATTCACTGTGTTGACGGCTAAAGGGACAAGTAGATCCCCCGTCGTCAACACACTACATGCTCTTTGAACTTATAAAGTGCCATTACACGTAGGTGTAGCGTGTAGCGGTAGTTATAGTAATAGCTTAATCCCTGCGCAGTTATGGATTTTATCTACACCAATATCATAAATCCTCTATTCCGCGTTCGGAAACCGGATGTAAGTACCACCATTATTGCAACCAGTAACGTAACAGCTCTGACGATGTGGTAAAAACGTATGAAAATCAATTACCCGTCGTCGACAGTATCCATTGGTCACGTGACGAACGTCAGAACTGTCAGACGTACTATTCGTTTGCTCCGTGTAATTTGCGTTAAAAATTGTTAAAAAGTTTATGTACATACTCAGTTGGTGTATAATTAGAGACTTAGCATCAGTGGCTAACGAAGTTAATAGTGGTAGTGCGTAAACATTAACGTATCATAAATAAAACAGTTTTAAAATTTAAGTGTATTCACCTAACCGGACATTATAACAATCGATCGTGCGGGTCAGCTGACCGGCTGTCAGCGAATCAGCTGCTAGTATCTGCGCGCGCGCAATAAGTGTGTCAGTGATAGCCGTCGTAATTTAGACTTTATTATCAACACATATACAACACTTTGCAATGGCAACCTGTGCGGGATGTCAAACTACACTGATCGTTGAACGATTTTTAAACTGTATTAACTGCCAAAAACTGTTTTGTGATCTCTGCGCGAACGTTTCCCTAGACTATTTGCGGATGGTTGCTGAACATAAGTATCCGTGGACGTGTGTGGAATGTAAAAGTGTCGAACCTCGGACAGGCAACATAAACACATCGGTGCGAGGCGCTCACGACAATGTAACTATGCACCGGGGCGCCGCCCGCCCTCGGGTCGCAGCGACTAGTGAGCCTGATAACTCCGCCATGGATATGTCTTTCACAGACAATCAGCAACTTAACGATACTACCAGGTCTGAGTCCGCCGTCCAGCAGCTAGTGGCGGAATTTCGTCTATTTCGCGAGGAAATCCGGACGATGAATTACAATATCCAAGCTCTCCGTGAAACAATGTCAAGCATATCGTTAAGGATTGACAGCTGTGATGGACGCATGGATAATTTATGTGCCCGTGTGGACGCTCTGGAGAGCAAGGCCGTACATACGACCGAACATAGTAATTGTTCATTGTTAGAAACCATCGACCAGCTAAAAATGGAGTTGAATGACCGCGACCAGGACTTATTACATAATGATATAGAGATATCTAGTGTGCCAGAGCATCAGGGCGAAAACACAATGCACATAGTCACTACCTTAGGACTGAAGCTCGGTGTCACGCTGACTGAGCACGACATAGTCGATGCCACTCGCGTGGGTCGCCCGTCGCGGCTGGAGGAAGGCGCCCAAGGACCGGCGTCCCGCCCACGACCACTGGTGGTGCGGCTGGCGCGCCGCGCCGTGCGCGACCGGCTGCTGCAGGCGGCGCGAGTACGCCGCGGCGCGACCACGGAGGGCACCGGCCTGCCGGGCCCCGACTGCAGCTTTTATATCAACGAGCGGCTGACTTCCTTCAATCGACGATTGTTCCAAAAGGCGAGGCAGCTCAAGGAACACCACGGCTGGCGTTATCTATGGACCCGCGATGGTAGGATTTACGCACGCCAACGTCCTGGTACGGAGTCACCGCGACATCGCATACGAACGGAATTGGATTTGAGCAGTGGCGGTACTTCCATACAAGCCCAAAAGCCGGGCTTGCCCTAGTTGCCTCACCGAAATTACGTATTTTAATCGTCGCGCTAAATAACCCGTATTAATTATTTCGAGTGAGCTGTTTATAATTTTTGCCACAAGCAACAAAGTGTCGCCACTGCCGCGCAAACGACTGAGGCAAACGAAACTAAACGTAGCACATGCTCTTGTCCCGCTCGCACTCACCACCGCCGCCGCCTTGCAAGCGGCATACAAGCGGGCATTCATTTCGCCTATACAAATCGCCCTATTGGTGTCTGCACAACGAGCAACAATTTTTGCCCGGTGTACCTATAGCAAAATACGGCGATTTAAAACCAGCTTTTCGGTGTGAAGTTGGCCGCATGCCGTAAGATCGCGCGACGCAAGTGAGCGTTAACGGACAACTTCAAGTGTATTATATTACAAAAGTCGAATTTGATATGCAAATTAATTGTTTGAGCAAGTCAATGTGAATTGAATGGTATTGTGGTGAGGTGAGGTTACGACTTAGTAAAAGTGCTTAATTCTTTTGTAAAACTTGTAAAAGTGTTAAAATTACTTATTAATAATGGATGAAGCCGTTCCTTGTGACTGTTTGAGGTACGTCCAAGTGTTGATCATGGCAAATCAACAAAGGCAAGGTAAAATCTCTGAAGTTTGTTCAAAATCAATGTGTCGTTAAACCTAATACCCGGCTTGTGTTATTTGTAGGCATGTCTCAGATAAACCAGTTGCATAAGCGAAAATTTAGTAGGGCTGCTTACAAAATACACTAGGCTAGATTGTTAGTTGTTTTCATTCTAAATAACTTATATTGCTGTTGTAGCATATTTTTTTCGAAAGATGATGACATTTTGAGTATATAAAAATTGAATAGTTAGTACGAAATCATGTCTTTAAGCTTGCCCTACTCCAAACCTCTGGGCACGCTACTGGATTTGAGCCGTGTTTTTGGTACACTCGATATTTGATCGTTTGTATAAAAAATGTTTTGTTGTATTTGATTTTATATGTTTTATGATATGTAACGTTCACTGTTTGTTCTACAGAAGTCTTATGTTGATTTTGTCACTGGAATGCGCTGCAGCAATAAAAACTATCGGAGGTCATCAAAAACATTATAATAGATGGTACTCTGTAATATGCTATTACATCAACACAATTAATGCACTTTATAACACTATTATTCTCATAGAACACTCAAATAACCCGACTCGATCGCTCTTAAACACATATTTGTCTATTTCAAGTAGAATTCAATCAAATTTAGAGGTTACACAGCCGCGTTGTCCTGTATTATATTACTATACTCGCCAGGTATTATTTGGTATAATTTGTGATAGGCACTAAAACCAAATTCCTAAAGTTAGGTCTTTTTAACGCGGGTTCACTGGCAACTGGACATGATGACTTTCTAATTGCAATGGACAAATTTGACGCCGATATAGTCGCGATAAACGAATCATGGATCAGACAGGGGCAGTCAAAACGCGCACCGCTCGTCCCTGGATATAAATTTATGAACGCTCCGCGTCCCAGTGTCATGCGCGGAGGCCGCGGTGGCGGGGTAGGCTTCTATATCAGAGATAGCGTGCGCGCACGCCGAACTACCCACCCTGTTGCAAATATTGAACAACTATGGATATCTGTGACAATTAATCGATGTAGTTTTATTATAGGTACAGCGTACCGTCCAAATTGGATCAATGCGGACTTATTTTTTGATTCTTTAACAGAATCATCTGTAACATTCTTTTCTAAGTATGATTATGTAGTTTTACTGGGGGATTTCAATATAAATATTTTGGACACAACTAATAGTAATACCACCAAACTCACCTGCTTTCTTAACTATTTAGATCTGGTACAAGTTGTATCAGAACCTACCCATTACTCCGTCAACAATGAAACACTTATAGATGTTATATGCACTAATGCTCCTATCAATGATGTGTGCGTCTCAAATATCACGGGTTCTCTCGGTCATTGCATGGTAATAGCGACTATTCCAATTAAACGACCCAAAACACAACCAAAAACTATTACTTATAGGCCAATAAAAAATATGAATATTACCGACTTTGACAATGACCTTCAGTCTATTAATTGGGAATCCATATTAAGTTCTCCTTCTGTGGAGAGAATGGTGGAAAAATTCAATATTTTAATGCTTTCTCTATTTGATAAGCACGCACCAGTCAAGTCCGTCACTATTCGTCACAATCATAGCTTACCTTGGATTACTGATACTATTAGGATTATGATTGAGAAGCGCAATGAGGCTTATTTAAGATATAGAGAGTCAAAATCAGAAGGTACCAAAAATATTATAATGATTTGAAAAAACTTGTAAAACAGAGTATATTTAACGAAAAACAAGCTTACTATAATCACCACATAAATTCACAGCAAAAAGATTCTAAAACATAATGGAAGAATCTCAAGAAAACTGTTCTATCTGACTCGAATAATCGAGACCGGCTTCCTGATCGCTTTAATGATCCTAATAGAATCAACGATAATTTTTTGAATGTGCCTGGTATTGATAGTGTTTCGTTACCTACAGTATTAGATTTTGAATGCGACCAATTCGGTGATTCTATTTTCAGCCTTAAAGCAGTAGAGGAACACCAAGTGGCTAAATATATAATATCTATTAATACAAATGCAATAGGTATTGATTCTATCAGTAGAGATATGGTTGTGCTGACTCTTCCGCGCACATTGCCAGTAATTACGGGCATTATCAACAGGTCCATTTTGACTGGCGAGGTACCAGCTATATGGAAATCGGCGCTAGTAACTCCATTGCCGAAGGTAGATAATCCATTGGAACTAAAAGACCTTCGACCAATAAGTATACTGCCCTTCCTTTCTAAAATTTTAGAAAAAGCTGTGAATGACCAATTACATGAATATGTAGAGATTAACAGTATTTTGCCTCAAGTGCAGTCAGGTTTTCGCAAGGGAATGGGGACGATAACTGCTTTAATTGATGTGGTCGATAATATTCTGTACGACCAAAGCTCTGGAATGGGTACCTGTTTAGTGTTATTGGACTTTTCTCGCGCTTTCGATTGTATAAATATTAGTCTGCTACTCTCTAAACTGCGTTATTATGGAATAGACTTTAAATCATTGGCCTGGTTCAATAGTTACCTCAATGGCCGCACGCAATCTGTTAGAATTTCAAAGGAAGATGGCAGTCAACTGGTATCTAACGCTAGGTTGTTAACACGAGGAGTCCCCCAGGGTTCTATTCTGGGACCTTTGCTATTTATAATGTTCAGTGCAGATATAATAAAAAAGATTAGGCACTGTAAATACCATTTATACGCAGATGACGTGCAATTATACCTTTCAGCCCGTCCTTGCGACATCACCGAGATGAATAAACGAAGACCTTGAAAGTATCTCCACCTGGGCTGATGATAACGGTTTACTGCTAAATCCTCACAAGTCAAAGTTTATGATATTAGGTACAAAATGTCAAATATCTAAAATCTTAGACATAAACCCACAAGTAACTATTAGAAATTCACTGATAGAACGTGTTGAGGAGGCTAGGAACCTCGGATTAGTGATGGATAGTCAGCTTAGGTTCGAAAAGCACGTGGGGGAGTTGGTGAGATCCTGTTTTTACCGCTTGAAGGTTTTGTACCAAATAAGAAGCTTGTTAAGTGAGAAAGTAAGGGCAATTTTATGTGAGTCACTCATCCTCTCCAAATTAAATTACGGGGATATAATTTATGGGCCACGTTTACAAGCGAAAACTCGCCGTCTCATACAGCGAGTCCAAAACGCTTGCTACCGCTTTTGTTATCCAATCCCACCCAGAAGTTACATCACGCCGTACTTAAATAAAGCTTCTATATTAAATATGTCTTCTAGGAGACATTTGCATCTTGCAAGCCTATTGTTTGGTGTTTTAAATGACAAAAAGCCCAGTTACCATTTCTCAAAAATACAAATTTCATCTTTTCACAAACGATATGGCACTAGATCTACTCGACGCTGCCTTTTGGAAGTACATCCACACAGAACTGTTGCTTTTACAGGCTGTTTTCGGTATCTCGCAACCAAGTGTTGGAACAATATCCCCCCACCTGTCAGGCGCCTTAAAACAAAGGCAACCTTTAAATACCATTTAAAAAAAGTACTAATAAATAAGCAAATAACAGGTATTCCACACGGATACTTGGTTTCAGATTACCGAATATAGCCTGAATGGAGAATATATGTTTTCTGTTATCTTTTTACACTACCTACACTTACACTACATTACATATCGGTATCAGCATACACCGCATTTTCTTTTTCTTTTTTACACAAGTAGATACATTAAGTTAATCATAGTGAAAATTAAGATATTTATACTTCTATCATACATGTGACGTGGCCTGGGTTCTGGCAGAATACCAGTGCTTCGCCCGTAAGAGTGAAGCGTATTGCTGAGTCAGAACCCTTTTGTATTGCTGCAACGCACACAGAAATCGTTTTTTTTTTGCTTTTGGTTTCATATGTTTAACTATTTTTATAGCTTCTTTCTTTTAAGGATGTAATTTATGTACCTACCTAACTGTGTGTAATAATAATAATAATAATAATAATAAATACTCTTTATTGCACACCTCATACAGTTACAAGCACAAATTTTACAATTAGATGAATTTAGGTAGAGGTAACAACAGGCGGTCTTATCGCTAATGAGCGATTTCTTCCAGACAACCTTTGGGTAGTGGAGACTAGAGAAAAACAATAAGCAGTAGGTGGTGCATAGAAACAAAAGAGACGAAATAGATAACACAGCACATTCATATGAATATACATACTTAAATAAATACAAAATAAACATACATATACGTACATATATACATATATAATACACACAGTAAGAAACAACAGTGTCAACTTAAAAACCTAAGGAAGAGATAAATAGTATTCCTTAAGTTGCGATTTAAAGCTACCAATAGATTGCGCGCGTTTTATGTTGAGAGGGAGAGAATTCCACAAACGAACGGCCTGGAACGTAAATGAGCAGTTATAAAATTTGGAAGATGAAGATGGCACTTTTAGGAGCAATTTTTGAGAGGATCTAATAGAATTAAGATAAGAGAAACGCTCTTTGAGGTAGCGGGGAGTTGCAGGGTTAAAAAGTATAGAAAAGAGTAAAGAAAGTATGTGAGAGTTACGGCGGTGACGGATAGGGAGCCATTTGAGTTGAGAACGAAAACTAGAAACATGGTCGAATTTGCGTAATCCGAAAGTGAACCGAATGCAGGCATTTTGAATACGCTCAAGCTTATTAAGTTGCTCCTCGGTTAGGTCTAAATAGGAGATATCTGCATAATCAAGAATGGGGAGAAGTAACGACTGAGCAAGCGCAATTTTAGTAGCAATTGGCAGGAAATTCCGGAGCCGTCTGAGAGACCCTATGGCAGCAAACATCTTCCTGCTCACTTCACTCACCTGAGGCACCCATGATAGACAACGATCCATGATTACGCCAAGATTTTTCACTTGGTTGGAAAAAGGAATTTGGATACCATCGAAGACTATCGGAGGGAGCCTGAGAAAGTCAATTTTGGAGATTTGTTTAGTGCTACCCATCACAATTACCTGTGACTTTAGGGGGTTTACTTTTAAACCGTAATTTTGACTCCAATTTGGTATGCGGAGCAGATCAAGATTCGTGGCTTCTATAACTGAATTGAGATCGCTATGCATACCCTGCGAATATATTTGAAGGTCGTCGGCATAGAGGTGATACGAAGAGGAGAGATCAAGACTTATGGAATTAATGAAGATAGAAAATAAAAGAGGAGACAGCACACCACCCTGTGGAACACCAGCTGATGTGCTGCACCAAGAAGAACACGAAGAATCTAGTTTTATTCTTTGCCGACGACCAACCAAATAGCTGCGGAACCAGTCAATCGCTGCAGCCGATATGTTAAGAGACTGTAAGAACGCGAGCAAAATTTCAAAACCGACCGTGTTAAAGGCATTACTGAAATCTAGAAGTGCAAGAACTGTAAGCTTCTGGTCATTCATACCCAAACGGATGTCATCGGTAACCTTGACAAGAGCCGAGGTAGTACTATGGCCCGGACGAAAACCAGATTGAAATGGGTTTAGGAGGTCATTTCTATTCAGGAAGGAAGTTAGTTGCTGATGCACTAGCCGTTCGAGGACTTTGGATAGGAAAGGAAGAATGGAGATGAGGCGATAGTCAGAGAAGGAACTGGGGTTGGATTTTTTGGGTAAAGGAATAATATTGGCATCCTTCCACAAACTGGGAAAAGTACTTGATGAAATGGAAAAATTCAGAATACCGGTGATAATAGGAACAAACAAATCAAGGAGAGGGAGTATCATATTTCGGCTAACACAGTCAACACCAACGGCGTTAGAAGTGATATTCAATATACTCTTCCTAACATCACTCTCACAGAAATGGCTAAAATAGAAAGAAGAGAAATCTAAGGCAGGAAGTGATGAAAGATGATGAAGTGAGTTAGATTTCTTAGGACCACTGAAACAGGTGGACGATGAAAAATGCTGGTTAAGCTGGTCAACGCTAATATTGTTTAAATTGGTTGCCTGTTGAGATTTGCCAACTCCGAGACCTTTCAAAAATTTCCACACTTTGGCTGGGTTTCCATCTTCAACAGAACTGTGAATATGACGCCTCTGAGCATCTCGACATATAGTGCTACAGCGATTGCGCAGGGTATGATATTTAAGTTTATTTTTCTCAGAGTTGTTAGCCTTATACTTAGATTTAGATTGATTCTTCCTCTCTATAAGGGCTTTAAGATCCTCAGTGAGCCAAGGAGCAGGGATATGCTTGACTTTTATTGCACGAACAGGAGCATGAGCGTCATAAAGTTGTATGAGGAGCGAATTAAAGAGAGAAACTTGATCGTCTACCGAACCCGCTCGAGCGATACTGCTCCAATCGATTGTTAAAGCGTCATCTCGAAGCTTTTCCACATTTAATCCACTAAAATTGCGCTGCAAAAGAATTTTTGATTTAGATTTGGGAGGACGAATTTTGTAAGAGAGATAGAGCAGATCATGATATGAGAAGGCATCCGCGGAGTATTGTCCAAATTTAGACACATGAGAAGTCGAAGAAACTAAAGTTAAATCAAGAAGAGAAGGCGAGCAATTTGGAAAATAGTGTGTGGCGTCTGAAGGGAGAATAGTTAGATTGCATGCATCTACCAGGGATTTAAGGCGCCGGGATCGACTGTCAACCTTCAGAAGACACGTATTTAGATCTCCCATAAGAATGTGATGATTATAAGAAGGCATAAGGTCTTCGAGAAGTTTCTCAAGAGAATCAAAGTAATTAACGTGAAGGGAGGGGGAATAAAAAACGCCAAGTAAAAGTTTGGGATGAGAGAGGGAAACGTCGAGAAACATATACTCTGCGGCATCAGAAGTAGAAGAACTGGCAGATACATTAACAATTGAATAGGGGATGTAAGAACGAAGGTAAATCGCAACTCCACCGCCACCTCTTCCAAGGCGGTCGTGCCGAATTAAATTGAAACCAGGTAAAGAGTAAGACGTTGAAGGCAAAGCTGGTCTGAGCCACGATTCGGAAATTAAAATAGCATGAATGTTCTTAATGTCAAAAGAGAGTAACCTATCGCTGTAATGTGCAGGAATACTTTGCGCATTTAAATGCACAACGTTAAAATTTTTAGGTACATCATTAAACTGAGATTCCAAGAAGTCGTGAAGCGAAGGAGGCAAACTATGGAAACTGTCTTCACTTACACTATCTAAGGAGGAAAAAGATAAATACTGATCACTGTTATCACTGAAAGGCATCTGAAAAATATATATAAAGTTAAAAATATAATAAGTATATAATAAGTGTATACTAATATTCAATAAATATAAAAATATATACAGTAAAAACTAAACAAAAACTCCACAATCTACCCGCCAGCAGCAAATAAAGAAAGAAATACACTTATAAAGAAACGGAAGTTCAATTTAAAAATACATGTTGGCTTCAGATTCGACAGGCATTAAGTTAAATCACAAAACTAAGGAAATAATTAACTAAGAAAAACGGAACGTAATTTAATAAGGAAATATTTAACTTGGTAAAGCGGACCGCAATTTAACAGTTGGCAACACTATACCTGCCATCCGTCAGTTGGAACTTGGCAAAGTGACATTTAAAGTTAGCAATGAAGTTATTGGAATTAATTTATAATATTTACGGGAGACTATTAAAGAGGGTATACAACAAATAACAGTGATTACACGTCGAAATAGAAAAGCGTCAAGCAGTATAACCCGAACAAATACAGAAGAAAGCTACACTATGTACATACTAAGGCTTCAATTTGGCAGCCGCACGTCTGGGCTTTATCTGTTTCTCCGGTTTCTCGGCTTTGCTGCAATTATCTGCCTTGGGAGGAGCATCTACGCTTGGGGTCGGAGTCACAGGCTGCTCTGGCGCATCCGAAATCGCCTTAAGCTCTGCAAGGCTCACCACACGCCTGCGCACGTCGCTCGCATCCAAGACATGAACAACGCCGTCCCACGTCCAACATCTTCTGACGCCAAACCGCTCCCGATCTGCCATGAAGGTCTGCTGACGTGATTTAGTCAAGAACTCGGCTATCGTTACGCCGGAGCCTTTCAATGCCACCTTACCAAACCACACTTTATCACGGACGGCAGTCTCACAGAACTTCACCACAATAGCCCTGGGTTTGCTGCCTCTGCGACGGCCAAGTCGGTGGCTGCGCCTTATGTCATTTGCAGCCACGTCAGCCTTAACAGCTTTGAGCTGTTCAACTACAAGGGCCGTTGTGTCCTCTTTGTCAGCCTCCGGAACACCATGGATGACCAGCATCTTGCGTCGAGATCGCATTTCTATTTGATCGACCTGTTGAGCGATGAGCTCCACCTGCTTCTGGAGTATATTGAGAGAGTTCAAAACAAATGCTTTGAAGCTAGTGAAGTCCGCCGCTACTGCCTCAATACCGCTCCCAGGGTTGCTTGAGCCCGCTTTGTCCAAATTACTCTGCATCTCAGCCATCCTTGCATTGAAGGTTTCAGTGAGCTCCGCAATTGTCCTTGAATTGAGTTGATGTCCGACATCACAAAACAGAAAAAACTATAGAAACGTAACGTATGCGCGGCGCGTGTGGCAAAGGTAAGAGTAGCAACTCAAACCCTGACCACAGATAGCAGTCAGTTCGTCACGGACGGCACGAGCGGTTAAGCGAGACTGATGTGCATTGAAAAGTATAGAAAAATATACAAATTTGCCTTATTGTGCTATTTTATAGTACAAAAACGAGAGCCGGAGGTCAAATCTTGCCCATTGTGGCATTTCATACCATCGTCAAGTCTTATTTTCATTATTTTTTAAATATTTATTACATATTTCGTTTTGCGGAAAACATTTCTTAATACGTTATAGAAACTTCAACTGTATCTTAAAGAAATAAGGTCGATATCTATTTAGCATAACACTAAATAACTTTCTCGAATGTCTCAACTATCGGCCGCTACGAGGGTTGCTACTTATATATCCGGAAACAAAAAAACAAACAAACGTACACGGCTGAAAATGGTTTTATTGTTTTTCAAAGTATTCCCCTTGATGATCTATGCACTTTTGCATTCGCGTGAACCAATTTTTAAAGCACTTCTGCCACTCCGCCTGAGGTACCTCCATAACGTGTTGTTTGAATGCGTCGACAGCATCTTCAGCGGTCGAAAATCGTTGACCGCGTAATTTATTCTTTATATTTGGAAATAAATGAAAATCGTTGGGTGCCAAGTCAGGGCTGTACGGCGGATGACCCGTTAATTCCACATTTTGACCCTCCAAAAATAGAGTTGTTTCGCGTGACGTATGACAGCTGGCATTGTCATGATGAAGAATGATTCTTCGTCGCTGGTTAGTTTTACGAATTTATTCAAATACTTCCGGTAAGCAAATGGTCGTGTACCACTCTGAATTAACCGTTCTACGGTTTTCTAGTGGCACTGTAGCTACATGGCTATTAATACCGAAGAAGCAGGCCACCATTTGTTTCAATGTACTTTTTGCACGAGTAACTTTCGTAGGGTTCGGCTCATTTTGAAACACCCATACCGTTGATTGTTGCTTCGTTTCGGGATCGTATGCATAGATCCAGGATTCGTCACCTGTATAGATGTTATAAACGGCTTTTGAGTCACCACGGTTATATTTTTTTAACATTTTATTGCACCATTCGACGCGAGCATCTTTTTGCTCTTTTGTTAAGTTGTGGGGTATCCAACGCGAACAAATTTTTTTTACAGCCAAATAATTATGTAATATGCTATTAATGCTGGTCATAGAAATACCCAGAGTCGCCTCTATCTCGCAGTACGTAACATGTCGGTCGTCCATTATAAGTTTTCGCACAGCCTCGATATTTTGTTGTACAACGACCGATTTCGGGCGACCTGCCTTAACTTCGTCCGTAAGCATACTACGTCCACGATTGAACTCACTAAACCAGTGATACACAGTAGTTTTAGATGGGGCTTCATCACCAAAAGTTGAAGTTAGTTGATCTATGCACTGTTGTTGCGTTAAACCACGCCGAAAATCATAATAAATCATAGCACGAATATTTTCACGAGTGAGTTCCATTCTTGCTGCGAGATGACATTTAAAACCCGTCAAAAACAAAACACGAGCGTTAATAAGAAAGAAAAAATATACTGGCCAGTACTTAAAAAAGTTCAAATTTTACCATGGAGGTCAAATATGCTATTTAAGAAGATTGTAATCCCGGTTTCCGGATATATAAATAGCAGCCTATGTACTCAAGCTAGTGCGAGGAAAATGTTAGAAAAAACTTATCGATATCGATATTTATGTATACGTAATGGTTTTTGATTGATGTTAACATTATGTGTTCCTAATAATTTATTTCTAACACTCACTGCATTTCAATAATTAAATATTTTTTAAAGAGGAAACGTACCAATAATAATAGTGTTGAATTTCCGTGCGTAAGTACTGTAATTCATTTATTTACTATGTATTTACGTATTTATTATTATTGTCATTCATTTATTACGTAAGACGATTCAGGAGAATAAACTCGGAAATTGACCATGTCTTACTTCTACTTACGATAGGAGGTTTTTTTTTATTATTATTCTTGTTTTTTTCTTACATAAAGATGTCAAAAAGTGGCAAAAATTGTCTTAGGTATAATATATAAATATATATGAACGCCTTGTTGTATACTAAAACCTTCTTCAGAATGTAATAAATACTTTTTTGAAAACCGCGTCAAAATCGGTTCGGCAAAACACGAGATAATCGTGAACAAACGGACATACATACAAACATACAGGTCAGATTGAGAACCTTCTTTTTATCCGACGACCGGCAGAAGCCGGTGAGTAGGATTGCCAAAGAAAGAGCTGTAACAGGACGAGGGATCCTCTCGTTTCTTTAGTCGTCAACACAATGAAACTCCTTTTTGTAAAGGGTCGGCAACGCGCATGTGACACCTCTGGAGTTGCAGGCATCCAAAGGCTACGGAAGCTCCATATTACCATCCGGCGGACCGTATGCTTGTTTGCCTTCATCGTGGTATTAAAAACGACAATATAATTTATTTATGATACATAACCTTTTTAAACAAACAAGTTTATGCTACTTATATTATAAAAAAAAATATTTCACACGTCATGTCGCAAGTCGCAACTATGTATTGTTGTATGTATTGATAAAAAAATAAGTACCTAATTTACTTGGAAAACTATACTAATATTATTATTATTTATCGATATGACACCGACTCTTCTACATCACTATTGCATCCTACGACGTAAAGCCCTACCTCCATGTTATCTCGCTTACTCTTACTAAGACCACGCAACTGTAAGGGAGAAAGAATATAGACGAAGATTTTGATATTTGTGACATCTGTTATCGAGTTGCTGAACTGGAAATACCGTAGGTCAAGCTATTCGACGCTAGGTGACGCTACTTTGTATGAAATAAGTATTACGAATACAATTTCGACTATGTGTTATTTTATTAATCATAAAGTTCAAATTATATAACCGGTCATGGCTCATATTACTTTTTAAACAAGATAATTTAGCCAATCATCTTTAAGATACTGATGTGCTTGTGTTTAAAGTAGTGTGCGTTTTGGCGACACTGGTTCTCGTACTAATCACGACGTAAGCCGCTTCTACCGTTTTTTCTGTTTTGTGTCCGACATAGTGTGTTGATGTTGACAGTTGAAGTAGGTGAAAGTGCAAAAATCAATGTAACTTCCTGGAGAAATGCTTGAATACTACTGGTAGGTAAACTATATTATCTAACCATCAATTTTATTGTTTCAAATTATCCAAATGACTTTTAATTCTATTTTTTCTAATAAAATATGTGAACAGTGATGTGGTTCGTTTTATTCACCTACCCGAAAAAAAAAACCCACTGTGTGTATATTGTGGCAAGCAAATAAAGAATATATCTATCTATCTACCCACGGTAACGTTACCAAGATCCGCGCTCTCCCCGACCACCGGCACGCGCCCGCGCGACCGCCGACACAATCGAGTTGGTCATGGCGGTGCAATGTCGGCCATTCTACTGGTTTCCGAACACATCATTTTAGGATTTATAATATGTGTGTAGATAATAGTAGTTTATGCAACAGTTGTATAAGAGGGGTCAAAAAAGGTGAGTGGCGTGGATAACAATTTGAGCCGTAGGCGAAAATTGTTAAAAAAACGCCACGAACATTTTTTTACCTACTTATACGACGTTGCATACAATACTTTTTCTACGAATACACTTACTTTTACATAAAATGCGAAATTGAAAATTTCATGGATATCGCAGTTATTTTGTCAACATAATCAACAATCATTTCAGTTTTACCTTTTAAAACACTATATTTCAATAATACTAACATTACTAACACAAATACACACCGTCGTTATTTGATCAAATATTAAAGAGCTACAGAGATTAGTAAAAATAACTAAATTACTTTCAAAGTTTGCAATTTGCCCCAACAAAGGAACGGGAAACGTAAAAAACTACGAAGTAGGTATGCGGTTCTTTTAATTTTTTAAAGTTTTTTTTTCTAAAAACGCTGCGTTTATTTAGGTTTCTTAGGTTGGCACAGTGGCGGTACTTCCATACAAGCCCAAAAGCCGGGCTTGCCCTAGTTGCCTCACCGAAATTACGTATTTTAATCGTCGCGCTAAATAACCCGTAATAATTATTTCGAGTGAGCTGTTTATAAATTTTGACACACGCAACAAAGTGTCGCCACTGCCGCGCAAACGACTGAGGCAAACGAAACTAAACGTAGCGCATGCTATCCCGCTCGCACTCACCGCCGCCGCCGCCTTGCAAGCGGCATGTAAGCGGGCATTCATTTCGCCTATACAAATCGCCCTATTGGTGTCTGTACAACGAGCAACAATTTTTGCCCAGTGTACCTATAGCAAAATACGGCGATTTAAAACCAGCTTTTTGGTGTGAAGTTGGCCGCATGCCGTAAGATCGCGCGACGCAACAACTTCAAGTGTATTATATTACAAAAGTCGAATTTGATATGCAAATTAATTTTGAGTTTGAGCAAGTAAATGTGAATTGAATGGTATTGTGGTGAGGTGAGGTTACGAGTTCAAGTTCAATCAACAAAGGCAAGGTAAAATCTCTGAAGTTTGTTCAAAATCAATGTGTCGTTAAACCTAATACCCGGCTTGTGTTATTTGTAGGCATGTCTCAGATAAACCAGTTGCATAAGCGAAAATTTAGTAGGGCTGCTTACAAAATACACTAGGCTAGATTGTTAGTTGTTTTCATTCTAAATAACTCATATTGCTGTTGTAGCATATTTTTTTCGAAAGATGATGACATTTTGAGTATATAAATATTGAATAGTTAGTACGAAATCATGTCTTTAGGCTTGCCCTACTCCAAACCTCTGGGCACGCTACTGGGTTGGCAGTAATTTATTTTATATTAATAGTCGTGTTTGCACGCGATTACGCGATACTATTTTGGCGCTTTTATAGAACAAGTGTTATTTTGGGGAATAGACTAGATAAGACTTTTCATCGAGTGTATTATCTATCTTCTTATAAAGGTGTTGACGAATGTATAAATGACAGATAAAAGTACAGACAGGAGTAGAAAAAGCAGTGTATGCAACTGTACGTAATTAGGCCTTAAAACACTCGTGTGATCTTATTATGAAACTCGCCTGCGACTTCGTTTCATAAAACCACACTCGTATTTTAAGGACCCTTAATACGTAACAGTTACATAAACTAATATTATCGAACGAGCGGAGCGTAAGTGAAGTGAAGTTCTTACATACAACGGAACTGTCAGCTGGCTACCTAGACATCCCTGAATTTAGATGGCTGTTTGATTTTGAATAGTTGTTATTACACGATAATTTAGTAAAGATTTTCTGATCTTTATGAAATTTGTTGGGGTTGTAGCAGAGATATATAGATTTCCCATGGTTGTAATAATTTCCCGCACCTATTACCTTTTATTAATCTCGGTTTGGCCCGACGGTTAACTGGTAGAGAATGCCTTTTGGCATTAAGTTCGCCTTTTGTACTCTTTTTTTCATTGTGCAATAAAGTTTAAATAAATAAATAAATATAATTTGAGATGTTATTCAATCAAATACAAACACTGAAAACATTGAAAAAATAATCAACCCAGCCGGACTTGAACCTGGCATATATTGTATGAGTGGAATGCCCCACTTTAAAAAAATCATGTAAAATAATTATAATTTGAGAGTTCGTATATGAGTAGGATCGATCAAGGGGTTATGGAGCTAGAAGGCTCGAAACAATCATCATTAGGGTCTTGTTATATTGGTCAATTCGTTTGCAAGTTAATCGCGAGTTCGAGACGGACTACTATTAGTAATAGCTTAATCCCTAGGCAGTACTGGATTTTATCGGACGAGCGGAGCGTAAGCAAAGTGAAGTTGTTACATACAATTTCGGACACAACGGAACTGTCAGCTGGCTACCTAGACGTCCCTGCATTCCAATGGCTACTTGATTTTAAATAGTGGTTCAGTGATAACTTTAGAAACATTTTCCTGAATGAAATTTGGTGAAGTTGTAGCAGTAATATACCTTGGGAGTTCTTATATGAGCAGGATTGATCAAGGGGTTATGGAGCTAGAGGTACAAAAGCGATCTTCATAAGGGTCTTGTTATATTGGTCAACTTTGTGTGAGCGACGAAACATGAAGGTCCGGTTCGAAGACCACTTTGTAAGGTTCCTGGGTTCGTTCCACTATGAAAAATAGCCAAGATTTCCGAAAAGACGTATATTTTTTAAAGAGAGCAGTAGATCCACAATTAAATAAATAAATAAATATTATAGGACAATCTTACACAAATCGACCTAGGCCCACAGTAAGCTCAATACGGCTTGTGTTATGGGTACTAGACGACTATATATATAATAGATAAATATTGATAAATACTTAAATACATAGAAAACATCCATAACTCAGGAACAAATATCTGTGATAAAAATTACTAGCAAAAAGGGACGTGCGGAGAGTGCAACAGCTCTTATCGACTGGTTTTTAAATGTATCTAGTGCGGTCAACTTACAAAACCGCTTCAACGCACCCCGTGTCCCTTAGCCTTGACAAACAAAACAGGTATTTAACTATACTCTAACCCCCTTATTCATAAACGCCCACTAAAGTTAAGAGATCGCTGATAATCGTTTGTCCCTTTCCCTCATATAGGTTGGACGGAAAGGGACAAATGATTATCAGAGGCCTCTTAACTTTAGTAGACGTTTATGAATAAGGGGGTATGTCTTTAGGTATTTAAATAAAAGTACACAAACAATTTTTACATTTTCGGGTAGTTCTAACTTTTATTGGTTAACCGATCAAATACAAAAGAGCCTGGATCTGTCACTTAACGACCTGGCTTTGACCAATATTATTTGATCGTGTAATGTTTTCATCTACCGTCAACTGGCTTAAGGAGCCATTTGAGGGTAGATCTTATTTTCTTTTATTTAAATGCCTAAAGATACAGAGTATAACTTAACTATTACGTCTAATTTCGTCGCTCACAGTTTGCAAGTTAATCGCGAGGTTAGCCAACTCACCGGCCCATGCTTTCTCTTCATATGATCCCGTATATTCTCCTCGTAGTTGAACCCGACGATGCAGCTTTCGCAGCGATATGGTAGTTGCAGGTAGCCAGGCGACTGCGCAACCTTCAATCGCTCTAGAACTAGTTCTTCCTTGGTTAGCGTGACGGTGCGGACGGCTAGGGTGCTCTTGTCTGGCGGTGCTGGAACAATTAGGAACATGCATGATTTTTTTGGAAGACGTCATTCGATTCTATTTTCCTGTAGATTCAAATGTCTCTAATAAACCTACTATCTATGATAGCCCTGAAACGTCAAAAATGTGAAAATACGTTAGGCGTCTGCGCTGCGCGTCAAAACGCCCCATACAAAAAGTGTGAGGATTGTGACGTCACCGACCTCAAAGTTGTAGAAAACTGTTTGGAAGGAACAAGTTTTTGGAAGATTTTTGTAATTTTAGGCACGAAAAAATGCGTTCAGCTATATAGTTGTCATACATTTGTTTCTTGTTAGAACATAAGTAATCGAACTGAGGTTTCGAAAATACATTTGAGGTATTAAAAAAATGCCTAAAATTTTACGTTTTTAAACCGCAATATCTTTAAAAAACCGGCCAAGAGCGTGTCGGGCCACGCTCACTGTAGGGTTCCGTAGTTTTCCGTCCGTCACAGTAAGTGTCCCCACTTAAGAGTTAATAACACCGCTATGTAGGATATGATATGAGAGTTCCATGTACAGCGATCTATCGGCAAATTGAGTAAACTATTGCGCGCGAGCATAAAGTATGGAAGATGATTTTTATGGGATAATTCTTTATTGCGTGAACCGATTTTCACCGTTTTTACTTTATTTGAAAGCACGTCATTTCATTGTAATTTTGTAGAAATTACAGGTACAATAAACACCTGCTTATACGGTTAAATTACAAACTTAGTTCAGAAATTATTTTGTATTTTTTTTTCAAAAACTATTCATCCTATCAAGTTCAAAATAATTTTCCAAGAAAGTTTTTATAAAGTTCTACTTTTGAGATTTTTTTCATATTTTTAAAACTTATGGTTCAAAAGTTAGAGGGGGGGGGGACGCATATTTTTTTTACTTCTGGAGCGATTATTTCCGAAAATATTTACATTATCGAAAAATGATTTTAGGAAACCCCAATTCATTTTTAAATACCTATCCAATAATATATCACACATTAGGGTTGAAATGAAAAAAAAAATCACTCCCCACTTTACGTATAGGGGAGGTACCCTAATAAAAAAAAAAAATTCACTTTTTATTTTACCACTTTGTCGGCGTGATTGATATACATATTAGTACCAAATTTCAGCTTTCTAGTGCTAACGGTCACTGAGATTATCCGCGGACGGACGGACGGACGGACGGACGGGCAGACATGGCGAAACTATAAGGGTTCCTAGTTGACTACGGAACCCTAAAAACTGTTAAAAATTATAACGGATTTCCACATATTTATATTAATTTGGTGTTGTTGATCGTGTTTTTGAACAAATTCAATTAAATATTGTTCACGCATGTTCTCCATTGTAGAACGAGCGGAGTGAAGTTCTTACAGACAACTTAGGACACAAAGGAACTGTCGGCTGGCTACCTAGATGTCTGTGCGTTTCGATGGCTTTCTGATTTTGAATAGTTGTTCCGCGATAACTTTAGTATCGTTCTTCTGATCTTTATGAAAGGTGAGGTTGTAGCAGAGATAAGTACAATTTGAGAGTTCGTTTATGAAAAGGATCGATGAAGGGGTTATGGAGCTAGAAGGCGCGAAATGATCTTCATAAGGGTCTTGTTATATTGGTTAAGTCGCGTAAGTATCGCGAGCTCTCAGTTCAAGGCGGACTACAAGGTATTTACATACAGAACTTTCAGTGGCACAAACAAAATTGTCCTAGAGAATTCCTAATCGAACGAGCGGAGCGTAAGCGAAGTGAAGTTCTTACAGACAACTTCGGACACAACGGAACTGTCAGCTGGCTACCTACCCGTCTGTGCATTTCCATGGCTTTTTTATTTTGAATAGTTGTTCCGCGATAACTTTAGTAACGCTTTTCTGATCTTTATGAAATTGGTATCTCTATAGCAGAGATAAGTACAATTTTGTAAAACTAGACAACCCGACTGATATTGCTGTATGTATTAATTTTCAGTGGCTCTATAGTCTAAACACTAGGAGTGTTTAAAATTTAGAGCTTGTGGGACTGATAGAAGTACCTTATGATATCTTGATTAAAACAACTCCAAATACAAATCACCTACCTAATAATAAAATTAAATATAAATGGCTAACACTTAGATATATGATGATCGTGATCAGTGACAAAGTTAAGAAATTTTGACTTGCAATACCTCTTAAAGTATATGTTGAAATTCAATGATATTGGGACCATATCTTCCTTGTGTTATGGCCTCTTGATCACAGAAATTTAAGCCGTCTACATTTATCGCCAACAGAATTAGAGGGGAGTCGAAAATGGCCCGAATGGCTTCGGGAAAAGGATGGTACGGCCGTGCCTTTGTTGTTTGTTTTGCTCGACTTTGCGGGGACACTGCCGTGCTCCCAGATTTTATATGTTATAGGACCATTTACTGCTGTACTATTAATTAACAGCCGGCGTCACCTTTGGAAAATCGCATGAACTTTGCATTTTTTTAGGGTTCCGTACCTCGTAAGGAAAAAAACGGAACCCTTATAGGATCACTTTGTTGTCCGTCCGTGTGTCAAGACCCTTTTTCCCAGGAACGCGTGGAGGTATCGAGCTGAAATTTATATCAAATACTCAGGTCTACTGTCCCTTGGAGCTGTGAAAAAATCAAACTTGCTTGCTTGCTTGCTTACTGCAAATTTCCGCAAATTTTCGAAACTCGCAAGGGAATCAAAACCTACAGGGTACTTCCCGTGAACTCAGAATCTTGAAATTTGGTACGAAGCAACGTCTTATAGCACAGATAAAGGAAAAATTACGAAAACCGTAAATTGTTAGTTACATCACATAATAATAATATTTTAAAAGTTACTACCTCTATATACCTACAGGTTTGTACGGAACCCTCGGTGCGCGAGTCCGACTCGCACTTGGCCGGTTTTTTTCTAATTGTAATGTACCATCAAGCTGGTCTGATGACGGAGACCAAAAGTGGTCAAAAGAAATCTGTGATAAAAGAATGGAAGCTCATTGTGTTTGGTTTGTTAGGATCATCTTGAGCAGTACTTTTTTTTTTTTTTTTTTTTTTTTTTTTTTTTTTTTTTTTTTTTTTTTTTTTTTTTTCCGTCATCGCGCGCGGGCCGGTTTCATCGCTGCGACTGGACGCTTTACATTGCTGTTTCGAGGTACATTGCTTGCTACATCTAGTGCATCTCATAGCGGTAATCATAATATCAACCAAGAAGACATATTTAATTGAAAATGGCACCAAAACTAGCATGCGCTCATTGTAAGAAGATTATTCTAGATAAACATTTTTTGACGTGTTCGCTGTGTCGACGATCTTATGACCTTAATTGTACGCACTCAGAAAAACTTTACGACTTGATGGATAAGGAACGCAGAGCGTCATGGTCTTGTTTTAAATGTCGTAAGCAGAACGACCAACCAAAGAAAGCGAGTACACCTATTATTACCAAAAAGAAGGTTACCAGCAAACCTATTCCGTCAAAACAAGACATAAAAAAACAAGAAGAAAAGCCAAAAGAAACATCTCCTGCACCCCTACCTCAGAGATCGATCGAGCCCCAGCAGCTCAATTGCTCTGTAGATAATGTTACGGTAAGAAAATATAATGTACCCGTGCATAATTCATTTGATTCTTTGACCGACGAAGAATTCGATAGTTCTATACTTCGAAATGATACGCTCAACAGAAGTTGCCCAGATTTGACAATAAATTATAAAAATGAAGTTGAAGAGTTAAAGGTAAAAATAGTGCAACTGCAAGAGAAACTTAAATTTGCCGATAGCTATACTACTCAACTTTTAGTCGAAAACGATAAACTAAACCAGCAACTATCGGAATGCAACCGGCAAATCCAACAGCTGAAGGAAATCTGTAAATCTACGTCTAAAGTTACAAAACCAGCAAAAACCACAACTGAGAACAAACAGCAATCTTCGCAAACGAGTTTCAAGAGTGAAAATTTGGATCATAGAGTAGAAAAGTCTGTGCAAGCATCAGAAAGTCCTCCAACTATAACTCCCATTCCTGAACAGGGACAAGAAATAACGGAGAACCGCGAAAACTTGCCTGGTAAAATATATATCCTAGGTGGTGGGCAAAGCAAAGGACTCGCGATCGCACTATTGAGGTCAAGGCAGAACACGCCTTACCAGAAATACGAGGTAACATCCACTATAAAACCTGACGCGCGTTCTGAAGAGATACTGAAATCACCAGAAACTTTAAGTTCTAGCTGTAATGATGTTATTATTATAAACATAGGTGAATGTGATTGTAACCCATTAGCATTACTTGCAGAGCTCAGTGCGTTCATAAAAATGCGGCCTAAAGCCTTTATTATTGTTATTGGTGTGAAAAAGAGTATACACTTAAATGAATGCACACTAAATAGCACGGTGGAATCACTTTGCAAACATTTTAAAAACTGTACGTTCTTGGACGTCTCCGAACTCACAAGCTTAACATATAATACAAACTTTAAGTATAAGTTATGCTCAAAGATTAATTTTCTCATCGACTTTCGGGACTATTCGAATAAATATTTGAGTTACAACAATATAAAACAAACTAGGAACTGTAATCTGAATATTCTGAATACACAGGCTTATACATCACGTGCGGAGGAGCGATCTAAGAAAGGTACTATTCCTTATTATTTCAAATACTCGTCGTATAATGTTAGCGACAACCACGGGACAAGGTTAACACAACGATATATAACTGATTACTTTTTTAAAAGCTGTAAACGAGCTAATACACCACAACCAACACAACAAAAAAGTACACGGTTAACACATAAATACATAACTTATCACTTCCCGAGAAGCTGTGAACGGGCTAATACACCACAAAACAATAATTCATTTTTTCGTCCCTCAAAGTAATTTATTTTCAATCCTTCACCAAAATATAGCAGGCTTTACGAGCAAAAGAGAATTACTAGAATTAACACTAGACGAATTGGTTGAAAATAATAAGAAGTTTGACGTGTTATGCCTCACTGAAACATTTATTAGACAAGGTAATGAAGGGAATTTGCGCGTGCCGGGCTACCGGCTGGCAGCGACCTACTCTAGGTCGCACCAAAAGAGAGGTGGCGCCTGCATACTTTGCGTACGTCACATTGAATCGCGAGAGCTGTCGCTTGTAAAAGTGTTTGCTGAAAACTACGTATTTGAAGGCTGTGGCATAGAAATACCGTCAATAAAGTGCATAGTGATTTGTATTTATAAAACCCCAACTGCCTTCTCGTCATCTTTTCTACATAAATTGGAAAGTCTCTTGGGTAAGTTAAAACATAAATTAAAATATAAAATAGTTATCGCCGGGGACTTTAACATAGACCTACTCAAGGCCACAGATAATTCAACCGAACTTAAAAGAATTGCTCACAACAATAATTTTGTATTACATATACTTCGCCCCACTCGTAAAGATGCATGCCTAGATCAAATATTATCAAATATTTCCGAGGCTCGAGGTGAAATCCTTGAATTAGGCTTGTCGGATCATGAAACTGCCCAGACCCTAACATTCAGTGTCCGTAATATACAAAAACCACGCTTGAGTTTGTATCGCTATAAAAGAGACTACAATTTGGACAACATTGCAAAATTCAACGAATGCCTTAGTAGTTTGTCATGGTCAGATGTATACGCCGAAGGTGATGCGTCAGTGGCATTCAATAGCTTTTATAACACGTTCATACTATTTTATAAATTATGTTTCCGAGTTAATAAAGTAAAATTTATATTAAAACATAAAAATAGTGCGTGGTTTACAAGAGGTATTAAAAATTCAGTTAAAACAAAAAGAAAACTGCGCTTCATTTATTACGGAACACCGAAAAATCATGCTAGCTCTTTGCTAAATAAAAGTAAATTTAATAATTACTCTAAGCTTCTCAAGCGTTGCATAAACCAAGCTCAAAAACTTACCAATATAAAGCATATACACCGATCCAAGAACACATGTAAGGCAACATGGGATGTGATTAAAAACATTACCACTAACAACGTAGGTGGAACAAGCGTTGAAAAACTGGTTGTCGAAGGTAATTCTATATCAAATCCTACTGACATTGCAGATACTTTTAATGACTTTTATATAAATCTGACTAATGGAAATAATAATACTGAACCGAAGCCTGACATCTCACTAATCAATTGTAATAATGCTAATATGTTCTTATCGCCGACAGATGAAAATGAAATTCGTAAATTGATTGACACTTTAAACCCTACTAACTCAGCAGGGTATGACGAAATCCAAACTAACATATTAAAAAGGTGCAAACAAAGTATTGCTGCAGTCATGAGCTACCTAGTAAATTTGTCTTTCACTAGTGGAGTCTTCCCAAAGCCTTTAAAGCTCTCTCTTGTTAAGCCACTTTACAAAAAAGGTAGCAAAGAATGCGTAGAAAACTACCGACCAATTTCTCTGATACCTATTATCTCGAAAATATTTGAGAAGTCGTTTCACGAACGTCTTTTGTCATTTTTAAATAAGTTTAATGTATTGAAATCTGAACAGTTTGGATTTCAAAAAGGCAAATCAACATCACTAGCTGCCTTTACACTGACAAATAAGATTTTAGGTTACTTGAACCAGAGCTTACCAGTAACGACAGTTTTCTTTGACATGACTCGAGCTTTCGATTTTGTGTGCCACGAGACACTCCTGGTTAAATGCGAGCACTACGGTATCAGAGGTGTAGTTAATGAATGGCTCCAAGATTATTTAAACTCTAGGACTCAATTTGTGGAAATATCTCAAATTTACTCGAACAACACCATTGAGGCTTACAGGTCTTCCACGAAAGTAAACAAGGTCGGCGTGCCACAGGGGAGTATCTTGGGTCCTCTGCTTTTTTTACTGTACATTAACGACCTACCGAATGCGATAAATTTTGAGTGTATACTTTTTGCGGATGACCTATCGGTCGTCGTACCATGTAGTGATGACAAAACGTATAATAGTGACATAAATAAGACAATCGCTGATGTAATAAACTGGTTACATAGGAACAATCTCCAAGTAAATATAGCAAAAACCACATTTGTCCAGTTTGTAAACAGAAATGGCAAAAAGAAACAACTGACTGTAACTTATGCAGATCAGGTGATAACAGAATCAAGTCAGACAATGTTTTTAGGTATTTGCTTAGATGACAAATGTTCTTGGGGTGAGCATATTAACAAATTATGCAGTAAAGTTAACTCGTTTGCTTATGCTCTTTGGAAATTAGCTAAGATTAGCAACAAGCAGACCGCAATACAGGCTTATCATGGCTATGTTTGCTCACTGCTCAGATACGGCGTTATCCTCTGGGGAAATTCAAGCCATGCAAGACGCGCACTTTTAGCGCAAAAACAGTGCGTCAGGGCTATCTGCAACGTAGACGTCTTAACATCTTGTAGGCCGTTATTCAAAGACCTGAATTTATTGACTGTGCCATGTATCTATATATATGAAGTTTGTTTATTCGTAAAGGCTCACTCAGAACTCTTCAAAACATTCAAAGATATATGCAACTTTCCAACAAGGTACCCAAATCGTCTCGCTGGTCCTGTCCGTAAGACACAATTGTACAGCAATAACGCATACTGTAAGTCTATTGACATCTTTAATCGTTTGCATGATGACATTAAAAATTTGCCTATCAGTTTATTCAAGCGTAAACTTAAGAACTGGCTTATTCAAGAATGTTTTTACTCTGTTCACGAATATTTTGATTACTTTAGATATCAAAGTTGACATTGTATGATATAATTAGTTATTGAATATGTATTGTAGTTATGACATTTTTTTTTCAATGTTTTCAACGTTTGTATTTGATTTAATAACAATCGATGACATATTAGTACCTAATGTAATTGTAATCGTGACATTTTAGTAATTTATTAGATTTAAGTGCATTAGAATATTAGATTTAAGTACGCTAAATGCATTGGTATGCATGCTTCTTTATATTTAGGTACTTTTTGTAATAATTTTGCATGCCAGTTTCTGGTGGAATGTGTGTGACGCCGAAATATTTTTATACCATCTTTTGTACCACATTTTTTAGCAAAATAAAGATATTTGTATTTGTATTTGTAGATGAATGGGGAAGGCAGCTGAAAACTTTTTGAAGAGGACGCTATTCCAGATTACATACAATGAGAGAAAGAAACAAGATGAATGGTCCTTATACTAGTATGCAGTCAAAAAGCTTTTCTTAGACAAAAACCTTCCCTATGTCGTTAATCTACAGCATTTTAATTTTAGTGTATTTCAGAAACCGGTAAATTTCAATTTCGGAGCAATTCGAGACAAAACATAACATAACATAAATACTCTTTATTGCACACCTCAAATAATAGACACAAAGTATACACAAGTCACAAACAAAAAAGCAGAGGCAAAACAATTGGCGGTCTTATCGCTAAAGAGCGATCTCTTCCAGACAACCTTTGGGAAGCGGAAACCTTTGTAAATTAACAGAAAAGTAGGTGTTGCAAAGCAAATAAACCAAACATTAATAAACTTACACATATAAAAGAAAGAAAAATATATAAATACAAAATTAATAAACTTACATAGCTCATACATACATTATATTTAATAAATATTATAAAATAAGAAAATATAAACTTGGATCAAACACACTACATGCCACAGGTTGTTAAAAACATTGAGTAATTTTGGCAAAAATAAATAAAAACTGCTTCGCGGCATACAAAGGACGATGGGCAGATTTGTATGGACTCTGGCCTAGAAACCAATAATGACAAGCTACTTATATATCATTGAAAATGTTTTTTCATATCCTACTACTTTTTGTATGGCGGAAAATCTCGAATCGCTGTGTGATAAATGAACCAGAATGACACACAAAAACATGAAAACGGATAAAAAAAACATGACACATCATCATCGACAGTTATAAAACCTTCATAATCTGTAGAGCGATACAAGAAATAAGTATCAAAAAACCTACATAGTAACGTTTCAGCTCAAACTACTTTTACGCCTCGTTAATTTTTTTTACACAAAGATTTGGGGCTACCTGTCATAGTAAACGTTTTAGAACTTAGAATAAGCTATCCAGTGACATATCGCTTGACTTTATTGGTCATATAGGCCAATTTGCCCACCCTCCTTTAGCTTTTCTAAGGACCAATGTTGGAGATGTCACTTTGACAGTTGCCTTCCATTATGCAAGAAAAGTACAGCATTATATATTTTTTTGACAAAAACTTATTTAAAATTACCTTGAACCTCCTCTTGCTTCTTCACAGGCACAATCTTGAATTCAACTTTCTCCCTCTCACCCTCACCGGGTTCCGCTTTAATTTTCACCACTGGCAACCCCGGCTCCATAGACTCAACCTCTTTTTTCACATCTTTGTTTATCTGTGGTTGGGGTTGCCACCTCTCTGGCTGGTATTTAGCTGGTGGTAGGTAGATGTTGACTGTTTTCTTGTGTGTTAGATTCTTTTTAGGTTTTTCGGATTTTTGTGTTGTTGCTTGCTGTAAAATTATAAAATAAAATATTTCAGAGACCTACCAGTGTCCTACTGATTTTATAAATTCGATAGTTTGTCTGTTTGTATACGTATTTGGATGGAGCAATGTAAAAGAAAGCTGCTTAGGTATCAAACTGCAAGAGAAAGTTAAATGCATCTTAATTGGTCAGAGCATTAAATGGAAATGAGCTGGACATGTGGCAAAACTTAAAGACGATAGTTGGACATATAATATTACCGAACCGACTTTACTTAGCCTCCACCTTTCCAAAAGGAAATGTCCGAGCTACTGTAAAAATACTCAAATCACTATAGTTGTGCCTATGTATAATATTTGAAGAGTTCCTTCGATTTCTCTAGGATCCCATCCCAGGACCAACCCAGGACCAACTGTAAAGTATACGCTTTCAAACAAAAAACGAATTTTCCAAATCGGTCCAGGCGTCTTTGAATAATCGGTGAACATACCTACATAAAAAAAAAGCAAACAAAAACAAAGATCCCGACGAATTGATAACCTCCTTGAAATATTGAAGTCGGTTGATAAAGATATTTGATTTTGTTTTGATTCGAAGTCAGAATTGAAGCAGTTCCTGATGTCCTATCAGACGTATCCACACCTGACGCCCCGCCTCGCGAGGAAATTGCCGCGCGAGACAGCTCGGCTAGTGTGAACGTGCCTCGGCCGAGGCAAACGCACGCGCGGCCGCAATGTCTCGGGCGAGGCACGCCCACACTAGCCGAGCCAGCCGCAGGTGTGGACGAGGATACCTGCGTAACTTGAATGATAATACAATATATTGGTACCATTAAGCTGATCTGATGATAGAGACCAAAGGTGGTCATAAAAACTCTGTGATTAAACAATGGAAGCTCATTATGTTTGGGTTTGTTAGACTCATCTTGTTGAGCAGTAGATAACTTTTGCAGTAAAGTTGGCTTTAACCCTTTGACCGCCAAAGACGACAAATCACGCGCACGGAAAGTCGTGCCCTCAGCGCCAGCACGTGATATCACGTCCAAAATATACGGTTTGTCTTGCGCGCTCGCTGGGCACGATTTTCCGTCTGATGCTTAGAAGTCAAAGGGTTAAAGCTCGGATTATAAAAATCACAAAACAGTGGCCCAACCGCAAACGCCGAAAATCTAAATTTCGTTATCTCCCTCACTGTCGCTCTTACATATTCGAAAGAGTGAAGAAAATAGATGAACGAAAAAAATGGTTTGCGGTTATAGGCCCGATTTCTATGATGATACAATTAATGCCATGGCATCAAGATGCTTACCTCCGTCAAGCTTTGGAAGCTCTTCAGCACCTGCTGCCGGAACGTCTCTATCCTCTTCAAAACATTATGGCACTCAAAACACACCACTTTCTTAGTTGGTTCAACCTGCAAAAGTATAACCCTTTTTAAGTTAACCCTTTGCTAAAACAAAATTAGCACTCGGTAATATTTTGGACGTGATATCTATATCATGCGTGATTAGGCGTGTCCACACCACATCTGACGCACTGCCTCGCGAGAAAATTGCCGCGCGAGACAGCTCGGCTAGTGCAAGTGCCTCGGCCGGAGCAAAGGCACGCGCGGCCGCAATGCCTCGGGCGAGGCACGTCGACACTAGCCGAGCTGCCTGGCGAGGCGGTGCGTCAGGTGTGGATACGCCTATTTGACGTGTTTGGCGGTCAAAGGGTTAAAGAGAAATATCATCTTGGCTCCATGGAAGTACAGTCAGCAGCAGAAGTAACTAAGCAGGTGAGGTATTCAAAATAATCTACACATTTTTGTTGATTTTTTTATTCCCAGATTTTATAGGGCAGATGCGCCGGTTTTGGCGACTTTAAGGAGAATTTGTCTATTCAGATGTCCGTCATTTCTACCATTCTTATTGCAAACGCAGTACTTGCTATACCACGGTTATTGCAAGTACTGCATTTGCAATAAGAACGGCAGATTTTGTGTCAATAAGGAATTATGACATTTTGTGTCAATAAGGAATTATGACATTCTTTATGTACAGAGTCATTGAAAATATATTACTCTATGAAACGGGCCCAGGAGCCAGTTTTGGCCATTTTTTCCATGGCTCCAGACAACTGACAATGCCATCTGTGCAGTCATAATTTACTCTTATATTAACTGTAAACCATAGACAAGTAAACTTGTCTATACTTTAATAAAGTTGACAATGGCTTAAACCGGCACATTGGCCATGGGCCGGGGCCTACAACAAATTGGAAACAGATGTCTAATACAAATGAAAAAATGAATTGTTAAGGACCCTGGAAAACCACAGGATCCGAGCCTGCCTCCTCTGGATTACCGGTCCAACATGGTCCCAATCCCAATTACACTAAGCCTTCTTCAATCCATCACACCAAATTTAGTCACTGTAATGGTGATACAAGTCACTAGCGACATCTGTGCCTCATATGTACAACCTCATGGCAGTGTAGAGATGAGTGAGGATGCGTTGTGAGGAATGTCTTGGTTAAGAACCAATCCTAGAGCTGCTCTGTGCAAGGATAAGTAAAGCTTGATTCACACACAGTGCGGGTGCGGGTCGGGCGCGTGACCGAGCGGGCCCGCGACGCTTGTATTCAGTAGTTTTATATGAACATCATCACACACGCAACGGGCGCGGGACCGGTCGTTTGCGCCCGCGCCCGCTGCCACATACAGAGCGCGGGCGCGGGCGGTCACTTTTCTCGTCATACATTCGTTTGTAAACAAGCCCACACACAGAGCGCGTGCGCGGGTCGGGCGCGTGCGCGGGTCGGGCGCGTGCGCGCGTTTCATTGAAGTTGTATTTTTTTACAAAAAAAATTGAATAGAATGAAAAAATAATAGAATGTGTTCGCAAACACAATTGTTTGTGGGTGTAAAAACCGATCTTCATATATAGAAACACAGTTCTTTACACAATCGATGGTAGTCTCCAAATTTTAAACCTATTCTTATTGATTTCGTGAAACCATACTTTTTTTTTTTTTAATTCTGTTTCTCAAAATAAGCAGAGATAATAATTCCGTCTGTGTCCGTATCCTCCAACATCTTAGTACAGACTGCCTTGGAGCCGCCGCCGAGCATACCCACTGCGGCGCGGGCCGACCCGACCCGCGCTCTGTGTGAAGCCAATAGACCCGTCGCGGGCCCGCTCGGTCACGCGTCCGATCCGCACCCGCGCTGTGTGTGAATCAACCTTAAATATAGTGATTCTAATGGTTCTTAAAAACACATCCCTCGCAACGCAGCCTAAAGGCACTCAGATGGAATGAAGAATAGCACAACCTCCCTTTGCTTTAGCTTGATAATATGGGGAGTTATTGTTTGGCATCTGTTGGTGGATAAGTTCATTATTGTTCTTAAAAAGCGCAAGATTACAGAAAACAAAAATGTAATTTTTTTATTGACTTTTTTATTATCACTCTTTTTTCAATCTACACAACACCTTATTAAAACACTAATAAAATTCAAATAAGATGTTTTAAAACTTTCGTAGTATTAACAAACTGGTTAGGCTGAGCCTTTCCTCGCTAAATGTGACTTGCACACGAATGCAAGTAAAAACAATACAGACGTTTTATTTTTGAGAAAAAGTGCACATAGTTAGATATAACCTGACTTTATAATATTTAAAGTATTAATCGGATTGTGGAATATAATTGCAATGCTAAAGATTCTCGAAACTACATCCGCTTTACTTACCACAGTTTTGTAAAAACTTTGCAAATAGATTTCGTGTTTACAAGTCGTCAAGTTGATCAGGGTTACATTGGAGTCCAAACAACATATACAGGCAAGCGTTTGGGACTGAATAGTCTGTGTTATATCTTGGTTAAGACCAAAGTCTTTAAAATTTAGTAGTAAAAAACGCGACATTGTATTTATGTACACAGAAATTACTAATTTTAGAAATACATATTCGGTAACCGATGCATACAACCACAACCACAGCAAATGTCAAACTAGTTACTAGTTTTTAATTCAAGGTTTTTTTTGGATTCTTATATTTTGGCCAAAAGCTACATGCCACGGCTTTCTTCAAAACTTGGCAAGTCATGGTTCGCCAAGTATGTAACTGGAGCACAAAGCTTTTCAAAAATCATTCGTCTGTAGCGATGTGGAACGCATCCTTAAATAACTGTCTAAACTGTCAAAAATTTCACCTACGTCGCGCTGTATTTTGTAAACTTTATCAATGTTTTTTATCACGTTTACCACTAATTGCTGTTTTATTTACTCATTACGATATCTTGCTCAATTAACATCAATTTCGGTGCTAATGCAATAAAACTCAAATCTAGATAGTATAAAGTTACATTGCATTGTTTAGTATTGTAAGCTATAATAGAAAATGTGTTCAAATCGTCCATACAAGGTGTACTAGTGCTGGCCGCGTCATTGTTAAGTGTCCAGGCAGCTATTTATAACATAAGCTGCTGCAATTTCTTCTAGAACGTAAGTGTAAAGTACCTTAATTAACTGAAGGTTACATTCTGTCATTCAACCTGTGTTGCAAATTGCCAAGATGTTTTTGTTGCTTGCGCGCCATATATTAGTTTTTTTCTATGATGATACAATAGTGCCTTTCGTGTTTGGTGGTAGTAAAAAACCAGTGTGTTCTTTTATTTGTATTGGGTATTGTGCCTTTGATTATGATTTGATTATTCGTGACCATCTTTCAATGTCAATGTTAAGTGTTCTCCAATCCGTTACTAAGTTTACGTTCTCCCTGTTATTAGTTGTAATCCAATTTGATTCTTAATTTAGCTATGTATATCTATGTACCACATATGTATAACTCTCTTTACCACAGCGTAAATAATAGTACTATACAGAGGTCCCTCTTTGACGTTTCAAATCATGTTGTTTCTTCTTAACGCATGACAATTTCTCTTTATCACTTAGGCAAACGTATCTGATAATAGTTGTCAACGTCAATTTTTTTTGACAGAGATGCACACCCTTGTCTATATAATGGCCTCCTAGCCTAGTCATTAGGCGTGTCCACACCAGGCGCACAGCCTCGCGGGGAAATTACCACGCGACGCGGCTCGGCTAGTGTGGACGTGCCTCGGCCGAGGCGGCGTGCATGTTTGCCTCGGCCGCGGCCGATCGGCTCGGTGTCGGTATTTCGGCACGCTCAAAGGCGCCTCAGTCGTTTGCCTCGCGAGGGTCTGGACGTGTTTATTTGGTGCATTATTTTGTTCTGTGCAAAACATTGAGCAACTGGAGATTAAAATAATCAAGCTGATTAGATGAACTTTTATTTGTTTACTTATTACCTTTACATAATCCTTTAGATGTTTTATGATGGCATCACACTTCACTTCTGGTACAATTTTTGATATGCGAAATAAATATTGGAGACTGGTGTAAGAGTCCCCTGTTGTCAAGTATCGTAATGTTACAAGCACTGTCTCCCTAACGGTGATCGATTCTCTAAACTTTGTATCTTGCCTTTTTAGTTTTGTATTTAATTGTAAACACAACAAAAACTCTAGTTGTTCTTTTTCAATGCATCCAATATTAGTCTCTAATCCAGTTTCTGTTAATTCTCTGTACAGCCGGTTTCCGTATTAGGATCTAGATTTATATAATGGGCTCACCCAAATCTCCTTTACTTTACTTTCGCCGTTTCGTTTGTATAGCTTTCAAAAGCAAAATAAAAGTAACATAAACCACGGCAGTAATCACATGTGACGCCATTTTGAACAATTTGAACAGCTGACAGAGGGCCGCCATCTTGCCGAGCAATTTGGCTCGGGCGTTCCTCGCGAGGCAAACTTCCCTACTAAAAATGTACACGAGCACGCTGCCGCGCGAGGAATAGTCGTTTGCCTCGCGCGGCAATTTCCTCGCGAGGCTGTGCGCCTGGTGTGGACACGCCTAATAGTGACCCTGCCTAGCAAGCAGGAGGTCCCGGGTTCGAATCTTGGTCAGGGCATATATTTGTGTGTCCATCACGGATATTTGTTCCTGTATTATGGATGTTTTCTATGTATTTAAGTATTTATCCATATATATTGTCGCCTGGTTCCCACAAGCCTTATTGAGCTTACTGTGGGACTAGGTTGATTTGTGTAAGATTGTCCCATAATATTTATTTATATGTAGATGTTGGTATGTCTTGTTTCTTGGACACACCTTGAAGCCATGTATGCAGCCTGAAAGATGGTGTTAGGGTTGTCATGGGTTTGCTAAAAACATAAACACATATAAAAACGTAACCCAGGGTGCCCCCAGCAACAGGGCAGGGAGTCCAGCCAGGCTACTGTAGTTAGGGCCCAAAGTGAGTTAGTACACTTATTCTTTATTATTATTTTGATGAATGTTGAACTATTTTCATTGTCTTTGGGTGCTGTATTTATCACATGTGCCTCTCAAATTAAAGTACTTAAGGACTAAGGACCTAAAAATCTGTCTCCAATTGACCTCTAACTTTTATCTAATAAACGCTAAACTTTCAGATCAAAATGGAAACAATTCACAAACCTGACATGAATGAACCTCGTTGTGACAATATGAACAACGAGGTGTCCTCCACCTCGAGCGACGATTGCCCCGTCACCGCCGTCAAGCTCACCAAATACTACAAGAAAAACTACAACGAAGCCCTGTCCGACAACGAGACCGGACACCGTCCACGCTTGCAGCCCCGGAGCCACTACAAGAGCACGGGTAATATACACGACATCAAAGACAACGTCCACATGGTACAAAATAGCATAAGCAACATAGACCTCAATCTTCACCGAGAGGAAATAAAAAAATTCGACTCGCTACAAATACCAATAGTCGGTTACGAAGTCATGGAGGAACGAGCTAGGTTCACAATTTACAAGCTGAAAGTAGAAGACGATAAGCGGGATCAATCGTGGCTGGTTTTCAGGAGATATACAGATTTTGTTAGGTTATACTCTAGGATAAAAGCGGAGCTGCCTAATATAATCCTTCCGTTGCCCGGCAAGCGATGGTTTAGAGATAACTTTGACACAGCGTTTTTAGAAGAACGAGTGAGGGGCTTACAAATATTTGTAAACGCTGTGTTGAAGAAGTTACCGAATCATCCGGTGGTAAGGGAGTTTTTCTGCCTGGATGAGCCTCCGCAGGTATTCAGCTACCAGCCGGAGGTCCAAGCTGTGTACGGGGCCCTAGAGGACTCTATAATGATGTTAAAAATGCAGCTCAAGCAGAAGGATGCGACTATAATGCATTTGCAAAAGCGGGTCGCGCAGTTAGAATCCCAGGTGAAGAGTTGTCCCAATTGTAGTACAAATGTTAATAATAATAGTATGTAATTTAGGTTATAGTACTGTTTTACCGTTAATTTTTGAATATTTAATGTCTCTGTGACGTTAACCCTTTGGCCGCCAAGATCGGACGGAAAAATTGTGCCTTCAGCGTCAGGCAAACCGGTTATATTTTGGACGTGATATCGCGTGCTTACAATTTTCCGTGCGCGTGATTTGACGTCTTTGGCGGTCAAAAGGTTAAATTTTAGTGGTAATATACTACCAATACCGTTAAATATAATTATTATATTACCGATACTATAAGACATGGATTGACAATGACTATACAAAATCGCGTTCCTCGTAAGTCCAGGTTATACGTCTGTTTTCGGTACTAAGTGCCACAGCGCCATCTGTCGAGCCTGGAGTCGAGTTATTCTGTCAGCGTTAATCGCACAACAAAATATTCTGAACTAGTGACCGATAGATGACGCTAGTGCTTAACCTGAAATAAGGGAACGCGATTTTGTATTGATATTGTCAATCCATGTCTTATACCATTTTTGCGCGTTAGTAACTGTTACTCCAAATATATTAAAATTTGAAAATTTTTGCTACATTGTTAGTGTTTATAGAAATTAAACTTTAACAATTCTCATAATTATATCATCAGCTTTTAGGAAAAGTAATTATGCAAACAGGGTTCCGATGTATCGTTAAATGTAATTCATAATGTAATTACAGTAATTACTTACTTTAAAGCTAGGAAATCGACATATGAAAGCGGCCTCCCCCATCAGGGCCCTAGACAGAGCCAGACTTGAATTTTAAATAGGACAGTGGTATGTAGGGCGCTTAATACTTCATTGTCATAATTGATACCTCTACAAGGTATGGCATTGCCCCATAAAATCACCTAGTTACAGCCCTACCGTATCCTACTCCAGGGCACAGATTATATAATAGTTCTTACGAACAGATATTAATCACTCATAGAAAAAGCAAATACCTACGGTTTACGTACCTACGCAATAATACAATGGAGCGGACTTCAACGCGCGGCACCCCGCACCTCCCGCGCACCCGCACAATCGCTAGGGTCGCCTATGTTTGGAAATGTTTTATAGTTAAGGAAATAGGTATTTTGCATTGATTCAGTGTTTAAGTGGTTCGCATGGTGCATAACAATTATAGTTACATGAGTAATATTGATTGATATTTTGTTGCCGTTGCCGCGATGAGAGTATGATTCATCTTGACAGATTTGCCACACACTGTCAAAATTAATATGGATTGACAGTTATCTCAATCTTATTCAAATCGCCTTTTAGCAATATCATCATAGTTATTTGAGAGATTAAGGGCCTGTTTCACAATCTCCAGATAAACTTATCTGCCAGTTAAAATGATTGCTATCCTTTTCTCCAGTCATATAGAAGAGAAGGACAGCAAACATTTATCTAACAGATATGCTTTAACTGGAGATTGTGAAACAAGCCATAATAAAGATAACATGTATATTATTATTATGACATAAGTGAATCCTCCTTTTTTGTAAAGTGTCGGCAACGCGCATGTGACTCCTTTGGAGTTGCAGGCGACCATAGGTTACGGTAGCTGCTTACCTTCAGGCGGGCCGTATGCTTGTTTGCCACCAACGTGGTATAAAAAAAAAGTTTGTATGCCTACTTACCTTTGCCCATCCGTTGGCAGAGCGAAAAACGATAAGTTTTTATTAGCTTTGCTATTTTTACATCCAATCACATCGCAATAATTTTTTTTTCTTGATGACATTGTTCCGAGTTCCGAGTAGCGTCGCGCGCGGTAAGACGTGCGTTCAGTGAGCGCGTTGGTAGCCCACTGACTTTAGCTCCCTCGGCGAAGGCGCAAAACGTAGGTATATAACTCGCTCGCGCATAGGCCTGTCCAGGGGTCGACAAATCTTTTTGTCAAAGAGCATGATGGCGGAAAATATGGAATTTTTGGAAGCTCATAGAGCCACAGTTTTCTGTTTTTCACTGCAATATTAGATTTTTTTTTAATTTTGGGGAACTTGAAGAGCCATAACTGACCCTTCAATGAGCCACGTGCCGCTCGCGAGTCGCGGTTTGCCGACCGCTGTCCTAGTCGGTATAAGGGAATTTAGTTTTTGTGATCTGATAGAGGTTTGGTTTTGTAATGCCTAATAATTTGAAAATCAATGTTAGTACAAAATAACTAGACAATCTAGACATTAGAAGAGTCGTTAATAAGCATTGGTAATCTTTTAGTCTAAGACTAAGGCAGATTTTCCTAAGTGGTCATGCATTGAACTTGGAATGAATTAAATTGTGGGAAATTATTTCCCATGAAATAAATAAATAAAAATCTTTATTTTTTTTATTTATTTAACGGGAAATCATTTCCAATGAAAAAAAAGATTAGGGGATTACGAAAGTAATTGAACAATTAAAATAAGCAGCTGATTTTGCTGTAACGCTTTAGTACAAAATGAAACTATCGAATTTTATCTCGTATTTTTGCAATGGTGTCAGGTGTCATCGGTACATAAAGTATGATTATATGTTGGGTCTTGCGTTATCAAAAAATATTGGACACGTATTTTTTCTGTTGTACACTCGCCATCAGATATATCGGAGCGGCCAAGGTGGTCTTAAATATCTGAACAACGCCTCTATTGTCAAGGCGATAAAGTGCATGTTCAGATATTTTTGAGTACCTTGGCTGCTCTGATATAATTGATGGCGACTGTACATCAAACATAATATGACTAATATAAGGTAAGTCACAGGTTCGGATCGGAGTGTTCTTTTTTTGTTCAATTGACACATATAAAATTGTGTCGAATATTTTTTGATAATATACCGTAAAATGGGGTGAGTTGGGTGAAATTTGACTTTCAAACCTCGATAAAATTTTATTTTTACATGTGAAAACTGAATGGTGTATATAATAAGTGGTTCGGACGTTTGTATTTTATTTTGGGTAGTTCCATTTCATAACTTTGACGATAAAGAGGAAAACCCACCTCACCCCGTAGTGCCTCGTATTTGGGATGAGAGGGTTTTTCATGCAAAGGTGACTTTGGAAGATTGTTGGATATTACTTATTATTACTATAGCCCCATTTTAAATTGGAATACATTATTTTTGTAGCAGTAGCCTTAATATCCCTTCTCACCCCCCTCTCAAACCTTCTCTCCCCATTCATAACCCAACTCTCCCCGCGAAACCTACTCACCCCGTTTTACGGTAACTGACGGACTAATTAGTCTTATTACTAATTTTAAAAATCCGACACGTGCCTTTAGTCGTCACTTAAAAAATACATATAATATTTTGAGGCAGCTATCTAACTTAGATGATACAATGTGTTTGTATTGTACACCTATGTTCGAGCCGTTAACCACCTATAGTATGATGAATTTTATCGACAAATTAACCCCCATCCCTTTTTTTCTCAACCATTATTAAACAACACCCTTTTAAAATTCTATGGCACCACACTCTACCGCTCTAAATTAACCATTATTTACGAAAGCTTTTTGACTGTATACTAGTGTATACGGCAAGGATGATTAAGACATCGATTGATAATGCCTATACAAAATCGTGTTCCCTTATTTCAGGCTAAAGCACTAGCGTCATCTATCGGTCACCACAAACACTAAATTCCTACTTAACCTTTCTGTTAAGCCCATTGGTTGACTGGTAGAGAATGCCTTATGGCATTAAGTCCGCCATTTGTACCATCTTATTTTGTGCAATTAAAATTAAATAAATAAATTCTAGTTTCTAATATTTTGTTCGGCGATTAACGCTGACAGAATAACTCGACTCCAGACTCAACAGATGGCGCTGTGGCACTCAGTACCGAAAACAGACGTATAGCCTGAAGGTTCGAGGAACGCGATTTTGTATAGGCCAATGCCTATACAAAATCGCGTTCCAATGCCATCCATGTCTTAATCATCCTTGGTATACGGTTTTCGTACACAGATAAGGACCATTCATCTTCTGTCTCTTTCTAAATATTGCATGGAATCTGGAAGAGCGCCCTCTACAATGAGTTTTCACCGGCCTTCCCCATGTTTGAGTACCTCGATTTAATTAGACATTGTCTGTCCTTTTGTTTTATTCGTTTATAATCTTACAAAATTCAACCCGGATGGAGTACCCATTTCTTTCAATTTCCATACAATTGTCTGCCGATTCTTGCGGGGAAGGGGAACGTCAAATGTATGGCTATTCGTATCTAACGTACAAATAGCTACGTCAGATAAACGTCAGTCCATCATGTATGTTTTCGGCAGAGGGGAACGCATGTCAATGGCGACTCCGGTTGGTTGAATTCTCTAAGTTCATAATCACATTTAATACTGGTAAATTATTATGATGGTGCAAATATTTAAAAATGTATTATATTTGTATTTGATTGAATAACATGTATTATATAACCAAAAATATTATTAATTTAGTGTTATGTTGTAAATATAACATGTTGTTTTCATTATATTTCTCATAGGTGCTACATGTGAATGATAGATTTAGCATTTATAACGCATTTTCATTAAGTGTATAAGTAGATAATTATTTATTAGACTATGAGTTTATAAAATTAAGTCTACTAAAAGACAAATAAGGGCATTTTCACTTAACTGTGTACCATTAACGGCCGGTTAGAAATCGTCACAAAACTGACGGTCAATGTCAAATCCCATACATTTTGTCAGGAATGTGACGGTTAGACGTCACTGAAACACGACTAAGGGTGGGTTGCACTTGCACCACGCATAACTAACGAACTGATCAACGTTAAATATGGCGACGGAGCTGTCATCCCATAGAAAACTGTCAAACTTTTCATACAAGATTTTTTTAACGATGACGTTGACGTTAACAGACTGTTTGGTGCAACCGGGCCTTAGTCGTACATTAAAGTACGAGTCAGGGCTTGTAACCGGTTTTCGCGAAAATCCCCGAAATAACCCAATATGTTTACACATTTTATGGTTTTACGTAGAACTCAATATTGTTTTTAGGTTATGACTTTATATTATAAGATTTTTCGATTAAATATGAAATAGTAAACGAAAGAACGAAAAAAAACCGGTGTTTTAGTATGGAGCAAAATACCGGTTACAAGCCCTGGTGCAAGTTAGTATAAAAATGCCCATAAATGGCGATGAAGTGCATGTCCAATGCCTTGTTTTTGTTTTCGAACACTTGGCCGTTCCGATATATTTGATGGCGACTGTACTATTCTCGGTCCACGTTGACAACAATGTACGGAAGTGCTATTTTTTACGCAGCACTGGCCGTGTAGACTTAAAGTGGTCGGACTCTGACATACTTTGTATTTTTTTTAATATCTTTGTATAGTGTACTCCATATGGATTTTAGAGTATGTAAACAAAAACCTCCATATGGATTTTAGAGTATGTAAACAAAAACCCGTGACTCAGCTGTTTGGCCAATCAGGGTTGCCGCGATCGAGTTTTTCAGTAGATGGCAGCACCGTGGCGAGAACTCTTTGACAGCAGCTGTTAAAATCCACCATTAAAAAAAAAAGATTAAATATGATTGGTGGATCATGACAGCTAGACCTCTTAGCACGGTGCTGCCATCTAGTGAATATCTCGATGGCGGCAACCCTCATTGTGCAACATAATTCCTGAGTTACTGTACCTCATATGTCAAAAGACCAAGCCATGTGGGTTTGTGTCACATTCTTTAAAGATCCATATTGCATAAATATAAGTTTAGTATTTAAACGGAATGTACAAGCAATAATTATCATATATGTGCCTTAAGCTTATGTGTTTTGAAGATATTAGTGACCTTTTGTCAATAAATTAAAATTGGTTGAACTCTGTTTTTATTTGTTTGCTGAAAATACTCGAAAATATATTCGTGAATGGCACTCTTTAGGCGAAGATAACCTAGATGTATTTCGCGTGAGAAGTTTCGATAATTCTAAAGTTGGATATGACTATACTTCGTTTTTTTTTAGATTAGAAAAACGTTGACAGAACGATGTACAGGGTTCTTTATTAGGCACGATAAATGTCACAACTGTCAAAGTGCCTACGCCGTCATTAAACAATTAAACATGCTTAAATATATTTGCATTTATAGTAAAGCCATGCCTATGTATTTTTAAATGATATATTGAGTATTTAACAATATTTTGGTAGTTGTTATATGCACTAAATATTTTATTTTTTATCATTGTTAATGTTCTTGTGAATGTTGCACAATAAAATACCTAAAGATGAAGAGGTTCGCAACGGATGGTTCGATTTTTAAATATTTTCTCGCGTCATCTGTCATTAGTATCTCTCAGCCATACCTGGATAGTTTTTAATGTTTAAAGCTTATTGTGATTCTTATTTAAGTAAAGGTATTTGCTGGCTTTATTATTGTGCGTTTGGTTGGAGGGTTATGGAGCAATCAGAGGCAGGCCCGAGTGGCATACAACAAGAAAAGCCACCTCGTAGTCCACCAAATCTTTTACTATCACCTAAGGCAGTTGCTTTATTATTTATTATTATTTATATAATATTATTATTATATAATAAAAAATAAAATAAAATAAAATAAATATTATAGGACAATCTTACACAAATCGACCTAGGCCCACGGTAAGCTCATTAAGGCTTGTATTATGGGTACTAGACGACGATATATATAATAGATAAATATGGATAAATACTTCAATACATAGAAAACATCCATAACTCGGGAACAAATATCTGTGATAAACACACAAATAAATGCCCTGACCAGGATTCGAACCCGGGACCTCCTGCTTCATAGGCAGTGTTACTACCGACTAGGCTAGGAGGCCGTTCAAAAAAACTATTAAATAACATTTAGACGCATTTTTATTTACGAAGATTGATTAATAAGTGCATATTATGATTGTCACTAAAATAATTTTCGTGAATACTGATAACAAAAACTGGATCTTAAGTTTTCGTTTTAGAACGTACGTGCGTCACTGTCAGGTCAGTTTTTCATTTTTCACGTACCTCTAACGTTGGCATACAAAATCTAAAACGAAATTGTGTATTTATTGTTGTGTTGTATTATTTAATCTGCAAATTGTTATTATATTTTCACAAATGTGAACTCTTAATCATGTTAACTAATCCTCTGTTGGTGTGCTTGCAGTGTGTTTAAATTGAACATTTAGAACAGGTTGGCAACTACTGTTTCTATGTTTACTCAATTTCTAATCTCAAAAAAAACGAAGTACCTATATGTAAGTATGTAAGTAAAGCCTAATCAGAAATATATGATTATTGTCAAGAGGGCGCTATTATTCTCATTTATATAGCAAGTCATTGTCTATGGTATAGTGACATCTTGATTTCTTTACCTGTCAGCTCTGATGTTAATTTGAAAATGTTTCACAGCGAAATAGTTTCATTTCCCGAGCGTACAAGCGCCATTTTATATCTATGGTGTAAACCGCCTCAATTACACTTGACAGCAGTGACAGCCTATCACATGCACGCACACATGCATATCATTCTGTCATTAAAATTATTGCCAGTGTAAGAAATTAGTTCCAATGAAATTCCGTAACATGGCGCTTGATCATATATTTCTGGTCAGGCTTTACAATAGGTTTTCACAGCGAGCTACACAGTATGAGGTTCTTAAAAAAAGGAAAGTATAGGTTCTTAAAGGGTAGGCAACTCGCATGTGAATCCTCTAGGGTTGCAGTCGTCTATCAGCTACGGTAACTGCTTACCATCAGGCGGGCCGTAAGCTTGCTTACCACCGTCGTGATTAAAAAAATTTTTTTGAAGCATATTTATAAGCTATTAGCTATGATACCCGGCTTCGCTCGGGAGTTGATATGAGATTACGTGGTAGATGAAATAAAAAAACATACTATGACGTAAAAAGTAAAAAATATATTTTGAAAACATTTTCTATATTTACATGTATTTACATTTTCTCATTATTTACACTACTTGTTTATAAACAACATTTTTCATTTTATTGTCCGGGGTATATACCTAGTCGGTCCTTAAGTTCTGTCACAAGGGTTTTAAGTGATAAAATATAATACAAAGCTTTTATTAAAAAAAAATAGACCTGATTAGAAAGCTTATTTCACACAGATTAAAATATAATATGATTAACTTATAATCAAGATCGGGTATTTTATAGATCCATGTAAACTTGAAGATTGTTGTCAGTCCCAAACACGCCGATGATTTATGAAAATTGTACTTCACAAAAGTTGGTTAAGATCATTGTTATAGTTGTCCAGAGTTACAAATTGTTATTTTTATGAAAGTAGATGATTAAGGCATATTTAAAAACCAATATTTAGTTGACTTACAAGTCTGTGCTTCAGCTATTCTTCTCCTGAACCTCAACGTATTTTTCAGTTTTGAGCAAAACACGATGATTTTGATGCCATACATCAAGGTAGTCTTCCAAAATTATGTATACTAGCCTTCTTGTCAGTCAGACAGTCAGATGTTAATTATATATTAAAATGAAGGTAAACGATCAAGCTAATGCAGTATGCGAGACTGAAGCCTCTTAAAATTGAATAAAAATAATTATGGTCAAAATCAACTCGAACAGGGCGCGTGTTTTTGACGTGGTTTTTTATTGCGCTTTTTCGAATGTTACAGGGAATTGTGTAAAACTGCCTTAAATAATATCGTAAATTGTGTTAAATAGGCTTTTTAACCATATATTGAAATAGTAAGCAACCTCTAACAGTTCCTATTTTTTTTATTTACCAGTGCAAACCCTAGTGACAGAACTTATGAACCGACTAAGTATATATAAATTTTTCGAACTTCCTACTCTTGAGCAAGCTACATATAGCTGACCGTGAGAGAAGCAGGATTCTTTGAGGTTGATGCCACAATATTTCAAAGTTTGCCCTTGCGCTTTGTTAATTGTAAAACTAAAGGCTAATTTAATTGGAAACTGAAATCTTTTAAATTGAAATGGCAATTCAGAAGAGATCAGTGGTATTCTAGGTATAAATACTGTGTGTCCTTTGTTCTTTCCAGAAATAAGTTCAGCTTCAATGACATTATTCGATAGCTGTTTTACGATCATCCTCGTTCCATTACATAATTTTGGGGAGTTGAGATTTCTGAGTAGTATGATTGGAGATCCAATTTTCAGACGAAGGCAGTGTAATGGCATTCCTGGTACTTGTAAAGAGTTTAGAAATTCAGTAGGAAAGTTGACACTTTCTTCAATGGATACCATCGTGTCGATCGATTTATATACTTTCTCTTCACCAGGTATTTTCTTTAGAATATTAAAATTGATATCGTCAACAATATTATTTTTAGTGGCCAAAATTGCTCTTTGAAATAACCACTCTACGTTGGTATAGTTCTGAATAATATTTGGATAAATTTTGTCGATTAGTTCGTTTTCAGTAGTGGCTATGTTACAGAAATCACTATTGAGTTCAATGAGGCCGGTCGTTTGGTCAGTAGGATATGTACCTTCGCCTATTTGTAAAAGTATTTTAGCAAAATGTGCTGTTGTTTCATCTTTTGATAATTCAACCCTCATGTTTTTTGTTAATTGCAGTATTTGTACTTGCGGCCAGAGATGTGACTTTTTTAAGCATGCATTGATCTCGTCTGCTGGTGTTGATTTGGGAATAACTGGAAGTGTTTGTCGAAAATCTCCTGAGAGTATGAGTAGAGCTCCTCCCTTCATTTCAGAGTTTTTTCGCAATTCTTGTGATGTTCTGTCCATGGCTTCTAGTGATTTTTTATGGGCCATGGTGCATTCATCCCAGAAGATAATTTTAGCATGTTTTAGAAGTTGACCCCGTCCAGATGTTCCTGAGATTTTACATACCGGGAATTGTTGTTCGGCTATATTCAACGGTAGTTGTAAGGCAGAATGGGCAGTTCGTCCTCCTTCCATAAGTGTGGCTGCAATGCCGGATGATGCTAGTGCCAGTGCGATGTGTTTTTCAGCACGTATTTCCGCCAGTATTAGATTTATTAGAAACGTTTTACCGGTGCCTCCTGGTGCGTCCAAGTAAATAATTCCACCAGTGTTGTTATTTATTCGGTTCATTATAACGTTGTAAATTTTTTTTTTATTGTCATTGAGGAGTGGTTTGTTGTGAGCAATGTATTCAAGTAGTTCATTGACGTTGTAGCTTTTTTCCTTTGTAATTTCGTAGTTTAGCACACTGAAAGTATTTCTTTGTGGTGCTGGCATTCCAATTTCTACTAAGGTCTGGTTATTTATTGCTAAACATTTATCTTTTTTTTTTTTTTTTTTATACTACGACGGTGGCAAACAAGCATACGGCCCGCCTGATGGTAAGCAGCTACCGTAACCTATGGACGCCTGCATCTCCAAAGGAGTCACATGCGCGTTGCCGACCCTTTACAAAAAGGAGGATTCACTGTGTTGACGGCTAAAGGAACAGGAAGGTCCCTCATCGTCAACACCCTGGGTCCTCTTTGAGCTCTTTGGCAACCTTACTCACCAGCAGGAACACAACACTATGAGTAGGGTCTAGTGCTATTTGGCTGTGGTTTTCTGTAAGGTGGAGGTACTTCCCCAGTCGGGCTCTGCTCCAGATTTGAGCGATGACATTCGCTGAACGTGCCCTACCACACTTAGCGAGATGCCGTTCGCAGTGCCCATACCTCTCTTTTTGGCGTAGTTTAAGGACATACCCAAGTCCGGACGTAGTTTAAGGACATACCCCGGGTCCAAGATTCTCTTATCTTCTAAGCGAATGAGTGTTTCATTGAAGATGTCGTCATTGAATTCTATAGTCAGTTCTGGATTAGCTTGTCGGATTTGGTACGATATATCATCACTCATATTCCTTTTGAAAGAGTCCCATAGCTGTTTTGGGTTTGATGGGTTACATGTTGTTAGAATTATGGCGAATAACTCTCGAATTTGTTCAGCTGAAGCTGTGAGTGTGGCTTCTTGTAGTGTTAATTCCCAGTGGTTATCGTTTTCCAATAATCCTAAACGTTGACATGCTTCTCTGTAAGTCTGGCATATGTAGCCGTCAATAGTCCTGAGATCTGTGAAACTTGTTGGTCCCCGTATTTCGTGTAACAACATTCGGAGATGGAAACATTCGGCATTGTTTGGATGTACAGTGTATACTCGACCTATTGCGTTAGTTTTCATTATTTCTGGATGACCCTCTTCTGGTATTCCTTGTTTTCGTCGCCTTGTTTTGTCCCACGTATAATAAATAGGGACGTCGACATACAGTAACGTCTTTGCGAATGGATCCGTTTGGCAAAGTTGGAAAAAAGCTGTTAATGTTGTGTTCTGAGGTGGTTCGCTTGCAATTTTTCTAGCCGAGTCTTTTGTGAAGTAAACTCTCTGTCCATTCTCCAAATGTACTGCTAGATGTTGCACAGCTGGTTCGCGTTCGTGTATGGGAAAACTAAAAATCCTCCACGCTGCTTCGTTACTGTTGATGTATCTTCCCATTTGGTACATGAGGATTTCATCATTTCTATTATTTTGTTCGCTATTTTGGACTATTTGAAATACTGCCATATCACTACCTTTGTTTACGTACTTACATATATATTTAATAGATTTTACTGAATTGCAATATTCAACGTTTATGTGTGCTTGGAACATTTTGGAAAGTAGTGGGTTATATGGTACTACCCATTGATTATCTATTTCCAGTTCGTCTCTGCCTTGTATTCGTATTTTTGCTGTGAAGCCACCGTTTTTCGGTGATCGTCTTCTATATTTGGGATAGCCGTCATCTTCAGTTTTTGTATCGTCCAAGTATGGTTTTGGATATTTTTTTGTACATTTTCCATCACTCATGCATGGCGCATTGAAGTTTAATGGTCCACATGGTCCGTGAATCATGTTTTTCACTACTATGTTGTATAGTTCCGGATCATTTTGTGGATTGGGAAATTCAGCTTGGATGATTTTGTCGATATCCGTGGGATAAATTTTATCGTGTAGCCATATGAGATTGTGTGAGTGAGGTAATCCTCGTTTTTGCCACTCGATTGTATACGAGGGTGGTTTGATAAGTCAGTGACTTTTTGCAGAAAAAAAAATCTTTTTGACCTTTTATAATTTTATTTCTCTACATAATCTCCTTTCAACTCCATACACTTCATCCAACGATGTTCCAGCTTTTTCAACCCCTCCAAAAAATATTTTTTATCAAACCCTGAAAAATATGCTTCAGTTTCAGCTATGACTTCCTCATTTGATGAAAATCTTCTCCCACCGAGCCATTTCTTCATGTTTGGGAATAAAAAAAAATCACATGGGGCCAAATCTGGAGAATAAGGTGGGTGGGGCAGTATTTAATAACGCAATTCTACTAATTTGGCTGTTGCGACTGCCGACGAGTGTGCAGGGGCATTGTCGTGGTGAAAAAGGATTTTCTTCTTTGCCAGATGTGGCCGTTTTTTCACTACTTCTGCGTTGAATTTTTCCAACAATGTAGCATAATAAGGGCCATTTATTGTTTTACCTTTCTCCAAATAATCTATATAAATAACCCCTTGGCTGTCCCAAAAAACAGTGGCCATTACCTTTCCTGCCGAATTAACGGTTTTCGCTTTCTTTGGGGCCCGTTCGTTAGCAGAAGTCCACTGTTTTGACTGATTTTTCGTCTCTGGCGTATAATGGTGGATCCACGTTTCATCTACCGTCACAAAACGACGTAAAAATTCATTGGGATTACGCTTGAATTTGGCTAAGCATTGCTCGGAAGTTGTTTCACGAAGTCGTTTTTGATCGGCTGTCAGCAAACGCGGCACCCATCTTGCGGAAAGCTTTTTCATATTCAAAATATTATGCAAGATATGAAAAACTCGTTCAGATGAAATGTGTACAGTCTCAGCTATCTCACGAATCTTAACTCGACGGTCATCCAAAACAATATCGTGAACTTTATTCACGACATCATCAGTGGTGACTTCAATTGGCCTACCAGAGCGTTCTGCGTCATTGGTAGTGGTACGCCCAGAACGAAATTCTGTAAACCACTTATGTACCATTCCATGAGAAGGAGCAGATTCCCCATAATATTTTTTTAAACAGTTTTCAGTCTCTTTAATAGTTTTTCCACGTAAAAAGTAATGTTTAATTAACACACGAAATTCGCTTTTCTCCATTTTCCAACAATTTTCCGACCGTATTTGACATATGCCTCAATAACTTTTTTATTTTCCCACCTTTTTTAAAAAAAAAAAAAACTGCCAGCTACCAAGGAGTTCAGAATCGTAATTAAAAAGTTTATATGTTAAAATGATTTTTGTTTTACTTAAAGTCACCGAGTTATCAAGCATCTAACGGTTCCAAAGATGTGGTATTTTGTGATGACTTCAATAAATCTTATTTGTTTTTGTCGAAAAACTCGGGCTATCATGTCGTGTCGATCCATGGAGGTTTGTCCGTATTTTAGTTGTTCTTTGATTTCTGGCCATGATGAGTTGCATGTAAATGTTATGAAGAGATCAGGTCGTCCATATTTTCTTACGTAGGTCATGGCATCTTGAGTATATTCGTCCATATGTCTTGGACTTCCTATGTATGATGAGGGTAAGATTACCATTGTTCCAATATCGTCAATATTGCCGTCATTTATGATCGCATCTCGAAGGTGGATGTATTCTTCTGTGCGTAGTTTCTTCTGATTCAGTCTTATGTAAAGCATCCGTTCTGCTTCTATTTTTGCGTACATATCTACCAGAAATTGTTGGAATAAACGGCGAGTGTTGAGAATGTGATTGTATATTTCATTGTCTCTGATCATTAAGCGGTAAGCATAGAACTCCTTGGAAGTGACTTTTTTGTTTGTTTCTATGCCTGTTTTAGGATGAATTTGTTTTATATTGAAATGATAACCATCCTCTCCGTGCAGAAATATTAACGGATATTGAAGAGCATCATATGAACGGTGTGTCTCTGCAATGCGTTGTAGTCCTTTTCTTCTTCGTTGTACAATTATGTCACGGCTTGTATTTTCATTGTCCACAATTACGATGGCGACTTCATCTATCTGAGGTGCATTAAATCTACGTTCGTGTTCTCCACGTGGTCTTTTATCGGCTCGAATTACAATTTTATAGTCATCAGAAATCATGCGGTCTAGTGTTGTTTTGAATATGTAAATCAGTTGATTGTATTTGTGTAAGATCCTCTGTACATCTTGGGTTATTTCGCGTTTCAATCCAATAAAATTTGTACATCGTTGATCAATTTCGTTTTCTTCATTTCCGATGAAATATACTTGCAGAAATTTATAGTCATCGTTAGGCATTGGTAGTAACGATCCAATTTTGTGATAAATTTGCCCTTGAATTGAAAATACATATTCAAATTTGTCTCTATTAGTGTCAGTCGAAGTAGACGTGTGCGCCGCCATCAAAATCCGCGGCGGCGGCGCGCCGGGAATTTTTGGCGGCGTGGCTGCGCCACGCCGGCGTCAAGGTCACTTTTCACGGTTCTCGTTTCGCATTAAAAATATTTTAAATATCAAAAACTTTTTAGGAACAAGGAACATATTATTAAAACGATATATAATGCCGTTTGCTTCAGTCCTGCCTATTTTTCGGAAATCGCTTTAATGTTGATGTTTTTCATAATTGTGATGAATTAAGATCCTTTTAAAGCCAACTCCATCTAGCCAGTGGCCGAGAGACTGGACTGAATCCATGGTTATACCTCTCCATAAAAAGGCTCGACGCTAAAATGTGACAACGATAGAACTTTGTCTATTATATATATCGTATACCAGTAAAGTATTTCTTTACATCATGAATTCGCGATTGACAAAGTTCCTGGAGCGGAAAATACCTGCAGAGCAGGCTGGCTTTCTGTCTAGGCGAGGGACACGGGAGCAGATTTTCATGTGCCAGATCACCGAGAGATGTCGTGAATGGAACAAGCCATTAGTCCTATGCTTCATAGATTACGCCAAAGCATTCGACTGTGTTAGATGGAAAAACATGCTGTACGTGCTCCTGGCGATGGGTGTCCCTGCTCATTCAGCTCCCCCTTATTGAGTACTTGTACGCCGAAACTGCAAGAGTGCGCATCGAGAACACCTTGTCGGACCAGTTCAAGCCGGAAAGAGGAGTAAGACAGAGATGTATGTTGTCTCCGGAGCTCTTTAATATCTACGGCGAATACATCTTACGTAAAGTCACCGAGAACTAGGTCGGTGGCACATCAATTGGCCGCAAAACGATCTGCAACCTACGCTATGTTGACGACACAACGCTCTTGGCTTCCAATGAGGAGGAGATGTTTCTTTTGTTCCAGCGAATAGAAGCGGAGAGCATCGAATTAGGAATTCACGTCAACAATGACAAAACGCAAGTTAATGTTCGTACACCGAAAACAGTCTCCTCTACGAAGCCTAGAACTAAAAGACCTAGAATGCGTCAGCGCCTTCACCTACCTCGGCTCACTTATATCTAGCGATGGTAGCTGTGAACGTGAAATCATCCGGAGGATTCATATAGCGAAGAGTGCTATGACTCGGTTAGATAGGATCTGGAGAGATCGCGGCATACAGAGGCAGACTAAGGTTAGACTCATGCGTTCCCTGGTGTTTCCAATTTTCCTATACGGTTTTGAAACATGGACTATCAAGCAGATCTGAAAAGCCGTATCGACGCGTTTGAGATGTGGTGTTGGCGACGGCTTTTACGGATACCTTGGACTGCGATGCGCACTAATCAGTCCATACTAGAGGAGCTACGCATAAAGCGCCGGTTGTCTACGACGTGCCAGGACCACATACTTCAGACACCTCTCTTAACGCTCCTCGGATAGCCTGGAGAGAATCATCAAGACGGGAAAAGTTGAAGAGGCCCTCCCCCTGCAAGATCGTGTACCCAAATCACTGCACCTGTAGTAAAACACGCGAGCTAGTTCAACACTGATTTATTCCAGTACAATGTAGGTAGACATAGTATTCTACAAGTACCCTAAACCTAATATACTACAGCACCCATGTAATTAAAACTGCAAGAAGTCATGCGTTTAGTGAGGGATATAAGCCTATGGAGGAACCTGGTCTTCAACAGAAGGACATGATCCTCAGCTCTGAGGGAACGTCTAGTGATGATGAAGATTCTCTCTCTCGCAAGTCGCAGTAGGTACAAACATACCGTTCAGTATTAAGGATCAATCCTGCCACCGAAAACACTTCTTTTCTCAGGATAATTGAGTTGGTGGTACAATTTTGATGGCAGATTTATTATTTTCGTTACCAATCTTATTAATTAGGCCATCGAGTTCTATTTGTTAGGTGAGCGGTTAATCATACTCATCTATTAATCTCACGAAAGAGAAGGAATTGACCAAACCCTAAATATTTCAATGTGTAGATGTTTTCATGGTTTAATACGTCAATATACGTTGTAAAATTTTCATTTTACTTTCTTTCATCGGTAATTATCATTGGCTATTTTTTACCGAATTCTGAAATTTTGGCCAACGGCGTGGATTTTAAAATCCGCGGCGGCGGCGGCGGCGTGGGTCCCACGGCGCGGCTACGCCACGCCGGCGCGGCGCACACGTCTAAGTCGAAGTAACACCGAAAGAAGTCATTTGAAAGCAGGAGTTGTATGATCTTATATTTTGAAGAGAGTGTTTTCATTCTGGTGTTTCCCCGGTCATGTAATGTAGAAATTCCTGTGGAGGTGCTTCCAGTGGTGGTAATCGAATTTTTCCATTCATGCAACAGAGACCTGGTGTTTCTTTACTGAATTTTTTCGCGTGGCAAAATTGGCAAATGTTATTCATTTTTCCGATCACAACATATTTATGATCGTAATATTTCTTCGTCGGTTCGTAGTGGAATGCTTCCTTTGTTAGATTATCTTTTAAAATGCTCGATTCTTCAATACTTTTATTTTCTTTTCTTTCTTCGCTTTTTCCGCTTCTCAGGGTGCTCATTGTGGTTCGTTGATTTTGTAAACGTGCTTCGCGCTCTTCTTCCGTTTCATTTCTTCGATTTTCTTTTTGTTTCCGCCGTTTCGCTGCAGAACTGGCAAGATCTCCACCTCTTTTACGTCTAGGCATTGTATTCTGTAAAATATAAATTAAATGAACATTTTATAGACAAATATATTGTTACGTAAACGTGGAGCACGTTGAGACAAAGAAAAAAAAAAATTTTATCTTCAAGCGGTCGCGCGATATTTTGTTTACGGCCAAAGTATATAGAAGGCATCGATTCAACGCCGCGCGACTACTTGAAAGTTAAGGAAATTACAATTAAAAGAAAAAAAAAAAAACCATTAGAATTAATTAAATACACTATTAAAAATACTCACATTTGATATTTCACAATAAAGGCTCACAGATAACTTTTTTCTTCTTCGCTTCGAAATCGAGAATTAATTAAACACACTATTAAAAATACTCACACGTGATACTTCAAAATAAAGGCTCACACACAGATAATTTCTTTCTTTTTCGTTTCAAAATCGCTTGTTTCGCTGTTCAAATCAAACTAACTCTGGCGGGTGACACCGGGCTCTTATACTCGTATATTCAGAAAGCTAGGCTCTAGGATATTCGAGAAGGTTGGTGCTAGGATATTCGAGAAAGTTTGGGAATAATCGTTCGTTTAAGTCCATATTGTGTACAATGATTGAAATTCAACTATTCGACAACAGATGGCGCCACTTTGGACAATGAATGAAGTTCAACTACTCGACAACAGATGGCGCCACTACACTTACTTTCCGAGTTGAAGGGTTGGAAAAGCCCTTATATCTTTAAAGACACACCCTTTAGGTTAAAACGGGAACTTTCTTGTTCGAGGGGGAATAAAGGGCTATCACACTATATAAGTCCCTTTATCGTGCTGGGACTCCTTTTTAAGTTTTATCGGCACGCACATTTTCTCAACTTAGTTTTATTATATATAATGATAATGATAAAGTGCGGCATAAAAGTAGGCCGATTAGGATTCTTCCGGAAAGAATGTAAACCTTAGACTAAAATGTAAACAAACTTACGTCATCGCATCTGTCAAATTGTCATGCCAGGGGTTATGGATGGTACAAGGAGGATAAAAATCTGTATGTTACAAAAGTGTCCGTCAGAAGGCGATAAACTGATGGCGCCACAATGATATTGAATTTGATTAAATTAATTTTGATATTAACGACATAAATCCATACATATTTATAAAATAATTATTTGCGGAGAAGAAAAACACTCTGAATATTAATTTTATTTAGAATGTCATATAAGTATTAAATATCGGTAATTCATTTCAAATGCTCAACTATACCTAGCGCCACCCGGAGATATTTGGAACTATTGTTTAATTCTTACCGCTGGACACTTTCGACCGTTTTCCTATAAGAGAGATTGATCCTCCTTGTACCATCCATACCAGGGGTTTTCAAAGTAAGGGCCCACAGAACCAGTATTAGGTAAAACCTGAAATATATGACCATGCGCCATGTTGCGGAATTGCATTGGAACTAATTTCTTACACTGGCAATAATTTAATTTTAATGACAGGATGATATGCATGTGTGTGCCATGGATGTACTATATAGGTGTGTGCATGTGAAAGGCGGTCACTGTTGTCAGTATTGTAACAGTTTACTCGAATAATAATAAAGTGTTGAATATTAAATAATAAACGACTAAAAATTCCCAAAATTATCCATAGTCAAGAGCGAAACATTATAAATAATGTAATGTATTATTTAAATTAACATCAGAGCTGACAGGTAAACAAATCAAGATGTCACTATACCATAGAGAATAATAGGCTCTATGACTATACTGAACTGTTGCCATATAAATGAGTAAAAGTGCCCTCTTGACAATAGTCATATATTTCTGGTCAGGCTTTACATAAATACATTTTCAACCGACTTCAAGATTTCGAAGGAGGAGGTTATCAATTCGTCGGTATCGTTGTTTTTGCTATTTTTTTTATGTATGTTCACCGATTATTCGAAGACGGCTGGACCGATTTGGCAAATTCTTTTTTTGTTTGAAAGACTTCACAGTTGGTCCCATTGTAACCAAGTCAGGATCTGATGATGGGATCCTGGAGAAATCGAGGGAACTCTTCAACTATTGTAGGTACACCTATAGTGATTTGAGTATTTTTTACAGCATCTCGAGCATTTGCTTTTGGAAAGGTGGATGCTAAGTGAAGTCGGTTCTTTTTTGTTTAAAATTATTTATTACATTACTGACATTAGGCCATGATGGTGGCCCATGGTGGAAAGAAGGTTTGAGCCCTACTATTCAATATATTCTATGGCTTTGAGGATTGACAGATGACTAAATAAAACAGAGCGATCATATAAGTTACAATTAAAAGCAAATATAGAACCGTTTTTCCCCCGAAGGGTAAAAAACGGATATTTAGGTTTCTGCCGTAGCTTAAACCACATATGAGATTACACCCTTGTAACTCAGCCCTAATCGAGTGAATTCCTGCACTAGTAGCGCCATCTGTCGCGCCACTCAGGTACTAATGTCGCCCGGTGCCAGCGCCAGGCTGATTTCTCCTTAGTACGTTAAGTAAGCCGGCAAGGCCCTTAGGTGTGGTTTAAGCTACGGCAGAAACCTAAATATCCGTTTTTTACCCTTCGGGGGAAAAACGGTTCTATTTAGGTATTCGTTGCCTTCGCTTAAACCACATATGAGACGTGTTTAAACCTCTGCCGGCGCTGGCCCGGGCGTACTGTGATGATTAGACATTAACCAACAAACATTTCGGAACGAAATGTGTACACAAGAGATACTTGTTGATATACGTTATTATTTTGCGCAATAACTTAACTAGCATTATCTTATTTTTTTTTATATCTATTGTGAAAATATCCTTATCTGCCGTAATTGGCAGTTTAGCTATTTATTTTAATGATAGAGTTAGGTTAACATTTCCATTTTTCCATTAGGAATATTTCTAGCAACAATAAAACAATCGATCCCGTATTCGTATTTTTGGGATTTTAGTTAAGCGAGCTTCGATATTCCTATCTGGAGATATTGCGTTGATAATCTCAGGTAAGATTTCCGTCAAACGGGTCATTAAGTTATGAATGATGTAAAGAGTTATTTGATTCCGCTATTTGATCACTGATTTGTATGATGTACTTTATATTATTTATCGTAATATGGCCAGATTGAAAGTTCTTTCAAAAATCTGTTTTAAAAGTTGTTCTTGATTGAGAAAACCTGTTTCACATCTGAATTTTTTAGTATTATTCGGGCCTTAACGGTCATTTTAAAATCTAATTATGTGCTGTTACATACGCTGCTTTATCTACACACATATTATAAACTCCCTGTGATGTCTTCAAAGACCGTATGCTACGACCGGCATTGCGGCATTGATCAGACCTATTAGGTAGCGATCATTTGTTAGTAAAACCGAATGGGAAATTCAGGTAATTTTGCGAGATCCTTAGGAAAGACAATGTCTTTAATTACATCCAGACCTTATAGATGTCAATTGGAGTTTTGAGTGAGTATTATAAGAATGCTAAATGTTGACGACAGCAACTATGAATTTTAGAACTAAAATGGTATTGCTAAATTGACAATACTCCACCGGAAACCGACCGGATATACTAGGTAAGCAAGCTCCGAGTTAGTTTATATGATTTTCAATATAATGTTTATTGGTTTGAGATCTTCGTCCTTACGAAGGTGAAACAACCATACCGATAAGAATATTAATTAAAAAGGATGCTATCGTCTTCAAGGGCTGTAGGTATATTACTATGACTATAATGTTATTTGTATGTATTTCACGTTTAAATACCTATACCATTTACTCGTTGACCTTACGTCTACCGACTAAATACATCTCTATCTATCTTGATTATGTAGTTATTTTCTGTTGCCTTGAATGAAGATCATTGGGTTCACAAGGATTGTCCGGGTCTGTAATTTGAGCTTGTACACTCTCTGTGGCGGCGATCTGATTCACAAAGCCAAAGCAAGAGGTTTTGTGCCTTGCTTGTGTTTGTTTTTTAGGTTTTATTATCGAATATCCTTTGTGTTACGTCGGTAAAATATTATCTAAGGTGCATAGTATAGATAATGAATATGATGATACACAACGAGAAGTCTAAACTGTTAAGGGTAGGACCTTGAAGTTTATATATATCTTATGTATCTTTTGGATTTTGGTTTATTTATCTTTGGATGTTTTGGAGGTCCATTAAGAGATAAGTTTTTCAAATTGAACAAGAGATTCAACGGCGTGAACAAGAGATTCAACAATTTTGAATTTTTTATATAATAATATTATTATAAATATGACTGAGGAGTATAACCTGCCCCTCTGCTTAGCGTTCGTGGACTACGAGAAAGCCTTCGATTCGATCGAAACCTGGCCTGGGCTTATTTCTCCTAAACTGTTTACCGTTGCACTGGAGGATATTCAATCAAGACTCTGGACTGGAGAAGGCTAGGCATCAACATAAACGGCGACACACACATCACTCACCTTCGTTTTGCTGACGATATAGTAGTATTGGCTGAGACCATGGAGGATTTGAGTACAATGCTCGATGACCTCAGTAAAGCCTCCGAGCGAGTTGGTCTAAAGATGAACATGGATAAGACGAAGATCATGTCAAATGCGCATGTAGCACCAACTCCCGTTACAATCGGAGACTTTACACTCGAAGTTGTGGACGATTATTTATACCTAGGACAGACTGTCCAATTAGGCAGATCCAACTTCGAGAAAGAGGTTAATCGACGAATCCGACTCGGTTGGGCAGCGTTCGGGAAGCTACGGCACATCTTTTTGTCCAATATTCCGCAGTGTCTCAAGACGAAAGTCTTTGACCAGTGTGTGTTGCCAGTGATGACATATGGCACTGAAACGTGGTCGCTTACTATGGGCCTCATAAGAAGGCTCAAAGTCACCGAGAGGGCTATGCTTGGAGTCTCTCTGCGTGATCGCATCAGAAATGAGGTCATCCGCAGCAGAACCAAAGTAACCGATGTAGCCCTCCGAATTGCTAATCTGAAGTGGCAATGGGCGGGGCACATTGCACGTAGAACCGATGGCCGTTGGGTCGGAAAGGTTCTTGAGTGGCTACCACGAACCGGAAGGCGCAGCGTCGGTAGACCCCCCACAAGGTGGACTGATGACCTGGTAAAGGTCGCGGGAGTCCGCTGGATGCGGGTGGCGCAGGACCAGTCATTGTGGCACTCTTTGGGGGAGGCCTATGTTCAGCAGTGGACGTCTTTCGGCTGATATGATGATGATGATGATGATGATTAAGGTTAACAATTATAAGGACCTTTGTTTACTCCCAGAGATTGTAAAACCCTTAATGATTCTAGACTCTTAATGAGCCGATGAGGCGAAATATTCGCATTTAGTTTTAGTGCAACCAAAAGTCACGTATTGACGGGTCATACCTACTGAGTATTATACAAGTGTATTCTCTTCTGAGTATTCTCTTATACCTTTGCATTCTTAAGCCTACAAATATATTACTTGAGCTGAGGATATGATTGTATTTTCTAATGCCTTCTTGCTTAACTTTAAAAGCAGCTGCATTTCAATCGTCCATATGTATAATAACCACGACACGATACAATATACAATAATTTTTGGGATGCTCTCAGCTCTTTATTGGTTGCGCTGCCAATATTGTTTACAGTATACCTTAGTATGCTAAACTAAGTCTGCTGCATCTTGTTCGCATTTCTATAGAAATACAGAGTTTATTCGTAAAAATTGTAAAAACACATTTTACACGTCATTAAAATTACATACAATAAGTAAGTATACCATAACTTATTATACTTATTACATGTTACATTATATACATTAACAAATTTGTAGGTAGCTACCTAGTAGGTAGAACCTGTTTTCGAACGCTGCTGGGTCAATGATTCACCTGCGCAATCATGAAGTCATCGATACGATAATATGCTGAAATTCAGTTTGGCCAATAAGCTTTACACTGGCGACACATAACTGTCGTCGATTTTAAGAACATGTTGAATTCATTCTGGATCCTTATTCGACAAGCAATGACAAACTGTGACACGTGGATATCCTTGCGAGATCATAATGTACTCGTTTGACATATGTATTAGAATGTGTCAAAGTGGTCTCACTATCGAATGTCTGTTTTCGGTTGTATAAAACTGGCGACCATATTGTAGTCTTATGTCACTACGAAAGGTTGCTGAGCTTGGTATCAAAGACACTGACTGGTCTTTGATGTGCTTTTTATATAATATCATACATATTTAACAGCGTCCGTTGCTTGAAGGTGGTAGGGCCCTAGTGCCTTTAAGCCTTCTCGCACAGACATAAGCTAAGTCACTTTCCTTTTTAATAAGTTTAAGCATGATCGACTGTACTCTTATTATGTACTTATGCAATCTTATTAAATAAACGTCTCTTATTATTATTATATAAAACCTCGAAAGGGTTAATGTATTTATATGAGTATTATTACCCTAACAGTGCGTTAGCTTTACCTACCAGTGACGACACGTCCAAAATATTCGTAGAAAAGCCTTGGCAAATTTGGTTATCATTTTCTTCATAGCCCACAGAAAAGTCGCGAAATGAAATTAGGCAAGCCGTCGGGAATTGAGTTTTATGGGCGCTTCGCCACCGCTACCTACTTGACTATCTGACGGCATGTTAGTGTTGAAGAATCTTTATATGGGTCCCCAAACGGGTAGCCCCTTGAAGTATGTTAACAATTTCATCCAATTTTGCCTAAATCACCATGCTAATAAGTTGTGAATTTTTCCGTAAGCACTTAGTTACTGAAATCCTTGGGGCGCCCTCATCTGACAAGCACTCGAATAAACAACCTATCTTCTTTCACAAACAGGCATTTGCAATTCTTGTTTATACAAAGGCATCTAGGTTTACGTCGTCGCTATTCACCTGATTTGCCCTGCAGTACAAATTTCTTTGAGGATTTTGAAGCGCGATGGTTACATTTGACGTGGATCTGGAGTATGGTTAATATCCCTCGAGATCCCATTTTTCATTCATTTATCACTTCCTTCTTTGTTTACTCTTACGCCTCAAAGAAGACTTCCGATCCTCTATAGAGAGACTGCCCTCCTACGTGTAAACCTGCTACGCGACTAGCAAGCTCTGCTGCTATAAGTATAGAGGAGTATTTAAAACCGAGTTAAGCCTAGCCAGTCATTTTACGCGTCAGAATAACCAACTTCCATTAGGTTAGCTTTTAAGCTCGCTGGCATCGAAATCGATGAGGAGGACTATATATAATATATTTAGGGAAAAGTTTGGTAAGTTTCCACTGTTACTAAATATTTTAAGTTTGTTGTCATGCCTAAGTAGGAGTTAATTCTATCGAAATGGAATCTTGTAAACTTATCTTTATACCTAACCTGATCAACTATATTTCTAATGCCTCTGTTGTTGTACTAATTACAAGTCTACTGAACCGCTGCTATTATAGTTTCGTGGCATGTGTCTATCGTACTTTGAAATCTTTCAAACTAGAGCTTGTTCTTCTAGTAGTCGCACTGAAAACTCACACGTTTTTACGTTTTGTGATGCGAATGAAGTGATATGAATGCAATGTTTTTGTCAGCACGGCTTGCTTAGTTAGTGGCATTATGTAAAGCATTTTGTTTACACAGCTACATAGTTACTTATTGATGAGGACGTCTTAGTTTTATTTAATCAAAATTGTAGCTTTTTAGATTTCTTGGATATTTTATTTATTTCGGTGTTAATTTACTCGTTAAATAATTTGTTGCTTGACAAACAACAATCCTTCTTTGTGTCAAACGTTTATTTGGCAACTAATAATCAATGTTTGTGAGGTGTTTCAGTATGCCTGAGGACACAATCAGAATTTGACTCATATGTGCCTCCAAGGAGCAGTCGTATGCTGTTTAGATTGATTTGAGGTAATGCCGGTTATTCAGCTCAGCTAACAATTCCACGGCATAACTACAAATTTATTGTTTTTGATGTTATACGACAGAGACAAAACGGTTGTGCTATTCCTTTTCTAAATAATACCTACTGCGGTTAGCGGAGGAGAGAGTTCTAAACTTCCTACGTCTAAGGTTGTTTTTCCTTGCCTCCCCCTTTCTTTTAAAGTAAAGGATCTAATTGCGTACTTAGCAAGCCGTGTCGGTTTTGACTTCTACAGAGATCTTGATCTAAATAGCTTATTTTGCGTTTATTCGCATTGATTTGTAGTATAAACTGTATTTGGCAAGATTTTTAAATCATTATAGGCTTACGTGTACCTACTTCCTGGGTTAAATCGAAATATCCCCACACCTATTTATTGGTGACTGTGGACAACTTTTATACAAGCAAGTCTACAAGAGACCACGTGTCTGCCATTCTTCCTGACAGATGTACCAGACAGTTATATTACCCATGAACCATGCTTTAGCGATTGAAAGAATTTGCTTATTCTATTTTTCGTATCCGAGGTACGAGGACAGAGGAACGACATTTGAACTTCGTTTAATAAATCGATATTATATCGTTCAATATCGTGACCGATGTCAAAAATTAATTTTGACTGTGCAATCGTTGGCGTCGTCTGTTAAAGGAGTAGATCAGCCAATAAGATGGCAGTTTTTTAAACTGTATCCATATAGATGTACATAGCCTGTGGAGCGACAATTACAAAACGATGCATGGACATTACATGACGTCTCAAGGGACGACGCCATATCATGATACAGGTCGATGCAAGCCATCTCAGATGATACAATGTCATCTCCCAGAATGATAGACATGAGTACTCCGACATTGGCGACATTGTATCATGTCCAGGACGACACAATGTTGTCTTACAGGACGATGCATATTGCATCACGGGACGATGCAAGTCGTGTCCAGGGATGAAGTAGTGTAGTCTTACAGGCTAGCACAATGTCGTCGCAAGGGACGACGCAATGTCGTCACAAGAGACGACGCAATGTCGTCTCATAGGACAACGCAAACAAGACGGGATGATACATGACGCACGTTTTCTCACAGGACGACACTATGTCGTCTTACAGGGCGACGCAATGTCGTCTCCCAGAACGACGCATGTCGGCTCACGGGACGACGCCTGTCGTCTCACAGGACGACGCCTGTCCTCTCGTGGGACGACGCATGTCGTCTCACGGGACGACGCCTGTCGTCTCACGGGACGACGCCTGTCGTCTCACGGCGTCCCGTGAGACGACACGCCTGTCGTGTCACGGGACGACGCATGTCGTCTCGTGGGACAACGCATTGTGTTTTGACGGTGCCTATTGGAGGTCACAGCGTCTCGTCGCTGGGCCACGGGCACCGAGCGGAATGTCACAATATCTGAAGTAGCAATAATGTCGTCTCATGGGACAATGCATTGTGTTTTGACGGTGCCTATTAGAGGTCACTGCGTCGCGTCGCTGGGCCAAGGGCACCGAGCGGAATGTCACAATGTCTGAAGTAGCAACATGCTTTTATTTATTTATTTACATCTTTATGCAATTTGCACAAAATAAATTCCAAAGAAACTGTGCAATAATTACACAATTTGTGTTTGCAATTTACTTTTCGATATTTTTTAAACTTGATTGAGCACGTGTTGCTCGGCTGAGTAACAAAAGCGTACTGAGGAGAAATCAGCCTATGTGGTTTAAGCGAAGCCAACGAATACCTAAATATATGATTCAAATCCGCAGGATCAGCTCCGCAATTACCCAATTCTTGGATGTGTTGGAAAATAAAAGGTATTTTTATTATTTATTTTTATTTATCACCGAAGTGGTTCATCGCCGATGACCGGCTACTGGGGCTGCTGGCTCTGCTGGCTTTGCTGGCGCTGCTGGGGCTGCTGAGCTGCACTCCCTGCACAAACAAGCTTGTTTTTCTACTCCAGCATTACAATCTGTCAATTAAATTACTGACAGGTATATTCATATTCATATTCATTTATTTATTGCACACATAGTAGATATGATGTTAGAATTATTGAAGTGGTACACATGAACCCTGCAAGGGCATCGCAATATTAAATATATACTAAACTATATACTTGTAGCTACATCGTATGTAGGTAAAGCCTGACCAGAAATATATGATCACGCGCCATGTTGCGGAATTTCATTGGAACAAATTTCTTACACTGGCAATAATTTTAATGACAGAATGATATATATGTGTGAGTGCATGTGATGGCTGTCAGTGCTATTGAGGCGGTTTACTTGAATAATAATAAACTGTTGAATATTAAATAATAAACGACAAAAAAATCCCAAATTTATCAATAGTCAAGAGCGAAACATTGTAAATACTGCATATAATAAACTGCTGTAAATAATTCGCTCGGGAAATGAAACTATTTCGCTGTGAAACATTTTCAAATTAACATCAGAGATGACAGGTAAACAAATCAATCTTGTCACTATACCATAGAGAAAAATACGCTCTGTGACCATACTGAACTGTTGCCATACAAACGAGAATAATAGCGCCCTCTTGACAATAACCATATATTTCTGGTCAGGCTTTAAATTCACAGGAGCCTGCACGAATTTTTATAATGGAGATGTTAACAATTCTTTATTTATCCCGTGCCAGCTCTTGTGAACATAGCCTAAATACATTTAACTTACTCCTAGGTACTTATTCACAAAATTTAACTCGTTTAGGACACAGTTTTTTTTACTTACAGTGCATACACTTTAGTCTAATGTCTTATCATCTAGAAAATTCTCTACAGAATAATAACACTTTTTTATCAAGAAATCCTTTAATAAACCTTTAATTTTTTTTATGTTATTCTCTTTTGTGATGGATTTCGGTATTTTTGCTGACATAGCAAATAGACCCGAATGAAACATCTATATATTAATAGTAGTTTATGTAACTGTTACGTAATAAGGCCTAATTACAGTTGCATACACTGCTTTATCTACACACATATTATAAATACTAAATGACGTGTTCGGAAAACATTAGAATGACCGCCATTGCACCGCTACGGCCAACTGGATTGTGCGGGCGGTCGGGGAGGATGGCAGGATTTTCATTATGTTAGCAAAATCGATGTGGCTATGAGTTCTCATACATTTTTACAACACTGTCACAGATGATACAACGATGTTACATTACTGGTTGCAATAATACAGGCAATAGTAATTACATACGGTTTCCGAACGCAGAATAGAGGATTTATGATATGGGTGTCTTGGAAGAATAATAAGTAAGGAAGCGTAATCAACGCTCAAAATCTGCTCCACTTTGCTGGTGCCAAAGTGGGCGGAGCTTGTGACAGCGGTGCCCTAATGTCATGTCAAACATTTTGAAATTGTCATGTCGTCAAAATATTAGTTTTTTCGATCCATGAAATTTCGGTAATATATCGGTATTAAAATGCCGGCTTGTGCCGCGCATTGGTGCAGGAGCCACACAGGCGCCAAATATGGTGATATTTCTTTTCATCGGTAAGTAAATCACGCATAGATATTCTCATACATTACGGACTTGGTCGATGTTATGCAATATAAGTTTTGGAAAAGTAAACATAACTCATTTGAGGAAAAGTATAATGAATGTTCATTTATAAGTATTTTACTAGTAGTAATAGCAGTTAGGTTTCCGTTGTTAACAAAGAATCTTTTCAGTTTGTTTTTGTCGATATATTGAAATTAGGAAGTATAAAAATTTCAACCAGAACGAGGGACAGGGGATCTCGTCTTCGTGGAATCCAGTGATCAGCAAATGTAAGCGTGTAAATACTTGCATTTCCAAACCACCAGATGTCGTGAGTGTTGTGTGTAGGCAAAGTGATAACCCTAGCGTGAATGTGCATAATCGAGACCAAGTGCGGGTAGTTCGAAAAACCCGCGCAGATAGGAGATGCTGATACAATTCCTCGCCAGTCTGCCTGCGACCACGAGCGTTACGGCACGCTCGAAACGTCAGGAAAATAATAAAAGTAAGTGTACGCGATTAAGTCCCGTTTTTGTCATAATAATGAATATTATACTACTTTGATAATATTGAAATGTCTCCCTTGTACTCATATATTGGGAATATGAGATACGTACTTAATAAACAATCTGAATATGCCACCTCAGTCGGTTTTACTTACCTACTAAATATAATTTAAATTCTGTTCTAATGATGACCTATGTGTATGTTTAAAGTATAATTTTTTTTCAAATTACTAATATTAACTAAAGTCAACGAAATCGACAAAACAAAACCCTTCGAATTAGTACCTACTATACTTACTCTGGTAAAATCATACCATTCTGGCCGTGCTATTTCTAGTACAACTGACTAGTAGGTATGACTCTTATTTTTAATTAATAATGAATGCTATAACTTGATAGCATAGTCTTTAATTATCAAATCTGGAGCAGAGCCCGACTGGGGAACTACCTCTACCTTACAGAAAACCACAGCCAATTAGCACTAGACCCTACTCATAGTGTTGTGTTCCTGCCGGTGAGTAAGGTTGCCAGAGAGCTCAGAGGATGCAGTGTGTTGACGACGGGGGATCCTCTTGTCCCTTTAGCTGTCAACACAGTGAATCCTCTTTTATATGAAAGCGTCGGCAACGCACATGAGACACCTCTGGAGTTACAGGCGTCCATAGGCTACGGTAGCTGCTTACCATCAGGTGAGCCGTATGCCTGTTTGCTACCGTTGAAGTATAAAACAATGGATACAAAATGTAAATTTATCTTTGTATTTCCTAAGCCTGCTAAAATAAATAGTACCTACACATAAACGAACTCATCCGTTATTTTTTTTGTTCTAAAAAACGAGGAAGCAAAGAGAATTTTAACTATTTATATTGAAGGTATGCTATTTTGTTCTCGTCTGGTCATAAATAAAGTTAAAAATTATCACGAACATTGACCACGAACGCTGTAAAGTGTTCGAAACGTCGGGATGTAATTTAAGCTCAGTACACGCGATATAATCCGTTTTTAGTTGTTTTATTTCATGAATAACTATCGCGGCAACCGAAGACAATATTAAAAAATAATCGTTTTTTTTCATATTCAACCTTAATTGCTTAACATTATGTTGCTTGAGACCAAGAGCGTCTCCCTAATGTAACGGATTTATAAAAATGTAAAAAAGTTCAATACCTTTACTATTTTATGTTAATTTATGCTTATTTTGTAGTATGTACGTCCCTATATTGTAATTAAGCACTTTTATTAAATAAATGAAAGATGAATAGAAGGCTTTCATATTATTCCTTATTCCAAGAACGATTAAATTTACGTATATTACATAAGTAATTAAAAATGCACTAAAAAAATAATTGATAATTGATTGCATTATTATTTATTACGTGAACCCATCCACGTCAAACTTAGGCGTATTAATTATACGTTAACTTGACATTTCAGTTATTTCATTTGAGTATCTCCTGTCCGATTAAACTTCATTGTCAAATTGATTTTGACCGCTCACAACACGGCAACTTTTCTTATTGGTGAAATGGCATGAAACCTTTGCGGAATTAAGGTTAACACAAAAAATATGCTTAAAGAATGAGTACTTCATTGGTTAATAAGACATTTTAGTTTTGTAAACGTGAAAATGGGTCGTGTTTTCACTTGAACTTTGCTTGCCTTTACTCGTCTTGATATTATATGTCGATGATGGGTGTAGATAAAATAGTTAAATATAACATAAAACCACTCTCGTATTTGAAGGACCCTTATTACGTAACAGCTACATAAATTACTATTTTTTTAAAGGGACGCGAGGGTCCCCGTAGTTAACACTTTGCATCCTAAAGCCTAAAGTGGTAGAGAATCGCTCCTGGTGGGTACGTACCATTAGGTACTTAGAGAATATTTTCTAAGATTAGGTACGATCATTTTACCTCATCGAGGACTATGATTATGAGTTATGATATGACCCCCTTGGTATTTATTGTTAGCTAGGTTTTGGAACATCGTTTAGATGACAGCTCACCTGTCATCGGACAAAACTGTCAAGAGAGATTCCCGCGCCATCTTTGGCGTTGCCTTGAGTTGATAGCCCACCCAATGAAGGAAAACTTAGAGGAAATAATTCGTGTATAGCCAAATTTTGGTGTAGTTGTAGGCAAAGGTATCTTACACAACATACTAAAAGTACCGGATAAAACTAATACTTTCGTAAATATTAGCTCCGAAAGTTTAAAAAGTGTTTATCGTATTTCCTCGATATCTCATTAAACATTGATCCCAGTAAAAAAGTGCAAGAATCTTTTTTATAGAAAATGATATGTTAATGAATTAAGCCATAAAACATTTTTTCGTATGAGCCAGCGTTACCGAGTTATTTACGAAAAACCAAAATAAGGGACCTTTACACCCCCTCCGCCCCGCTAGCGGCGCCCCTATCCACCGGTACTTTTAGTATGTTGTGTAAGATACCTTTATCTACAACTACACCAAAATTCAGCTATACACGAATTATTTCCCCTATCAGGCAGTTAAGCGTCTTCGTTTGGTGAGCTATGAGTGTTGTCCAAGACTCGGTGCTTTTACTGCACACATAACCTCAACCACTAGATAGATCATAAGTACAACTCGAGATCACCACACATCAGCGCTCCCGTACTAGTTTAGTATGAGAGCGTGACCGCTTATTTCATTTGAGTTAACGTTTTTGATTAAAAATATCCACAAAAATCAAGTTATAGGGACTAACCTGGATTGTTATACTACAAAATGGTGTAGAATACTATTGAGATGTGCTGTTCGAATCGTAGAAATTAACGAATAAAATTGCCCTTATGTGTGGTGACCCCGTGCTCCTTGTAAGAGCTTAATGATGAGTAGTCTCTGTTTTACTTACTGCTGCTATTACGAGTATATACTTACTGCTGTTTATTATCTCACCTTGGTCCGGTTGTAACGCCGTGCTTGCTGGTTCCATCGAAACCATGAGCGCTTCGCCTGTGACTTGGCTGGCGGCTGCTGCGGATTCGGAGGCGATCACGTTTGCTGTAAACACCAAATATCTTGTTATGGGTAACATTTTTTTATGAAAATAGTAGCAAACGAGCAGACGAGCCGCCTGCTGGGAAGCGGTCAACGTCGCACATGAACATAAGCAACATCAGGATCCGCCTATGTGTTGCCGACCCTTGAGAGCCCTGTACGCCTGCTTCTTGAAGAACCCCATGTCAAAGCGCAATGGAAACACCTCGGGAGGCACTCCACATTCCGCACGTTCTAGGCAGAAACGAGCGAGATGCCCGTTTATTTTTGGTATACCATGTGTCTATAAAATGAGGATGAACTTTGTTCCTCTGCTATAAAATGGGGATGAACTTTGTTCCTCTGGCGGGAGGTGCGATGGTAGAAACGTGACGATGGCACCACTTCAAAAAGTATACAGACGGTAGAACACACAGAGAGAGCCAACATCTCTATGGAGACTAAGGGGATCTATCTAATCCGTCAGTAAGATCGGGATCGTCAACAATACGAACTGCCCAACGTTGGATGGAGTCAAGTGGGAGAAGCTGGTATTGAGGGTCGGGGCGCCAGACCAGAGATGAGAACAGTACTACATGTGAGGTCGAACCTGCGCTTTATATAACAAAAGCCGGTGATCCGGCGTGAAGTACTGTTTTACTGTTAACATGTTTTTAGAGCGCTGGCAGCCTGGCGATTGGCGGTAAGACGTCCGACTTTCAATCCGGAGGTCTCTTCAAACCCCCGCTCGTACCACTGAGTTTTTCGGAACTTATGTACGGAGTATCATTCGATATTTACCAGTCACTTTTCGGTGAAGGAAAACATCGTAAGGAAACCGGACCTAATCCCCGTAAGTCGTAGTTTCCCCTCCGGGTTGGAAGGTCAGATGGCAGTCACTTTCGTAAAAACTAATGTCTACGCCAATTCATGGGATTAGGTTGTCAAGCGGACCCCAAGCCGGGACTAACGCTAGGAGAAAGAAGAAGGTAACATGCTTTTTATAACACGACAGTGGCAAACAAGCGTATAACCCGCCTGATAGGAACAGCAGTACCTACAGAGAGGTAACGCTGCCAACTTATAGGGCCAATGCCGCGGGCCGTCCTGTTAGATCGGGTGTTTTTAGGGTTCCGTATCCAAATGGTATAATCGGGACTTTATTACTAAGACTCCGCTGTCCGTCGGTCACCAGGCTGTATCTCATGAACCGTGATATTTGACATTTTTTACAGATGATGTATTTCTGTTGCCGCTATAACATCAAATACTAGAAAACAGAATAAAATAAATATTTAAGGGCCCATACAACAGACATGATTTTTTTGCCGTTTTTATCTGTCACCAGGCTGTATCTCATGAACCGTGATAGTTAGACAGCTGAAATTTTCACAGATTATGTATTTCTGTTGCCGCTATAAAAACAAATACTAGAAAACAGAATAAAATCAATATTTAAGGGGGCTCCCATATAACAGACATGATTTTTTTGCCGTTTTTATCTGTCACCAGGCTGTATCTCATGAACCGTGATAGTAAGATGGTTGAAATTTTCACAGATTACGTATTTTTGTTGCCGCTATAACAACAAATAGTAGAAAACAGAGTAAATTCCCATACAACAGACAAGACTTTGATAAATAATAAGTTTATTTGTAAAAAAAACGGCCAATTGCGAGTCGGACACGCGACCGAAGAGTTCCATACCCCTTCGGTCGCGAGTCCGACTCGCACTTGGCCGTTTTTTAGGGTTCCGTAGTCAACTAGGAACCCTTATAGTTTCGCCATGTCTGCCCGTCCGTCCGTCCGTCCGTCCGTCCGTCCGTCCGTCCGCGGATAATCTCAGTGACCGTTAGCACTAGAAAGCTGAAATTTGGTACTAATATGTATATCAATCACGCCGACAAAGTGGTAAAATAAAAAGTGGAATTTTTTTTATTAGGGTACCTCCCCTATACGTAAAGTGGGGAGTGATTTTTTTTTTCATTTCAACCCTAACGTGTGATATATTGTTGGATAGGTATTTAAAAATGAATAGGGGTTTACTACAATCATTTTTCGATATTGTAAATATTTTCGGAAATAATCGCTCCAGAAGTAAAAAAATATGCGTCCCCCCCCCCTCTAACTTTTGAACCATAAGTTTTAAAAATATGAAAAAAATCTCAAAAGTAGAACTTTATAAAAGCTTTCTAGGAAAATTATTTTGAACTTGATAGGTTGAACAGTTTTTGAAAAAAAATTACAAAATAATTTCTGAACTAAGTTTGTAATTTAACCGTATAAGCAGGTGTTAATTGTACCTGTAATTTCTACAAAATTACAATGAAATGACGTGCTTTAAAATAAAGTAAAAACGGTGAAAATCGGTTCACGCAATAAAGAATTATCCCATAAAAATCATCTTCCATACTTTAAGCTCGCGCGCAATAGTTTACTTAATTTGCCGATAGATGTCGCTGTACGTGGAACTCTCATGGCGGTGTTATTAACTCTTAAGTGGTCCCCACTTACTGTGACGGACGGAAAACTACGGAACCCTACACTGAGCGTGGCCCGACACGCTCTTGGCCGGTTTTTTTTATAAATAAACTTATTTTCATATTTTTAATTAGTTTATAATTGTTATTTACAGTTTTATTTTAGTTTATTTTAATATTAACTTAGATACATATTTTTATTTCGTGTTAAATAAAGAACTTTTAAAACACTAGAATCGACACATATCCATTTAAATCTTATTGATATTCTGAATGCCCCACTCCGCAACTAAAAGGTTCCTCCCAAAAGTAGGTTAGGTTAGGTTAGAATTGCGACCCCTACGACATTAACAAAATAAAAGTTGTACGATGTTAGGGCATATGAGTATTAGTGCAAATGATCATTATTTATTACAAATAATATTAAGGAATACAAAAATAGCGCACATGGGAATTAGGGCAAATGATCATTAGAGTAATCGCAATTAGTAAAAAAGATCATTAGGACATTTAATATTATAAAATGGGTATAAAATATTAGGCGACATAATATTAGTTCATTTAAAATTAGGTGTATTGATCATTAGGGCAAATAGGTTTAAGTATTATTATGACAAATAGAATTAGGGAATACAAAAATAGGACAAAAAACTCTAGGGATTCAGATATATACTTATCCCTAAAAAATGGCTTAACCGATAATGTTCAAAATAATTTTCGTAAAAAGTATGTGATAAGGCGCATCTACACAATTTTTTTCATATTTTTGGGACTTACGGTTCAAAAGTTACAGGGATAGGGACAGGACAGTTAAAAAAAAATAGTTATACCGCGCGTCCATCCTAAATATTTTTTTTGCAGTTTAACTACATTTATTATTATGATAAAAACGGGACTTAATCGCGTACACTTACTTTTATTATTTTCCTGACGTTTCGAGCGTGCCGTAACGCTCGTGGTCGCAGGCAGACTGGCGAGGAATTGTATCAGCATCTCCTAGCTGCGCGGGTTTTTCGAACTACCCGATTATGCACATTCACGCTAGGGTTGTCACTGCCTACACACAACACTCACGACATCTGGTGGTTTGGAAATGCAAGTATTTTCACGCTTACATTTGCTGATCACTGGATTCCACGAAGACGAGATCCTCTGTCCCTCGTTCTGGTTGAAATTCTTATGCTTCCTAATTTCAATAGCCTCTCGTAGTTTCCTGCTATAACGAAGACGTTCTGTGGAGAGGACTTTTGGATTATGGAGCTCAATCCAGTGGATTGGTCCAGATTCTAACAAATGTTCAGCCACAGCAGACTTGTTTATTTGCCGATTTTTGACTGCTGTGATATGTTCCCTGACCCTTTCCGCTATTTTGCGTTTGGTTTCCCCAATATAGGAACTACCACAGCTACAATCAATCTTATAAACACCCGGTGTTTGATAAGGGATAACATCCTTAGCCGACCTTAAATGCCCCGACACCCTGGATAACGGCATGTATACGGTTTGTATAGAGTACTTCCTTAGTACTGCACCTACTTTGTCCGTCACTCCTTTGACATAAGGCAAAAATGCCGGTCGTCTTGCAACATCCGGATGCTTCCTTCCCGGTTTCCGTCTGGGTTGCCTACTGTTAACTACATTTAACTAAATAGCGGCGTACAAAATACACCTTAAGTCAAAATTTTACTAAGATACGTCTTATAGTTTCCGAGGAAAATGGCCGTGACATACGGACGGATGGACAGACGGACATAACGAAACTATAGGGGTTCCGTTTTTGCTATTTTGGTTACGGAACCCTAAAAAGGGTAAATAGATACATAATATTTTAAAAGAACTTACATATAGGTTCTTGCGCATTCAGGATCTGTAAAAAAATCGTTAATACATACTGTAGCATGACGCTACGTATCGTACGACATCTGTCGACTTTCTTTAGAACTTCTGAACTTCTGTGTCTAAGGGAGGTCTAAGGCTAGGTCACGGTTGATATATAAAAAGCGTACATTGTGATTCACGGCATTACAGTTAGATGGCGCTTATATCAGTCCGCATTTTGTAATACGTCTGGCAGTTATAAAATTTAGATAATACTCGCGCTAATTTTGAATGTGAATTTTTGAGGTATTCCAGATTGTCAAAAAGAAAAAAGTTGATTTTTGATTGAGTGTGTCAGAGCGACGGGAGATTTAAAAAAAAAAAACATATTCTGGTTTTGTCTGAGAGTTTTGCTGTAATTTGCTTAGTTGCATCGAGTTGAAGTGCGATCTATTTCTGTAGATCTTTGCGCTCAAACATTATATAGCAAGTGCTAATACATTATTAAATACAAATTTTTAAAAACCAAATACGTCGCTGGACAAAAAGGCAACCAGAGGGACCGCCTGAGCCGGAAGGATTCCGGAAGGCACTTGTGGGTGCCGGACCGGCGAGACGGTCTGCAACTGCCGCGTTTTCCGCGGGTTTCTTCACCATTCATCGGAGAATTAGAGTCCGCATCCAGCGGGCTCTCCAAGTGAGAAAAGGAGTTCAGCGAGCTATTGGGCCCGCCTAAATCAAAGCGGACACTTGCCCACGAACTCTTTTTAATTTAAAACAACAGCTTTAGCCATCCTGCTTTCGAGAATATCAAATTATTTACATTTTTTTTAAAAACGTTATAATTAAATCCGATTCCTTTTCTTTGTATCCAGTATTTTTGTGCCATAATAGTTTTTTTTGTTGTTTTGCTAAAATTCCCCAAATTCCAATTGCCTCGTTTGACGGGCATATAAAGACCTGGCTCTTTAATTTAGGCTACGTTCAGCCAGCGAATCATCTGTCACCATCCAATCACCCGCCTCATTAACCCATTATTTTCCTGCAGCCAAATTATTACCAGCCGAGTCTTTATTTTTACTTACCAGTTTTGCTAACTATTGAATGTGAAATATCCTTATATAGGTACAGTTGTCTTCATTTTTAAGTGAAGTGCTAATATTAAATATTTTTATTATTGTAATTTAATTACATTCTGGTTGTTGAATGTGAATGTGAAATAGGTACAGTTGTCTTCATTTTTAAGTGAAGTGCTAATTTTAAATATTTTTATTATTGTAATTTAATTGCATTCTGACCACTAGGAAAGTTATTGAATGTGAAATATCCTTATATCAGAGAGTTCTAAACCAGGAGAGGCCTTAGGTATCATTTCCCCTCTGTCAAAAGTATTGGCAGGAAAATCTAGTACATCTATAAAAACTATTTCAATAATCGATGTCACGCACTTTCGTCATCGCTGTCGATGGATAACAAGCTCCGTGAAAATGCCCTTATGCGCTGCTTTTGGATGTAAAAAATGTTATATTTCGTCTAGTTTACAAAAAGATGAAATACCATTTCAGATGTGAGTAAAGTTTTACTTTATTTATCATTACTTTCGTAATAAAAGATTTAACCTAAATCGAAAATCACGTTTACAGAATCGATTCAAAGACAATCGTTTTCTTTCTGACGGGCAGTAACTATTTGACGTTTGACATTTCTCCATATTTAACGCGCTTAAGGATTGCTGTCTTCTATATTTTGTTTGAAAATACAATCAAAAATGATCCTTGGCTTTTTTGTTTGACATTTGCAAAGACTGCCTCCAATAATGAACCATATGTTAACGTAAGTACAGTCGACTATCTATTGCTCCATTTAGTGTTATGAAGTATAAAAAGAATATGTCAAATATGTTTAGTGTTTTCAAGTCAAATGTACATCTTTGTCGGTTCTCAATAAAGCGTTGCTGCCATAAAACATCATTTAGAAATAAACTGTATTAACAACCGACAATGATGTACCTTTGACTAGAAAACATCACATGCGTGCTACCTCACCCCCCTCAGATTTTGGCAGACTTTTTTGTTTGGAAAGATGAGGCGAAGCGTACTCCATTTATAGAGCTTTATGCCTTATATAGATGCCGTTATTGTGATTTTTACGCGAAATGCTAAATTTTAAATAATTGACTATTTTTGCTAACCTTAAATATTTTTACTTTGTCTTCAAAATTAAACGTGTTAATGCAATTATAGAAGTGTTTTACTGCAATACATATCTTTTTTTTTTGGGAAATCTTTACATAGACCTAGCAGGCAGAGGCTGCTGGTAATTGAATTGAGGAAACGAAGATAAAAGAAGATAAACTAGTAATCCGTCGCGAACTGAGAACCCGCGATTCACTTGCAAACGTAACACCAATATAACAAGACCCTTTAATGATTTTGCCGCGCCTCCTAGCTCCATAATCCCTTGATCGATCCTGCTCATAAACGAACTCTCAAATTGTACTTATCTCTGCTACAACCTCACCAAATTTCATAAAGATCAGAAAAACGATACTAAAGTTATCGCGGAACAACTATTCAAAATCAAGGTAGGTATTCAAAATCAAAGAAATCTAGGTAGCCGCTGACAGTTCCGTTGTACTACGTCCATAGTTGCCTGTAAGAACTTCACTTCGCTTACGCTCCGCTCGTTCGATAAGGCTGTATATTAAGCAAAATATTAGACTAAATATCTGCAAAATTGTAGTTTTACTCTGAAAATAGATCTCATATACTTCAGAAAAAGTGACCAAACCCTCCGGTTCCGAGGCCAGATTTGAACTGGCGTCTTCAGCTTTCGCGGCTGACGTCCTGACCACTAGACCACCTGGTCACACCAGTGACACCTGGTGACCAGGTGGTCTAGTGGTCACTTTTTCTGAAGTATATGAGATCTATTTTCAGTTTATATATAGTAGTGTAACTAGTTTAAAAAAATTGCAAATCAAAAAATATTGAACAAAATAATTTGATTTGCTTCAAGATTTGTAGTTTTACTCGTTCATTTCATCAATTTTATATAAAATTTCACGATATTCAATGCCAGAGTCCCGATACTTCGATATTGGTCCTTGTATGTTATTGAAATGTAAAAATCTGTCTGAGATTCCGGTATTTCGAGATTCCGGAATTCCGGTATTCATGCCCTAATTCTAATTATATCAAAATATTAAATTTAAACTTTCGTGAGACATACTAACTCCAATGATATTAACTAGTAGTCCGCCTCGAACTCAGAACTCGCGATTTCCTAACAAACGAGGTGACCAATATAACAAGACCCATGTGATGATTTTTTCGCGCCTTCTAGCTCCACGACTCCTGTCATGAGTAGATGAGTTCGAGGCTGACTACTAGTTAATATCATTGGTGTTAGTATGTCTCACGAAAGTTTAAATTTAATATTTTGATATAATTAGAATTAGGGCATGAATACCGGAATTCCGGAATCTCGAAATACCGTAATCTCCATGACTCCTTGGTCGGGGATCAATGTTACTCTGCGTCCGTAGGAAACACCTTCGACAACCCTACACGTAATCCCGGTATTTCGAGATTCCGGAATTCCGGTATTTATGCCCTAATTGTAATTATATCAAAATATTAAATTTAAACTTTCGTGAGACATACTAACTCCAATGCTCCGCCTACCGGAATTCCGGAATCTTGAAATACCGGAATCTCCATGACTCCTTGGTCGGGGATCAATGTTACTATGCGTCCGTAGGAAACACCTTAGACAACCCACACGTGATCCCTGGGTGGTGCTAAAAGAGTAACAAACTTGGCAGCTGCACTGTCCCACCTGGACCTCGCAGCACTCACTGGATTTTCTTTATCATCTGCTTTCCCACTACTACTCGTATATACTACAAATGCCTATCTATATCCAGTGACATGACATGTAGCCACCATGTAGCCATACGATAAAAAATAAAATAAAAACTCTTGGTCGATCCTGCTCATACACGAACTCTCAAATTATATATGTATCTCTGCTACAACCCCAACAAATTTCATGAAAATCGGAAAAGCGTTACTAAAATTATCGCGGAACAAACTCTCAAAATTAAAAAGCCATCGAAACGCCGAGACGTCCCACTAGCCAGAAGTTGTTTGTAAGAACTTGCTTCGCTTACGCTCCGCTCGTTCGACTATGGATGGGTTATACTCAGAGTTATGTGATAGCCTAGCAACGATTATGTTTATCTATTTTGACAATCATTTCATCTTTGTCACTCTCATTGTTAGAAAATTTGAGTTTGTCTCTTTCTCACGCGGGTGACGGGAGCTCATTGGCACGTCCGCATCTCTCGCTTGCCGGTGCGCGACTAGCGACAATTGTTGGAATTCACTCATTTTAAGTGCTTTACTTTTGGAGCGTGCATAACTTCTGTCTCTATCATATACTAGTAGTCCGCCTCGAACTCAAAACTCGCAATTTCCTTGCAAACGAGATGACCAGTATAACAAGACCCTTTTGATGATTTTTTCGCGCCTTCTAGCTCCATGACATGACCCCTCCCCTTGGTCCATCCTGCTCACATACGAATTAATGTATCTCTGCTCTCAAATTATATGTATCTCTGCTACAACCCCATCAAATTTCAAGAAGATCAGAAAAGAGTTACTAAAGTTATCGAGGAACAAACTCTCAAAATCAAAAAGCCATCGAAATGCCGAGACGTCCCACTAGCCAGAAGTTGTTTGTAAGAACTCACTTCGCTCGTTCGATTATATCAAAATATATACTTAAAACTAAAAAATATTGGCAACTCAAAAATACCAATACTTAAATGTCCAGTTTATAAAAATAGTAAATCGTTATAATTGTGAAATGGCATTGGGTTGTTAAAATCTTCAGGAGTCCCGACATGGCAAATGACCCTAACCTGGAATATACCCGGCAAACGGAAAGAGAGGGTCACCCTTTTATTTCGCGCCGCTCCGCTCAGCAAAACATAGGTGTATGGTATATGGGGTGAAAGGAGGTTTGGCAACAGCACGTCGAAGTACGGACAATTGAGAAAAAATATAAAAACTGGCAAAGTGGTAACCCAGTCCCAAACGCTGGTCCGACTAAGTGGCCAAAAAGACTAGTTGATAATCGCAACAAGTGGAGAGGTCTGTTGCAACGTTTCCATTGAAGCCACGATACTCAACAGCAGAAGTTGTTTGAAAGAACTTCAGTTCGCTTACGCTGCGCTCCGCTCGTTCGATAAGACCCAAACTGACCAGGACCGAAGTCAGTGGAAGACTATGATACGAGCCCGCCCTAGCAGAGAGTAACAGAATGGAAAAAAGAGGATAATATTTAAGGACACGATAAATTGGAAAGAAAAAAGAATAAAATATAGTCTGGCCAGCCAACGAACGCAGTAGCAATGTACAGCGAACAAAAGTATGACAACACTAAGAATCAGTGAAAAAAGCAGCAATGGTCATCAAATTTAATGTTTTTAATTTTAGTTGGTATTTCCGCCCCTTTCATTAGGTGACATTTACGGTGTGTGAAAAGGAGACGGATATATTTCGTCTGATCTGTCATCAACTGCAACAGATAATCTGGTTGAGGCAATTGACATATGCCTTAAAAATGAATTTAAATTTAATTGGGAACGTTGCACAAGTTCTATCTCACTCGCGCTTAAGATGAGAGAGTGAAATGCACTAGAAACAAATTCAATGTGAATTGAAATGTTCGTCATGAAATACGGTGTCTCATCACAAAGGGTTGCCACATGTACGTATTTTGAATTTGCCGCGCGTTTCTACTGACAGAAATGGTTTGCCAGACTATACTTACGCTGACGCTGAGCGCACAGACCAAGAGTCCCACAGAAAGCCAACGCATTTTGCAGTTTTGAAATCATCTTGTAAATCTATAGGACTGAAGTCTAAGTCTAGAAAAACTAGAGCTTATATACCTCGAAACTGCATTGTTGTAATTGTAAACAAAATGAAGTGTAATAAATCATTATGACCGCCAACTGTATAAACTGTTTTCTATTTTAGCGTTTAAACTTCTTTTGTATATGCTTACCCATTAATCATGAAAGTAAATATACTTTTGACGTTAGATGCATTCAATATGTGTTTGTCACGCATATTATTCCTGAGTTACTGATGTTTTCTATGTATATACGTATTTATCTACTTGTATTTATTATGTATATCGTGGTCCAGATGCGGTTACGGTGGGGGCAACCGGGGCAATAGACCTCCCCCCCCCCCTGAAACGCAAACCTCGTATACTACGGGGCCTATAAGTGCCGACCGCTAGATTTTTTGTGAAGGAAAGTGCCCCCCCTGAATGAAATCCTGGATCCGCCCCTGTCGTGGTCTAGTGCCCCCAACACAAGTCATATACAGGGAGCTATATATACTTATATATATGGGGCTTTAAATGAAGGGAACGTTTCTCCTCCTTAATCTAAGCTTTGGTTATGTAACTTTATAAACCATGTCCGATCTTTATCATCATAAAAATGTTGTCGACAAAACAAGGGTACACCTATATACTATCATCTGACAAGTTTTCAATCGTGACGCAATGACCGTATTTTTTAAAAGTGATTAAATAACTGAAAATAGATGTCATATACTTCAGAAAAAGTGACCAAACCCTCCGGTGTCCGAGGCCAGATTCATAGATTTGCTTCAAGATTCATAGATGGCAGCACCATCTCTCTCGCTATACCAGAATCACGTAAGAGATTCGGATAGGAGGTGCAAGCAAGCGTTCCGCCGTGACCGGGTGGTCTAGTGGTCAGGACGTCAAAAACATTGTATTTAATATCAACCAATCAGAATACAGCAATGTTAAAATCGACCAATGAGGAAACGCAATTTATTTCAAAAACGTGAGGTGTTTTTTAGTTCCTACTTCACAATCATTAAAAAGGATTGTAATTTTTTGGAAGCGCTTTAAAGCGTGTTTAAACTGTTTAAACGGCTATTAGACATGGCAATTTGTAGGGCCCAATCGGTTGTGTCCAACTCCTGTCGGCCCCAAAGCACGTTATTACACTTTCCCTACAAATCGCCCCTACCGACCCTACCTCACCAACAAATCGTCCCTACCGACCCTAGCTCAACGTTTACAGAGATGCCTTCAAAACATCAAAAAAAAGTATTTGGTGAAGCACGGTGATAGTACTCATAACAGTACACATTAAATAAAATCTGAAACTTTTTTTATTATAGATATTTAAATGACCGCTCGAGCTGCCTGAATCTAAATTCATCTGCCCAACCCTTCTATGATTTAAATACAAAACTAGATAAATATATTAATTACCAGCGAATCTACACAATTTAACTTTTATATTGAATAAAAAACCAGACGGAATGTGTAGAAAATGGCTAACATTATAAATAAAAAAGGTAAAATAACTCTAACGACCTCCATAAACAGCTGCGGGTATCGGGGCACTGCTGATCGCCCTAGATCGGGACTCCTACTCCCTAAGTACTATTACACCTACCAACCCGACAGGTTGGACCCTACAAATTGCAATGTCTAATAGCTACTTTAAAGAGCTAATTATACCGTCGTCTGTGGCATTTATTCGAGGTGCTTATATTTTGTATCTATGTCAAAGAAGTTAAAAAACTTAAAAGACCGTCAAGTTAAACCATAATTTAACCTTAGTTTAGTTCTTGTGCGTAAATAATAAGTATTTTTATCTTATTTTCTCGCAATCGAAGTGAAAAATAGTATGCATTACTCTGGTCTAAAAGCCATATTACCACTCGAACAATTTTCCCTCACTTCGTTCGGGAAAATAACCACCTCGTGGTAATATGGCTTACTTTAGACCCTTGTCAAACAATCTACTATTTCGTTAGATGTCCACAAAAAGAACTTAGGCATTCTTTGGCATAAGAAGCTAAGTCCTTTTTACGTTGGTAAATATGTTCGTAGGTAACAATGTTGGCAAGCATTCAGTTTTCTTATGTGTAAAAGTACCTGGCACCGAGTTGCATTACTGTTTTAGTATTTTACGGTCCGGCCGGTCGTGATACAATTGCATTAATGATAACAAGGTCAGCTCAACGTAGTAACAGGTATAGCGCTATACAAAATACATTAGGTTGCAACCTAGTAAAGTAGTACTTTAGACTAAACCTACTTACAATGTAAGTTTTTTGTGAGATTCAATTTATTTCTTTTTGCTAAATGAGTTATTTTTGTGTATTTAAGTAAACTATTAAGTACGACGTAACCAGTTTCACTCAGATTCCAGCGGTAACGCTACGATTCTAAATTTAGACAGTTTTAACTCCAGTTTTCATAATTTGTATTGTGTGCACCATGGGTTTGGGACAAAGCAGAGACGAAAAGTCCCAGAAACATAGCGATCGCCCAGGTCCAGTCGATCTCCGGGCAGGTCGAAACCAAACTTAATTACGTTGGCATAGGGCTCATAGCGTGCGCAATGCAAGCGCCGCGCTAGGAGCTGGTTACGTCAGGCTGTCGAGGCGCTGCCGCCTCCCACGGCTATCCGAGTGAGCAATGTGCTACCGCAGCAAACGCAGTCAGCACAACCTGTGTACTAGTGTTAGTGTTGCTCGTATGTAATTAGATTTAGAGTTATGTGTGGCATAAGGTAATGGTTCCGTAAGAGAAACCAATGTTTACTTTTTAGATTTTTAATTTCATTTTTTTTACAAGGGGAGGATTACTGTGGGAACACACTTGATTACGAATCCCACAACGCTGCACATTCCGCCCGCGGCGAGGGACGCGCGGGGGTTTGCAAGCTTCAAGTTTGCTCCCACATCTCCCAACACTTCTTCTATGTATTTCAATGTAATAACACGTTTAAATATAATAATATTAATTGGAGTCAGATTTTCATTTATGGGTCACCACTAACTTTACCTTGAACGTGGCGAACTGTCTTGGCCTTCAGTTCGCACAACAGGATTCCATGAAGATGAGATCCTAAAACAATCGTCCCGATTGAAATTGCAGTGTTTTTTGATTTCAATGGCTTCACGAACTTTTCTACTGTAAAACTGATGATCCGTAGAAAGGATTTTAGGATTATGAAGCTCAATCCAATGGTCCGGTCCTGACTCCAGTAAATGCTCAGCAACAGCAGACTTGTTCACCTGACGATTTTTGACAGCTGCTATAAGTTTTAGAAAGAAAGAAGAAATAAAAAATGTTTATTGCCACAACCTTATTCACTAGTACACTGTTTCTATTCTACAACTAATAAAGAGAAAATACAAAAAACAAACAAAACAGACAAACCTAATTTACATTTTGTAGTGTAGGCAATGGGTACCAGTCTCAGACTGTGCTGGATTGGTGGTATTATCCAGCGCTGATTTTCAGCCTGGTCCCGTTGTGTGTTCGGGTAGTGTTACTAACAGCAACACCGTTAACCGGCCATCGGCAGACTTTATGCCGTTGTAATAGCGATTACCAATGGTCAGTGAACTGTGCTGGCGATGATACAGAATTTCATTATCACTTCCAGCGTGACATACATAAGTGTCTATGTGTTTGTGTGTGTGTGCTAATTTATATAGCACAAGATTTTATTGAGCTTACTGTGGGACTATGTTGATTTGTGTAAGATTGCCCTATAATATAATATTTAGTATTTAAGTATATACTCGTATATGCGTGTGCGTTAGTTTGATTATATTGTGATAAGATAATATACATAAATATAATATAATATAATATATATAATATACATAATATATAATATAATATACTTTTATCCATGTAGATCCAGGTATACATATAATTCCTCAGTGACTGTTACTTTGTTAGAGGGGATTCGGTTTTTTGTAACTTGAGAAGATGTAACTTGACAAGCACTTTAAATTTTAGCAGTGGTATATTACTTCTCAGTGTGTTGACGATGAGGGACCTTCTTGTTCCTTTAGTCGTCAACACAGCGAATCCTCCTTTTTGTAAAGGGTCGGCAACGCGCATGTGACTCCTTTGGAGTCGCAGGCGTCCATAGGTTACGGTAGCTGCTTACCATCAGGCGGGCCGTATGCTTGTTTGCCACCGTCGTGGTATAAAAAAAAAAAAAGAAAGCTTTGGAACTATGTTTTGGTATAAGAAGGGTGTTTAGTCTATGGCTTCTAACTGGCCTCTTATGTGCATCTCGTACCCATTTTAGTTTTTCGTAGAGATAAGGAGGTTTTTCAAACTCGATTATTTTGCATAGAGTGAAAGCTAGGTGTAGTTTCCTTCTGTTATTTGCTGCTTGCTTGTGCGATTCCATAATACGCCATTTTTGAGAGGAGCAGTGAAGGATTCATACAGTCGAAGGCTCTTGAAAAGTCTAACAGAACGATAATGGAACCTTTTACCTTATCTACAGCAGCTATTAGGTCATCTGTTACCTTCGCCAATGCTGTCGCCGTTCCGTGCTGGCTGCGGAAACCAGATTGCACGTGCGGTAAAAGATCGTTTTCATCCAAGTACTTTCTTAATTGATCGCATACTACCTTTTCTTTTATTTTTGACATTACCGGGAGTATGCTTACAGGACGCAAATCCTTATATTATATTGCGAATATAAAAACCCACTCCGCCTTTTCTTTGTCCACTAATTCGTGTGTTTTTTTTTGAACGTAATTTGGTATTTCAGGTATAAAATTCTCTTGCCCCGCCCGTATCCATGTTTCATTCAAAGCCATTGTCACCTCCCATTTAAACCCCTCTTATAAACTAAACGTATGGAGCGCGAAACCCCTTAACATGGCCTTGGAGATCGATCGTCTAGTGGTATTGGGGACCCTCCGAAATGCTCCGTATAACCCAAATTCTTTTAATGAAAGACTGGCGGACTTTCCGAACTCTCGAAACACAATCACAATTTTAATAGCTTAATTTTACAGACAAAGTATCCGATGAAAGTTTAAAAGTTGAGTGGTTTCTAAGGAGTAGGATGAGGAGTAAACAGAGGAGATACAAGTTTATTATAAAATAGATGATTTCACAGATTGTAGAGTAGGCTATTGGCTCAATGTGGTTAAAAATAGTTAGTAGTCTTATAAAATATTATTTATTTAAAAAATAATATCATCAACCGCCTCCTAACGGTGGCCGAGTGCATGCGACAACAGGTCCTTATAGTTTGCTTGGATATTTTTTCAAACCCATTATCCTCCTAGCTAGCTAATAGGGAAATATATTTGTCTTGGGCAAAATATTTTATCTACTACATCTTAATAATGCAAACACCAGCTTGTCGTCATGGACGGATGATGTATGGCCACGCTAACCTAATACCCAATTTATTTTGTATTATTGTTATTAGGTATACCTAGACTCCACAACATAAATAATCAGCGTTTCGTATCCTAGTTTTAAATGAGAAGAATCGCTAAAACGAACTAATAATGTCAATCTTTTTTGACATGCCCAATATTTATTCTCAACATATTAAAGCTGATATTTCTAGGTCTATCTAAAACAAAGGCAAAATACTAAAGTAGTGACCTAAACAGAAAAGTCAAACCAGCCATTCATGGCATCAGTTTGATGTATTCCCAACGCACTGCATCGATTGGCGTCAGGAGCAAGTCAGTCGTCCATCTCAGACTAACTCACTATCCCAAGACATAAATGAAATTAAAATTAATGTGACCAGACACTATATTCCAGAGATACCTTGCCTTCGCAATAGGAACCTAGAAATATAGAATTACAAAGATTTGCTTTTAGAGCAATGATCTCATTTACTCAATACCAAAAGATTTCAAAGTCAAAAACCCACCATACAAGTAGTAAATATATTGCTTCAATAAAATCATGAAAACCTGAGGAAGAAAAACCCTACCTTACTTTCTCAGAAAGTGTGTGTGACTCTACTCCAATCTATTGTTCCTAATCTAGTATATTCAAAGTACCAGCCATTCTTACCAGCAGCTTAGTACTTTGAAATATACATAATGTATCCCTATGGAATCTGTACAGTTCGATGGGCCAAGTCGAGATATATAAATATATAAACATATTTAACAAGACCTCTGGCACCGATTACTGCAGACATTAGCGGGTCCGGATATCCCGAATGGACATGATGTCTGGACAGTTTCTGGCTTATAAAATATAACAAAACACAGAGACTTTAAGTTTACATAAAAAGAATAAGAAACTAAGACCAATTTCAAAATAATAAAATGCAACATTCCACATATATCTGATGTCAAAGTTCCCCGTCACAGAAGCCAAGCCGGTTCCTGAATCGGAGAACAGAGACACATCTCCAAATCACAGCATTACGACAATACAGTTATTGTACATAAAACCAAACACAGAGATAGAAAAATATAGCAGAATTCTGCACTTACCAATAGATTAGTAAACCAGAGTCACTTGTCGGTCCGAGCGTAGAGATTTGAATGTCACAACAATAGCTGGCGTCGACCCTTTTATACCAAACTTCAGAGCATCAAATTGAGCGAAATGCTTGGAGAACGGGCGTTTTAGTTAGGGAATTGACGAATTTGTTTGAAATCGGGCGAAATTCTTAGAGAACGAGCGAATTAGTTAGGGATATGGCGAATTTGTTTGAAATGCAGCGAAATGCTTAGAGAACGGGCGTTTTAGTTAGGGAATTGACGAATTTGTTTGAAATCGGGCGAAATTATTAGAGAACGAGCGAATTAGTTAGGGAATTGACGAATTTGTTTGAAAACGGGCGATATTCCTTATATCAATCACGTTAAGGTTCAATTTATTCAAGCTGTTACTCATGACGTTGACAACCGTCAATATGACAGATGTCAATCCAGACAACCAAGCTGTTTGAGACATACAGAAAAACTGTAATACTATTATGACAGGCTTTAAGACGTGACGTGACTTAAGGTTGCGTTAATAATTCGTAAGACATCTTACGAATTATTAACGCAACCTTACAAGACTCGCAAATGTGTTCGTCTCCTTGAACTTATTGTTAGAATGAAACAAAAAATAAAGCATGTCCGTAATGTTTATAATTAGATGAGTAATACTTTTACTGTATTCTTTTCATCCCAGTAATTAAATACAACGAAAGCCTCCCGTTTAGGTACATCATTATATCCGGTTTGTATCTTTCCACTTAGCGAGACCTACTGACAGATTGACAGTTAGGTGTGGCAACGTGTGGACAGATGGATAACACTCTATCCACTAGCGATACAAAGTGTGACATCCACGTCTCACAGTTTGGCATGTCGAATCGAGGCCCAGTACTGTACCGTGCCGTTCCGTAATTTGTAGTTGTACATTTGAAGTATTTTCTGTTTACTAAATAGTAAATTGGGTACAAAACACACAAACTTATCTATAAATTTTACTTAGTCGCCTTATAAGCCAAACGTATTACACCTATTAGAAGTTAATTAAAGCAACTCCCATGTGATAAGATAACCATTCAAAGCGTCTTATAGAAGCAACGCTCATGTGACACCCATTTAAAGTGCCTCATAGAAGTAACGCTCATGTGACACCAATTAAAAGTTTCTTAAAACAATTCTTATGTGACATCCATTGAAAGTATCTTATAGAAGTAACGCTCATGTTTCACCCTTAATACCTATATTTAAAATTTATAACTATATGAAAAAAAATCTGAATAAATCTATAAATTCTACAAACTACTCAAACTAATAGAAAAAAACAAATATCTCCTACCTAAAGTTTCCCTAAAGGCCCAGAAAAGTCTTTAGGTAGGAGAAATCGGTTTTTAGCGATAAGATCGCCTGTTGTTTACCTCTAATCGGGCTTTATGCATTTTCTGTACTGGTTTTTCTTTTTGAGGTGTTCAATCAAAGTATTTGTATTGTAATTGTATTGTATCTTCTGTTTTCCATTATATTTCGTAAATTTGGTGGTGCCGGTATGTAAGTCCGGTACACATCGTCGGCACATCACTATCGTACACGTGCTTTGGTAAAAAAGGAATAGCACATTGCATTCCTTACGTGATAAAAAGAGACGGGGAAACTAACTACTTCTCAATTGACCAAATCAAAATGAACTCCGCTGGCTAAAAACATGTTTCAGTAAAAAATGATTTTTCAACACACCAGCTCGTAACGAGGTTCTTGTTCCACCGCTTTTATGCTCATAATCCTAGATATTAAACACGTGTGCATTTCACAATAATTATCGAACTAGTGCAATAATTTAATAATCCGATCAAGTGACGTTTGTAATCTAGTAACAAGTAGTACGAACGCAGCCGAATCGTTGTAATTTAGTCGGGTATTACCTTTACTTTTTTTTAACTCTTTAGGAGTTTACATCCTAAAAAGTAAATATATTAAAAATAGACACATTTACGATAGAATACAAATTATACAATCCTGACTGTGAAAAAGAATCATTTTAACTTATTATATTACTCGTAATACACAATAAATTACGTTTTAAAGACGAATTGTTTGTTTTAATATTGGCTGTTTGGCATCATACGTCCGCGCCTTTGCCTCAAGCTGCACGCACATCCAAAAAAGAAAATTGCGCGCCATTTATAAGTTAACCTCAAATCATTGTTTATTTGTTAGATTTTTCTCGTGGTGTTTTATTAATTTAAACCAATTATATTTTCAATGAATAAGAAGACAACTTTCGCGTTAATTTGACCTTTGGATATATTTCAAATTTGTGATATATACTCGTAAAATGTTATCATAAAAATCTAGTGAGCAATACGTAAGAAAACAATACTCTGATTTATTGCACAATAAATGTGAAGTCTTTAATTTTATGAAATGTCTTGATAAAGAATTCCAGATAGTCAATAACATCACAAAAAAGGTTAGTTACATTTAATTATCTTAGGTTCGTAAGTACCTCTATCCTGTACAAATTCTGTCAATTGAAGTTTTTATCAAAAGTTATTAATTACACTATTCTGTTATTTGGGGGCGTCGTACAAAATCAGCAAAAACAGCAGTCACCGTTTAGGTTCCTGAGTTCACAATTCTTCACAAAAATCTATGTTTTATATGTTATTATAACAACAAAGAGTGTGTTTACAATTTAAAGTAATAAGTACTCTATTATCATTTGTAGTTAACTCAATACAACGAAGTAAAGTTTTACAAAATCTGAGAAAAACGTTTGTGCGGTTTAGGAAAAACATGAATTAAAAATGCATACGATCATAAAATGGTTATAATATTTTGAAAGCCAGATAAATGCAATAGAGAATAAAGGGTTACTCATATTTTTCCTTATTAAAACAACAAAAAAATTCAATTATAAATATAAACTTTCGTGAAATTCCCATACATTCGCCACATCAGTCAAATTGTCTTTGTGACTCAGATGCCCCACGGGGCCCGTCGTAAGCGGACGTGCTGCTGAATTTCACACTTGACATTTTCATTTTGACAATTATTTTGACAGAAAATCATATAAGTACACGAAAAAGGTTACCAGTAGCCAGAATGTATTCAAAATGAATAGGGAAAACAAACAGAAACCGTGTGTCATATTAAATTATATTTTTTGACGTTTACATGTCGTAATAGTAGAAAAATACAACTAACGATTTCATAAAATAAACGTTTCTACCGAATCCTCATAATTCGTCTCTTCCAAAGCTATTTAATGCGAAAAGAGGTTTAGGATTACTTTTTAATTACGGAGTTTTTATTTATTATGCTGGTCATATTATTACGACCTTTAAAAATGTATACGAACGTCAATAAACTTGATTGAAAATTGAAAATAAATTTATTTCAAATAATTATCTAGATAATAAATTATCTAAATAACGCCAAACTCTGGACTGAACGAAGCATGTAGTGAACAGTCGCCATCAGATATATCGGAGCGGCCAAGGTGGTCACAAATATCTGAATGACACCTCTTTGTCAAGGCGATAAAGTGCATGTATAGATATTTTTGAGTACCTTTGCCGCTTCGATATATTTGGTGGCAACTGTACCAAAATTTTAAAAGGCAACCATTCTGGAGCCAGCCATACTATAAATTTATCAAAAATATTACCGGTTGGCTTCTTTATGGCATTGTAGAGTCCATCTCGGTGATCATGAAAACGGGCCTTAAATGGTAACTAGCAGTGGTGTACCATTCCCGGGAATATTCACCTCGAGGGAATATTGGGGAATTTTTAAATTGTTGTATAAACACATATTGTATTTTGAAGGAATAGCTTAAGCGAAGACGACAAAGCTTACCAGGACATCAAGCACCAGTACCTCCACCGGAAAACTAAATTCCCAATATTGCCAAGTAATTACTCAATTAGGTTTAGGGAATCCATACTTAATTTTATAAATGCGAAAGTGTGTTTGTCTGCCTGTCTGTTACCTCTTCACGCTGACACCGCTTAACCGATTTAGATACAATTTGGTAAGTATGAAGATAGTTTGAATCCCAGGGAACGACATATGATAATGACATATGATAATGAATTGCAATGTCTAATACCGGTTTTAATAGAACGAGCGGAGCGTAAGCGAAGTGAAGTTCTTACAGACAACTTCGGACATAACAGAACTGTCAGACGTAAGTGCATTTCGATGGCTTTTTGATTTTGAATGGTTGTCAAGCGATACATTTAGTAACGTTTTTCTGATCTGTACAAAATTTGTTGGGGTTGTAGTAGAGCTGAATACAATTTGTGAGTTCGTTCAAGAGCATGATCGATCAAGGGGTTATGGAGCTAGAAGGCTCGAAAAAATCATCATTAGAGTTTCTCATTAGGGAACCCGTTTGCAAGAAAATCGCGAGTTCTCAGTTCGAGGCGGACTGCTAGTGTTTAGAAGCATTTGCCACACCCCCTTACGAGTACACTACATGCCATGATTTTAATAAGTTTCATATTTATTAAGTATTTTTTTGCATACACGCACACTACGTACAGGTCGAAAACCTACAGGCAACTAGACGGCACGGCGGACGACCGCGCAATATGCCTCCTCCTCGTATCTGCCTTCTGCACCATACGAGCGGTGACCCCAAGTCGCCTTCTAAGACTTATCTGTGACCCTATAAACCACGAAACATCAAAGTCCATTGCGTAGTCGATTTCTGAGAACTGTAACGCTGCAAAGCCTTGGAAGAATAATGTCGATGTGCAAAGCATGCAATGGGATAGGGATAAAGATAAGAATAGGGATATGTGTTAAAGTTAAACAATGTAAATATTTATAAATATGTGTATTTTTTACATATAAATATTGCTCAATAAAAAGAAATATCGTGTAGGTACTTAGTGTACATGGTTTAAAATTATACAAACACAAAAACATTTTTTTTACGTTTTTAAATTGCTCAATATAAATAAATATAATGCATATTATTCACGCGTTAAATTAAAAATTAGATCGTTAAATCGTCGTTAGTATGGTCGGGTAAGTTAAAATTGTTGTTGTAGTCGTTTTAATTCTAAAGACCCATCATGCGGCGTACGTTATACGGCATGTCTTCAACACTTTCGTAGCACATGCAGATTCTACCACGGCTCGATCTGATTGGTTTGATCGGTTTACCTTGGCCTCCTGGTTGTTGCGGTTGTTGTGGTTGCTGCGGCTGCTGCGGCTGTTGTGGGTTCTGTGGCTGCTGCGGCTGTTGTGGGTTCTGTGGCTGCTGCGGCTGTTGTGGGTTCTGTGGCTGCTGCGGCTGTTGTGGGTTCTGTGGCTGCTGCGGCTGTTGTGGTTGCTGCGGCTGCTGCGGCTGTTGTGGGTTCTGCGGCTGCTGTGGCTGTTGTGGGTTCTGTGGCTGCTGCGGCTGTTGTGGGTTCTGTGGCTGCTGCGGCTGTTGTGGGTTCTGTGGCTGCTGCGGCTGTTGTGGTTGCTGTGGCTGCTGCGGTTGCTGCGGCTGTTGTGGTTGCCCTGGTTGTTGTGGTTGCTGCGGCTGCTGTGGCTGTTGTGGGTTCTGTGGCTGCTGCGGCTGTTGTGGGTTCTGTGGATGCTGCGGCTGTTGTGGGTTCTGTGGCTGCTGCGGCTGTTGTGGTTGCTGCGGCTGCTGCGGTTGCTGTGGCTGTTGTGGTTGGCCTGGTTGTTGTGGTTGCTGCGGCTGCTGTGGCTGTTGTGGGTTCTGTGGCTGCTGCGGCTGTTGTGGATTCTGTGGCTGCTGCGGCTGTTGTGGGTTCTGTGGCTGCTGCGGCTGTTGTGGGTTCTGTGGCTGCTGCGGCTGTTGTGGTTGCTGCGGCTGCTGCGGTTGCTGCGGCTGCTGCGGCTGCTGCGGTTGCTGCGGCTGTTGTGGTTGGCCTGGTTGTTGTGGTTGCTGCGGCTGCTGCGGCTGTTGTGGGTTCTGTGGCTGCTGCGGCTGTTGTGGGTTCTGTGGCTGCTGCGGCTGTTGTGGGTTCTGCGGCTGCTGCGGCTGTTGTGGGTTCTGTGGCTGCTGCGGCTGCTGTGGCTGTTGTGGGTTCTGTGGCTGCTGCGGCTGTTGTGGGTTCTGCGGCTGCTGCGGCTGTTGTGGGTTCTGTGGCTGCTGCGGCTGCTGTGGCTGTTGTGGGTTCTGTGGCTGCTGCGGCTGTTGTGGATTCTGTGGCTGCTGCGGCTGTTGTGGGTTCTGTGGCTGCTGCGGCTGTTGTGGTTGCTGCGGCTGTTGTGGGTTCTGTGGCTGCTGCGGGTGTTGTGGTTGCTGCGGCTGCTGCGGTTGCTGCGGCTGCTGCGGCTGCTGCGGTTGCTGCGGCTGTTGTGGTTGGCCTGGTTGTTGTGGTTGCTGCGGCTGCTGCGGTTGCTGTGGCTGTTGTGGTTGCCCTGGTTGTTGTGGTTGCTGCGGCTGCTGCGGCTGTTGTGGGTTCTGTGGCTGCTGCGGCTGCTGTGGCTGTTGTGGGTTCTGTGGCTGCTGCGGCTGTTGTGGGTTCTGTGGCTGCTGCGGCTGTTGTGGGTTCTGTGGCTGCTGCGGCTGTTGTGGTTGCTGCGGCTGCTGCGGCTGTTGTGGGTTCTGTGGCTGCTGCGGCTGTTGTGGTTGCTGCGGGTGCTGCGGTTGCTGCGGCTGCTGCGGCTGCTGCGGTTGCTGCGGCTGTTGTGGTTGGCCTGGTTGTTGTGGTTGCTGCGGCTGCTGCGGCTGTTGTGGGTTCTGTGGCTGCTGCGGCTGTTGTGGGTTCTGTGGCTGCTGCGGCTGTTGTGGGTTCTGCGGCTGCTGCGGCTGTTGTGGGTTCTGTGGCTGCTGCGGCTGCTGTGGCTGTTGTGGGTTCTGTGGCTGCTGCGGCTGTTGTGGGTTCTGTGGCTGCTGCGGCTGTTGTGGGTTCTGTGGCTGCTGCGGGTGTTGTGGTTGCTGCGGCTGCTGCGGTTGCTGCGGCTGCTGCGGCTGCTGCGGTTGCTGCGGCTGTTGTGGTTGGCCTGGTTGTTGTGGTTGCTGCGGCTGCTGCGGCTGTTGTGGGTTCTGTGGCTGCTGCGGCTGTTGTGGGTTCTGTGGCTGCTGCGGCTGTTGTGGGTTCTGCGGCTGCTGCGGCTGTTGTGGGTTCTGTGGCTGCTGCGGCTGCTGTGGCTGTTGTGGGTTCTGTGGCTGCTGCGGCTGTTGTGGGTTCTGTGGCTGCTGCGGCTGTTGTGGGTTCTGTGGCTGCTGCGGCTGTTGTGGTTGCTGCGGCTGTTGTGGGTTCTGTGGCTGCTGCGGGTGTTGTGGTTGCTGCGGCTGCTGCGGTTGCTGCGGCTGCTGCGGCTGCTGCGGTTGCTGCGGCTGTTGTGGTTGGCCTGGTTGTTGTGGTTGCTGCGGCTGCTGCGGTTGCTGTGGCTGTTGTGGTTGCCCTGGTTGTTGTGGTTGCTGCGGCTGCTGCGGCTGTTGTGGGTTCTGTGGCTGCTGCGGCTGCTGTGGCTGTTGTGGGTTCTGTGGCTGCTGCGGCTGTTGTGGGTTCTGTGGCTGCTGCGGCTGTTGTGGGTTCTGTGGCTGCTGCGGCTGTTGTGGTTGCTGCGGCTGCTGCGGCTGTTGTGGTTGCTGCGGCTGCTGCGCTTGCTGCGGCTGCTGCGGCTGCTGCGGTTGCTGCGGTTGCTGCGGCTGTTGTGGTTGGCCTGGTTGTTGTGGTTGCTGCGGCTGCTGCGGCTGCTGTGGCTGTTGTGGTTGCCCTGGTTGTTGTGGTTGCTGCGGCTGCTGCGGCTGTTGTGGGTTCTGTGGCTGCTGCGGCTGCTGTGGCTGTTGTGGGTTCTGTGGCTGCTGCGGCTGTTGTGGGTTCTGTGGCTGCTGCAGCTGTTGTGGGTTCTGTGGCTGCTGCGGCTGTTGTGGTTGCTGCGGCTGTTGTGGGTTCTGTGGCTGCTGCGGGTGTTGTGGTTGCTGCGGCTGCTGTGGTTGCTGCGGCTGCTGCGGCTGCTGCGGTTGCTGCGGCTGTTGTGGTTGACCTGGTTGTTGTGGTTGCTGCGGCTGCTGCGGTTGCTGCGGCTGTTGTGGTTGCCCTGGTTGTTGTGGTTGCTGCGGCTGCTGCGGCTGTTGTGGGTTCTGTGGCTGCTGCGGCTGTTGTGGTTGCTGTGGCTGCTGCGGCTGCTGCGGTTGCTGCGGCTGTTGTGGTTGCCCTGGTTGTTGTGGTTGCTGCGGCTGCTGTGGCTGTTGTGGGTTCTGTGGCTGCTGCGGCTGTTGTGGGTTCTGTGGATGCTGCGGCTGTTGTGGGTTCTGTGGCTGCTGCGGCTGTTGTGGTTGCCCTGGTTGTTGTGGTTGCTGCGGCTGCTGCGGCTGTTGTGGGTTCTGTGGCTGCTGCGGCTGTTGTGGGTTCTGTGGCTGCTGCGGTTGTTGTGGTTGCTGCGGCTGCTGCGGTTGCTGCGGCTGTTGTGGTTGGCCTGGTTGTTGTGGTTGCTGCGGCTGCTGTGGCTGTTGTGGGTTCTGTGGCTGCTGCGGCTGTTGTGGGTTCTGTGGCTGCTGCGGCTGTTGTGGGTTCTGCGGCTGCTGCGGCTGTTGTGGTTGCTGCGGCTGCTGCGGTTGCTGCGGCTGCTGTGGTTGGCCTGGTTGTTGTGGTTGCTGCGGCTGCTGCGGTTGCTGCGGCTGTTGTGGTTGCCCTGGTTGTTGTGGTTGCTGCGGCTGCTGCGGCTGTTGTGGGTTCTGTGGCTGCTGCGGCTGTTGTGGGTTCTGTGGCTGCTGCGGCTGTTGTGGGTTCTGTGGCTGCTGCGGCTGTTGTGGGTTCTGTGGCTGCTGCGGCTGTTGTGGTTGCTGCGGCTGCTGCGGTTGCTGTGGCTGTTGTGGTTGGCCTGGTTGTTGTGGTTGCTGCGGCTGTTGCGGCTGTTGTGGGTTCTGTGGCTGCTGCGGCTGTTGTGGTTGCTGCGGCTGCTGCGGCTGTTGTGGGTTCTGTGGCTGCTGCGGCTGTTGTGGTTGCTGCGGCTGCTGCGGTTGCTGCGGCTGTTGTGGTTGTCCTGGTTGTTGTGGTTGCTGCGGCTGCTGTGGTTGCTGCGGCTGTTGTGGTTGCCCTGGTTGTTGTGGTTGCTGCGGCTGCTGCGGCTGTTGTGGGTTCTGTGGCTGCTGCGGCTGTTGTGGTTGCTGTGGCTGCTGCGGCTGCTGCGGTTGCTGCGGCTGTTGTGGTTGCCCTGGTTGTTGTGGTTGCTGCGGCTGCTGCGGCTGTTGTGGGTTCTGTGGCTGCTGCGGCTGCTGTGGCTGTTGTGGGTTCTGTGGCTGCTGCGGCTGTTGTGGGTTCTGTGGCTGCTGCGGCTGTTGTGGGTTCTGTGGCTGCTGCGGCTGTTGTGGTTGCTGCGGCTGCTGCGGCTGTTGTGGTTGCTGCGGCTGCTGCGGCTGCTGCGGTTGCTGCGGTTGCTGCGGCTGTTGTGGTTGGCCTGGTTGTTGTGGTTGCTGCGGCTGCTGCGGCTGCTGTGGCTGTTGTGGTTGCCCTGGTTGTTGTGGTTGCTGCGGCTGCTGCGGCTGTTGTGGGTTCTGTGGCTGCTGCGGCTGCTGTGGCTGTTGTGGGTTCTGTGGCTGCTGCGGCTGTTGTGGGTTCTGTGGCTGCTGCGGCTGTTGTGGGTTCTGTGGCTGCTGCGGCTGTTGTGGTTGCTGCGGCTGTTGTGGGTTCTGTGGCTGCTGCGGGTGTTGTGGTTGCTGCGGCTGCTGTGGTTGCTGCGGCTGCTGCGGCTGCTGCGGTTGCTGCGGCTGTTGTGGTTGGCCTGGTTGTTGTGGTTGCTGCGGCTGCTGCGGTTGCTGCGGCTGTTGTGGTTGCCCTGGTTGTTGTGGTTGCTGCGGCTGCTGCGGCTGTTGTGGGTTCTGTGGCTGCTGCGGCTGTTGTGGTTGCTGTGGCTGCTGCGGCTGCTGCGGTTGCTGCGGCTGTTGTGGTTGCCCTGGTTGTTGTGGTTGCTGCGGCTGCTGCGGTTGCTGTGGCTGTTGTGGTTGGCCTGGTTGTTGTGGTTGCTGCGGCTGTTGCGGCTGTTGTGGGTTCTGTGGCTGCTGCGGCTGTTGTGGTTGCTGCGGCTGCTGCGGCTGTTGTGGGTTCTGTGGCTGCTGCGGCTGTTGTGGTTGCTGCGGCTGCTGCGGTTGCTGCGGCTGTTGTGGTTGTCCTGGTTGTTGTGGTTGCTGCGGCTGCTGTGGTTGCTGCGGCTGTTGTGGTTGCCCTGGTTGTTGTGGTTGCTGCGGCTGCTGCGGCTGTTGTGGGTTCTGTGGCTGCTGCGGCTGTTGTGGTTGCTGTGGCTGCTGCGGCTGCTGCGGTTGCTGCGGCTGTTGTGGTTGCCCTGGTTGTTGTGGTTGCTGCGGCTGCTGCGGCTGTTGTGGGTTCTGTGGCTGCTGCGGCTGCTGTGGCTGTTGTGGGTTCTGTGGCTGCTGCGGCTGTTGTGGGTTCTGTGGCTGCTGCGGCTGTTGTGGGTTCTGTGGCTGCTGCGGCTGTTGTGGTTGCTGCGGCTGTTGTGGGTTCTGTGGCTGCTGCGGGTGTTGTGGTTGCTGCGGCTGCTGTGGTTGCTGCGGCTGCTGCGGCTGCTGCGGCTGTTGTGGGTTCTGTGGCTGCTGCGGCTGTTGTGGTTGCTGCGGCTGCTGCGGCTGTTGTGGTTGCTGCGGCTGCTGCGGCTGCTGCGGTTGCTGCGGTTGCTGCGGCTGTTGTGGTTGGCCTGGTTGATGTGGTTGCTGCGGCTGCTGCGGCTGCTGTGGCTGTTGTGGTTGCCCTGGTTGTTGTGGTTGCTGCGGCTGCTGCGGCTGTTGTGGGTTCTGTGGCTGCTGCGGCTGCTGTGGCTGTTGTGGGTTCTGTGGCTGCTGCGGCTGTTGTGGGTTCTGTGGCTGCTGCGGCTGTTGTGGGTTCTGTGGCTGCTGCGGCTGTTGTGGTTGCTGCGGCTGTTGTGGGTTCTGTGGCTGCTGCGGGTGTTGTGGTTGCTGCGGCTGCTGTGGTTGCTGCGGCTGCTGCGGCTGCTGCGGTTGCTGCGGCTGTTGTGGTTGGCCTGGTTGTTGTGGTTGCTGCGGCTGCTGCGGTTGCTGCGGCTGTTGTGGTTGCCCTGGTTGTTGTGGTTGCTGCGGCTGCTGCGGCTGTTGTGGGTTCTGTGGATGCTGCGGCTGTTGTGGGTTCTGTGGCTGCTGCGGCTGTTGTGGGTTCTGTGGCTGCTGCGGCTGTTGTGGTTGCTGCGGCTGCTGCGGTTGCTGCGGCTGCTGCGGCTGCTGCGGTTGCTGCGGTTGTTGTGGTTGGCCTGGTTGTTGTGGTTGCTGCGGCTGCTGCGGCTGTTGTGGGTTCTGTGGCTGCTGCGGCTGTTGTGGGTTCTGTGGCTGCTGCGGCTGTTGTGGGTTCTGTGGATGCTGCGGCTGTTGTGGGTTCTGTGGCTGCTGCGGCTGTTGTGGTTGCTGCGGCTGCTGCGGTTGCTGTGGCTGTTGTGGTTGGCCTGGTTGTTGTGGTTGCTGCGGCTGCTGTGGCTGTTGTGGGTTCTGTGGCTGCTGCGGCTGTTGTGGGTTCTGGGGCTGCTGCGGCTTTTGTGGGTTCTGTGGCTGCTGCGGCTGTTGTGGTTGCTGCGGCTGCTGCGGTTGCTGCGGCTGCTGCGGCTGCTGCGGTTGCTGCGGCTGTTGTGGTTGGCCTGGTTGTTGTGGTTGCTGCGGCTGCTGCGGCTGTTGTGGGTTCTGTGGCTGCTGCGGCTGTTGTGGTTGCTGCGGCTGTTGTGGGTTCTGAGGCTGCTGCGGGTGTTGTGGGTTCTGTGGCTGCTGCGGCTGCTGTGGCTGTTGTGGGTTCTGTGGCTGCTGCGGCTGTTGTGGGTTCTGTGGCTGCTGCGGCTGTTGTGGTTGCTGCGGCTGCTGCGGTTGCTGTGGCTGTTGTGGTTGGCCTGGTTGTTGTGGTTGCTGCGGCTGTTGCGGCTGTTGTGGGTTCTGTGGCTGCTGCGGCTGTTGTGGTTGCTGCGGCTGCTGCGGCTGTTGTGGGTTCTGTGGCTGCTGCGGCTGTTGTGGTTGCTGCGGCTGCTGCGGTTGCTGTGGCTGTTGTGGTTGTCCTGGTTGTTGTGGTTGCTGCGGCTGCTGTGGTTGCTGCGGCTGTTGTGGTTGCTGCGGCTGCTGCGGCTGTTGTGGGTTCTGTGGCTGCTGCGGCTGTTGTGGTTGCTGTGGCTGCTGCGGCTGCTGCGGTTGCTGCGGCTGTTGTGGTTGCCCTGGTTGTTGTGGTTGCTGCGGCTGCTGTGGCTGTTGTGGGTTCTGTGGCTGCTGCGGCTGTTGTGGGTTCTGTGGATGCTGCGGCTGTTGTGGGTTCTGTGGCTGCTGCGGCTGTTGTGGTTGCTGCGGCTGCTGCGGTTGCTGTTGCTGTTGTGGTTGGCCTGGTTGTTGTGGTTGCTGCGGCTGCTGTGGCTGTTGTGGGTTCTGTGGCTGCTGCGGCTGTTGTGGGTTCTGGGGCTGCTGCGGCTGTTGTGGGTTCTGTGGCTGCTGCGGCTGTTGTGGGTTCTGTGGCTGCTGCGGCTGTTGTGGTTGCTGCGGCTGCTGCGGTTGCTGCGGCTGCTGCGGCTGCTGCGGTTGCTGCGGCTGTTGTGGTTGGCCTGGTTGTTGTGGTTGCTGCGGCTGCTCCGGCTGTTGTGGGTTCTGTGGCTGCTGCGGCTGTTGTGGGTTCTGTGGCTGCTGCGGCTGTTGTGGGTTCTGCGGCTGCTGCGGCTGTTGTGGGTTCTGTGGCTGCTGCGGCTGCTGTGGCTGTTGTGGGTTCTGTGGCTGCTGCGGCTGTTGTGGGTTCTGTGGCTGCTGCGGCTGTTGTGGTTGCTGCGGCTGTTGTGGGTTCTGTGGCTGCTGCGGGTGTTGTGGGTTCTGTGGCTGCTGCGGCTGCTGTGGCTGTTGTGGGTTCTGTGGCTGCTGCGGCTGTTGTGGGTTCTGTGGCTGCTGCGGCTGTTGTGGTTGCTGCGGCTGCTGCGGCTGTTGTGGTTGCTGCGGCTGCTGCGGTTGCTGCGGCTGCTGCGGCTGCTGCGGCTGCTGCGGCTGTTGTGGTTGGCCTGGTTGTTGTGGTTGCTGCGGCTGCTGCGGTTGCTGTGGCTGTTGTGGTTGCCCTGGTTGTTGTGGTTGCTGCGGCTGCTGCGGCTGTTGTGGGTTCTGTGGTTGCTGCGGCTGCTGTGGCTGTTGTGGGTTCTGTGGCTGCTGCGGCTGTTGTGGGTTCTGTGGCTGCTGCGGCTGTTGTGGTTGCTGCGGCTGCTGCGGCTGTTGTGGTTGCTGCGGCTGCTGCGGTTGCTGCGGCTGCTGCGGCTGCTGCGGTTGCTGCGGCTGTTGTGGTTGGCCTGGTTGTTGTGGTTGCTGCGGCTGCTGCGGCTGCTGTGGCTGTTGTGGTTGCCCTGGTTGTTGTGGTTGCTGCGGCTGCTGCGGCTGTTGTGGGTTTTGTGGCTGCTGCGGCTGCTGTGGCTGTTGTGGGTTCTGTGGCTGCTGCGGCTGTTGTGGGTTCTGTGGCTGCTGCGGCTGTTGTGGGTTCTGTGGCTGCTGCGGCTGTTGTGGTTGCTGCGGCTGTTGTGGGTTCTGTGGCTGCTGCGGGTGTTGTGGTTGCTGCGGCTGCTCCGGTTGCTGCGGCTGCTGCGGCTGCTGCGGTTGCTGCGGCTGTTGTGGTTGGCCTGGTTGTTGTGGTTGCTGCGGCTGTTGCGGCTGTTGTGGATGCTGCGGATGCTGCGGCGGTTGTGGTTGCTGCGGCTGTTGTGGGTTCTGTGGCTGCTGCGGCTGTTGTGGGTTCTGTGGCTGCTGCGGCTGTTGTGGTTGCTGCGGCTGCTGCGGTTGCTGCGGCTGTTGTGGTTGGCCTGGTTGTTGTGGTTGCTGCGGCTGTTGTGGGTTCTGTGGCTGCTGCGGCTGTTGTGGTTGCTGCGGCTGCTGCGGTTGCTGCGGCTGTTGTGGTTGGCCTGGTTGTTGTGGTTGCTGCGGTTGCTGCGGCTGTTGCGGTTGCTGCGGCTGTTGTGGTTGGCCTGGTTGTTGTGGTTGCTGCGGCTGTTGCGGCTGCTGTGGTTGCTGCGGCTGTTGTGGTTGGCCTGGTTGTTGTGGTTGCTGCGGCTGCTGTGGCTGTTGTGGGTTCTGTGGCTGCTGCGGCTGTTGTGGGTTCTGTGGCTGCTGCGGCTGTTGTGGGTTCTGTGGTTGTTGCGGCTGTTGTGGTTGCTGCGGCTGTTGCGGTTGCTGCGGCTGTTGTGGTTGGCCTGGTTGTTGTGGTTGCTGCGGCTGTTGCGGCTGTTGTGGGTTCTGTGGCTGCTGCGGCTGTTGTGGTTGCTGCGGCTGTTGTGGGTTCTGTGGCTGCTGCGGCTGTTGTGGTTGCTGCGGCTGTTGCGGCTGTTGTGGTTGCTGCGGCTGCTGCGGTTGCTGTGGCTGTTGTGGTTGGCCTGGTTGCTGCGGCTGTTGCGGCTGTTGTGGGTTCTGTGGCTGCTGCGGCTGCTGCGGTTGCTGCGGCTGTTGTGGTTGGCCTGGTTGTTGTGGTTGTTGCGGTTGCTGCGGTTGCTGCGGTTGTTGTGGTTGGCCTGGTTGTTGTGGTTGCTGCGGCTGTTGCGGCTGTTGTGGATGCTGCGGATGCTGCGGCGGTTGTGGTTGCTGCGGCTGTTGTGGGTTCTGTGGCTGCTGCGGCTGTTGTGGGTTCTGTGGCTGCTGCGGCTGTTGTGGTTGCTGCGGCTGCTGCGGTTGCTGCGGCTGTTGTGGTTGGCCTGGTTGTTGTGGTTGCTGTGGCTGTTGTGGGTTCTGTGGCTGCTGCGGCTGTTGTGGTTGCTGCGGCTGCTGCGGTTGCTGCGGCTGTTGTGGTTGGCCTGGTTGTTGTGGTTGCTGCGGTTGCTGCGGCTGCTGCGGTTGCTGCGGCTGTTGTGGTTGGCCTGGTTGTTGTGGTTGCTGCGGCTGTTGCGGCTGTTGTGGATGCTGCGGCTGTTGTGGTTGCTGCGGCTGTTGTGGGTTCTGTGGCTGCTGCGGCTGCTGTGGCTGTTGTGGGTTCTGTGGCTGCTGCGGCTGTTGTGGGTTCTGTGGCTGCTGCGGCTGTTGTGGGTTCTGTGGCTGCTGCGGCTGTTGTGGTTGCTGCGGCTGTTGTGGGTTCTGTGGCTGCTGCGGGTGTTGTGGTTGCTGCGGCTGCTCCGGTTGCTGCGGCTGCTGCGGCTGCTGCGGTTGCTGCGGCTGTTGTGGTTGGCCTGGTTGTTGTGGTTGCTGCGGCTGTTGCGGCTGTTGTGGATGCTGCGGATGCTGCGGCGGTTGTGGTTGCTGCGGCTGTTGTGGGTTCTGTGGCTGCTGTGGCTGTTGTGGGTTCTGTGGCTGCTGCGGCTGTTGTGGTTGCTGCGGCTGCTGCGGTTGCTGCGGCTGTTGTGGTTGGCCTGGTTGTTGTGGTTGCTGCGGCTGTTGTGGGTTCTGTGGCTGCTGCGGCTGTTGTGGTTGCTGCGGCTGCTGCGGTTGCTGCGGCTGTTGTGGTTGGCCTGGTTGTTGTGGTTGCTGCGGTTGCTGCGGCTGCTGCGGTTGCTGCGGCTGTTGTGGTTGGCCTGGTTGTTGTGGTTGCTGCGGCTGTTGCGGCTGCTGCGGTTGCTGCGGCTGTTGTGGTTGGCCTGGTTGTTGTGGTTGCTGCGGCTGTTGCGGCTGTTGTGGATGCTGCGGCTGTTGTGGTTGCTGCGGCTGTTGTGGGTTCTGTGGCTGCTTCGGCTGCTGTGGCTGTTGTGGGTTCTGTGGCTGCTGCGGCTGTTGTGGGTTCTGTGGCTGCTGCGGCTGTTGTGGGTTCTGTGGCTGCTGCGGCTGTTGTGGTTGGCCTGGTTGTTGTGGTTGCTGCGGTTGCTGCGGCTGTTGCGGTTGCTGCGGCTGTTGTGGTTGGCCTGGTTGTTGTGGTTGCTGCGGCTGTTGCGGCTGCTGTGGTTGCTGCGGCTGTTGTGGTTGGCCTGGTTGTTGTGGTTGCTGCGGCTGCTGTGGCTGTTGTGGGTTCTGTGGCTGCTGCGGCTGTTGTGGGTTCTGTGGCTGCTGCGGCTGTTGTGGGTTCTGTGGTTGTTGCGGCTGTTGTGGTTGCTGCGGCTGTTGCGGTTGCTGCGGCTGTTGTGGTTGGCCTGGTTGTTGTGGTTGCTGCGGCTGTTGCGGCTGTTGTGGGTTCTGTGGCTGCTGCGGCTGTTGTGGTTGCTGCGGCTGTTGTGGGTTCTGTGGCTGCTGCGGCTGTTGTGGTTGCTGCGGCTGTTGCGGCTGTTGTGGTTGCTGCGGCTGCTGCGGTTGCTGTGGCTGTTGTGGTTGGCCTGGTTGCTGCGGCTGTTGCGGCTGTTGTGGGTTCTGTGGCTGCTGCGGCTGCTGCGGTTGCTGCGGCTGTTGTGGTTGGCCTGGTTGTTGTGGTTGTTGCGGTTGCTGCGGTTGCTGCGGTTGTTGTGGTTGGCCTGGTTGTTGTGGTTGCTGCGGCTGTTGCGGCTGTTGTGGATGCTGCGGATGCTGCGGCGGTTGTGGTTGCTGCGGCTGTTGTGGGTTCTGTGGCTGCTGCGGCTGTTGTGGGTTCTGTGGCTGCTGCGGCTGTTGTGGTTGCTGCGGCTGCTGCGGTTGCTGCGGCTGTTGTGGTTGGCCTGGTTGTTGTGGTTGCTGTGGCTGTTGTGGGTTCTGTGGCTGCTGCGGCTGTTGTGGTTGCTGCGGCTGCTGCGGTTGCTGCGGCTGTTGTGGTTGGCCTGGTTGTTGTGGTTGCTGCGGTTGCTGCGGCTGCTGCGGTTGCTGCGGCTGTTGTGGTTGGCCTGGTTGTTGTGGTTGCTGCGGCTGTTGCGGCTGTTGTGGATGCTGCGGCTGTTGTGGTTGCTGCGGCTGTTGTGGGTTCTGTGGCTGCTGCGGCTGCTGTGGCTGTTGTGGGTTCTGTGGCTGCTGCGGCTGTTGTGGGTTCTGTGGCTGCTGCGGCTGTTGTGGGTTCTGTGGCTGCTGCGGCTGTTGTGGTTGCTGCGGCTGTTGTGGGTTCTGTGGCTGCTGCGGGTGTTGTGGTTGCTGCGGCTGCTCCGGTTGCTGCGGCTGCTGCGGCTGCTGCGGTTGCTGCGGCTGTTGTGGTTGGCCTGGTTGTTGTGGTTGCTGCGGCTGTTGCGGCTGTTGTGGATGCTGCGGATGCTGCGGCGGTTGTGGTTGCTGCGGCTGTTGTGGGTTCTGTGGCTGCTGCGGCTGTTGTGGGTTCTGTGGCTGCTGCGGCTGTTGTGGTTGCTGCGGCTGCTGCGGTTGCTGCGGCTGTTGTGGTTGGCCTGGTTGTTGTGGTTGCTGCGGCTGTTGTGGGTTCTGTGGCTGCTGCGGCTGTTGTGGTTGCTGCGGCTGCTGCGGTTGCTGCGGCTGTTGTGGTTGGCCTGGTTGTTGTGGTTGCTGCGGTTGCTGCGGCTGCTGCGGTTGCTGCGGCTGTTGTGGTTGGCCTGGTTGTTGTGGTTGCTGCGGCTGTTGCGGCTGCTGTGGTTGCTGCGGCTGTTGTGGTTGGCCTGGTTGTTGTGGTTGCTGCGGCTGCTGTGGCTGTTGTGGGTTCTGTGGCTGCTGCGGCTGTTGTGGGTTCTGTGGCTGCTGCGGCTGTTGTGGGTTCTGTGGTTGTTGCGGCTGTTGTGGTTGCTGCGGCTGTTGCGGTTGCTGCGGCTGTTGTGGTTGGCCTGGTTGTTGTGGTTGCTGCGGCTGTTGCGGCTGTTGTGGGTTCTGTGGCTGCTGCGGCTGTTGTGGTTGCTGCGGCTGTTGTGGGTTCTGTGGCTGCTGCGGCTGTTGTGGTTGCTGCGGCTGTTGCGGCTGTTGTGGTTGCTGCGGCTGCTGCGGTTGCTGTGGCTGTTGTGGTTGGCCTGGTTGCTGCGGCTGTTGCGGCTGTTGTGGGTTCTGTGGCTGCTGCGGCTGCTGCGGTTGCTGCGGCTGTTGTGGTTGGCCTGGTTGTTGTGGTTGTTGCGGTTGCTGCGGTTGCTGCGGTTGTTGTGGTTGGCCTGGTTGTTGTGGTTGCTGCGGCTGTTGCGGCTGTTGTGGATGCTGCGGATGCTGCGGCGGTTGTGGTTGCTGCGGCTGTTGTGGGTTCTGTGGCTGCTGCGGCTGTTGTGGGTTCTGTGGCTGCTGCGGCTGTTGTGGTTGCTGCGGCTGCTGCGGTTGCTGCGGCTGTTGTGGTTGGCCTGGTTGTTGTGGTTGCTGTGGCTGTTGTGGGTTCTGTGGCTGCTGCGGCTGTTGTGGTTGCTGCGGCTGCTGCGGTTGCTGCGGCTGTTGTGGTTGGCCTGGTTGTTGTGGTTGCTGCGGTTGCTGCGGCTGCTGCGGTTGCTGCGGCTGTTGTGGTTGGCCTGGTTGTTGTGGTTGCTGCGGCTGTTGCGGCTGTTGTGGATGCTGCGGCTGTTGTGGTTGCTGCGGCTGTTGTGGGTTCTGTGGCTGCTGCGGCTGTTGTGGGTTCTGTGGCTGCTGCGGCTGTTGTGGTTGCTGCGGCTGCTGCGGTTGCTGCGGCTGTTGTGGTTGGCCTGGTTGTTGTGGTTGCTGCGGCTGTTGTGGGTTCTGTGGCTGCTGCGGCTGTTGTGGTTGCTGCGGCTGTTGCGGTTGCTGCGGCTGTTGTGGTTGGCCTGGTTGTTGTGGTTGCTGCGGTTGCTGCGGCTGCTGCGGTTGCTGCGGCTGTTGTGGTTGGCCTGGTTGTTGTGGTTGCTGCGGCTGCTGTGGTTGTTGTGGGTTCTGTGGCTGCTGCGGCTGTTGTGGGTTCTGTGGCTGCTGCGGCTGTTGTGGGATTTGTGGCTGCTGCGGCTGTTGTGGTTGCTGCGGCTGTTGTGGGTTCTGTGGCTGCTGCGGGTGTTGTGGTTGCTGCGGCTGCTGCGGTTGCTGCGGCTGCTGCGGTTGCTGCGGCTGCTGCGGTTGCTGCGGCTGTTGTGGTTGGCCTGGTTGTTGTGGTTGCTGCGGCTGCTGCGGTTGCTGCGGCTGTTGTGGTTGGCCTGGTTGTTGTGGTTGCTGCGGCTGCTGTGGCTGTTGTGGGTGGTGTGGCTGCTGCGGCTGTTGTGGGTTCTGTGGCTGCTGCGGCTGTTGTGGGTTCTGTGGTTGTTGCGGCTGTTGTGGTTGCTGCGGCTGCTGCGGTTGCTGCGGCTGTTGTGGTTGGCCTGGTTGTTGTGGTTGCTGCGGCTGCTGTGGCTGTTGTGGGTTCTGTGGCTGCTGCGGCTGTTGTGGGTTCTGTGGCTGCTGCGGCTGTTGTGGGTTCTGTGGTTGTTGCGGCTGTTGTGGTTGCTGCGGCTGCTGCGGTTGCTGCGGCTGTTGTGGTTGCCCTGGTTGTTGTGGTTGCTGCGGCTGTTGTGGTTGCTGTGGCTGCTGTGGTTGCTGTGGCTGTTGTGGTTGGCCAGGTTGTTGTGGTTGCTGTGGCTGTTGCGGCTGTTGTTGGTTCTGTGGCTGCTGCGGCTGTTGTGGGTTCTGTGGCTGCTGCGGCTGTTGTGGTTGCTGCGGCTGCTGCGGTTGCTGCGGCTGTTGCGGTAGGCCTGATTGTTGTGGTTGCTGCGGTTGCTGCGGTTGCTGCGGTTGTTGTGGTTGGCCTGGTTGTTGTGGTTGCTGCGGCTGTTGCGGCTGTTGTGGGTTCTGTGGCTGTTGCGGCTGTTGTGGGTTCTGTGGCTGCTGCGGCTGTTGTGGTTGCTGCGGCTGTTGTGGTTGCTGCGGCTGCTGCGGTTGCTGTGGCTGTTGTGGTTGGCCTGGTTGTTGTGGTTGCTGCGGCTGCTGTGGCTGTTGTGGGTTCTGTGGCTGCTGCGGCTGTTGTGGGTTCTGCGGTTGCTGCGGCTGTTGTGGTTGGCCTGGTTGTTGTGGTTGCTGCGGCTGTTGCGGCTGTTGTGGGTTCTGTGGCTGCTGCGGCTGTTGTGGGTTCTGTGGCTGCTGCGGCTGCTGCGGTTGCTGCGGCTGTTGTGGTTGTCCTGGTTGCTGTGGTTGCTGCGGCTGTTGTGGTTGTCCTGGTTGTTGTGGTTGCTGCGGCTGCTGCGGCTGCTGCGGCTGTTGTGGTTGGCCTGGTTGTTGTGGTTGCTGCGGCTGCTGTGGCTGTTGTGGGTTCTGTGGCTGCTGCGGCTGTTGTGGGTTCTGTGGCTGCTGCGGCTGTTGTGGGTTCTGTGGCTGCTGCGGCTGTTGTGGGTTCTGTGGCTGTTGCGGCTGTTGTGGTTGCTGCGGCTGCTGCGGTTGCTGCGGCTGTTGTGGTTGGCCTGGTTGTTGTGGTTGCTGCGGCTGTTGCGGCTGTTGTGGGTTTTGTGGCTGCTGTGGTTGTTGTGGGTTCTGTGGCTGCTGCGGCTGTTGTGGGTTCTGTGGCTGCTGCGGCTGTTGTGGGATTTGTGGCTGCTGCGGCTGTTGTGGTTGCTGCGGCTGTTGTGGGTTCTGTGGCTGCTGCGGGTGTTGTGGTTGCTGCGGCTGCTGCGGTTGCTGCGGCTGCTGCGGTTGCTGCGGCTGCTGCGGTTGCTGCGGCTGTTGTGGTTGGCCTGGTTGTTGTGGTTGCTGCGGCTGCTGCGGTTGCTGCGGCTGTTGTGGTTGGCCTGGTTGTTGTGGTTGCTGCGGCTGCTGTGGCTGTTGTGGGTGGTGTGGCTGCTGCGGCTGTTGTGGGTTCTGTGGCTGCTGCGGCTGTTGTGGGTTCTGTGGTTGTTGCGGCTGTTGTGGTTGCTGCGGCTGCTGCGGTTGCTGCGGCTGTTGTGGTTGGCCTGGTTGTTGTGGTTGCTGCGGCTGCTGTGGCTGTTGTGGGTTCTGTGGCTGCTGCGGCTGTTGTGGGTTCTGTGGCTGCTGCGGCTGTTGTGGGTTCTGTGGTTGTTGCGGCTGTTGTGGTTGCTGCGGCTGCTGCGGTTGCTGCGGCTGTTGTGGTTGCCCTGGTTGTTGTGGTTGCTGCGGCTGTTGTGGTTGCTGTGGCTGCTGTGGTTGCTGTGGCTGTTGTGGTTGGCCAGGTTGTTGTGGTTGCTGTGGCTGTTGCGGCTGTTGTTGGTTCTGTGGCTGCTGCGGCTGTTGTGGGTTCTGTGGCTGCTGCGGCTGTTGTGGTTGCTGCGGCTGCTGCGGTTGCTGCGGCTGCTGCGGTTGCTGCGGCTGTTGCGGTAGGCCTGATTGTTGTGGTTGCTGCGGTTGCTGCGGTTGCTGCGGTTGTTGTGGTTGGCCTGGTTGTTGTGGTTGCTGCGGCTGTTGCGGCTGTTGTGGGTTCTGTGGCTGTTGCGGCTGTTGTGGGTTCTGTGGCTGCTGCGGCTGTTGTGGTTGCTGCGGCTGTTGTGGTTGCTGCGGCTGCTGCGGTTGCTGTGGCTGTTGTGGTTGGCCTGGTTGTTGTGGTTGCTGCGGCTGCTGTGGCTGTTGTGGGTTCTGTGGCTGCTGCGGCTGTTGTGGGTTCTGCGGTTGCTGCGGCTGTTGTGGTTGGCCTGGTTGTTGTGGTTGCTGCGGCTGTTGCGGCTGTTGTGGGTTCTGTGGCTGCTGCGGCTGTTGTGGGTTCTGTGGCTGCTGCGGCTGCTGCGGTTGCTGCGGCTGTTGTGGTTGTCCTGGTTGCTGTGGTTGCTGCGGCTGTTGTGGTTGTCCTGGTTGTTGTGGTTGCTGCGGCTGCTGCGGCTGCTGCGGCTGTTGTGGTTGGCCTGGTTGTTGTGGTTGCTGCGGCTGCTGTGGCTGTTGTGGGTTCTGTGGCTGCTGCGGCTGTTGTGGGTTCTGTGGCTGCTGCGGCTGTTGTGGGTTCTGTGGCTGTTGCGGCTGTTGTGGTTGCTGCGGCTGCTGCGGTTGCTGCGGCTGTTGTGGTTGGCCTGGTTGTTGTGGTTGCTGCGGCTGTTGCGGCTGTTGTGGGTTTTGTGGCTGCTGCGGCTGTTGTGGGTTCTGTGGCTGCTGCGGCTGTTGTGGTTGCTGCGGCTGCTGCGGTTGCTGCGGCTGTTGTGGTTGTCCTGGTTGCTGTGGTTGCTGCGGCTGCTGTGGTTGCTGCGGCTGTTGTGGTTGGCCGGGTTGTTGTGGTTGCTGCGGCTGCTGCGGCTGTTGTGGGTTCTGTGGCTGCTGCGGCTGTTGTGGGTTCTGTGGCTGCTGCGGCTGTTGTGGGTTCTGTGGCTGCTGCGGCTGTTGTGGTTGCTGCGGCTGCTGCGGTTGCTGCGGCTGTTGTGGTTGGCCTGGTTGTTGTGGTTGCTGCGGCTGTTGCGGCTGTTGTGGGTTCTGTGGCTGCTGCGGCTGTTGTGGGTTCTGTGGCTGCTGCGGCTGTTGTGGGTTCTGTGGATGCTGCGGCTGTTGTGGTTGCTGCGGCTGTTGTGGGTTCTGTGGCTGCTGCGGCTGTTGTGGGTTCTGTGGCTGCTGCGGCTGTTGTGGGTTCTGTGGCTGCTGCGGCTGTTGTGGTTGCTGCGGCTGCTGCGGTTGCTGCGGCTGTTGTGGTTGCCCTGGTTGTTGTGGTTGCTGTGGCTGTTGTGGTTGCTGTGGCTGCTGTGGTTGCTGTGGCTGTTGTGGTTGGCCAGGTTGTTGTGGTTGCTGCGGCTGCTGTGGCTGTTGTGGGTTCTGTGGCTGCTGCGGCTGTTGTGGTTGCTGCGGCTGCTGTGGCTGTTGTGGGTTCTGTGGCTGCTGCGGCTGTTGCGGTTGCTGCGGCTGCTGCGGTTGCTGCGGCTGTTGTGGTTGGCCTGGTTGTTGTGGTTGCTGCGGCTGTTGCGGCTGTTGTGGGTTCTGTGGCTGCTGCGGCTGTTGTGGCTTCTGTGGCTGCTGCGGCTGTTGTGGGTTCTGTGGATGCTGCGGCTGTTGTGGTTGCTGCGGCTGTTGTGGGTTCTGTGGCTGCTGCGGCTGTTGTGGGTTCTGTGGCTGCTGCGGCTGTTGTGGGTTCTGTGGCTGCTGCGGCTGTTGTGGTTGCTGCGGCTGCTGCGGTTGCTGCGGCTGTTGTGGTTGCCCTGGTTGTTGTGGTTGCTGCGGCTGTTGTGGTTGCTGTGGCTGCTGTGGTTGCTGTGGCTGTTGTGGTTGGCCAGGTTGTTGTGGTTGCTGCGGCTGCTGTGGCTGTTGTGGGTTCTGTGGCTGCTGCGGCTGTTGTGGTTGCTGCGGCTGCTGTGGCTGTTGTGGGTTCTGTGGCTGCTGCGGCTGTTGCGGTTGCTGCGGCTGCTGCGGTTGCTGCGGCTGTTGTGGTTGGCCTGGTTGTTGTGGTTGCTGCGGCTGTTGCGGCTGTTGTGGGTTCTGTGGCTGCTGCGGCTGTTGTGGGTTCTGTGGCTGCTGCGGCTGCTGCGGTTGCTGCGGCTGCTGCGGTTGCTGCGGCTGTTGTGGTTGGCCTGGTTGTTGTGGTTGCTGCGGCTGCTGCGGTTGCTGCGGCTGTTGTGGTTGGCCTGGTTGTTGTGGTTGCTGCGGCTGCTGCGGTTGTTGCGGCTGCTGCGGTTGCTGCGGCTGTTGTGGTTGGCCTGGTTGTTGTGGTTGCTGCGGCTGCTGCGGTTGTTGCGGCTGTTGTGGTTGCCCTGGTTGTTGTGGTTGCTGCGGCTGCTGTGGCTGTTGTGGGTTCTGTGGCTGCTGCGGCTGTTGTGGGTTCTGTGGCTGCTGCGGCTGTTGTGGGTTCTGCGGCTGCTGCGGCTGTTGTGGTTGCTGCGGCTGTTGTGGTTGCTGCGGCTGCTGCGGTTGCTGCGGCTGTTGTGGTTGTCTGCGTCCTCCGTGGTGCCCTGGTCTGTGCCCTGTGGGTGGCGTTAAACGATGCTGTTTCAAATAACTATTTAGGTTTTCGTAGTCAACTAGGAACTCTTATAATTTCGCCATGTCCTTCATTCCGTCCATCCGTATGTCCGTCCGCGGCGTTGCTCAGTGATAGTATGTACTAGAAAACTAAAATTTGGAATGATCACGCTGCTAAAGTGATAACAAAACAAAATCTGAATACTTATTATTGTCTAGGCTACCGCTCTGACCCTATGGCGTGGGATAACATTGGATAAGTCTTTTGAAAATTGTTTTGTATAAAACGAATACTTTTGTAAATAATATCTCCGCTAGTTTAAAAAAGTGCTTCCCCCCCTTTTAACTCTCAATAAACAGTTTTCAGGTTTGTAGTCTTAGAAGTAACACGTTGTATATTTTAGTATAGTATTTCTATATATACACGGTGCCCGTGAGCATTGCGAGAGACTTTAACAGTGTATTCATTATCATATTTAGAGAACAAAATGTCCTTTAAACTTTTTCGAAATTCGCCATAGTTTCAGAGTAAATACTACTTACAAAAAATTGCATTTTGAATTGTTTCTCAGTGTAAAATGATTTTTTGATGGCGATCTCACCGGTATGGGGCATAGTCTAGACATCTCTTATTGACTGATATCAAAGACCTAAGAAACACTTTGCATGGACTAGTTTTTACGAGAAAAAATGTAGCAATTTACTTTTTCCGTTACTTTTTTCTAATGACATTTACTTTTTATGTAGAACAGCATTCAAAAAAAGTGAAAAAAAAAGTAAAAAAAAAAATTTTTTTTTGGCGTTTTACAACAAAAGTCATATAATGTTTTTTCATTCTTTTGACCTCAGAAATGCGTGGTTAAAATCTCTCGCAATGCTCACGGGCACCGTGTATATTATATTATGTAGGCTCTATGGTTTTACAATTATGTATTTATTATATTTATAGATAGATATGTATTTTATGTATTTATTAACACTATAGCTTAGGTAACTAGGTTTAGAAACTTCTCCGTAGTTTTGCCGTCATGTAAGTACAAGTAGTGTACAAATCTTTGTCTACCCTGTCTGACCGATTTCTCTCAATTGCTTAAAGGTTAGCTGGAAGAGATCCCTTAAAGAGATAAGTTCGCCTTCGTACTCACTCACTATATTTTTTTGTTGGTCATGTACTTGTTTAGTGCAATAAAGTGTTTACTAAGTAACTACTACTACTTCAACTATGGCACTAAGATTTTTTTTTATTCTTGGAAGTGTGGATTGATAAGTACTTAAAAAAACTATATTGAATAAAATCTGTGTAGCGGTTTTTAAGTAACAACTCAAAAACGCATAGGAAATGGCGTAAGTGCCGCATAGTAAAAGAACGTAATGATCCCTAAATATACCTTATTAAACGACCTATTGAATGGATGTTTTGAAACAGGCAGGGAACTACAGTACTCTACACTGAGAACGCCCGAGCCCGACATGCTCTTGGTCGTTTTTTAGGGTTCCGTAGTCAACTAGGAACCCTTATAGTTTCGCCATGTCTGCCCGTCCGTCCGTCCGTCCGCGGATAATCTTAGTAACCGTTAGCACTAGAAAGCTGAAATTTGGTACCAATATGTATATCAATCACGCCGACAATGTGGTAAAATAAAAAGTGGAAAAAAATGTTTTATTAGGGTACCACCCCTATACGTAAAGTGGGGAGTGATTTTGTTTTTAATTTCAACCCTAACATGTGATATATTGTTGGATAGGTATTTAAAGATGAATAGGGGTTTAGTAAAATCATTTTTTGATAATGTAAATATTTTCGGAAATAATCGCTCCAGAAGTAAAAAAAATGTGCCCCCCCCCATCTAACTTTTGAACCGTAAGTTTTAAAAATATGAAAAAAATCTCAAAAGTAGAACTTTATAAAAACTTTCTTGGAAAATTATTTTGAATTTGATAGGTTGAATAGTTTTTGAAAAAAAATTACAAAATAATTTCTGAACTAAGTCTGTAATTTAACCGTATAAGCAGGTGTTTATTGTACCTGTAATTTCTACAAAATCACAATGAAAGGACGTGCTTTCAAATAAAGTAAAAACGGTGAAAATCGGTTCACGCAATAAAGAATTATCCCATAAAAATCATCTTCCATACTTTAAGCTCGCGCGCAATAGTTTACTTAATTTGCCGATAGATGTCGCTGTACGTGAAACGCTCATATCATATCCTACATGGCGGTGTTATTTTAACTCTTAAGTGGGGACACTTACTGTGACGGACGGAAAACTACGGAACCCTACACTGAGCGTGGTCCGACACGCTCTTGGCCGGTTTTAATCTTATCATGATAAATCTTGAAGCAAATCAAATTATTTTGTTCAATATTTTTTGATTTGCAATTTTTAAGTAGTTACACTACTACATATAAACTGAAAATAGATGTCATATACTTCAGAAAAAGTGACCAAACCCTCCGGTGTCCGAGGCCAGATTTGAACTGGCGTCTTCAGCTTTTCGGCTGACCACTAGACCACCCGGTCACGGCGGAACTTGACAAATTTTCTCATGTATATGCAATCTCTGAATTTGAAACGGCTAGGCGCCGTTGACCATACTCTAAGGGCATGCGCAGTACGTACTTGCACCTCCTATCCGAATCACTTCTATTTTCACATCTATTTTCAACTTATCATGATAAGTTCTCACCCCCACACATTACGTACCTTTAAGCAGAACTTAAACAATATCAACCATTAGCGTGTGTAGTCGGCTTTACACTATACATGAATAAATAAATAAAATAAATAAATATTATAGGACAATCTTACACAAATCGACGTAGGCCCACAGTATGCTCAATAAGACTTGTATTGTGGGTACTAGACGACGATATATATAATAGATAAATATGGATAAATACTTAAATACATAGAAAACACCCATAACTCAGGAACAAATATCTGTGATAAACACACAAATAAATGCCCTGACCAGGATTCGAACCCGGGACCTCCTTCCTGCTTCATAGGCAGGGTCACTACCGACAAGGCTAGGAGGCCGTTAAAAAACACCAAAAAAATACATCAAAATCTCATAAGTTTATGTAACTGTTACGTTTTAAAGCCTAATTACGTACAGTTGCATACACTGCTTTTTCGACACATATTATAAATCCTAAATGAAGTGTTCCGAAACCATTAGAATGACCGCCATTGCACCGCCATGACCAACTCGATTGTGTCGGCGGTCGGGTGGGTGCGTGCCGGCGGCCGGAGAGGAGGGCAGATTTTCATTACGTTACCGTAGGTAATGAGTTTACATACGTTTTACCACAATGTCACAGATAATAGACTGATGTTACATTGCCGGTTGCAATAATGGTGGTTATTACATACGGTTTCCGAACGCGGAATAGAGGATTTATGATATTGGTGTAGATAAATACATAAAACGCGTAGTAATAAGCGGTAAACCGTCACCTTTTCCGTGTTTGCGCGAAGTGCGGGATTTCCTCGAGTACTCGTCCGACTCGATATGCTTACGCCACCCTGCACCAAAAAAATTTCATAAGTTCAAGGGCCCTGGGGATCAATGTTACTCTGCGTCCGTAGGAAACACCTTAGACAACCACACGTGATCCCTGGGTGATGCTAAAAGAGTAACAAACTTGGCAGCTGCACTCACTGGATTTTTTTTATCATCTGCTTTCCCACTACTACTACCCCAGGGAAGAAATCTCGTATATCCAGTGGCATGTAGCCATACGATAACTAAAAAAGGGTCCTATGAACGAAGGGTCTTTTACCTGCTTGGAGGTGACAGGAATTAATTTTTTTTTTCCAATTGATTCTCTAAAAAGTAGCACAACAGCTGTTTCAAGCAAATATAAGTTGCAGCTACCAAGTATTTTGCTGCTAGGGCCGATTGGCGCAAAATATTCGGCGGGCCGACCCTAAATGAAATGGGAATCGGCATGGAGAAATAAGAGATTAGACAATGCTGACGATTTTGAGTAAATTAAGGCCAGAAAAGTCTAGATCTGGGATAAACAGATTTTTGGGATTAAAAAAAACACTTTAAGTACCATTTTCTAGAAAATTAAGGGAAGAGACGATAATTCTAACCATATTTTTCAAGCTGGTAAAGAAAACTTCATCCATATGGTATAATCTTTAGATACAAATGAAATCTTTATTAATAACACCTAAGTTCCTTCTTGGATGTTGTTGTTCTTTGTTAAGATGCACCCTTATGCATCGTCACTACTATGAAATAATCTCTTGTCTCACACTGCTACTCTAAGTTGAAACGATGTATCTCTGTATACATCCCAAACATACCTCAGGTACCTAATTTTTCTTTTGATTGAGAGAACAAAATCCCAGGTGTTTTCAAAGTAGTGACGAGATCATATAAGAGCTTTTACTCTCATTTTTTTATCACGACCAAAGTTGTATACACGGTACCCTTGAGGATTGCGAGAGATTTTAAAAGTGTATTCCTGGTCATAATTAGAGACTAAAATGTCTTATAAACTTTTCTGGAAGTCGCTTAGTTTCAGAGTTAATACCAATTAAATAAAAATCATTTTCTTATTGTCACTCACTGCAAAACGCGTTTTCGATGGCGATGTCAAATCAAATTGACATAATATCATGTAACAATTATTCCTTATGACCTCAGGAATTCGTAGTTAACATCTCTCGCACTCCTCACGGGTACCGTGTATTGTAATTTGTGTATGAGGGTAAAAAGACAATATAACGGTGTCGGAGGTACACCCTATACGTACGTACCAAACCGCGACCTTGATGCGCGGGTAATATCACTTTTCCACTCTAACCCTTACTACCCATACCCATACCCTTGTCAGAAGTATGGCGAACCACTTTCCACCACGAACATCCACTTAAAGCAGATTATGGAATCGGACCAAAAAGAGAAGTTAAAGTTGCATCTTGTTTAATCGGGTACGGATACGGATTAGGGAACTAATACGGATACGGATGCTTTTCTAGCGACCGTGTACATTTTAAATCTGGACAACTGATTGTGAACTTACACGCGGATTTGCTGCGCGGTACAAGTCTCATGGTAACTATTCCGTCCTCTTCTTCGGTTATTATGTCGTATTCTTCGTCACCGGCTGTAAATTTGACATGAATACCATATTTAGTATAATTGTGATACTGATGGTGAAATGTCTATGGGTGAAATATGGAGGAACTTGCAGGAAATAAACCATAGATAATAATTAAATTCATAAATTTAGGATCAGGTAAGTATTTCAGTTTAGAATCACGAAGACTGTTGTTAAAAAAGTGTCTCAAGATTTCCATAGAAAATTTCTGAGTCAGGTTTGTGACGGTCCATACAAAATATATGTAGATCGAAAGGCGTCACTAAACGACAAAAACTTTGGCAAACCTTTTTAATCAATAGCACCTACTTGTGACATCATTATGAGCGGAAATAACACAAAAGTCACAAAACATAAGTAATGTAAAAAAAAATTGCACATATTTCTCTGAAAATACCTGGGTATGGTGTGATGAAGTGAATGTGGGATTGTTTTTACAATAACAATATATTTATTTTTTATGTCAATCAGAACCTACTTTGGGTACTGATAGATTAACGTTTAATTTGAATAAAAAAAGGTTTAACATTCTAAAATTAAATGTGTAAAATAATGAGAGATAATGGGTTAAGCGCTTGTGTACTTACATGGCAATTGAATGTCGACCATTTTGTGTTTTTCTGTAAACAAAGTCAAATCTGAGTGGTGTGTCGCAATCGTATTAAACAGGTATTCACATCAACTCATAAACGCGCAAATAGCGTTGTAATCGTTTAAACTATACACATCATAGATAAACCAAAAAAGCTGTAAACTTGTAGGTTCCAAAACACTACACGGTTTATTAATATGTGGCCAAAAATTGTATGGATAGATAGATAGATAGATATAAATTTATTCAATAAAGCACACACTACAGAACATAAAAAACAGAGGTTGAAAAATGCATACCTAAAGGGAAACACTAGTCGAGTATATGTAATTACAGAAGTTCACAATGTGTTCAGCAATGTGCGCGATAAAGAAAAGGCTCAGATAATGTTGCGAAATTGCGAGTTGACCCCACAATTTGCAACGCTTTTATTCTGTCCTGGCATTTAAGGAGTCTAACGTTATTTAAAAAAAGAAAGTTGACGTAAGATATTTTGCATAAAAAGTAGACATGCACAAAGTGAGAGGAAAACAAAACGGAAAAATGAGTAGAATAACGCGCGAGTAGATAAGATAGATATGGAATTAAAGAATAAAGTGTATAGTACTTATATATGGCTAAGTATCACTTCACAAACAATTTTTCCCATATATCAACTCGCATACCTACTTATTGCATATTTTATTTGGTATTTGTATGCGAATTTTCATTAGGCATAGGTTATGTTAGGTTAATACCTAGATTACCTTTTTTATCTAGGGTACTAGGGTACCTAGGGTACCTAGGTTGTGGCTTAGGTTAGGATGAAAATTCGCCCAAATAAAACTATGCGAAACAATTCATTTATGTTGTTACTTAAACGTTCTGCGATTAATTGTTTGGGAAATGAAATTCGGCGAAATGGCAGTACACCGTTTCTTGTTGTCGGATTGAACCACTGGTTGTTTAATTGGACCCCCGTTTAATTGGACCTACCCATGTCTACTTCAGCCTCGTCGGGAGTGCTTATGTCAAGTCCCTTCTCAATGATCGTTGAGCTCTCGGATTGTTCTGAAAAAAAAAGACGATTAGCGCTCAGGACATAATAATAATAATAATAATAATAAATACTCTTTATTGCACACCTCATACAGTTACAAGCACAAATTTTACAATTAGATAAATTTAGGTAGAGGTAACAACAGGCGGTCTTATCGCTAATGAGCGATTTCTTCCAGACAACCTTTGGGTAGTGGAGACTAGAGAAAAACAATAAGCAGTAGGTGGTGCATAGAAACAAAAGAGACGAAATAGATAACACAGCACATTCATATGAATATACATACTTAAATAAATACAAAATAAACATACATATACGTACATATATACATATATAATACACACAGTAAGAAACAACAGTGTCAACTTAAAAACCTAAGGAAGAGATAAATAGTATTCCTTAAGTTGCGATTTAAAGCTACCAATAGATTGCGCGCGTTTTATGTTGAGAGGGAGAGAATTCCACAAACGAACGGCCTGGAACGTAAATGAGCAATTATAAAATTTGGAAGATGAAGATGGCACTTTTAGGAGCAATTTTTGAGAGGATCTAATAGAATTAAGATAAGAGAAACGCTCTTTGAGGTAGCGGGGAGTTGCAGGGTTAAAAAGTATAGAAAAGAGTAAAGAAAGTATGTGAGAGTTACGGCGGTGACGGATAGGGAGCCATTTGAGTTGAGAACGAAAACTAGAAACATGGTCGAATTTGCGTAATCCGAAAATGAACCGAATGCAGGCATTTTGAATACGCTCAAGCTTATTAAGTTGCTCCTCGGTTAGGTCTAAATAGGAAATATCTGCATAATCAAGAATGGGGAGAAGTAACGACTGAGCAAGCGCAATTTTAGTAGCAATTGGCAGGAAATTCTGGAGCCGTCTGAGAGACCCTATGGCAGCAAACATCTTCCTGCTCACTTCACTCACCTGAGGCACCCATGATAGACAACGATCCATGATTACGCCAAGATTTTTCACTTGGTAGGAAAAAGGAATTTGGATACCATCGAAGACTATCGGAGGGAGCCTGAGAAAGTCAATTTTGGAGATTTGTTTAGCGCTACCCATCACAATTACCTGTGACTTTAGGGGGTTTACTTTTAAACCGTAATTTTGACTCCAATTTGATATGCGGAGCAGATCAAGATTCGTGGCTTCTATAACTGAATTGAGATCGCTATGCATACCCTGCGAATATATTTGAAGGTCGTCGGCATAGAGGTGATACGAAGAGGAGAGATCAAGAGTTATGGAATTAATGAAGATAGAAAATAAAAGAGGAGACAGTACACCACCCTGTGGAACAACAGCTGATGTACTGCACCAGGACATACTTCGTTGGCCTTCAAAACTAAGAATATGTCAAAATTATTTTTAATGCAATTCCTAACAACTATATATGCGCTCAGTTTTTATTTATTTATATAAAACTAGCTTTTGCCCGCGACTTCGTCTTGGTTGGATTAAGATTCGCCATAAGAAATTAATAACGCCTTAGTAAAATCTCATAGCATATATTAATTTAGCGCACATGCTATATTACGTCTACAGTGAGCAACAATTCCATACAAACTTCCACCCCCTTTTCACCCCCTTAAGTGATGATTTGTGGGATAAAAACTATCCTATATCCTTCCCCGGGACTCAAACTATCTCCATACTAAATTTCATCTATATCGTTTCAGCGGTTTAAGCGTGAAGAGGTAATAGACATATAGACAGACACACTTTTGCACAATATTTGTATGGCTGTTTGAGTAAAATCCATACTAATATTATAAATTGGAAAGTGTATGTGTGTGTTTGTTTGTCCGTCTTTCATGGTAAAACGGGGCGACGAATTGACGTGATTTTTTAAGTGGAGATAGTTGAAGGGATGGAGAGTGACATAGGCTACTTTTTGTCTCTTTCTAACCACCCACTTCCCTAAAATGGGGGAGTGGAAGTTTGTATGGAGCATTCCGGGGGGCAATCAGGAAAGGGGAACCGTGTTACCCCGAATTTAATGCGAGCGAAGCCGCGGGCAAAAGCTAGTACAGAATAATTAAGAAACTCCTAATTGAGCTTAGAATAGTTTCCATCAGTCTATATCTACATTTATAAATCCAGAACTGACGAACCTTAGCCGAGAGCCTTACTCCGGGTACAGAATAAATATTAGTATTTCAAACAAAATGGCCAGGCTACGCCCCGCCCCGAACGCAATTACCTCACTCCGCAGCGGCCGATTGGTAGGGAACTAGTAGGCTAATCCGTCAGGTTGGCATTGCATTTATTGGCAGCGCATCGATAAAAAGCAAAATATTGATGTATTGTCAAACGTCATTTACGACAGCGGAAACAGTGCCCTAAGACGCACGCACACATTGAAGCGTTAACAGATGTGCCGTGCACACACACAACGGGGCTCAAACGAGTTTTGTAGTATGACGTGTCCGCCCTGTGACTCGGGACAGCTGTCTGAGAGGAGGCGCGTTATTCACACCCGCCGCCCGCATCCCCCTCAGTCCCCTGAGTCGCCCGCCCGCGCGTTGCGAAAGTGAGGAGAAGTTGTGGTAGAACTTACCGCTGCTCTCCTCGGATTGTGAACTCTCGCTACTCTCGACCTCCGCCACGTCGGTCACGCCGTCTTCCTCATCCTTGATGATCCATTTGGATTTTTCTGTGATTGAAGGAGAAAGTATTAAAATTATAACATAACACTAGTTGTCCGCCTTGACCTGAGAACTCGCGATTTTGTTAGTCTCTCGCGGGGTAAGAGACATATTGCGAACGAGAGTCTGATACATGCCCGAGTGTGAAGCGGAGAGCATTTATGACCCGAGTTTGCAATTTTCTTACCCTCCGAGTTACACACAATGTTCTATTAGAACACTTGCGAGCAAAGAAAAAGTTTTAAGACACAAAAATGTTACATAAGTTACTAAAATTTCCATTATTCTCTAGGGACTTTCACTTTTCTATAACTCCCGCTACGCATACGAGCAATGGCAGGCTTTGTGAGCAATACCGGCTGGGCTACCGGGGAGCGCCGTGGACGAATGCGCAAGTTATCCCGTGACGTTCCCCCCTAACGGTAGTGCGGTCGACGCCGGTGTGTTTTTAGTGGGTAGGCCTCTCCTCTCCCTCTGGTTAGCAGAGGGAGTTACGGGAGAGGAGAGTCCCACATACCCCCGACTATGGGCCCTCCCTAGGCCCCCGGGGGGATGCGTAAAGCATTTTCACACCGACAAAAAAAAGGCTTTGTGAGCAAGTCTGATGAAAAGTAATCTTATGTTACCGTATTTCTGCTCGGAGTTCGCACTCTTCTTGTCCGAGGAGCTTTTCTGTGAAGTGATAACGGTTCCGTCGCCGGTGACCAGCTTGCTGTAGCTTGAATCTGCACAAAGAAGCTATATTTAACCCTCGACGCAAAAAAGAGGGGTTTAACACATTCAGAGCCGAAAACCCGACTATCGGGTACTTTATGATTTCGTTCCCAGGCCGGACGACCCGATAGTTGGGATCGTAGTACTACAGCTTTATGTGACGAAATTTTTGTGGCCTGGCGCGGATGTCTTGTTTAGCTGGGTGGCAATGAATGTGTTAAGGTGGGTACGGACTTGAGGCAGCCTCAGGTTGAGGCACGCACGGCTCGCCTGTTTGCTCAAATTCGTACGCGCCTCACTGCCCCGCTGCTCGCGCACGGCTAAAGGTTGGTACGGACCTGAGGCTGCCTCAAGTCCGTACCAACCTTTATAAGTATGACCGCTATGTGTCTCTGTTTGTGCTATCGTAGCGCTAAGGCATACTGACCTGGCGACTATCCATCGGATTTTCAATACATTGCGGTTTTTGATCTATCGATTGATTTCTTTGCACCTACCTAGACGGCAACGTATCGAAATCGCCGGCGATTTTTGCGTCGAAATTGCGTCGAGTATAGACCTCTTAAACGGTTGATCCGATTTCAATGTTTTTAAACATTTGAAAGCAGGTACTAGTGAGTGATCCTGACATGTTTTATTTAATTTAGGTCACCCGTTTCAATGAATACGACCAGATACCCGATAGTAAACATTTGTAAAAATCAGAAGCTATAAGATAGTACCAAAATATTCAGGAGCTGGTACAAAACTTGCTTGGAAGATTCTAAAACAACTAACTCTTTAAATAAAAATGGCGGCAATAGCCACGCTATTAAAATAATAACTGATGCCATTATAGAGACTGGTCAGGATATTACCATCGTCCTCTGACTGCTGTGCTGCCTTCGCTTCCTTGGAGATCTTCTTGCTGATGATGGTCTGCCCGTTGCCGCTTCGCTTGAACAGCTCAGAGCTTTCCTCTAAAACATATATGCGTTAGCGTTAGCAATATTGGCTAAGTGAAATGTTGGGAAGGAGTTTATTGCTATTTTATTGTAAAGAGAACGGTGTGGCTGTCATGAAAAGTTACGCCGAAGGATACGCTCACGCTCACTCTTCCATATTTATTAGTGCGATAGAGAGATGGATAGCGCTTCGATTCGTTTTCTACAAACGATTGTCATCTTTGCTAAGCCCCCAGGTGGTGAAATGAAAATAAAATGAAATAACTTTTTTATCAAGCAACTAAATAGATACATACCTTAAAACTACATATTACAAAACCTTAAACTATAATTTTGACATCACCACGATTTTTTGTTGCGCCACCTGCTCCGGACTGGAGTTACATTCGGCAGAGTCCCCCGGAACCGTAATAGGTGCCACTAATGATGATAATGAACAGGTGCTTTCCAGGAGGGAATAATTTTGGCCTAAAGAGGTAATGAGCCGCTCCTGGTGTAGATACGACCCTTGTGCCTGATGCCTGACCTAAGGCAGCGTTTCTACCAGAGATGAGCGAGGATGCGTTGCGCGGCATGTGTTTGTTAAGTATCAATCCTAGAGCTGCGCTATGCGAGAATAGGTAAATGAAGTGATTCTAGTGGTTCTAAAACACAGATAACTTCAACCACTAGATAGATCACAAGTACAACTCGAGGTCACCACACATCAGCGCTCCCGTACTAAATTTGTATGAAAGCGCGACCGCTTATTTCATTTGAGTTACCGTTTTTGATCATTACTCATGTGAATTAAAAATATCCACAAAAATCAAGTTATAGGGACTAACCTGGATTGTTATACTACAAAATGGTGTGGAATACTATTGAGATGTGCTGTTCGAATCGTATAAATTTACGAATAAAATTTACCTTATGTGTGGTGACCCCGTGCTCCTTGTAAAAGCTTAATGATGAGTAGTCTGTGTTCTAAAACCTCCTTGGTATGAATTAATTGTTAATTATTATCTCACCTTGGCTCTGAGAGCTCTTTTGTTTGCTGCTGCTCTGTGAGGAGATGATTAGCGACGAGGCTCCGCCACCGCCTCTGCTTGCTGTAAACATCATATATCTTAAATAAGTGAACAAGTTCTTTAAAAAAAACCCAAACCGGCTCGTTGCATTCGTCTTGAATGCAGCCCAAATACGACGGTATAATGTTGAGTAGTTGAGGTCCTATGGCTAACTTCCAGCTCCGTCATCAGATCAGTTCCATATCATCATAATATTCCATTGTTACATTATGCATATGCGTCCCATCAGCTCAATCGGAATCCGGGAATTGGCTCAAAAGTTTACTTTGATTACCGATAACGGGACAGGTGACTCTAAATAGAAGCTTTACTTGTAATATTCACTAATCACATCTTACACAAAACAATCTAGTCCAACAGTAATAAGGTAGGCTTGTGATGTGTGATAAACACACAAATAAATGCCCTTACCAGGATTCGACCCTGGGACCTCCTTCGAAGGCAGGACTACCGACTAGGGCTACTATCTTGGTATGTTTTTATACCAAGGCGGTGATAAACAAGCATGTAACCCGCCTTCGGATGACTGCCCTGCCGACCGCGAGCATTGCGGTAGTAGAATGCAGTAGAAGGTAGGGTTAATTAGATTATATCATTGCCAAAAGTTTCTGTTGGGGGAAGTAGTGCCAAACGACGTGTAATGTAATTAACAGTTTGTCGCCTACTGTTTTTGTTTCCGTTTTTGTTGTTCTAATGTTAAAATATAGGGCATGTCCTTTCTAACTGAGACAACTTCGGCAGTTTTTAACTATTTCGGTATTAGTATTTTCCAATTCAAAAATTTTTCTAGTCTGTCAGTCTGACCTCCACCCATTAAAAGCTGCCAGATGCCCGGATCTAGCAATAAGGAGGATGAGGAGGAGTATAGCAATTTAACCAGACGGGTTTTGTTGCTCTCATTATTGTGTCATACATATCTGAAGTGGCCATCAGCTTTTAGTCCACATGTGGCAAAGTCGTGGAACGCCCTATATTATAAGGGATCATTAACTAACAAAAAAAAACAAAATTACAGAACAACTAAAATAACAAAATTTGTTACTTACATTCAGATTCAGAAGATTCGCTATATGATGATATTAAATCCGATGATGATAAATCCGTTGATGATAGATCCGATGATGATAAATCCGATGATGATAAATCCGATGATGATAAATCAGATGATGATAAATCCGATGATGATAAATCCGACGATGATGATGACTCTTCTGAATATGCTGATGGAGCAGAATGGTTACAATATAATTAAACTCATGTAATACAGAGAATTACAATCAGGATTGAACTTTTTTTGGTAAAAGGGGTTGTATTAGGACTCCTTTTCAACCGACTTCAAGATTTCGAAGGAGGAGGTTATCATTATCAATTCTTCGGGATCTTTGTTTTTTTTTTGCAATTTTTTTTATGTATATTCACCGATTATTCAAAGACGGCTTGACTGTTTTGGAAAATTCCTTTTTTGTTTGAAAGAGTATACTTCACAGTTGGTCCCATTGTAACCAGGTCAGGATCTGATATTGGGATCCTGGAGAAATCGAGGGAACTCTTCAACTATTATAGGCACACCTATAGTGATTTGAGTATTTTTTACAGCAGCTCGAGTATTTGCTGTTGGAAAGGTGGATGCTAAGTGAAGTCGGTTCTTTTTTGTTTAAAATTATTATGTGCCACTTTAGCGTACTGATTCTAATTCTTTGTTATAGACACTTCTTTCATAAGAAATATGTTTCAAACACTAATTTCAAAGTCATTCTATTGGTTAAAACAGATACTATACATCAGTCTAAGTCTAAGAACTTTTTAGGCTCTAAAGCGCCATCTGAACGAGACCAACAAAAGCTACCGTATAATGTAGAGTACCCTGTGCTCCTCAGCGCCATCTAGTAATTGATAGCGTTACTATTATTACGGTATTACTACGGAAACTTTGGGTTGCTCTCGTTCAGACGGTACTTCAGATTTGGAGCCTCAAAAAGTTCTTAAAGTCTTTGGTTAAAATAAAAGATTACAATATTACTTAGATTTTTAACAAAGGTATTAAGGACTTAATTTCTAAACGAGATGTCTTGACTCTCAAACTGAGTGAGAGTGAGAGCGCCAATAGTTAGAGTGAAATAGGTGTGTTTCTTTCGTAAATACGTTTCACGTAGAAAATAGTGTACAAGTGTATTTTGTAAAGTACCTAAAACTAAGAATAAACTTTGTGTAATGACTCGAGGAACAGTCATCGCCAAAAATAGGCATACATTTTTGGACGTTCTCGCAAAGGAGTAAGGTCAAAAGTGTACACATATTTTTGACGATGACTGTACATTACAATTGAGGCAAAACGATCGCCATTAGTCGGCAGCTCAAATCCAGAATGGAAATTATAACTACAATAAATCAATTTAAAACTGAATTTTCATTGCTAAATGTACACATGAAAAGTGTTATCTGAACTGAAATTTTAGAAAAAAGTGTCTCATGTGATAACTAAGTGAATAGAGTAAGTGTGTGTGGTTTTCCTCTTGTTATGGTCGTCCCACATTGATGTTATATAACGTTATAATTATAAAACAGTGTGTCAAATATGTCTCTGTAACAGCGTCCTTGTTTATAACTTATATTATATCATCAGTGTAGAACCACTATTCTATTATATTAGATCATGAATGCATGTGACGAGTGTATATGTGTGTGTGTGAAACCTTAAATTGTTGATGTGTGACTTAGGTACTTAATTTTAGATGAGAGTAGGATGTGTGTGTTGCTGAGTAGTGTACCGATTATCATCGACACCTATCCATTTTATAACTTTTTTTTACCGACGGAGTGAGCTTTGTTTTTAGGTAGTCGTTTGGAGGTGTAAAGTACACGTGTGAATTAGTTTTGACACTAAAAGATAATTTAAGTGCCGTGTCTTCCTAATGAGGTATCCTTATATATTTTTTTACTTACATGAGTCTACGAGTAAGTCGTGTTTTGGTGCTGCTTGCGCACTCAAGATCTGTAAAAGAAATATTTTTTTTATTTTGGGGATAACTTTACATATTTACTTTACTTATTTACCTAGCATCTCACTAAGCACAATTAATACAATGGGTAGGTACTTAGCGAATGTAGGAAACACCTTAGACAACCCTACACGTGATCCCTGGGTGGTGCTAAAAGAGTAACAAACTTGGCAGCTGCACTGTCCCATCTGGACCTCGCAGCGCTCACTGGATTTTATTTATCATCTGCTTTCCAACTACTACTACTACCCCAGGGAAGAAATGCCTATCTATATCCAGTGACATGTAGCCATACGATAAATAAATAAGCGATTATACCGAGTGTTTCATGTAATCATAATGTAATCATAAATAAAATTAAAACGTAGATTCTACTCCTCAAATTAGACAATGTTTGTTCAGCGACTTTGAAAAATCACTTGCGGTTTTATTTTTAGTACAGTCACCGGCAGTAGTATATTCCTACACGAAGGCCGCAAAAATATATGACACGCTCTTATTTCTTCAAATAAGAGCCCTTCGGCCATTAGAGCGTGTCACATATTTTTGCGGCCTTCGTGTAGGAATATACTACTGCCGGTGACTGTACACTTTAAACTTTATTCGCACACGCAATGTATTGTGAAATTGATTATATCTGTAGGGTGACAAGACTGACAAGCAAAGTCAATTAGCCGGATTTTAACGTACATTGAAAATACTAAGTATTTCGTTTGTATGAAAAAGAGAGAATCTAAAGAATACATATTTTTTCACAAAATACTTATTGTCTTCTGTTGCCGCGATGATTATTCATTATACTTAGTATGTTATAATTAAAAGGATTAATCGCGTGTTGTTGTTTAACTAAAGTTTTATTGTTTGAGGAGTGGAATCTACGTTTTAATTTATTGCTCGTATTACAAGAAACACCTGGTATAGGTACAATGTGCTTACGCGGAATCTAAAAGACGGGGAATTTTTTTGAACATGTGTATTCCTGATCATAGTTAGAGATTAAAATGTTCTATAAACTTTTAAGATAACAAACTGAAAATAGATGTCATATACTTGAGAAAAAGTGACCAAACCATCCGGTGTCCGAGGCCAGATTTGAACTGGCGTCTTCAGCTTTCGCGGCTGACGTCCTGACCACTAGACCACCCGGTCACGGCGGAACTTGACAAATTTTCTCATGTATATGCAATCTCTGAATTTGGAACGGCTAGGCGCCGTTGACCATACTCTAAGGGCATGCGCAGTACGTGCTTGCACCTCCTATCCTATCCTATATCCTAGGTTTTAAGATAACATTTAAAAAAAGACATGGCTGACAATATGGGGTGGAAGGTTTGATAACATAGCACGTGGAATAATTGCAATGCCGAATGCTGTTTTTATGCTTAACTTAGAATGTATTTTTCAGACCCAGAGCAATTCAAAGCACTGCCCTTGAGCTCCATTATCCAACATCCAACACATGGGTTGAACAAGCTCTTGAGTAAGTGAATTAGGGGGCAATACAAAAGATCCCGCTCGGTCGAAGTGTATCTATAGGTTGTAACAAAAATGATGGTGTTCCGTTTATGGGTATAATTGGTACACTGCGATCATCTTTAGTTTACGATTGACACAAGATTTTTATACATTTGATTTTCTACATTGTTGTCCTGATCATAAAGTCAACATTACAAGCATGACACTATTTGGTGCCGTGTTTTAAATATACACTTTATTTTGTTCGTAAGGTAGAATTTCAAACGGATAGAAACTATCTGTCAAGTTTTACTAGCTTTAATCAAAGTGTAACTAAGAAAAATTAGAAGAAAAAATTTTTGGACGCGAAAAAAATTTTTTTGGATGGGACAGGTCATCTCTACCGGCCGACCTTCCATACAAAACCAATTTTTTTATGCCGTGAATTTTTTTTTCTAACTTTTTCATAATTAGAATACGATACCCTTAAACGGATCACAAATAAGATAACACCCAAACAGAGAATAACAGAATTAAAAGAAATTAAAAAGAACTCAAAAAATTATAAAAAAGTATACTTACACTGAGCGCAACCACCAAGAGTCCCACAGAAACCCAACGCATCTTGGAGCCTTGAAATCTTTGACTATAAGACTGATGTCGAAGTGACTATGATTCTACTAGAAAAATCTAGCCCTTTTATACCCCTAAACCGCAATTGTTCAGGATTTGAGTAAACAAAATGAAGTGTAATAAATAATTACGACTGTCAACTGTTTGAAATGTTTTCTTTTTCTAGTGTTACTTCTTTTGTATATGCTTACCCATTAATCATGACTAAGTAAATATGCATTGGACGTTAGGTGCATTCATTGCAATGACAACAATCACGACCTGGCTATAGAAACCGTACGCGTACGATAGCGCACCTTATGTTCTGAATCGCAAAATAATTTTAAACAAAAAATAACCGACTTCACTTAGCATCCACCTTTCCAAAAGCAAATGCTCGAGCTGCTGTAAAAAAAAACTCAAATCTCTATAGGTATGCCTATAATAGTTGAAGAGTTACATCGATTTCTCCAGGATCCCATCATCAGATCCTGACCTGGTTACAAGTGGACCAACTGTGAAGTATACTTTCAAACAAAAAAAGAATTTTGAACGGTGAACATACATAAAAAAAAAATTGCAAAAAAACAATGATCCCGACGAATTGATAACCTCCTCCTTCGAAATCTTGAAGCACAGCCCCTAGCATTATAAAATACAAAATCAATCATGTAAAAATATTCAATGTCAAAACAATTCAATATATAAGTACAAAAACAGCAGCTTGATTTGTCATAAGTAAATAAATTTAAATTACATAATTAAGGAAAAATGTTAATAATAATATTGAATAAGTATTTATGCCAAACATTAACGTAAATAAAAGTAGTGATTAATTATATACAATTACATTAGGTTCCGCGAATTCCGACACTGAATAATAGCGTTGTACGTGACCCCTAACTTAGATGTGGAGGTCCAAACATCCATCCGTTTAAGGCCGTATTTGGTATCGTATATTAAAAGGTTTTTGTATGGAGGTTTGGCCGGCTGGGACGACATGCTCCATACAAAAAAAATTTTTCGCGGTCGAAAAATTCTTCTAGTGTTTCTTATTCGCAATAGGATAGCGATTCCTTAAACGGATCTTTTTGTTACGCTAGTTTTCTGTATAAAAATAGTCATCGGGGGGCACTCAAAAAACATGCACAAAAGAAACTCGAAGCGCATAATTTTTTTCTCTTTTCTACTGAGTGAAGACCATGTCGCCTCTCATTAATTCGTACACGCGATAATTCGAAGTTACCATGGGTTAGAGAAAATCTCTTATAAAATCTATACATTTTTAAACACTTGGTTATTCGAACAAAAAAATCGCTTCGTAACAAAACCACGCGTTAATTCGAACTCATTGGCATCAAACACTTCGAAATTTTTACATTGCATAGACCTCTCGTAACTTTGATTGCTAATTCTGAGGATTTGGCAGAGGTGTCTGTAAGGGAAGCCTTACTCGACAAATTACAAAGCTTCTGTTTACAAAACGACACTGATGAAACAGCATTTCAGGCACTTTTTCTGAAAAAAGTTATTGATCAGTCTCAGCAATGTGCTTTAAAGCAATCTAACATTACTGTCTTCTTCCTAAAGTCTAATAATTAATTTACATGTATGCACCTTTAAGCTTTTGATTTCGTTCAAATTATAGCAATGTTGTTAATAAATAATACATATTTGATTATTACTCAATAATTCGAAGTTTAATTTTTTTTGCTCTCGATAATTTCGAAACATTTGATATTTCAAACTCTCGATAATTCGTAATATTTTGAAGGTCCCTTGAGTTTCGAATTAACGAGAGTCGACTGTATTGTAACCCAGTAGTTTAGATTTACGAGCCAAATTAATTCGGAGCTTCTTTCAGCTCGGTGTCACTGTATCCGAAGTACAGTCTGCGGCGATAGTATCTTCCCACATGAAGGCCGCAGAAATATGTGACACGCTCTTATTTGTAGGGCCATAAGAGCGTGTCACATATTATTGCGGCCTTCGTGTAGGAAGATACTATTGCCGGTGACAGTACCTGTATCTATGTATAACACCGAGTTTGCTTGACGAGTCTTAGAGAATTCAATTCAACCAACCGGAGCGGCCATTGACAGGCGTTCGTCTTTGCCGAAAATATATGACCAGTGGTAATATTTATTGTATGGACTGGCGCTTATCTGACGTGGCTATTTGTACGTTACGTACATATGACGAAATCGGTCCAGCCGTCTTCGAATATCGGTGACATACATTTAAAAAAAAATTGCAGAAACAAAGATCCCGACGAATTGATAACCTCCTCCTTCGAAATCTTGAAGTCGGTTTAAAAGTATATGTTAAAAATGAATGTAAATAATAAGTTTATGTGTATAAATTGACAATAAAACCATGATTGTTCTTTAAAAGTGCACAATGAAGGTAAATGTGTTTGTTTACATTATTTTACTTGTCTATTGACACAGACTTTAGAGAGTAAGTACAATTTGAGTAGGTATATTTATTTTCTACTAGCTTTTACCCGCGGCTTCGCTCGCGTTAGATTGGGGTATCACGGTTCCCCTTTCCTGATTTAAAACACAGAAGAGAACTCGAAACAGAATAAACCGCACACAAATAGTCCGCATACCAATTTTTAGCTTTCTACCTTGAAAATTGCGGAATGCTACATACAAACTTCCACCCCCCCATTTTAGGGAAGTGGGGGGTTAGAAAGAGACAAAAAGTAGCCTATGTCACTCTCCATCCCTTCAATTATCTCCACTTAAAAAATCACGTCAATTCGTCGCCCCGTTTTGCCGTGAAAGACGGACAAACAAACAAACAAACACACACATACACTTTCCCATTTATAATATTAGTATGGATTATATTGACTACTTATTTTGATCAAAAGATTGTATCAGAGCAATCTGTGGAGCTAAACAAAGAGCCCATTGCCGGCCTTTATTTGAGAAACTTAAAGTGTTTACCTTATTTGACCTATACATATTAGAGTTAGGATGCCTTGTACGCAAATTTCTGCAATACTTTAAACGGCCATACTACAACAATAGATTGAGACCAAAGAGGCCAAGCCAATAAGATCTATAATAATTTTAAACAAAAAATAACCGACTTCACTTAGCGTCCACTTTTCCAAAAGTAAATGCTCGAGCTGCTGTAAAAAATACTCAAATCACCACTATAGGTGTGCCTGTAATAGTTTTTTTTATACCATGACGGTAGCAAACAAGCATACGGCCCGCCTGATGGTAAGCAGCTACCGTAGCCTATGGACGCCTGCAACTCCAGAGATGTCACATGCGCGTTGCCGACCCTTTACAAAAATAGTTGAAGAGTTCCTTCGATTTCTCCAGGATCCCATCATCAGATCCTGACGTGGTTACAATGGGACCAACTGTGAAGCAAACAAGCATACGGTCCGCCTGATGGTAAGCAGCTACCGTAGCCTATGGACGCCTGCAACTCCAGAGATGTCACATGCGCGTTGCCGACCCTTTACAAAAATAGTTGAAGAGTTCCTTCGATTTCTCCAGGATCCCATCATCAAATCCTGACGTGGTTACAATGGGACCAAAGAAAAAGAAAGAAAAAAGAAAAAAGAATTTTCCAAATCGGTCCAGCCGACTTCGAATAATCGGTGAACATACATAAAAAAAAATAGCAAAAAAAAAGATCCTGACGAACTGATCCTTCGAATTCTTGAAGTCGGTTGAAAAGAGTTTTCAGGAATTAATTGCCAGCAGGCTGGAAATCATTTTAACCTTTTGAACGCCACGCATCGGACAGAAAAATCGTGCCACCAGCGCCAGAGCGAAATTTGCACGAGCGCACTCAGATACTGTAGTGATTGGAAAACAACATATCGGCGAAACATTTCTTTCCGCCTAATAGTGGATTTAGTTAGGCAAAATCACATTAGATATTTAGAAATCATAATAGTAAAGAATATTCATTTCGTATTTTTCTTATACACCTAAAATCAGCTACAAAAATATGAAAATTAATATACAATTTTATTTAATTTTGTCAATATAGCCACAGCACCACTTAAGTGATAACGTCACGCGCTGACGTGTTATGACGGCTTTGGCGCTGGTGGCACTGTAACTTATTATGAATGTTAGAGTTGGGGGTGAGAGATATTCATTCATTTCTGTATCGATATTTCCGTGGTGTAACTGTATGAAGGAAAATACGTTATGTTTTTTAACTGTTTAGTTGAGTAAAAAAATGTTTAACAATACCATCAAATAAATAAATTCTATGATAAAAACTGATAAACATCTGACAGAACGGGTGTGTAGGTAAAAAAACACCTCGCGCACATTTCATTCTTTTGTACCTAAAGAAACTTGGTATATCCCTAATAATGACATATTCTTTAAAATAACTAGTCATTTATTAAAGAAATAGCTAATAACAATGTATATAAAATAATAGTAAAAATTCACATGTCTGCAATGCACGGTCAGGCAGGTGACAGTTTAGTTAGAGCTGGGAATGCCTGCTCCGTCGTCGAACCCCAATAGTTTCGCTGCAGGTTTGAATTTGTGACGTGTGCCTCGTATACACATACTGGTGGCTCGAATTATAGTAATGCATATCCTTGTTCTAAGCCAACCCAGTATCGTACTCAGCGATTTATTCCAGCGGTCCACGAGGGCTTCGCCTATGTGTTTGACAAAGGAGGTCATCTGTGGTGCGAATACGCCATCGACGGAAGTCACGAGAGGGGTGAAGGTAGCGTGTTTCGCTTCGCAGGCAGCGGAGTATTTTCTTTGTTTTTCAGTCTCAGCAGATTTTAGGACAGAAGTGACATGGCGTGTAATGTAAGAGGGAGCGTCAGTGTCTACGACACGGATATCAAAAAGAGCCTCTCTCTGAGCATTCCATACGCCACGGCAAGATAAGTCGCCGCGTAATCCAAGGTCACGAAGTCTTTTGAAGTTTCCCTGGACCGATGAGTCATCAGCGTACCATGTCTGGAGTGTATTCTGTTCTTTTTTTAGTTTATTGATTATGGGTAATGTTGCAAGAGCATATAGTGGCATAGCGAGTGGATCGCCTTGGGTAACGCCTTCTTTGCTATACATTCTTGTGTCTGAGTTTCGAGTAACAAGCTCGGCATGGCCGTTATATGTGTTGTACAGGAAACGGGCACAATGTGGCCAATATATTCGGGCCTGCCACAAAACAAGCTGCCTATTTACACTGTTGAATGCGTTGTTAGCATCAACGCGGAGCATTCCCCATTCTGAGCTTGGGTGACATTTCTCTTCAAAAGTGTCATTCATTGCATGTATGGCTCCTTCGATACCAGAGTTGAGGCCACTGCAAAGTTGCCATTGTCTACATGCTTCGGTGACTTCAGATCCTGTTGCCAAGATCATACATTTAGAGAGGATTCTTCTAAGGCATTCCCCGATTCTAATGGGTCTCACGCCTGGGCATTTATCCAGAGCTACCAGACGGCTCGACATAAGGGATTGTATTTGTGTCCAAGGTACGTGTTCGTTATTCAATTTCATAGTAAGTTGGGCTATGGCATTTCAATTTTCGGACGTTGAGCCAGTTGGACCCCCACCACCATGTAGTTTTCTTGCAACTTGCTCGACGTGGTTACTAGTTATGTCGACATCTAATAATGGTGGAATTTCGGGGAAATCCTCGGGCAGGGCAAATAAGTTAGGGTTGGGGTTTGCGGGAGGTGGATGTTTTTGTCTTAGTACGTCGCTGACGGTTTTACCGGTATAATCGATTTCGTCGTTACTATTCAGGACTTTGCTTGTATCTTTGGTTAATAGCCAGCTTAGGGCCTCGCGGACTTTGCCACATTGAATTAGTCTTGTGAATGTTTGTGTTGTTTCGTCGTTATTGTGGTATTTTCGACTATATGTATTTTGAAGAGTTTTGTCAGATTTTATCGATTCTGAGATTAAAATATCAAACTGCTCATCGGCCCACAGTTTGAGGCGGCGGTCAAGTAATCTACTGATATCTTTGGCCTGTTTAATGTTTTTGTCCCTTTGTAGCAATACGGCAGTGTAAATTAGTAATCGTTCTGAGGGATAATTTAGCTTGGTTAGGTGTTCTATTTCATCGGCAAGTGTATGAACGAATTTTCTGCTTGCTGTGCCAAAAGGGAGATCGTAAAGTTTTCCATGAAGTGAGCATATGTCGTTCCATCTTTTTTGCCATATACCTGTCTTCGATCCTGTGTTGTTAAGGTAGGGCGACCCATATGCTTCTTCTAGTGGTGATGCAAAAGGCGAGTGTTGAGTGGAGGCTTGTTGATGCGAAGAGGACAGCTCACCATGGGCGGCACGTATGTGACGTTGCAGGCCGTTTCTTTTAAAGGTTTTGGAACAGGTCGGACAGGTTTCTTGATTGCTTGTATTGACTGCGGTCGTATTCATTTCTTCAAAACACAATTTTGTTGGGGGCTTTCAACATGTTGTCATTAGGTATGAATGTTGATATTTTTGTTTTACGGTAATTTCGAATGGAGTAAACACTTTCACTATATATTTAGATATTCTGGTGTATTTTAAGAGTGTTTTTGTGTTGTATATTGCAGAGATGTGAATTATTTGAAAGAAATGTATTTGGATTTTCAAAACAGAGGGTGACAGTGGCATGTGTCAAGTTTTATTTTGTGATTTATTATTTTATGACATATTCTTTGTTCACTTAAACTCAATCTCTCACCGATAACATTCATATTGGTTGACATTTTATCTAAAATACCATTTCATTATTTTTACTTATTTGGTATGAATGAAATGGACTGAAAGCCCACGTCTCGTGGTATTTATCATTGTTTAAGGATTAACAAGAATGCGGCGAAGCAATAAGATTAAAAGAAATAACATACACATTGTTAGGTTTTAAATACGGCCCTTATAACACGCATTGTATTTATTCCATTGCGAATTAAATAAAACTCTTTCTTTTTTAATAATGCATATATTAAAGTAAAAATTGTAAAACATTAGAATATATACCTTTTTTAACATTACGATAACGTTGTAGTTCCTAAAACTAATCTTCTACACGAATCACAGTTTAATAATTAGTTTTATTTTATAATAAAGCTTTAAATGCGAAAAACATTCAAAATTACAGTGTTTGGTTAATGTTCATACAATAATCAACATCGACCACTACGCTTTCAAACGAACAACACTATTTCGAAGTGACGTCACGCCGTTTGACGTGATTACCCGTCAACGGCGAGGAGGGCAGTGCCTTTTTGCTCTTTTAAATAGCTTTCAGGTATTTTCTAATTTTTTCTTGAGTTACGGGTTATTTTGAATGAAATTTTAACTAAAAAGATAGGTGAATGGTAGAGCTATAATAAATATACAAAAATATTTCTATAAAGGTTGTTTATTAAGGAGTATTTTGATCTCTCATTTTGGACGTTTTAACACGTCATGGCGCTGAGGGCACGACTTTTCGTTGACGTGTTTGAACGGCTTTGGCGGTCAAAGGGTTAATACCTTCATGTGGTCCTAAATGCATGTAATCCCAGTTTGCCCAATCCCAGGAGGTGTGCATAACTTTTTAGCAAAATTTTTGCTCTTTGTTAGTTTTTTGCTTGTAGCTCGAAAACGGTACGTCCGACGGAAAATTTAGTTTATTCTAATATTAAAGAGGGTAAAATTCTGCGTCGAAACAACATCTTAAACTTCTAATTTGGTTTAGTAGTACGGCCGAAATCACAAGTTATAAATCGGGAAAATGTTTCATTTAATTGAAAATCCCATATTTTGACTTCCATACCACATATCTTTATAACCTTTTGAAAACTTATTAATTATTCCTGTTGAAAAACCTATAGAATCAACGTTGTAGTGAATACAATTTTACGTTATATAGACACCTCAAATTTTAAATTCAGTCATTTTGCAACACTAAATTTGGCATGAATTCTAAAATCGGTTTTTTTCTAAATTCTTTCAAGTTGCACCATTTCCATAAATATTAGGTCTGAGGCCTACATTTAATGCATCTGTACAACTGAGAACATTTCAGTGCAAATTTCTAAAACGTACCCAATCAGAAAACTATTTATACACGATGTTATTTTTTATTTCCGTTAATTTCAAGAGTACATTATTTTATTTTTGTACAAAACGATTTCCAGCCTACTGGGAATTAATTCTTTGAAAAAATCTAATTTGCTTAGCCTAAAAGGATGATTTTAAATTACTGCCTCTAGTTGACACCGCTATCTTAAAAAAAACTGCTACATAATGACTTAATGAGTATCCTAGTTTACAATATGTTACCATATGAAATCAGACAATTTACCCGACTAATTGTTTACTGCCAGACTAAAGAGGTGGTTAAGAGGTAAATGTTACTATTCCCTAAACGTTTTTTTTAACGACAACGATTAAGATACTCTTTTGGATTTTATTGTATTATTTGAATGACTTAATGATAATTAATTAAATATATACTTGGACGATTTTATTATCTATTTTGACTATATATTAAAGGTAGGTATAGCTTTGCTTTATATTGATTGCTTGCCACATGCATGAATTTAATTAATTAACTCAACAGATTATTAAGTTATTAACTTCAATGATTATCTTGACATAAGTCAATTTTATTTGGACAAATTGTAAATTCGGTGTAACGGACAATTTAGGTTTTAATTTACATGCCATATGTTGGCTAAGCACCTGATACAAAATGAACTCAATCATGACATCTATACTTATGTATTTTACCATGTTTAAGCAAATAAACGATTTCGATTTCGATGTTTAGAAGTAAAGGACTCTTTTTCACCATTTTTCTACTTTTCTTTATTCTAAACATTGTGGTACCGTTAGCAGACATTCTGCTTAATATAAAATTAATAAATTTTCTTCAAACATTTTTTTGTTTCCTCGGGCGGGCTAAAATGAATCTGTAACGGTTCTCCGACCTGCGATTCGACGACGGGCTGTTCGTCGACAGAACTTTTCATAATTTTTTTTCGTCGACAGAACTTTTCTCCGACGCACGTTTCGCCGGCAGAACTATTCATCTTTTGATTTTTCGACGACATAACTTTTCAACGACGAACGTTTTGCCGACAGATTATTTGGCCTACGAACGTTTCGCCGACAGTAAGTACATTTTAACGATGAACGATTCATCGACAAATTATTTCTTCGACGAGCGTTTCGACCACAGATAATTTCAGCTGACGCGCATCACACATTTGAGATGAATAATCTGTACATATAATAAACGCGTAAGGAGAAAAAAAATTTACATTGAAGATATTCTAGAAAAACTTATTCGGGGGGTCTTATAAACGTTGACTGAATACATTTCAGTGATTTTTGGAATTCTTGTCTGTCTGTCTGTGAATTTGTCCGCGCACTACGTAAAAACTATTGCACAGAATTTTACGAAATTTTGTATATTTACAGTTTATACCCCGGAGCAACATATAGAGTTGTTTTTATTCTGCTTATTTAAAACATAATTTTCATAAAAAAATAGTTCTCAAAAGTGGTCATAGATGGCCCTGTATACTGTATACAAACATTATTTAAGGACGTCTTTATATTAAATTAAGCGATTCGGTCTGTTGCGTTCCGCCGAGGTTTAAACCATGGATTTTTAAATGCTTTCCCAATTTATGGATTGCCGGTTAAATATTTTTAAAACGTGTTACTTCGTTTTGGAAATTGTAAGTATCCGGACATATATTGTGATCCATTAATACTTTAAAGTTACTGAAGCTACAGAAGGTACTGAAACCTACTTACAAATATTACAATATACGTCAAAACAAATAAAACAGGTAGTTAAGATTTATCCACTTCGATTTACCCGACAGCAAAAATTATACCGTTTGTGAGATCAATATGTTTTATCTCGGTTTAACAGCTAATTGCAATAAAAACCGGCTAAGTGCGTGTTGGACCACGCATAATGGAGGGTTCCGTAGCTTCAATGGAATAAGAACCAGACTAATGCCAAATGATCGTATCTGATGCCTATGGAAGAAGTTTTTTGGAAAAACTCAAAACTGGCTAAATCGATAATGTTCAAAACAATTTTCTTAGAAAGTATATGATAACGCGCAATTTCTCAAATTGTTTCATATTTTTTGGACTTACGGTTCAAAAGTTACAGGGGGGACGCTAGTTTTCCGACTTTCGAAGCGATTATTTCTGAAACTATTCACTTAATCACAAAATGTTCAAAGAGACCTCAAAGTTATTAAATTTTTAAAGACCTAGATTGATGTGCAACATGTTGATACTTTGTAATTTTTTTTTTGAAATATAGTTACATGTATAAAGTCCCCCCTGAAAATATTTTTTCTGCAATTTCACTACATAACTAAATAGCGGCATACAAACTACACCTTATGTCTTAAATTTTATTACGATACGTCTTATAGTTTCCGAGTAAAATGGCTGTGACATACGGACGGACGGACAGACGGACATGACCAAAACTATAAGGGTTCCGTTTTTGCTATTCTGGCTACGGAACCCTAAAAAGGGTAGTCATAAATCTAGCAATTACCAGCTGCTAGCTGTCACGCTGCTGCTGAAGAAATTCTCGCTGCGACGCTCCGGGCCTGGGCCTATGCGGTACTCGACCTATGGCTTTCGCAGATATTGCCGCTCACCATCGGGCCTTCGGCCCTCAGATTTGCTAAGACTCTTCGCCATTGTGTTTTGTCCGGATTCTGTCATACTGCCTGCTGCTGCTGAATTAATTCTCGCTGCGACGCTCCGGACTTGGGCCTACTCGGTATACTCGGCCTATGGCTTTCGCAGACATTGCCGCTCACCCTCGGGCCTTATATGACACTTCACCATTGAGATATGTCCGGTCCCTGTTATGCTGCTGCTGCTGAAGCAATTCTCGCTGCGACTCTCCGGGTCTGGGCCTAATCGGTACTCCATTTTAAAAAAATATTACAAAATATCAACATGTTGCACATCAATCGATGGGTCTTTAAAAAATTAATAACTTTGAGGTCTCTTTGAGCATTTTGTGATTAAGTGAATAGTTTCAGAAATAATCGCTTCGAAAGTCGGAAAAATAGCGCCCCCCCTGTAACTTTTGAACCGTAAGTCCAAAAAATATGAAACAATTTGAGAAATTGCGCGTTATCATATACTTTCTACGAAAATTGTTTTGAACATAATCGATTTAGCCAGTTTTGAGTTTGTTCCAAAAAACTTCTTCCATAGGCATCAGATACGATCATTTGGCATTAGTCTGGTTCTTATTCCATTGAAGCTACGGAACCCTCCATTATGCGTGGTCCAACACGCACTTAGCCGGTTTTTATTGCAATTAGCTGTTAAACCGAGATAAAACATATTGATCTCACAAACGGTATAATTTTTGCTGTCGGGTAAATCGAAGTGGATAAATCTTAACTACCTGTTTTATTTGTTTTGACGTATATTGTAATATTTGTAAGTAGGTTTCAGTACCTTCTGTAGCTTCAGTAACTTTAAAGTATTAATGGATCACAATATATGACCGGATACTTACAATTTCCAAAACGAAGTAACACGTTTTAAAAATATTTAACCGGCAATCCATAAATTGGGAAAGCATTTAAAAATCCATGGTTTAAACCTCGGCGGAACGCAACAGACCGAATCGCTTAATTTAATCTAAAGACGTCCTTAAATAATGTTTGTATACAGTACTAGCTTTTGCCCGCGGCTTCGCTCGCGTTAAATTCGGGGTAACACGGTTCCCCTTTGCCCCCCGGAATGCTCCATACAAACTTCCACCCCCCCATTTTAGGGAAGTGGGGGGTTAGAAAGAGACAAAAAGTAGCCTACTTATGTCACTTTCCATCCCTTCAACTATCTCCACTTAAAAAATCACGTCAATTCGTCGCCCCGTTTTGCTGTGAAAGACGGACAAACAAACAAACAAACAAACACACACACTTTCCCATTTATAATATTAGTATGGATACAGGGTACCTATACAGCGCTATCTGTGATCACTTTTGAGAACTTTTTTTTAATGAAAATTATGTTTTAAATAAGCAGAATAAAAACTACTCTATATGTTTCTCCGGGGTATAAACTGTAAATATACGAAATTTCGTAAAATTCTGTGCAATAGTTTTTACGTAGTGCGCGGACAAATTCACAGACAGACAGACAAGAATTCCAAAAATCACTGAAATGTATTCAGTCAACTTTTATAAGACCCCCCCGAATAAGTTTTTCCAGAATATCTTCAATGTACAATGGCGTTCATAATTGCATGGACACCACTAGGTCGACTTTCGTATGCGGCCGCTTGCGCTCTGATTGTATAGGTTGTTCAAATACCAAACTAGATGGCGCTGCTAGCGAAATGCATTAAATAGAATAAAAATTTGGTAAATATTATTAACAAAATAATATTACTTAATAAATCATTAAGAGGAAATCTGTAGTAACTTAATGTAATTTTATGTAGTGTCGACCAGTCGCACAACTTTTATAATTACCTAGTTTAAGGTAGTTTTGACTTCTTAGCTTAGCATTCATAGGTCAATAAAAATCGATGGCTCGGTCAGGCGGCAGCAGCGGCAGTTAGCTTAGTGTAGTGCTACCTACCCTTTTTAACCGGAGATTTAATCTGACACAGTATGGCGATTCAGTTGAATGCCTATATGCTTGTGTAATTTTCTTGAAAAAGCATATGCGAAGCTGAAATTGGTAAAGGCCTGTTGTGCCGGTTGGCAATAATGACGATTGCCTTGTCGACAACCTGCATAATGGGCCCCTTCTAGATTTACTTCCACATTTAATTAGATTGTGTTTATTAAGGAATAAACGTTAAAGGAATTGAAACATTTAAAAAATAAATAACTTTTTCCTTTATTTATATATTACTTACAGCCAATCTTAATCTTAATGAAATAAATTATTATTTTAAAAATATTTCACTCGATGAATAGCCTTAAAATGTTCCAGCGAGTTGAACTTGAATGCACATTAGGTTGAAAGAATTCGCTTAGCTTAGTTAGCTAATTGACACCGTAAACTAGAAAAAAATACTGTTATGTAAAACAACCTTTTAACAGAACTACATAAATTAGGCCGTAAACTAGAATAAAACAAAACTGTTAGTGCTACAACAAGGCAATTACCTTACATTTTATTGAGGTTTAAGCTTAAGTAACATTTCCGAAAACGGAAAAGGATTGAAGCTTCACCACAATAAAATCAGTAGGTTACCTATTAGCTACCATAGTAGAGGATCGGACTGTAAACAAAAGTAACCATTCATACTTATTAGCAACTGAAACAAACAAACGGAAATTCAGTGAACATAGATTACACAATTATTATGACTTTGCTTTCGACAACAATTTATTGAAAATATGACTTTGAATCGAAACATATTATTCAATAATTATCGTTTCATAATTCGATACTTATTTACGGATAATCAGGATCGGCATCAATAAGTATATACGAATAAAAAGCCACACACCAATCCGAGAATCCGATCCTCTACCTATATCTTATTTTATAAACCAGCTGAGGCCGCGAATATGTTATAATACCTACTTAAGTTTTGCATTGATAATAACTACTTGCTTATCTATAGGTAACATAAACCACAGAACTTCACTGCAATTTGCAAGGAGAAATTTTCAGTAGGTAATTAATATCAACATATTAGGTATATAAGTTTGAATTTTTACTGTTGTCTCACATTATTAAGCATTATTTATTTATCTTATTTATTAATACTACCTAAGGTCAGTATCAATAGAAGAGTAAAATAAAGTAAACTAATGGCTGAATTTCTAAGCAAAAAAAGAATTTAACACATGACAGAATATTATTAAAGAACCCCGTTTTCTTTTCACTGAAATATAAGTAATTACCGGACATTTTTACTAAAAAATAATGTAAAAATTACGTTTAAAGTGCGCAAGTGCGAAGCAATGAAGGTAAATGTATTTGTTTACATTATTTTACTTTTCTATTGACACCGAACTTACTTACCTACTTTAACTAGCGTTTCGATAAAAGGCCACCTCAATGTAACATAGATTTATCAAATCAATAAAATACTTTTACGTTGAAATTAAGCACTAAACCCGGTTCACCAAATGTATTGTTTTATGATTGCCCTAATATTTAGTACAGCCTCCTCCGTTATCAATAACTGCTTGTAAGCGGGAAGGCATCAATGAAATAAGATTTTGACAGAAATCTGAACCACGAACACTATCCCATATTTTCATGCAATATGCTTTCAGCGCTTCCGGGGTCCTTTCATTTTGATTATCCCAGCGTTGGGCTATAAAATCCCATAAATTTTCTATAGGGTTTAAATCCGGTAATCTGGCAGGCCAGCGAATGACCTTGATGTCGTTTTTGTGTTTTTTAAACCAGTCTTTCACACTACGCGAGCGGTGTATTGGGCAATCATCTTGCAAAAACAATATCAACGGAAATAGCACTATACCCTGCCTGATGGCGTACAAATACTTGTTAAATATTGTTCTTATATACTAACATGCAAAAATATATATACATAACTAATTGTTAATGTTTAAAGGTACGTCATATTAAATTATTAAAGTTGTACAGTAAAAACTCAGAAATAGTATAAAAACAATTTTCAATTAAAAATGTCAAGAGTTTATGTTTAAATTGACTTAAAGGTAACATTCTAAGATCAATAGGCAATTTAGTATAAATCTTACTAGCTAAGCCGAATACACTTTTGCGCATTAAGGCAGTATTTGCGGAAACAGGAAAGAGATTATGGGGGTATCTAGAATTTCTATGAAATACCTCGGAGATCGTCTTGAATAGGGATGGGTTTGTTTTAATGTACATGGCAATTTCGAAAATATAGAGGCACGGAACTGTCAAAATATTTAAATCTTTAAAATGAGACACACAGCTGTCAGTCATTACCAGTCCTCGAACAGCCCTCTCGCATCTTTTCTGTGCTACAAAAACGGATTCCCTGTGTTTTGAATTACCCCAAAAGAGGATCCCATAGCGTAAGGTCGAGCCAACGAAACCATGATATGCCATCATCACCGTCTCCGTACTAGCTTGCTTAGAAAGTTTGTACAAAGCGAAGGCATATTGATGGAACTTTTTACATATTAGCTCAGTATGAGCAGACCATTTTAATTTGTTGTCAATTTGCACTCCCAAGAATTTCGTATCACTAACTGATTCAATTACCGTTCCTTCAAAGTTACAATCGATGGGTCTCGGAACTTTTCTCTGATAAAAGTGCATTATTTTTGTTTTATTTAAGTTTATCGTTAAGTTATTTTCCCTTAGCCACCCAATCATAGTATGCAAAGTATGATTAATTTCATATTCATAATCCATATCATTTTTACAACTAATTATCACTGTACTGTCATCAGCATAGAGTACCATCGGATAGTTAATGTGACGGGGCAGGTCATTGATATAAATTAAGAATAACAATGGACCTAACACGCTTCCCTGCGGTACTCCATACGTTAAGTTTCGCTTACCGGACCTGTAACAAACTTGCATTTTTGACTTGAAACATATTCGTGACAGTTCAGTGTATTGTTTTCTGCTGCTTAAGTATGATTCCATGAGATTAAGCACATTACCACGAATGCCATAAACGCTAAGCTTCTTGAGAAGGATTGAATGATCGACGTAGTCGAAAGCCTTCGTCATATCCATATATATGGCGCATACCGGCTCTCGTTTATCCATCTTGGTAATAATAATAAATAATAAATAAATAAATAATAAATAAATATTATAGGACAATCTTACACAAATCGACCTAGGCCCACAGTAAGCTCAATAAGGCTTGTGTTGTGGGTACTAGACGACGATATATATAATAGATAAATATGGATAAATACTTAAATACATAGAAAACATCCATAACTCAAGAACAAATATCTGTGATAGACACACAAATAAATTCCCTGACCAGGATTCGAACCCGGGACCTCCTGCTTCGTAGGCAGGGTCACTACCGACTGGGCTAGGAGGCCGTTAAAAATAATGGAATTTATTAAATTATATATGGCTATATTAATGGTTTTTTGCTTACAAAAGCCTTTTTGCTCTGTAGCGAACAGATTATATTTTTCTAGAAAACCGTAAATTGCTTCATAAATAACTTTTTCAAAATTTTTTGAGAAGATTGTGGCAAGTGCAATAGGTCTATAGTTCGCTAAATTCGATTTATCTCCCTTTTTGTAGAGGGGCTTTACAATTGTCAGTTTAAGTTTATCAGTATAGACTCCTTGAGAAATACTAAGATTTAACATATGACTTAAAGGATATGCAATAATGTGCTATACATACTTAACCACTTTAGTGCAAATTTCATCGTAGCCTACACTGTTTGTATTTTTCAATGAAGATATAATTTTTATTACACTTTGAGGAGTCGTTGGTCTAACATATACAGACTGAGGGCAATTTATATCAATATTTCGATACTTTCTGCTTTCGCTACTGCTCTGTATTTGATCTACAAAATAATCATTAAATACTTTGGCGATGTGCTTAGGCTCCGTAATAACCATTTGAGTTTATTAATAACTTGCCACGTTGCCTTAGATTTATTGGTAGCTTGTCTTATAAAATGATTATTTTTGGAACGCTGTGTAAGACTTATAATTTTTCTTAATCTATAACTATACGCTTTCAGAGCCTCCTTGTTCATTGCTGTAGGGCAGCGTCTATAATGCAATAACATTTCACGTTTTTTTTACAACAAGTTTTAATACCGCGCGTTATCCATTAAGGCTTCTGGTGTATACTACATTTATTTATTTTATAGGGAAAGCAGAGTTTATAAAAAAGTAAAAATGTGTCTAAAAAAGTATTATAGGCTAAATTAGGGTCACTGTTACTCATTGTTTCAGAAAAGGATAGACTCTCGAGGCATTTACCAAAGCGCATCAAATTCTCTTTACTGTAGTCGCGTTGTCTTACTTTCCATTTACTTATGGTACAGGTTTTTCTTACAGGACATTTTAATATCTGAGCTGTGTGGTCAGATAGTCCGAGTTCAATAACTTCCGCCTTACACCGTTTGATATTATGCCCAAAATTGTCTATACATGTTTGACTGCATAATCTGGTCGGTTCTCTTATTTCTAACTGTAGATTATGACTTAAAAGTAAGTATTCAAAGTGAAGTGAATTATTATTTTTCTTTAACGTATTAATATTAAAATCACCGCACATTATTACTCTTTTGTCTTTGCTATCACATATTTTATGAAGTAGCATGTCAATTTTATCAAAAAAGAGATTAATATTTGAGTTCGGTGTTCGGTATACACATAAAATTATAATACTATGGCACAATAACTCAATAGCACAACATTCAATAGCACATTTAACACAAAAACTTTTTACAGTATTTAGTTCTCTATAAGTGTGTTCTGATTTTACAAATATACAGGCTCCGCCTCTCCTTTTGTCTCGAGAGAAACAAGCCGCAAGTTTAAAATTCGGCAAAGTTACGAGATCTTCCGTGCCTTCTAATAAATAGTGTTCGGTGATACATAATACGTCAATTGGTCTGTTATTAGTGGAAAGTTCTTCTAATTGCACCGCTAATGCATCAGCCTTGGTTAACAAACCGGCTATGTTTTGGTGTAGGATGTTAATGAAGTTATACGAAAAAAATTTGATTTTTCTTGATTTGTGTCGATGGATTCCTCAGTATGGCTTGCTAATATTGTAGTACTTGTAGACATGGTGGTATGTAAATTATTTTGCTGAATAGTTGTAATCAGTTCCTCTATACATTTAAGTATGTATTGAACACTTGTTTTTACAATTTTTCCAGTAATTTTAGAGAAATGATGTGGGGTCAGGTTTTGATTCGAGTCAAAAAGTATTGCGTATCTATGTGTGAACGTATCATGCCCTAATAACTTATTAAATGTCTCAACTCTAGCGTTATATAATGAGGCACCATAGACGTAAGTGGGAGTCGCTACTATAATGTTCGTGTTAACAAAACTCTTTAGTTTCTCTCTTATAGAGGTTACAAGTTCTCCGTAATTTTCTGTAGTACGAAAATCAGCCTCGCCAACCATAATAATGCGGTAATCTTGTAGAGTATAATGATTAATCTTATTTTCTAGGCCTTGGAGCATTATGTCGATGCCTACATTGGGCATAATATAGTGACATCGTTCAAAGTTGTTAAAAACATTACTCACTTCCATATTACGTAGTATATTGCAACTTTTAATACTCGAAATGATGCAGAGTTTGCTTTTATGTTGAATAATTTCAAATTTTTTCATTGACTGATGCGAAGAATCACCATTTTTTAGGGTTCCGTAGTCAACTAGGAACCCTTATAGTTTCGCCATGTCTGCCCGTCCGTCCGTCCGTCCGTCCGTCCGCGGGTAATCTCAGTGACCGTTAGCACTAGAAAGCTGAAATTTGGTACTAATATGTATATCAATCACGCCGACAAAGTGGTAAAATAAAAAGTGGAAATTTTTTTTTTATTAGGGTACCTCCCCTATACGTAAAGTGGGGAGTGATTTTTTTTTTCATTTCAACCCTAACGTGTGATATATTGTTGGATAGGTATTTAAAAATGAATAGGGGTTTACTAAAATCATTTCTCGATAATGTAAATATTTTCGGAAATAATCGCTCCAGAAGTAAAAAAGTATGCGTCCCCCCCCCTCTAACTTTTGAACCATAAGTTTTAAAAATATGAAAAAAATCTCAAAAGTAGAACTTTATAAAAACTTTCTAGGAAAATTATTTTGAACTTGATAGGTTGAATAGTTTTTGAAAAAAAATTACAAAATAATTTCTGAACTAAGTTTGTAATTTAACCGTATAAGCAGGTGTTTATTGTACCTGTAATTTCTACAAAATTACAATGAAATGACGTGCTTTCAAATAAAGTAAAATCGGTGAAAATCGGTTCACGCAATAAAGAATTATTCAATAAAAATCATCTTCCATACTTTAAGCTCGCGCGCAATAGTTTACTTAATTTGCCGATAGATGTCGCTGTACGTGGAACTCTCGTATCATATGCTACATGGCGGTGTTATTAACTCTTAAGTGGGGACACTTACTGTGACGGACGGAAAACTACGGAACCCTACACTGAGCGTGGCCCGACACGCTCTTGGCCGGTTTTTTTAGGTTCTAATAAGATTGGTTGCCCGTGACTGGAGCTTGGTAGCGACTGTTGTTCTAATTTCTTATTAATTTGCTTGAGGCGGGAAAGTTCTTTCTGTGAGCTGGCAAGTTCGTTATTTAGTTTCTGTATCTGAGTTTCCATGGAAATAATCTTGATCATATTTTCTGGTTGTGAAGAATCTCTACTAGAGTTCGAAGACAGACTTTTTCGATCTTTTTTAGTTTGTTGAGGGGATTTACAGATACTTTTAAGGGTGCGTATTTCCATAGTAAGTTTTTCAATTTGATTTAAATTTGACTTTTTCTAAAATTACATTTTGTAACTCATTTTCAGTGGTAACAAATTCCAGCCTTAGCCTCTCGATTTCACTATAAAGTTCTGATACAGAGTCGGAGTCATGACTTAAATTTAGGCTTTTTGACTGAGTTTCGTCCATAAATTGTAGTGAATCACTGTCATTTATTGAGTCATAGCGAACTAGAGACTCGCTTGATTTAGAATTAGTAACGAGTCTAGTCTGTGGTGATCCTGTATGCATAGACTTTGTTATATTTTTGCTTGCAGCGCACGGAGTAGAGGAGCCTGGAGCCACACTCAGTTTGTCTGTAGCGCAAGGGGTAGAGGGGGCTGGAGGCGAATTTATCCTGTCTGTAGCGTAAGAGGTAGAGGGGCCTGGAGGTGTATTCAGATTATCTGTAGTGCGAGGAATAGAGGGGCCTAGAGGTATATTTAGGCTGTCTGTAGCGCTCGGAGTAGAGGAACCTAGGGGCGTATTCAGTTTGTCTGTGGCACACGGACTAGACGGGCCTGGAGGCGTATTCAGATTGTCTGTAGCGCAAGCAGTAGAGGGGCCTGGTAGCATATTTAGGCTGTCCGTAGCGCATGGAGTAGAGGGACCTGAAGGTGTATTTGGCTTGTCTGTAGTGCAGGGAGTAGAGGAGCCTGGAGGCATCTTCAACGAGCTTGTACTGGTAGAACTAGAGGAGCCTGGAGGCGTACTTAATGGTTTTTTCTTTCTCATCGTTACATTGCTGCTTTCTATATTCCCTGGTATTTTTTTAGCTACAGCTGTATTCGGCGTAATTTTGCTATTGCAACATTGTGCACATGTCCATTTTTTTTACTGTCCTCTTTCATAAGTGAGAAAAGCTTCAACCGCCCTTCGCATTCAGTGTCGAAAATTTTCTTACAGACTGAACATTTCAATGTGTCTTTGTTTTGTACAGACAGTTTACATTTAGCGCATACGAGCGGCATCTTGCGGTTAATATAGGGTTTACTTAATTCCAGTAGTGAACACGTTGTTAAGCTAGCGGATGCCACAGAGCATTCGCGATGTAGTTCAATCTGTTAGCAATAGATGGCGATACAAAAAAGGTGAGTCATATGTTACGTGCGCTTGAGTGCAGAGTGACTGCTTTGAGTTGATCTAGACGATGCAGTTCGCCGGGTTTATAATAGATGGCGCGATGTTGACGTGACGGTTGTGTAGGTATATTATCTTTGGTAGACACGTGTGTATTTCTGCTTGCTGATGGTAGATGGCGTTATCGAAGTGAACAGCTGATATGTCATCGGAGTGAACAGCTGATATGTCATCGGAGTTTGTTGTTTACATGTACCGTTATTTTATTTTAAGTATTTCCACTGCCGTTTGTTACAATGTTTTTTGGTATATGGGCACTAATTTCTCACTTTAGTTACTGTTAATTGACCACACGGTATATTTAATTCGAATGTCATCATATAAATTACTGTTACACTGACACTTCACGTAAATAGTTAGTTTTTTCTTACACAGAATTATAAATGTTAATATTATTGTTTGTGCGTATATATAATGTTCACTAACAATCACATAGAGTATTCACATAAACACCTTGCACAATTATCGCGTATCACACTTATACACCGTCTTTAATCATTTTAAAACAATATTTTTACACGGAACTGATGTTAGTCGTGGCAGCGGCGCCATCTTCCTTAGTGCTCGTTGTCATATCGCGTATTATTTCGACGCCACAAAGACAGGCGTCCTTGTTGACTGGATTTAAAAGTCTTTTCGTTAGTAAAGATGACATTAGTCCAGTCGTCGTCTCGATGTGTGTGAGCAAACTGTAACTTTGCTGTTTTATGTGCATCTGTCAACAAAGGTTAACGGCGAGTCTGCGATGCTGGAGTCCCTCGTTATAAAGGGCACGACGATCCGTGAGCGCGCTTGTGCCAAAAAAACCCGCATAGTGCCTGGTCGGCCTAAAGCCATATTCCTCATATTCCCGTACCAACAACTGACGTTGCTGTGTCGAATGAGGCGTGGTCTACCAGTTTTATGCTGGTGTAACAAAGATCCTTGGAATCTTCCTACCCATAAAGTAACAGTTTTCCTGAAACAATAAACAATTTCTAAATCATAATTCACGTATAATATATGTAGACATTTTTTAATGAGGAAAAGAAGTAAAAAAAACTTCTTACGTTTACACCGGTTTCTCTAGCTATGTCTGATATATTATAGCCTTCATTATGCAATTCAATTATTCGCGATCTTAATAACAAGTCAATATTGCTTCGAGAACTCATTTTGTTTGAATAATCATTATATATAATAAAACTAAGTTGAGAAAATGTGCGTGCCGATAAAACTTAAAAAGGAGTCCCAGCACGATAAAGGGACTTATATAGTGTGATAGCCCTTTATTCCCCCTCGAACAAGAAAGTTCCCGTTTTAACCTAAAGGGTGTGTCTTTAAAGATATAAGGGCTTTTCCAACCCTTCAACTCGGAAAGTAAGTGTAGTGGCGCCATCTGTTGTCGAGTAGTTGAACTTCATTCATTGTCCAAAGTGGCGCCATCTGTTGTCGAATAGTTGAATTACATTTATTGTACACAATATGGATTTAAACGAACGATTATTCCCAAACTTTCTCGAATATCCTAGCACCAACTTTCTCGAATATCCTAGAGCCTAGCTTTCTGAATATATAAGAGCCCGGTGTCACCCGCCAGAGTTAGTTTGATTTGAACAGCGAAACAAGCGATTTCGAAACGAAAAAGAAAGAAAATATCTGTGTGTGAGCCTTTATTTTGAAGTATCACGTGTGAGTATTTTTAAGTGTGTTTAATTAATTCTCGATTTCGAAGCGAAGAAGAAAGTTATCTGTGAGCCTTTATTGTGAAATATCAAATGTGAGTATTTTTAATAGTGTATTTAATTAATTCTAATGGTTTTTTTTTTTCTTTTAATTGTAATTTCCTTAACTTTCAAGTAGTTGCGCGGCGTTGAATCGATGCCTTCTATATACTTTGGCCGTAAACAAAATATCGCGCGACCGCTTGAAGATTAAATAATTTTTTTTTCTTTGTCTCAACGTGCTCCACGTTTACGTAACAATATATTTGTCTATAAAATGTTCATTTAATTTATATTTTACAGAATACAATGCCTAGACGTAAAAGAGGTGGAGATCTTGCCAGTTCTGCAGCGAAACGGCGGAAACAAAAAGAAAATCGAAGAAATGAAACGGAAGAAGAGCGCGAAGCACGTTTACAAAATCAACGAACCAGAATGAGCACCCTGAGAAGCGGAAAAAGCGAAGAAAGAAAAGAAAATAAAAGTATTGAAGAATCGAGCATTTTAAAAGATAATCTAACAAAGGAAGCATTCCACTACGAACCGACGAAGAAATATTACGATCATAAATATGTTGTGATCGGAAAAATGAATAACATTTGCCAATTTTGCCACGCGAAAAAATTCAGTAAAGAAACACCAGGTCTCTGTTGCATGAATGGAAAAATTCGATTACCACCACTGGAAGCACCTCCACAGGAATTTCTACATTACATGACCGGGGAAACACCAGAATCAAAACACTTTCTTCAAAATATAAGATCATACAACTCCTGCTTTCAAATGACTTCTTTCGGTGTTACTTCGACTGACACTAATAGAGACAAATTTGAATATGTATTTTCAATTCAAGGGCAAATTTATCACAAAATTGGATCGTTACTACCAATGCCTAACGATGACTATAAATTTCTGCAAGTATATTTCATCGGAAATGAAGAAAACGAAATTGATCAACGATGTACAAATTTTATTGGATTGAAACGCGAAATAACCCAAGATGTACAGAGGATCTTACACAAATACAATCAACTGATTTACATATTCAAAACAACACTAGACCGCATGATTTCTGATGACTATAAAATTGTAATTCGAGCCGATAAAAGACCACGTGGAGAACACGAACGTAGATTTAATGCACCTCAGATAGATGAAGTCGCCATCGTAATTGTGGACATTGAAAATACAAGCCGTGACATAATTGTACAACGAAGAAGAAAAGGACTACAACGCATTGCAGAGACACACCGTTCATATGATGCTCTTCAATATCCGTTAATATTTCTGCACGGAGAGGATGGTTATCATTTCAATATAAAACAAATTCATCCTAAAACAGGCATAGAAACAAACAAAAAAGTCACTTCCGAGGAGTTCTATGCTTACCGCTTAATGATCAGAGACAATGAAATATACAATCACATTCTCAATACTCGCCGTTTATTCCAACAATTTCTGGTAGATATGTACGCAAAAATAGAAGCAGAACGGATGCTTTACATAAGACTGAATCAGATGAAACTACGCACAGAAGAATACATCCACCTTCGAGATGCGATCATAAATGACGGCAATATTGACGATATTGGAACAATGGTAATCTTACCCTCATCATACATAGGAAGTCCAAGACATATGCACGAATATACTCAAGATGCCATGACCTACGTAAGAAAATATGGACGACCTGATCTCTTCATAACATTTACATGCAACTCATCATGGCCAGAAATCAAAGAACAACTAAAATACGGACAAACCTCCATGGATCGACACGACATGATAGCCCGAGTTTTTCGACAAAAACAAATAAGATTTATTGAAGTCATCACAAAATACCACATCTTTGGAACCGTTAGATGCTGGATGTATACAATCGAGTGGCAAAAACGAGGATTACCTCACTCACACAATCTCATATGGCTACACGATAAAATTTATCCCACGGATATCGACAAAATCATCCAAGCTGAATTTCCCAATCCACAAAATGATCCGGAACTATACAACATAGTAGTGAAAAACATGATTCACGGACCATGTGGACCATTAAACTTCAATGCGCCATGCATGAGTGATGGAAAATGTACAAAAAAATATCCAAAACCATACTTGGACGATACAAAAACTGAAGATGACGGCTATCCCAAATATAGAAGACGATCACCGAAAAACGGTGGCTTCACAGCAAAAATACGAATACAAGGCAGAGACGAACTGGAAATAGATAATCAATGGGTAGTACCATATAACCCACTACTTTCCAAAATGTTCCAAGCACACATAAACGTTGAATATTGCAATTCAGTAAAATCTATTAAATATATATGTAAGTACGTAAACAAAGGTAGTGATATGGCAGTATTTCAAATAGTCCAAAATAGCGAACAAAATAATAGAAATGATGAAATCCTCATGTACCAAATGGGAAGATACATCAACAGTAACGAAGCAGCGTGGAGGATTTTTAGTTTTCCCATACACGAACGCGAACCAGCTGTGCAACATCTAGCAGTACATTTGGAGAATGGACAGAGAGTTTACTTCACAAAAGACTCGGCTAGAAAAATTGCAAGCGAACCACCTCAGAACACAACATTAACAGCTTTTTTCCAACTTTGCCAAACGGATCCATTCGCAAAGACGTTACTGTATGTCGACGTCCCTATTTATTATACGTGGGACAAAACAAGGAAAATTTTTCAACGACGAAAACAAGGAATGCCAGAAGAGGGTCATCCAGAAATAATGAAAACTAACGCAATAGGTCGAGTATACACTGTACATCCAAACAATGCCGAATGTTTCTATCTCCGAATGTTGTTACACGAAATACGGGGACCAACAAGTTTCACAGATCTCAGGACTACTCGTATTGACGGCTACATATGCCAGACTTACAGAGAAGCATGTCAACGTTTAGGATTATTGGAAAACGATAACCACTGGGAATTAACACTACAAGAAGCCACACTCACAGCTTCAGCTGAACAAATTCGAGAGTTATTCGCCATAATTCTAACAACATGTAACCCATCAAACCCAAAACAGCTATGGGACTCTTTCAAAAGGAATATGAGTGATGATATATTGTACCAAATCCGACAAGCTAATCCAGAACTGACTATAGAATTCAATGACGACATCCTCAATGAAACACTCATTCGCTTAGAAGATAAATGTTTAGCAATAAATAACCAGACCTTAGTAGAAATTGGAATGCCAGCACCACAAAGAAATACTTTCAGTGTGCTAAACTACGAAATTACAAAGGAAAAAAGCTACAACGTCAATGAACTACTTGAATACATTGCTCACAACAAACCACTCCTCAATGACATTCAAAAAAAAATTTACAACGTTATAATGAACCGAATAAATAACAACACTGGTGGAATTATTTACTTGGACGCACCAGGAGGCACCGGTAAAACGTTTCTAATAAATCTAATACTGGCGGAAATACGTGCTGAAAAACACATCGCACTGGCACTAGCATCATCCGGCATTGCAGCCACACTTATGGAAGGAGGACGAACTGCCCATTCTGCCTTACAACTACCGTTGAATATAGCCGAACAACAATTCCCGGTATGTAAAATCTCAGGAACATCTGGACGGGGTCAACTTCTAAAACATGCTAAAATTATCTTCTGGGATGAATGCACCATGGCCCATAAAAAATCACTAGAAGCCATGGACAGAACATCACAAGAATTGCGAAAAAACTCTGAAATGATGGGAGGAGCTCCACTCATACTCTCAGGAGATTTTCGACAAACACTTCCAGTTATTCCCAAATCAACACCAGCAGACGAGATCAATGCATGCTTAAAAAAGTCACATCTCTGGCCGCAAGTACAAATACTGCAATTAACAAAAAACATGAGGGTTGAATTATCAAAAGATGAAACAACAGCACATTTTGCTAAAATACTTTTACAAATAGGCGAAGGTACATATCCTACTGACCAAACGACCGGCCTCATTGAACTCAATAGTGATTTCCTGTAACATAGCCACTACTGAAAACGAACTAATCGACAAAATTTATCCAAATATTATTCAGAACTATACCAACGTAGAGTGGTTATTTCAAAGAGCAATTTTGGCCACTAAAAATAATATTGTTGACGATATCAATTTTAATATTCTAAAGAAAATACCTGGTGAAGAGAAAGTATATAAATCGATCGACACGATGGTATCCATTGAAGAAAGTGTCAACTTTCCTACTGAATTTCTAAACTCTTTACAAGTACCAGGAATGCCATTACACTGCCTTCGTCTGAAAATTGGATCTCCAATCATACTACTCAGAAATCTCAACTCCCCAAAATTATGTAATGGAACGAGGATGATCGTAAAACAGCTATCGAATAATGTCATTGAAGCTGAACTTATTTCTGGAAAGAACAAAGGACACACAGTATTTATACCTAGAATACCACTGATCTCTTCTGAATTGCCATTTCAATTTAAAAGATTGCAGTTTCCAATTAAATTAGCCTTTAGTTTTACAATTAACAAAGCGCAAGGGCAAACTTTGAAATATTGTGGCATCAACCTCAAAGAATCCTGCTTCTCTCACGGTCAGCTATATGTAGCTTGCTCAAGAGTAGGAAGTTCGAAAAATTTATATATATATACCCCGGACAATAAAATGAAAAATGTTGTTTATAAACAAGTAGTGTAAATAATGAGAAAATGTAAATACATGTAAATATAGAAAATGTTTTCAAAATATATTTTTTACTTTTTACGTCATAGTATGTTTTTTTATTTCATCTACCACGTAATCTCATATCAACTCCCGAGCGAAGCCGGGTATCATAGCTAGTTGATAATATAAACTAAGCAATGAATTCAGACGTATAACGCAACGAACAATAGAAGAAGAAATCGGCTAGGTAATAGAAATACATTTAGTTTGGTATTTATAACACTTAGATCTACCCTCTTTCATTTACTAGCAAAAATAAAGCGTGTTGCAAATTAACAGTACCCAAATTTTGGTATGCAAATTTGACGTTTGTTTCATTCTATAGTTCAAAATCTGTAAGAATGAACTTTTGACACATCGCAACGCCCGTAGAACGTAAACGCGCAAGACACTTTGAAATTATAAACAAAATCCCATAACGATTTTACAGCTTGTCATGTACGTAAACACAATATTTCACTTTTTATAAACATAACTTAATCAATGTTAATTTTTTTTATATCTTAGTTATTGAATATTTTACGATAACAATTTAGCATGCAAACAGTTACGGTCTACGCCTCCTTTTTTTTTAAATTTAGTGTTGTGACCATGTCTGCTGTTCCGATTCATATAACATTTCCGTAAGTCGATAAAATCGATTATATAATCAATAGACAATATAAGACTTTCTTTTCATATTGTATTAATTATGGAATTATTATAATGCCAGTAGCGTGCCCAGAGGTTTGGAGTAGGGCAAGCCTAAAGACATGATTTCGTACTAACTATTCAATCTTTATATACTCAAAATGTCATCATCTTTCGAAAAAAATATGCTACAACAGCAACATAAGTTATTTAGAATGAAAACAACTAACAATCTAGCCTAGTGTATTTTGTAAGCAGCCCTACTAAATTTTCGCTTATGCAACTGGTTTATCTGAGACATGCCTACAAATAACACAAGCCGGGTATTAGGTTTAACGACACATTGATTTTAAACAAACTTCAGAGATTTTACCTTGCCTTTGTTGATCATGATCAACACTTGGACGTACCTCAAACAGTCATAAGGAACGGCTTCATCCATTATTAATAAGTAATTTTAACACTTTTACAAATTTTACAAAAGAATTAAGCACTTTTACTAAGTCGTAACCTCACCTCACCACAATACGTAAGTCCGTTAACGCTCACTTGCGTTGCGCGATCTTACGGCATGCGGCCAACTTCACACCAAAAAGCTGGTTTTAAATCGCCGTATTTTGCTATAGGTACACCGGGCAAAAATTGTTGCTCGTTGTACAGACACCAATAAGGCGATTTGTATAGGCGAAATGAATGCCCGCTTGTATGCCGCTTGCAAGGCGGCGGCGGTGGTGAGTGCGAGCCGGACTTTTGCCAGTGGCGGTACTTCCATACAAGCCCGGCTTTTGGGCTTATATGGAAGTACCGCCACTGTTAATGCCATACATAATTAGCAGATAACAATTATTAAATGATCATTTCCTAAATAATTTTATTTTCTGCTTTGTTATACTTAGTTAAGTTTTTCTTTTTAGGGTTCCGTACCTCGAAAGGAAAAAACGGAACCCTTATAGGATCACTTTGTTGTCCGTCTGTCAGTCTGTCTGTCTGTCAATACCATTTTTCTCAGGAACGCGTGGAGGTATCAAGCTGGAATTTATATCAAATACTCAGGTCTCTTGTCCCTTGGAGCTGTGAAAAACTCAAACTTAAAAGCCAACGCAATCAATTTTAGAATTTCCGCAAAACCTACGGGGTACTTCCCGTGAACTCAGAAACTTGAAATTTGGCACGAAGCAATATCATATAGCATAGACAATGGAAAAATTACAAAAAGTAGACATTTTTAGTAAAATCATACAAAAAACTATTTTTTTAAATTTTAAACTTACGACCTTTTTCCTCGTAAACGCGTGGAGGTATTAAATTGAAATTCATGTCAAATTCTCAGGGCTATAGGATTTTTCAGATGTCGAAAATACCAAACTTTTATGTCAACGCAATCAAAAGAAATAGCAATTCAAGTCGCATATTTTGAAACTGAGTACTCGCAAGAAACTCAAAACCTAAAGGGTACTACCCGTAAACTCAGAAACTTGAAACTTGGCACGAAGAAACTTCATATAGCACAGGCAAAGGAAAAATTATGAAAAGTAAATATTTTTAGTAAAGTCGTCCAAAAAATATTTTCTTAAATTTTAAACTTACTACTTTTTTCCTCGTAAACGCGTAGAGGTATTAAATTGAAATTCATATCAAATACTCAGGTCTATAATACCTTTAAGCTGTAACAAAATCAATTTTCTATGTCAATGCATTGGGTGAACTTTTACTTATATACCTACAGGTTTGTACGGAACCCTCGGTGCGCGAGTCCGACTCGCACTTGGCCGGTTTTTAAAATTTATTTTTGTATATTAGGCATAACTGCATACAACTCATCTCAACTCATATTCTCGGTGGAATCACTGACTTCCGAGTCACAGGCATCCGCCTAGTTCGGGAGACAGAGGCTCAGTTCCGGTGAAACTGTTTCAAACCTAATACATAAGTCTCTCTTAAGCTATTAGCGTACTGTGCAAATATTACTTACACTTGTATTAGGTTTAAGTCAATAAACATTATTCTTATTCTCTTATTCTTATTGTTATAATTTGAGAATATTTGTGATACAAAATATATAGGCATATAACAAGAAAAAATCGGTTGTAGTAAAATCGATTCGAACAATTCATAAATAATCGCTAAATTTGACAAACGATACGTCTTAGCCCCATCACTAATGACGTCAATACTGAAGTGTCAAAAGTTCATTCTTACAGATTTTGAACTATAATAAAACTCAAATTCCATTGGCATGTTTTACGGATTTAGTTCAATAATGACAAGCTTGATATGCTTGGTCTCAACTAGTAATGAATTTCACCGGCATTATTAATAGTGCTTTGGTCCAGTGGCTGGCGCATGCGAGTTGAACGCAAGAGTGTCCGGTTTCAAATCCCCGCCAATAATTATGAGATTTTGTGTTTTTTAATGTCTTGGAATGAAAGGGCACTCCGTGACGCCATCCAATACGGTAAATACAGAGAATTCCGATGTGGATTCTGAATAGCTGGATGGACGATTGAAATGAAATCACAGTGGGAGACAAAAAACAAGAATTGTTCTCAACTTCCAAAACCGATTAATAATGTATCGTTTGAAATATTGAATTAAGCAAAATGGGCAAACAAAGTATGTAAATATAAACTGGACAATATTATTTTTATTTTTAACTGCATTGAACGCCATCTAGTAACAGCTTACTGTACTAGTAAGATTTACAGATAGGTGAAATAGCCTTATTACACAAAGAACGCATAGATGGCGTCTAATTTAGCTTCAAACGATTCTGTTGCTGAATTGGGTATGCACTTTTGAACGCGAGCATTTTTTTCTCCTTACGCGTTTATTATATGTAGGTATAGATAAACTAGACTTGTAAATTTGTCTATACGTTAATAAAGTTGAAAATGGCCAAAACCGGCACAGTGGGTGGAACCGCCATCTGTCCTTATCAATCTTATCATATTCGTTCTAACCGAGGAGAACTGATGCTGTAGTCGGTAATGGTCTATTAACGGAAAACAATATACAATGGATTAGGACCAAGGAGCGCAGCATATTCAATTGCTAATCATTCACATTTTGGCGGCAAATAGGAGCTCCAACATTATCAAAAGCACCTCAATTAAAGACATATGGCAATCACTGACTCAAATCTAAAGGACCAGGGGAGTTTACCCTAGAGCCAAGAGGGCCATGGCCCGGGGCGGCAGGACGCCAGGGGATGGGTTCAGGGCGCCGGTCAGTCAAGTACCGCCCTATGTGGTGTTTATGGCCTGGGGCGCCCAACTTTAAGGCGCGTGCCTACCTGAAATTACGTGAAATGGTTACTTTTAACGGCCTAAGTCTCGTAATCTATCGAATCAAAACTTCTGAAAAAAATATATAGTACCTATTGATTTATTATTAATATAATTATTGTTTGAAATATTTGAAAAAAGGTGATTATCATGGCAAAATAAAATATTTAAATTAGGACGTTTTCAACATAAAAGTCGCTTCTGCTCCTAAACTACAAAAGATATTTCCACGGATCTTTCGACATAATATTGGCAACATATTTATCTTCAAAATTATTGTTTGTTTTTGTTTAATTTAAAGATTTCGTTTAACAAAAACCCTTTTTAGGGCGATTTGGTGCAGTAAAACCATGCGCGAGCCGCGAGCCTCAGTGTAACTCTAGCGATCGAAGGGGGAGGCTGTGCGCTGCGCTGCCACGATCGCGTACACAACGCGACCTTATGTACGAGAGACCGATGCTACTTTTTGTTTGGAGCCTATGCTTACCTTGCAGATAACGAACGATGCGCCAAGTACCTACAATTATAGCGGTCTAGCACATTTAATGCCGTAACATACATTTACGGGAGGTTGTGAATGAACTCGATCGACGTATAATCAAAATAATAATAATAAAAAATCCTAATATTTTTTTAAGATTGTTTTTTTTTATTGGTATTTAAAACAGTTAATTAAATGGTACCGCTTGTGGGCTTATTTTTTTTATAAGATTAACGATTTATGAAAATAATTTTACACTTTTTACATAAAACATAAATAATTAAACCGGCCAAGTGCGTATCGGAATACGCACGATGGAGGGTTCCGTACCTTCGATGAAATAAGAAGAAACTAATAGTATTATGATTTCCGAGTAAAATGGATGTGGCATACGGACGGACGGTCTTCCGTTTTATTTTTATTTCATTTTGGAACGAATTTCCTTATCGGACGGTTCGCGGATGGGGGGCTAGGCGAAAAAAAGTCACGTGACCGTCATGAAAACGCGACACAAAGTCATACACATGTGTGAAATAAAATAGAATAAAGTGAAGTGAAAAGTAAAAAAAAGTCAAAAAGTCAAAATAAGTCAATAAAGTCAAAAAGTCACAAAAATAAAAAAAACTTAAAATGATAAAAAAGTCAAAAAGTCAAAAAGTCAAAAAAGTCAAAATGGTCAATAAAGAAATTTACACGTTTTTATTGCTGTTGGCTGTAATGTAATACTTTAACATACTCGTATAACATAAAATGTGAGGAAGTAACTCATAACATAATATATGTTGTTCGTTTATTTATCAGGTTAGGATCGTTTGTTGACTCCGTGATGTGGTGTGGCGATGAGATGACATAACGTGTGGGTGATATAAATAGCTCCGTTAGGATCTATCTCTCTTATAGGAAAACGGTCGAAAAAGTGTCCAGCGGTAAGCACTAAACAATAGTTCCAAATATCTCCGGGTGGCGCTAGGTATAGTTCAGCATTTGAAATGAATTACCGATATTTAATACTTATATGACATTCTAAATCACAATTTTATTATAATTAGTATATTAAGGTCAGTATATAAAAGCATTACTAATCTAAACTAAAAATTACAAATTTACATAAACAATCCGTCATGGGCTGTTCCCGGTGCAAAGGTACCCATCACGCTCACCGCGTTGCCGCGCTGGATTGCGATGGACAGCCTCTGCAGCAGGAACATCCCGGAACGGGGGTCTAGGCCCCTGTCCTGCAGGCGGCGCCCTAACTCCTTTAGGAATGACCTTCCCTCTGCACACCAGCACACTGAGGTCTCAACGGCCAGCGGCACAAAAAGGTAGCCTGTTAGGGGGGCATATTTGTCCCTTTTCTGGGACGCCGCATACTCAGCGGCTGCTCCCGCCGATCGGACAGTACGGCCGAGGTGGGAAGCAGCGAAAGTGCTGACGCATGTGGCGTCCCAGACAAGGCACTTGCCCGTTTCCTACGGCACCAATGTTAAGCCGTCAGGCCTTTTACCATCTGACCGGCTGAGGCCTGGCGGTTCCAGTATACAAGGGACGTTAGCCGAAACCAATGTCCGTCGTATAATGTCGTTTAATGCGTGGTGTCGTGGGAATCTACCTACACATCGACAACAGCTCAAGGCGTGGTGGCCGTTGCTCTCAACCATGGAACCGCAAATGCATTGGTGAGGTTGGCAAACATCGCAGCCAAGGCGAAGAGCAACAGCCACATCGAGCTGTCGTCAAGCAGGGTGCCTAAGTTTGGGGAGGGAAGGGCGTGTAGCCAGGCCCCTGATTCAGGCCTGGAAGCTGCGATGAGCCGGGCTCTATCGGCGCCAACAGCATCCTGCAAAATTCCGTTGAATAGGCGTTTTACATCTACATCGTCCCAAAGACGTTGGCGGTAAATTTTGTCAGGTATAGGTGTATCAGGGTTGAGAGCCTTCCAGGCCTCGAAAGCGTCGGCAGCGTAGGGTATAGTTATCTTGGCACCATCTAAAGACAGAATTTTAGTGGCAAGGTCCCCCCGCTGACGACGCCAAGAAGGCCGGAAGACTGACGTCTCTTGCGCGCCGTATACCCAACCCTCCGTTGCGTATCGGCAAAGAGGCCAAAATCCATTGATTATTATTGAAGGATACGTTTAGCAATATTTCTGTGGTTTCTTTTAAAGTGTCATCAAAAGAGTCTAAATAAATTGGATGTAGCCAAGTAGGTACAGTACGTAAGAAGTAGATTATTTTTGGGGTAGCAAAACACGATCTCAGGAGGGTTAGAGCTACATGAGCCGAGAGCTTTTTTAACCTTTCTCGTGCAGATAAGAGTAGCTGCTGTCGGAACAGGAAAGCTTCAGGGATGGCATCAGGAAAAATCGGAGAGCCCAATAGGTTAAAATTTTGGGTTGACAACTGTTTGAGTCCAGGAAGAAGGGTACTGAATGATGAGAAAGAAGAGGAGGAAGCGGTGCTGCAAGGGTAAAATTCGCATTTGTTTGTATTTACTGAGAGACCCAATTCACCGAGAAGTGGGAGTATTGTTTGTAAATCTTGAAGAACTTCTGCTGGCTTCCCTCCGAGGGTGCCGTCATCTAGATACCAAACATTAAGCGGTGATTTAGGTCTAGATATGGTTTTATGAATGGCAAGACAGAAGATCAGGGGGCCCAGTGGGTCTTCTTGCTGAGCCCCAACCTGAGACTCTATAAGGGATTCGTTACAGAAAAGCTTAGAAGGAGATGAATAGGCTTGATGCAGGTAAGGGTAAAGTGATGGAATTTTGTCTCTAACTTCTGAAAGAATTACATCTCGCTCTAAGGAGTTAAAAGCGTTTTTTATGTCCAGCTTAATGATTACACAGTTCGCGTTGTTTGGGTCCAGAACGAAGGCACGAGTGGCGTGAATGGCAGCCTCACAACCGAGTTTCGTGCCAAAACCTAATTGGCGTGGTTGTAAGTAGGCCGACATTTCGTCTCGCACAGCATGGCATCCTAACTTAGCAGTTAGACGGCGAAAAACGCTGCCAATGGCGATTGGCCGTATACCTCCGTCTTTTTTAGAGAGCGCGCATAGGGACGCGCCATATATGTATGGGCTTGAGTTGAGGTTGAGTTGACCGCTGAGAAGGAAGTTGCACAGTTTCGCTAAATATTCCAACAGCCGGGGTCCGTTATTACCGATGGAGCCAGAGGTTAGCTCCTTTAACCCTTTAACGGTCACGACTGAAAAAAATCCTCAATTCAAGCCTCATCGCCAATCTATAGTCCTAAAAATTCTGACGCTCTTAAGAAATATTTGAAAAAAAAATTAATCTCAAAGGGTTATTACAGGGTCGAGGACTATATGACGGACAAAGATGCATGGCCCAAACCAGAAACTACTACAAAGTCATCTAACATTTAGAGGACACAGTCCAGATAGGAAAGCATATCAAACGTTTTGTGAAGCAACCAGATTTGGATTTTATTATTATTATTTTATTTGTATTATACGTATTGAATACGTACATTGTATGTCTCTCAAGCTGTTTTGATATGTCTTCTTATAGAACTACGCATTGTTGTGTATCTTTTAGATATAATATTACTGTATTACTGTTTTGAAAAAATAAGTCCCGCCGAGTTTCTTGCCGGTCATAATACTTCTCGGGTCAGAGGTGTAGGGTTAGAACCGGTGGTAGTTTTTTTTTTCTCTGACGTTCATAAGTGCATTGTAATGTGCCTAAATTGAAGAATAAATATCTTTTATCTTTTTTTTTTTTATCTGTACAAGAAAAAAATACAAAAAGATTTTGTTACTGGTGGCCTTTCTTGAGATCGTTGCCCTATAAAGGGTTAAGTGCGACGGTCGCAAGCCATCTAAACCAGCGGCTGAACTGTTGTTGAACGAGCTTAGCGCCTGTGCAACTTCCACGGGACTGGCAGAGAGAGCGGGAAATGATTTATCAGGGTCAGGAGGAAACATTAAAGGTAGAGAAGGGGCCGGATGCTTTGAGAGTAAGCTAGCGAGAGTTTCGTGGTTAGGCGGCGCAACTCCGTCATCTGATATCAGGACACGAACAGCTCCTCTAAGATCGCCCTCAAAAACTTTGGATTCGATAGTTCTAATAATCGACGGCGGTCTCAAGGCTGATGTGTCTGCTTCTATAAAGTCAAAAGTTAAATAAAATTACATAATATAACTTCGTTCCACGACACTCACGTATTTTTTATTTATTTTTATTTAATTTTTATTGAATTTTTATTGAATTTTTATGTAATTTTTAATTAATTTTTATTTAATTTTTATTTAATTTTTATTTAATTTTTAATTATTTTTATTTCATTTTTATTGATTTTTATTTAATTTTTATTTAATTTTTATTTAATTTTTATTTCATTTATATGTAATTTTTATTTAATTTTGATTTAATATTTATTTGATATTGATTTAATTTTTATTAATTTTTTTTATTTTATTAAATTTTTATTTAATTTTCATTAAATTTTTATTTAATTTTCATTAAATTTTTATTTAATTTTCATTAAATTTTTATTTAATTTTTATTTAATTTTATTTATTTTTATTTAATTTTTATTTAATTTTTATTTAATTTTTATTTAATTTTTATTTAATTTTTATTTAATTTTTATTTAATTTTTATTTAATTTTTTTAAATTTTTATTTAATTTTTATTAAAATTTTATTTATTTTTTATATAATTTTTATTTAATTTTTATTTAATTTCTATTGAATTCCTATTTAATTTCTATTTAATTTCTATTTAATTTCTATTTAATTTCTATTTAATTTCTATTTTCATTTTTAGTTCCGTGTTCAATTTTAGATTTATTTAGGTTTAAATTATTTACCTATAAGAAGGTTTATCACATATATTAAACGTCATGATGAATATCAACCATTGTATACGTACCTATATAATTAATTAATTACATTTATTTTCACCGGTACGTACCTAGGTTCGTGAACTAGAAAGTGAATACTTTAATTTCTATTTAATTTCTATTTAATTTCTATTTAATATCTATTTAATTTCTATTTAATTTCTATTTAATTTCTATTTAATTTCTATTTAATTTCTATTTAATTTCTATTTAATTTCTATTTAATTTCTATTTAATTTCTATTTAATTTCTATTTAATTTCTATTTAATTTCTATTTAATTTCTATTTCATTTCTATTTCATTTCTATTTCATTTCTATTTCATTTCTATTTAATTTCTATTTAATTTCTATTTAATTTCTATTTAATTTCTATTTAATTTCTATTTAATTTCTATTTAATTTCTATTTAATTTCTATTTAATTTCTATTTAATTTCTATTTAATTTCTATTTAATTTCTATTTAATTTCTATTTAATTTCTATTTAATTTCTATTTCATTTCTATTTCATTTCTATTTCATTTCTATTTCATTTCTATTTAATTTCTATTTAATTTCTATTTAATTTCTATTAAATTTCTATTTAATTTCTATTTAATTTCTATTTAATTTCTATTTAATTTCTATTTAATTTCTATTTAATTTCTATTTAATTTCTATTTAATTTCTATTTAATTTCTAATTAATTTCTAATTAATTTCTATTTAATTTCTATTTAATTTCTATTTAATTTCTATTTAATTTCTATTTAATTTCTATTTAATTTCTATTTAATTTCTATTTAATTTCTATTTAATTTCTTTTTAATTTCTATTTAATTTCTATTTAATTTCTATTTAATTTCTATTTAATTTCTATTTAATTTCTATTTAATTTCTATTTAATTTCTATTTAATTTCTATTTAATTTCTATTTAATTTCTATTTAATTTCTATTTAATTTCTGAAGTAAAACAATTAAAAACGGATTTTATCGCGTGTATTGAGTTTAAATTACATCCCGACGTTTCAAACACTTTACAGCGTTCGTGGTCAACGGGTCGGGTTTTTAATTGTTTTACTTCATGAATAACTATCGCGGCAACCGAAGACAATATTATTTAATTTCTATTTAATTTCTATTTAATTTCTGTTTAATTTCTATTTAATTTCTATTTTATTTCTATTTAATTTCTATTTAATTTCTATTTAATTTCTATTTAATTTCTATTTAATTTCTATTTAATTTCTATTTAATTTTTATTTAATTTTTATGGATTTTTTATTTAATTTCTATTTAATTTCTATTTAATTCATGAGGGGTCACCGGGTCATTCCTGGCGCAACGTCTGTCCATCGCGATTCAGCGCGGCAACGCGGCGAGCGTGATGGGCACCTTTCCACCAGGAATGGCTCGGGGCGGGCTTTTCGACTAGGTTAATGATTTATCTTTAACCGATATTACGATTTAGTTTTTATTTGATTTTAATTTAATATAATAAGGATGTGACTGTTTATTTAATTTCTATTAAATTTTTATTTAATTTCTATTTAATTTCTATTTAATTTTTATTCAATTTCTATTTAATTTCTATTTAATTTCTATTTAATTTCTATTAAATTTCTATTTAATTTCTATTTAATTTCTATTTAATTTATATTTAATTTCTATTTAATTTCTATTTAATTTCTATTTAATTTCTATTTAATTTCTATTTAATTTCTATTTAATTCCTATTTAATTCATATTTAATTTCTATTTAATTTTAATTTAATTTCTATTTAATTTCTATTTAATTTCTATTTAATTTCTATTTAATTTCTATTTAATTTCTATTTAATTTCTATTTAATTTCTATTTAATTTCTATTTAATTTCTATTTAATTTCTATTTAATTTCTATTTAATTTCTATTTAATTTCTATTTAATTTCTATTTAATTCCTATTTAATTTCTATTCAATTTCTATTTAATTTCTATTCAATTTCTATTTAATTTCTATTTAATTTCTATTTAATTTCTATTTAATTTCTATGTAATTTCTATTTAATTTCTATTTAATTTCTATTTAATTTCTATTTAATTTCTATTTAATTTCTATTTAATTTCTATTTAATTTCTATTTAATTTCTATTTAATTTCTATTTAATTTCTATTTAATTTCTATTTAATTTCTATTTAATTTCTATTTAATTTCTATTTAATTTCTATTTAATTTCTATTTAATTTCTATTTAATTTCTATTTAATTTCTATTTAATTTCTATTTAATTTCTATTTAATTTCTATTTAATTTCTATTTAATTTCTATTTAATTTCTATTTAATTTCTATTTAATTTCTATTTAATTTCTATTTAATTTCTATTTAATTTCTATTTAATTTCTATTTAATTTCTATTTAATTTCTATTTAATTTCTATTTAATTTCTATTTGATTTCTATTTGATTTCTATTTAATTTCTATTTAGTTTCTATTTAATTTTTATTAAATTTTTATAAAATTTTTGTTTATTTTTTATCTAATTTTTATTCAATTTTTTGTTTTATTTTATTTAATTTATTTTCATTTTCATCGTTTTAATTTAATTTTTGTTCAATTTTTGTTTAATTTTTGTTTAATTTTTGTTTAATTTTTGTTTAATTTTTGTTTAATTTTTGTTTAATTTTTGTTTAATTTTTGTTTAATTTTTATTTAATTTTTGTTTAATTTTTGTTTAATTTTTGTTTAATTTTTGTTTAATTTTTGTTTAATTTTTGTTTAATTTTTGTTTAATTTTTGTTTAATTTTTGTTTAATTTTTGTTTAATTTTTGTTTAATTTTTGTTTAATTTTTGTTTAATTTTTGTTTAATTTTTGTTTAATTTTTGTTTAATTTTTGTTTAATTTTTGTTTAATTTTTGTTTAATTTTTGTTTAATTTTTGTTTAATTTTTGTTTAATTTTTGTTTAATTTTTGTTTAATTTTTGTTTAATTTTTGTTTAATTTTTGTTTAATTTTTGTTTAATTTTTGTTTAATTTTTGTTTAATTTTTGTTTAATTTTTGTTTAATTTTTGTTTAATTTTTGTTTAATTTTTGTTTAATTTTTGTTTAATTTTTGTTTAATTTTTGTTTAATTTTTGTTTAATTTTTGTTTAATTTTTGTTTAATTTTTGTTTAATTTTTGTTTAATTTTTGTTTAATTTTTGTATAATTTTTGTTAATTTTTTATTTAATTTATATTCATTTTTTTATATTTTCATTTAATTTAATTTAATTTTTTTTCCGTTTTTATTTCGTTTTATTTTGCTTTTATTTCGTTTTTATTTCATTTTTATTTCGTTTTTATTCCGTTTTTATTTCGTTTTTATTTCAGATTTATTTCGTTTTTATTTCGGGTTTATTTCGTATTTATTTCATTTTTATTTCATTTTTATTTTTGTTTATATATTGAGGGTAAGTTGAAGCTGTAAATTTTGTACCTGTGGTTTAGAATTTATTGTAAAAAAATTGATTGTGATGATTATTAACAGAATTCACATTGCTTTACCTAAAGTTCTAAACATGCGTGATATGTATCCCAATAGTATTCAATTCACCTTTTTTAAGTATTATGTTTTTCCTCTACTGTAAGTGACTTGGTGAAAACTTTAGGCTTATTTGTAAACTAATCAATACATAAATCAATAAGTTAGGTAATTAAAATCATCTAGATCAGTCCTATTTTTTACCAATTCAATATTAGTAATTGCTTTCAACTACTACTGCAATTATCAATTTTTATTTTTATTAAGTAGTTTTTTAACCATTACTCTGAAATTACATGTACATGTCACGTATTTGATAGACTTAATATTTCATGTACAAATTGAAATTGATAAATATAATAAAAATCACCGCTATATATTCTATTCGTAACATTTTTATTTCATTCGAGTAACATACAGATAAGATCGAACCGCGACAGACGCTTGGACTATATCGCCCGTACTTATAACTCGCAGCGGTGAATCGCGAAATATACCTGCGGTGAAGCGGGGCCGGGGGGTGCGCAAACGCCGGATGCTCAAGGTTATCGAGGTAGGCACGCGTCTTGAAATACGCCTCTGTAAATGACTGACGGAAGTAGCTGTTGAAGTCGAAGGTAAACAGAAGATGATCTCCGTAGTCGTCATGCAAAACGCGGACCCAATGCTATATGGATTACAGTGGAGTGAAACCTTCGGAATGGAGTTTCCTAAACTAGTATATTCTACGAGTATGAAAAACGTAACACCGGACCCGGTTTGGATCCGGATATGGCCTTAAACTACGTCCAAAAGAGAGGTATGGGTACTGCGAATGTCATCTCGCTATGTGTGGTAGGGCACAGCACAGCGAATGTCATATCGCTCAAATCTGGAGCAGAGCCCGACTGGGGAAGTACCTCCACCTTACAGAAAACCACAGCCAAATAGCACTAGACCCTACTCATAGTGTTGTGTTCCTGCTGGTAAATAAGGTTGCCAAAGAGCTCAAAGAGGACCTAGTGTGTTGACGATGAGGGACCCTCTTGTTCCTTTAGCCGTCAACACGGTGAATACTCCTTTTTGTAAAGGGTTGGCAACGTGCATGTGACACCTCTGGAGTTGCAGGCGTCCATAGGCTATGGTAGCTGCTTACCATCAGAACCATCTCTTGAACAAGTCATTGAGAAATACAAACCACTGTTCGACGGGAAGTTTGGTAACGTTGAGAACTACCTTGATAATTTAATATCCACGTTAGACTAGGAGCGGGAGCCTGTACTTTACCAGCTCGACCTATCAAGTTTGGGAAAAAGAAAACATTGGAAAAAAAATAGTACACCGTGTAGCTCACAACATTATACAGTATGTAAACCCACCACTTCTTCCTAGCGCTCTTAGCGCTTCCTAGCGGTCCGCTCGGCAACCTAATCCCAGGAATTGGTGTACAGTATGTAAACTAAATTTTAATGAATCTCGTCAATGTTTAGATCAGAAATATGAGTATGGTACACTCAGCTGCCGAGAAATATACCCACCCCTGCATACAGACTTGTATGCAGGGGTGGGTACGTTTCATTGCAATTCGGGCACACTTTACTTAATATCTTAAAAAATTGAATTTTTGTAACCCTCTGTAATATTTGTTTACAATCTTAATAATGACAGCACGCTAAAATCTCACCAGACAAAATGTTGTCAAACTTCATGTTGGAGTTTGAATTTCCGAATTATACAAATTGTTACTACCTATAAACCTATAAACAACAATCGACGCGCATGAGCGTTGGCCATAACATCGCAAAGTTTTTTTTTGTATGTTAATCAGTGTTGTTGTTGTATTTAGGTTTTTGTGTTGTTGGTGTATTTATGTTAATCAATGTTGATCAGTTACCCCTAGTTACATATCAACAGTGCGCAGTCCGCGTAAACGGACAGAAGTCAAAAAGTTGACAAGGTTCACAGGCTATTAGAAAGATCATTAACCAACTGCACAATTATGTCTTCTGTGGGACGCCACTTGCGTGAGTACGTTTGCTCCCTCGCACCTTAGCCGAACTGTACGTTCGGCCGGAGCCGCCGCTGAGCAGGCGGCATCGCTTAAGCGGAGTAAGTACTCGGGGCTCTCCAATTATTTATTCGTCCCCCTTGCCGTTGAGACTTCGGGGTGCTGGTGCGCGGAAGCAAAGGTCTTTCTTGGGGAATTGGGGCGCCGCCTGCAGGAGAGAGGCCTCGATCCCCACTCCGGATCGTTCCTGGCGCAGAGGCTGTCCATCGCGATTCAACGCGGAAATGCGGCAAGCGTGATGGGCACCTTTGCGCCGGGAATGATGCGGGGTGGTTTATTTGATTAATTGTACGAATATTTTTAATTTAGCTTAGGTGTTTGTTATTGGTTTTTGTGGTTTTTGTTCCTTGTTATGTGGTAGTTTGTAAGTGTATGTTTGTGTAAGGTAGTTTTAAGTTGACATTTTGTTAAAATAATACAATTAAAAACGGTTTTTATCGCGTGTATTGAGTTTAAATTACATCCCGACGTTTCAAACACTTTACAGCGTTCGTGGTCAACGGGTCGACTGAGGAAAAATGTACAATTACCTCCGTTCAAAAACTATCTCAATATGCAAACCTACCCACATATTAAATATTAAACAAATTTAGTGTTTGCACATGCCGGAGGGGCCTTTATAAAAACAAATTATTTTTTATTACAAAACAAATTATTAAACAAATTATTTTATTATTATTAATTATTATTTTCATTTTTATTTTTAATTTTTTTAAATTAGTATTAAATTATTATTAGTGTCCACACTGTCCACCATTATGGTCTCACAGTCCTATGTCTAGCTTGCTCCTTAACCAAATGAATAACTGGATCCCAAGCTGGTGGTACCGAAAAACCATCCTCTCTGTTGAAATTTGGATATTTTTTAATCTCGATTGCCTCTCGCAACATCCGGGGAATGTATCGTTTCTCCTTGACGAGGACTTGCGGTTTGTCAAATTTAACTGAGTGGTTGGGTCTATCCATGACATGCTCACAGACTGCTGACCTTGGCCGACGGTGCTTTACATCGGCTATATGTTCCTTTACCCGAGTAGAGATGCTCCGCTTAGTCTGGCCTACATATGATAGACCACATTCACATTCCAGCCTGTAGACTCCTGCACTCTGTAGAGGAGTAGCCGACTTCACTGACCTCAGGAACTGTGACATCTTCTTCATTGGCTTAAAGTAAGTTTTTATAGAAGCACGTTTCAAGATGTTGCCAATCCTGTCAGTGACTCCTCGGACAAAAGGCAAGACGGCAGGCCGGCGCTCAACTGTAGGAATCTTCATCCGAGCTTTCTGACTGAGCCGTGGAATCTTGAGCCCGTTCGCTTGAAGTGCATCCTTGGCATGCCGGAGTTCCGCCGCCAGGTGCTGCTCATCACATATTCTCTGGGCTCTCTGAAACAAAGACTTGCCTACAGTAGCTAGCTGACTGGGGTGGTGGTGTGATCTACCATTCAAATATCTATTTGTATGTGTAGGTTTCCTATATACAGTGCGGCCTAAGGTATTATCGGGGTTTCTCAATACTAGTACATCTAAGAAAGGCAGTGAACAATTATTTTCCAATTCCATGGTAAACTTAATCTTACTATGAATGGAATTGAGGTGGTCAAGGAAAACTGAAACACTATTTTTAGGTAATATAGTAAAAGTATCATCTACGTATCTTTTGAAAATCTTCGGCTGCACGGGAGCCAATGAGAGCGCCCTCTCCTCAAAGTCCTCCATAAAGATGTCAGCGACTACTGGAGATACCGGGGACCCCATGGCTACACCGTCCTAAAAGTAAAAAGTCCCCGTAAAGATGAAAGGAGTCCTTTCATCTTTACGGGGTAATACTAGAACACATACAAAGGATTCTTACCATTTCATCAGTGACATTAAAGACCTTACATTAACTGATGACGAGATCATGGTCAGTTTCGATGTCCAGTCACTCTTTACGAGTCTACCGGTACAAGACTGCATTGAAATTGTGAAGAAGAGGTTGCGTGAGCAGAACATGTCTGAAGAATATGCTAAGCTCTTGGAACACTGCCTTACATCAGGATATCTACTATGGAACAATGAATTCTTCCTGCAAGTCGACGGTGTAGCCATGGGGTCCCCGGTATCTCCAGTAGTCGCTGACATCTTTATGGAGGACTTTGAGGAGAGGGCGCTCTCATTGGCTCCCGTGCAGCCGAAGATTTTCAAAAGATACGTAGATGATACTTTTACTATATTACCTAAAAATAGTGTTTCAGTTTTCCTTGACCACCTCAATTCCATTCATAGTAAGATTAAGTTTACCATGGAATTGGAAAATAATTGTTCACTGCCTTTCTTAGATGTACTAGTATTGAGAAACCCCGATAATACCTTAGGCCGCACTGTATATAGGAAACCTACACATACAAATAGATATTTGAATGGTAGATCACACCACCACCCCAGTCAGCTAGCTACTGTAGGCAAGTCTTTGTTTCAGAGAGCCCAGAGGATATGTGATGAGCAGCACCTGGCGGCGGAACTCCGGCATGCCAAGGATGCACTTCAAGCGAACGGGCTCAAGATTCCACGGCTCAGTCAGAAAGCTCGGATGAAGATTCCTACAGTTGAGCGCCGGCCTGCCGTCTTGCCTTTTGTCCGAGGAGTCACTGACAGGATTGGCAACATCTTGAAACGTGCTTCTATAAAAACTTACTTTAAGCCAATGAAGAAGATGTCACAGTTCCTGAGGTCAGTGAAGTCGGCTACTCCTCTACAGAGTGCAGGGGTCTACAGGCTGGAATGTGAATGTGGTCTATCATATGTAGGCCAGACTAAGCGGAGCATCTCTACTCGGGTAAAGGAACATATAGCCGATGTAAAGCACCGTCGACCAAGGTCAGCAGTCTGTGAGCATGTCATGGATAGACCCAACCACTCAGTTAAATTTGACAAACCGCAAGTCCTCGTCAAGGAGAAACGATACATTCCCCGGATGTTGCGAGAGGCAATCGAGATTAAAAAATATCCAAATTTCAACAGAGAGGATGGTTTTTCGGTACCACCAGCTTGGGATCCAGTTATTCATTTGGTTAAGCAGCAAGCTAGACATAGGACTGTGAGACCATAATGGTGGACAGTGTGGACACTAATAATAATTTAATACTAATTTAAAAAAATTAAAAATAAAAATGAAAATAATAATTAATAATAATAAAATAATTTGTTTAATAATTTGTTTTGTAATAAAAAATAATTTGTTTTTATAAAGGCCCCTCCGGCATGTGCAAACACTAAATTTGTTTAATATTTAATATGTGGGTAGGTTTGCATATTGAGATAGTTTTTGAACGGAGGTAATTGTACATTTTTCCTCAGTCGACCCGTTGACCACGAACGCTGTAAAGTGTTTGAAACGTCGGGATGTAATTTAAACTCAATACACGCGATAAAAACCGTTTTTAATTGTATTATTTCATGAATAACTATCGCGGCAACCGAAGACAATATTATTGACATTTTGTTTTTTTATAATTTATGTTCATCTACTTGTTCTTGACATGTTTTTTGCCATACGATTAAATGATATAACTTAAAAAAAAAAAAAAAAAAACTGCACAATTTATTAACATTAACAACTGGGGATAAATGTTACTCTGCGTCTGTAGGAAACACCTTCGACAACCCTACACGTTATCCCTGGGTGGTGCTAAAAGAGTAACAAACTTAGCAGCTGCACTGTCCCATCTGGACCTCGCAGCACTCACTGGATTTTCATCATCATCTGCTTTTCTACTACTTCTACCCCAGAGAAGAAATGCCTATCTATGTATATCCAGTGATATGTAGCCATACGATAAAAAAACCGGCTGCAAAATTTTAATTCAATTAGAAATTATATTCTTCAAAACATGTTATAACAAAAACGGGTGATAACAAAAAAATGAGAATCATTTTCTTGGACTCAAAAATTAAACTATTTACGTAAACAAAATAGTTTGTTCATGAAGTTGTGGCGATGTCTTAGAGGTTCTTTAATTTTGTTTATTTTATTTTTTATTTTTTAAGAAGCTATGCGAAAATGTCTTGTACTTTTTTATATTTCTAACTTAAACATTGACAAAAACTATACAGTGGGCCATTATAGTCAAGAAAAATGTACCCGTATCTACTATTTATAGTATTTTTACATCCCCCACTGTAGTTTACAGAAGTGGTAGCGGGAGCTCAGCAAACATTATGACCAAGGGAAGACTGAACAAACAGAATTGCATATTTAATGATGATAATTCCACCAGCCAACGATTTGCCACGAAAAATTTCAGGTTTTCCAACGGTACCTACATTTGTCGATGTTTAAAAATATAGGTCAACAATGCCGCTAGCAGATAAGATTACCAGAATACATAGATCAGCAAAAATAAATTTTATATCACAGTGTCGCTGGACGATTCGAAATCACAGACTAAAATCCTTAATTTTAGACGACGAGTGAAAATCCGAAACCCCAAATTTTTTTTACAATGTGGCTGGATGCAAAATATTTTTTAGTCATATAGTAATTTAGTATTTAAACAATCGGAGTGCTGAAAATTTTACCCAGTTGATAAAAGGGATCAAGGTCATATGTGCACAAAAGGGAAAAACATGCCGTCCAACGATCTTGTTGGGACATAGTGTCTAAACTTTGTCGAACAGCTGACCACGGGCCCTATTCTTATGTGCATTGATGGTTTTGTAAATAACTATTATGTGTAAATTGCCTAAGACCATCCAAAACTGAAAAAAAGGTCTAGGAGATATTTTTTTTCGCCTCTGAAAGAATTCTCATTTTTTTGTTATCACCCGTTACAAACAATTTATTAACAATTTGTTCGAGTTTCCTATTCACTAGTTTTCAGGGATGGTTTTGGTTGGTTTATATACTGTATATCAAGTTTACTCAGACGTCAAACCAGTAGAATGGGCTACACCTACGAGAACTAGAGCCCACGACACTGAACCTAGTTCGATAAGTCTCCTAGATGAGATATATTTAATTAGTCTTACGAGTATACACTACAATTAACGTCGTAAATCCGAACGGCGACAAGAATTTGTGAAGACTCATTGTTTATTGATATCTACGCCACCTATATTGGTATAGGAACTCTTTAGTCTATTTACTCTTTGGAATGCATATCTAAATAACTTTACGTTTAGCTTTGAATATAGAACTTGACAATAAACTTAGTAGTCCGCCTCGAACTAAGAACTCGCGATTTCCTTGCAAATGAGTTGACCAATATAACAAGATCCATTTGATGATTGTTTCGCGCCTTCTAGCTCCATAACTCCTTAATCGATTCTGCTGATATACTAGTACGAACTCTCAAATTATATTGATCTCTGCTACGCCCCCAAAAAAATCATAAAGATCAGAAAAAACGTTACTAAAGTTATCGCGGAACAACTATTTAAAATCAAAATGTTATCGAAATGCACAGACGTCGTAGCCAGCTGACAGTCCCGTTCTGTCCGATTTTGTCTGTAAGAACTTCGCTTCGCTACGCTCCGCTCGTTCGAAAATTGTTACTCACGAAACATAGTGGTGTTTCATTATAGGTTATAGAACCCAACTAAAGGTGCGACCACAGCGCTGCTTAAAATACGGCGACGTTACGGAATCGCAGTGACGCATCGTATCCGCACCGTTTTAATCGCATGCCCTCCACACCGCTGCTTGAAATACGCTTACTACTACTGGGCCCCGATTCGAGATGCCAAACTGCGAGACGTGGCTCTCACACTTGTCTCGCTAGGTGATAGAGTAATACACCCAACTGTCAAGCTGTCAGTAGGTCTCGCTAGAGCGTTTTGTCTATGGCTATGGCCACCATTTTAGATATGTTGACAGGACATTGGGAATCCCATGGCAGAGAGTAATAGGTGTTTTTTTAGTAGGTATACGTAGGTATCGAACCATGGATGTATATGAAGTGGATCTCCTTCTTCGGTCACAAAGTGAGGCCGACAGAGGAGCTTATCTAAGGGAGTGTCTCGTTTTGACTAAGGTTTTGTCTCGTTGACGTTACGAATCATGTTGTCCCTTCTTAACGCATGGCAAGTTCTCTTTCTCACTTAGGCATCCGTATCGGATACTAGTTGTCAAATTCAATGACAGAAATGCACATCCTTGGTTAGGGAAAAGGTTGAAGAAAAAGATCCACTTCATATAAATCCGTGATACGAACACAGACTACACCTTGTTAGTACTGGAGCCCGCCCCACTGTAAATTTATCAAAAATCTTATCGGTTGGCTTCCATATAGCGATATAGAGCCCATCTTCGAGATCATGAAAAAATAAGTCTTACTAGGTCTTAAATGGGCGCTAGTATGTATAACAAGATGTAAATTGTTCTTGAATAAATATCATATCATATCATATGGCGTCAAGTTGAAAATACAAGAAAATGACGTTAATTAATCAGTGGGTTTACCGCTCTAAATTTGTACTGACGGTAAAGTCTACTTCAAATAACCTACATACCAAATTCCGGTGGGAGCATACAATTTTAAGATTCGAATCTAATCGCAATTTTTGCATTTGATTTATTTTTGAGCTAACCACTCCAAATTTTTTGACCATAAACTAGGCACTTCACCGCCTTATTTGAAACCGTAAAAGTTAACCTTGCGGGACAGTTTTGAAAAAAATACTTTACATAGTTTCAAAAATTTACTTAATTGGCACACGCCCCAACTAGCAAAATTTTCTCTTAGAAATGTCCTAAGACCAAATTTTCTTTACTCTTACAGTACACTTTCAAACCTCTTTAAGTGTGGAATTGGGCGCACTTTATAGGAGCCTTTCTGATTATAGTTGTTGTATAATGGTCTTATTAAGTGTGTTTTTAATCCTAAGGTCATCTTGCTAATGCTGTTGTAAGAACAAATAGACTTACAAATATCTTACAGTGGCATGCTGTAAGGTTAATGAGTCTTTGAGCACTCTTACTAATGCCGTTCTAAGCGTGATTCCCCTTATATTCCTTCTGTGATCTCATTGTAAGAGTATTAGTACAACCAGTCGAAGAGGCCATTGCAGAAAACGTGTTCGGACAAAGTGATATTATATTAAAATAAATACCCAGGTAAGTCTATATTTTTATATGTACTCGTACTCTTACTAATGCTAACTGTTATTTCTTTGACATGCAAATTATCTTGGTATTATATTGATGAACAACTTGCGAAGTACATTTCCTCGATAGTTTTGTAATATTAATAATAATATTTCCACGGCTCCTTCTGGAATGTCACTAAAACATTAATTATTTGTTAAATTATTTGTGAAATTGAAATGTGTTTCAATAAATGACATTGTATAAACAGTTAAAAGTACAATTATTCTTTTTTAAGATGTGTGTAAGGCTGATATTTCTTATTTAACACTCGTTAAGTCAATTTTAAGCCTTTTGCTCTTGTTAAACACTTATCTAAGGCTATCTACCTATGGCCATTTTATGAAATGATCTCATGTAAATAAATTTAGGTTATATCAGCCATGCGATACTCTTAATAAAGAATGCCAAAGGTACTTGTAAGGTATATTGATCTTATAAAATACTTATAACATGCTCCTAATCTTACATGTAGCTTAGACAAGACCAAATACGCTAAAAATTGGTTGGTTTCAAAGGAGTTGTATATTTATCTTACTCTATTTCCGCTCCAGTCCAAGTTGGGTCAGTTCGGGTTGCACAGGGCGGTTCCTCATCACTTCAGGAGCTTAAATACCGCGAGCCATCCGGTTGCCTCGCGGTCACTGAAACTACGCGTCATTTCTTTAACTAGTAGTCCAGGGACTAATGTACGAAATAATTGAGTGTAAGAGTAAATTAAAATAAATAAATATGAAAAACTGTTATCGTTTATTGATGCCGTTACTTAAGATATTACATAATTTGTACAGTCCGCAGCAGAAATAGGTAAACGGAAAAGAGATTCAAAATGATCTTGACACTACTTTATTACATAACTTGTACCAGTTGTAAATTGACTAAATCAAACAAATAAATATGAAAAGTTGTTATCGTTTATTAACTAATGTCTTTGTTTAGATGTTAAATAATATATTCCAGTAGTGTATTGACTAGTAAAATAAATCAATATGAAAGACTTATCGTTTATTGATACCCTTATACGCTGTATTCCTATCGGTTCGTCACATGTGGTGTGGAAAAATGGAAATATACTCTTAGTTTAGATGTCACAATACTTGTTCTAGCAGTAAATAATAAATATTATGGGACAACCTTACACAAATCAACCTAGTCCCACAGCTTACTCAATAAGACTTATGTTGTAGTTGTAGTTACTAGGCGACGATACGAGTATATACAACGTGTTACTTGAGCCACTAAAAACCCCAGACCCCCCAAATGATTTTTATTATTGCTAATTCATAATCATCATCATCATCATATCAGCCGAAAGACGTCCACTGCTGGACGTAGGCCTCCCCCAAAGAGTGCCACAATGACCGGTCCTGCGCCACCCGCATCCAGCGGACTCCCGCGACCTTCACCAGGTCATCAGTCAACCTTGCGGGGGGTCTACCCACGCTGCGCCTTCCGGTTCATGGTCGCCACTCGAGAACCTTTCCGCCCCAACGGCCATCGGATCTACGAGCAAAGTGCCCCGCCCACTGCCACTTAAGTTTAGCAATTCGGAGGGCTATATCGGTTACTTTGGTTCTGCTGCGGATGGCCTCATTTCTGATGCGATCACGCAGAGACACTCCAACCATAGCCCTCTCCATTGCCCTTTGGGTGACTTTGAGCTTTCTTATGAGGCCCATTGTAAGCGACCACGTTTCAGTACCATATGTCATCACTGGCAACACACACTGGTCAAAGACTTTCGTCTTGAGACACTGCGGAATATTGGACAAAAAGATGTGCCGTAGCTTCCCGAACGCTGCCCAACCGAGTCGGATTCGTCGATTGACCTCTTTCTCGAAGTTGGATCTACCCAACTGGACAGTATGTCCTAAGTATATATAATCGTCCACAACTTCGAGTGTAAAGTCTCCGATTGTAACGGGAGTTGGTGCTACATGGGTATTTGACATGATCTTCGTCTTATCCATGTTCATCTTTAGACCAACTCGCTCGGAGGCTTTACTGAGGTCATCGAGCATCGTACTCAAAGCCTCCATGGTCTCAGCCAAGACTACTATATCGTCAGCAAACCGAAGGTGAGTGATGTACTCGCCGTTTATGTTGATGCCTAGCCTTCTCCTGTCCAGAGTCTTGAAAACATCTTCCAGTGCAGCGGTAAACAGTTTAGGAGAAATAACATCTCCTTGCCTGACTCCCCGCTGCAACGGAATAGGCTTCGAGTTCCGGTCCTGAAGTCGGACTGACATAGTGGCGTTCTCGTACAAACACTTCAGCACTTCGATATAGCGATAGTCCACTTGGCACCTCTGGAGAGATTGTAGTACAGCCCAGGTTTCGATCGAGTCGAAGGCTTTCTCGTAGTCCACGAACGCTAAGCAGAGGGGCAAGTTATACTCCTCAGTCTTCTGTATAACCTGACGGAGCGTATGAATGTGGTCTACGATACTAAAGCCTCCTCGGAAACCGGCTTGTTCGGGAGGCTGGAAGTCATCTAGCCTGCGTGCGAGACGGTTCGTAATGACTCTTGAAAACAGCTTATAGACATGGCTCAGAAGTGAAATGGGTCGGTAGTTCTTCAGTAACGCGTTATCACCCTTTTTGAAGAAAAATACCACCACACCTCTGTTCCATGCCTTAGGCGTTCTCCCTTCTTGTAAAACGGAGTCGAACAACTTCTGAAGGGCCATAAGGACCGGTTTACCACCCGCCTTCAGAAGTTCGGCTGTGATTCCGTCTTCACCAGGTGCCTTATTGTTTTTGAGCTGTTTAAGAGCCATTCTGATCTCGTACAGGCTGATGTCCGGGATGTCTTCGGTATAGTGTCGGGTCAGTCTAGCTCTAGGGTCTTCCGCCAGATCAACTTCAGGTCTGCTAGTTAATGTGTATGTCCATAAAAGTCCTCTATCTCCCCCAGAAGCTCGGGTCTGGATGAAACGATTCTACCATCCTCAGTTTTTAATTTGGCGAGCTGGCTCTGCCCAATAGACAAATCTCTTGCAAAAACTTTAGGGCCCTTATTCTGCTCAATGGCCTCTTCAATACGATTTGTATTGAATTGGCGCAAATCACGCGTAAGGGACTTAGAGATCCGTTTATTGATTTGCCGGTATAATGACGCATCTGCTGAGGATTGCAGAACCATTTCTCTCCTTTCCTCGATGAGTTTCTGAGTGGAGTCAGAGAGCCTTTTGGTTCTGTTGCTCCGATGGGCCTTAAAAAACTTAGACCCAGTACTATGGACAGCTTCCACAAACCCGTCGTTGAATTCGTCCACATCGCCGCCTAGACAATCGAAACGGTTTTGGAGTTCCAGCTGGAAGCTCTCAGGGTTTTGGATTTGAAGTGCTGCTGGACGGAGCGTAGACTTCATCAGCCGAGAGCGCTCTAGCTTAACACATATATTCAATGTGCCTCTCACTAGACGGTGATCACTTCCGGTTTTAACCGTATTGATCACAGAGACTTCATTGAATATATGCTTCTTTGTCGACATGATGCAGTCAATCTCGTTTTTAGTTGCACCGTCGGGACTCATCCAGGTCCACTTCCTGTGCTCACGTTTCTTGAAGAAGGAGTTCATCATGTAGAGTCCCTCCTTCTCCAAGAAGCCAGCCAGTAGTTGGCCCCGGTGGTTCCGACTTCCAAATCCAAATTGCCCCACTCTCAGCTCTTCATCATCTCTCTTGCCCAGTTTCGCGTTGAAGTCCCCCATAACAACGGTGAAGTAGGTTTTGGATTTATGCATGGCCTTCGATATATCCTTATACATAGCCTCCACCTCGTCATCGGAGTGTGCTGAAGTCGGCGCATACACCTGTATGACCTTCAACGAGTACCTCTTGGATACTCTGAGTATAAGGTAAAAATAAATAAATAAATAAATAAATATTATGGGACAATCTTACACAAATCAACCTAGTCCCACGGTAAGCTCAATAAGGCTTGTGTTGTGGGTACTAGGCGACGATATATATAATAGATAGATATAGATAAATACTTAAATACATAGAAAACATCCATAACTCAGGAACAAATATCCGTGATAAACACACAAATAAATGCCCTGACCAGGATTCGAACCCGGGACCTCCTGCTTCATAGGCAGGGTCACTACCAACTAGGCTAGGAGGCCGGTACGCCACCCTAGTCGACACACTCTCGATCTTCACCACGTTGTTCACGAGGGACTTATGGACGATGAACCCGACACCTCCCTGGGACTGTTGGTCGCCCTCCCGGAAATAAAGCAAGTTGCCGGACTTTAGGGTTATCGTTTCCTCCACCTCTCTTCGGACTTCAGATAACCCTATGACATCCCAACGCAACTTGCTCAATCCTTCCTCCAGTTCCACTATCTTTTCGTCGGTCCGCAGTGTACGCGTGTTATATATTGCCAGGGCCAGAAGTCGTCGGTGGTGGTAGCCGGATCTTTGCCGGAGATTTTTAGCACCCCTGACCCCGCTAGTACCCTGGCCGCTACCATAACCAGGGCACCGGGGGTCGCCGGACACTCGGGGCCGTGGTTTTTGTGTTCTTTCCATGGGGGGTGAATGCCGTAATCGCCACGCTTGGCATGCGGGTTGGCGATCGCAGTATCTCCACCGCACTCCGAGGATGCTGCTGCCCATCCCCCGGTGGTCTTGGCCGTAGTTTTAGGACATACTCCGGGTCCAGTATTGCTAATTAATCTCGAGTATTTATTTTTCAACCAGTTACTTATTTTGAAAGATATTCGTATGTTTCGTTTTCCTTGCAATTCTATTCAATTGTTAACTATACATTTGTTGCGTTGTTGTCACATCTCTACATGTGTCATGTTATTTCAACCTATCAACCTACTTTGTCAATTTGTATGACATGGCATAAGATGATATACTTTGACAATTACAACACATATGACACTATGTACAGTGAAAAAACAAGTTTGTCAAAGCTGCCAGCCTTTATTAAATAGTCAACCTCTATCTCCTAACCTCTCGATAAAATAGTAAACTGTAGTAGTAGAAACTTTTAGACTCAACGCGTATAAAATTGGAAAATTAAAGAAAAAGTATAACCCATGTTAAGATATACTGCAATCGATTCCACTCTAGATTCTGAACAAACAGTTTTTAGGTTTCTAGTCTTGGGTATAACACGTTGTATAATAGATAAATACTTATAAATACTTAAATACATAGAAAGCATCCATAACTCAGGAACGTGATAAACACGCAAATAAATACCTTATTCAGGATTCGAATCCGGGACCTCCTGCTTCATAGGCAGTGTCACTACCGACTAGGCTAGGAAGCCGTTAAAGCAGTAAGTTGATTAAATTATACTAATGAATATAGATGGCTGTTATTCGTTTACTGATATATTCAGAGCAATGACGCGTAGTTGTAGTGTTCGCGAGGCAACCGGGTGGCTTGCGGTATTTGAGCTCCCGACGTGTTGTGGGACTGTGCAACCCGAACTAACCCCACTTTGACTTTTTTAATTTCCAGTGTATTCGTGTGATGAAGACCGAGCATGCAAATTGCCATTCACCCTAGCCTGGTCAGTCGATCAATCCGTCAGTGTTGGAAACCGGGAAAAAATAAGAGGGGGGGGGGGGAACAAAGTACAAGTTGGGTCAGTTCGGGTTGCACAGGGCGGTTCCACAACACTTCGGGAGCTCAAATACCGCAAGCCATCTGGTTGCCTCTCGGAGACCATAACTACGCGCCATGGCTTTAACTAATATCTTTGTTTAAAATGTTACATAACCATGTTTCCATCTGTGCCCGCTGGGAACCTATGGAAACATTTCCCTCCATATGTATATAGGAAGGGGTAAAAAAAACTTTCCATCTCCTCGCACATAAAAAGCCATATGGGAGCAGGTGAAAATGTTTTATTCCGCTATTAGATGTATTCCCATCTGCCCCGGCCTCGCATGACCAAGGCGGGCATAGATGAGATGGGAACAACTCCTCTCGTTCGACGTCAGTACCCGCCGGGAACAGATGAGAACATAGGTAGCTATTCTCACATGTGCCCGCTAGGGACCGATGGGAATAGTTCCCTTCATGTAAAAATAGTAGGAGGCAATATAAACTTTCCATCTACTCCCACATGGATAGTCATGTGGGAGCAGGTGGGAATTTTTTATTCCCGTATTAGATTTATTATCTGTCCCGACCGCACATGACCTTCATCAAGGCCAGCGCACATGCGAATGACTCCTCTCGTTCGACATCTGTACCCGCCAGGAACGGATGAAAATACACCTATTTCCATCTGTGCCCGCTGGGAACCGATGGGAATATTTCCCTCCATATGAATATAGGAAGGGGCAAAAAAACTTTCCATCTCCTCGCACATAAAAAGCCATATGGGAGCAGGTGAGAATGTTTTATTCTGCTATTAGGTGTATTGACTGTTTTTTTCCTTCCCATTATTATTTGGTTTCACCAAATCATTATAAATGTAAATATATAGTTTCAAAGTCACTTATAACTCAGAGGGATTGAAATATCGCAACTTCAAAAATACATTTGTTTTTTAGATTTTATACCTAAGCCAGCAATGTTACTCAACCAGTTTGACATCATACTCGAGTACATGCATAAGAGAAAAAAGAACGTGTCATGAAAGAAGAAGTGACAATATGACTAGTAGGTACATACGGGAACGCCTTTTTACGTATAAAAATAAAATAACTCACTGACCTGTTGTAATACCTTTATATACTCTCCAACTAAAAAATTAAATCGTTATCAAAGCTCAAAACTGTTCGCATTCTGGGCAGTACTATTATTTACTCTGTGCCCTAAACTAAACCAAACGTCCAGATACAATATTCGCGTACCTATACTGGTTTACCATGGAAACAGCGCAGCGGCCGGGCAACGGCGCACGGCGAACAGGCAACGTCGAGTGCGCGTAATGTTTGGTCCCGCCGCTAGCGCCATGACGGCTGCCATAATCTCCGCGCGTTTGAATTAAATGAAGAACTGATAAGTAAAAAAAACTGGGAGCGATTGATGGATTTGTTATAATTTTGGTGCAAGTTTTAGTAAAATGACTAGCCTTTTCCCGCGGCTTCGCCCGCGTACTATAAGTACTCAAAAAGGATACGATACCCATGTTGATTTTCAGACTTTGTGAGCACATTTGCCCCTTTTAGGGGTGTGTTTTCAAAAAACCTGAAACACGTGTTTACTCATTTATCTTTAGGAATACTGCTGTGAAGTTTCGAATAAATAGTCTAACAAATCTTGATTCGCCATACAAACTTTGGACACCCATTTTACCCCCTTAGGGGGTGAATTTTGAAAAATCCTTTCTTAGTGCATCCCTAGACCTTATAAGGAACCTACGTGCCAAATTTGGAATCTCTAGAACCAGTGGGTTGGGCTGTGCGTTGATATGTCAGTCAGTCAGTCAGTCAGTCAGTCAGTTTCTTCATTTATATATTTAGATAATGAACACAACGCGTTAACTTGAAAATTTCGAGATTTCTTTTACGAGTATGCCTATAAGAACACTTTCAAAATTCAATTGTTCATTAAAATTTAAGCGATTGAATAATGTGTTATAAAACAAACCCATTACTTGCCTTCGATAGTTTTTAATATATTTCAGTTGCCATATACACTTTAATTATCTTTTGGAGGAAGTATATATTTTTTATTTGTTTTAAAAACTGCTATCGATAAATCTGTTAGTAAATGTCAGGGGACATTCATATAGTTAAATACGATAATCTAATAAAAACAAATACCACTCGAATTATCTTTTGTTAAACTTATAAATGTTGCTAACAAATTAATTTTTAATACCTACAGCGACCTCAAAAACAGTTAGAAAAAAGTTTTCGTCATTAGTGCTCAGTGTACTCTTGCTGATACCAAAAAAAATCGGACTTGTGAGTTATGTTTTTTTCAGGGCAATTTTAGCGTTCCCGTACTCCACTATAAGTGATTTATGTAAATCTAAACAATATTTATCTTAAAGCTAAATGGGAGAGGGTAGAATGCAAAAACTGGTGGACGAGTTAAGAACAAAGGCGCTCGGTACGACCAAGCGCAATGCAACAATGTAATGTTGTGTATGGGGACCAGTTAAACCGATCTACCCGGTGCGATCACTGGTTAACTTACATATGATTTGTGTGTATTCTAATGAAAGTGCATATTTTGTGGAAAAGCCTTAGAAGACGTTTTTATTTTAGTTTTTAACTTTTTTATGTTATACATTTTTGTACATTTATATATATATATTTTTTTTAAGTATTTTAATTATTTATTGTTATTATTATTTGACTTATTTCTATCCAGTAATAATGTCAATATTTCTGTACCCATCCTTTTCTATGTATATGAATGAAGGATGAGCAAGATGAGTAGGGAAATAATGTCATTGTTACTGACAGTGTCTGGAAACGCTGTCTACCCGTCACCAAACAGGAGGTTCCACAAAGTTCCACAAGCCGGTAGCCAGTGCTGCGGCTTAGGAGTGAGTTACTTATAAGAAATTTGGCACAATACGTCATCCCAGCTCCAATGGCAATTTGGATGGGTAAAAACATCCTGACCCGCCAACCACTTCACCAAGCTTTTTTGGCCTTCTCTAAGCCCACAGTTCCATGGTTTGGGGGTGGGGGTCCTGTAAGATTTTAGTGACTTTACCTATGAGGCTGGCTGAGCTGTAGACGGAGGAGTGTCTTACAGTTGATGTTATGAAGCCGACTATTTCTTAAAATGGTCTTAAATCCTTATGCGCCCACCGGTATGGTCTTAAATTTGGTATTTTTTTACTAAACGGGTCTTATAGCTTCTGTAAAAATTTCGAGCAGTAAGCTCAAAAATAAATTAAGGCTCAACAAATTGCGATTTCAACTGGTCTTAAAACCTTATACGCCTTAGTAATGGCCTTAAATTTGGTAAGTATGTAGATTTTGTGGGTGGTTAAGTAAGTGGGCTTCGCCGTGTGTCAAAATTTAGGCGTAACGACAAATTAACGTATTTTTTTTGTATTCTTGACGCCACACATACTAGCGCCCATTTACGACCTTTAAGACTTATGTTTTCAATATCTCCGTGATGGGCTCTACAACGCTGTCAACGCTATATGGAAGCCGACGAGTAATTTTAGATTTTTGATAAATTTACAGTATAGCCGGCACCAGTATCTGCAATGTTTAAGTAGTGAAGTATCAAATGTCAAACAATCCTTTAAAGCACTGACTACCAGGCTACCGATAGTAATGATGGAGGCGACCTCTAGTAATTGCCCCCACAAAACTTTTGCGCGAAGTTGATTTCTGACTATTCAAACTAGGTAAGATACCTACTAGAAGTAATTATAAAATTGATAATGATTTTAAGACATTTTATAATTTTTATGATTTTTAATTGTAGGTATTTATTAAAAATATATAACTGTTAAAATATAATATAATTGTCATTACCTATTTAACCTAAAGTTCAATTAACATGCCATAAAACGGCATAAACGGCATGTAACGGCCTCCTAGCCTAGTCGGTAGTGAGCCTGCCTATGAAGCAGGAGGTCCCGGGTTCGAATCCTGGTTAGGGCATTGATTTGTGTGTTTACCACGGATATTTGTTCCTGAGTTATGGATGTTTTCTATGTATTTAAGTATTTATATGTATATATCTATTACATATATCGTCGTCTAGTACCCACATCACAAGCCTTATTGAGCTTACTGTGGGACTAGGTTGATTTGTGTAAGATTGTCCCATAATATTTATTTATTTATTTTTATTTATTTTAAAAGAAATGTCGATATCTGGCCGAGGAGCGAATGGATATACATCAAAAAGTGCGATGAGTTGTCGGTGTTCCTCCGCCCTGCTGTTGGGAATATCTCTACAGTACCTACCAGAGTTTGTTTTGATAATTACTATACTGTTGCTCCATTTTTCTACTATGTTTATCTGCGTGAAGTATCACATGTAGGGATTGCGGTACCGGTGCCTTTTTCAGAACCGGTACTGACTCGGAACCGGGAATTCCCGGTTCTTTCGGTACTTTTCGGTACTGAGCTATTTTGTTTGTGTTTGCTATTCAAACCGCTCTTTTACAGTTAGCCATTTTCTTTTGGTCACATTTTCAATGGTTTAAGTAAGAGGCGTTATTTCCAAAACGCGCGAAATTCACTAAATGCTTCGTTATCTTTCGGCTTTGGCGAAAATACTTAGTTTTTTTAATCAACTATATTTGATGCATACAATATTTTGTTCATTTCTTTATCTAGACGGCCATTGGAGCAAATATTACATTTTAACGAGTAAAATTTGAAAAAAATTGGTTCTCTTTGAAGGCCTTTCCGGATTTTCCAGTTTTTTATTAAAATTATTTTCTTGTGTATGAATGCTTTTTCACCACATCAGCACCACCGCCTATCTTGATTTTTTTAAAGCGTCGGTAAAATTGTTTTTTTTTTCACACGGGAGAACAGTATTTACTTTACGTTAGCAATTAATAGGATAGAACGATGATTTTGAACCATAAATATTTGGCAGAATTAATTTGTTTTGTTTTATGTATTTACCTAAGTTTGTATTTTTTTGCCGTGGCGTGGTGAAAAATGTTGTAATACTCTCGGCAGCAGTTTGTTTGCTTCTAGTGTCCCCCGCAACGCTACACTACACTAAACCTTTTCTACATAATATTGGATCTACGTGATCGGTTTACAAGTCAATGTATTGTTTGATTGCTTGTGACAAAAAACATTTATTGGTTACAAGAAATCTTAAAATCATTCATACCAGTCATTTTTATTCAATATGTAATATTTGTCACATGTCTTCGCACAGATTATTTGGCACAGGTTTCGTCATAGTTGCTTTACCCAAAAATGCATCGTCAAATCTAAAAAATTGCTTGTAAGCCGTCTATGTTCTAGCCTAGTATTGTAGCACGAAAATACACGTATGATTTACACAAATACTCACACACGTATTTAGTTTCAGGAGACATTCAGAGATGTCGCTTTCAAAAGAGTTTTCATAAAATGCTTCAAGGCTCTCTTTACCTACTAGAGGTAAATAATTGCATTACGTGGGATTCCCATAATTTACTGACATCAACGTCAAAACAATAAGATGGCGCCAGGGAGTTCTAAACCAGGAGAGGCCTTAGGTATCATTTCCCCTCTGTCAAAAGTATTGGCAGGAAAATCTAGTACATCTATAAAAACTATTTCAATAATCGATGTCACGCACATTCGTCATCGCTGTCGATGGATAACAAGCTCCGTGAAAATTCCCTTATGCGCTGTTTTTGGATATAAAAAATGTTATACTTCGTCTAGTTTACAAAAAGATGAAATACCATTTCAGATGTAAGTAAAGTTTTACTTTATTTATCATCACTTTCGTAATAAAATATTTAACCTTAATCGATAATCAAGCTTCGTTTACAGAATCGATTTAAAGACAATCGTTTTCTTTCTGACGGGCAGTAACTATTTGACGTTTGACATTTGTCCATATTTAACGCGCTTAAGGATTACTGTCTTCTATATTTTGTTTGAAAATACAATCAAAAATGATCCTTGGCTTTTTTGTTTGACATTTGCAAAGACTGCATCCAATAATGAACCATATGTTAACGTATGTACAGTCGACTATCTATTGCTCCATTTAGTGTTATAAAGTATAAAAAGAATATGTCAAATATGTTTGGTGTTTTCAAGTCAAAGGTATATCTTTGTCGGTTGTCAATAAAGCGTTGCTGCCATAAAAATTCATTTAGAAATAAACTGTATTAACAACCGACAATGATGTACCTTTGACTAGAAAACATCACATGCGTGCTACCTCGCCCCCCTCAGATTTTGGCAGACTTTATTGTTTGGAAAGATGAGGCGAAGCGTACTCCATTTATAGAGCTTTATGGATGGCGCCCATGCCAATAGAGAAATTCCTCTAGCGAGACCTGTTGATTTTGACGTAGGTGGATACAACTCTTGAGTGAATCCATCCCGATTTCAACTGTCACAAAAGTGTGATCTCATAGTTGTCTCGCTACCTACTGTCAGTTATGCCATGTCGAATAGACTCCCTGCTTAAAAATCGTGACGTTTACGGCACGTCATTGCGATTCCGTACCGTCAGCGTATTTTGAGCAGCGGTGTGGAGGGCATGCGATTAAAACGGTACGAATACGATGCGTCACTGCGATTCCGTAGCGTCACCGTATTTTAAGCAGCGGTGTGGGCGCACCTTTATACGTTTACCGTCACAATTTTAGATTTTTTAATCTTTAATTCTCGTATTCTATATTTAGTATGAAAGTCAATTTATAGGAAATGCCACGCTAATATAATAATAGGAAACGCATGCAGAGGGCTATGTATGATATATGATAAAGTTTAACAATCAAAATATTAATAAACATATGATTTTTTTTAAATATTTTTTAACATTGCTTAATATAAATACATATCATGTACTTAGCGGCTACATAGCTTAAAATTATAAATACAATCTTAAAAACATTTTTTTTTACTTTTTCACATTGCACAATAGAAATAAATATGTATTATATATTTTTTTCACTCGCTTGATTTAAAAATCGCATCATTCGTGGTTAGTATCGACTTATTGTCAGGATATTTAAAATTGTTGTCGATGTCGTTTTCCTCTTCATCACTAAACTCCCATCATTCGGCGGACGTTCCACGGCATGTCCTGAACACTGTCATAGCACATGCAGATTTTGCTACGGCTCCGTCTGCCTGGCTTCCCTGGTTTACCTGGGCAACCTGGGCCTCCTGGTTGTCCAGGTTGTTGGGGCTGTTGTGGGTTCTGCCCCTGTTGTGGTTGCTGCGGCTGTTGTGGCTGCTGCGGCTGTTGTGGTTGCTGCGGCTGTTGTGGTTGCTGCGGCTGTTGTGGTTGCGGCGGCTGTTGTGGTTGCTGCGGCTGTTGTAGTTGCGGCGGCTGTTGCGGCTGCTGCGGCTGTTGTGGTTGCTGCGGCTGTTGTGGCTGCTGCGGCTGTTGTGGTTGCTGCGGCTGTTGTGGTAGCGGCGGCTGTTGTGGCTGCTGCGGCTGTTGTGGTTGCTGCGGCTGTTGTGGCTGCTGTGGCTGTTGTGGTTGCTGCGGCTGTTGTGGCTGCTGCGGCTGTTGTGGTTGCTGCGGCTGTTGTGGGCTCGGTTTGCCTGGCTTGCCTGGTTTACTTTGGCAACCTGGGCCTCCTGGTTGTCCAGGTTGTTGGGGCTGTTGTGGGTTCTGCCCCTGTTGTGGTTGCTGCGGCTGTTGTGGTTGCTGCGGCTGTTGTGGTTGCTGCGGCTGTTGTAGTTGCGGCGGCTGTTGCGGCTGCTGCGGCTGTTGTGGTTGCTGCGGCTGTTGTGGCTGCTGCGGCTGTTGTGGTTGCTGCGGCTGTTGTGGTAGCGGCGGCTGTTGTGGCTGCTGCGGCTGTTGTGGTTGCTGCGGCTGTTGTGGCTGCTGTGGCTGTTGTGGTTGCTGCGGCTGTTGTGGTAGCGGCGGCTGTTGTGGTTGCTGCGGCTGTTGTGGGCTCGGTTTGCCTGGCTTGCCTGGTTTACTTTGGCAACCTGGGCCTCCTGGTTGTCCAGGTTGTTGGGGCTGTTGTGGGTTCTGCCCCTGTTGTGGTTGCTGCGGCTGTTGTGGTTGCTGCGGCTGTTGTGGTTGCGGCGGCTGTTGTGGTTGCTGCGGCTGTTGTAGTTGCGGCGGCTGTTGCGGTTGCTGCGGCTGTTGTGGTTGCTGCGGCTGTTGTGGCTGCTGCGGCTGTTGTGGTTGCTGCGGCTGTTGTGGTAGCGGCGGCTGTTGTGGCTGCTGCGGCTGTTGCGGTTGCTGCGGCTGTTGTGGCTGCTGTGGCTGTTGTGGTTGCTGCGGCTGTTGTGGTAGCGGCGGCTGTTGTGGTTGCTGCGGCTGTTGTGGGGTCTGCGGCTGTTGTGGTTGCTGCGGCTGTTGTGGCTGGTGTGGCTGTTGTGGTTGCGGCTGCTGTTGTGGTTGCTGCGGCTGTTGTGGTTGCGGCGGCTGTTGCGGCTGCTGCGGCTGTTGTGGTTGCTGCGGCTGTTGTGGCTGCTGTGGCTGTTGTGGTTGCTGCGGCTGTTGTGGTAGCGGCGGCTGTTGTGGTTGCTGCGGCTGTTGTGGGGTCTGCGGCTGTTGTGGTTGCTGCGGCTGTTGTGGCTGGTGTGGCTGTTGTGGTTGCGGCTGCTGTTGTGGTTGCTGCGGCTGTTGTGGTTGCGGCGGCTGTTGCGGCTGCTGCGGCTGTTGTGGTTGCTGCGGCTGTTGTGGTTGCTGCGGCTGTTGTGGCTGCTGTGGCTGTTGTGGTTGCTGCGGCTGTTTTGGGGTCTGCGGCTGTTGTGGTTGCTGCGGCTGTTGTGGCTGCTGTGGCTGTTGTGGTTGCCGCGGCTGTTGTGGCTGCTGCGGCTGTTGTGGTTGCGGCGGCTGTTGTGGTTGCTGCGGCTGTTGTGGTTGCTGCGGCTGTTTTGGGGTCTGCGGCTGTTGTGGTTGCTGCGGCTGTTGTGGCTGCTGCGGCTGTTGTGGTTGCGGCGGCTGCTGCGGCTGTTGTGGTTGCTGCGGCTGTTGTGGGGTCTGCGGCTGTTGTGGTTGCGGCGGCTGTTGTGGCTGCTGCGGCTGTTGTGGTTGCTGCGGCTGTTGTGGTTGCTGCGGCTGTTGTGGCTGCTGCGGCTGTTGTGGCTGCTGCGGCTGTTGTGGTTGCTGCGGCTGTTGTGGGCTCGGTTTGCCTGGCTTGCCTGGTTTACTTTGGCAACCTGGGCCTTCTGGTTGTCCAGGTTGTTGGGGCTGTTGTGGGTTCTGCCCCTGTTGTGGTTGCTGCGGCTGTTGTGGCTGCTGCGGCTGTTGTGGTTGCTGCGGCTGTTGTGGCTGCTGTGGCTGTTGTGGTTGCGGCGGCTGTTGTGGCTGCTGCGGCTGTTGTGGTTGCTGCGGCTGTTGTGGGGTCTGCGGCTGTTGTGGTTGCTGCGGCTGTTGTGGCTGCTGTGGCTGTTGTGGTTGCGGCGGCTGTTGTGGTTGCTGCGGCTGTTGTGGTTGCTGCGGCTGTTTTGGGGTCTGCCACTGTTGTGGTTGCTGCGGCTGTTGTGGTTGCTGCGGCTGTTGTGGTTGCTGCGGCTGTTGTGGCTGCTGCGGCTGTTGTGGTTGCGGCGGCGGTTGTGGCTGATGCGGCTGTTGTGGGTTCTGCGGCTGTTGTGGTTGCTGTCGCTGTTGTGGCTGCTGCGGCTGTTGTGGTTGCTGCGGCTGTTGTGGTTGCTGCGGCTGTTGTGGTTGCGGCGGCTTTTGTAGCTGCTGCGGCTGTTGTGGCTGCTGCAGCTGTTGTGGCTGCTGCGGCTGTTGTCGGTTCTGCGGCTGTTGTGGTTGCTCCGGCTGTTGTGGTTGCTGCGGCTGTTGTGGGTTCTGCGGCTGTTGTGGTTGCTCCGGCTGTTGTGGTTGCTGCGGCTGTTGTGGCTGCTGCGGCTGTTGTGGGTTCTGCAGCTGTTGTGGTTGCTCCGGCTGTTGTGGTTGCTGCGGCTGTTGTGGTTGCTCCGGCTGTTGTGGTTGCTGCGGCTGTTGTGGCTGCTGCGGCTGTTGTGGTTGCTGCGGCTGTTGTGGGCTCGGTTTGCCTGGCTTGCCTGGTTTACTTTGGCAACCTGGGCCTCCTGGTTGTCCAGGTTGTGGAGGCTGTTGTGGGTTCTGCCCCTGTTGTGGTTGCTGCGGCTGTTGTGGCTGCTGCGGCTGTTGTGGTTGCTGCGGCTGTTGTTGTTGCTGCGGCTGTTGTGGTTGCGGTGGCTGTTGTGATTGCTGCGGCTGTTGTGGTTGCGGCGGCTGTTGTGGCTGCTGCGGCTGTTGTGGTTGCTGCGGCTGTTGTGGCTGCTGCGGCTGTTGTGGTTGCTGCGGCTGTTGTGGTTGCGGCGGCTGTTGTGGCTGCTGCGGCTGTTGTGGTTGCTGCGGCTGTTGTGGCTGCTGCGGCTGTTGTGGTTGCTGCGGCGGTTGTGGGCTCGGTTTGCCTGGCTTGCCTGGTTTACTTTGGCAACCTGGGCCGCCTGGTTGTCCAGGTTGTTGGGGCTGTTGTGGGTTCTGCCCCTGTTGTGGTTGCTGCGGCTGTTGTGGCTGCTGCGGCTGTTGTGGTTGCTGCGGCTGTTGTGGCTGCTGTGGCTGTTGTGGTTGTGGCGGCTGTTGTGGCTGCTGTGGCTGTTGTGGTTGCTGCGGCTGTTGTGGGGTCTGCGGCTGTTGTGGTTGCTGCGGCTGTTGTGGCTGCTGTGGCTGTTGTGGTTGCGGCGGCTGTTGTGGTTGCTGCGGCTGTTTTGGGGTCTGCGGCTGTTGTGGTTGCTGCGGCTGTTGTGGTTGCTGCGGCTGTTTTGGGGTCTGCGGCTGTTGTGGTTGCTGCGGCTGTTGTGGCTGCTGCGGCTGTTGTGGTTGCGGCGGCTGTTGTGGCTGCTGCGGCTGTTGTGGTTGCGGCGGCTGTTGTGGCTGCTGCGGCTGTTGTGGCTGCTGCGGCTGTTGTAGTTGCTGCGGCGGTTGTGGGGTCTGCGGCTGTTGTGGTTGCTGTGGCTGTTGTGGCTGCTGCCCCTGTTGCGGCTGCTGCCCCTGTTGCGGCTGCTGCCCCTGTTGCGGCTGCTGCCCCTGTTGCGGCTGCTGCCCCTGTTGTGGCTGCTGCCCCTGTTGTGGTTGCTGTGACTCTTGTTCTTGCTGCGGCTGTTGTGGAGGCTGTGTTTGCTGTGGCTCTTCTGGTAGCTGCGATTCTTGTGGTTGCTGCGACTCTTGTGGTTGCTGTGACTCTTGTTCTTGCTGCGGCTGTTGTGGTTGCTGTGACGGTTGTGGTTGCTGCGACTGTTGTGGAGTCTGTGTTTGCTGTGGCTCTTCTGGTAGCTGCGACTCTTGTGATTGCTGTGACTCTTCTGGTTGCTGCGACTCTTGTGATTGCTGTGACTCTTCTGGTTGCTGCGGCTGTTGTGGCTGCTGTGGCTGTTGTGGCTGCTGCGGCTGTTGTGGCTGCTGCGGTTGTTGTGGTTGTCCTGGTTGTTCTGATTGTCCTGAAGTGTTTGGTTGTCCTGGGTGTCCTGGTTTCCTCGGCTTTCCTGGGTGTCCTTGGTGCCTCTTCTTGTGTCCTAAGAGACATTGTGTATTAGTATTAGTTAACTATGACTTTCAGAGACAAACATAGATCTACATGTGTGACTACCGCTGATTTGAAGATGGCTGGATCTATATGGATGATATATATTTTTTGATTTGAATGGATGTTGACAGTGTCATTGTTATGGTGTTAATATCTATCTACATTAATTTGGTACCGTCATTATGGTTTTCTTCACCAAACAGCTATTTATATCTTATTCCTGAGTTGGCCGCCTTTCTCTTATCTCAGGTTTAAGATATAAATAGGTGTTTGGTGAAGAAAACCAAATTTTTTCAAGCCAGGCAAAGTTGAGCATCGCTGGCAAAGTTCTAGCAGTTGACGGTATTGTTGAATGTTTATGTTCAACAAACAGTATAACATTTTTTATGCAGGATGAGTGCGTGTTGTTACGGGTTTGTGTAAGTTTACCTTTGTGTTGTGAATATTCGCTTGACTCGGACGAGGAAGCGCTAGAGGAGCTGCTGGAAGAGTGCTGCTTGTGAGTGCTGCGGTACCCTGAAATAGCAACATATTTTGTGAAATCTGTCCGGGTAACATCCATTTCTTATTTGCGAGCCAGCTTTTTCAACGCACTTCAATATTTCGAAGGAGGACGCTCTCAATTCGTGGGGTTTTTCTGCCTTTTTATGTATGTTAATTTTTTGTTTCAAAGGGTATATTTGACAGTTGGTCTTTTTGTTATCAGGTTAGCGCGATGATTTGTTCCTGGAGAAATCGAGGGAACTCTTCAAATATTATAGGCACACCTATAGTGAGTAGCCTAAGTGAAGTCAGTTATTTTTAGTTAAAAATAATGTATATCACGTTGATGGCAAAGGCAAAGCCCGTCTGATGATAAGCGATGGTAGTCTATTAGCACATACGACTCCCGGGGTGCTGGACATACGGGTGCGGTTCAATTTTCATACAAACAAAATTTATACTATTTTAAATAGCATTATTTCAAAAAGCAAAACGCATAATTTTACAAGTCACAATGTTCAAGTAATATAATACCTACTCGTTTATCATAAAAATCAGCGCTTCAAGGAACCCTAGACCTGGCACTTACCTCTGCCAGCTCATCTCCTTGGCAATACAGAGAGGTAACTCGGCCAGCGTCATGGGTTCCCTGCCGCGGGGGGCCCTCTTAAAGGGGGTTTTCTTTTTATAACTGGGATTTTAGGTAAGCTTTTAGGTAGTTTGTTTTATTTTATAGTTGTATTTAGTTAATTTTATAACTAATTTAGTTTTATATTTGGTTTTTAATTTATTTAGTTTAACTTATTTTGTGTTTAATAAAGCACTTTTAACCCTCTGCAAAGATCATTTACCAAACATTACACACATAACCGTTACAATACAAGTGGCCGACCCTTTGTTTTCTAATGTATGGAAAAATTGTCGAATCGCAGTTGCACGGGCATGGGTTACTGTATTAGAAACAATAGTAACATTTCAGGTTACTGTATTAGAAACAATAGTAAAATTTCGTGGTACTGTATTAGAAACAATAGTAACATTTCGGGTTACTGTATTAGAAACAATAGGAAATTTTCATGCCGAATGACACTACAACTGCCGAGGTTGTGTGTGGGTTTCGTGTGTCTGCAGTTTTTTCTTATCCAATTGCGCCACACAAATGGGTAATGGTCGATATTACCGTGTATCTCGACGATATCCTTAAGTATTGCCATCACGGTATTGCAGGGGAGCTAAATGTATTTGTATGAGATTGTATGCAACGGATTTTAATTTATCGTGGACGTGTATGGCTACGATATGCCGTTACCGTCCACGGTAAACTAATAGCGTCTGCGTACAACTTCATACATTTGGCTACCCTGTACTATCATGCATGACGATATCGTTTACGTCCACGTAAAGGTATAAAAGCGACCATTAAATAAATAAATAAATAAATATTATAGGACAATCTTACACAAATCGAACTAGGCCCACAGTAAGCTCAATAAGGCTTGTGTTATGTTTACTAGACGACGATATGTATAATAGATAAATATGGATAAATACTTAAATACATAGAAAACATCCATAACTCAGGAACAAATATCTGTGATAAACACACAAACAAATGCCCTGACCAGGATTCGAACCCGGGACCTCCTGCTTCATAGGCAGGGTCACTACCGACTGGGCTAGGAGGCCGTTAAACCATTACCGTTACCATTATGTTTACCTATTTATGTATGTGTATACGTAAGTCTAAAACATATTAAATTTGTGCAATATTCAGAAATTGGCATTCGTTGGCAGTATGTTAAACTGGTTTAGACTAAGCTAGTTCTCGGACCCTTTATCTTGGTCTTACTACATCTCCCTAAATCTCTTAAATTGGGCATTGATAGGGCTCGAGAAAAAGTATAGTCCGGGCATTCGATTTACTGCGCACTTACGGGAACTCATGGAGTGCGGCACAAGTGTCATCACAATAGTGCCATTTACTTCTTTAGTACTGATGTCGTATTCTTCATCTTTTTCTGTAAATTTGATTTGAATAACACATTTAATACAATTAATGTTTAGTCAGATATTCCTAGGTTCTGTTACCCAACTGATAAAAATAATAGAGTGCAACCACGATAACTCTGCGTGGAATTTACAGCGGCATATTTAATACAGGCCTGTATCCTAATACAGGCACAGATCTGTCCGGTGAATTTGTCTGGCGGATGTGCCTGGCAAGCAGATCTGTATAGTGCCATATAATGAGAGATCTGTCCACCGGCTGTATCCGCCAGACAGATGCAGTGGACAGATGTGCGTGTGTCCCTAGCTAATGTGGAACTGCCATCGCAAACGTGTTTTTCTTCATATAAATTTGAGGTTTAGGTATGCTGGCTCTCCTTTGACACTTGCGAAGTGGGTACAGAGTTAGCTTGGTCTGTATAGGAGTATGTCTATATATTTTTGGGGAGTTACCCCAAAATGTATATGGATTATATTATCGGATTTCGGTTCGATTCGGCTTAATTACGGAAGGGGTTTAGTATACAATATAGGTATCTTATATAGGAAACTATTCATTATTGTTCTTTTCTATGGTTTTTATTTCACTTTAACAATACAATTTGTAATGTAAACTAATACCTCTCCAATTAGCTGTCCCAGGGCGGGTTTAAATCCAGCAAGCTGTACCCGCACCTTTTTCATTACATGGTTTTAATTAAATATGATTCATATCCTTAAATTGTTACCTAACTTTTCATAACTAACATAGACTACTTACTTGCCTAACCTCGATACCTGTAAACACTGTGTACTGTAAAAAGTAATGAAATAAACGCATTTGTATTTGTATCTTATCAGTCGGGTATTTAAAAAAAAATTTGATAAATATGTGTGTTTGATTGGTATGCCATACTTACTCGTTAGATTCTCAATGTTGAGCGTCTTGTGTTTTCCTGTAAAAAGTCAAATTAACACGGTGTTGTCTAGGGCATGCAATACCGGTATTGCTTGTATGGGCTAATACCGGAATTCCGGGATTGCCCATACAAGCGATTCCGGTATTGCATGCTCTATCTTTATGTTTTTAGGTATTTAAATAAAAGTAAACAAACAATTTTTACATTTTCGGGTAGTTATAACTTTTATTGGTTAACCAATCAAATACAAAACTGCCTGGATCTGTCACTTAACGACCTGGCTTTAACCAATATTATTTGATCGTGTAATGTTTTCATCTACCTTCAACTGGCTTAAGGAGCCATTTGAGGGTAGATCTTATTTACTTTTATTTAAATACCTAAAGATACAGAGTATAGTGTTGTTAACGTGTAATAATCATACTATAAAGGTATTCATATAAAATTCATAATCTTTAGCTTTATAGTTGTGCCGAAGCTGCCATATTATCGCTTTGCAAGAAACTTGGCTTACGTCTGAAGACATTGTGATCCTAAATACAATCGATGAAGACTTCTGTTCAACAGGTACATCTGCTATGGATACCAGCAATGGCATATTGGTTGGTCGTCCGTACGGTGGCGTCGGCCTATTATTTCGAAAATCGGCATTTAAAAATGTGTCCGTAGTGCAGTGCGATAATGCTCGTTTGTGCGCGATTAAGATAATAACAAATGACAATCAACATTTATTAGTGTTGAGCGTATACATGCCTACGGACTGCAGAGACAACTTGGGTGAATTTACGGACTGCCTGGGAGCGCTAAGTGCGATAATTGATGACTGTGGGATAGATTCGGTTTACATAATGGGCGATTTTAATGCTCATCCGCACGCACGATTCTATAGTGAGTTGATTAACCATTGTGACGAACAAAAGTGGTGTTGTGTAGACGTAGATAAGCTAGGGATTACTTCAGATACCTACACTTTTTTCAGTGATGCACATCTATGTAGAAGATGGTTGGACCATTTTGTAGTGTCAGAGGCCGCGGTGCCTTCCATTTGCAATGTTTATGTAAATAATAGTTGTATTACGTGGTCGGATCACTTTCCTATGTTTCTAGAATGTGACCTTAATGTTATAGTTCCTAGAACAATTAGTCAGGGTCACGGTAGGAAAAATGTAATTTGGGGAGAAAGAACGACAGAACAAATTGATATTTATCGTGACGAATGTCATCAAAGGCTGCGACTAATTAATTTTCCTATTGAATTAGAGTCATGTGCCGACAAACATTGTCAGGATCAGGAACATAGGAAAGTGTTGGACCGATTATATGAGAAAATCGTATGTGCCCTCACGAGTGCAGCGACTGTAGGTCGAGGTGACAGGAAACCGAGGGTTAAGAGACGGATTGTAGGATGGAACAAACATGTAAGCGCCGCTCATGAGGTGGCTAAACAAAGGTGTCAAGAATGGACAATATCCGGAAGGCCGGTAAGTGGTAATATTTTTAATCAGATGCGTGAGAGTCGCAAGGTATTTAAATCGCGCTTGAAATGGTGCCAAGATCATAAGACGCAAATAAAGATGGATATTATTGCGTCTCACCATTCAAAAAAGGATTTCCGCGCCTTTTGGAAGGCCGCAAACAAGTTGAAACCTTTGGGTGGCCACCCGGCAAGCGTAGAGGGCGTTAGCCACCCTAAAAGCATAGCCAACCTTTTTAAGGATCATTTCTTTATACAATCAGCCTCACATATAACGAAATTGGAGGGGTTCGAGGGTAAGACCCAGATTGAGAGCGTCGGTCCTAGCCTTACTGCTAAGGACATTGCCAAAATTATTAAATCAATGTCTAGAGGTAAATCTCCCGGGTTCGACGGTCTGTCTATCGAACACCTCCAGCATGCAGGTCCGTATATATCTCGAGTGTTGGCAATGTTTTATACACTGTGTATTAGGCATTCCTATCTGCCAGATAACCTAATGCGGACGATTGTTGTACCTATTGCTAAAAAACAGAACTGGGGACCTGGCAGATAGGAACAACTACAGACCAATTTCGTTGGCAACAATCATGGCAAAAGTACTTGATAATGTGCTTAATTCACAGCTAAAAAGTCATATAAAACTGCACGATAACCAAATGGGTTTTCGACCACATTTATCTACAGAATCTGCAATCCTGTGTCTTAAGAGCACTGTCAGGTATTATGCCAATAGTAAAACCCCGGTGGTAGCCTGTTTCTTGATCTATCTAGAGCTTTTGACCTGGTTTCCTATGATCTCCTGTGGGAGAAGCTGCAAAACACCAGTTTACCGCAGGAAACCATTCGAATGTTTAAGTACTGGTATGGAAACCAGGTCAACAGAGTTAGATGGGCGGATGCCCAGTCTGACGACTACAGGTTGGAGTGCGGGATGAGGCAGGGGGGGTTGACCTCATCTTCGCTCTTTAACCTGTATGTTAATGGACTAATCGAGGAGCTCAGCAGGACCCATGTCGGCTGCCAAATTGATGGAGTTTGTGTCAATAACATAAGCTATGCGGACGACATGGTTCTGCTGAGTGCGTCAGTATGTGGGCTGCGCAGGCTGCTAAGAATTTGTGAACGGTATGTTACAGATCATTGCCTCAAATTATACAATCCATCATTATACCAAGAGTAAGTACCTGGTGTTTGAGTGCGGTCGCAAGACAGATGATTCCTCCCATTTGCCTCAACGGTACCCCTATTGACAGAGTGAGCCATTTCAAGTACCTAGGCCATGTCATTACAACCGACCTCAAAGACGACATGGACATGGAACGGGAACGAAGGGCCCTGTCTGTCCGAGCAAATATGATCGCCCGAAGATTTGCAAGGTGCTCCAAAGAGGTTAAGGTGACATTGTTCAGAGCGTTTTGCACATCCCTATACACCTGCAATCTGTGGGCGCAGTATACGCAGCGGGCCTATGGGGCCCTTAGGGTCCAGTATAACAATGCGTTCCGGGTGTTGATGGGACTGCCTCGTTTCTGTAGCGCATCAGGGATGTTCGCGGCGGCGCGCGTGGACTGCTTCTACGCGACCTTGCGCAAGCGCGCAGCATCCCTGGTGCGCCGGGTGCGCCGCAGTCCCAACAGCATCCTGAGCATGATTGCGGATAGGTTTGACTGTCTGTACATGTCACACTGCGAGGGATTGCATACCCCTGTCAGTGTTGTTTTATTTTAAGCCTACTAACCCCTTAGTCTATAAGATCCACTAATAATATTGTGTCTTGGTTACATGGAATAAATAATTCATTCATTCATTCATTCATATACTTATTATATTATCAGTATGTAAAAATACCAGTACTATTAAAATGTATAATAATTAGCTTCCAAGTAAAAATGATGCGATTGAGAATTTTTTTTTTTGTTTTAACTACTAATTGTGTGGCAACATTAAGTGTAATATATGCTCAATGATTAATATACCAAGATATATTTATAACTAATGTAAATTATGTCTCATTTTGCAGTTTTATTAATTTTATTATATTGCTGGTATTATTCTCAGACCCAGGGTATTTAATCTTTTTGGGTACCTATTTAGTTAAACCACCTACCCATTTCTACAACAACTTCGTCGGTTCCCTCCTCAAGCCTGATGGAGTTCTCTGAGCTCTCTGAAAATAAAATGTCATATTTAGTGCTTTTAAATACCTAGCTAAATATTTGGGAGACCATGTTAGACAGTTCAATCGAATTCCAAACTAACTACTTATGCAACGATATAGTGCATACTTAGAAACAGAAAACATTCATTACAACCCAGAAACATGTGTAGCTCAGAAACAAATATTCGCGATAAACACACTAATAAATGTTCTTGCCAGAAAACGAACCCAGAACCTCCAACTTTCAACTACTAACAAGGCTAAAGAGGCCATGAAACCTATTGAACCCTAAGAGGTAGGTAAATGTTTTAGACGGAGATACACGTCAGATATGACACAATAATGAGAGCAACGAAACCACTCTAGTCAGTTTCCTATACTATGTTTATTTCTAGATCTGTACATCTGGCAGCTGTTAAATGGTGGACGTCAAAAAATGCAAACCACTTCAAGAAAGCAAATCCTAGAGTTCTGGGTATGATGCAATATTATGAGGAACTATATAAATAATTAGGTTATATCATTGCAAACGTTTCTGTTGGAGGATAGAAGTGCCAAACGACCTATAACGTAATTCATAGTTTGTCGCCTACTGTTTTTGTTTCCATAATAATACGCATGGTTTTTTGTTCTAACGTTAAAATACTGTCCTTAAGAACTGAGACAACTTAGGCACTTTTTACCTCTTTTAATATTACTATTTTCCAATTCAAAAATTTTGCTAATTAGTCTGTCACTCTGACTTCCACCCATTAAAAGCTGCCAGATGCCCGGATCAATAAGGATAGTATAGCAATCTAACCAGACGGGTTTTGTTGCTCTCATTATTGTGTCATATCTGAAGTGGTGAGCTTTTAGTCCATATAGGATATCTCACCGCTGCTCTCCTCAGATTGCGAGCGCTGGCTTGACTTCTTTTCTTCTTCTCGTACATCGATCTCGCCATTTCTTTCATTGGTGATGGACCATTTGGATTCTTCTGCGAGCTGTCAGTGTTGTTTTATTTTAAGCCTACTAACCCCTTAGTCTATAAGATCCACTAATAATATTGTGTCTTGGTTACATGGAATAAATAATTCATTCATTCATTCATTCATATACTTATTATATTATCAGTATGTAAAAAATACCAGTACTATTAAAATTTATAATAATTAGCTTCCAAGTAAAAATGATGCGATTGAGAATTTTTTTTTGTTTTAACTACTAATTGTGTGGCAACATTAAGTGTAATATATGCTCAATGATTAATATACCAAGATATATTTATAACTAATGTAAATTATGTCTCATTTTGCAGTTTTATTAATTTTATTATATTGCTGGTATTATTCTCAGACCCAGGGTATTTAATCTTTTTGGGTACCTATTTAGTTAAACCACCTACCCATTTCTACAACAACTTCGTCGGTTCCCTCCTCAAGCCTGATGGAGTTCTCTGAGCTCTCTGAAAATAAAATGTCATATTTAGTGCTTTTAAATACCTAGCTAAATATTTGGGAGACCATGTTAGACAGTTCAATCGAATTCCAAACTAACTACTTATGCAACGATATAGTGCATACTTAGAAACAGAAAACATTCATTACAACCCAGAAACATGCGTAGCTCAGAAACAAATATTCGCGATAAACACACTAATAAATGTTCTTGCCAGAAAACGAACCCAGAACCTCCAACTTTCAACTACTAACAAGGCTAAAGAGGCCATGAAACTTATTGAACCCTAAGAGGTAGGTAAATGTTTTAGACGGAGAGACACGTCAGATATGACACAATAATGAGAGCAACGAAACCACTCTAGTCAGTTTCCTATACTATGTTTATTTCTAGATCTGTACATCTGGCAGCTGTTAAATGGTGGACGTCAAAAAATGCAAACCACTTCAAGAAAGCAAATCCTAGAGTTCTGGGTATGATGCAATATTATGAGGAACTATATAAATAATTAGGTTATATCATTGCAAACGTTTCTGTTGGGGGATAGAAGTGCCAAACGACCTATAACGTAATTCATAGTTTGTCGCCTGCTGTTTTTGTTTCCATAATAATACGCATGGTTTTTTGTTCTAACGTTAAAATACTGTCCTTTAGAACTGAGACAACTTAGGCAGTTTTTACCTATTTTAATATTACTATTTTCCAATTCAAAAATTTTGCTAATTAGTCTGTCACTCTGACTTCCACCCATTAAAAGCTGCCAGATGCCCGGATCAATAAGGATAGTATAGCAATCTAACCAGACGGGTTTTGTTGCTCTCATTATTGTGTTATCTGAAGTGGTGAGCTTTTAGTCCATAAAGGATATCTCACCGCTGCTCTCCTCAGATTGCGAGCTCTGGCTTGACTTCTTTTCTTCTTCTCGTACATCGATCTCGCCATTTCTTTCATTGGTGATGGACCATTTGGATTCTTCTGCTAGCAAAAGTAAGACATAACTTAAAGATAAATCCTTATAATACTTATGGCCTGTTTCACAATCTCCAGTTAAAGCAGTGTCAGATAAATGTTTGCTGTCCTTTTCTTTTATATGACTGGAGAAAAGGATAGCAATAATTTTAACTGGCGGATAAGTTTATCTGGAGATTGTGAAACAGGCCCTTAATGAATTTTCTACGAGAAAGAAATCTGATGGTATACATCGAGAACATAGTAGTTGATGTGATCTGTAAATGTTTATTGATTTAAAGGGCCTTCAGCCAGTATATTTATAGGAAGAACCTTGAAATTTTGGACGTATAATCTTCATATGTCATAGAGGATTTTTTGTAAATCCCACCCCATTTTGGTCATTTAATGAGAAAGCGGTGTGCAATATAGCTGACACAACTTCGCCGTAGCTTAAACAGCATTCTGAACGTACTGGCGGAGCGCTGGGACTCGCCACTATTTGCGCGCTGGGTGCAACTTTCAATTAGTAATTAGGTATAAGTATTTTAACATAGATTTATAAGTTTAACTGCTATGGATTTTATTATTCAAAATAAAAATAAATTAATTGAATTGAAATTTCGCAGTTAAAAATGCTTGAAGATCTACACGCGGAATGCCCGGCTGGAGGATAGTTTGAATACGATGTACGAGTAAAATATCGCCGTATTAAATACCTGATTTCTTCTCAGCTTGTTCGCTCTTTTTGCTCTTTTTGCTGATGTGCTGGGTGACCTTGCTGCCATCCTTGTTTTGTTCGATGACGTCGGAGGTTTCTAGAGAGCACAATATAGATACGTATATTTTATATAAAACATAGTGGGACAGCTGCAGACGACGACCAGTTTGTCAGGTGTGCCAAATACAGTATGCTTTTTTTGGATTGGGAAAATTAGGTAGTAAATTAGATAATCTATCTGTTGTATTGGGCAGATGGGTAAGGATTAGGTAAGTGTAGTGATACTTAATAATACGGTCATTCATTGTTTATTGATTGATTGTTGGTCGATCATTGTTGTGAGTTCAAAGTTTCCTGCTACCCAAAGGTTGTCTGTTAGAGATCGCTTTTAAGCGATAAGACCGCCTGTTGTTACCTGGCTTTTATCACTGTATCGCTGTATAATTTTTTTTTTAAACGGTTTTATTTAGCTTGACCCCGTATATTTATTTATTTGTTTGTATATTTATGTATACGCATCAAATCTTGCAATCGATTTTTCGACCATTTCTACTTAACAGATTTCGATGAAATTTGGTATGCGTATCAGGTCTCCGTGACAATAACTTTTAATAATATTTTCAACCTTCGATCTTCAAATCCTGATGCTGCAGAGACACTGCTTACCTTAACAGAGAGTCGTACACATCTGCTAATTTAACTATATTATTGTTGCTAGTAAATAAATCCTTAGGGACTTTATATTGACCATCAACTCTTCAGTTCTGATGCTGCATAGTTACTGCCTGCCATAACTGACCGGGTGGAGACTGTGTCAATTTAATAAAAGTGCTCTAGATTTAGGTAGAAATATTTACGCTTCAAATTGACCTCCAACTCCTCGGTCGTGATGATGCAAGGTTACAGCCTGCCATAGCTGACAGGGTGGAGAATGTGTCAATTTAATAATAGTGTTCTAGTTTTAGGTAGACGCATTATGTTACATATTGATCTCCAACTCCTCAGTCGTGATGATGCAAGGTTACAGCCTGCCATAACTGACCGGTTGGAGAATGTGTCAATTCAAGAGTAGTGCTCTAGTTTTAGGTAGAGGCATTTACATTTCATATTGATCTCCAACTCCTCAGTTCTGATGCTGCATGGTTACTGCCTTCCGTAACTGACGGGTTCCAGAATGTGTCAATTTAAAAATAGTGCATTAGTTTTAGCTAGAGACATTTACGTTACGTTTGATCTCCAACTCCTCAGTCGTAATGCTGCTAGGCTACTGGCTGCCATAAAGGACCAGTTGGAGAATGTATGCATTTAAAAATAGTGTTCTAGTTTTAGGTATAGGCGTTTACGTGTTTTATTGATCTCCAACTCCTGAGTCGTGACCGCTAGGACACTTAATTATTGGGTTTTGTCCGGTCCATGTCATGCTGCTACTGAAGCAATTCTCGTTGTGATGTTCCGATCGTATGCAATACGCGGTACTCGGCCTTTTAGCTTCGCATAGATTGCGGCTCACCCTCGGGCTCGCTAATACACTTGACCGTTGAGTTTTATCGAGTCCATGTCATGCTGCTGCTGAAGCAATTCTCGCCGTGACGTACTCGGCCTTTTAGCTTCGCATAGATTGCGGCTCACCCCCGGGCCTTCGGCCCTCGGGCTCGCTAAGGCACTTTCCCATTGAGATGTGTCCAGTCCATGTCATGCTGCTGCTGAAGCAATTCTCGCTGTGACGTGCTCGGCCTTTTAGCTTCGCATAGATTGCGGCTCACCCTCGGGCCTTCGGCCCTCGGGCTCGCTAAGTCACTTGGACATTGAGTTTTATAAAGTCCATATCATACTGCTGCTGAAGCAATTCTCGATGTGACGTACTCAGCCTTTTAGCTTCGCATAAATTTTTAAAATAAAATAATGTCCTTTACGTAAATTAAGCTATTTCAAGGATTTAGTGGGAACTAGCATTAGCAATTTTTATTTATTTTTTATTTACTAGTCGACTTGAGTGCCCTCCACTGCTGGGCAAAGGCCTCTCCACTTGATTTTCATGATTTTTAGGTCTTATAATTTTCTCTATTATTGTTTTACCTTGTAATTACGATTTTGAATCACAGGATTTTCGTTCATTGGTAGCTTTACCTGCCTACCTAATTTTTTTGTCGTACCAACGCCCCACGTTTTTATTTTAGTCTGATAAAAGCTTCCGATTATGACTTAATCCACTGATATAGAGACAAATAGGGCCTTTAGCATCCGACTCGAGATGCCTATTCTGTTATCCGTCTTACATGATTACTCTCCAGGAAGCAATGTATGTGGGACTAAATTTCGTATAAATTTTTATTTTCTAGTTTTTGGTACAACATTTGACTGAAATAAAACCGTTTGACTGAAATAAATTAACTTATAACTTTTTTACGTTAATTTATTTCATGTGGTGTATAATAAAGAATATTTATTATTTCTCTTTATTCATTATTAAAGGTTGTCTGGAAGAAATCGCTCATTAGCGATAAGACGGCCTGTTGTTACCTCTACCTAAATTTATCTAATTGTAAAATTTGTGCTTGTAACTGTATGAGGTGTGCAATAAAGAGTATTTATTATTATTATTATACTCTTTATTCATTTTTCTTCTTAGGATTAGGTTTTTTACAATATTTATATAACTAAAAGTAAAATATAAAAATACATCTAAAACATACAAAAATAATAAAAACATTATAAAAAACCTATCCTAGGGTGCCGCCGGCAACGGAGCAAGGCCCAGGCTGCCGGTGGTCAGGGCCGCAGAGAGAGGAACCTTCGGACTATGCGCGCCGTGTCCAGGATAACCGCCTTCTGGATCTGACCCTTGATCCAACCACAACCCCGTAGCGAAAGTCTCTCTAGGTGTTGGTCGAGATTCTTCGCTATGAGACCGTTCGCAGAAACAACTATCGGCACAATGATCGCCGAATCAACCTCCCACATGGCGGTTACCTCGTGAGCCAAGTCTAGGTACTTGCTGGACTTGTCCTTCTCGGCCTTCACGAGGTTCTCGTCACATGGGACGGTGATGTCGACGAGCATGGCCCGGCGTTGCGGTCGATCTATTACCACGATATCAGGCTTATTGGCTACAATAGTCCTGTCCGTGATAATAGATCGATCCCAATAGAGCGTGGCACGACCATTTTCGAGAACTGGCGCAGGTGTGTACTTGTAGTACGGCACTTCGTAGTCCACAAGACCGTATAGGAGAGCAAGCTGCTGGTGTATAATCCTGGCTACGAGGTTATGTCTGTGCAAGTACTCGCCGTTAGCAAGATGAGAACAACCGGAGATGATATGCCTGAGTGACTCTCCGGGACGGCGGCATGCCCGACAAATGTCGACCGTACCGTCCTTCAGGATATATTTCCGGTAGTTATTCGTCATGATAACTTCGTCCGCAATTGCACAGGCAAAACCTTCGGTTTCTCCGAAGAGGTCCCCGAATCGTAACCAGTTCACCGACGCGAGCAGGTCTACGTCGGGTCCCGTGAGGGCCCTGTAGAACCGCCCGTGTAGCTCCTTGCTCTCCCATACCGCCCTGCGATCCTCGGTGCTTAGCACCACAGGTTTGCGCCAGTTCTCGTTTGCCAAGGAGAGCGGCGTGAGACCCTTATCTACTGCCACCACATCACGATGCATCCCACACTCGTTGTTAAGGAAATAGTTCCTGAGATTGTACACCTCACGGTTGTGGAGATTTTTGGCGTTTAAAAAGCCGCGACCTCCACACTTCCGTGGGATGTACAATCTCATAACAGACGAGCGTGGGTGAAGCATACGGTGTGTGGTGAGCAATAGACGGACTCTCCGATCCAGGGCATCCAGCTCGGTCTGTGTCCACCTTAGTATGCCAAAGGAGTATGTGAGTAGGGGCATTACCCAGGCATTGAAGGCGCGCACCTTGTTGCCACCTGACAGAAGACTATTAAGTACTTTTGTCAGCCGACCGAAGAAGCGCTCCTTCAACGACTGTTTAATACCCACATCCTCAATGCCCAAAGACTGTGACATACCAAGGTATTTGTAGGTTTCTGATTCAGAGATAGATCTGAACGTCATTGTCTCAGAAAGCTGTAGATTTGTTGAATTTACTACTTTCCCCCGCTGTACATGCATAACCGCACATTTATCAACACCAAACTCCATCTTGATGGAACTACTGAACACTTCAGTGGTCTTCAGTAGTTCCAACAAGTCTTGGTTATTTGGTGCAAATAATTTGAGATCGTCCATGTACAGAAGGTGAGATATGACTTCACCCTCTCTCCGAAGCCGGCAACCTAGCCCCGAATCCTTCAGCAGATTGCTGAGCGGATTTAGAGCTAGGCAGAACCACAGGGGACTCAGACTGTCGCCTTGAAATATTCCTCGCTCGATCCTTATAAAGTCCTGCGGGCCAGGGGGGTCATCCCCGCCTCCTGGTTGACGAAGGACTGTGGTCCACTGCCTCATACACGCGCCAAGGAAGGATCTTAAAGCTGCATCAATTTTATACAGCTCTAAGATCCTCTTCAGCCATGAATGAGGCACCGAATCGTAGGCCTTCTTGTAGTCAATCCAAGCGGCCGAGAGGGCCCCCCTATTCCGCCGGACTCGTTGGCAAATGGTCATGTCTATGAGGAGGAGCTCTTTAGTACCGCGGGACCCAACCCTACATCCATTTTGAGCGGAGACCAAAATATTGTTTGAGACCATGTGCGCGTTTATTTTTGCTCTCAAAATGGATGTAAGGAGCTTGTAAAGTGTAGGCAAGCACGTGATGGGTCGGTAGTTCTTCGCTTCCGTGGTACTACCGGACTTATAGAGCAGGAAGGTTACACCAGTTGTTAACGAAGGCGGGAGGGAGCCAAGATCGAGAGCTTGTTGAAATTGCGTTGCCAGCCGCGAGTGCGAGCATCGAAACCATTTTAGCCAGAAGTTGTGCAATCCATCCGGGCCAGGACTTTTCCAGTTCTGGGCCGTACGGATTGCACAACTTACGTCATCGGGGCTGATGGTGATAGCCCCCATAGGTTCGATGGACTCGCACTCACGCTCGACAACGCGCATCCACTCGCCCTCCGTGTGTTCAACGGGCGCTGACCAGATGCTACGCCAGAAGTCAGTCATGGCAGTAGCATCCGGCAGTCGCACGTCGGACACACGGGGGTCGGTTTCCTCCCACCTTCGGTATACCTTCCTTTGGTCACTTTGGAAAAGACGATTCTGCTTGAATCGATCCACACGCTCTCTGTAGCGGCGAATACGGCTTGCCCATGCATAAACTTTCTGCTTCAGAAAGTCGATGCGCTCTGTGACGTTGGCCATGTAGTCGCGGGGCTCGGTCTCCGTCCCCGCGAACGCCTGGTGCACAAAGCGCATTACTCGGGGGCGGTTGTTGCCTCCCCTGAAGCAGATCAGCTTTGCAATGAGAGTCCTAAATGAGTTGATACGGCGCTCGATCCGCACCTGCCATGCGGGGACACCCCCGGCAGTCCTAGGTGCACGTTCAGCGTCCGGAAACTTGACTCGAGCAACACGGCACGCCGCGATGGCTCCGCAGTACATGATCGAGTGCGTATCATCTAAGTCTTTACTAGTCCGCAGGAATGGATCTAGCAAATCATTTAGGGCACTCATTAACGCTAGATTGCGTCTATTCATAGGCAAGCGTGGTAATCGTGGCCTAGAGATGTTTGAGGAGCGATACTGCGTAATTGCCTCTTCCAAAGTCCTCCTCAATTGCTCATTGGCTGTACTACTCACACTCAGATTCGCGATCTCCTCATCGACACTGGGATCAACCCGCGGCGCCCCCGATGCCAGGTAGGGTGCGGGCATCGGATCCGGCGACGTGGCGGGCGGATCCCGCGCCGAGGTGGTGGTCGCGCGAGCAGAGAGAGCCTGCAGGCGAAGCCGATCAAGTGTCGCGTCATCCAACCGCTTTAGCCGCTGAATGACGCGCACCTGATCCGATAATCGTTGCGCAGTCGTGTCAATGGTTGGTTCAAGCGCCTGAAACAGAGGAAGTATCCGGACACGATACGCGCACAGATTAGTTCCCCCCTCTGTAGCCCCATAGTAGGCGCGCATGACATTCTCGTTCATACTCTGAGACCATCTCATGCGACGCACTACACCACCGGCAGCGGGAGCTGTGGGCGGGGCGGAATGCCCCGCGAGCCCCAAGCGTGCCGGTAGCGGTGGCCGCCCGCGTCGCGCAGGTTGTTGTGGCGGCGGTGGCGGCGGCTCGCTTTCGTCACTGGATCCGTCTGTGTCGGGCGCTGTTTCGAAGTCGCCGCCCGGCGACGAAGTGGACGGAGAAGAGGACGAAGCGGGCGAGGGTGGTGGTCGTGCGTGGGTAGTATCCGCTCTTGCTTTACTCCTTGTAATCATGTTTTAAGATGTACGCGCTCGCGTGCGCGCCTTTATTATTATTATTATTATTTGTATCTCCTTTAAGAATCACGGGCCTTTATATCCCGGTCTTTTGGTAGGCTTGCGTGGGGATACAGATCCAACACGCAGAGGCCCGTTGGAGGAATTTGCTATTTTATACACCTGCTAGAACCCATTCACGGGTACATTAATAGATACCCGTGAACCGGTTCCAGCAGGCGTTGTGGCTATTGTAAATAAAATGGACAGAGTAATGGGCTATGGTATTGAAGTTTAGCTGGTCTAAGATTAGGCTATTGTAAAGAGGTCCGGAAACAATAGAATCCTTAATTAATAACGCATCAGGTGCAGACACAGCCCGCCTCAAAGCTGCTATGACCCCTGAGTCAGGAGCCTGGCTGCATGCCCTACCCTCTCCACATCTCGGTACACTCCTTGATAATGACTCCCTCAGAGTAGCAGCAGCCCTGAGACTCGGGTGCCAAGTCTGCGAGCCTCACCCCTGTATTTGCGGAGCTGCAGTAGAGGCCAACGGCCACCATGGCTTAAGCTGCCAACGCGCCGCGGGAAGATTCCCGCGACACCACGCCATCAATGACCTCATACGACGCGCCTTGGTCTCGGCCAATATACCATGTGTATTAGAACCCCAAGGCCTAAGCCGCACTGACGGCAAGAGGCCGGATGGACTCACACTGGTTCCATGGGTGAGAGGTCGCAGCCTACTCTGGGACGCAACTTGCGTCAGCACCTTTGCTCCCTCTCACCTAGTTAATACGACGCGTGCAGCAGGCGGCGCTGCTGAAGCCGCCGCCAAACTCAAGCACGCCAAGTACAGCAACCTGGAACCAGTGTATGAGTTCGTCCCGATAGCCGTAGAGACTGGTGGGCCCTGGTGTGCCGCGGCCAAAGCATTTGTTGCGGCCCTAGCCCGACGGCTAAGAGACCGCGGAGCCGATCTCCGTTCTGGAGAGTACCTGGCGCAAAGAATATCCCTAGCCATACAACGCGGTAACTCCGCCAGTATACTAGGGACCTTTGCTCCGGGCACTCACCGGAACGAGTTTAGTTTTTAATTTAGTTTATTTTTAATATATTTTTCGTTGTAATTTTATGTACTAGTTTGTTGTATCTGTAAAATAAGCTAGATTTAGGATCGAATCAATGCATTGACAGGTAGAAGAACTAATTCTAGTAATGAGAAAATATTTATCTATGGATGATCAGATATTTAGATTTGTTCCGCCTTTACGCAAAAACGGTTGAATGGATTTGGATGAATTTTTGCACTCAAGTATATAACTTGAAAAGGGACATACTTAAAGATACTTTTTATCTTGGAATTCACTCTCTGAGGAGGTGAAATAAGGGAACTACGCGAGAGGGACTGGATAAGAGAGTTTGGCAATTTGGCAGCCGCAGATGACGAGTAGTTGTAATACAGTATGGTTTTTGGATTGGGCAGATTAGGTAGTAAATTAGACATATATCTGTTGTATTGGGCAGATGGGTAAGGATTAGTGACCTCGCGCTATTTGTAAAACCTTAATAATACGGTTTATGCGAGAATGAAGGTAAGGCTTACCAGATTTCTGCTCAGAAGCAGCGCTCTTGTTGTCTGAAGAGTTCTTTTTAGATATTATCGTAGTTCCATCACCACTGGTCTTCTTGGTGTAGCTGGAATCTGTAAAATAAGCTAGATTTAGGTCCAATGCCTTGACGGGTAGAAGAACTGTTATTCTACTAATGCGATAATATTTATGTTTAGATGATCAGATATTTAGATATGTTCCGCCTTTACGCAAAAACGGCTGAACGGATTTGGATGAATTTTTGCACACAAGTCTATAACTTGAAAAGAGATATAAAGATACTTTTTATCTTGGAATTCACTCTCTGAGGAGGTGAAATAAGGGAACTACGCAAGAGGGACTGCACAAGAGAGTTTGGCAATTTGGCAGCCGCAGATGACGAGCAGTTTGCCAAGTGTCGCAAATACAGTATGGTTTTTTGGATTGGGCAGATTAGTTAGTGAATTATCTGTTGTATTGAACGGATTGGGTAAGGATTAGGTACGTATAGTGACCTCGCGTTATTTGTAAAACCTTAATAATACGGTTTATGCGAGAATAAAGGGGTGCGTAACATAATGAATACGCACTTTTGGTATAATTTCAGTTTACAAACGTTCAAAAAGTATACTAACATTAGGTATAATGTATTAAATGTCTATTTTCAATTAGTATAATTCAAAAATAATATAACGTACATCATACATACCGTTGTTTAGTCTAACGTACATATAGACGAATTCCGTTTTGCATAATAATAGTTACGTATAACAGTTAAAATATCGACTAACATCTGAAATAACAATCTAGGTTAGGTTAGGTTAGAACAGCGACCCCCACAAAAAGAAAACTGTTACCAGAAAAGTGGATTAGGTTAGGTTAGAACTGTGACCCCCACAAAAAGGAAACTGCTACCAGGACAGTAGGTTAGGTTAGGTTAGAACTGCGACCCCCGCAAAAAGAAAACTGCTACCAGGAAAGTAGGTTAGGTTAGAACTGCGACCCCCCACAAAAAGAAAACTGCTACCAGGAAAGTGGGTTAGGTTAGGTTAGAACTGTGACCCCCACAAAAAGAAAACTGCTACCAGGAAAGTAGGTTAGGTTAGAACTGCGACCCCCACAAAAAGAAAACTGCTGCCAGGAAAGTAGGTTAGGTTAGGTTGCAACTGTGACCCCCCCACAAAAAATACTACCCAGAAAGTAGGTTAGGTTAGGTTAGAACTGCATCCCCCTACAAAAAGAAAACTGCTACCAGGAAAGTAGGTTAGGTTATAGGGAAATAATTTCGCAATAAATATCAGTTACAAGAGTCATTGCCAATTAAAAGTGGTAGGCGTTTATAATTTATGTATGATATCTGTTTTGAACATTAGATTATTTCAACGTTATACTACATTATCATTATCGTAAACGATATTATTTGTGAAGTTCATTATACATTAGTCAATTATATATTTTGTTATTATTCAATTTGTACATTATACTTCATGCACGTTATACAAATTGAAATTATATAAATTGAATTTATATGTTGCTATCAATATAGCATAAATTCGTATACGTTCTATTACTTACCCAGAATAAAGGTAAGGCTTACCAGATTTCTGCTCAGAAGCAGCGCTCTTGTTGTCTGAAGAGTTCTTTTCATATATGATCGTAGTTCCATCACCTTTGGTCTTCTTGATGTAGCTCGAATCTGTAAAATAAGATAGATTTAGGATCGAATCAATGCATTGACAGAGAAGAACTATTATTCTAGTAATGAGAAAATTTTAATGTTTGGATGATCAGATATTTAGATTTGTTCAGGCTTTATGCAAAAATGGTTGAACGGATTTGGAGGAATTTTTGCACACAAGTCTATAACTTGAAAAGAGATATAAAGATGCTTTTTATCTTGGAATTCACTCTCTGAGAAGGTGAAATAAGGGAACTACGCGAGAGGGACCGGACAAGAGAGTTTGGCAGTTTGGAAGTCGCCGATGACGAGCAGTTTTCCAAGTGTCGCAAATACAGTATGCTTTTTTGGATTGGGCAGATTAGGTAGTAAATTAGACATCTATCTGTTGTATTGGGCAGATGGGTAAGGATTAGTGACCTCGCGCTATTTGTAAAACCTTAATGTATGTACCTATGTATGTATCACTTTATTGCACATAAACAAGTAGGTATAACATAATACAACAGTAACATATATAAAAGATATGCACAAAGGCGAGCTTATCCCTGATAGGTATCTCTTCCAGCCAACCCATGAGAAAATGAGAAAGGATTAAATACAAATGGTGAAAGGCAAACTATGCACAAAAGTTACAAATAAAAAGTTCCAAAACACATAAAGCTGCAGGTAAACACTAATAAATATATAGGTACATTCGTGTACCATACAAATACTTCAACTACGCTTAAACTACATACATAATAATATAATAAACATTACTATAGACATATAATATCAGACGTTAATAATACGGTTTATGCGAGCGTGAAGGTAAGGCTTACCAGATTTCTGCTCAGAAGCAGCGCTCTTGTTATCTGAAGAGTTCTTTTCAGATATGATCGTAGTTCTATCACCTTTGGTCTTCTTGATGTAGCTGGAATCTGTAAAATAAGCTAGATAAGGATCGAAGTAATGCCTTGACGGGTAGAAGAACTGTTATTCTACTAATGAGAAAATGTTTAGGTTTAGATGATCGGATATTTAGATTTGTTCAGCCTTTACGCAAAAACGGCTGAACAAATTAGGTTGAATTTTGGTACAAAAGTGTATAACTTGAAAAGGGACATTCATATAATTTTTTTTTGGAATTCATTCTCTGGGGAGGTGAAATGAGGGTACTACGCGAGTGGGACTGGGCAAGAGTTAGGCAATTTGGCAGACGAAATCTCAGGCGGATGTTAGTATGTTATAAGAGTAAGGCTTACCTGATTTCTGTTCAGCACTAGCGCTCTTCTTGTCCGAGGAGCTAGTTTCAGAATTGATTGAAGTTCCATCGCTATCTATTTGCTGGCGAATGCTGGACTCTGTAAAATAATAAATATTTGGAGACGATCTTTTAGAGACAACGCCTTGCCTTGACGGCTAAGGGTTCATCCAGATATCACATGATCATATTTTGCCCCCTTTTTGACCCCTCCGAATAGTGATTTTATTGGTGATATTATTACTATACCCTCTCTCCCTTTCCAGTACCACGTGTCTATACTGTACTGTTGCGTTTTGCGAAGCTACGAGTATTTTGTATAATAAACATGGTGGGACAGACGCAGATGACGAGCAGTTTGCCCAGTGTCGCAAATACAGTATGCTTTCTTGGATTGGGCAGATTAGGTAGAAAATTAGACATCTATCTGTTGTATTGGGCAGATTGAGTAAGGATTGTCTGAAAATCCTTTTTGATCCCTCCCATTTTGTTTTACAGGATCACGTGTAAATACTGTACTTTTGCGTTTTGCGAAGCTAGTTTGGGAATGAAAGATTTAGTTGTCTGGGTTGAGGAGATTATATTATGGATAGATGGTATATTTTTTACCCGAATGAAGTGAAGAAGAGTTTTATTAACCGTGATCGCCGTGATTCGTGCTTTGTCTCTTTTTGCTGGTAGATTTTATTAAAAGTATCATAGAAACCACAGACCAGCAATGCAATGGGCCAGAAACAAGCTAAATTCTCTTTTGTTTATGGCAGGAACTAGGAATGTTTTAATTTGCTTGATAGCCTGTCGAGCTACTCGTACTGTCAAGAAATTCATCTTGGGATTTCGCGTCAAGTTTTACTTCTGCATGCAAACCCATTGGGTCTATTCTCCTTTGTCTGGATATTTACCGTCCGAGGATTCCTGCTGTACCGCTTTTGCTGACTTGGAGCTCTTCTTGCTGACAGTAGAACCTCCTTTGCTGCTTTTTTCATACGATGAGGACTCTAAAAACAATCGTGACACTAAATTGAATTAATCATCTTAGTAGTAAAATTATTACTTGTTCAACACAAGAGTAGCACAACAGAACAAAATGACACATAAGTTCGAACTTATTCCTTGACGGGATCTCTTTTAGTTAAGGCGACGATATATGCAAACACGTCAAATCGAGGTGTTTTCGTGCAAGGTTTTTGAAGAAAACAAACCACGTTGGAGCATGTATGTTACATTTTCTGTAGGGGCATATAGTTGGGTTCGGTCTACCGATACGTGCTTGGTCTTGTATAACATAATTAGGTATATATATCATCGTTATGAAACTGGTTTGGAGAAAACTTGTCGCAAGTTTTATTTCGGTCAGAAATAATTCTATGTTGCGAAATTAAACATAATTACTTCTTAGCACATTACTAATGTTCTACCGATAACTATAGTCGTATTAAACGCTTAATAAAGGTTGTAGACGCAAAACCTTGTAGAGCCTGTAATAATCAGAACTATGCAATTGCTGCAATAAAACTTATAGGCGTTTATTCTATTGCAGCCAGAGACATGTTTCATGTGTCAAATTTGAGTAATATGATTAGTAATTTTGAGTGCGGAAATTCGTTCCACATAGCTTAGGTTATAGTGCGCTCGCTTACTAAGTAGATATGTCCGAGTTCAAATCTAGGCTGATGTTAACTTTTTTGTTTATTTTTTTATCTCATTTCTCATTTATATTTTCAATCCTGATCCTAAGCGATTTATAGGTATTTTTGGACAAAAAAAGTCAAATCATACTATAGTCAAGTTAGTACTTAGTTTAATCTTTTTATTTTGACTTTTTTACCCAATATATTTAAACTACCAACTTATTAAAGAGACTAATTCATTATTCTATTTTTACAGTGGGTATGGGTACTTTTTACCATAGACGGCTTCGTCCATGTTTTTACCATAATTTATATTACAAGAGTGCGTTTGTTCGAGCAGTTTCCATCCGAGGCGACGTTGCCAGCTTACTCTCATTTGCTCATTTCGCTTCTTGCTTTGCGCTTTTGCAAGCTAGATCTATATTATGATATGAATGACGGATACATTGAATACAATCAAATGCGCTTGAAGTTGAAACACATTCGTGCATTTGTCAGTGATTTGTCCACATCATCGTGTTAGGTTGTATATCTCTCTCTTTACTATGGAATAAGAAAGAAACAATCGGCTCGGCTGTCCCGGCACTCTGCGATGTCTGGTCGCGCCATTAGGTTTATATGGTTTATTGCATGTTCGTTTTCGTACGATTTAAAAGATATGGTGAATTATTAATATTATTATTAGGTAGGTAAGTAGATATGGTATTAATTTAATCGTATAAGTATATATACCAATATAATTTATCACAATCCCTAAAATGAAAAAAACAATAAGTAAGGTACGATGGGGTAAGACCGGACCATTTTTGAACTAGTTGGTCAGCTTTCAGGGCTGACTTTTATGCTTTACCTTTGTAAAAATTTCTCGAAATATTAATCCTTGTTTCAAATCAGTATGAAGTGTACCTAAGCTGTTTTTCCTGTATAAATTTTCAAAATCTACTCCTTCTACTTAAGATTGGACTATTGAATAAAATGTACTCTTAGTAAGTTTTTAGGTGCTAGTTTTCTTCCACTTATCGATTTTGCCAGCTTTGTAATGCAATAATAAATTTTGAAGTGCCCTTACTTATCGTTCTAGAGCTTATATGGTCTTGTTTAGATTAATATTATACGAGAATAAATCATACTCGAAAGGTTTTTTTATAATAAAACATTTTTTGTAAAAGTGGAGTATGTGTCAGTTTTCCGTCCATACTTATTGATATATTGATATTCAAGTTTTTGAAATAAAAGCTTATAATTAAAATATCAATTAAAGAATAAATAATTATTATCAATGGCAAATTTGACCTCAAAAAGTTTTTTCCATGTAGACGGAGAGCTGGCCACGTCAGATATGACACAATAGTCAGGTTTTATTGCTCTCATTATTGTGTCATATCTGACGTGGCCAGCTCTTAGTCCAATAAATTTGTAGCAGTTTAATCAGGTGGACGGCAACCCGGACGGGAAACTAGCATAACCACCCTATGCGCGGTTTCAAATAATAGATATAATTATAAACCGCCTTTATTATGTTAATTCATAATAATTCAAAAACGAGTGAGTTAAAAATATTGAGAGTGGAAAGACAAGATGTTTCAAACCTTTGAAGCAAGATGTTTCAAAATTTAAAAATTTTAAAAAACGCTTTTGGCTATAATTCTTTTTTTTTTCCCAGCCTACTTGAAGAGATATAATACGTATCCATACTAATATTATAGTGTGTCTGTCTGTTAACTCTTCACGCTTAAACCGCTCAACTGATTTAGATGAAATTTGGTATGTATAAGGGGATGAAAACGGAATGGAAGTTTATACAGAATTGTTGCTCCCTGTTGACTTGAAATAGCATACGTGCTAGTTTTATATTTGCTCTTAGATTTTACTAACTAGTAACTTTTATTTTGCGTTTTATTATGTAATTCCATATGGCTCATGTTAATTTCGCGCAGACGAAGTCGCGGGTAAAAGCTAGTATTTTAATATTGTAATGGATTTTGATATGATAAAACTTTTGAAATAGATGGCAATTAACCAAAACTAACCCAAAAATGTACCCAAAAAACCGTGACGACCCTATACACGACACGATACAACTAATCCATACTAATATTATAAATGGGAAAGTGTATGTGTGTGTTTGTTTCTTTGTTTGTCCGTCTTTCACGGCAAAACGGGGCGACGAATTGAAGTGATTTTTTAAATGGAGATAGTTGAAGGGATGGAGAGTGACATAGGCTACTTTTTGTCTCTTTTTAACCCCCCACTTCCCTAAAATGGGGGGTGAAAGTTTGTATGGTTTGTTACCCCGAATTTAACGCGAGCGAAGCCGCGGGCAAAAGCTTTTATATGTTATTAACTTACTTGTGCTGACTTTTCGTGTTTTTAAATCTTTTGTGTAATTTCAATTTATAATTCTTATGTGAGACGACAAACGCTTTTTGTCAATATTTTTAGTAAAAAACACTTATGGTATATAAATGAAAATGGTTAAAACATGTTAAAAAATTTATCTTAAACTTTAGGTTGAATTAAGTTATTTGCTTTTTAGCTATGGTTTTCTGTAAGGTACTTCCCCAGTCGAGCTCTGAGCCAGGTCCAGATTTGAGCGTGATAACATTCGCTGAACTGTGCCTTACCACAGTTAGCGAGATAACATTCGGAGTGCCCATACCTCCCTTTTGGACATAACATACCCGTGTCTAAACCTGTTCCTAGTAACCAACTAGGTACCAATTTAAAAAATGTTCACAGCAACAATTAATTGGATCCAGTCTTAAATGCCACGCAAAAACAAATCAAACCATTTTTTGTGACAAACAATTGAATTTATAGAACGAAACTTTTTTGTCTATAAAGATCACATGTATGCGCGACTTCGGCAGCAGATAGCATACATCCTCCATACTACCCTCTTGAACCTGATGTTTATTCAGTGTTGGGCGTAATTTATTAGATGGTACCTACTTTTGTAATGAATTAAATTGCTAATTAAATTACATGAAAATCAATTATATTAAGTAATTGAAATTGCTTGTAATTGAGATTACATGTCAGTAGTATTCCCGATTACATATAATTTGTAATTGCAATTACTTTTATCTTAACTACTTTTACTTGTAACTTCGATAATTTGAAATAATATACAAGTTCAATTTCTTTTTGGGTCAGTGGGGGCAGCTACCAGATCCCTCGCTGCAACGCGAAAATGGTCTTAGAAGACCTTCCCTCAATTTCAAATTAATCAATCTTCATTAATTTGAAATTGAGGGAAGGTCTTCTACGGATTTTGGAAAAAAACATACAGGATGCGAGATGAGGTCACATTTGGTAAACTTCTTTTTGATGCCAATCGATCCCATTCTTGTATGGGATCAAAAATAATTTGCGGCTAGAAAAGCCACAAATTGAGAAAAACTTTTCCCATACTTTATGAAAATTGTTTTTTTTTTATTTTTCACATGCTGCTTTTTTATGCCAATCGATTCCATTCCTATCGTTTCTAATAGTTTCCTATTATTAGGTATTGTACTAAAAAGCCACAAATTAAATATTTTCCATACATTTACTATAAATAATAAATAAATATTATACGACAATCTTACACAAATCGACCTAGGCCCACAGTAAGCTCAATAAGGCTTGTGTTATGGGTACTAGACGACGATATATATAATAGATAAATATGGATAAATACTCTTCGTAAAGTATACTGCTTCGTAGGCAGGGTCACTACCGACAGGGCTAGGAGATCGTCAAATAAAGAATAAGTGATTTTTAGGGTTCCGTAGCCAAATGGCAAAAAACGGAACCCTTATGGATTCGTCACGTCTGTCTGTATGTCTGCCCGTCCGTATGCCACAGCCATTTTACTCGGAAACTATACGACGTATCTGAATAAAATTTACACATAAGGTGTATTCTGTATGCCGCTACTTAGTTATGTATTTAAATAAAAAATAAAAAATAAATTAAGGGGGGGCGCTCCATACATGTATCTAAATTTCAAAAAAATTGTTTTTACCATAATATCAACATGTGATACATCAATCGATAGGTCTTTAAAAATAATATTGAAGTTTTTTTGATCATTTTGTGATTAAGTAAATATTTTTTGATATAATCGCTTCGAAAGTCAGAAAAATGTTGTAGCCCCCCCTGTAACTTTTGAACCGTAAGTCCAAAAAATATGAAAAAATTTGAGAAGATGCGCCTTATTATATACTTGCTACGAAAATTGTTTTGAACATTATCGGTTGAGCCATTTTTGAGCCATTTCCAAAAAACTTCTTCCATAGGCATCAGATACGACCTTTTGCTATTAGTTTGGTTCTTATTCCATTGAAGGTACGGAACCCTCCTATGCGTGGTCCGACACGCACTTGGCCGGTTTTTTAAACTTTTCACTTAAACAACAGTCGTTTTTATTAAGCATACCTACCGGAAGAAACATTTAAGTAAAATGTTAATGTACCTGAAAAAAGCGGCATCGCCATTATATCAAAATGCAACTAGGTACAGGTACACAATAGTGTTGGAGGATGTGTGGTTTGTATTTGCAACTAAAGGATAATTTTCCAGATAGGTAATTGAATTATCCGATGTTCTCCCGATGCGGTCTTATCCCAACGCACTTTACCGTCCTCATTGAAAGCGATTTTGACCATCTCTAATTTCGTTATAGATACTAAAAACCTGGATTTTTCAGAGCAGAAGAGGACATAAAACAAATTAGTTACAAATAATATTATCTTCAGTTAAGTACATTTTATTTGAACTTTTATTTTGAAAGACTTGACACGTACTTGACACATAGAAATATAACCGCCATGATGAATGCTTATTTTGGATATTTAGAATAAAACATTATAATTGTGCGATTATGATACTGTAGGTAATGGCGTGCGTTGGTCAAGTAGTTTTATATTATAGGTAACTTTAATTATTTCGTCATTGATTACCTACATACAATAGTAACTTTAATTAAGTAAGTACACATAAAATGGAATCATTATCAAAGCGCCATCTTACTGTAAAAGACCGCGATTGCTTGACTATTTATTATTGTCATTGTCATAGTTCATCTCAAGTATACTAGATGACAGAAGCGGAAGCTGCGATTATAAAAACGCAAAATGCAGTCGTCAACCGCGATACCCGTCACCTTAATCTATTTGTTGTTGATTCAAATCGCACAAGTTATATTTCTACCACTTTCCGGTGTCTGATTGAGCTGATTAACTAATAACATATTTTGTGGTTATTTTGTTGACGTTCAAAAAAACCTAGGTATTATTAAATAATGTAATCTTTATTGCACAAGAGAAAACATATCGTAAAAAAGGCGGACTTAATGTCATGGCAATTCTGTACAAATGTGGTGTATTATTACGTTGCTGATCTGATGATGCAGTCGGGAGGAGACCTTAAGAACTCCTTGAAGAAACAACACAACTACATCGAGTTACAGCTCATTGGAAAGATGTCGAGAAGAACTCGATAGACATGTAAAAAAATGCCCAGTCAGCATCAGACTAGCTAAAAGTTTGTTTACTATCGAAGTTGTTTAAAGATCTATAAATTAGTTAATAATTTTATTTTAACAGTAAACTGTGACGCTGTGGCATATGATGAACGGAATAATCGATGTTTCAGCAGAAACATCGATTACTTCGTTCATCATATGCGCACAATACTTGCTATGCCTTAAAACCCATAACTATTTCTTAAAGAGAGGTACTGCGAATTTCATCTCGTTGTGTGGTAGGGCACAGCACAGCGAATGCCATCTCGCTCAAATCTGGAGCAGAGCCCGACTGGGGAAGTATCTCCACCTTACAGAAAACCACAGCCAAATAGCACTGGACCCTACTCATAGTGTTGTGTTCCTGCTGGTGAGTAAGGTTGCCAAAGAGCTCAATGAGGAGCCAGTGTGTTGACGATGAGGGACCTTGTTCCTTTAGCCGTCAACACAGTGAATCCTCCCTGTAAAGGGTCGGCAACGCGCATGTGGCACCTCTGCAGGCGGGCCGTATGCTTGTTTGCCACCGTCGTAGTATAAAAAAACTATTAATTACCTTGGGCGCTCTTCTCAGAGCTGCTACTGGACTTTTTCGATGAGCTTTTGATTGAAGAAGATTGGTCTCCATCGCGCAAGCTCTCTAAACTCGAGATGGCTGTAAGCACCAAACATTAAACTTGTTATATAAACATTACTAAAACAATTATCTAAAACATTACAATTGGTAGCTTCTTCGACCAACGCTTAAGTATTGCGAATATTGCGATCCAGCGAGGGAATGCAGCCAGCATCATCGGTACCGTGGCCCAGGGCCAACTTCAGATCTAGATTTTTTAGTTTTATATTTTAATTTAGCATAATATTGAGCGTGCGATAAGGCTGGGTTGGATTTGATTTAAATCGTTCCATAATCTTTAGGTATATTTGAAATTAATTACGTTTGTAAATGTAGTTTCTTAGATTCTTAAACCACATTTTTTAACATTGACTGAAACGGCACATCGTTTTAGTGACACTTTAGAAAATAGCAAACTGTCCTGATTCAGAAATTTCTTTTCTTGAATTCTGGATTTCTACTCGTAACTGGACGTTCCTATTTTGACACTTTTCAGACAGTTCCACTCTTAATGAGTGTGTTAAGACTGTTAAGTAATTACTTGACGTTTGGGAAAGCATTTGATATAGTGTGTTAAAAAGATTAGGTTTTATTTGTATTTTGGTCACTAAAAGACCTATCTCTAAATAGCGAAACATATTGTATGCCAGTACGTAGACAAACACAAAGCTCTTGAAAATAGCATAATTAGTATATATAACAAAAAACACAATAGATTTTACTCAAATTCAGAAGACGAGTAGGACGATTCTTCGGCTTCTTCGCTCGATGAACTTGAGGATAATGATGATTCTGACATTGCTGATGGGGCAGAATGGTTTCAATAATGATTGAACACTTTTTTCATCAAGAATTATATTTACGGTACCAAGGTGAAAACCAAAGAATACGATGGTCTTAGCGTTTTCGCCGAAGTCTTAAATGCAACCAAAAAGATAACCAGAACTCAGGAATGAATTTTACTTAGCGACCTCTATTTCTTTAAAAAGAGTTTGAATTTATTTTATTCTACATTTTGGCTAAAGAATTTCGTTTGGCTATAAAAAATCAGTCGATTATTAAGTTTTTTAAATATATCATCGAAATCAAAATATGAATGTGGTTGCATTTTGGATATTAGAGTACTAAATTATTATTGCTCGTCTCCTTGCCACTGCGGAGTGGGAGTCGGGTCTGTGGCTACAGACTCTACCTTCACCATGTATGTATAGGCACGCTTCTAGATAACTGTACCTTTAGACTGGCGACTAGTTTGCGGATAGGGGCAGCAACAAACGCTCCACATCGATGCCAATGTGGTACGATGGTGGATAGCCTCGGTCACCATGGCCTCTCCTGCGTCAGAAGCTCTGGGCGTATACCTCGTTACGCGAGCATAAATGATGTCATCCGAAGGGCCCTTGTCAGCGTCAAAGTTCCGGCCATCTTAGAACCCGTTGGTTTGGCAAGGGACGACGGCAAGAGGCCCGACGGTATGACGCTGGTGCCTTGGAGGATGGGACGGCCTCTGGTATGGGACACTACATGTGTAGATACTCTAGCCCCGTCCAATCTTTCAGGTACCAGCAAAAATGCTGTCAATGCCGCATCCGCAGCAGAAGACCTCATACGCTGCAAATACGCCACCCTCGGCAGTGGCTACATATTTGAGGCGTTTGGGGTCGAAACGTTGGGGCCATGGGGGCCGAGCGCGCGCCGCATCTACAAAGATTTAGCGGCGCGTTTATTTATCAAAGGACGCAGCAGATCTATGATCCATTCATTTTGTGAGGCACTTTGACTTGGTCGAAATCACTCAATTCACGTTTAATAGATGGCACTACTAACGGAATCGGTGGATCCACAAAATGGATGGAATTGATATCCGTTGCGACAGTGACATCATCTAATAATAGCCTGAATTTTGTAGTCCTCTTAATTCGTTCATGGTGTCATGTAAAATGTGATAAAAACAATTTGTCACGTGACGAAATATGTTGTTGTTGATTGGCGATAAAAAATATGAAAATTTTGGTGCGGTGATAATGTCACTAGTGAATGTAGGAAGTGTGTGTATGCAACTTACTTTATGTTGAACGCTGAATGTGTGTAGCTGTAGAAACTTACTTTATGTTGTGGTTGTGGCTGAATGTGGGTAGTTGTAGTACTTGAAGAGTATGTACCTATATCGTTGGTCCTTTTTTCTCGCACTTTAAGACCCATCCATGTGTAAGATTTTATTAAGAATTTGATGGTCTGAATGTGTATGATTCATAATAAATTTATATGGATCTCTATGGTCACTGACAGATTTTCTTGAATAGATAAAATACATTTTAAACCCAATTGTTCATCTAAAAAGTACAAAGGGCGGACTTAGTGCCTCGATGCATTCTCTGCCAGCTACTCACACTTCACAGGCCCACAGGGCCAAAGAGAAACTTGTACCAAAGGATACATTCAAGCCCTTGTCCCCCTTTTTTCTTCAGGTCAATACCATTTGAAAAACATATTCTCCATTGTAAGGTTCTATAACTACTCAGAACATAAAATTCTTAATAAAATTCCTGTATAATGCGCCTTATACGTACCTACATACAACGCTGTAATGGTATCCTGTCGTCATAGATTTTTTTGTTAAAGGGGTAGGTTAGTAAATCCTTTGTCTACTTACGCGAGTCATCGCTTGACAAGTCGAGATATTCCTGTGGTGCAGCTTTCGCACTTAGAATCTGTAAAATATTTTTTTATAGGTTACTGTTTATAGGCAGCACAGCTTCTTCTTAAACATATTGACAAGCAAGATTGAAGAGACAAGAGACAGTGGAAAGCCAAGAAATACGTATCTCGCCAAGTAAAGAATACGCGCCTCAATCATGTGAGGGAATCAAAAGACTGGCTCACAAAAGAGAGGATTGTCGATTACGCCGATAAGAGTGATGATGATGTTTAACTGAGGCGGTTATATTTTAACATAATACTAATCAACTTCACACACTGTAATTGGCAATGGAAATTTTTAAATGTTGTAAGGGACAAATGCCTATTGCCTACGGGCTACAATTCAGGAGAAGCAAAAAACAAAAATATAGTGTCGACATCGCCTTTAAAAAGCGTGCACTACATTAAAACATGTTTTATATTGGTATTAATTCTGAAACAAGGCAAATTCCAGAAATGTTTATAGGACATTTTAGTCTGCGAATATGATCTGGAATACACTGTCAAAATCTTTTGGGTTCCTCGTGAGAACATTGCATATACCAGGTTTACTTGAATATATTTTTTACGATATCCGAATGTTAGGATCTCTTTAACTATTAGGCCAGGCAATAAAGGGGTTGACCTCGCATTAACTCCTCAGTCCAAAAAAACTTTACAGCATGATAAAGTGTCAGGAGTAGATGGTATATATATATTTTTCCAAAAAAAAACTATTGTCCTTCTTAGGTTTTTTTATCTAAACTCTTATATCGTCTATATTTACGTTTGAAAAAATGCTCAGTCTAATTTTATTGCACTAAAAATATTAACTTGATGTATGTAACCAATGTTAAAAATATCAAAAAAAACCCATAACTGAACATATTTTTTTTATAAAAAATATTTTTTTTGTGTAACTCACATCGGAAATTTGCTCCGTCTTTTTTTTACTGAAGTGACATTAAATGTATGTATTCTACGTATGACAAAAAAAAATCCAAAAATTTCATCATCAAAATTTTCAGTATAAAAATTTGCTTATTATTCGCAGTAGAATATTGCTCCGTCAATATATTTTTTTAATTATATTTCCTTTAAGAGTTTTCTTGCGACTGTACAAAAATCCAAAAAAATATCCTGCGTATTAAAAAGTTAAATCATGTCACAAATAAAGATACCTAATATTTCACTCGTTAGTGGAATGCGCACGTGCAGGACGCGGGACGCGGGAGCGGGGATGCGAGGGGCCATGCGCAGCGTTCTCGTTTTCTTCTTTAGTAAACTCAAAGAAAAGTTTACTTTTATGGTTTTGCACGTTACTAAAATATACATTAACACTACATTAATACCCCCATACTGTTAGTAATTTTATCTTAATTGATATAATTTGTAGTGGTGCTAAACGCCTAGTCACAATGTTAATAAAAAAGTACGCCAGTTGTAATATATTTGACACATTTTTAAAATGCATGCGTGTTGTGTAGATGTGTCATATGACACTCCGTTATCAGTGGTGAAAATTTAATGATGTCGAATCATAGGGTTGCCACACAATATTTTATTTCGAGTACAACATGTGACACATTAACAAAAAACATAATTTTCAATTATGTCACCGCTCCATGACAAAAAGGTTACATTCGTTGAGATGGTATTTTCATTAGGTAACATTTTCCGTAACTCTGATGTCTGGTTATCGCTTGTGCAATACAATTCATTTTTTGGCCATCTTTTTCCACTTGTCATAATTGTTTTAAATACTGTGACCATTTCATCCTAGGAACCGTCATATATATACGATTTAACACGTTTTAACATGAATCTTAGTCATCTTACTTTAAAATGTATATGCATTTGCACAATTGTATCATGTTACTGAAAAAAAAAAAAAATTATCAGAAAACTATAATCTAATAGGTACGCTTACCTGTCTTACCTAATTACTACAGTTATACTAAATTTAGTAACCATTCCGCGTCGCTGAGACTGAGAATCTGAGAAAATTTAGCAAGATTATTCAGAAAATCCATACTTTTACTGAATAAACAATTTAGTGATTAATATGACATCAATCATAATTGCCGAAAGAAATACAATTAAGTAACTATTATGGAGTTTAGATACCAAATTAAACCTCGTTAAAGTCCTTTGCCTTAATATACAGGGTGGAAAGATAAATCGGGCCCTGGAGGAAAACTACCTTAAAACGTTGAGATAGCTCAATTCACTGAAAGAAAACATTCTTTAATTTCTTTAAAGGGACATAACTGCATTCACAAATTTTTGGAAAAGAGTACAGTTTTCCAAAAAAGTATTTATTTTGTGATTTTTGCCATAAATAATTTTTATGACAATTGATGCCAATCGATCCTGTTTCCAACGAGGATAAATACTTCTAAATACCAACCAAGTTTACGGCACAAGAGAACACATAAATAATAACAATAATATTTTTCATACAATTAGTATGGAATAAAGTGAAAATTAAGAAAAAAACTGTGAATGCAGTTTTAGTTTTTAGGAAAAATAAAAGAATGTTGCCTTTGAGCGAATTGAGCTATCTCAAGGTTTTAAGGTAGTTTCCCTCCAGGGTCCGACTTATCTTTCCATCATGTGTAAATAAAATAAGTATATAGCTTACATAAAAATATACATACGTCATGTTAAGAATATTAAAATGTGCTATGCCAACCCTAGCATTTTCATTAAATTTCACCACTGAAAACGGGGTCTAGTCATATGGAACAAATAAAACTATTTTGTAAATTTTGGAAATTGTGATTTTCTTTAAATCACATTTTATGCGTCATTTATAAGTACAATTTGGGTAAAATAAAAAGTTTAAGTCATCTGGCAAATGCGCTGTTTCGCATATGTCTTGATATACCCGTTATGAAGAAATCTATGGTTATCGCTCTAGCGGGGAGGCGGGGGCGACGACAAAAGTCGCGCGTACCAGATCTGTGGGCACGGCAGTTCCCCTGCCAAGTCGAGCAAAACAAAGGCACGGCCGAACCATCCTTTTTCCGAAGCCATTCAGGCCATTTTCGACCCCCCTCTAATTCTGTTATCGATAAAGCTAGAAGGCTGAAATTTCTGTGACAAAGAGGCCATAACACAAGGAAGATCCCAATATCATTGAATTTCACTATATACTTTAAGAACTATTGCAAGTCAAAATTCCTTAATTTTGTCTCTGACTCACTGATTACGATCATCGTATATCTAAAATACTTCTAGCAGTCCCACAAGCTCCAAATTTTGAACACTTCTAACTTCTAGGGTTAACTCTTTATTGAGAACAAAACAAACAAAGGACAAACAACAATATTCATATATAAAAATTACACTAATACTAACTACCTAGCCCAGCCTACGGTGCTTAAACTATATGTACAAATGTCCCCTATGTCACTGCTATTTGGCAAGGTGCCCATAAGACTGGCTGCGTTACCTCGCTGAATGGCAATGCCAATGCGCTGAGCGAGGAACGAGCCAGCCCTTTGGTCACGGGTGGAGCGAATGAGCATATAGGACAGCTTTTTGAATAGATTAAGAGCCTCTGGCCCCCATGGCCCTAATGTCTCCACGGCAAACGCCGCAAATACGTATCTCTCGCCTAGAGTTGCGTATTTGCGGCGCTTTGCGGCTTCGGCGGCCGCGGCTGCACTGCCAGCTTTTAACGATGTCGTATTGAGGTGGGAAGGTGCTAAGGTATCCACGCATGTTGCGTCCCAGATTAAAGGCCTTCCCCGAAGCCACGGCACAAGAGTCAACCCGTCGGGCCTTTTGCCATCGTCACGCGCCAGGCCGTTAGGTTCCAGTGTGGCTGGCACGTTGACGCTGACTAGAGCCCGACGGATAATGTTAACTCTTAGACTATAAAGCCACTGAAAATTAAAACATACCGCAATATCCCGGGTTCTCTAGTTTTACAAACCGCACAGTTAACATTGTAATCCCATATAAATATATGCAGAACCAAAGTGATTTTTTCTGTTTCTTTTTATTATAAAAATATAAACATCTAATATTCAAAAGATCACAATGACATGTTGTTAGTAAACTCCGGCACACCGGCTTGGTTTTACATTAGACCTCATTACTTTTTGAAGTAGGAGAACTGCGTTGCGAGGCTGGCATTATTGTGCATGTAATTTTTTTGATGGGATACAATTTATTGCTTTAGAAATTTACATGTACTCTCTTCTCTCTAGTGATTACTTGCCGAGTACTACCCAGCTAGGTAGATGTGTACCAGGCCAGTAATTTGTCCTAAGGGTGTGCCCTTAGGACAAATTACTGGCCTAGTGGCTTAGTGTCACAACACTAAAATGCTCAAACTTGGTTGAGGCATATAGCATGCGTACCTTGAGACCAGTAGGGCGTTCCTCAAAAAGTCCTCGGCAATACGCCGAGGGTCATGTTTCTGCGTTGAACAAACGTTAGCGGCATCTATATAACTCGATCAATGTACCATCTGTTGGTAGGGGGCGGGACTAGTGTCGAAACGTAGTTGTATCGGTGCATGCGGCTGCATTGTGTGCATTATGACACTACAAGCGTCATCTGTTGGCGAGTAGTGGTGATGGTGTTCTATTTAGTGAGGCAATGATACTCTGATGCTTCAATTAAATACTAAATTGTTTAATTAATAATACGCCATCAAAATATTTATTAAAATTATAATGATACGAGTTAGTACAAATATGAAATTAGACAATTATATAATTGAAGTAACTTACTCCACTTTTTTCACTATGACGCAAGCATAGCTGAGTCGTAGCCGCGCATGCTAAACTGTACTCAATAGCTGAAGCACGACGACATATTACTGCGTGCTCACTCGCTTTAAAAGGCTAGACAAATTTTTCATTTCGAGATTTGACGTATTGTATGTGGAATATTTTTTGGAAATTTCGGTTGTGGCTGTTGAATTGACTACCTTACGTGAATAAAAAACGAAACCAGGCTGAGGAATTTCCCATAAAGTTTATGAAATATACTGTAATAACAATTTTATTTTTAGATTTTTTTTTTTGGATATTCGTAAATATTATGCTAAAATAAGATTAACGTAACACCCACTGTTACAAACCTGACTGAGAAATTTTCCAAACAAAATGACGAGTGCTACCAATTACTTTTGAATAAAAGTGACAGTTTTATCTGAATTTTTTTTTTGAACTTTTGACAGTATCTGTCAGTAATCAAAATAATTCGTTTAGTGAAAAAAATATACCCTGAGAAAAATTCCAGTACAAAGTATTAAGCTTTTTGTACATTTTTGTAAAAATACCAAAACTGACATACTTTTTTTTTTGGAAAAATAGTGTTTTGTGTTTGTTATGACTTCCTAGCAAAAGAATAATCGACTGAGGAATTAATGCGAGGTCTCCATACAACGACCCGGTAGATTTCCCACACTATATACTGAAGTTCTATGGAAACGAGTGATCGTGTAAAAAATTCAATACCAGATGACCCGCTTTCATCGTCCTCGAGTGTAGTACACCGTGAATAAAAAATCTTACTGTTTATAACAACCCTATAATAGTAAAGTAGGCTTTCCGCTGATGCGGAGATGAGTGGAGATGAGAGGAGCAGGGATCTTAACCGGTATTTAAAAAAAACCCCAAATATAATAATTTGATATACTTCATCATTTTATGGGCTTCATGTAGAACTCAATATTGTATTTAGGTTTTGCCTTGGTGTTATTAGATTGCCTGGTTAAAAATGAAATAGAACGAAAAGAGAACGATATTAACCGTTTTTAGTATGGAGCAAAGAACAGTTCCCGATCCCTGGAGAGGAGACTGGCGGGAAACCAATAGCACCATCCTGCCTTCAGCTCCTCCTAAGTGGAAAGGCAGTAGGCTGTTGCTTATTGTTTGATCCCCCAAGTCTTCTCTCATCTCCGCTTATATTCGCCTCATTGGAAAGCCAGCCTTAAGCTAGTAGGATAAAAAAGTCAAGACAAATTTTAAATTAATAAAAAGTAAAGTAAACTTACACTGAGCGCACACACCAACACTCCAATTGAAAGCCAACGCATCCTGCAGTCTTCAAATCTTCTTGACTATAAGACTTAAGCCGATGTGACTCAATGGTTTCCAAGGGATAATTCGCTGCTTATATACCCTGAGCCCAACTTAAGTAAATTTAAAGTACCTAATAAATTTAAGAGTGTTAACTGTTTACATTGCTATTGTTCATATTGGTACAGACCCATTAATAATATGTGAGTACACAAATATGCTCTTAAAAAAGATAAACGATATTTATTCTTCAATTAATGTTTAATTCTGTAATTGACATACGAGAAAATAAAAAGCCATACTATTGAAATCCACAACATAGGTTTCGTCTATTCACAAAAAAAACCGCTGCAGGTTTCGTAAAAATCAAAATAAACATACAACATGCAATGTACAAAACAAAACGGAAAACACAAACAATAAAAACTCTCTCCCGTCTGGTAAGTACTTGGCAGTAATGTCCCAAAAATACTGGCCAGCATTTCCGCGTTGGCCGACCAGTGATTTGAGTTGAACCAGATGTAGGACAAAACCTATCTCGCAAACGTTTGCCTAGCTCCCTAACAAATTGGTTTGCCTCGGAACACCAGGGTTCAGCCGTATTTATGCTTAGCACTCTCCGAATCACCCCCAGCCGACCGCGTAGTGTGCGGAAGATGCGACGCAGCAAATGTTACGCACTTCGCATCTTACAGCAGGCTTCGTCCCTTAGCCCAAGGAACCAGCGTTAGACCGTCCAGCCTCATCCCATCTGTTCAGCTGAGAATACTGACTTTATAGGTGTAAAGTTGTAGTAAAATCTCTTTGATTATACTATTTGTATCTGGCTGGTTAATATTACCATTAAAATTGAAAATTAAATTAAAAAAAGAAAAATGTAAAATAAAAACAGTTTCCCGCCTTTTTTCTATTGTTTTTCTATCCGCAAAAATGAGTGAATCCAACAAAGATATTCGATAAATTTTTAAGTTTTGTTTAAGGGGGGAAATGCGACGTTTATGGACGCACAACGCAGTGTCAGTAAGAGTAGCACAAAATAGGTTCAAGCGTTCTCAGTCCGGGAATTTTGATATCAAAGATGAAGCTTGTTCTGGCCACCCTGATACGGATAAAGATCATACCATGTTTGAAAAAGTGGAGCAAGATCGGCATATTATTAGTTACAACATAGCTGAAGAGCTAGGTGTTGACCACAATACATTTATAACCCATTTGAAAAAGGTTAGGTATACAAACATGCTCGATATTTGGGTTCCACACATTAAGAATTCAACCAATCAGAGCGGCCAAAATACTATAACATAATAAGTCTAATACAAAATAAGTCTACCGATGTTTGCGGGGGAGGGGAACGTTAAATGTATGGTTATTCGTACGTAACGTACAAATAGCCACGTCAGATAAACGTCATATTTATTGTATGGAACCGGTGGTAGTTTTTTTTCTCTGACGTTCATAAGTGCATTGTAATGTGCCTAAATTGAAGAATAATAGTAGTTTATGTAAGTGTTACGTAATAAGGGTCCTTAAACATGAGTGTGGTTTTATGAAACGAGCCGCAGGTGAGTTTCATAATAAGATCGCACGAGTGTTTTAAGGCCTAATTACGTACAGTTGCATACACTGCTTTATCTACACTCATATTATTTATCCAAAATGCCGTATTCGGAAACCATAGAATGGCCGCCATTGCACCGCCTAGGCCAACTCGATTGTGCCGGCGGTCGAGGAGGCGCGTGTCGGGCTGTCGGCGGATGCGCGGGAGGGTGCAGGTGTACATTATGTTATCAAAACTCATAGCACATCAATAATTGAGCATGAAAAGTTAAAATTACGTTACTGCCACGGATAAAAAGCTTATCATAGTAAAATCGGTCGTGGTAATGCTAGCCATTGCCTACCGTTTTCGAACACGTTTATCTTGTCATATCTTTTCGGCAGAGGGGAACGCCTGTCAATGGCCGCTCCCGTTGGTTGAATTCTCTAAGGTTCCACGAGCTCACTGAAAGAAACCTAATTAATCGTGTACTAACTGAAAGGAGCATACACTACATCTGCAGGTCTATGATGGCAGATTTCATCAGCGGATAAGTTGATATAAACCTGATAAAATGATTAATATTCATGACAACAATGGCGGCAACTGTCATTTTATCAGGTTTATATCAACTTATCCGCTGATAAAATCTGCCAGTTCTTTCTTTTCATCATCTAATCCTCCTTTCGAGAAACTTTTTATCAGCTCATATCAATGTCTACGATCATTTTACGATCAAACAGACATACCATTATTTTCAAATTCATATTTTTTTGCATAAAACCATTATTAAATAAATTATATTTATAAAACTGTTTAGTTAAGTGTGTAGTTTCGAACAAAGGGTAAATTGATTAATAGACTCCGTATGTTATGGACAAACAATGCAATGAATGCAACTTATCGATGTTTATTTTGGATATGACGTTGTTCGCAAAATAACAAATGGGTTTTTAGACTCTATTGTCTAGTCTGTAGGTTAGACTCTAATAAGTTTTTGAAATGTATTATTAGATATGGTCGCTTTTATACTTTGACGTTGACAGCAAATTATCGTCACGATATTCTGGTGCGTTCACATGATAAATATAAATAGTAGTTTATCTACACTCATATTGTAAGTTCTCTAAAACGTGTTCGAAAACGGTAGGCAATGGCTAGCATTACCACCACCGATTTTACTATGATAAGCTTTTAATCCGTGGCAGTAACGTAATTTTAACTTTTCATGCTCAATTATTGATGTGCTATGAGTTTTGATAACATAATGTACACCTGCACCCTCCCGGGGATCCGCCGACAGCCCGACACGCGCCCGCGCGACCGCCGGCACACGAGAGTTGGCCATGGCGGCGGTGCAATGGCGGCCATTCTATGGTTTCCGAATAAGGAATTTAGAATAAATAATATGAGTGTAGATAAAGCAGTGTATGCAACTGTACGTAATTAGGCCTTAAAACACTCGTGTGATCTTATTATGAAACTCACCTGCGGCTCGTTTCATAAAACCACACTCATGTTTTAAGGACCCTTATTACGTAACAGTTACATAAACTACTATTATGTAACTGTTACATGATATGATATGTCCCGTATATCTGTATACAACAGTTTATTCTGTTATTAACCAAGGTTTTCTCAAGTTATATACCTGGAAACTATCAATGCTACTATATAATAATCTCTGCGATAACTAATTTGTTGTTCTGTGTCGGAGAGTACTCACCATCTCATACAAGGGACACCACAAGGAGGATTTTTTTTTTTTTTTTTTTTTTTATACTACGACGGTGGCAAACAAGCATACGGCCCACCTGATGGTAAGCAGTTACCGTAGCCTATGGACGCCTGCAACCCCAGAGGATTCACATGCGCGTTGCCTACCCTAACGATTGGATGAACGCGCTTCTTTGGTTGATTACGTATTTATGTATCCTTTTTATACCCCTTTTTATCCTAACTATGTAGTTACTATTTCCTATTGTGTAGATATTTCTTAAGTTATTCGTTTAGCTTTATAATTTGTAGTGATACTTTTTAATGCGTGTTGTAGTGATACGAGCTCTACCCATACGGGTCCCTTGACGAATACCGCGCCCCTCCATGTGGAGAAACTAGTGCCGTGTCCACATTGTAACCGTTTCTTTAAAGGCCAAAAGGGAGTAAACATCCATATTAGCCGTATCCATGTCGGTCTTACCCATCCAGATCCGCAGCCTCCAGATCTCAACATACAAACCCAGCCCTTTTCCGAAAAATTAAGCACGCTGAAACAATCCATTCCGATCATAAAGCGAATCCCCCGAAGTGCACGGATACAGGTCGCTCAAAAACTTACGGATGATCTGAAGTCTGCAATAAGCCAGAACACACGTGAGTCATGGGAGCACCTCCTCACCTTTCCGTATCGGATTTTACACGTTGAAAAAACGCACAAAGGGGTGATTCTTTGACTTCTCTAATTAAGAAGAACTGCCTCAGTCCTCATGATGTCAATAACTTACCAAGATCTTCCCTAAAACATCAATTCTCCTTTTCACGCCATGTAGAATCCAAGATTAGGCCCGGATCTTATTCTCTAGTGATTCTTTTGCCCCCAACACGGCTGACACCCTCGCAGCCTTACAAGCCAAACACCCTACTTCAAACGCCAATCTCACCCGCCCTGTTCCACCGGACCCTTCTGCTCCTTGTCTACAAGTAACTTCAGATGACATCATCAAGGCAGTTTTTTCCTTCCCGAACGGCTCCGCCAGCGGCCTAGACGGCTTATCTCCCCAACTAACGGCTTTGACTAATCACATGTTAGCTGGGTCTGTAAACCCCGATGTCACTGAAGTTCTGTATGGTGCCAACCTGTGTGCACTAGAAAAAAAAGATGGAGGGATCAGGCCAATAGCGGTCGGAATTACTTACCGCCGCTTGACAGCGAAATGCTGCTGCGCTGCTGTGTCTAACAAATTAACTGGATATTTTCAACCTACACAGTTGGGTTTTGGCTCGAGAGGCGGCTGTGAGGCGGCAGTACACGCGTTACGTACCTTCATTGAAAAAAAAAGGAATGTCAGGTTCTGGTTAAAGCCATATTGCTTACAGGATGGATTTTAAGAACTGGCAAGCATCGAAAGAGTTTAAACCGTTGTACGAAAGTAGAAAAAAAGAAATTTTAAAAACAATTTAGGGAAAGATTGGGCCTCATTGTCGATAAACCAAAAAGCGGCGGAAGCGGGACATCGAATGATGGTAATACTGCTAGACGTTTCTTCATGAACTCAGAAATTTCGGCTGAAATAACTGGTATCAAGAAGGAACTTCTAGATCGATGCTGGACTGTACTACAATGTATGAACTCGGGATATAAAATTGATTCGCAAAAATTTCACGATTTCGCTGTAGAAACTGCTAAACAGTTGGTTCATGAGGATAACTACAAATGGTATAAAATGCCCCCTTCCGTCCACAAAATTTTAATTCACGGTGCTGATATTATTAATCACAGTTTGCTGTCTATAGGGGAGCTATCTGAAGAAGCATCTGAGGCGACTAACAAACACATTAAAGCATATCGACGAGACCATACACGAAAGATGAATCGCGTTTTGACTAATACAGATTTGATTAACAGGCTTCTTCTTCATTCGGATCCCCTAATTTCAGGTCTAAGAAAGTTACCTAAAAAAAAATTACTGTATTATCGAAATTTGTATTAAAATTGTTATCTTAAAATAAGTAGTTTTCTGATTAACTGTTATTTGCTTTATTATTTATAAGTTTACATTTATACTATTATTACAAATTATACTGTTTCTTATTTTAGTTTTTTGGTTTTATTTGATGTTTATTATAAACAAGAAACATTAATACCACAATTTTTCCACTGAAAATCGCAGTATAAAATATTTAAAAAAATCATTGTCTCGAACATCATTTCTGGACATAAAAAAGAAGTATGGGTTTAATATATATACATAAAAATGACACAAATATATCAATTCATATTACTTTCATGGTATTTTAACCTTTATCATAGATAAAAACATCTATTTCGCGATATAGGTATTTATGGCCGCCCTTGTATGGGAGCGGAATCACCTGAATAGGCATGACGTCATGGCTCTAGTTTTAATATTTGTTGGCAAAGTACTTTTAAATATCTCTTTCGGACTCCAGTATTTATTCCAAGTTTGTTGAATCCTTCGCCCTATTTCTAATACATTGTAGTCTCTTGAAAAACCTTTTTGTTTGCCGAGGTAAGTGTAATGGTCTACGTATGCAAGTAGTTCGTTATCGAAATAGATTTTCATTACGCTACCGTAGGTAATTAATTTTTATACGTTTTAGAGCCCGACTGGGGAAGTACCTCCACCTTACAGAAAACCACAGCCAAATAGCACTAGACCCTACTCATAGTGTTGTGTTCCTGCTGGTGAGTAAGGTTGCCAAAGAGCTCAAAGAGGACCCAGTGTGTTGACGATGAGGGACCTTCTTGTTCCTTTAGTCGTCAACACAGTGAATCCTCCTTTTTGTAAAGGGTCGGCAACGCGCATGTGACGCCTTTGGAGTTGCAGGCGTCCATAGGTTACGGTAGCTGCTTACCATCAGGCGGGCCGTATGCTTGTTTGCCACCGTCGTGGTATAAAAAAAAAAAAAAAAACGTTTTAACCACACTGTCACAGGTGACTGATGTTACGTTACTGGTTGCAATAATGTTGGTAATTACATACGGTTTCCGATCGCGGAATAGAGGATTTATGATATTGGTGTAGATAATAGTACATTACGTACCAAGAACTGTAAAATCATAGTCAAAAAGCAGCTGAAAACGGAAATCGGGTTGAATATTGTACATATATGGGCTCCATACAAAAATTCAGCTCCCGTAAAGAAATTTCCGACTTTTATGCTGCGGCTGATTTTTATTTATGATAGCTGGATTCCGCTCAAGTGTGTGCCGCGCCTACAAGCGACTAGTCAAACGATTAGAACGAGATAGAAATATAGTTGGAATGAGAGGTCAGCTGTCAAAATGGTCGTGCAATCAATGGAATCCGCATTCGACCGGCGACTTGAAATTCCGTTTTACGTTTTATGATATTATTAAAATGTTGTATTTGGCATCACTAATTTTTATGCTCACATAGACAATTTAGACACATACATGGATTTCTTTTTTTTGCCACACTTTTGATCATTGACAAGCATTCTTTGTCATCCCATTTCTCTGCTCAATCACTAATCATTTTATGAATGTGGGTAAGCGAAGAAAATGGGTCGATCAGGCCACCTGCCGGGGCCAGGTATAAAAGGGACCGCTCGCTGACGAGCAGTCACTTGTTGTGCTACCAGCGACACGAACTGAGCTAAGTACCTTAACCTGATTGTTTGACTATATTGTGTACATTTTGAAATTATTTGAGTTGCATTTTAAAAATAAACTATCCATGTAAAAAAAGTGTTTGTTGCTTATCCATATCACAGATATCTCACAGAACAGCCGTAGTAATATAAGTCTGACGTTTTTTTTCATATAGTTGTCTCTTTGGTTATTTATGGTTAACCAAGATGAGTTAGAATGGGACAACGATAGTACAACCTTTTCCGGCTTTTAACGAATTGTCTCGATTTAAAACTTAACCTAACTGTCAAATAAACCTAGACGTCAAACACAAAATGGTAGCAAAAGACGGTTTCTTGCATTCTTGCAAGTTATCGTGCTATTTCTGAAAATTAAGCTGTATAAAATGCATATTCATTATTTATATGAAGGCACAAATGTCGTGCATAGTGCCATACTGCCGGAGCCGGTTCAAATCAGCGAAGAAGTCCGGAGAAAATACCAGTTTTCATCGGTAAGACCCTATTTCAAATATTTCAAGCACATTATGTAATACTAGCTTTTGCCCGCGGCTTCGCTCGCGTTAAATTCGGGGTAACAAACCATACAAACTTCCACCCCCCAGTTTAGGGAAGTGGGGGGTTAGAAAGAGACAAAAAGTAGCCTACTTATGTCACTCTCCATCCCTTCAACTATCTCCACTTAAAAAATCACGTCAATTCGTCGCCCCGTTTTGCCGTGAAAGACGGACTAACAAACAAACAAAAACACACATACACTTTCCCATTTATAATATTAGTATAGTATAGATAATAGTCTCGGATAACTTGCACATTCTGGATACTATAAAATAAGAACATTTTGCGTAGTTCCAAGTTGATTTTATTGAAATTTATTGGTAAAATTATTTTTTTGTAAACATCACCAGTGTTGTAACTAAATGAAAATAATTATGTCGATATTTTATCGATATGAAATATTTATATAGGCAAAGACAAAATATGATTATATTAAATTATTGTTTACATACTTAATTGTCAATTGTTCAGATTTCCGGAAAATAATATATTGCGTTAAAAAATGAATTGACACCGTAGGACTCAATAATTGGACGCCGACCAACCATCAAAGGATGTGCTCGAAACATTTTAAAAATTACTGTTTTTTTACTACTCGCAATAGAAAAATATTGTTGCCAAATGTAATACCTACAATATTTCAAAGGCCTCTTGAGGTAAGTTCAGAAAGCGCTTGTTTAAACCGGTATTAGACAATGCAATATTTGCAATTTCTTGGTCCCACTTTGTCATGTATTATTAAAATACATATTTTATTTGGCATCACTATTTTTATGCTCACATAAACAATTTAGACACATACATGGATTTCATTTTTTTGCCACACTTTTAATCATTGACAAGACTTTTTTGTCATCCCATTTCTCTGCTCAATCACTAATCATTTTATGAATGTGGGTAAGCGAAGGAAATGGGTCGATCAGGCCACCTGCCGGGGCCAGGTATAAAAGGGACCGCTCACTGACGAGCAGTCACTTGTTGCGCTACCAGCGACACGAACTGAGCTAAGTACCTTAATCTGATTGTTTGACTATATTGTGTACATTTTGAAATTATTTGAGTTTCATTTTAAAAATAAACTATACATGTAAAACTGTGTTTGTTGCTTATCCATATCACAGATAGCTCACAGAACAGCCGCAGTAATAAGTCAGACGTTTTTGTCAGTTGTCTCTTTGGTTAATTATGGTTAACCAAAATGTTAGAATGGGACAACGATAGTACAACCTTTTCCGGCTTTTAACGAATTGTCTCGATTTAAAACTTAACCTAACTGTCAAATAAACCTAGACGTCAAACACAAAATGGTAGCAAAAGACGGATTCCTGCATTCTTGCAAGTTACCGTGCTATTTCTGAAAATTAAGCTGTATAAATTAGATATTCATTATTTATATGTAGGCACAAATGTCATGCATAGTGCCATACTGCCGGAGCCGGTTCAAATCAGCGAAGAAGTCCGGAGAAAATACCAGTTTTCATCGGTAAGACACTATTTTAAATATTTCAAGCATATTATGTAATATAATAGTCTCGGATAACTTGCACATGCTGGATACTATAAAATAAGAACATTTTGCGTTTTCCAAGTTGATTTTATTGAGATTTATTGGTAAAATTATTTTTTTGTAAAATCACCAGTGTTGTAACTAAATGAAAATAATTATGTCGATATTTTATCGATATGAAATATTTATATAGGCGAAGACAAAATATGATTATATTAAATTATTGTTTACATACTTAATTGTCAATTGTTCAGATTTCCGGAAAATAATATATTGCGTTAAAAAATGAATTGACACCGTAGAACTCAATAATTAGACACCGACCCACCATCAAAGGATGTGCTCGAAACATTTTAAACATTACTGTTTTTTACTACTTGCAATAGTAAAATATTGTTGCCAAATGCAATACCTACAATATTTCAGAGGCCTCTTGAGGTAAGTTCAGAAAACGCTTGTTTAAACCGGTATTAGACAATGCAATATTTGCAATTTCTTGGTCCCACTTTGTCATGTACCCTGTCTCTCTTCTCCCCTCCCTCAACTTTTATTACACGTCCCAAATCTGACAGATTGTGCCTTAGAAATTGCGATGTCTTATACCGGTTTTATTTATTTTGCTACGACTGATAATCTCCTATAAGGCGGTGCAAGACGTAGGAACATGATGCCGACCGCCGCGCTCGGTCAACCGTCTGTATACAGTTCTGCATGCTTCAGCGCAGCGGACGGCAGAGTTGTAAGCATTATTATTGATAAATACTTTAACTTGTAAGGATAACTACTTTTTATTTAGCATCATCTTAAAAGACTGTCAATTGACTATTCCTTGTTGCTCGTTCCCGCCATTTTGATGTTATAAAATGACGGGTATACAGCTGCGGCCGCCATTCGGATCTTGACCAGATTGTTGTAAAGACGTCTTGAAAATATTATTGTCATATAGTGTAATTGATTCATATTTAAACCTTGTAACAAACGAATATAAGTGTAAATACTGGTAAAGTACTAGTTTATTTTATAATCCTAGTGATATCCCCAATATCGTGGTACGACGCTATAAGATAGAACGAGACGAAATTGATATGACCTTGGTTTCATATACCTATCTGAGTTAACGCAATAATAATATATTTATGTCATATTTTGACACACTTAAGGGAATCAAAATCATGGAATTGGGCAAGAACCAATGCCTTATAGCACAATTATAAGAAACCCAGACTTACCAACCCAAAGAGGAAAAAAGGCCTTATTGAGATTAGGCCCGGTATCCTCACGAAAAAAATTGAGAAGGTGTATGGTTGTATTTTTTTTACGAAAATAGGCATGATGATTTTTTTTCACGTATGGTATCAAACGATTCGTTTTCTTGTGAGGATTAAATGTCTATATGGGGCCAATTGCGTTAAAGCAACACAAAAGTCAGAAATGAGATTCAAAATCTAACACTCGCTTTTGTTTTTAAAAACGCTCCTAACAAAATGATATGCAATAGTGACATCACGGTTGCATAAGGTAAATGTACGCTTCAGCGAACGTGCCGTATCGCCGAATATATTCCATTTTAAGCTATAAGTCGATTACTTACAGCAGATACTACGTTGTGATATTTTTTTCTGTGAGTTACATACCTACCCCTACGAATAGGCGTCAGAGACGGCCATTTTGGTGCTCAGTTGCGACATGACAACTGATCTAGTCGGTCGAGTGCCACTTTGTAAGGGCGCCCTTAAAAAAATCGTTAAGAAATCGCGTGCACTTCTTAAGATCATAGAATCGTTTAAAACTATATGTGGGTTCCAAATTGTGGATTTAGAGTGTTGTTATTTAATAAATTTATGTATTTTAAGTGAATTTAGTGCAGTTATATTCTTAGAATTTGAGATAAATGTGAATCCGGTGATGTTAACCCAACTTTTTGACTGGATGGTATCACCGAACAGCGTACGGAATAAGGGAAAGCGTATGTCTTTGAAATTATTTTTTACTGATTTATTATAAACTATTGATATTAACTTCTTTTCTTTTCAAATAACGAAAAGTATTTGTAATTTTATGAGAATTTACCGAACATCTGTAGACAGCAAAGACTATAGTAAATTTGCGTTTCAAAACTTATAGTTTTACGACTTTTTGAGTTCAAAATAAGCCTTTCGACAAAGCTATCTTTAATATTTTTTTATTGTTATTTTACGGCATTATTAGTAAAGACTAAATACATGAACGGATTCGTAATCCTTCTAATTATTAGTTTCAATGGTAAATTTGTGGTTATGTCACAATTGTTGCAATTTAGGTACTATTTTCAAAATTTGTTCGCGTATTAGGTTCCACGTATTTTGCATGGTTTATTTACCGAACGCGCGTTCGGTAAATCGTGCCCATAGTCTCTGCTACCGAATTCACATCTGCCTCGGCCTCGTTTGTATTGGATAGTCATTAAAATGTCATCCTTATTTCTCTCACAGCTAGGTCGATATTCAAATGTATTATTTTTTTCTGCCCTTTTATAAAGTCCAGCGCTTCTAAACATTTAAATATGTTGAAGAGCCTGTTGTTGGTAGGTAATTTTGTATAAAGATAAATTTTATAATAATAAAATAAAATATTACATTCTCTTTTTTTATATATATTAACTTCTTCTTAAAAACTTCTAAAAAACGATAATGATGTTTGTGTAATATATAAAAATAATGGTTAGATATTTTGTCTATTTATAAAAAAAATAAAGGTTACTTTTGTTTTGTATGAAGTAATTCAGTAATGTATGGAGACGCAAAATTAGCGCAGTTAGATGACATTGTCTAAACAGTGAGACAGTTTAAGTTTGAGAATCGCTCAACACCTTATCCCCATACATTTTTCTTCTAGTTCGGTAAAGTGGTCACCGGATTCGGTAATATATGCAAATCATGTTTCTTAGTTCGCTTAATGGTACAAATCAAGTTAGGCGGTCTAAAAAACTTTAAAAATATTTTTTAAATATGTCTAACCTTACAAATAATTTCTAAGTGAAATAAAATGATTACAAATGTATTTAAGTTACCTGTATAGTATTGTCAATAACCGTATGAAAATGCCAGACCTTATTAAAAAATTAAACGTACATCCAGGTCTTAAGCGTTCGTGGAAACGTAAATTTACCTTAGTCGCCTTGTTTAAAGTATGGAAAAATTATGAAAAATCTATTTTGACAGTGAAATATTGCGTTTTTGTATATGGTTGCCATACAATCTGGGGGCACGGCAGTGCCCCCGCCAAGTCGAGCGCGAAGCAAACACTGCCGTACCATCCTTTACTGGAACCATTTCGCCGCATTTTCAGGCCCCTATTTGAGAACCTCTGGATAAGACCAGAACGCAGAATTTTTTGTCATCCAGTAAGCTATAATCACATACTTAAAATCCAAAATTTCAAGTCTGTAGGTCATTTAGTTCCGAAGTTAAGTGAAAGCAAAATTTCGCATTTATGACACTCACTCACTCATGATCATAAAAATAGAACTAGTACTTCCCATAAACTCAGAGAGCTGAAATTTGGTACAGAGTTAGGGTTTAATGGCCACATAAAGGGAAAACTATAAAAACTAGGATAATCGAAGATCCGGAGTACCTGGTGACCCTGATTAGAAAACACAAGAGCCCAACCAAACTATTAGAGATATATGTATATATATACCGCCTTTACAAAAAATCTTCAACTTGGTGGGCCGCTTCATTTGATGTCAAAAATCGAAGGTCTGAAGTATCTGATGAAGAACCCTCAGCTGGTCTCAGCTGTATGAGAGATATGGTAATGCCGCCTTCTACTATTGGTACATAAAAAAATCGATTGTCATTGCAAAAATCCAGCGTAGTGGGGTGGGACACATCTTCTAATTGAAATTTAATCTAGCCTATAGCGTCCCACTGTTGGGCGAATGCCTCCCCTTCTGTTTTTAATACGCATATGTAACACCAAGAACTGACCACTACTAACCCCATCTAGAAGCGAGTAGAATAACTACTATACCACAACAGAAGTGACCACTACTAACGCCATCCAGAAGCGCGTAGAGTTACTACACTAGTGACTTGATTCACCTCTAGATGGCGTTGTGCATAGAGTTAGAAGGCGCTAACGGTAGTTCAATGTAGAATCCCTAAATAGGATTACGAGTTGTTGTAATGTAATGTTGTTGTATGTATGTAGTCGAACCAGTGTTGCCAGGTGCGTCTAAGTGGATTATCGTACCAACCTATAAAAATTATAGTACCAGACGCAAAATTATCGTACATGCATAAAAGTGACACTATCGCTTATTTTTCATTGGAAATGAGCTGAAATATGAAAAGAACACACGCACTTTACATACTACAAGGTTATTTTAACTTACATTTTGTGAATGACGGGGATTTTTTTCTGACAATCAATGGCATGAATGGCAAAACTCAGTTTTTCTTAAGGCCTAAAAAGCCACATGCTGTCTCTTTCCTTAGAGTCACTAAAAAGAGATGGCAGTTGGGACATGCGATGCGAATGCCATTTCTGCTCTAGTCCGTCATATTTTTTAATGGACAATAAATGTCAAAATGGACCAAATGGACCAATAGCATATCAGCCTGGTACACGATGCCATAGAAAGGATAGTTTAAAAAAAAAGTGTAGTACACTACACTGAAACCTTAAAATTATCTTACTTTTGCGTACGATAATCAACATTGGAACGTACATCGTACGGAGGTGCAAATTATCGTACATGTACGACAATTATCGTACGCCTGGCAACGCTGAGTCGAACGATTAACTTTATTTATATAAAGGGAAAAGGGATAAAGGGATTTTATATAAAGAGAAAAGTGATTAGGAGGGATTATTTGCATTTCGTTGATTTCGCTTATTATTTCGTGAGGTTTGCTAAGGTTAATTAGCAGGTTGTTATTATAACAATTAGTGCTAGATAGGTAATATTGTTAGTTATAAGTAAAAAAAAAAAATAAAAAAAAAAAAAAAGCCTTTTATTTCTCGCAATTAAAATATAAGGTATTTCATAATCAAATAGGTATAAACAAACTTGTATCATGCAGTCATTTTTCAATTTCTTAGCGTCCGTATTATTATTTTATACAAAATTATTACTACATTTAAATTGATTCCAATTATACTGTCAAATTATGATTACTTATGTCAAATAGAAATTTACTAATTATATAATAATGATATTAAGAATACTGACGACATAACAAAATGAGTACAATAAGAAAGAATGTATGAAATTAAAAATATATAAATATAAATGTCGTGCGAGAACCCCTCAGTTGAGGGTAAAGGCCTCCTCCAGAGATGTCCAGTGGTCTCTATTTTGCGCTTGTGTTGTCCATTGTTTACCAGTCGTATGCGTGATGTCATCTACCCATCTAGTTCTCGGTTTTCCTCTCTTTCGTTTGCCAGAAGGGCCTGGCCATGACGTCAGTAAGGTTGTCCAACGGTTATCACTCATGCGGGCTACGTGGCCCGCCCAACGCCATTTAATTTTTTTTTTTGGCCGTTGAAGGGTACACAAGGGTACAAAACCAGGTGCTCCATGACACCATTGCACCAATCTGTCGCCAGAACCGCTACCCATTGACGATGGAAAATTGCCACTTGGGAAACGTTGATTCAATAACCAGTCATGACTGGTTATTCAATACCCTTGTGTACCCTTCAACGGCCAAGTCACACAACATTAACTATAATAATAAAGAAATCGCAGTAAGGAACCTTAGACTTGGCACGACTTTGTCTAGATTTCATTACTTTTTAGAGATAAACAATCAGCTCCATCGAGACTTGGCTAGTTTTTTACAGAATGTTTTTGTTCGGATTTATTTTACAGTTATATGTGAGAAATCGAATGATGTCATTGTTTTATTTAATTTCGTACCTTTAAAAAATCGTAAAGTTTGAAATTTTGAACCCTGATATCTTGGAACCGTTTCAATAGATTTTTAAAATTTTTACTTTATTGAGATAAATTGAATGGATGCAAAATGGTTTGCATCCATTCAATAATTTTATAACGAAATTCAATATGTGTCATCAACTCATCATGCCTATTGTGTTAAAAAAATTATCTCCGAAAACTTCTTTCATAGGCAGATACAAGGTTTTGATATATTTTTTTCGATAGTAGGTACGGAACCCTCTAAAATGTGGTCCGACACGCGCTTGTTAGTTTTTTATAACATTGGTATACCTGTTACGGATATCAACAGTAAATATCGATGTCGATATTTAGTAGAAAATGATCATTCACTGCACTAACTCTCGTCACGATGTCATGAAAGGCTGAGACAATGACAGGTCAGATAGCATGGTGTCTATCTTTTTCCTACTTACTGATAAGTACGTTAGTGAGAGCAGATCAAAGTCAAAGTCAAAGTCAAATAGTTTATTTGTACAACATGGGTAGTATAGAAAACGTTCAACTTATAATTTCAGATCTGCTTTTCTCTCATATCTGTGATCCATATTTATCGCGCTTAAGGATTGCTGCCATCTATATATTTTGTTTGAAAATACAAGCAAAAATGACACTGGTTTTTTTTTGACATTTGCAAGGACTGCATCCGACAATGGACCATATTTTAACATTTGTAAAGTCGAATATCTATTGCTCTATTTAGTGTTACGAGTATGAAGTATAAAAAGAATATGTCAAAATATGTGTGATATTTTTAAGTCAAAGGTACACTCGCGTTCAAAAGTGCATACCCAATTCAGCAACAGAATCGTTTGAAGCTAAATTAGACGCCATCTATGCGTTCTTTGTGTCATAAGGCTATTACGCCTATCTGTAATTCTTACTAGTACAGTAAGTTGTTACTAGATGGCGTTGAATACAGTTAAAAATAAAAAAAAATATTATCCAGTTTATATTTACAAACTTTGTTTGCCCATTTTGCTTAATTCAATATTGCAACGATACATTAATCGGTTTTGGAAGTTGAGAACAATTCTTGTTTTTTTTTCTCTCACTGTTATTTCATTTCAATCGTCCATCCAGCTATTCAGAATCCACATCGGAATTATCTGTATTTACCGTATTGGATGGCGCCACGGAATGCCCTTTCATTCCAAGACATTAAAAAACACAAAATCTCATAATTATTGGCGGGGATTTTAACCCGGACACACTTGCGTTCAACTCGCATGCGCCAGCCACTGGACCAAAGCACTATTAATATTGCCGGTGAAATTCATTACTAGTTGAGACCATTGCATATCAAGCTTGTCATTATTGAACTAAATCCGTAAAACATGCCAATTGAATTAGAGTTTTATTAGAATGAAACAAGCGTCAAATTTGCATACCAAAATTTGGGTACTGTTAATTTGCGACACGCTTTATTTTTGTTCGTAATATGTCAAGTAAATGAAAGAGGGTAGATCTAAGTTTTCTAAATACCATACTAAATGTTTTTCTATTACCTGACCGATTGCTTCTTCTTTTGTTCGTTGCGTTATACGTCTGAATTCATTGCTTAGTTTATATTATCATTATTATCAATTATTAAAACAAAATGAGTTCTTGAAGCAATATTGAGTTGTTATTAAGATCGCGAATAATTGAATTGCATAATGAAGGCTATAATATATCAGAGATAGCTAGAGAAACCGGTGTAAACGTAAGTAGTTTTTTTTACTTCTTTTCCTCATTAAAAAATGTCTACATATATTATACGTCAATTATGATAAAAAAAATGTTTATTGTTTCAGAGGAAAACTGTTACTTTATGGGTAGGACGATTCCAAGGAGGAGGATCTTTGTTACACTAGCAATAAAACTGGTAGACCACGCCTCATTGACACACAGCAACGTCAGTTGTTGGTACGGGAATATGAGGAATATGGCTTTAGGCCTACAAGGCACTATGCAGGTTTGTTTGGCACAAGCGCGCTCACGGGTCGTCGTGCCCTTCATAACGAGGGACTCCATCATCGCAGACACGCCGTTAACCTTTGTTGACAGATGCACATAAAACAGCCAAGTTACAGTTTGCTCACACAGTTCGAGACGACGACTGGACTAATGTCATCTTTACTAACGAAAAGACTTAAATCCAGTCAACAAGGACGCCTGTCTTTGTGGCGTCGAAATAATACGCGATATGACAACGAGCATGTCTTGCCCGACATGGAATCGTTTCGTATCACAGTGAAAATGTGGGGTTGGATGACTGCAGCCGGTCCGGGAGAACTTGTCAGAATACCAAGCCGCGCGAATAGTGGATTACGTGGACGTGTTGGAATATACCCTGATGCCTACAGTTCGAAATGTGTACCCAGAGACTGAATTTCCGTTGGTATTGTTTTTGCAAGATGATTGCCCAATGCACCGCTCGCGTAGTGTGAAAGAGTGGTTTAAAAAACACAAAAATTACATCAAGGTCATTCCCTGGCCTGCCAGATCACCGGATTTAAACCCTATAGACAATTTATGGGATTTTATAGTGCAACGCTGGGATAATCAAAATGAAAGGACCCCGGAAGCGCTGAAAGCACATTGCATGAAAATATAGGATAGTGTTCGTGGTTCAGATTTCTGTCAAAATCTTATTTCATCGATGCCTTCCCGCTTACAAGCAGTTATTGATAACGGAGGAGGCTGTACTAAATATTAGGGCAATCGTGAAGCCGGTTTAGTGCTTAATTTCAACGTATTTTATTGATTTGATAAATCTATGTTACTTTGAGGTGGCTTTTATCGAAACGCTAGTTAAAGTAGGTAACTAAGGTCGGTGTCAATAGAAAAGTAAAATAATGTAAACAAACACATTTACCTTAATTGCTTCTCGCACTTACGCACTTTAAACGTAATCTTTACATTATTTTAAAAAAAATGTCCGTTAATTACCTACTTACATTTCAGTGAAAACGGGGTTCTTTAATAATATTCTGTCATGTGTCAAATACTCTTTTTGCTTAGAAATACAGCCATTGGTTTACTTTATTTTACTCTCCTATTGACACTGACCTTAGGTAGTATTAATAAATAAGATAAATCATTATCATCATCATCATATCAGCCGAAAGACGTCCACTGCTGGACATAGGCCTCCCCCAATAAGATAAATAAATAATGCTTAATAATGTAAACAAACAGTAAAAATTCAAACTTATATACCTAACATGTTGACTACCTATATTAATTACCTACTGAAAATTTCTCCTTGCAAATTGCAGTAAAGTTCTGTGGTTTATGTTATCTATAGATGCATAACTTAAGTAGGTATTATAACATATTCGCGGCCTCAGCTGGTTTATAAAATAAGATATAGGTAGAGGATCGGATTCTCGGATTGGTGTGTGGCTTTTTATTCATATATACTTATTGGTATATATTGATGCCGATCCTGATTATCCGTAAATAAGTATCTAATTATAATACGATAATTATTGAATATGTTTCGATGCAAAGTCATATTTTCAATAAATTGTGCTCGAAAGCAAAGTCGTAGGTAATAATTGTGTAAGCTATGTTCACTGAATTTCCGTTTGTTTGTTTCAGTTGTTAATAAGTATGAATAGTTACTTTTGATAACAGTCCGATCCTCTATTATGGTAGCTAATAGGTAACCTACTGTTTTTATTGTGGTGAAGCTTCAGTCCGTTTCCGTTTTCGGAAATGTTACTTAAGCTTAAACCTCAATAAAATGTAAGGTAATTGCCTTGTTTTAGGACTAACAGTTTTGTTTTATTCTAGTTTACGGCCTAATTTATGTAGCAAATTCTGTCAAAAGGTTGTTTTACATAACAGTATTTTTATCTACCTATAGTTTACCGTGTCAATTAGCTAGTTAGCTTAGTTAAGCTAAGCTAATTCTTTCAACCTAATGTGCATTAAAGTTCAACTCGCTGGAACATTTCATCGAGTGAAACACTTTTAAAATAATAATTTATTTCATTAAGATTAAGATTGGCTGTAAGTAAGTAATATATAAATAAAGGAAAAAGAAAAACAAGTTTTTTTTATTTTTTAAATGTTTCAATTCCTTTAACGTTCATCATTATCATCATCATCATATCAGCCGAAAGACGTCCACTGCTGGACATAGGCCTCCCCCAAAGAGTGCCACAATGACCGGTCCTGCGCCACCCGCATCCAGCGGACTCCCGCGACCTTCACCAGGTCATCAGTCCACCTTGCGGGGGTCTACCCACGCTGCGCCTTCCGGTTCGTGGTTTAACGTTCATCCTTTAACGTTCATCCCTTAATAAACACAACCTAATTAAATGTGGAAGTAAATCTAGAAGGGACCCATTATGGAGGTTGTCGACAAGGCAATCGTCATTATTGCCAACCGGCACAACAGGCCTTTACCAATTTCAGCTTCGCATATGCTTTTTCAAGAAAAGGCTTTTACACAAGGCATTCAACAGAATCGCCATATTGTGTCAGATTAAATTTCCGGTTAAAAAGGGTAGGTAGCACTACACTAAGCTAAGTGCCGCTGCTGCCGCCTGACCGAGCCCTCGATTTTTATTGACCTATGAATGCTAAGCTAAGACGTCAAAACTACCTTAAACTAGGTAATTATAAAATTTGTGCAACTGGTCGACACTACATAAAATTAGAATAAGTTACTACAGATTTCGTCTTAATGATTTATTAAGTAATATTATTTGGTCAGTAATATTTACCAAATTGTTTATTTATTTAATGCATTTCGCTAGCAGCGCCATCTAGTTTGGTATCTGAACAACCCATACAATCAGAGCGCGAGCGGCCGCATGCGAAAGTCGACCTAGTTGTGTCCATGCAATTATGAACGCCATTGTACATCATGATTGTCGGTTATCAATAAAAAAAATTGTTCTTCTACTTAAATCATCCACATAAAATTTCTACAAAAAGGTTTCTTTATACTTTTTTGCTGGGATCAATGTTTAATAGTAAGATAGACACTTTTTTAAACTTTCAGAGCTATTAGCTCTCTTAGTTTTATCCAAATTTTAGTTTATATTACAAGATCCTTGTATTTTTAAAGATCTATCAAACGATACCCCGAAAATTAGAGTTGGAGTGTAAAAAAATTCACACCTCATGTGTACGGGAGGTACCCTCAAAAATTTTATTTTTTCAGGTTTTGTTTTACAACTTTGTCGGCATCATTAAAACACATACTCATACGAAATTTCAATTTTGCAGGGTTCCTACCATTATAGTTTCGCCATGTCCGGGCGTCCGTCTGTCCGTCCGCGGCTTTGGTCACGTCCGCTTCACCCCCACCTACCAGTACTTTTAGTATGTTGTTTTAAGACATCTTTACCGACAACTTAACCAAAATTTGGTTATACACAATCGTATTTACAATGGATGGGTTATACTCTAACAAAATAAGCACAAAAAATACTTCCAGCGTTATTTCATAACCTAGCAACGATTTTCTTAAGTTTATTCTATTTAGATCTTTGTCACTCTCATTGTTAGAAAATGACAGTTTGTCTCTTTCTCACGCAGCTGACGGGAGCTCATTGGCACATCCGCATCACTCGCTTGCCGATGCACGACTAGCTATAATTGTTTGAATTCACTGATTCTAAGTCATTATACACTGATTATTCCCCCTATTTATTAGTTAGTGGTTTTCGTTCGGTGAGTTAAAGTATAGAACTTTATGATCACGATTAAGTAAAATAATTGAAATATAAACAAATATATAATTTATTTCATTTTACGTTTTTACATTGCTCAATAAAAGTATATAAGTATTCAATATATTAATAGGGTTTAAAATAAGATCGTTCAACGTTGGTCCTTCGAGCAAGTAGCTCATTATATATTTTAATATTGGACTCCAACCATGCGACGGACATTCCGAGGCATCTCCTCGATGTCATCATAGCACACGCAGATCTTTCCACGGCCTGGTCTACCTGGGTGACCTGGTCTGCCTGGGTGTCCTGGCCTTCCTGGTTGACCTGGCCTTCCTGGTTGTCCTGGCTGTCCTTGCTGTCCTGTTTGCCCTGGCTGTCCTGACTCTCCTGGCTGGCCTGATTGTCCTGGCTGTCCTGATTGACCTGGCTGTCCTGGCTGGCCTGATTGTCCTGGCTGTCCTGATTGTCCTGACTGTCCTGATTGACCTGGCTGTCCTGGCTGTCCTGGCTGGCCCGATTGTCCTAGCTGTCCTGATTGACCTGGCTGCCCTGGCTGTCCTGACTGTCCTGGTTGGCCTGATTGTCCTGATTGACCAGGCTGTCCTGGCCGTCCTGGCTGGCCTGATTGTCCTGGCTGTCCTGATTGACCTGGCTGGCCTGATTGTCCTGGCTGTCCTGGCTGGCCTGATTGTCCTGGCTGTCCTGAATGACCTGCCTGCCCTGGCTGTCCTGACTGTCCTGGTTGGCCTGATTGTCCTGATTGACCTGGCTGTCCTGGCTGTCCTGACTGTCCAGGTTGGCCTGATTGTCCTGATTGACCTGGCTGTCCTGGCTGTCCTGGCTGGCCTGATTGTCCTGGCTGTCCTGATTGACCTGGCTGTCCTGTTTGGCCCGATTGTCCTGGCTGTCCTGAATGACCTGGCTGTCCTGACTGTCCTGGTTGGCCTGATTGTCCTGATTGACCTGGCTGTCCTGGCTGTCCTGGCTGGCCTGATTGTCCTGGCTGTCCTGATTGACCTGGCTGTCCTGGCTGTCCTGACTGTCCAGGTTGGCCAGATTGTCCAGATTGACCTGGCTGTCCTGGCTGTCCTGGCTGGCCTGATTTTCCTGGCTGTCCTGAATGACCTGGCTGTCCTGGCTGTCCTGATTGACCTGGCTGTCCTGGCTGGCCTGATTGTCCAGGCTGTCCTGATTGACATGGCTGTCCTGGCTGTCCTGAATGTCCTGGTTGGCCTGACTGTCCTGATTGACCTAGCTGTCCTGGCTGTCCTGATTGACCTGGCTGTCCTGGTTGGCCTGATTGTCCTGGCTGTCCTGATTGTCCTGACTGTCCTGATTGACCTGGCTGTCCTGGCTGTCCTGGCTGGCCCGATTGTCCTGGCTGTCCTGATTGACCTGGCTGCCCTGGCTGTCCTGACTGTCCTGGTTGGCCTGATTGTCCTGATTGACCTGGCTGTCCTGGCTGTCCTGAATGTCCTGGTTGGCCTGATTGTCCTGATTGACATGGTTGTCCTGGCTGTCCTGGCTGTCCTGGCTGGCCTGACTGTCCTGGCTGTCCTGATTGACCTGGCTGTCCTGGCTGTCCTGACTGTCCTGGCTGTCCTGATTGACCTGGCTGTCCTGGCTGTCCTAACTGTCCTGGATGGCCTGATTGTCCTGATTGACCTGGCTGTCCTGGCTGGCCTGATTGTCCTGGCTGTACTGATTGACCTGGCTGTCCTGGCTGTCCTGACTGTCCTGGTTGGCCTGATTGTCCTGATTGACCTGGCTGTCCTGGCTGGCCTGATTGTCCTGGCTGTCCTGGCTGGCCTGACTGTCCTGGCTGTCCTGATTGACCTGGCTGTCCTGGCTGTCCTGACTGTCCTGGCTGTCCTGATTGACCTGGCTGTCCTGGCTGTGCTGACTGTCCTGGTTGGCCTGATTGTCCTGATTGACCTGGCTGTCCTGGCTGTCCTGGCTGGCCTGATTGTCCTGGCTCTCCTGGCTGGCCTGATTGTCCTGGCTGTCCTGATTGACCTGGCTGTCCTGGCTGTCCTGACTGTCCTGGTTGGCCTGATTGTCCTGATTGACCTGGCTGTCCTGGCTGTCCTGACTGTCCAGGTTGGCCTGATTGTCCTGATTGACCTGGCTGTCCTGGCTGTCCTGACTGTCCAGGTTGGCCTGATTGTCCTGATTGACCTGGCTGTCCTGGCTGTCCTGGCTGGCCTGATTGTCCTGGCTGTCCTGAATGACCTGCCTGTCCTGGCTGTCCTGACTGTCCTGGGTGTCCTGGCTGGCCTGATTGTCCTGGCTGTCCTGATTGACCTGGCTGTCCTGGCTGTCCTGGCTGTCCTGGCTGTCCTGGTTGGCCTGATTGTCCTGATTGACCTGGCTGCCCTGGCTGTCCTGGCTGGCCTGATTGTCCTGGCTGTCCTGATTGACCTGGCTGTCCTGGCTGTCCTGACTGTCCAGGTTGGCCTGATTGTCCTGATTGACCTGGCTGTCTTGGCTGTCCTGGCTGGCCTGATTGTCCTGGCTGTCCTGAATGACCTGGCTGTCCTGGCTGTCCTGATTGACCTGGCTGCCCTGGCTGTCCTGAATGTCCTGGTTGGCCTGATTGTCCAGATTGACCTGGCTGTCCTGGCTGGCCCGATTGTCCTGGCTGTCCTGATTGACCTGGCTGCCCTGGCTGTCCTGACTGTCCTGGTTGGCCTGATTGTCCTGATTGACCTGGCTGTCCTGGCTGTCCTGGCTGGCCTGATTGTCCTGGCTGTCCTGATTGACCTGGCTGTCCTGTTTGGCCCGATTGTCCTGGCTGTCCTGAATGACCTGGCTGTCCTGACTGTCCTGGTTGGCCTGATTGTCCTGATTGACCTGGCTGTCCTGGCTGTCCTGGCTGGCCTGATTGTCCTGGCTGTCCTGATTGACCTGGCTGTCCTGGCTGTCCTGACTGTCCAGGTTGTCCAGATTGTCCTGATTGACCTGGCTGTCCTGGCTGTCCTGGCTGGCCTGATTGTCCTGGCTGTCCTGAATGACCTGGCTGTCCTGGCTGTACTGATTGACCTGGCTGTCCTGGCTGGCCTGATTGTCCAGGCTGTCCTGATTGACCTGGCTGTCCTGGCTGTCCTGAATGTCCTGGTTGGCCTGATTGTCCTGATTGACCTAGCTGTCCTGGCTGTCCTGATTGACCTGGCTGTCCTGGTTGGCCTGATTGTCCTGGCTGTCCTGATTGTCCTGACTGTCCTGATTGACCTGGCTGTCCTGGCTGTCCTGGCTGGCCCGATTGTCCTGGCTGTCCTGATTGACCTGGCTGCCCTGGCTGTCCTGACTGTCCTGGTTGGCCTGATTGTCCTGATTGACCTGGCTGTCCTGGCTGTCCTGAATGTCCTGGTTGGCCTGATTGTCCTGATTGACCTGGTTGTCCTGGCTGTCCTGGCTGTCCTGGCTGGCCTGATTGTCCTGGCTGTCCTGATTGACCTGGCTGGCCTGATTGTCCTGGCTGTCCTGGCTGGCCTGATTGTCCTGGCTGTCCTGAATGACCTGGCTGTCCTGGCTGTCCTGACTGTCCTGGCTGTCCTGATTGACCTGGCTGTCCTGGCTGTCCTGACTGTCCTGGCTGTCCTGATTGACCTGGCTGCCCTGGCTGTCCTGACTGTCCTGGTTGGCCTGATTGTCCTGATTGACCTGGCTGTCCTGGCTGTCCTGGCTGGCCCGATTGTCCTGGCTGTCCTGACTGTCCTGGTTGGCCTGATTGTCCTGATTGACCTGGCTGTCCTGGCTGTCCTGGCTGGCCTGATTGTCCTGTCTGTCCTGATTGACCTGACTGTCCTGGTTGGCCTGACTGTCCTGGCTGTCCTGATTGACCTGGCTGTCCTGGCTGGCCTGATTGTCCTGGCTGTCCTGATTGACCTGGCTGGCCTGGCTGGCCTGATTGTCCTGGTTGTCCTGATTGACCTGGATGTCCTGGCTGGCCTGATTGTCCTGGCTGTCCTGATTGTCCTGATTGTCCTGATTGACCTGACTGTCCTGGTTGGCCTGATTGTCCTGATTGACCTGGCTGTCCTGGCTGGCCTGATTGTCCTGGCTGTCCTGAATGACCTGGCTGTCCTGGCTGTCCTGACTGTCCTGGCTGTCCTGATTGACCTGGCTGTCCTGGCTGTCCTGATTGACCTGGCTGTCCTGGCTGGCCTGATTGTCCAGGCTGTCCTGATTGAACTGGCTGTCCTGGCTGTCCTGAATGTCCTGGTTGGCCTGATTGTCCTGATTGACCTGGCTGTCCTGGCTGTCCTGATTGACCTGGCTGTCCTGGTTGGCCTGATTGTCCTGGCTGTCCTGATTGTCCTGACGGTCCTGATTGACCTGGCTGTCCTGGCTGTCCTGGCTGGCCTGATTGTCCTGGCTGTCCTGATTGACCTGGCTGCCCTGGCTGTCCTGATTGTCCTGGTTGGCCTGATTGTCCTGATTGACCTGGCTGTCCTGGCTGTCCTGAATGTCCTGGTTGGCCTGATTGTCCTGATTGACCTGGTTGTCCTGGCTGTCCTGGCTGTCCTGATTGACCTGGCTGGCCTGATTGTCCTGGCTGTCCTGGCTGGCCTGATTGTCCTGGCTGTCCTGAATGACCTGGCTGTCCTGGCTGTCCTGACTGTCCTGCCTGTCCTGATGGACCTGGCTGTCCTGGCTGTCCTGACTGTCCTGGCTGTCCTGATTGACCTGGCTGCCCTGGCTGTCCTGACTGTCCTGGTTGGCCTGATTGTCCTGATTGACCTGGCTGTCTTGGCTGTCCTGGCTGGCCCGATTGTCCTGGCTGTCCTGATTGACCTGGCTGCCCTGGCTGTCCTGACTGTCCTGGTTGGCCTGATTGTCCTGATTGACCTGGCTGTCCTGGCTGTCCTGGCTGGCCTGATTGTCCTTGCTGTCCTGATTGACCTGACTGTCCTGGTTGGCCTGACTGTCCTGGCTGTCCTGATTGACCTGGCTGTCCTGGCTGGCCTGATTGTCCTGGCTGTCCTGATTGACCTGGCTGTCCTGGCTGGCCTGATTGTCCTGGTTGTCCTGATTGACCTGGCTGTCCTGGCTGGCCTGATTGTCCTGGCTGTCCTGATTGTCCTGATTGTCCTGATTGACCTGACTGTCCTGGTTGGCCTGATTGTCCTGATTGACCTGGCTGTCCTGGTTGGCCTGATTGTCCTGGCTGTCCTGATTGTCCTGACTGTCCTGATTGACCTGGCTGTCCTGGCTGTCCTGGCTGGCCCGATTGTCCTGGCTGTCCTGATTGACCTGGCTGCCCTGGCTGTCCTGACTGTCCTGGTTGGCCTGATTGTCCTGATTGACCTGGCTGTCCTGGCTGTCCTGGCTGGCCCGATTGTCCTGGCTGTCCTGATTGACCTGGCTGCCCTGGGTGTCCTGACTGTCCTGGTTGGCCTGATTGTCCTGATTGACCTGGCTGTCCTGGCTGTCCTGAATGTCCTGGTTGGCCTGATTGTCCTGATTGACCTGGTTGTCCTGGCTGTCCTGGCTGTCCTGGCTGGCCTGATTGTCCTGGCTGTCCTGATTGACCTGGCTGGCCTGATTGTCCTGGCTGTCCTGGCTGGCCTGATTGTCCTGGCTGTCCTGAATGACCTGGCTGTCCTGGCTGTCCTGACTGTCCTGGCTGTCCTGATTGACCTGGCTGTCCTGGCTGTCCTGACTGTCCTGGCTGTCCTGATTGACCTGGCTGCCCTGGCTGTCCTGACTGTCCTGGTTGGCCTGATTGTCCTGATTGACCTGGCTGTCCTGGCTGTCCTGGCTGGCCCGATTGTCCTGGCTGTCCTGACTGTCCTGGTTGGCCTGATTGTCCTGATTGACCTGGCTGTCCTGGCTGTCCTGGCTGGCCTGATTGTCCTGTCTGTCCTGATTGACCTGACTGTCCTGGTTGGCCTGACTGTCCTGGCTGTCCTGATTGACCTGGCTGTCCTGGCTGGCCTGATTGTCCTGGCTGTCCTGATTGACCTGGCTGTCCTGGCTGGCCTGATTGTCCTGGTTGTCCTGATTGACCTGGATGTCCTGGCTGGCCTGATTGTCCTGGCTGTCCTGATTGTCCTGATTGTCCTGATTGACCTGACTGTCCTGGTTGGCCTGATTGTCCTGATTGACCTGGCTGTCCTGGCTGGCCTGATTGTCCTGGCTGTCCTGAATGACCTGGCTGTCCTGGCTGTCCTGACTGTCCTGGCTGTCCTGATTGACCTGGCTGTCCTGGCTGTCCTGATTGACCTGGCTGTCCTGGCTGGCCTGATTGTCCAGGCTGTCCTGATTGACCTGGCTGTCCTGGCTGTCCTGAATGTCCTGGTTGGCCTGATTGTCCTGATTGACCTGGCTGTCCTGGCTGTCCTGATTGACCTGGCTGTCCTGGTTGGCCTGATTGACCTGGTTGTCCTGGCTGTCCTGGCTGTCCTGATTGACCTGGCTGGCCTGATTGTTTTGGCTGTCCTGGCTGGCCTGATTGTCCTGGCTGTCCTGAATGACCTGGCTGTCCTGGCTGTCCTGACTGTCCTGGCTGTCCTGATGGACCTGGCTGTCCTGGCTGTCCTGACTGTCCTGGCTGTCCTGATTGACCTGGCTGCCCTGGCTGTCCTGACTGTCCTGGTTGGCCTGATTGTCCTGATTGACCTGGCTGTCCTGGCTGTCCTGGCTGGCCCGATTGTCCTGGCTGTCCTGATTGACCTGGCTGCCCTGGCTGTCCTGACTGTCCTGGTTGGCCTGATTGTCCTGATTGACCTGGCTGTCCTGGCTGTCCTGGCTGGCCTGATTGTCCTTGCTGTCCTGATTGACCTGACTGTCCTGGTTGGCCTGACTGTCCTGGCTGTCCTGATTGACCTGGCTGTCCTGGCTGGCCTGATTGTCCAGGCTGTCCTGATTGACCTGGCTGTCCTGGCTGTCCTGAATGTCCTGGTTGGCCTGATTGTCCTGATTGACCTGGCTGTCCTGGCTGTCCTGATTGACCTGGCTGTCCTGGTTGGCCTGATTGTCCTGGCTGTCCTGATTGTCCTGACTGTCCTGATTGACCTGGCTGTCCTGGCTGTCCTGGCTGGCCTGATTGTCCTGGCTGTCCTGATTGACCTGGCTGCCCTGGCTGTCCTGATTGTCCTGGTTGGCCTGATTGTCCTGATTGACCTGGCTGTCCTGATTGTCCTGATTGTCCTGATTGACCTGACTGTCCTGGTTGGCCTGATTGTCCTGATTGACCTGGCTGTCCTGGCTGGCCTGATTGTCCTGGCTGTCCTGGCTGGCCTGATTGTCCTGGCTGTCCTGAATGACCTGGCTGTCCTGGCTGTCCTGACTGTCCAGGCTGTCCTGATTGACCTGGCTGTCCTGGCTGTCCTGACTGTCCTGGCTGTCCTGATTGACCTGGCTGTCCTGGCTGTCCTGACTGTCCTGGTTGGCCTGATTGTCCTGATTGACCTGGCTGTCCTGGCTTTCCTGGCTGGCCTGATTGTCCTGGCTGTCCTGATTGACCTTGCTGTCCTGATTGTCCTGGCTGTCCTGATTGACCTGGCTGTCCTGGCTGGCCTGATTGTCCTGGCTGTCCTGATTGTCCTGACTGTCCTGATTGACCTGGATGTCCTGGTTGTCCTGGCTGGCCCGATTGTCCTCGCTGTCCTGATTGACCTGGTTGTCCTGGTTGTCCTGACTGTCCTGGCTGTCCTGGTTGACCTGGCTGTCCTGGCTGGCCTGATTGTCCAGGCTCTCCTGATTGACCTGGCTGTCCTGGCTGTCCTGGCTGTCCTGATTGACCTGACTGTCCTGGATGGCCTGACTGTCCTGGTTGGCCTGACTGTCCTGGCTGTCCTGATTGACCTTGCTGTCCTGATTGTCCTGGCTGTCCTGATTGACCTGGCTGTCCTGGCTGGCCTGGCTTTCCTGGTTGTCCAGATTGACCTGGCTGTCCTGGCTGGCCTGACTGTCCTGGTTGTCCTGATTGATCTGGCTGTCCTGGCTGTCCTGGTTGGCCTGATTGTCCTGATTGACCTGGCTGTCCTGGCTGTCCTGGCTGGCCTGATTGTCCTGGCTTTCCTGATTGACCTTGCTGTCCTGATTGTCCTGGCTGTCCTGATTGTCCTGACTGTCCTGATTGACCTGGATGTCCTGGTTGTCTTGGCTGGCCCGATTGTCCTGGCTGTCCTGATTGACCTGGCTGTCCTGACTGTCCTGGCTGTCCTGGTTGACCTGGCTGTCCTGGCTGGCCTGATTGTCCAGGCTCTCCTGATTGACCTGGCTGTCCTGGCTGGCCTGGTTGTCCTGATTGACCTGACTGTCCTGGATGGCCTGACTGTCCTGGTTGGCCTGACTGTCCTGGCTGTCCTGATTGACCTGGCTGTCCTGGCTGGCCTGATTGTCCTTGTTGGCCTGATTGTCCTGATTGACCTGGCTGTCCTGGCTGTCCTGATTGACCTGGCTTTCCTGGCTGTCCTGGCTGGCCTGGTCTACCTGGATGTCCTGGTCTGCCTTGGTGACCTGGCTTTCCTGGTTGTCCAGATTGACCTGGCTGTCCTGGCTGGCCTGATTGTCCTGGCTGTCCTGATTGACCTGGCTGTCCTGGCTGTCCTGATTGACCTGGCTGTCCTGGCTGGCCTGATTGTCCTGGCTGTCCTGGCTGGCCTGATTGTTTTGGCTGTCCTGGCTGTCCTGATTGACCTGGCTGTCCTGGCTGGCCTGGTGGTCCTGATTGACCTGGCTGTCCTGGTTGGCCTGACTGTCCTGGATGGCCTGGTTGTCCTGATTGACCTGACTGTCCTGGTTGGCCTGACTGTCCTAGTTGGCCTGACTGTCCTGGTTGTCCTGATTGACCTGGCTGTCCTGGCTGTCCTGGCTGTCCTGACTGACCTGGTTGGCCTGATTGTCCTGATTGACCTGGCTGTCCTGGCTGTCCTGACTGTCCAGGTTGGCCTGATTGTCCTGGCTTTCCTGGCTGTCCTGGCTGGCCTGGTCTACCTGGATGTCCTGGTCTGCCTTGGTGACCTGGCTTTCCTGGTTGTCCAGATTGACCTGGCTGTCCTGGCTGGCCTGATTGTCCTGGCTGTCCTGATTGACCTGGCTGTCCTGGCTGTCCTGACTGTCCTGGCTGTCCTGACTGTCCTGGTTGTCCTGGATGTCCTGACTGTCCTGGCTGTCCTGACTGCCCTGGCTGTCCTGACTGTCCTGGCTGTCCTGATTGACCTGACTGGCCTGTTTGGCCTGACTGTCCTGGCTGTCCTGATTGACCTGGCTGTCCTGGCTGGCCTGATTGTCCTGGCTGTCCTGGCTGGCCTGATTGTTTTGGCTGTCCTGGCTGTCCTGATTGACCTGGCTGTCCTGGCTGGCCTGGTTGTCCTGATTGACCTGGCTGTCCTGGTTGGCCTGACTGTCCTGGATGGCCTGGTTGTCCTGATTGACCTGACTGTCCTGGTTGGCCTGACTGTCCTGGTTGGCCTGACTGTCCTGGTTGTCCTGATTGACCTGGCTGTCCTGGCTGTCCTGGCTGTCCTGACTGACCTGGTTGGCCTGATTGTCCTGATTGACCTGGCTGTCCTGGCTGTCCTGACTGTCCAGGTTGGCCTGATTGTCCTGATTGACCTGGCTGTCCTGGCTGTCCTGGCTGTCCTGACTGTCCTGGTTGTCCTGATTGACCTGGCTGTCCTGGCTGTCTTGGCTGGCCTGATTGTCCTGGCTGTCCTGATTGACCTGGCTGTCCTGATTGTCCTGGCTGTCCTGATTGACCTGTCTGTCCTGGCTGGCCTGATTGTCCTGGCTGTCCTGATTGTCCTGACTGTCCTGATTGATCTTGATGTCCTGGTTGTCTTGGCTGTCCTGATTGACCTGGCTGTCCTGGCTGTCCTGACTGTCCTGGCTGTCCTGGCTGTCCTGACTGTCCTGGCTTTCCTGGTTGACCTGGTTGTCCTGATTGTCCTGATTGTCCTGATTGTCCTGATTGACCTGGCTGTCCTGGCTGTCCTGACTGTCCTGGTTGTCCTGATTGACCTGGCTGTCCTGGCTGTCCTGACTGTCCTTGTTGGCCTGATTGTCCTGATTGACCTGGCTGTCCTGGCTGTCCTGGCTGGCCTGATTGTCCTGGCTGTCCTGATTGACCTGGCTGTCCTGGCTGTCCTGACTGTCCTGGCTGACCTGATTGACCTGGCTGTTCTGGCTGTCCTGACTGTCCTGGCTGTTCTGATTGACCTGGCTGTCCTGGCTGTCCTGACTGTCGTGGTTGGCCTGATTGTCCTGGATGACCTGGCTGTCCTGGCTGTCCTGGCTGGCCTGGTCTACCTGGATGTCCTGGTCTGCCTGGGTGTCCTGGTCTTCCTGGGTGACCTGGCTTTCCTGGTTGTCCTGATTGACCTGGCTGTCCAGGCTGGCCTGATTGTCCCAGCTGTCCTGATTGACCTGGCTGTCCTGGCTGTCCTGACTGTCCTGGTTGGCCTGATTGTCCTGATTGACCTGGCTGTCCTGGCTGTCCTGGCTGGCCTGGTCTACCTGGATGTCCTGGTCTGCCTGGGTGTCCTCGTCTTCCTGGGTGATCTGGCTTTCCTGGTTGTCCTGATTGACCTGGCTGTCCAGGCTGGCCTGATTGTCCTGGCTGTCCTGATTGACCTGGCTGTCCTGGCTGTCCTGACTGTCCTGGTTGGCCTGATTGTCCTGGCTGTCCTGGCTGTCCTGGCTGGCCTGATTGTCCTGGCTGTCCTGATTGACCTGGCTGTCCTGGCTGTCCTGGTTGGCCTGATTGTCCTGATTGACCTGGCTGTCCTGGCTGTCCCGGCTGGCCGGATTGTCCTGGCTGTGCTGATTGTCCTGGCTGTCCTGATTGACCTGATTGGCCTGGTTTTCCTGGTTTACTTGGCTTTCCTGGGTGAATAGATTTTTTTAAGGCTGTTTACCGCTATCAGATTTTCCGCCAGTCAATGCGTTACATCAGTACAGTCGCCGGCCATATTATCTTCCAACACGAATGCTGCAAAATTATGTGACATGCTCTTATGGCCCTACAAATAAGTGCGCGTCACATATTGTTCCGGCCTTCGTGTAGGAACATACTATTGCCGTTGACTGTCCATCACGTTTGCTCTCATTGAATTGCGTTTTTTTATAAATTCATAATACCTTTTATTCTAGTTTTTAAATGCCGTATAATACGCTCGTATATGAATAATATCTTTTTTTTTAATAAATTACCCTACTCGTGGCAAAACATGGTGTTTTGAACCTATTTTATCATAATAAACTCATAATGCTCAGCCTCAAATTGACACTGGCAGTAGCACGGCGCAAGGCGCACAAACGATGCCAGCTTTATAGGCGTGATATCATGTCCTCCTATCACTGACACATGCCTATTACTGGTCTGTTGTAAATACCTTTGTGCTGTGAAGATTGCTTTGTCTCGGTCGAGGACGATTCAGAGGCACTCTTGGAAGATTTCTGGGTGTGAGTGCTTCGATACCCTGAAATAGTAATATATTTGGTAAGATTTTGGTAGTAATTTCGGGTAAGATTAGGCAACTGAGTTTCCCAAAAAATTGCCACTTTGAAAAAGGTAATAAGATATGGTAGAATAATATGAGCAGAAGCGACGCCAGGGGTATTCCATATCTAGAAGTGGCTGACCCTTTGCTTTCTTTGTTATGGAAATGTTTTCGAAGAAGCTCAGTTACTTCAATTATATAGAAATTAGAAACAATAATAACATCATTTCGGCAAATCTTTCTGACGCAGCTGTGGTAATGAACTCGTTGCCGCGTGCCGAGGTTTTGTATGGTCTTGTGTGTATGCAGTTTTCAACCGACTTCATAATTTCGAAACAGGTTCTCAATTCATCGGGATCTTTGTTCGAAGACTATTCGAAGACTGTAGAACCGATTTGGAAAATTCGTTTTTTGGTTTATAAGAGTATTCTTCACAGTTGGTTCCATTGTCATCAGGTGAGGATCTGATGATGGGATCCTAGAGAAATCGAGGGAACCCTTCAAATATTATAGGCACACCTATTGTGATTTGAGTATTTTTTACAGTTGGTCGGGCATATTGTCAGGTAATGGTTACTTTAATACTTTGGCATTATGTAGAAGTCACATAAACTACTATTAAGTTTTGCGCAATATTTGCAAATCGGCAAGCGTTCGTAAATCTCTTGAATTGGACATATACGTACATAGGACACGAGAAAAAGTAGTCTGCAGGGATTTGAATTACTGAGTACTTACACTCGGCCCTGGAGCGCGGTACTAATTTCATCGTAACGATCCCGTCTTCTTCCTCAGTTATAATGTCGTATTCTTCATCATTTTCTGTGAATTTGATATGAATACCACATTTAATACAATTATTCTTCATTTATATACCTATTTGTTTGTTGTGTAACTTGCGGATGTGTGGAATTGATGGAATATGCACGTATATTTAGGTTACCCAACTGATAAAAAGTTACTTTTTATCTGACTGTAGTCAGCCTCGTAAGGCCCAGTCCTATTTTAGGACAAGTTTAATAATGACCCAGTGTCCCAAAAATTACATTACATTTTGATTTTTCAGCCTCGGAAATAAGGTCTAGTTTTGATCAAAAAAGTTGACCTTGTAGGCGGTTATGACTATATTTTTATGGCCTAAAAATAGGTAACTGGGCCTTACGAGTGTAGAGTGCGACCACGCTAAATCTGTGTAGAAGTTGCAACTACATAATGTGGAACTACCATCCCAATGATTTATCTTTTCTTAAAAGTTTAAGGCTTATGCAAAGCAGGTTCTTCGCAATTGGACACTTGCAAAGTTGGTACAGAGTTAACTTGGTCTGACTATACGAGTATGTCTATGTATTTTTGGATTTTAGATCGATTCGGCTAAATGATGGAAGGGGCTTAGTAAATAATAGGTATATCTTATCAGTCGGGTAGCTATTTTTAGTGAAATATGTGTGTTTGATTTGTATGCCATACTTACTCGGTAGTTTAATGTCGACCAACTTGTGTTTTCCTGTAAGAAAGTGGAATTGCACGGTTTTATCAAAGTGTGTGTGTGTATGGTAATTATAGTAAAAAGGTATTCATATCAAATTCCTAATCCTTAGCTTTATGTAGTATTTAAAAATCCAGCACTATTAAAATTAATAATAATCTTCCAAGTACTGAAATTAACCGGTAACATTATTTACGGCGGTAACGGATCATAATCTGTATTCTAAATCTGATTGCCATCAAGACGGATCTATTCCATTGTCATGTGTGAATTCATTCAAATTTGTGTATACGTAGGCACTGTTATGAATGTTATAATAAGTAATTATGATTGTTTACTTTAAGACATTATTGTTTTAGGATAACCTGTTGTACATCTCTGAGTCTTGTATTCGCTAATATTTATATGCATAGATATATATTTAATAATTCTGACTCTTAGAGACATGTACATCTCTATGTCACGTTTATATTGTAATTTAGTTTACGGATGTAACATACAAGCACAGAATATTGTTTCTCACCAGACTAAACATGGCTAGTGTTTATTAATTAGCTTGAACATGTCGCTAAAAATTCTTTGTTTATAGTGGCGTCGTTGATCGGGTCGCCACTTTCGCGGGGAAAGGTTGAGGGAGGCGATGGCTGAGATATGTGCCATACTCGTGAACGGGTGCTGTTTGTGGAGACCGGTCTGTTTAGGCTAACTGGGGCTACACAATTACGTAACTTTTTATTAATAATATTCAATGTTAGCTTATTAATCCTTAATATTTTTATTTCTTTCTGTTATATAGAATATATAGATCAAGACACTTGGAGACCTTATACATCTCTAAGGATAATTTTGAAATAGTATTTTTTGACGTGACAACGTCTTAATATTCGATGGAGCCGGCTGCACGCACGAAAAAATATGCCTCATGCGGCGTTACCTCGCTCTGTGGCGTTCCATTTAAGGCTTGAAGTGCAAGCGAGAGCGCGGAACGAGCGACAAAGAGGCACAATCGGCCTTCGCGTTCGGCAGCGTTCAACATCTGTCTCTCTCCTACTTGAGTGAGCGATGCGTCCGCGTGGACAGCTGCTATACAACAATACATTTACATGTTTTCGTCAAGTATGAAGTGCAGTGAAATTAAAATTTTCGTTTGAAAAATGCAACCATTCCATCAGTATTTTCTTATGACGTTGTCACGTTCAACTATCGTCAGTAAACCGACTTTAAAGACAACCGATTTTTTTAATATATTTTCTATTATTTAAATTCAAAATGTGTTTCTAACTGTTGATGATGGATTATTATAATTTGGAAATTTAATCAGAGGATACAGTTCAGGTAAGAAAGGATTTCAAACTTTTGTGAACTTCGTTTTCAGATTTGGACTCATAAACTTACTTTTTTCTTTGGTATTTCTTTTAAACTGGTTTGATATGTTTTCTTATAGAACAACGCATTTACATGTATTTTTAAGTTTTGATGTACTGTTGTTTTGAAAAATTAAGTCCCGCCGTCTCTTGCCGGTCATAATTCTTCTCCGGTAAGAGGTGTAGGGTTAGATTAGAACCAGTGTAGTTTGTATTTTTACTTTTACTTTGATAAACTATCTGACGTGTAAAAGTGTCCTTGTGGCCTACTTACTGAATAAATGTTTGAAAATGACTTTGAATTTGTAACGATAGACTATTAATAAATTTAAAAAAAAACATGTCGAGCGAGATCAACTAAAATTACGTAGGAAGTTACCTAATCGTAAGAGTATTTATTATTTTCTAGTCTCACAAGAGTTTTATGTTTTTTATACCACGACGGTGGCAAATAAGCATACGGCCCGCCTGTTGGTAAGCAGTTATATATTGTATACTCCATTCTCATTCATTTCAAGATTCGCAATCCCAATATTAAGAAATAAAGAAATATAACCTTTTTTCGAGTATTTTGTATAACCTACCCAAGTCTACATTTTCTGCATCATCATCGTTTGGTGTACTTTGCTTAGTACCCTTCTTAACCGAGGTGGCACTCTGTGTGTTTTCTGAAAATTAAAATAAATATATATTTTTTTAATATTATAGGACAATCTTACACAAACCGACCTAGTCCCACAGTAAGCTCAATAAGGCTTGTGTTGGTACTAGACGACAATATATATAATAGATAGATATAGATAAATACTTAAAATTCATAGAAAATATCCATAACTCGGGTACAAATATCTGTGATAAACACACGAATAAATGCCCTTACCAGGATTCGAACCCGGGACCTCCTGCTTCATAGGCAGGGTCACTACCAACTGGGCTAGGAGGCCGTTGTAAAATATCATATTTATTGCTTTTAAATACAAATAAAATATGTATTACATAATGGGGGACAATATTTATTACACATATCAGTCTCATTTAAAACTAAACATTTCTTGTACTATAGGTACTATGTGACAACATATTAGGGAACGTCCCCGTACTACGTGACCCATTTCTCACAATTTTTTACCCCCCGCCCCCCTTGTTGTCACGTAGTAACGCACACATGGTTTCGAATGATGTTTTGAAAACAGATAGTAAAAAAACCGGCCAAGAGCGTGTCGGGCCACGCTCAGTGTAGGGTTCCGTAGTTTTCCGTCCGTCACAGTAAGTGTCCCCACTTAAGAGTTAAAATAACACCGCCATGTAGGATATGATATGAGCGTTCCACGTACAGCGACATCTATCGGCAAATTAAGTAAACTATTGCGCGCGAGCTTAAAGTATGGAAGATGATTTTTATGGGATAATTCTTTATTGCGTGAACCGATTTTCACCGTTTTTACTTTATTTGAAAGCACGTCATTTCATTGTTTTTGTAGATATGACAGGTACAATAATGTGTGAAACGCGAAGAATATTCAAATCTCGTTTAAAATGGTGCCAAGACCATCAGGCCCAAATAAAAATGAATATTCTAGCTTCACAGCACTCCAAAAAGGATTTCCGGTCATTTTGGAAAGCCACAAACAACATGAAATATCGACCGTCATACCCTGTGAGTGTTGATGGCAAAACCGATACCAAAGACATAGCTAACACTTTTAAAGATCATTTCATGGTTAAATCTTCTCTTGGACTTTCACAGGAGGGGGTGAGCGATGCTGAGCCCAACGACGTGGAACCTGGACCGGGATACTCTGCTAAGGATGTAGCTAAAGCTATTAAATCTATCTCGCGAGGCAAATCCCCAGGGCACGATGGCCTCAGCATCGAACATCTCCAGAATGCGGGTCCCCACATATCAAGAGTGTTAGCGTTGTTTTATACGCTGTGTGTAAGGCACTGTTATTTGCCCAGGGATATGATGAAAACTGTAGTTATTTCTGTACCTAAAAATAAAACTGGAGATTTGTCTGACATCAATAACTACAGGCCTATATCCCTAGCGACTATTGTTGCTAAAGTATTTGATAGTGTGCTTAATGTACAGTTAAATAAGTACGTTAGTCTAAGCCCCAACCAGTTTGGTTTGCGACCAAGGTTATCAACAGAGAGTGCAATACTGTGCCTTAAGCACACTGTCAAATATTATTTAAATAGGAACGCCCGTTTATGCGTGCTTCTTAGACTTATCTAGGGCTTTTGACCTGGTTTCCTATAATATCCTATGGCAAAAACTGGGAGCCATTAAACTACCTAATGATCCATACAAATTCTGAGGTATTGGTATGGAAATCAGGTCAATAGCGTTAGATGGTCAGGTACTTTATCGGACCCGTACAGGTTGGAGTGTGGGGTGAGGCAGGGGGGGTTGACCTCGCCCACACTTTTTAACCTTTACTTAAATGAGCTTCTCGAGGCGCTCAACAAAACGCATGTCGGCTGCCATATTGATGCAGTTTGTTTGAATAACTTGAGTTACGCCGACGATATGGTTTTGTTGAGCGCATCGGCTTGTGATTTGCGAACACTTTTGAGTATTTGCGAGTCCAACGCTATCCAACAGGGGCTAACATACAATGTAGGTAAAACTAAGTTCATGGTGTTTGAACCTACTGGGTATCGGATACCCATAGTACCTCCCATCAAGTTGAATGGCAGCCCCCTGGAAAGGGTGAGGACTTTTAAATATCTAGGCCATGTTGTCACTTCAGACCTAAAAGACGATATGGATATTGAGCGCGAACGGCGGGCCCTGTCGGTGAGGGCGAACATGATTGCGCGTAAGTTTGCGCGCTGTACTAGGGAGGTGAAAGTAACCCTTTTTAGAGCATATTGCACTTGCCTGTATACGTGCAGCCTATGGGCATACTACACGCAGCGGGCCTATGGGGCCCTCCGGGTCCAATATAACAACGCGTTCCGGGTGTTGGTGGGGCTGCCCCGCTTCTGTAGCGCATCAGGAATATTTGCTGAGGCGCGCATAGATTGCTTTTATGCGACTATGCGCAAGCGATGCTCATCCCTGGTGCGCCGGGTGCGGGCCAGCCCCAACCTCATCCTGCGCTTGATAGCCGAGAGGTTTGACTGCCCATATTTGAGGCACTGTGATGATATGCATGTTTCTAGAAGTATTTATTATGTGTAACTACTACGTAGGTGATTCTATAAACATGCATGACACAAAAATTTATAGATTATACCGAAGTAATTTATGTAGATATTAACATAGCTATAAGTAGTATAAGTATATACTAAACAAAACTATGGGTCTAAAGTTATCCGAAATAAATAAATGATTTGATTTGATAAACACCTGCTTATACGGTTAAATTACAAACTTAATTCAGAAATTATTTTGTAATTTTTTTTCAAAAACTATTCAACCTATCAAGTTCAAAATAATTTTCCTAGAAAGTTTTTATAAAGTTCTACTTTTGAGATTTTTTTCATATTTTAAAAAGTTATGGTTCAAAAGTTAGAGGGGGGGACACATTTTTTTTTACTTCTGGAGCGATTATTTCCGAAAATATTAACATTATCAAAAAATGATTTTAGTAAACCCTTATTCATTTTTAAATACCTATCCAACAATATATCACACGTTAGGGTAGAAATGAAAAAAAAAATCACTCCCCACTTTACGTATAGGGGAGGTACCCTAATAAAACACTTTTTTCCACTTTTTATTTTACCACTTTGTCGGCGTGAGTTCCTAGTTGACTACGGAACCCTAAAAAACACAATTTACACCGGCCACCAGTAATAAAGTTTTAAAAAAAAACGCATAGCTTGAATAAGCGCGAGTTTTGATTATAATTATTGACTACGTGACGAAACTTAAGCCCCCCCCCCCATAGAAACATTCGTAACAACTCACATAAAAGTGTGCCAGGAAACTAACCCAGAACCTCCAATTTTTAACTACCAACAAGGCTAAAGAGGCCGTGAAACCTACGGAACCCTAAAGGGTCGGTAAATGTTTAAGGTATCTCACCGCTGCTGCTGCTTTGCTGAGATTGCTTCTGGCTTGTCTGCTGTCTTTCTTCTACATCAGTCTCACCATTATTTTGATTGGTGATGGACCATTTGGAATCGTCTGTGAACAAAAGCAAGAAGTAATTTAAAGACAATTTACTTACAATACTTATAGTTAAAGCGATGGCACGTAGTTACAGTATCCGAGAGGCAACCGGATGGCTCGCGGTATTTAAGCTTCCTACGTGTTGTGGAACTACCCTGTGCAACCCGAACTGACCCACGTTGGACTTTTTCATCTCCCCCCTCTTTTTTTCCGGCTTCCAACTCCGAGGGATTGATAACCGACCAGCCGGTGTGAATGGCAATTTGCATGCTCGTTCATCACAAAGATATTGGAAATTGAGGGGAGGGAGGATGAAAAACCAAGGCCAACGTGGGTCAGTTCGAGTTGCACAGGATGGTTCCACAACAAGTAGGGAGCTTAAATAACGCGAGCCATCCGGTTGCCTCCTGAATATTTTCTAGGAGAAAGAAAGCTGATGGTACAGTTAGCAGCAGAAGTAGCAGAGCGGGTAAGGTGTTCAAAAAACCTCACGCTCTTATTTCCTTAACAATAAAGGCGTGCCAAGCTCATTTTCAACACCTCACCCGCATAGCAACTTCTGCTACGGACTGTATACTTACATAGATCCATATTTACTAGTTGAGGTGGTTTACCAAAGTTCTTCGTAGTTCATTTTTCTTGATGAAAATCTGTTTCCAATTTTATTTGTAATATGTTCAATTATTTATTGCTTTTAAGTGATTTTGCTCACGATATCTAAAGACGTACTTCGTAAACCTGGAAATTCCACACACATTCCTCACATGTCGGAAAAGATTTTTGGATATCCAATTTCCCATTACGGGGATCCTGCCTTTTCGCCGAATAAAGTTTCCTAAACTGTTTTATTTGCCAACCGTGTTATTTGGCATACTGCATTTTTTTATGAAACTGTAAATTTTTCAGGGTTTGTTTTATAATCATCGTGTAGAACCATTTAGGTTAGGTTAGGTTTGTTTTATAACATATATATTTGTACTAACGGGGCTCAACCGCGTATATAACTTTAAAATTACCTTCGACGTTTCGAGGACGACATTGTTCCCGTGGTCCCGAAATAGATATGTGTATTGTGTAAAAACCGTGAAATTTTAAATCAGTGTTTTGTTTTATAACAATCCTGAAATTCTTATAGTTTAACGGCCTCCTAGCCTAGTTGGTAGTGACCCTGCCTATGAAGCAGGAGGTCCCGGGTTCGAATCCTGGTCAGGCCATTTATTTGTGTGTTATGGATGTTTTCTATGTATTTAAGTATTTATCTATATCTATCTATTATATATATCGTCGTCTAGTGCCCACAACACAAGCCTTATTGAGCTTACTGTGGGACTTGGTTGATTTGTGTAAAATTGTCCCATAATATTTATTTAGTTTATTTGATAGTTTCAGAAAAAAATGCAGTATGCCAAATGACACAGTTGGCAAATGAATCAGTTTGGGAAACATTATTCGGCGAAAAGGCAGAGATCCCCCATTACTATGTACGCGGACGAATGCCCGGCTGGAGACTAGCTTGTACATATTGCCGTGTTACCTGATTTCTCCGCAGTTTGCCCGCTCTTTTTGGTATTTTTGCTGCTTTTCTTGGTCACCGTGCTGCCATCCTTCTTTCGTTGGCTGATGTCGGAGTTTTCTATAAGTAGCACAACATATATTTTATATAAAACATGATGGTGGCAGAGCCGCAGACGACGCCCTGTGTCTGCTTTTTTGAATTGACTTAGGTAGGAAAAGTTAGACATCTATCCGTTGTATTACGGAGATTGGATCAGGATTATAAAGGATTACAGGACGTATAAAGTTAGGGCCAGAGGGCAGATAGCTGCAGATTCTGCCACGTGACCTTGTTTGAAGCGAGTTGTTGAAGCGAGCGTCTACATGGCTGACATCCAACCAACCGCTTCTGCTAATGGTTGGCAGAGCACGCCTAGCCACCAAGGACGTTTAAAGGGCATGTAGAATTTGGCATCAAACACGGGCTACATGGTTTAAAATCTCTGTTTTCTGCCAAGGTCTCGTGGTAGAGGGCTGTGGAATGCCTGCTGGCCCAAACTTTATAGTGTTAGTGACCGTGCTATTTGCAAAACTAATAATACGGTCTCCGCGAAAATGAAGGTAAAGCTTACGAGATTTTTGCGGGTAGAAGAACTGTTATTCTTATCTTATTTGATTCGGGGGCCCATATGAATACACTTCGACTAAAAGGGATCTTTTGTGTAATTGCCCCCTAGTACATCTACTCAAGAGCTTTTTCAACCATCTCCATGTGTTGGATAATGGAGCTCAAAGGCAGTGTTTTGGGATCTCTGGATCTGGTTAGCCAGTGCCAAAGTCCTTCATTCTTTCTTATTTTACTAATAAATGTAAATATATTTATGTCTATATGATCAGATATTGATTTATTTAATCTTCATTGCACAATACAAGAAAGTACAAATGGCGGACTTAATGCCTTAAGGCATTCTCTACCAGTCAACCATTGGGCTAAACAGAAACTAATGATTGGTGCAGGATTATAAGAGCAGAGATGACTCAATAAAAACAAATCAATCACATTAACATACCTAATGGTTCCCACACGTACATAAATATACAATACTATAATTATATAATATAATTAATAAATAATATTGTACCCATGTATAATCATCATGCAGATCGTATACTTTGAAGTGCATCACAGATATATCACGATGTTTGTTCCTTTACGCAAAAACGGCTGAATAGATTTGGATGAAATTTAGCACACAAGTAGATTAATAACATGAATAGGGATATAAGATACTTTTTTATCTGGGATCTTTTTAATCTTTTTAGTTTTATTTTTCTTGGAATTCACTCCCGAAGGTGAAATGAGGGTTCAAAATACGGGAGTACTAAACAAGAGAGGCTAGGCAAGAGCAATAGCAATTGTTATGAAAGTATATTTTACCAGATTTATTTTCAGAAGCAGCGTTCTTCTTGTCTGAAGACTTCTTTTGAGATGTGGTCGTAGATCCATCGCCATTTATTTGCTGCACGCTATTCCTGGACTCTGTGAAATAAGAAATATATGGGGACAATCTTACACAGGTCCTAGTCCTAAAATTATCAAAGCTTATACAAACAGTAACACTCTTGACTGTACGTCGGTAGACCTTATTAAAAAATGCATAAGGTCCATTGATGGGGAATTAACAGTGTGGGCGATGGTATTATCCAGGCGACGTAATAACATGTTTAAATTCATACTTTAATAAGTTTTTTTTTTAATCAGCGTTGTGGCAACCCTGTCATGACTCATGCTGAGTGGTAACCATTTTGGTGTAATTTTTTTTGTGGATTTCATGTTATGTTTCTTTTCGTTTTGGACCAAATAAATATTTTTCATTTCATTTAAACTCGTAGGTAGGTACAGTGGAGTTTTCCGATGACGATACAATTAATTGAACAAAACAAGTATTCTTTTCGGAAATGTAATTTTTGTGATAATATTTTATTGCTAACTTTACTTTTCTTTATACAATCCCTAACTCATTACCAAGACGAATGTAACGAGCCCAAACACGACGGGATAATGTTTAGGAGTTCCTATGGCCACCTACCAGCTCTATGTCATCAATGTCAGCATCAGTGATCGTAGATTTTCCAGCATTTTTGGTGCAGGGCTAGGGTTATTATTATTTGAGGCTATTAAATATTTGAACCAAGAATCAAATAAAATCAAAGCCATTTAGAACTAAGTAATAATGTAGAGATGGTCGGTAATCAAATAACAAATTCATAAAAAAACGTCACCGGTTTTGCTGAAAAATCTACAATCACTGGTGATCATAATATTGTATTGTCACGCGATATACATAAACGATACAAATAAGATTGCGTTCATCCATTTTTGTCCAATTAATCGCATGGATATTGGAGAATTCGTATATAAAAAAGTCCACAACTCAGGAAGTGTCCACAGCTCGTCAAAAACACACAAATAAATGCCCTTGGGTCGCAATACTGCCTTGATAGGTAAGGGTTCATCTAGAAAGCACATGATAATATTCTACCCTCTTTTTGACCCTTTGGTGACTTTAATACAATCCTCCCCCACTTCCTGGGTGACGTGTATAGTCGTCATCTATCTATATCTAAATATATAAAAGAAGAAACTGACTGACTGACTGATTGACTGACTGACATATCAACGCACAGCCCAAACCGCTGGTTCTAGAGATTCCAAATTTGGCACGTAGGTTTCTTATAAGGTCTAGAGATGCACTAAGAAAGGATTTTTCAAAATTCACCCCCTAAGGGGTCCAAAGGGGGGTCCAAAGTTTGTATTCCTAACGATAAATGAGTAAACACGTGTTTCAGGTTTTTTGAAAATTCAACTCCTAAAAGGGGCAAATGTGGTCGCAAAGTCTGAAAATCAACATGGGTATCGTATCCTTTTTGAGTACTTCTAGTACGCGGGCGAAGCCGCGGGAAAGGGCTAGTCGAATATATGAGCGGTCAAGGTATTCAAAAATATCAGCTATGGAGATGATGACCAATGGAGAAGAAGGGTTTTATTCACCCGTGATGGATGTGAATTGTGCTTTGTCTTTTTTTTCTGGGTGATTTTATTAAAAATTGCATCAGGAGCTTTGAATTCGCTTGCTAGCCAATTGTTGAACTGGTACTACCAAGAAAATCATCTTGGGATTTCGCCCTTCAAGTTTGCTTTTAAGACATAATCTCTTACATGCTAAACCATTGGTTATAATCTCCTTTTTCTGTATATTTACCGTTGGAGGACTGCTGCTGTGCCGCATTTTCAGACTTGGAGTTTTTCTTGCTGACAATGGAATCGCCATCGATGCTTTGTTCCGACGACGAATACTCTAAAAAAACAATTTTGATACGCAATTAAATTAGGCAAGTGGGGGGTGGAAGTTCCCGGGGTAGAATGTTCCGACCTCAATAGTTAAGGAAGAGAGAAATATTTTATTTTAGACCGATTCAAGCGTTCCATTCCTAAATTATAATGACATAGTAAGGTACAGTAAGGACATTTTATAAGTATGTAACTTTATTATTGTCTAGTTGATTTGCGTTTGCAACTACGTATTTCTGATTATTTTCAATGGTTTCCGCTTCCCAAAGGTTGTCTGGAGAGATCTCTTTTTAGCGATAAGACCACCAATTGTTTTACCTCTGCTTTTACTATTTGTAACTTGTATTTTATGTTTCTTTATTTTGAGGTGTGCAATAAAGAGTGGCCGTGGCAAGATGGGCGTTGGGGAAAGCTGGTTTTTGAGTGGAGACCGTATGAGAGCAAACGCAGTACTTGGCGCCCTGCAGCAAGGTGGAGCGACGATATCCGTAAGGTGGCGGGTACAGATTGGAAGAGGAGAGCTGAAGATCGAGCTCAGTGGCGTGCCATGGGAGAGGCCTATGTCCAGCAGTGGACTGATACAGGCTGATGATGATGAATAAAGAGTATTTACGTTATGTTATGTTAAGGTATATTATCCTTAAAAAAACAACAGAGATTTTCAAGCCTTAAAACTAAGGTTACCTTGAGAGCTCTTCTTAGAGCTGCTGCTGGACTTTTCCAAAGAGTTTTTGATTAAAGAAGATTGTTTTCCACCGCTCGCACTCTCTGAGTTTGCTGTAAGCACCAAAACATCTTGTTATATAATCACTAGCTTTTTCCCGCGGCTTCACCCGCGTACTATAAGTACTCAAAAAGGAGGTTCTCAGTTAGACTGGTATGTTTGTATGTACCACATTTTCGCCTTTTAGGGGTTGAATTTTCAAAAAACCTGAAACACGTGATTACTCATTTATCGTTAGGAATACTCATGTGAAGTTTCGAATAAAATTGTCTAACAAATCTTGTTTCGCCATACAAACTTTGGACCCCCATTTTACCCCCTTAGGGGTTGAATTTTGAAAAATCCTTTCTTAGTGCACCCCTAGACCTTATAAGGAACCTACGTGCCAAATTTGGAATCTCTAGAACCAGCAGTTTGGGCTGTGCGTTGATATGTCAGTCAGTCAGTCAGTCAATCAGTCAGTCAGTCAGTCAGTCAGTCAGTCAGTCAGTCAGTCAGTCAGTTTCTTCTTTTATATTTATATAATCATTACTAAAATCTAAATCAGGACGGCCGCTTCTTCACCCAATGCTTAAGTATTGTGATCCATTAAAATTGTTCCATAATCTTTGTAAAAATAGTTTCTTAGAATTTCTAGAACCATATTTAACATTTATTTTATTATTATAAGATGCATGGTCCAAACCAGAAACTGCTACAAAATCATCTAACATGTAGAGGTCACAGTTCAGGTAGAAAATCATATCAAACGTTTTGTGAAGCAATCAGATTTTATTATTATTATTTTATTTTATTTTAATTAAACAAAACATACATTGTATGTCTCTCAAGCTGTTTTGATATGTCTTCTTATAGAACTACGCATTATTGTGTATCTTTAAGATATAATGTATTACTGTTTTAAAAAAATAAGTCCCGCCGAGATTCTTGCCGGTCATAATACTTCTCGGGTCAGAGGTGTAGGGTTAGAACCGGAGGTAGTTTTTTTCCCCCTGACGTTCATAAGTGCACTGTAATGTGCCTAAATCAAAGAACAAAAAAAAAATGAAAACTGAACATTGTTTTAGTGAAACTTTAACTAAAGCGAATACACTACTTCGCTAATTTCGCTGATTTGACTTTTTTTTAATTCGGGATTTTACTCGTAACTGGACTATTTTGATACTTTTCAGACAGTTCCACTCTTAATAGGTATCTTTGTTAGACAATTATTTAACTTTTAGGAAAGCATTTGATATGGGGTGTTAGAGTTAGTGTGGGCGACTTTATTGGTTGTTACTTAAGACCTTTCTCGGAATACAAAAAAAAACATAAGTATGCCAGTAGGTAGACAAACACAAATCTATTGAAAATAACACAAGTACGAAAAACAAAATAACACAGGTAACTGATTTTACTCACATTGAGAAGAAGAGGACGATGATTCTTCGCTCGATGAACTTGAACTTTGGAAGGAGTCGGATGATTGGATGAAGGTTGCTGATGGGAGAATGGTTTCAATAATGATTAATGATTAAAAATACACTTTCTTCGTCTAGAATATTGATGGTACCAAGGTAAAAATAAAGAATACGAGGTTCTCAGACTTTTCGCTGTCTTTTAAATGCAACCCAGAAAAAAAATTGTAATGAATTTTTATTATCGACTTCTATATCCTTAATAAAAAAGAGCTAGAATTTCTTTTGTTCTGCCTTTTGACCAAATGATTTCTTTTGCCTTTTAAGTAGCAAGTTTAATCGATTTCGCCGTTGATAGTGTGTGGTGCAGGTAAGTATATCTTATCGATTGTTTTCATCTCTTTCCCCCCAATTTTGTCGATACAACTGTGACTGAATGAATTTTGTATGGTGACGATTTTACTAGTGAATGTGTGAACGTGTGTGAGTGTATATTTTAATCAACTTACTTTATATTGAAGGCTGAATGTGTGTAGGTGTAGAGACTTACTTTATGTTGTGGCTGAATGTGTGTTGTTGTAGAAACTTACTTTATGTTGTGGCTGAATGTGTGTTGTTGTAGAATCTTACTTTAGGTTGTGGCTGAATGTGTGTTGTTGTAGAAACTTACTTTATGTTGTGGCTGAATGGGTGTTGTTGTAGAAACTTACTTTATGTTGTGGCTGAATGTGTGTTGTTGTAGAAACTTACTTAATGTTGTGGCTGAATGTGTGTTGTTATAGAAACTTACTTTAGGTTGTGGCTGAATGTGTGTTGTTGTAGAAACTTACTTAATGTTGTGGCTGAATGTGTGTTGTTGTAGAAACTTACTTTATGTTGTGGCTGAATGTGTGTTGTTGTAGAAACTTACTTTATGTTGCTGCTGAATGTGTGTAGTTCACCGATTAAACGGATCACCAGTATTTTTGTTACACCCTACATAATCGCAAAACTTAACTGCCGCTGTGCAAGTGTGTAGTTTTTTTTATCTACACTCACATTGTAAGTCTTCTAAAACGTGTTCAAAAACGGTAGGCAATGGCTAGCATTACCACAACCGATTTTACTATGATAATCTTTTTATCTGTGGCAGTAACGTAATTTTATCTTTACATGCTCATATATTGATACGTTATGAGTTCCAAATTCCGAACATCTAATTTGATAACATAATGTAAATACTGTCCTCCTTCCTGACCAACGACACGCGCCCGCCGGTACAATCGAGTTGGCCATGGCGGTGCAATGGCGGTCATTCTATGATTTCCGAACACTTCATTTAGAATATAAATATAATATGAGTGTAGATAAAGCAGTGTATGCAACTGTACGTAATTAGGCCTTATTACGTAACAGTTACATAAATTACTATTTAGGACACCAGTCAGTTGCGAATAGTATAACGGAGCCGACATGTCACATTGACAGAGGTTAAAAAAAATGGTGCTATAACTATAGATCATAAAATTCTTGTTAAAATCCATGTATGCGCCTTATAAGTACACGCAACGCTGCAATGGTATTGTGCCGTGTTAATTTTTGTTTGGGTTAAAGGGTTAGGTCAGTTAACCAATTGACTACTTACAGTTGTCGTCTTCGGACCAGTCGAAGCCGTCCTTTGGTGCAGCTTGCGCACTCAGAATCTGTAAAAGTACATTTTTACATAATTATATAGATTTACTGTTTATTCTGAGTATAATATAGGTATATTTAACACACATTTGAGCGAAATTCAGACTTATATATTAATTCGTAAATCCCTGCCGGAAGACGGGAAAATCTAATCTCGGCTGTTTTTTGAAATTAAATGAAATGACATATATTTATGTGGTGCAATGAGAAGAGAAGTGAATAATACAAAAAAAAACACCAAAATGGTTGCAGCATGAGTCATGGCAGGGTAACCACAACGCTGATGTTCAGGGCAACCAGAACTCAAAACTATACTTAACCTAACTAGTGACAACAATATGTCCAGTTGACATTCATGTCACTACTGGCAACCCCACTTTAGTGGAGTACGGGAAGGCCTTTTTAACCTATAAAAATTACATAAATCACAAGTTCGATTTTATTTTGTGACCTGTTAGTATACGTTAAGTACTAATAATGAAAAATATTTTCCAATAATAGAGAACATGCATGAAAAATATTTAATTGAATCTGTTCCAAAAACACGTTCAACAACCCCAAATAAATATAAATAAGTGGAAATCCGTAATAATTTTTAACAGTTTTTTAAAGATATTTCGGTTTAAAAATTTAACATTTTTAGTAATTTTTTTTAATACCTCAAATGTATTTTCGAAACTTAAGTTCGATTACTTATATTCTAACAAGAAAAAAAATGTACGACCACTATATAGCTAAACGCATTTTTTCGTGCCTAAAATTACAAAAATCTTCCAAAAACTTGTTCCTTCCAAACAGTTTTCTGCAACTTTGTGGTCGGTGACGTCACAATCCTCACACTTTTTGTATGGGGCGTTTTGACGCGCGGCGCAGACGCCTAACGTATTTTCACATTTTTGACGTTTCAGGGCTATCATAGATAGTAGGTTTATTAGAGACAGGTTTAGTAGATTGAATCTACAGGGAAATAGAATCGAATGACGTCTTCCAAAAAAATCATGCATGTTCCTAATTGTTAGCAGTGCGCTAGGTATAATACATGTATTTGTTTGCTACACAAAGACAAAAATATGTAAGTTTTATTTTTCTCCACCAGTCTATCGCTTTTTATTATTGCAACATAACTTCATATTTTATAACGGTTTTTTCAAGAGCATATGTTGTCTTAGCTATTTGTAATTCGTCTATTTGTATCGTCGTAACTTAATTTTGTCTATGATAGCTGAATTCCGCTTGTCTGTTTTATAACACTAGTAAATTTTACTATATAAAATAAATAAAGATATTTAGTAGGAAAAAAGAGCATGTCGGGCCATGCTCAACGTATAGTTCCGTAGTTACCAGCCCGTTACAATACAACCACTCAAAAGGTTGTTTTTTAGGGTTCCGTAGTCAACTAGGAACCCTTATAGTTTCGCCATGTCTGCCCGTCCGTCCGTCCGTCCGTCCGCGGATAATCTCAGTGACCGTTAGGACTAGAAAGCTGAAATTTAGTACTAATATGTATATCAATCACGCCGACAAAGTGGTAAAATAAAAAGTGGAAAAAAATGTTTTATTAGGGTACCACCTCCCCTATACGTAAAGTGGGGAGTGTTTTTTTTTCATTTCAACCCTAACATGTGATATATTGTTGGATAGGTATTTAAAAATGAATAGGGGTTTACTAAAATCATTTTTTGATAATGTAAATATTTTCGGAAATAATCGCTCCACAAGTAAACAAAAATGTGTCCCCCCCCCCCCCCCTCTAACTTTTGAATCATAAATTTTAAAAATATGAAAAAAATATCAAAAGTAGAACTTTATAAAAACTTTCTAGGAAAATTATTTTGAACTTGATAGGTTGAATACTTTTTGAAAAAAAAATTACAAAATAATTTCTGAACTAAGTTTGTTTAAGCAGGTGTTTATTGTACCTGTAATTTCTACAAAATCACAATGAAATGACGTGCTTTCAAAACCTCTTAAGTGGGGACACTTACTGTGACGGATAGAAAACTACGGAACCCTACACTGAGCGTGGCCCGACACGCTATTGGCTTGGATTGGGTTTTTATATGGTATTTTGCGGCACTTACGTCATTTTACTATGCGGCACTTACGTCCTTTTAACTAGGCGTTTTTGAGTTATAACTCAAAAACGACTCAACTGATTTTATTGTATATAGTTTTCATTGAAAGTACTTAATAGGCCTCATTTTAATGATGGATCTACGGTTCAAAAGTTACAAGGGGCACGCACTTTTTTTTAAGTTTCGGAGCTATTATTTACTAAACTATTAGATTTATCCAAAATTAGTTTTACAAGACCCATATTCTTTTTTAAAGACCTATGCAACGACATCCCACACGATAGGGTAAGAGTGAAAAAAAAGTCACCCCTACATCATGTGCACGGGAGGTATGTACCCAAAAAAATTTTTTTTCTATTTTTTTACCACTTTGTCGGCGCAATTAATACACATATACCAAATTTCAGTTATCTAGTACTAACGGTCACTGAGCTAGACAGCGGACAGACGAACGGACGGACAGACGGACATGGCAAAACTATAAGGGCTCCTAGTTTACTGGGTTCCGTAGTCAACTAGGAAACAGTCAAGATAAATTGTAAAGTAATAAAAATAAAAAGTAAAGTAAACTTACACTGAGCGCACACACCAAAACTCCAATAGAAAGCCAACGCATCTTGCAGTCTTTAAATCTTCTTGACTATAAGACTGAAGTCAATGTGACTCTATAGTTTCTTCCGAAAAATCCCGCGTTTATATACCCCGAAACCAACTTGAGTAAATTTGGGGCAATAAATTTTAAGTGTCAACTGTTTAATATCCTATTGTTCATATTTTGGTACATACCCATTAATAACGTTTGAGTAAATATCCTCTTGACGTTCAAATACATTCATCCGGTATACAAGGAGTATTTCTTTCAGGAAATATAATTTCATGTTTTTTTTAAACGTTTGATAAGAAATATTCTGATCGTATGTGATGATGAGGTTTACCTAAAAAAGATTATTTTTGTAGTCATAGACGTTAATGTTTGAATTAAGACTTTCTAAATCGGACAGCAACCGTTTACTTTTTCAAGTAAGGTAGAATTAATAATTGACTTGAGTAATTTGACAGCACTGTAAGTACCACAGGATAATATAATAGTATTTCATACACATTTCATACAGAAGGTTTCTCCCTACAAAATCAGTGTTTGACAGAACTTTGACGGATGAACGGTGACACATGACGTCTCCATGCAATTTTACCTTTCGACGTTCTAGGGTTGACAAGTACGCAATTAGTATTATTGCTGGACTTGCCCCAGTCTGCGTCAATCTACTTAATCTATCAGTAATTTTAATACAATACTAGATAAATGTCCGATTTATCACCTTATTTGCCCAATTTAATTATTATTTTAGTACATAACTACTACTATAAACTACTTAAATATTTTATCTTGTCTGTGGTCATGCCGCAAATAAACCAAAGGGATTTTGACAACCCCGAAAACGTATCCGATACGTTCCAAGGTCGTAGCTGTCACTTCGTGGAGATGGACAGACACCCTTGACCAGAGAGTTCTCCCTTGACTGTACTAGTACATACGTTTGACAAACTCTTTGTATGCCAGGAACTGTCAGATTGATCCACTCAATAATGAATTGTACATCACCTACCGACTAACTTGAAAAACCTTTCATAAAAAAGTATTGTACCTGTATAATAGTGACATAATTCGGTTTTCCACTCAGTGAGCACTATGGCCTAACTAAACACGGTACTCGACTGAAAAGCTATTCATTATATCACTGGCTCATGCGTCGTATTACACGCAGGCGTAGCAGGAATTATAGTAATAATTAATCTTTAGGGAGTTATGGACTTAACGACTTGGACGGATCAATTTGACTGTTTCATAAAATATAATATTATATTGCATCAATTCAAGAATTTATTAAAATAACAAAAAAACTTTTTTTTTCTTATTTAGTAATATTCAAAACTAAAGAAGGAGGTGAAGGGATATGGTTAGAGCTTTATAGGACAACACCAATATTTTTGACATTAAAGCATGAGCCTTGGCACACTTGTTACTTAGGTGGACTAGAGTTGAAAACGCCCGGGAGCCAAGGGCGGACGCCCCGCTGGTGGGGGGGAGGAGGGGGTGAAGTTTCGTTCCGCCGCGCGTTCTTTCGGTCCTACTATCATCTTATTTATAGATACTAGGGCATGTTTGGTATCGTTTTCGGATAAACTGAGGATGGCCAATCATTTTTTGTGACATTAATAACATCTTTTCATATAAAAAAAAAATGAAATACAGGCAGAAGTCAAAAAATCTCAGTAAAAAAAAACTTTCTGCAATGATTACGTAAAAACATGCAACGATTGGGGCATGAAAAAAAATATGATTATAAAGCCACATTTATGTACATTCCAAAAACATATAACATATTAGAACAATTTGAAACGCAACTTCGTAAAAAAAAGTTTTAGAACAGTGACTCGTCCAAATATTATTACTTCATAAAATGAGGACCCCAAAAACAAATTTTATAATTGCTTGATTGTGTAATGTAACTACTAGCTTCATTGTATATTACTTAGTTTATAGCTGTGTTTACGTTCGTTAGCATGTGTGTTATATTATATTTTGAATTGTGAATAATCTAACCGTTTTATGATCTCAATTGACTGGTTCAAAATAAAACTAACAAGTCACAGATCTGATCATATATTATTGTTAATCTGATTATATATACTGAGATTCGTACATATATTTATGTGTAACATGTTCCATCACAAGCACACAATTCGGTGCACTTCAATTTTTGTTGAAAACACCTGCATCTAGCAGCTCATTTCTTTTTGGATCTGCACCTAATCATTTCCATGCAGGCTTCGGCAGCTACTGGCAAGCTAGTCCATGTAGGTTCCCATCTCTCATTAACTTTCGTCCATCCCCAATCAGATGAACTTGGAATATTTTGGATCGGTGACATTTGACCCCATACATGCAACTGCTTGAATAACTGCCCGCAGGAAATGCTGGTGCAGTGCAGCATTCGTTGGTGGAATATTTTCCAACTGGCGGTCTTTTTTCGTGAACAACTGCTTTCGGCATTCGTTCACAGCCGAAACTGAGCTGGATCTAAAACAAAAATGTTAAATTTATCACAACTACTTACCTACCCTCTAAATATACTCATAGTTTTATGAATAAAGTAAATATTACCTATCATACATGACGACAACAAACTTTTCCACAAACGCCATTACATCTTCAATTCTGCCGTAGTATGCTGCCAAGAATCCTTCTGTGGTACTAGGGAGTGCATTCCAGGCTTCGAATGCACTCTTTTTTCCTTTTCCGTTAAAAAAAGAAACTGTGTCACAACCTGTGAAGGCGTGGAACAGAGGAAGAACTTTTTTTTTTGGGGCCCTGTAAAAGAAAATATGTTTAAATAATTTAACCCAGTCGTAACGTATACAATAAAGGTATATTATTTATGACTGTTTTTACCGAGCGCGTTGGCTACTTCTTTACAGCAAAGGTACTGCTGGTGTTTCCCAGTACCAATGTGTACCCATAGTTCCTCTAGCTGAGGTGTTTGTTGCACAGTTGCGACAGCTAATACCACAACATCCGTATCAACAGTACGAATCATGATCCGTGGGGAACCTTGGCTTACAGCGTCAGCTACGTGCACCATCATTCTCGAGTCGGCTTCTTCATGATTACACGGAGCTAAACCTTGGGTGTTCCTGACGCTGTAAGCCAAGGTTACACACGGATCATGATTCGTACCGTTGATACGGATGTTGTGGTATTAGCTGTCGCAACTGTGCAACAAACACCTCAGCTAGAGGAACTATGGGTACACATTGGTACTGGGAAACACCAGCAGTACCTTTGCTGTAAAGAAATAGCCAACGCGCTCGGTAAAAACAGTCATAAATAATATATCTTTATTGTATACGTTACGACTGGGTTAAATTATTCAAACATATTTTCTTTTACAGGGCCCCAAAAAGCAAAAGTTCCTACTCTGTTCCACGCCTTCACAGGTTGTGACACAGTTTCTTTTTTTAACGGAAAAGGAAAAAAGAGTGCATTCGAAGCCTGGAATGCACTCCCTAGTGCCACAGAAGGATTCCTGGCAGCATACTACGGCAGAATTGAAGATGCAATGGCGATTGTGGAAAAGTTTGTTGTCGTCATGTATGATAGGTAATATTTACTTCATTGATAAAACTATGAGTAATTTAGAGGGTAGGTAAGTAGTTGTGATAAATTTAACATTTTTGTTTTAGATCCAGCTCAGTTTCGGCTGTGAACGAATGCCGAAAGCAGTTGTTCACGAAAAAAGACCGCCAGTTGGAAAATATTCCACCAATGAATGCTGCACTGCACCAGCATTTCCTGCGGGCAGTTATTCAAGCAGTTCATGTATGGGGTCAAATGTCACCGATCCAAAATATTCCAAGTTCGTCTCATTGGGTATGGACGAAAGTTAATGAGAGATGGGAACCTACATGGACTAGCTTGCTAGTAGCTGCCGAAGCCTGCATGGAAATGATTAGGTGCAGATGCAAAAAGAAATGAGCTGCTAGATGCAGGTGTTTTCAACAAAAATTGAAGTGCACCGAGTTGTGTGCTTGTGATGGAACATGTTACACATAAATATATGTATGAGTCTCAGTATATATAATCAGATTAACAATAATATATGATCAGATCTGTGACTTGTTAGTTTTATTTTGAACCAGTCAATTGAGATCATAAAACGGTTAGATTATTCACAATTCAAAATATAATATAACACACGTGCTAACGAACGTAAACACAGCTATAAACTAAGTAATATACAATGAAGCTAGTAGTTACAGTACACAATCAAGCAATTATAAAATTTGTTTTTGAGGTCCTCATTTTATGAAGTAATAATATTTGGACGAGTCACTGTTCTAAACTTTTTTTTACGAAGTTGCGTTTCAAATTGTTCTAATATGTTATATGTTTTTGGAATGTACATAAATGTGGCTTTATAATCATATTTTTTTTCATGCCCCAATCGTTGCATGTTTTTACGTAATCATTGCAGAAAGTTTTTTTTTTACTGAGATTTTTTGACTTCTGCCTGTATTTCATTTTTTTTCTATGAAAAGATGTTATTAATGTCACAAAAAATGATTGGCCATCCTCAGTTTATCCGAAAACGATACCAAACATGCCCTAGTATCTATAAATAAGATGATAGTAGGACCGAAAGAACGCGCGGCGGAACGAAACTTCACCCCCTCCTCCCCCCCACCAGCGGGGCGTCCGCCCTTGGCTGCCGGGCGTTTTCAACTCTAGTCCACCTAAGTAACAAGTGTGCCAAGGCTCATGCTTTAATGTCAAAAATATTGGTTCCCATACATCGATGTCCTATAAAGCTCTAACTAATATAACAGTCAGTAAAATAGAGTTTGTCCGGAAAGAGTAGTGTCGTGGTTTGTATGGGAGCTCATACATTCTACGACACTTCTCTTTCCGGACAGACTCGGCCACGACCATTATGAGTGCCACGGATCATATTCATAAAATATTTATTTGGACGTAAAAAGTATCGTTTTACATCTTAACAGCATTCAAAAACTATACCACTCAAATAAAAAAAGCGGCCAAGAGCGTGTCGGGCCACGCTCAGTGTAGGGTTCCGTAGTTTTCCGTCCGTCACAGTAAGTGTCCCCACTTAGGAGTGAAAATAACACCGCCATGTAGGATATGATATGAGCGTTCCACGTACAGCGACATCTATCGGCAAATTAAGTAAACAATAGCGCGCGAGCTTAAAGTATGGAAGATGATTTTTATGGGATAATTCTTTATTGCGTGAACCGATTTTCACCGTTTTTACTTTATTTGAAAGCACCTCATTTCATTGTGATTTTGTAGAATTTACAGGTACAATAAACACCTGCTTATACCATCGACATATAATATCAAGACGAGTAAAGGCAAGCAAAGTTCATGTGAAAACACGACCCATTTTCACGTTTACAAAACTAAAATGTCTTATGTCTTAGTAACCAATCAAGTACTCATTCTTTAAGCATATTTTTTGTGTTAACCTTAATTCCGCAAAGGTTTCATGCCATTTCACCAATAAGAAAAGTTGCCGTGTTGTGAGTGGTCAAAATCAGTTTGACAATGAAGTTTAATTAGACAGGAGATACTCAAATGAAATAACTGAAATGTCAAGTTAACGTATAATAAATACGCCTAAGTTTGACGTGGATGGATTCACGTAATAAATAATAATGCAATCAATTAACAATTTATTTTTAGTGCATTTTTCATTACTTATGTAATATACGTAAATTTAATCGTTCTTGGAATAAGGAATAATATGAAAGCCCATCATCATCTTTCATTTATTTAATAAAAGTGCTTAAGTACAATATAGAGACTTACATACTACAAAATAAGCATTAATTAACATAAAATAGTAAAGATTTTGAACTTTTTTACAATTTTATAAATCCGTTACATTAGTAGGCTTAGAAAATTAGATTTTTTTGAAGAATTAATTCCCAGCAGGCTTGAAATTGTTTTAATATCTTCACGTGGTCCTAAATGCATGTGATCTGAGTTTGCCCAATCCCAGGAAGTGTGTATAACTTTTTAGCGAAATTATTGCTCTTTGTCAGTTTTTTGCTTCCAGCTCGAAAACGGTACGTCCGAAGGAAAATATCATGTATATCAATATTAAAGATGGTTAAATCCTACGTCGAATGAGCATCTTAACTTATAATTCAGTTAGCGGTACAGCCAAAATAAAAAATTATATAACGGGAAAATGTCTCATTTATTTGAAAAACTAATATTTTGACTTGCATACCACATATCTTTGAAACAGATGACTCCTGTTGAAAAACCTATAGAATAAAAGTTGAAGAGAATACAATTTCACGATATATAGACATCTCAATTTTCAAATTCAGTCAGTTTGAAAGGCTAAATTTGGCATGAATTCAAAATCGTTTTTTTTTGTAAATCCTTCTAAGTTGCATATTTTCCATAAATATGATGTGTGAGGCTTACATTTAATCCATTGTTACAACTAAGAACATTTAAGTGCAAATTTCTAAAACGTACCCAATCAGAAAACTATTTATACACCGTGTTTTTTTATTTCCGATAATTTCAAGGGTATATTTCTGAGCTTAACTTAAGTTTATTTCTCAAAGACGCCAGTGCTGCAGTGTCATAATTCGCTCCAGTTCTGAGGTAATCGATATTTCATTTATGTCTTTCTAATTGTGTACACCTAGATTACATTATTTTTTTACTCTGAGCACCCGCTACAAAATGATGCACCTGTGTGTTAAGCCAATAAAATATGCTTCCTGTGTATCTCTGGCTGTTCATTTTTGAAATGGAATTACATTGACATGTCTAGTTTTCAATTGTTTGGTTTAGGGACCGATTGAGGAATCAATCAGTAACTGCTGAACCTACTTAGATGAAACTATGTATAGAGATTGAGATAGTTTGAGTCCGTAAAAAGTACATAAAAAGTAGTTTTCATCCAAAAATACCAACTCTTAAGGGGCTGAAATGTGGGTAAGAAGTTAGTATGAAGAGTTATAAATATAGTTAAACCGATTTAGATGAAATTTGGTACCTATGAAAATAGTTTGAGTTCTGGGGAGTCTTTATCCCAGAAACTATCCCTGAAGGGTGTGAAAAGGGGGCAAAAGTTATTTGTATGGGGAATCAATATCCACTGAACTGATTTAAGTCCATACATAAAATTTGGTATGGAGATAGTTTAAGTTCTGGAAAAGGAAACAGAATAGTTTTTATCTTAGAAGTTATCCCTTAAGAGATAAAAAGGGGAGTGGATTACTATCTCTATACTAAGTTTCATCTAAATAGGTTCAGCAGTTATTGATTGATTCCCCCATCGGCTCCTAATGTAAATAAGGTATATTAACTCAACCAAACAATTGAACATTATGACATGTCAATGAAATTTCGAACATTAATAATCCGAGATACAAAGGAATCATATTGTAGTGACTTAACACACAGTTACATGATTTTATAGCGGGTTCTCAGACTAAAAGAATAATTAAATGTAGGTTTACACAATCGGAAAGACAAAAAAGAAAAATCGATTACCACAGAACTGGAGCAAATTAGGGCACTGGCGTCTTTGAGAAATAAAATTAAGTTAAGCTCAGAAATTACCGGACATAAAAAAAACACGGTGTATAAATAGTTTTCTGATTCGGTGCGTTTTAAAAATTTGCACTTAAAAATGTTCTTAGTTGTAACAATGCGTTAAATGTAGGCCTCACACATCATATTTATGGAAAATATGCAACTTAGAAGGATTTAGAAAAAAAAACGATTTTGAATTCATGCCAAATTTAGCCTTTCAAAGTGACTGAATTTGAAAATTGAGATGTTGATATAACGTGAAATTCTATTCTCTACAACTTTTATTCTATAGGTTTTTCAACAGGAGTCATCTGTTTCAAAGATATGTGGTATGGAAGTCAAAATATGAGTTTTTCAATTAAATGAGATATTTTCCCGGTTTATAACTTTTGATTTCGGTTGTAGCATTAATTATTCATGAATAATAAGAGTCATACCTATTAGTTGTAGTAGAAATGTCATACTGTATATCTAAAAAAAAAACAAACTGAAAAGATTCTTTGTTAACAACGGAAACCTAACTGCTATTACTACTAGGTAATACTTATAAATGAACATTCATTATACTTTTCCTCAAATGAGTTATGTTTACTTTTCCAAAACTTATATTGCATAACATCGATCAAGTCCGTAATGTATGAGAATATCTATGCGTGATTTACTTACCAATGAAAAGAAATATCACCATCTTTGGCGCCTGTGTGGCTCCTGTACCAATGCACGGCACAAGCTGGCATTTTAATACCGATATATTACCGAAATTTCATAAACCGAAAAAACTTATATTTTGACATGACAATTTCAAAATGTTTGACATGACATTAGGGCACCGCTGTCACAAGCTCCGCCCACTTTGGCACCAGGAAAGTGGAGCACATTTTGATCGTTGATTACGCTTCCTTACTTATTATTCTTCCAAGGCTTATACAGTTAAATCACAAACTTAGTTCAGAAATTATTATGTAATTTTTGCAAAAACTATTCAACCTATCAAGTTCAAAATAATTTTCCTAGAAAGTTTTTATAAAGTTCTACTTTTGAAATTTTTTCCATATTTTTTAAACTTATGGTTCAAAAGTTAGAGGGGGGGACACATTTTTTTTTACTTCTGGAGCGAATATTTCCAAAAATATTTACATTATCAAAAAATGATTTTAGTAAACCCCTATTCATTTTTAAATATCTATCCAACAATATATCACACGTTAGGGTTGAAATGAAAAAAAAAATCACTCCCCACTTTACGTATAGGGGAGGTACCCTAATAAAACATTTTTTTCCACTTTTTATTTTACCACTTTGTCGACGTGATTGATATACATGTTAGTACCAAATTTCAGCTTTCTAGTGCTAACGGTCAGTGAGATTATCCGCGGACGGACGGACGGACGGACGGACGGACGGACGGACGGACGGGCAGACATGGCGAAACTATAAGGGTTCCTAGTTGACTACGGAACCCTAAAAATATAAAACACTAAACAATATCAAACGGAGATTATTAACCAAGGGATGAAAAGCACTCATTTATGGCGAGATATTTTGGAACTCGAATCTCTTAAGAGAGACAATTTTTTTCATCATCAGTGGCCTCATCGGTCATCATCAGTTAGCCAAAGACCGATTCGGGAACGACACGATTCTTCACATTTCTGGCAGAAAAAGTTGACGTGAGAGGCTCCAGCAACATAGGGAAAATAAAATATAACAAAAACGCAGTAAAATATGTTAAAAATAAAATTACCGCTTCTTGGTCTCAAGACAGGTAGATATTAAGAGCCACTGTTCTTTTTTCAGTGTCCTAACTAGGATCCTGATTAGGATCCCTAACTTTACTTGCTAAGTGCAGTTACAGGTTGACTAAATCATTTAGAAAACCTATTTGGGACAAGTGTAACTAGGGGCGTATTTACCCTAGAGCCAAGACCCTGGGCCATGGCCCTGGGCGGTAGGACGCCAGGGGCGGCGTCAGTCGCCCTACGCACTGGGTTCAGGGCGCCGGTCAATCAAGTACCGGCCTCTGAGTGTAATAGAGCTTTCAGATAAATTGGTAGAAATTGAACTACATCATTGAAGTATCTAAAAAAACAGGGATACCTAAGTACAACTGAAGAACAAATCAAATTATTTTTAATAAATATTTTGATTTGTTTATTTTTACACACTACTATATAAATCATAAACTTATATAGATGTCATATAGAAAGTGACCTAGGCCTCCGGTGCCCAGGGCTGGGAACGAACCAGCGTCTTCTGCATTCGCGGCAGACGCCTTTACCACTTGGCCACCCGAGTCACAGCAGCACCGGTCGAATTTTCCCGTGTATATGCAATCTTTGTAAATGCTAAGGCGCATTTTAGCCAATCATCTAAGGTAGAACATTATAAGTCCGTACCTCCAATCCGAACTCGTAGGAGTTCATTGAAAGCGAGAGAGATGGCGCTGCCCTCAGTACAACTGAAGAACAAGTCAAATTATTTGACCTATTATTATTTTGAAATTATTGGCCTAGGTCACTTTTTCCCTTGTATATGACATCTATATAAGTTTAGGGATACCTAAATTATGAAACTACCTTGTTATGCAAAGCTGTTGTATCAAACAATTATAATGAAAATTAGAGTGTTTTACTGTTTTAGTTCAAAATAGCAAAAAGCACCCCTACTATTTTATCATCCTTCTAGTTATTGTAAATATTGTGTAAAATTTCGCCTCAAATTCATTTTTCAATCAAACAGACATACCTACCAATTATTTTCTTTTTCATCTTATTTCTGGAACGAGCCATTATTCAATAATTTTTATTTGTACAACTGTTTTGTGAAATGTGTAGTTTCGAACAAAAGATAAATTGATTAATAGACTACGTATGGTATGGACAAACAATGCATTGTTCTCTTTAAAATGAACGGGATAAACATGTCGATGTTTATTTTGGATGTGACGCAGTTCGCAAAATAAATATTTATAGTCTAGCTGAGAGGTTATAGACTCTAGGTCATGTCAAAACTAAAGTTTTTGGACCTTCACCTCCATTTTACATAAATAAGGTTAAATAGCACCAGAGTTCACTAGACCCTAACTCATAGTGTTGTGTATTTATAGTCTGGCCGAGAGGTTAGACTCTAGGTTATGTAAAATTAAAGTTTTTGGACCTTCACCTCCATTTCACAAAAAGAAGGTTAAATAGCACTAGAGTTCACTAGTACCACTTCACTGGACCCGGGGTATGTCCTTTGGACCCGGGGTATGTCCTTGGACCCGGGGTATGTCCTTAAACTACGTCCGGACTTGGGTATGTCCTTAAGACGATTGTCGCCGGAGTGTCCTTGAGCGTTTGGGCGCTCTCTACCCGCGCCACCCGCGTACCCTTCTCATTGCGATCGTGCGTAAATCCGCCGCGATGCACCGCAATAATGTTCAAAGAATATGACTTTACTCAGAGGCGCGCGGGCAGATTTATAATAATCATACCTAATCCTTTTGTGGATGTTTTGTGATTTGAATACTGTGATTAAGTACTACGGTGACATTTTTTAGGAACGCTACTAAATAAGATAAGTAATAACGATCTCGATTAGTAGATATTTATGTAAAAAAACAACCTAGATTTTGAATTTGAAGTACAGTGAGCGGCAAAATATTTATGAATTTACGAAATATGGTTAAAAATATTCCGCATAGCAGAAAAAAATAAAAAAATACTGACTAGTACAGCAAAAAAAACTGAATGCACATCAAAGCGGTGTTTTCATGTGAATTTGGATTTTTTTTGCTGTGCAAGTGAGCTTAATAAATGGTTGTTTTTTTGTTGCGATTTTAAATATTAACCGTAAAAATCCACTTAATTACGATAAATTAACAAAACTAAGCCTGTTGCGAGTTGCGAATAGTAAAAATGAACATGTAAGGAGCGGTATTTGTTCACGAAATCGTCATACAAATGAGAGCTGTAAGCCCATTAAATTTAGATCTTTAAAATATAACACAGCGCAAACACTTCTTAGGGTTCCATAGCCAAAATGGTAAAAACGGAACCCTTAAAAGTTTTTTGAAACATGTCCGTCTGTCCGTCCGTATGTCACAGCCATTTTTATTATAAAACATATATTACTGAAATTTTATCTAGAGGTGTGTTTCATGTGCCGCTACTTAGTTTTCTGGCTAAATTGCTAAAAAAATCTTTTAGGTGAGGCACTCCATACATACATATGCCAAACTAAATATCAAAAATATTTTTTTTGTACATATGAACATGTTGTACGATACGGCGTTAAAAATATCTTATATATATACAGAGTATTTTTTAAACTTTTTTATTCAGTCAATATTTTCAGAAATAATTGCTTCGAAAGTCTAAATAAAATAGCCCCCATCTAACTTTTAATCCGTAAGTCTAAAAAATATGAAACAATACCAAGAAGGCTTAGTACTTAATTTTCTACAAAAAATATTTCACATATTATCGGTTCATCCGTTTTTGAGTTATCTCCAAGAAACTATTTTCTACGGAACCCTACATTATACATGGTCCGATACAAACTTGGCCGGTCTTTTAAAGATATTTGATAGGTAGTATTAACCCTTAGTAGTAATTTATTTATTCACTTGTGTTGATAATTAATATAAAATTTGTATTTATTTGCATTTCACCGACATAGTAAAGTTTTTTTTAGGGTAGTCAACGCGCATGTGAATCTTCTGGGGTTGCAGGCGTCCATAGGCTTTATAACTGCTTTCAATCAGGCGGGTCGTATGCTTGTTTGCCAGCGTCGTGGTATAAAAAAAAGCTTTTTTTCCTTTATTCTTACATACATTGAACTCTTAAATATCAGCAATTTTTTATTAGATTCTCAATCAGGCTTTGCTCCGTGATAGTTAGTAGAGTAGACTGAAATTTGGTATGAGTAATTATGTGTTTTAATTACGCCTACAAAGTGGTAAAACAATAAGTATCTGAAACCCATTGTTGGATAGGTCTTTCAAGAAGAATATGCCTTAAACAACTTTTGGATAAAACGAATACTTTCGTAAATAATAGCTTCGAAAGTTAAAATGCTCTTTGATGCCCAATTTTTTTGAACCGTGGGTCCAAAAAAATTGGGAAAATTCCTGGAAGTGAGGCCATTGAAATACTTATCACGTATTTTCAATAAAAACTATATGGAATAAAATCGGTTGAGCCGTTTTTGAGTTATGCCTATAGTAAAATAACGTAAGTGCCACAAAATATTTCTTTATAGACTACCTTTTGAATGGATGTATTGTAACAGGCCGGCAACTACGGATCCCTACACTGAGCATAGCCCGATATTCTCTTGGCCGGTTTATCTGCAATCCTTTGCAGTTTACTTCGCAATTTCTAGATTTGAGTAATTAGTATAAAGTATAACATTAAAGATTGTGTTTAATCTTAAAATAAAACGCATATTACATTCGTTTAGAACACGGTATTCTTAAATAAATATGTTTAAATAAATGCGGTTCTTTGGAGTTTTTTATTAAATTAATTATTAGTCTATTGTATTGCAGTACTAGCAGATTTCCGCAACTCGACGACTAATGCCTATTTTGCGTGATGCATGCGTCTACTAAAACATAATAATTTTAGTTTACTTACATGACCAAATTTGTTTTCAGAGCAATGTGAGATTCATGATTTTTGTTTTTTCTCCATTTTTATTTAATTTGTTTTTTATTTGTATTATAATCTAAGTAAAATACACTTTTTTATACGAACGTACATAAACATGCATACGAGTACATTATCTTAAAAGATAAAACGTCTATACATTATTGATTCCGGGAAGACACGTTATATCCGCACCGCATGCTCTCTGCAGTTATTTAGTCTTTAGGCACAGTAAGTCCGATATTATTGCTCACGGGCCAACACAAGTATATGTAGTACAAGGGAAGCACGGAGCGACGAGCGACACAGCCTCCTCGTCTCAAAGCTAGCTCACGACTGCCAGCAACGCCGTTTTCGAGCTAATAACGCACGAAATGTGGAATTATGATCAAGTTGTTTAAGAAAATTTAATCAATTTAAATATCCTACGTTGAGTTTGTAGTGTTCTGTAGTACATATTTTTTAGTTCAACAATATTTTAAATCGAATGAGCCGTTCAGTAGATATAAGCAAAATTAACCATAAAACGACATTTCGTTACATTTACATAACGGAGAAACTATACGTTACACGAGTTATTCAAACGTTGACAATGTTGTACATGAAATGGTAAATAAAATTTTTTGTTTCAAAATTTTTGAATGACTCGTTATTGAGATATATCCCTTAGAAAGTAACAGTTTTGGGCCACAATCAGCGCCTAGCGCCTTAAACTACACCAAAAAGAAAGGTATGGGCACTGCGAATGGCATCTCGCTAAGTGTGGTAGGGCATGTTCAGCGAATGTCATCTCGCTCAAATCTGGAGCAGAGCCCGACTGGGGAAGTACCTCCACCTTACAGAAAACCACAGTCAAATAGCACTAGACCCTAACTCATAGTGTTGTGTATTTATAGTCTGGCCGAGAGGTTAGACTCTAGGTTATGTCAAAACTAAAGGTTTTGGGCCTCCACCTCCATCTCACAAAAACACAGCTAAATGGCACTAGAGTTCACTAGACCCTAACTCATAGTGTTGTGTATTTATAGTCTGGCCGAGAGGTTAGACTCTAGGTTATGTCAAAACTAAAGGTTTTGGGCCTCCGCCTCCATCTTACAAAAACACAGCTAAATAGCACTAGAGTTCACTCGACCCTAACTCATAGTGTTGTGTATTTATAGTGTGGCCGAGAGGTTAGACTCTAGGTTATGTCAAAACTAAAGGTTTTGGGCCCCCACCTCCATCTCACAAAAACACAGCTAAATAGCACTAGAGTTCACTAGACCCTAACTCATAGTGTTGTGTTTTTATAGTCTCAAATTTAAAGTTTTTGGACTTCCACCTCTATCTCACAAAACACAGCTAAATAGCACTAGAGTTCACTAGACCCTAACTCATAGTGTTGTGTATTTATAGTCAGGCCGAGAGGTTAGCCTCTAGGTTAAGTCAAAACTAAAGTTTTTGGACCTCCACCTCTATCTCACAAAACACAGCTCAATAGCACTAGAGTTCACTAGACCCTAACTCATAGTGTTGTGTTTTTATAGTCTCAAAACTAAAGTTTTTGGACTTCCACCTCTATCTCACAAAACACAGCTAAATAGCACTAGAGTTCACTAGACCCTAACTCATAGTAAGTAAGTAAGTAAATATTCTTTATTGCATCAAAAATACAAGAATAATAAAAATTTTTTTTTTACAATAAACTTAAAATAAGGTAACAACCTTAGGTAGGTCTTATCGCTAAAAAGCGATCTCTCCCAGACAACCTTTGGGTAGCAGGAAATGAAGAATTAATTTAAAATAACAGGTAGTGCAAAGAATTTAGAGTAAAGAGAGCAAATTACCTACACACAAACTCCTACAAATGTCTAATAAAATATTAAAATCTAACTAAAAATACATAAATAAAACATAAAAATATCATACTTATACATACATATATATAAGTTATAACACATACAATATATTGGCATACACATAATATATTGGCAAATCATAGTGTTGTGTATTTATAGTCTGGCCGAGAGGTTAGACTCTAGGTTATGTCAAAACTAATGTTTTTGTACCTCCACCTCCATCTCACAACAACACAGCTAAATAGCACTAGAGTTCACTAGACCCTAACTCATAGTGTTGTGTATTTATAGGCTGGCCGAGAGGTTAGACTCTAGGTTATGTCAAAACTAATGTTTTTGTACCTCCACCTCCATCTCACAACAACACAGCTAAATAGCACTAGAGTTCACTAGACCCTAACTCATAGTGTTGTGTATTTATAGCCTGGCCGAGAGGTTAGACTCTACGTTATGTCAAACGTTACGTTACGTTGTACCTCCACCTCCATTTCACAAAAACACACTAAATAGCACTAGACCCTCATAGTGTTGTGTTCCTGCCGGTGAGTAAGGTTGCCAGAGAGCTCAAAGAGGATGCAGTGTGTTGACGACGGGGCACCTTGTTCGTTTAGCTGTCAACACAGTGAATCCTCCTTTATTTTAAGGCGCTAGGCGCTGATTGTGGCCGAAAACTGTGACTTTCTAAGGGATATATCTCAATAACGGGACATTCAAAAATTTTGAAAAAAAGATATGTTAATTACCATTTCATGTACAACATTGTCAACGTTTGAATAACTCGTGTAACGTATAGTTTCTCCGTTATTTAAATGTAACGAAATGTCGTTTTACGGTTAATTTTGCTTATATCTACTGAACGGCTCATTCGATTTAAAATATTGTTGAACTAAAAAATGTGTACTACACAACACTACAAATACAACGTAGGATATTTAAATTGATTAAATTTTCTTAAGCAACTTGATCATAATGCCACATTTCGTACGTTGGTAGCTCGAAAACTGCGTTGCTGGCAGTCGTGAGCTAGCTTTTAGACGAGGAGGCTGTGTCGCTCGTCACTTCGTGCTTCCTTTGTACTACATATACTTGAGCTTGGCCCGTGAGCAATAATATCGGACTTACTGTGCCTAAAGACTAAATAACTGCAGAGGGTTCATGCGGTGCGGACATAACGAGACTTCCCGGAATCAATAATGTATAGACGTTTTATATTTTAAGAGAATGTACTCGTATGCATGTTCATGTACGTTCGTATAAAAAGTGTATTTTATTTAGATTATAATACAAGTTAAAAACAAATGAAATAAAAATGGAGGAAAAAACAAAAATCATGAATCTCATAATGCTCTGAAAACAAAGGTCATGTATGTAGACTACAATTATTATGCTTTAGTAGACTAATGCATCCGCAAAATAGGCATTAGTCGTCGAGTTGCGGAAATCTGCTAGTACTCCAATACAATAGACTAATAATTAATTTAATAAAAACTCCAAAGGGCCGAATTTATTTAAACATATTTATTTAAGAATACCGTGTTCTAAACGAATGTAATATGCGTTTTATTTTAAGATTAAACACAATTGTCGCAGATAGCTTAAAATTACTGTTGTTTTTGTGTAACTAGATCTAAGTCAATCATTTTCTCTATTTATACCCATTTGTTTATGATTTGTAATTGTATTAAATAAAGTGTATAAATATTGTCTACGTGTATAGTTCTTAAGTACTGATTTATGTCCTAATTTTATTGATATCATGTCATAATACGCAAAATGTCTACATTATAAGAATTTTGTACTAATTTATGAAGAAATGTTCCATATAAATATCAATTTTAACCCTCCTACAAACATGTAATACTGTAAGCTTATTCGCCAATAAATATCTGACTTACACGGCACATACCGGCCACTAGTACGAGCACGCTAGAAAACCCATAAAAGAGGTCAGCACTCGTACTCGTTGGAGTCATCGCCGCGACACCGCAGGGAACGCACGCGCTCTGAGCTCGCTCTCAAGTGACCACGCCCCCTAGCCGTATCCGCGCTGTTGTGCTATCATTACATAGCCGACCACCGACGTCTGCAGACATGGCCACCATGACGCAACGCACGCCGCCAAAGAAGAGGACACCGACGCCGCCGGAGGAGGACCTAGCAGCCAACGTGAACGCCGACGCCCTGGTCGATGCCAACGCATCCGAGGGCGAGGCGGAGCGCGGCTCTCCACGCAGGCGTCTGCCGGCCAGGGGCAGCTACACGGGGTCGGAGGTCTCGGACTCAGATCTCGAATCTGAAAGCGGGACCGATGACGGCCCCGTGAAGAAGCCCCCGTCCGGATCAGACGACGAGGACAGCAGCGACTTCGAGTCGCCCGCGGACGTGGGCATGGACCAGGGAGACGGCGAAAAATCACCACGTGATGTTTTCTCAACACCACGTGGTGATTTACCACCACGTGGCGCGAGGTCACCCCCACCACCACCGCAGCGCCGGGCTGGCGCAAACACCACGCCGGCCAGACCACTTCGACGCCGACGCCTCGAGTCGACCCACGACTCGGCCGACGTCGCGTTGGACCTGGCTTCTTGGGTGGCAATCTTTGAGAAACTCAAGCGAGTGACTCGAGGATTGCTACCCGAGGACTCACACGATTCACTCGAGGCGGCACTACTCTCAACCCTGCAGGCGCATACCAACTCGCGCCTTCAGAAGAGGCAACGAGATGAGGACAGCCCGCCGGGACAGGAGGGAAAACGGGAATGCAACCGCATTTCCCCCGTGTCTCACGGGCCCCCTCACCCCGTTGCCTGCCCACAGGAACCCCAGCAGCCAGCGACATCGGGACGACCCGCGGAAAAGGACAGCGCTGCAACCCCGACCGCAGCCACGGGATTGAAGAAGAAGGCCACCAACCCCGCACCGAGAAACACCTACGCGCAAGCCATCAAGTCCCCCCCGCCAAAACCGTCCACATCTCGCAAACGCAGTGCTAACGCCGATCCCTCTCTTCCCACAGAAGCCGACACCGGAGCCCCCGCCATCACGGGCCAGCCGCCCACGATCTCGGTCGAGGTATTCCCGGACTACGAGCAGCACCTCAAGACCATCGAGGCTCAGCTCGGGTACAAGGCCCGGACTCAGACGCTGACTCCCGACGGCGTCATGTTCCTCCCCAGGACCGGGGAGGAATACAGGGACGTCATCGGCTACCTGAAGGAGGCACACGCGAAGGACAAACGCATCAAGTTTGTCCAGCACCGGAAGAAGTCGCAACTACCACTGAAGGCCGCTATCCGCAGTCTTCCCGCAAGTACCACCACCCAGTCTATCACTGAGGGCTGCGCCGCCCTCGGTTACAAGGTAGACCATGTGAAGCTCATCTCCATAGGTCGAGGACGAGGAGGCAGCGTGTTCTTCGTGAAGCTGTTCGGGACGGAGAAGGAGAACCCGGGCTTCATGGGCATCACCGTACTCGGCCACATCACGGAGAAGATCCGGGTGGAGCCCTGGCGAGGCAAACGCGGGCCCCCGCAATGCCATCGCTGCCAGGGCTTCCGCCACTCATCACTCGGCTGCCACCGACCAACCGTCTGCGTAAGTTGCGCAGGCAGCCACTGGTCGCACGCCTGCATGCACCCCAAGGACAAGCCGGCACTCTGTGGTAACTGTTGGGGGGACCACTCAGCCAACCACAAGCAGTGCCCGGTCTACCTACAGGAGCTGCGCAACTGGCAAGCGGGGACCAGGTCTCACTCCCGCCGCCAACGCCAGCGCCACGGCCCTGCTACCAGAGCGTCGGACACGCCGAACCAGGTAGAGGACTCAGCTCAGGGCTCTCTCATGGCGCCTGGGGACCCTCCCAGGCACCGGACAAGAGGACAAAGTAGACAACAGCAGCAGCAGCAGCAACAACCATGCACCCAGAGGCCGCAGCGGCCCCGCAGCGAGCCTACACTCGCAACAAAGCTGGTAAACAACCAACAGGACGCGTTAGCTCAGCAGCTAACAAACATCACCGCCGCGCTCGCCGCCGCCATGGAGCAGTTCACAGAGGCCGTCTCCAAACTCTCCAAGTCTGGCTAGGTCCAAGCCGGCTCACCACCACAGCAGCAACTGTAAGTAGTTTGCTCGCAAGCCACTCTCGATCTTTTACGGCCTAAAAGAGAAAGAGTTACGAATTGTATATTGGAACGCGAATTCCCTAACGGGAAAAACGAACGAGCTCCGTCATTTTCTCCACAGCCAGAACATCGACATCATGCTCATCTGCGAGACGATTCTGAAGCCCTCGCAGCACCTCAACATCAACGGATACCAGGTCTACCGCCTAGACCAGGCGAACCCTCTCAACGCACACACATGGAGAGAACTAGCCGTCCTAGTGAAGAGGACGATCGTCCACCAACTGGTGGACCCGCCGCCGCAGCCAACTACCCTCTCCGTCTATGGGGTAGATATCAAACTAGTCGGACATGATCTGCGTTTGTTTGCTATTTACAGACCCTGCGGATACTGCAACGCCACCGACATCCGCAACGACCTCCAGGCGCTCATAGTGGACTCCCCCGTACCGACACAATCACCAAGGACATCAAGGCAGCCCTCAACGGAGCAGCGCACACGGTCCCATACACCGATCGGCGCAAACCTCTCCCCAGGCCACTACAGGCCCTCTTGGAGAAAAAGCGTTGGTACAGGAAGCAGTGACAAAGGCTAAGGGCTCAGTCGGTCAAGACAGAGCTCAACCGCCTAGAACGACTGCTAAGGGAAAAACTCAGCGACTATCGCGCCCAAAGCTGGGAAGAACACATTGAAAGTATAACTGATGATGAAAACCCTCTATTCACAGGTTATGCAAGCAACTCAGCACTACACCGGAGCCGATACGACCGCTAGAGGGAGCGGACGGAAAGCTGAAATACGGAGCTCGGGACCGGGCAGAGATTCTCGCCCTCAGTCTCGAACACCAATTCAGACCGAACCCCGACTCAAACCCGCTACACTCGGCCGACATCGTGGAGCGCGTGCAGGAATACCTCAGCACGCCAATCCAACCACACGATGACCCGATCTACTTCTCTCCTTCACAGGTCCAAACAACCATCAGGCGACACTGCAACCCAAGGAAGGCGCCGGGCCCGGACGACATTCCGAACATGGCGCTTCGTCACCTGCCGCTAAACACCTTAGCGGCGGTGGCACGCCTGTTCAACGGAATAATGCGTTCGGGTCACTTCCCGACCGCCTGGAAGACTGGACGAGTCATCGTCCTACCCAAACCTGGGAAGGACAGAAGAAAAGCCGAGAACTATCGGCCCATCACACTGCTCAGCAACCTCTCGAAAGTATTCGAGAGGTTGCTGCTCCGGTATCTCACACCGCACATCGCTCCTAGGCCGGAGCAACACGGGTTCAGAGCCCAGCACTCGACCACCACGCAGCTAACGCGAGTGCTACATCACATGGGACAAGCCACCAACAAAAAGGAACACACCGTGGCCGTGTTTCTAGACATGGAGAAAGCTTTCGACAGAGTCTGGCACGACGGTCTAATCTACAAACTTTCTCTGTCCACAGCTCCCCGACGCATCGTGAGAACATTGGCATCCTTCCTGGCAGACCGACGCTTCCACGTCCAAGTGGAGGGCGCCCACTCCCTTGAACGCCCCATCAAAGCGGGCGTTCCACAAGGGAGCTGCCTGTCACCGGCCTGCTACGCTCGCTACACCGACGACATACTAGTCGTTGGCGACGCCAAGCTCGCCCTCTTCGCGGACGATGCCGCCTACTGCACGTCGTCATTCAAGATTGCACACGCAGTCCAGAAGATCCAGCCGACGCTCGACGCCCTTCCTGACTGGCTCTCCAAATGGAGACTATCCGTCAACGTGGGCAAGACGCAAGCCATTATTATTACTAATGTCATTAAACTGCCTCCTCCTCCTTCTCTCTTAGGTCAGCCTCTTGTATGGTCGCCCACAGTGAAATATCTGGGGGTCACCATCGACAAAAGGCTCACGATGACGCAGCACGCCGCGGAAACACGACGCCGAGCCCTGACCGCACGCACGAAATTATACCCCGTGTTCAACAGTAAGCTCCCTGTACGGACCAAACTCGGACTGTACAAAGCTTACGTTCGAACACGACTTACCTACGCCGCACCTGCCTGGTATTCTTTCTGTTGCAGGACAAACAAGGAGAAGCTAAGACGACAAGAGACGATGGCGCTACGCATCCTCACCAAGGCACCGAGACGCAAGAGGAACGCCACCATCGCCGAAGAACTACAGTGGGAGGGCCTGGAGGAGTTCGTAGTCAGACTCGCGCGGGTCATGTTTGACCACGCGGACAACTCTGGCTACGAACACCTCCAGAACATCGCGCCCCACTACATCAGGCCTCCCGAGCGCAGGGCCCGGGCTCTACCACGGGCCCTGCTACACCTCGGATAGCAGCAGACGCCAGCACCGCGATTTGAGATTGTCTGTTAGAAATCCAGATACAGAAATGAACGACAATCACATATGTTTGGCAGAAACTTCATTGATCAAACGGAGCCAGAATGAATCGTACGCCGAAGAAATACGACTGCTAGAAGTCGGGCGCATACCAGCCACTAGTACGAGCACGCTAGAAAACCCATAAAAGAGGTCAGCACTCGTACTCGTTGCTCCCGCCGCCGCGGCCCGGCCATCGGGCCCGCCGCGGCTCGCCGGGACTAGAAGCAGATGACATCACCGCGGCTGGGCCACCGGGCCCGCCGCGGCTGTGCCATCGGGCCCGCTGCGGCACGCCGGGACTCGCGTCGAAGCAGATGAGATCACCGCGGCTGGGCCATCGGGCCCGCCGCAGATACCGCCGCCGCGGCTGGGCCACCGGGCCCGCCGCGGCACGCCAGGGCTAAGACACGAAGAAGATGACATCACCGCGGCTGGGCCATCGGGCCCGCCGCGGACTGCACCTGACACCATCGCTGCGGCAGGGCCATCGGGCCCGCCGCGGCCACACCAGACGTCAAGTCGTCCTCAAAACGACGACGAGCGACCATCCCACCGCAGTGGGATGCGACATGACACAGGAGTCATAGCAGCAATGCGGGCCCTCCAACCCCTGCCCCCATCATAAGAGGAGCAGCGGACGACACCACACACACACGTACTCGTTGCTCATTCACTTCTCACCGCTCACTTCTACAACAACTCCCAGCGGGGAAACACCTGCAACTACACTGCTCAAATGTTTTACAATTCTAAATAAGTGTTTTTATTCATCTCCCTACATGACCTGGTAAATGGTACAGCGGGTCAGCGCTGCTTGGTTCGACGTGGTAATCCGGTCTGCACACAACAGCTGGTCCTTCGAGCTCCGGATGGAAGAAATCTGCTGCCAATTGAAGAAAGAAACAAGTACGCGCTGAGCTGGATTAATTTCGCTCAGAATCTCCATACGGTGTCCGGCTTAACCGCTGATACACCTGCCCGCTTTCGCGGAAGAGCCCTGTGCTATTTACCAGCTTGCTGGACGGACCGCTCGTGTAGAGGCCATACTCCACGTTCGTGTCCTGGCAACTTTCGTTGCAACGTCACATGGTTGACGTCTTCACACTGCTTTCGGACGCTCTGGCACTTGCACTTAGCCTTTGCGCGAGATTCAGAGCATCAGGGATTAACGCCCACGAGTAAGTAAAGTGAACGTAGGGCCGCTTTCACTGCACTAGGCAGTGTCAGCCATTAGGTATTAGGTAGGTAAGGTTAGGGAACCCCACGTGCGTCAAGAAGAAAGAAGAAGATGTCCGACCATACAATCAAGATGTCTCTTCGCTCACACAAGGGACAACCTGCCAGAGCCATTACCCCGCCGTCTGGTAAAACAACCTCCGGCAAAACTAATACATGGGACATAGGCACCAGCGGCAACCATAACGACGGCCATATCGTCGAGCCGCCGCCGGCACAGGCGCCGGCGCCCGCGTATTCGGATATATCGGGAGACGAAGTAGGAAAAACGCCAGATAGGAGTCCTCCGGGGACAATGTGTAAAGTTAACACGTCCGTCCGTGAAAAGGACCGCGTTTCTCAGTGCCGCGACCGCGTTAATAGTGAAGTGCGCGAAAATCGTAGTGCGAGTAGTGTAAAGTGCGACGAAAAGTTAGCTTTGTTACTAGCGGAACTCGAGGTTCATAAAGCCGCTCTCGCCTTTGCTAATAAACAGTCGGAAACTGCCAAGTTAAGGCTACAGATTGCCCAGCAGGAGACGCAATCTGTTAGCGGTAAGACCGAATCTGTAGTCGATAAAGACGAGCAACGTGTGAGAAATTGGGTAGAACGACAGTCCCAGCTAGATCAAAGCAATTATATAACTAAAATTGAAGCGTCCGCCGCACACGCTACGCGTAATTTCGCGCCCCGCGAGTCGCATATAAGCACACGTCTGCCGCCCGAGCGGCTGGAAGTTCCAACTCATTACGCTCCCATTTTGCATAGGCCCCCAGAATTACCCACTTTCGACGGTAATATCACCGAGTGGATCGCATTCCGTGCGCAATTTGAAGATACCGCGCCGATGTTTAGTCACGTGAATAACGTCAGTAGGCTTAGGCGCGCGTTAAAAGGCGAGGCGCGTACCGCGGTAAAATCCATCGTGTATACCGTCAAGGATCCGTACGAAATAATGGAAGCCTTAGAAAGGCAGTTCGGGGATCCTGAAGAGATCGTGTTGACTGAGCTACATAATGTTAAACGCATGCCGCGCCTAGCTGAAGATAACAGCAATATTGTGTCTTTTGCCGCGCACGTCGCAAATGCAGTAGCAACGATAAAATCATCAAAACAAGAAAAATATTTGTATGCGCCAGAGGTAGTCAACTAGATCGTCGATAAATTGAACCTCATTGTTTAAGGTACGAATGGTGCAAGTTCAAACAAGCTAATTTGGACTCGCCCGATTTAGTCGCGATCTCAGAATTTCTGTTAGAAATCAGTTCCGCGGTTAAAAGAAGGAATCGAAGTAGATATACGAAGTCGCGCGTAAACTCGATATCCTTTGAGCCGGAAAGCAGGTCAGGGCGTCGTGACGCCCCCGCCCACGCTCCCGCTCCCGTGTTTTCCCGCGATTCTTCGAGCGATTCGGACTCAAATTATAGCTACCAGAGCACTCGCCCGCGAAGCGATGAAGTCGAAGCTCGCGCGTCGGAGTATAGGTCGCCGACGGTAGCTCAAACAAAGCCCCGCGAGGCTAAAGAGCCCGCGTATATGGGAACGAAGCCCAAACAACATTCGGTGCCAGCACGGTTTACGTCTCGCAATAAGTGTTTAATATGTCATAATCACGAACACAAAGTAGAAGCGTGTACTAAATTTTTGAATGCATCAGTAGCCGAACGTTGGGATTGGGTTAAAAATGTAAAGTTGTGTTATAAGTGTCTGGACGCGTCGCACTATGGTCGCTTCAAGTGCAAATACGTAGCTTGTGGCGTCAAGGGATGCGAAGCTGGGCACCATAAATTGCTACACGGTTTGAACGCAACTGCGCCCGTGGAAAATATTACTAGCAATATTAACACAATTGCCATCCCGCCTAAGTATTTGAGGGAAGTGTCCATAGATGCGACACGGCCGCTAGATACACCACATCAATGGTCGGATCCGACTGTAGCGTTCTTAGGCTACATGGTGCCGCGAACGACGGACGACGAAGTCCTAGCTCCCGTAAATGAGCAGGATATAAAAGTAGACGTTAGAAACGGATTCGCCTCCGACAACCCGAACGTAATCTCGGACGTAAGCTTAGTCCAGTGTAAAGAGGGTACGTCCCTCAGCGGGGGAGGCGAACGCACAATAGGTTTGCCGCCAGTAGAATCTGTAGAACCCGTCGCGAAAACGGGCACAGAACGCGTCAACAAACCGGTTTGTTCCGTAAATAACGTGCAAAAAAGGTCGGAATACCTACCCGACGTAAGTAGGTTTTCGAAATATACGAGGTTAGTCCGCGCTACGGCCCGAGTTTTGGTTGCCGCCGAGGTTTTCAAAGCCAGATTGTCTGTTAGAAATCCAGATACAGAAATGAACGACAATCACATAAGTTTGGCAGAAACTCAAATCAAACGGAGCCAGAATGAATCGTACGCCGAAGAAATACGACTGCTAGAAGTCGGGCGCGCGCTGCCTGAGAAGTTTTCACTACATCGAGTCGACGTGAAATTGGACAGAGATGGCGTGATAGTGACAGACAGAGACGGAACACATATACCCGTCCTGCATGCTGAAGATGGATTCACAAAATTATTGATCCGCCATTTCCACGAAGTGTCCAACCATGACGATCACGCGACCATTTTCGACGAGTTGAAGCAAAAATACTGCATTGTCAGACTGCGCGGTAGCATTCGTTATCTGACGAATAAGTGCCAAAGGTGTCGGACCTGTAACGGGGCCAACCTCACGGTTCCCGTAGGCGACTTACCGCAAGAGAGGCTCATAACGAATCAACCGCCGCTTACCGCCGCAGCTGAAAATGACGGCTACCGCAGAGAAACCCAGGTAGCATTTATACGTCATTATGTCGTCCGTTTACGGTACTGCTCGACGTAAGAGACGTCATTTCTCGACGTCGGGGGGTCCCAGCAGATGACGTCAATTTGTCACAGCCTCAAGACGTCTGTTTACAGACGTTACAGAGACGTCATATACTGAATGCATAGGGACGTTACTGGGCCGTACGTATTAGGGCAGCCACTGACGTTAGAGAGACGTCATATACTGAATTCATAGGGACGTGACTGGGCCGTACATATTAGGGCAGCCACTGACGTTGGAGTGACGTCATATACTGAATCCATAGGGACGTTACTGGGCCGTACATATTAGGGCAGCCACTGACGTTGGAGAGACGTCATATGCTGAATTCATACGGACGTTTCTGGGCCGTACATTTTAGGGAAGCCAGTATGTTCGAATAACGTCACACACAGGATTGATTGTAGCGTTACTAGGACATAGTAACGCCACAATCACTCCTGCATAGGCACAGGTCAGGACCTACGAGGGCTGCATTATGCTGCCGTATTCACGATATCAGCAGTAGAAGTTAGCGATTTTTAATTTTATTAAGGCGGGTATTATATAAATTTAAATAACATTTCTCAAAATACACTGCTGATATCGTAAGCACGGCAATATGCTCCTCGTAGCTAGGGTGGGTGGGTAGTCTGTTCAAAAATAGAACCGACCTGGCTGTTGAGTGAACTAACAACGTGCTAGATTTAAGTTCTAAGATGGTTCTAACTTATTGGCCAGGCGCCCTAGACAAGACGCCTACGCTATAATGCGTTCTAATCTATACCTGTTCCCTGTTCCCTCTCCTCGCGCAAATTCTTACGCGTAAGAGTAGAAAAGAGTTTAGCGCTTAGCATAGCAGGCATCTTGTCTACGTACCCTGAACAAACTCTAGGACTTATGGATGAAACTAAAAAACGCTATGTAAGTAGTATAATCTATATTTAAAGAGGCATTAAAGGACAGTGGGAACCAATAGCCCCATAACAATAATCCCATCAAAAACATAAATGTGAAATGAGAGCCAAGTTCAATATACATATTATATATGCCTTCGTTGTTGACTTCAACGACAAAAGAAGTGAGATCTAAATGGGTGCCAAGTTCAATTGTCAGTCCTCAAATTTGTTTATAACAACATAAAAAAATATAACAACTCAAAATATAATTTCTTCTTAAAACTTACGATAATATATTGAAGCCTAAGGTTTGACTTGTCTAGTTAGTCTAGGTACAAGATTGTTTACCTTATTTCTATTACTAAAAAAACAAGTATAATTAGGTAATTGTTGTAGTTTTTATTTTTTGTTTTAATATGTATGAGGCCATGACTTAAAATAAGATTTATATCTCTAATGCCCACTATCGGACTACTAAACTAAAAAAAACACGACCGTAAGCTTGTCAATTTTAAGTAGATAGATTAAAACTTCGAAGAAGTAGGTAAAGGTAACACTTCCTTAATGAAGGCGGCTGACCGCGTGTTCGCTCGCTCACATTGGTCCTACTCCTCTCTATCTTAATAGCATTAGTAAGAGAGAAGGGGACCAAACTGAGCAAGAGAGCATGCGGTCAGCCGTATTCATGTAGGTCAAAGCCACGGACAGGCTAGGGGGCATACCAAAAAATGTAATCCATAAACCAATTTTGAATGACTTATAAAAATCTGTACTATTTCCTGAGCCAAATCTATACCAAGTTCTCTGAAATCTATAGGGAGCCGTAAAAGTGGTAACTTTCCAACATGATAGTCTTCATCAAGCTGCGAACGAAATGATTCATTGGTCCTTGTGGGCGCTGACGCATTTTAATAGATCACGCGGCCGCGATATTCATTCACCTGCCTCTATGCACTTGTCATAAGCTGAATACCTACGATACACTCTCGCAGGCGCAGTTGGCAAAAAGGTTTTTTGTTGGATCTCTTTCCATAGAAGTTGTACTGTTCAGCTAGCTGGTCAGTAAAACAAAATTTCATCAACCGAGACACTTTGCTGGAAATATCCCTGCCTCCAAGTTTTCACGTATGAAACCTGTAACAAACAAGAGAATGTATAATTGTAAAATAGCAAATTATTTGTTGATCAGACCAAATGTGAAAAAGTGAAGATTTGAAATAACTTTCTTCATACAATGTTTTAAGTGTGTAGATATCGTTATTTTAAGTATTTTTATTACTACTAAACAACTATAACTTGCACCACCTCCTTCAAGCTGTTTCTTCCTTCTTTCTTATGTAAGTTGCCTGGAAACACAAAAGGAAAAAAAATCCATCTGTCCCTCCATACAATCCATACCCAAACAGGGTTCTAAGAAAAAGATAAGTTTGGCTACAAGACAAACTTCTATATGTATAACAGAGTTAGCAGTTAGGTACAGTCGCCGGCAATAGTATCTCCCTACACGAAGGCCGCAAAAATATGTGACACACTCTTATGACCCTACAAAGTCACATATTTTTGTGGCCTTTGTGTAGGAAAATACTATTGCCGGTGACTGTACAGCTAGCTATATTGATCAAAATATGTTTTTCTAAAAAATTACATTTTTAACACAAGATATTTTGCCGACTCTACTTGATGTTACCTATTCTTGTACTGTCAGAAAGTACTCTAAACAACAAAACAAATGAGCCGAAACTCGACCATGCGAGCACTTTTCATCATTAGGTATGTTCTGGTATCTACATCCCAGCTCCATCATCAGATCAGCTTGATGGTACCATATTATTATACTGTCACCAAGGTTACATACAGTACCGGCCAACAATATAACACCTACATGTTTTACAATAGAACTTTTTTTTATATTTGTAAGTGATTTCCACCTCACTACTTAAGTAGTCTAGTAGTAGCCTTTTGGGAGAGTGATGAGAATAATTGGTCTCATAATGGTTTTTTCAGAGGTTTTTTTTGAATATACAGTCAACTTAATTTTTTTATTACAGCTTTTTTAGTAATATGCTGAGTCTCCTATTGTAATTCAAAGTATTTCATTGCAGTATTCATCATATATTTGTATAAAATGACTAGTAAAATATGCATTCCACAAAATAACCTATATTGTTTAGGTTTAACCTATATAAGGTGATATGTTGGCTGGTACTGTAACATAACACCAGGAAATGGGTAAAATTTAATTTAAAAAATAAAAACTTTTAATATTCTTTGTATACAATATCATATTTCCAAGGGAACCATGGTATAAAAATAAGTACATTAAAATATTCAAACAGGGCTCTGGCTGAAAGTTCTTTGAATATGAGAATGCGGCAAATATATTAATGAACTAAAAATAACTACAGATAATGGCTATTATGAAGTAAATCCTGACACTTTGCACAACAATGAAGTACCTAAACTGAATATTGACAATATAAATCTTAGGAATGAAATGCTACGCTTTATTATTCTGACATGTGCAACAAGTAGTTGTGCAATGTGTCAGGATTTACTTCATAACAGCTGTTGACTATAAAACTCACCTCTATAATCTCCTAAGCCTACACTGCCAGCGGCTTGAAATTTTTGTATTTTCTCAAAGGTCTTTTTTTCAATGGTGGTGGGATTGTCATTATCTTCGTCGCTGCTAGAAACATATCTTTTGGGCCTTTTCCGTTTAAGACCTGGTTCTGATGTATCCTCATCAACCAGTTTCAGTTTTTTTTTGCTTTCTCTATGCCATCTTTAGGTACATGCAAATGAAATAAAAAAATACACACAACATGCAAACATAATAAATGAACACAGCATAATGCATCCCTCACTCAATTAAAACAAGGTTATTACGTTATTAGTAAAAATATAGGATGGAGTTTCATTAGTAGGAACAACCTGAAGTTGTACAGTCAACCACTTTGATTAGTAGGCCACTTTGAGCCTTTCACCATGAGTTTAATGTTATGTGATGACTTGCCACATAAGTAATTAATTAATTTAGTTATTGTGAAAATGGTTCAAAATGTTCTGCTGCTGCACCAAGTCATAACAAAGTCTGTGTCTTTATGTATATATGTATTATGATGTAATTTTTGCTTTCCCGCAGTAAGTCTAGATCTCAAGTTCAAGGCCCGCCATAGACAGACCGCTTGAAGCAGTCCGACTGCTACAAGCGGTCCATGTATGACGAGTCTACAAACACTTAGGCCCGCCAATGGACCGCTTGAAGCAGTTGGATACCACTCTGACTGCTTTAAGCTGTCTCTCTACGGCAGGCCTAATATTTGCATGCAAATACAAAACTTGCCCCAGGACAGCAATCACATTTGTCCAAGCAATTTTAAAAATTACCCATATTAGGTAGTAGTCACACAGTAACAGAAAATCAAATTTTCACCAACATCAGTAAGCTCTCGGTAAATCAGGAAATCAAACTGGAGACGTGTATGCCCAACAGTGTGCGCATACTTACTCGCTGAACAAGAAGAATAAATCAGGAAATATTGCATCCAGAAACCAGGAAACGAAACTGTTTCGTTAGTTTTCATAGCCAGTGGTTTGTAAAAAAACGATTAAAATATACGTACCAGTATCACAAAAAACTCTTTGAACACTGTATAATTTCCATTTTTCATCTGGTGTCTTGACATCAGCCAAAACCTTTTCAAACGCTTTAGTTCCCTTAACGGGTGGCCAAAAGACTTTCGCGTAAACCACTGATTGTTGACGCCGTCTTCTACACTAAACTGTATCACTGAGTACATTTTTGTTCTTGTTGAAAGTTTTTGAAACGCAGATTGGCAGTAGTACAATCAGAATCACGGACGCAAGCCGGACACGGGCAGCAAGGCAAAGGAAAAAGGAGGGAAAACAACGTCACTCAAACTAAGCGTCACTTCAATCAAAATGACAGAATTTCGTTCCGTTCCAATTTCTTATGTTTTTAAAAATCACATTGCTCAGTTTGTTTTGATGTTTAATAACATTAAAAAATCTGTAATAAATGACTTTATATAAGTATTAACTTTGAAGTTAACTAAAAAGATGTAAATGTTTTTTTTACTTCATGAATGTTTTACATTACAAGATTGACAAATTTTATTGATATCAAGAAACGAAACGCGTTATATATTTTTAAGCTTTATTTTTAAGTCGGTAGTAGGTCGGATACTTATAGAGTTTGTCCGGAAATAGATGTATCGTGGTTTATATGGGAGCTCATACATTCTATGACACTTCTCTTTCCGGACAGACTCTAACGACTAATATGAAACTGTTCAAATTTCAAATTCCTATGCATAAGTACTGGCTAACTGGCTACATAAAGTCTTGTTATAATGTATTAATTAGTATTTTCTCTTAGCATTCGCTATGATAATGGACAGATTTACGACGAAAGAAGATTTACAAAGCCTGAGTAAAGTATAGGATAACTTACTAGCACATAAATTAACTGCCACATAAAACTTCCTGTTGAAATAGTTTACGTGTCACAAACATCTAACCGTTAATAGTGATCCCAAAAATTTACATTAGCAAAACTTCTCGTTGCCGACGGATACTGTACGTCTTACTGTACATCGTACATAGTACAGGTGATGACCTTAAACTGACGTTATTGAGACGTTCATTTTGCGGTAAATATGGTACGTCCAGATGCTGACCCTCAATTGACGTTATTAAGACGCCCACGTTGCGACGAATACGGTCCGTCCAGGTGCTGACCTAAAATTGACGTTATTAAGACGTCCACTTTGCGATGAATACGGCAGGTCCAGATGCTGACCTAAAATGGACGTTATTAAGACGTCCACTTTGCGACGAATACGGTACGTCCAGATGCTGACCTAAAATGGACGTTATTAAGACGTCCACTTTGCGACGAATACGGTACGTCCAGATGCTGACCCAAAATTGACGTTATTAAGACGTCAACTTTGCGACGAATACGGTACGTCCAGATGCTGACCTAAAATTGACGTTATTAAGACGTCCACTTTGCGGTGAATATGGTACGTCCAGATGATGGCCCTTAATTGACGTTAGTACGACGTCCACTTTTTAACCTGACCTTAAATTGACGTCACTATAACGTACGTTTTCAGCGAATAAATGACAGACCTTAATATGACATAAAAATGACGTCGCTTGTGCGTCGCTGACGTCAGTTTGCTACCTGGGAAAACGAGGGAACGTACTGTACACACGTCTCATCACACGAGCGATGTACCTAGAGCCCGCCGCCTCCTTATCGGCGCCCTCTACCTCCCTACCGCTACGTAAAATGATATCTCAGAGCCGTGCGCCTACCGTTCTAAATTCAGACGATGCCACGAACCTTTTTGGCACAGAACGGGAGCTATTCGAGGCAATTAACTCTCTGCCCGATAGTCTCAAACATCCAATGACAGAACGGCGCCTGATCCAGAAGAAGATCCCGCCTGACGACCACGTATGGAAGCGCTGGATACGAGAATATCGCCTCAACTTGATGCAGCGATCCAGTGCTCAACAAAGGTCTACGAAGCTACGCGTAGGCGACATAGCCGCCGGTACTACGCCACGAGTTACATGGTCTAGAGGCGAAATCGCACAACTCTTTCCCGGTCCCGATGACCAATAAGAGTAGCCATTGTACATATATAAACTCACGTAGAAGATGTCCGCCGCCCGGCTTCCAAACTCATTCTCATCTGCTCCACACCAATCGACGGTGCTGACGCACGTGGGGGAGAATTGTCGCAGATAGCTTAAAATTACTGTTGGTTTTGTGTAAATAGATCTAAGTCAATCATTTTCTCTATTTATACCCATTCGTTTATGATTTGTAATTTAATAAAGTGTATAAATATCGTGTCTACATGTCTAGTTCTTAAGTACGGATGTATGTCCTAATTTTATTGATATCATGTCATAATACGCAAAATGTCTAGATTATAAGAATTTTGTACTAATTTATGAAGAAATGTCCCATATAAATATCAATTTTAACCCTCCTACAAACATGTAATACTGTAAGCTTATTCGCCAATAAATATCTGACTTACACGGCACATACCAGCCACTAGTACGAGCACGCTAGAAAACCCATAAAAGAGGTCAGCACTCGTACTCGTTGCTCCCCTTATCCACCCGGTACCGCCGCATACCGGATAGAGTCACCCCGACAGTCGTCGGGCCTAGCTGAGTTTCTTGCTGGAGTCTTCTCAGCTAGGCTAGGAGTAGCGAACCAGCGACAAAACCCCCATTAGCTCGATCCCCCCCACTACTCACCCAGATCAGGTTGAACTCGCTTCAACTGATCTCGCTGGAAGCGCAAGCTCGGTAGGAGCATTCCAGCGTAGCAAACTCGTCACGTTAGGTCGCGGAAGGGTCCTGGATTTTCCCCCGGCAACCATCCCACCAAACAGTCCGCCCGCTTTAGCGCTCCAGAAGCATAAAGCCCAAGTCAGGCTCAAAAAAAAAAAACAAAACTCGTTGCTCATTCACTTCTCACCGCTCACTTCTACAACAACTCCCAGCGGGGAAACACCTGCAACTACACTGCTCAAATGTTTTACAATTCCGCTAGATACACCACATCAATCGTCCCGAAACGTCCCGTCGCGAAAACGGGCACAGAACGCGTCAACAAACCGGTTTGTTCCGTAAATAACGTGCAAAAAAAAAGGTCGGAATACCTACCCGATGCAAGTAGGTTTTCGAAATATACGAGGTTAGTCCGCGCTACGGCCCGAGTTTTGGTTGCCGCCGAGGTTTTCAAAGCCAGATTGTCTGTTAGAAATCCAGATACAGAAATGAACGACAATCACATAAGTTTGGCAGAAACTTCATTGATCAAACGGAGCCAGAATGAATCGTACGCCGAAGAAATACGACTGCTAGAAGTCGGGCGCATACCAGCCACTAGTACGAGCACGCTAGAAAACCCATAAAAGAGGTCAGCACTCGTACTCGTTGCTCCCGCCGCCGCGGCCCGGCCATTGGGCCCGCCGCGGCTCGCCGGGACTAGAAGCAGATGACATCACCGCGGCTGGGCCACCAGGCCCGCCGCGGACACCGCCGCCGCGGCTGGGCCATTGGGCCCGCCGCGGCACGCCAGGACTCGCGTCGAAGCAGATGACATCACCGCGGCTGGGCCATCGGGCCCGCCGCGGACACCGCCGCCGCGGCCACCGGGCCCGCCGCGGCACGCCAGGGCTAAGACACGAAGCAGATGACATCACCGCGGCTGGGCCATCGGGCCCGCCGCGGACCGCACCTGACACCACCGCTGCGGCAGGGCCATCGGGCCCGCCGCGGCCACACCAGACGTCAAGTCGTCCTCAAAACGACGACGAGCGACCATCCCACCGCAGTGGGATGCGACATGACACAGGAGTCATAGCAGAAATGCGGGCACTCCAACCCCTGCCCCCATCATAAGAGGAGCAGCGGACGACACCACACACACACTCGTTGCTCATTCACTTCTCACCGCTCACTTCTACAACAACTCCCAGCGGGGAAACACCTGCAACTACACTGCTCAAATGTTTTACAATTCCGCTAGGTACACCACATCAATCGTTGGATCCGACTGTAGCGTTCTTAGGCTACATGGTGCCGCGAACGACGGACGACGAAGTCCTAGCTCCCGTAAATGAGCAGGATATAAAAGTAGACGTTAGAAACGGATTCGCCTCCGACAACCCGAACGTAATCTCGGACGTAAGCTTAGTCCAGTGTAAAGAGGGTACGTCCCTCAGCGGGGGAGGTGAAAGCGAACGCACAATAGGTTTGCCGCCAGTAGAATCTGTAGAACCCGTCGCGAAAACGGGCACAGAACGCGTCAACAAACCGGTTTGTTCCGTAAATAACGTGCAAAAAAGGTCGGAATACCTACCCGATGTAAGTAGGTTTTCGAAATATACGAGGTTAGTCCGCGCTACGGCCCGAGTTTTGGTTGCCGCCGAGGTTTTCAAAGCCAGATTGTCTGTTAGAAATCCAGATACAGAAATGAACGACAATCACATAAGTTTGCAGAAACTTCATTGATCAAACGGAGCCAGAATGAATCGTACGCCGAAGAAATACGACTGCTCTAGCAGTCGCCCGACTTCTAAGTCGGGCGCATACCAGCCACTAGTACGAGCACGCTAGAAAACCCATAAAAGAGGTCAGCACTCGTACTCGTTGCTCATTCAATTCTCACCGCTCACTTCTACAACAACTCCCAGCGGGGAAACACCTGCAACTACACTGCTCAAATGTTTTACAATTCTAAATAAGTGTTTTTATTCATCTCCCTACATGACCTGGTAAATGGTACAGCGGGTCAGCGCTGCTTGGTTCGACGTGGTAATCCGGTCTGCACACAACAACAATCTCTAATGTTATACTAATTTATCAAATCTAGAAATTGCGAAGTAAACTGCAAACTGCATACTAACCGCCCAAGAGAATATCGGGCTATGCTCAGTGTAGGGATCCGTAGTTGCCGGCCTGTTACAACACATCAATTCCATAGGTAGTTTATAAAGAGATATTTTGTGGTACTTACGTTATTTTACCATAGGCATAACTCAAAAACGGCTCAACCGATTTTATTCCATATAGTTTTTATTGAAAATACGTGATAAGTATTTCAATGGCCTCACTTCCAGGAATTTTCCCAAATTTTTTGGACCTACGGTTCAAAAATCAAAGAGCATTTTGAACTTTCGGAGCTATTATTTACGAAAGTATTATTTTTATCCAAAACTTGTTTAAGGCTTATTCTTCTTGAAAGACCTATCCAACAATGTATTTCAGATACTTATTGTTTTACCACTTTGTAGGCGTAATTAAAACACATACTCATACCAAATTTCAGTGTACTAACTATCACTGAGCAAAGCCTGATTGAGATTCTAATAAAAAAATTGTTGATATTTAAGAGTTCAATGTATGTAAGAATAAAGGAAAAAAAGCTTTTTTTTTTATACCACGACGCTGGCAAACAAGCATAAAGCCTATGGATGCCTGCAACCCCAGAAGATTCACATGCGCGTTGACTACCCTAAAAAAAACTTTATTATGTCGGTGAAACACAAATAAATACAAAATTTTATATTAATTATCAACACAAGGAAATAAATAAATTACTACTAAGGGTTAATACTACCTATCAACTATCTTTATAAGACCGGCCAAGTTTGTATCGGACCACGCATAATGTAGGGTTCCGTAGAAAGTAGTTTCTTGGAGATAACTCAAAAACGGATGAACCTATATGTGAACTAATTTTCGTAGAAATGAAGTACTAAGCCTTCTTGGTATTTTTTCATATTTTTTAGACTTACGGATTAAAAGTAAAGGGTGGATGGGTGGGGGCGAGTAAAAGGGGGGGGGGCTATTATATTTAGACTTTCGAAGCAATCATTTCTGAAAATATTGACATAATAAAAAATCCTCTATGTATATATATAAGATATTTTTAAAGCCGTATCGTACGAGATGTTTATATTTACAAAAAAAATATTTTTGACATATTATTTGGCATATGTATGTATGGAGTGCCTCCCCTAAAAGTTTTTTTAGCAATTTAGCCAGAAAACTAAGTAGCCGCACAAACACACCTCTGGATAAAATTTAAGTAATATATGTTTTATAATAAAAATGGCTGTGACATACGGACGTATAGACGGACATGTTTCAAAAAACTTTTAAGGGTTCTGTTTTTGCCATTTTGGCTATGGAACCCTAAGAAGTGTTTGCGCTGTGTTATATTTTAAAGATCTAAATTTAATGGGCTTACAGCTCTCATGACAATTGTATGACGATTTCGTGTACAGATGCCGCTCCTTACATGTGCATTTTTACTATTCGCAACTCGCAACAGGCTTAGTTTTGTTAATTTATCGTAATTAACTGAATTTTTAAGGTTAATATTTAAAATCGCAAAACAAAAATAACCATCTATTAAGCTCACTTGCACAGCAAAGAAAAAAATCCAAATTCACATGAAAACACCGCTTTGATGTGCATTCAGTTTTTTTTGCTGTACTAGGCAGTATTTTTTTATTTTTTTCTGATATGCGGAAAATTTTAACCATATTTCGTAAATTCATAAATATTTTGCCACTCACTGTACTTCAAATTCAAAATCTAGGTTTTTATTTTTTTACATAAAAATCTACTAATCGAGATCGTTATTTTATTACTTATCTTATTTAATAGGTAAGTAGCATTCCTAAAAATGTCACCGTAGTACTTAAATCACAGTATTCAAATCACAAAACATCCGCAAAAGGATTATAATTATTATAAAGCTGCCCGCGCGCCTCTGAGTAAAGTCATATTCTTTGAACATTATTGCGGTGCATCGCGGCGGATTTACGCACGATCGCAATGAGAGGGGTACGCGGGTGGCGCGGGTAGAGAGCGCCCAAACGCTCAAGGACACTCCGGCGACAATCGTCTTAAGGGTCGGTCGCATATGTGACACTTCTAGAGTTCCAGGCGTCCAGGCTACGGTGGCTTACCATTAGGTGGGCAGTGTGCTTGTTGGCTACCGTCGTTGTATTAAAAAAATTGATTTACCAGTCGTTTTTGGGTGAATGGTGATACTGGGTTGGAATGTCAGATGGCTGACGCTTTCTTAATTATATATTAACTACGGCTTTACCTGGATTACTGGGCCGATCGACCTGTAGGGGCTCATTTCGACAACTCAGAACTGTTTATGGCTAATGAGACCACTTTGAATCAATCTAGTCAATGGCCGAACTAGGCTAGTGGAGCCCGTGGCAAATCTAGATACGCGGCAGCGTGTCAGGCCAAGTTCAAGCAAAGGAACTGGCTAGCCAACGCTGAGTGTATATTACACGAACCACTTAGTGCCACTTTTGACCCTTCTATAACTCAAAACCTCTTTAACGTAAACACATAAAACTACGTGTGTTTAATTATATCCATAAGGACATGTAGAAGCCCAAATTTCATGAAGCTAGCTCAAACGGTTATAAAGATATGAAGGTCAAAAAGTCGTAAATTTTAGCACTGACTGACTAACTGACATATAGTACCTAAATCTAACCTACTTCCAGATGACCTAGAAGGATGAAATTTGGAATCCAGCTCGGTAATTGTGTGTAAGCGTAGGAAAAAATCTAAAAATAAAAAAAAAGTTAAAACATAGGGGGGTCCCAATACAAAAAAAAAATTGTATCGTTGGAACCGTTACAAGCAGATATTTGAAACTATCCCAATATATGTATTATTATATTTGCTATATAACAGAAATATAAAACTAAAGTTAAGTCAAAAAATAAGTGGTGTCCCCATACAAAAAACTTGTAATACGCGCTAAACGACCGGCCAACGGTGTGTCGTCGGCGGCGCGCGGCACCACATAATTAAACACAGAACAGAAGTAAATCTTCATAAAAAGAGAATGTAGACAATAGCATAAAAAAGAAAACCATGCAGCGGAAACGCAAGAAAAAACATGAAATCTCAATACCCAATATCTTTACAATAAGTAATTATATCCCACCAAAAACATAAATGTAAAAAAGGAGAGCCAAGTTCAATACAAAAATTATGCTTGGCCACAGCCAAGTCAAATCTAACCTACTTTAAGATCACACATTTTTAAATAACAGCAATTGTTATAGGTATCCAATAAAGCAAAGAAATAGAGTTTAATACTTGTTCATAATGTTATTTTGTTCCTATAAATACATATTTGGATTTTGCATAGAACTTGGCACTCATTTAGATCTCCATTCTTTTTGCGGCGAAGCCCACAGCCAAGCATAATTTTTGTATTGAACTTGGCTCTCCTTTTTTACATTAATGTTTTTGGTGGGATTCATCTTATGGGGTCCCTTTCACAGAAAATGTTAGGATCCTCTTAAGAGCGTTTTTACACTGATGAAGCTGCTAGAGTTACCTATGGCATTATTAAGTAACTCCACCTTTTTTGCGTTAGCTGCGCATTGTAAGAAAAAAATATAGAAATTACAAATTTTAAATTTGTCTTGTACTAACCAGAAACGTCTGCAAGCGAAATTTCTATTTTATAATTGAAAGAAAAATGGAACCGATGGAAAGATTCACCGAGGTTGTGTAAGCGTCGATGGCTCAGTTGGTCAGAGCGATCGGACCGGTGTTCCGAGGGGTCGCAAATTTGTCTTCTTCGTGGTTCGACATCGGCGACATCGTAAAACGGATCGGATAATGTAAGCGCACTTAGTGGTGGCCTTGAAGACTGAGGGCCCCCTAATTTTATTATAAATAATAAATGACTATTTATTATAAATTAGAACGTGATCGTGATCAAATACGATCCTTTTTGTGTATTGTCTGTTTCTTTGTTTGTTTGTTTTTTTTTTTTTATTTATTTATATCACAAGGAAATACAGAAAATAAACCTTAACTAAGATGCGCCACTGAAACCTGTTAAGGTTTATGCGTGGTGCAAATGCATCGCATCGCTTGCAACAATTTAAATACATTATGACAGCGTCATCCATCACCCATCACACAACAACGTCATCCTTTTTGTAAGCAAATACTTTCTTAAATGCGTTTTTACATGTATTTTTATTTAGTCTGTATATCATTTATTTAATTGGCTCTGCTTTTATTTTTATTTGTTAACTTTATTATTATTACTAGCTGTGCCCGCGGCTCCGCCTGTGATGTACCTAGAGACATACCTTATTAGAATAAGTAGGCTAGTTGCTTTCATATATGGAATCTGTATTAATCATCAACTATATACCAATGTATACCTGTCTTTTAATCATTATTACATATTGCTACTTCGAAGAGGAAACATGTGTTTTATTCTGTATTCCTACCTATAATCATCATCTACCACCAAGGAGGTTACAATACATGGCGACCCTGCCAGGCCTGCTACGTTAATTTGGAGAGCTACGAATGGACAATTTTCACAAATGGTGCTGTCGTCGAGGTCCTGCTGCTGCTGGGGGACTCAAGATTAGTGTGTTGGAGGTGCTGCAACAACTGAAACCACTTATCTCACGAGTTACTATTCATCTTTCAACATGGGGAAAACGGTGTCTAAAATAGAGAAGGAAGAAGTCATCATTGCTCAGACTGGCCAGAACAACAAAGCCAGGTCAACTCAAGATATCAGTCACGGCGAGGAGCAGTCATACATAACAATGGCCATGGGAGTGATGATCAGCATTATCTTCTTTTACCTCGTCTGGAAAAAGGTCCATAAGTGCCTTACAAAGAAGATTGAGCGACAGGCGGCTGCTATGGTGATGCGCAGGCGTGCATCCGTATAAGGTGGCAGTGGTAATAGGAACTATCGTCGAGTTTCGTGGATAACTACAAACTTTCAGTGGCGAAAACGCAAGTGACCCGATAAACTATGTTAAGTAACAAGTGCTGTCGTCAAGCTTCCTGAAAACCATGTAAGTGTAGTGATTAAAATTTTAACGATACAAAAAAAGCTGCAAAAGCAATTGCAAACAGCTCGGCAAGCGGGAAAAAGTATAGAGCAGTTCGGTAGGGATTTAGAGGACATTTTTGTCAAACTGACGATTTCACAAGCCATGGTGATTCGAGCGCTTACAGTATACTAAAACCTCTTAATGAGAGGCAAGCTATTCATAAATTTGCCAGTGGCTTGCGAAATGATAGGTTAAGTACAGTGATATCGGCCCGAAATTATACGTTACTTAAAGACGCAATACAAGGTGCCAAAGACGAAGAAATTGGGATGTCGCCTTCACCTTCGGAACAGGTGTTTACGGCGCGCGGTAGAGGTACGAGACCTCATATGTCTTCTGGTCGTGGAAATTTATATTTCAAAAATAGAATTGCGGCCGTGCACCCACAATATGAGTACAGGAAAACCAATGGACGTGCTTTTTACTCGTACAGAGGTAGAGGTAGTGGTAGTTTCAGAGGTGGTTCCAGGGGTCATAACTACCGTAAAAACTACGGACATAATAATAGTAATCTCAGACCAAGTAGACCGCAAAATAAACATCAAATAAATACGACACGTGAGTCCAATGACACTAATGAGTCACCTGCGAGATCATCTGGACTCCAGTTTTTTCGTGACTAATAACTTGCCTTATATTTTAGCTTTCGGTAATGTGAACTCAGTTCAGTTTTACGTAAATGGAAAGTCATTGACTTGGTTGTTGGATACAGGAGCATCATTAAGTGCAGTCAAGTATGATTCAATAGTGTCAACAACTCCGTTCATTCAACCAAGAACAACCAACGTAAATGGGCTTGGCGGTATAATTACATCAGTTGGTGTCAGTTGTCTCGATTTATATAATGAAACAAATGAATCATTTTGTCACGAGATTCATATCTTTAAAAGTTTACCTGTGGACGTAGATGGTATACTAGGCCAAGATTTTTTTTAAAGATTTATAGGCACCTTGGATTTTGAAACAGATACACTAAAATTAAAAAAGGGAAACCACGTATCCTTGATACCAGTACATGTTTACTCTATACATAGTAATAACGTGCAATCATTTACTGAGTTACCTTCGAGAAGCGAAATTTTATTGAAAGTTCCTATTAATGTCACAGGAGATTTTATTGTTTGTGCGAGTGAGGTATGCGAGGGAATATTCATAGCGAACTCTTTGTCTAGAAGTGTGAATGGTAATTTAACGATTAAAGTGCTGAACACGCGAGAACAAGACGTGACTGTAAAGTGTATCACTCCTGAGATTAGGCGGCTGGAAGATTTTGATGTTTTTAATTTTTAAAAATGCTCAAATAACGCCGAACGAGTAAAACAATTATTTTCATTGCTACAACTAAATTATTTAAATTCGGAAGAAGGGAATAGCATTGCAAGTATTTGTGCAAAATTTGCCGATATTTTTCACCTACCGGGAGATAAACTAAACACCATGAATCTTTATGAACAAAAAATCCATTTAAAGCCTAATGAAACTCCAGTGTATAGTAAGCCCTAGGATGCCCCACTCACAGAAAGCGGAAATAGAAAAACAAATTAAACAAATGATAACAGACGATATTATCGAAGAGTCATACTCCGAATGGGCTAGTCCTTTACTACATCAGGAATAGCAATAGGTTGTGTTTTATCAAACGGAGATGGGTTACCTGTAGCATACGCTAGCAGGCCCCTTAACAAAGCGGAAAAAAATTACCCAACCGTCGAAAAAGAATTGTTGGCGATTCTATGGGGTATAAGATACTATATGGCCGACGTTTTAGAATAGTTACAGATCACAGGCCGTTAATATATTTATTAAACATGAGGGACCCTTCCAGCCGACTAACAAAGTTCAGATTATGTTTAGAAGAGTATGATTTCGTGGTTGAGTATTTGAAAGGTAAAGATAATGTGGCTGCAGACGCATTATCAAGGATTGAAGTAACAAGTCAACAGCTAAAAGATATGAGTGAACGAGTTATGTTTGTAACAACGCGTAGGCAAAAGAAGCGAATGGAAGAGCAAGAAATGCAAAATAGTTCGGTTGTTAAGAATTTTCAAAACGATTGGAGTGATCAACCAAAAGTTGTAGAAATACTTAAAAAACCAAACAATTCAACAGAGCTAAGTTTTGACGAAAATGAGTATCGCAAGTGTAAGAGAAAAGATGATAGTATTTGTAGTAGCAACAATTCATTTGTTTACACACCCTCATTGTCACTTATTAGTGTTGCACCAAAATCCCAATCGTGTATGAAACGAGCTTTCTTCATGAGGGAATTGGAACTTTTCTGCAATACAATAAATATAAAAGAAATATGTATTATTAAAAATAATGACAATGAAAAGAGGATAAAAGAGTTAACTCAGCGTATAAAAACTAATAGTGGATGGTCCGGACCACGAATATGTATTATAAAGGGTGTATTCAAAGTAAATAACAAAGATGACAGACGTGTCATAATAAATGATTTTCATATCCTGCCGACTAGCGGCCACGCGGGTATTCGTATGATGACTAACAATATAAAAAGATACTACTACTGGCCCAGCATGGAAAAAGACATAAGAACTTTTATTAAAAAATGCGACAAATGCCAAAAACAAAAGTTCCACAAAACAATTAAGGAGCCAATGTCTATTACTACTACAGCTACATCAGCATGTGATAAAGTATATTTAGATTTAGTTGGCCCTATAACTAAAGACATTAATGGGTATAGCTATATATTGACGATTCAGTGCGAGCTCACGAAGTACGTCTGGGCTTACCCACTACCTAATAAAGAAACCGAAACAGTCGCGCGAGCATTCGTTGAAGGCTTTATATTGCTTTACGGCATCCCGCGCGAGATAGCAACAGACCGTGGTTCAGAATTCATATCCTCAACTATGCAAAATACATGTAAATTATTAAAAATTAATCAACTACAGTCCACGGCATATCACCACGAAAGTCTCGGTTCTTTGGAGAACTCTCATAAGGCCTTAGGAGCTTTCCTTAGAATCCAGACTGATAACCAGGCTCACGAATGGAGCAACTGGTTGCAATATTGGTGCTTCTCTTATAACACGACTACCTTGTTGGTTACTAAGTTCTGTTACCAGATTTCTGACTGATAAAATATAAAATAAAGTTTTAAATAAAAATTTAAAGTAATTATTTAATAGCCTAATTTCTAATGAACATAATATGGTATAATAATATACAAATCAGATGGAAAATTTATTGAAAGTCCTTGTAAAGCACAAGATTGCCTGAAGACGCAAGCACGCGGTAAATTTAAGAAAATTACACTTTACAAAAGGGCATCAAATAAATATTGCACCTTTGTTTAGAAGGTTCCACCGCTTGTTCGTAAGAAACCTGTTTATTAGAGGTAATTGCGTGACCACCATTTAATTTTCTTGCTATTTTATCCCACAGATATTCCCATTTGAAACATTGCCTATTTTTAAGTTTTGCACAAAAGACATAGATTTAGACTGCTATGGAACAAGCAGACGTGCAACGTTTAGTCTAGTATTTTATCAGATAGACCCACGTGAACTATACATATACCAAATTGAAGCTAAGAATATAGCTACCGAAATCTGCAAGACTGGTGCGTCTTAAACGTGATTAAAAATAAATAGGATTTAAAATCAACATGAACAAGGAGTGTAATTCTGACGCATATTTTCCACGCCTTTTTCCGAGTGTTATACAGAATTCTGAAAAACTGCGACACTAATTTTGAATTCAATATATTTTAATCTATTGACTATTAAATAAGCTTTTAAATTATGTACATGAATGATTAAAATGTTGCTACCTATTCCTATTTATTTAGTGAAAACTCTAGTAACAGAACTTAGTAACCGACTAGGTATGCATTCTGAAACTAAATATACTCCCTATGAGTTAGTATTCGGAAAACTTTGTAATATACCTAGTAATATTGTTAACAACATAGACCCTATATATAACTTCGATGATTATCCTATACAATTAAGGTATAGATTACAAGTCTCAGGAAGACGCTAGAAACAACTTAATTGAGTCTAAACAGTTAAGGAAAGAAAAATATGATAAAACATGTAATCCAATAAACTATAATGTAGGAGATTTATTGTTAGTTAAAAAAGAAGGACGAGAAAAAATGGACCCAGTATATTTAGGTCCATACTCTGTTATTGAAGATATGGGTGTCAATGTAAAAATTGCAATAGGTAATAAACAAAATGTTATTCATAAGAACAGAATTATTCCTTATTTTGTGTAACGAGTTATATTAAGTTAGCCATTAAATAAGAGCACCAGCTGTGCGACAATTGTTATTGTTAGGTATTGCAAATGTAAACACCTCACAATATTAGCGCTAGTATTGTATTTGCATAACAACGTAAGAGTGATTGAACTCTATTGTTTACATTGTATCCAAGATAATTATAACTTTAGTTAAATACTATTTTGTGTTATTTTTTTTCAACAAAAAAAAACGGGGAAGGTGTGATGTACCTAGAGACATACCTTATTAGAATAAGTAGGCTAGTTGCTTTCATATATGGAATCTGTATTAATCATCAACTATATACCAATGTATACCTGTCTTTTAATCATTATTACATATTGCTACTTCGAAGAGGAAACATGTGTTTTATTCTGTATTCCTACCTATAATCATCATCTACCACCAAGGAGGTTACAATACACGCCCGCGTGGATTTCGGTCTTTGTCAGTAAGCGGCTAATTCACCCCTAATTTCTCTCCCTCCCCATGGAGGCGGAACTTGAAGGTCTTGAAGTAAAGTTGACAGATGGATACGCTAGAGGACAGTAGTCCAGATAAAATAATCTACAACTACCACTAAATAAAACTACACTCCAAAATTAATAGTTTTTTTCGTCCTTATTAATTTTTTTGACATGATTTAAACGACATAGAATAGTAGGTGTATATCAGACGATACAGTACCACTTTTGTATTTATACGTCTTAGACTGTACCTATTCCTATCATGTCCATGGCAAATATCATCCAAATCGATCCTCCAGTCAAATCAGTCTAAGAATGAAAAGGTAAGAACAGGCGCGGTTGCAGCCTAAAATTAGGGGGTCACTAATGCGGAAATGATTTTTTTAGAGGGTCAGTAATAATTTTTTCTATTTGATGTGTACGATTGGGAGGGGGGGGGTCATGTCCCATGTAACCCTCCTACCCCATCGGACCGATCGGACCGCGCTTAGGTAAGAAATCTATATATATATATAACTCAAAGGTGACTGACTGACATAGTGATCTATCAACGCACAGTCCAAACCGCTGGTTCTAGAGATTCTAAATTTGGCACGTAGGTTCCTTATAAGGTCTAGGGGTGCGCTAAGAAAGGATTTTTCAAAATTCATCCCCTAAGGGGGTGAAATGGGGGTCCAAAGTTTGTATGGGGAAACAAGATTAGTTAGTCTATTTTATTCGAAACTTCACAAAAGTATTCCTAACAATAAATGAGTAAATACGTGTTGCAGGTTTTTTGAGAATTCAACCCCTAAAAGGGGGAAATGTGGTCAAAAAGTCTGAAAATCAACATGGGTATTGTTTCTATGGTTTATCGGGTCGTTGATTACGAAAACAACGATTTTAAAATCCGACGTGGCGGACGTGAAATACTATCTCCCCTGTTAGGGTACAATGGGGTTGAAATGTCTAAATATCCATATGGGTGTCGTTATTGTGATTTTTTGGGACGTTAATTAAGAAAATGGCATCGATTTTGAAATTTAATATTGTGGACATAAAAATTCTTGAAAGTATTTATGCCAAATTGCAATCTTCTTCTAAATATATAAAAGAAGAAACTGACTGACATATCAACGCACAGCCCAAACCGCTGGGTCTAGAGATTCCAAATGTGGTACGTAGGCTCCATATATGCACTTAGAAATTATTTTTAAAAATTTACCTCCTAAGGGGGGAAATGGGGTTCAAAGTTTGTATGGGAAACGAGATTAGGTCAACTATTTTATTCGAAACTTTACAGGAGTATTCCTAACGATAAATGAGAAAACAAGAGTTTCAGCTTTTTTGAGAATTCAACCCATAAGGGGGAAATGTGGTGACAAAATTTAAATATCAACATGGGTATTGTTTCTATGGTTTATCGGGTCACTGATTACGAAATCAACACTTAAGGGGGTGAAATGGGGGTTGATAGTTTGTATGGGGAATTTTTAAATGTTGAACCAATTTAGATGAAACTTGGTATAGAGATAGTTTGTGTACCGGGAAACGACATGGGACAGTTTTATCTCAAAAATCGATCTTTAAGGGGGTGAAATGGGGGTTGGAGGTTTGTATGGAGATTTTTTTACCGCGAACCGATTTAGATAATTTTGTTGTGGATATAGTTTGAGTCCCAGGAAACAATATAGAATATTTTTTAAGCCGAAAATCAATCTTAGAGGGGTAGAAAACATGTTGGTAGTTTGTATGGCGAATTATTAACCGCTGAACAGACGATTGAAATGAAACTTGGTACATATTATATAGATTGAGTCGCGGTAAACAATATAGGATAGTTTTTATCTCGAAAATCAACCCTCTAGGGGGTGAAACGGGGGTTGAAAGTTTGTATGGGAAATTAATAACCATTGAACCTATTTAGATGATTTGGTATGGAGATATTTTGCGTTCTGGGGAAGGATATATAATAGTTGTTATCCCAGAAGTCATTCCTTAAGCGGGTAAAAAGGAGGGTGGATTACTAATTCCACGCAAATGAAGTCGCGGGGAAAAGTTTCTATTCAAGAGCAGAAATCTGTATTAATCATAATCTCTCAGTAGTAAGTCGTTGATAGCGTAACAATTAAACAATTATTGCAATAATGGTTTTAAAATAAAAAATGAGGGAACCGCCGTCTTCAAAACGTGGTATACCGAAACCTCCAGAATGTAACGAATACTTTTCCGAAAACCGCTTCTAAATCAGTTCAGCGAAACGCAAGATGATCGCGGACAAACATACATTCCTAGATACAAACATACGAGTCTAACTGATAACCTCCTTTTTTAATACTTTTTAGTACGCGGGCGAAGCCGCGGGAAAAAGCTAGTATACACATAAAAATCCATACTTCATATCATAACCGAAATTATACTAACAAAGAACTTAGGTCTAATATTAGTTAGAAGACTTAGAAGCAAGATTAGAGAAAATGAGATTAGATATCACAATCGTGAGGCTGAGTATTTACATGCACTGTGCAATGTGTGGCAATTCATTTATTGTTGTTTAATTTTGTTGTACTATTATCCAATAATTCATTTAAATTTGTTGATATCCGTATCCCCACTTCTAAACTTAGAGTTAATTTGGCAAAATCCTTCCTTAGTGGATTATTCATGTCACAACGTATTAATTTCAGCGCCATCTGTTAGTTAAGCAGGGTACTCGTTAGTCTTAGGACACATGTATTTGGAAAAAAGTTTGCACCTCCTTCCTAAGTAGCGCCATAAGATTCAGGAGCAAAATTAGCTCAATCGAGTGTAGTGGCTACCCCCCTTTTAGAGGTTGAATTTTTATAGCCTACCTATACCTGGACGGGGATTTTCTTGACGATTGGAATTAGTAATCCTTAAGGGGTGACTTCTGGAATTCAAAAAAACCGGCCAAGAGCATGTCGGGCCATTTTCAGTGTAGGGTTCCGTAATTGCCGCCCTGTTAAAAAAGATCCGTTTAAAAAGTCGTTTATTAAGGGATATTTGGCGGCGCTTCCGTCATAAACTAATAATTGCGTGGTGGGTTAATTGTTTGGCGTTGTAATTCTACTATCCGGCACTTGAGTCCTTTCACTGTGTTTTTGACTGACAACTCAAAAACAGCTGAACCGATTTTATTCAATATAGTTTTTATTAGTACCTTTCAGGCTTCACTTCCATAATTTTTTTCAAATTTTTTGGTCCTACGGTTCAAAAGTAAGATGGGGGAGGGGGGCCTTTTTTGAAGATGAAACTATCCTTTGTCCTTTCTCTACACCCATACTATCTCTATACCAAATTTCAATATCATAAATCAGTTCAGCGGTAACAAATTCCTCGTACCAATTTCCAACCCCCTTTTCACCCCAACAAGGGTTTGAAAACTATCCTATGACGTTTATCGGGACTCAAATTATATGCATGCTAATTTCTATCTAAATCGTTTCAGCGGTTAAAAATTCTCCATACGAGTACAAACTTTCAACCCCCTTTTCACCGCCACCAGGGTTGATTTTTGGGATTAAAACTTATGCTTTCCCGGGATTCAAACTATCTCTCTGTACAAAATTTCATCAAAATCTGTTCAGTCGTTTTCACGTGATGCGCGGTCAAATAAACAGACAAACAGATAAACAGACAAAAAATCTAAAAATTGTTGGAACGTTTACTGTTATCGATTCTAAGTATCTCCAGCCAACTTTTTTTCGATTATCTTCCATGTACAGACTTTCCACCCTCTTCAGCTTTATTATATGTATAGATTTTCTTTTCTCGATTTCCGTTCTTCTGTATGTTTATGTATGTTCTGTAATCGTTCGATGGCGTATGTGTCGGCACTCTATTTAGTAATAGTTTAGTTTAGTTTTTAGCTCATAAGTCAGGTCCCCACTGAAAACCAGCGCCAAGGTTTAAATTGCCGCGGTATCATGCTGAGTGGGGATCCTATTTGAGGTCTTTGTATTGTTTTATAACTTGCTTTGTTTTTTGTGTGTATTTGTGGCGTTAAATATAGTTATTTGTGCAACAAGAGAGGAAAGTTGGTTTTCCTTACGAGTGTTGATTTTGAGTCCCGAGTAAGCGAAAGATTCTCTAATTGAATCACGAGCGAAGCGAGTGATTCTAAGTTAGAATCTTGAGCGTAGCGAGGGACTCAAAAACACGAGATGTAAAATAACTTTGCTCTTGTGTGACACATACAACTTTTCACCTCAGTAGTGAGAACATATTCAAGGTTAATAGTAGTTTATGTAACTGTTACGTAATAAGGGTCCTTAAAATACGAGTTTCATAATAAGATCACACGAGTGTTTTAAGGCATAATTACGTACAGTTGCATACATTACTTTATCTACACACATACTATAAACCCTATAAAATGGTTCAGAAACTATATGTTATGCATTGATAACAGGGCAACAACTAACATACCCATAAGCGAATGATTCTATCCTATAGAAGAAGAAGACAAAGAAGATGATGCTGTAGATGAGGAAGAAGATGAACAATAAGAAAAAGAAGAACGAAAAAGCAGATGAAGACGTAGAAGGAGATGAAGTAAAAGAAGCTGATGATGAAGAAGAAGATTAAGAAGATAAAGATGAAGAAGAAGATGATGATGAAGAGGGTAAAGAAGAAGATGATGTTGATGAAGAAGAAGACGATGATGAAGAAGATGATGATGTTGATGATGAAGAAGATAATGATGAAGAAGAAGATGATAGAGAAGAAGAAGAAGGAGATGAAGAAAACGAAGAAGGTGGTGAAGGTAAAGGACATGCAGATGATGATGAGTAAAAAGTAGATGATGATGAAGAAGAAAGTTATGATGACGAAGAAGATTGTGATAAACATGATAAAGAGGAAGAATAAGAAAAAGATGATGATGATGATGATGCTGATGATGGTGAAAATTTTGATGGTAATGATGGTGATGGAGAAGAAGAAAAAGACGATTAAGATGATGAAGAAGTTCACGAAGGTAATGAAGAAGGTAAAGAAGAAGACGAAGAAGATGGAGTTGATGAAGAAGATGATGATGGAGAAGAAGAAGAAGGAAATGAAGAAGGCGAGAAGGTGGTGAATAAAAAGGACATGAAGCTGAAGATGATGATGAAGAAGAAGACGGAGATGGACATGATGAAGAAGAAGAAGATAAAGAATAAGAAGAAGATGATGATGACGATGATGATGAAGTAGATAATGATGAAGAAGATGATGATATTGATGATGAAGAAGATAATGACGAAGAAGAAGATGATAGAGAAGAAGAAGAAGATAAAGAAGACGAAGAAGGTGGTGAAGACAAAGGACATGAAGATGATTATGAAGAAAAAGTAGAGGATGATGAAGAAGAAAGTTATGATGAAGAAGAAGATTGAGATGAACATGATAAAGAAGAAGAAGATGATGATGATGGTGATACGGATGATGGTGAAGATTTTGATGGTGCTGATGGTGGTGAAGAAGAAGAAAAAGACGATGAAGATGATGAAGAAGGTCATGAAGGTGATGAAGAAGGTAAAGAAGAAGACGATGAAGAAGATGGAGTTGATGAAGAAGATGATGATGGAGAAGAAGAAGAAGAAGGAAATGAAGAGAATGGAGAAGAAGAAGAAGGAAATGAAGAAGACGAAGAAGGTGGTGAATAAAAAGGACATGAAGCTGAAGATGATGATGAAGAAGAAGATGGAGATGGACATGATGAAGAAGAAGATAAAGAATACGAAGATGATGATGTCGATGATGAAGAAGATAATGATGAAGAAGAAGATAATGATGAAGAAGAAGATGATAGAGAAGAAGAAGAAGGAGATGAAGAAGACGAAGAAGGTGGTGAAGACAAAGGTCATGAAGATGATGATGAAGAAAAAGTAGATGATGATGAAGAAAAAAGGAAATGTGTGTAATAAATTTAAGAAGATAATGTAATAATGCTGGTCTGTCAATAGAATAACCAATAAAGCTGTTGCGGTCAATTGTCTGTTCTTTGCCCTTAACTTCACGGTCAACAGGTGAAGGGGTTTAGATGGGGACAATCGGCTACGGAATAATAATAAAAAAAGATGTTATCTAATATAAGTAAATTAAATTAGCATTTTGAAGGGAATGTAAAGTACTGTTATAGATTTGTACTTCGAGATCGAAGTACTTGTCAGTATGGCCGTGTTGGATTTATAGTACATTACTGCAGAGACCAGTAAGTAAGCTTTCCTGGCTGAGTATTTAGTAGCCGTCCGAGTCGAAGACGAGGACGGCTACAATACGAAGCCAGGTAAGCTGATTACGGTCGAAGCATGTATAGTGCTTTTCTCAAACATGTAAGGAAATATTTTAATACATACCCAAAAATACCACCTAAACTTAAGCAATTTTTCTTATAATTGCTCTAGGTAAACGTACTCATGTTTAAAAAATATGTATGAAAATGAAAAAAAAATTACATTTATTCCTTAAACGACTAATTTTCAAACTTATTTATATAAAATTACTTGTTTAGTGCTTCAGTTACTGGCTGAGTGATTTAATGTTGTATGAAAATCCTTTACGTACGTCGCGCTGAACCTGCCTTGGAATAGAGTCCCTACTGGTCTCTAATTACTAACGTAACAGGAACATTTCCGAGCATGTTTGAGAATTAAGATTATTTCATCTAATATTTGTAACATTTTAAGGTATTTACTAATCATTTTATGAATGTGGGTAAGCGAATAAAACGGGTCGATCAGACCACCTGCGGCACTTGCCGGAGCCAGGTATAAAACGGACCGCTCACTGAGGAGCAGTCACTCAAGTCGTCCTCAAAACGACGACGAGTGACCATCCCACCGCAGTGGGATGCGACATGACACAGGAGTCATAGCAGAAATGCGGGCACTCCAACCCCTGCCCCCATCATAAGAGGAGCAGCGGACGACACCACACACACGAGCAGTCACTTGTTGTGCTACCAGCGACACGAACAGAGCTAAATACCTTAATCTGATTGTTTCACTATATTGTGTACATTTTGAAATTATTTGAGTTGCATTTAAAAAATAAACTATGGATATAAAAATATTAAGTGTTTGTTCACAATCAATTGCAATACTTTAATTGGCATTAAAAGTTAATTAAAATGATAAGAGTATATTTACTTTATAACAATAAATACCCTTTAGATAAATGAAATAGCTTTATTATTTATTTCTTGCCTATTTTAATTAAGAAACCATAACTACTTCCTAAAGGAAATATATTTATTTATATTATAAGTACGAGTATGTACTTATAAATACTAAACGTAATGGCAATTATTCATTTTATTGACAATTTTATTGTGTCTATCTATCGTTACATCTTTTATAGTGATAATTGTGTATTTTATTAATGATAATAAAACCTATGTTTCCAAATCAACTCAGTTTTATAATTTGAAATTGACGTTACATAGAATAACAACCGAAAGAATTTATTTATAAATTCGTCCCATATTTAAAGGGAATATTTTATGCACTATAATAATATTAAACAGCTATATACACATACCAAAATTAAGTCGTAGAGGTATTAAATTGAAATTCATATCAAATACTCAGGTCTATAATACCTTTAAGCTGTAAAGGATTGTACGGAACCCTCGGTGCGCGAGTCCGACTCGCACTTGGCCGGTTTTTTTATATTTTTTATGTGTATAATTTTTCAATATTACAAAGTGACAGTTCTACTGGAATTGTATTGAACTGTGCTGTTCTGTTTATTATTAGTGTTATCTAAGTGATAATAACGATCAAAAACGATAAATTCTTTGTCTCCCCGCCCGTCCCTCAAGATCTGAGTTCCGACCGCGAGCTGCATTTAGTCTAGTTAGCTGCCCGCAGTCATGGCCAAATTTTTGTCACCGGTGATAAGACCCTCTCTTTAATACCTCCTACTGCCGCTGCCCTCCTTCAGCATATAAAAAGGGCAAAATATCAGGCTGGTGAAATATGGGGGCGTGCACTAGAAAGTCACGTAGCAACCCGACCATCTCCAGAACAGTGGGGATGGAAGAGAAGACCTGACCTTTCATTAGAGCCTAATTGGACTGAATCAGACTGTATGTGGCATGCAGTTAAGGAGCTGGATAGGATTGGATGCAAAATTGGATGCAAAAAAAAAAGTAAAATGTTATTTAGTGTCGAAGGAAGCAGAACTAAGTATGCACGGCATTCATACATTAAGCGCGCATGCAGGTTGTATGATGAAAGATGTAAACAGGTAGATTTATTTGGCAGTTCGTTAGGATTATTTAAATTCATTAAGGTTGTTAAAGGAAGGTAAGGAACAGACAATTGACCGCAACAGCTTTATTGGTTATTCTATTGACAGACCAGCATTATTACATTATCTTCTTAAATTTATTACACACATTTCCTTTTTATCATTAACATTTTTTTAAATCACATTTGTAGATATAGCTAAGCCATAGATTGACATGAATGTTTTCTTTTTTTGTCATGCATATATACTAATCACATACATATATCTATATCCAACACGGCTAAGCTAGAAAGATTGAATTTTACTAAAAATATCATTATTTCCATACAGATTTCCTATCAGAAAAACGGAAAAGGAATCATGAATTCAAGGAATTACCAGATACCACACAAAAAAACCATTGAAGGAAGTTTTGAGTGCTGTGCCATAGAACCGACTGCCCAAAAAAAACTGTTATTGCTCGTGTATACAGAACTCCTAGTTTTGGGACCCTTAGTTAATTTTATGAAAAACTTGACATAATCCTTTAAAAAAATGCAATTAAAGCAATAAAAAGATTATTATCTGTGGAGATCTTAATATTGACATTATGAAGAAAACTCATATTTCGTTATAATTTGACTATTTTCTCTTAGGTTTTTACTTACACTTAGAAATAAGACAGCCAAAAAGACTTTCTAGCAATACATGTATTGATAATTTTGCGTATAACTTGAAACGAGGTCAAGGCACATATGTATATAACTTTGGTATTTCGGATCACACCGCGCAAATTTTCAAATATCCAGGAAATAAGATAAATAACATTAAGTCTTGGCACGTTGATACGCGCAAATATTCAAGTGAACGTGAAGGTCAAAAAATATTTTAAAAGTATCTAAAGTACTTGTCTTTCTCCGGCACTACACTACCGAAAGATCTGAATAGGCAAGATGCAATATTTTCATTTATGTTTTCATTTGAAAGGACTGCGCGTAGAATAGACCACGAGTGTAGTAAAAAATGAAAATACTATAATTTATAGCCAAAAAATTCTGTTACAAACTGACAATTAAAATGTTCACGCCTAAACGGATCTACAGTTCCTGTGACGTCACTCTATGTGTGTCACTCGCCATATTTGTTCGCCCAGTGTTAAATCCTTGTTTTTGTTTTTGACCCGGATGCTAGCCCTTTAAGTCGAAACCCATAGACAGTTGCTAACCCCATTAGTTGTCTTAACAGGTGTGACGTCCTCAGACGCTGATTGGTGGATTAAAATACGTTCCGTTTCACATTACTTCAAATCATAATTATTTTTTTTGAAATTAGTATAAACTAAAGTAAAAATGTTTCAATAGCTATTATTTTATGTTTCTTCAACACTTTAAATAATGGTAAATATTATAGCTGCATCTTCCCTGTAGTGGATAATTAGTATAAACTAAAGTAAAAATGTTTCAATAGCTATTATTTTATGTTTCTTCAACACTTTAAATAATGGTAAATATTATAGCTGCATGTTCCCTATAGTGGATACAATAGCTTTTTTGACATTCTCCAGTTTATTATGCTTTGTTCTGAAGATGATTACCAAAAAGATTAACAATAAAGTAAATTGGATGTCACGAAGTACAAAAGCTTGTAGTGAAAAACAGCAGCAACTCTTATGGCAATATAGATGTTCAATAAATGCAGCAAATAAGGGCCTCTCGTTAAATTACACTGTTAGATATAAAAAAAGATAGTAAAGCTAGCCCAAAAAGCTCAGAATGACTATAAAAATGCATCTGGAGAAAATAAATCAAGAGCGGCTTGGCAGATAATAATGGAGTTGAACTAAAAACCGGACAAAGTACTATAACGAATCCTAAATATGCAAATACCTTGAATACTCAGTATATATAGTGCATACAAGACTCGCCAAAGAATAATTATTTTAACTGTCAAATCACCAATAATACCAATCCATGTTTATAGCCCCATCTACAGCGAATAATATAAAACTGATTATAAAGTCATTAAGAAATACCAGGAGTGTGGGATTTGACAAAATCTGTAGAGTTGTAATAAAATATGTAAATGACAGAATGGCCACACACCTTAGCCACATCATTAATATGTGTATCAGTACGGGTATCTACCCGGATAAATATAAAAATTATATTATCAAGCCCTTACATAAAAAGGATGACAAGAAAATCCTCAGAACTACCGACCCATATCACTTATACGAGTATCCTCCAAAATCTTTGAGAAGTTTATTCATCAGTCGCTGTATAACTACATAGAAACTTAATTTATTATGTAAGGAACAGAAAGGGTTCAGGAAAAATATTAGCATCAATATGGGTATTTGTAATTTCATAAATATGGTAATGGAAAGTGTTGATAATAAAATACCCTTACGTTGTCTTTTTACCGATATGACCCATCCATTCGATCATGTAGATCATGAAATACTGCTAAGTAAACTTAACTGATATGGTGTTAGAGGGAATATACGAAATCTCATTAAATCATATCTTACTAATAGGATGCCATATACCGAAATTACTAGAAGCTGTGCTAAAACAAAAACAGACAAGGTGTTTGCATCAGATCAAATATCCGTAAGGTATGGTGTACCACAGGGGAATGTAAATGACCTGCCCAAAGTCATACACCATCCTATGATCTTATTTGCTAATGACAGCACCTATATTTAATTATTAAATGTATTAATCAGAATAATTATGAAAATTACATTAATACTCTACTGAATAACAAAATATTGTGGCTTAGTAAAAATAATCTGGGAATTATTTTGACTAAAACCAATATAATGCATGAATATATAAATATATGCAAGTACTCGCAGACATAAGAACATTTCGTACGCCTACCGGCAAAACATAGTGGTTCGCAGCATACTTTAAAGACCAAAGCAATGTACGTATGTTAAACTCGTAATCAATTCTTTAAGTGGAATTCTACAAAGCGCTGACACAGATGAGACAGTAACAAATGAGATGTATTTTTTTTATCGTTTTTTTTAGACCTAACTCACTAAAAAATCTAATCTAAATATATAAAAGAAGAAACTGACTGACTGACTGACTGACTGATATATCAACGCACAGCCCAAACCGCTGGTTCTAGAGATTCCAAATTTGGCACGTAGGTTCCTTATAAGGTTTTGGGATGCACTAAGAAAGGATTTTTCAAAATTCACCCCCTAAGGGAGTAAAATGGGGGTCCAAAGTTTGTATGGTGAATCAAGATTTGTTATACTATTTTATTCGAAACTTCACAGGAGTATTCCTAACGATAAATGAGTAAACACGTGTTTCAGGTTTTTTGAAAATTCAAGCCCTAAAAGGGGCAAATGTGGTCACACAGTCTGAAAATCAACATGGGTATCGTATCCTTTTTGAGTACTTAGTTATAGTACGCGGGCGAAGCCGCGGGAAAGGGCTAGTAATACATAAATTAAGAGTTTTGATTGTTAAATCTTATCTCAGAATGCAATTTTTTATTATTATGTAATTAAATGGAGTTGTATATCTGCTTGTAAGTCAATATTGGAATTATCTTAAATGCCTCGTATTCCTTAGTAAGTGTAGTGAATTTTTGGACACTTCAGTGTCTGCTGAACCTTTCATAAAGAGCTCGGCCAGTCTGACCAACCTTGGCGGCCATGACAACGCCGTTCTATCCAAGTTCTTTGCGTCTCGATGCTGCTGCACTATGGCTCTGCTCCGTTGTCGCTAGTGGCAGGGTCGGACGTTGGCAGCGCGACGTCATTCTGCCGACGGTTCCAAGTAAGCGCATCTTGGATGGCAGTCACCAGACTGTTCAGCGAATTTCAATCCATGTTTCTGAAATTATAATTTATTCAGTGTAAAAAAAACGTGTAGGTAAAACGTATCCCACTTCTGAACTTAATTTTGGTATGTGTATATAGCTATTTACTATTATTATAGTGCATAAAATATTCCCTTTAAATATGGGACGAATTTATAAATAAATTCTTCGGTTGTTATTCTATGTAACGTCAATTTCAAATTATAAAACTGAATTGATTTGGAAACATAGGTTTTATTATCATTATTAAAATACACAATTATCACTATAAAAGATGTAACGATAGATAGACACAATAAAATGAATAATTGCCATTACGTTTAGTATTCATAAGTACATACTTATAATATAAATAAATATATTTCCTTTAGGAAGTAGTTATGGTTTCTTAATTAAAATAGGCAAGAAATAATTAATAAAGCTATTTCATTTATCTAAAGGGTATTTATTGTTATAAAGTAAATATACTCATATCATTTTAATTAACTTTTAATGACAATTAAAGTATTGCAATTGATTGTGAACAATCCATAGTTTATTTTTTTAATGCAACTCAAATAATTTCAAAATGTACACAATATAGTCAAACAATCAGATTAAGGTACTTAGCTCTGTTCGTGTCGCGGGTAGCACAACAAGTGACTGCTCCTCAGTGAGCGGTCCGTTTTATACCTGGCTCCGGCAAGTGCCGCAGGTGGTCTGATCGACCCGTTTTATTAGCTTACCCACATTCATAAAATGATTAGTAATTGAGTCAAGTAAATACCTTAAAATGTTACAAATATTAGATGAAATAATCTTAAATCCAACATACGCGTTTACGAGGAAAAAGGTAGTAAATTTAAAATTTAAAAAAATATTTTTTGTATGATTTTACTAAAAATGTCTACTTTTCGTAATTTTTCCTTTGTGTGTGCTATATGAAGTTTCTTCGTGCCAAGTTTCAAGTTTCTGAGTTTACGGGAAGTACCCTTTAGGTTTTGAGTTTCTTGCGAGTACTCAGTTTCAAAATACGCGACTTAAATTGCCATTTCTTATGATTGCGTTGACATAAAAGTTTGATTTTGCTACATCTGAAAGGTCCTATAGCTTTGAGTATTTGACATGAATTTCAATTTAATACCTCCATGCGTTGACGAGAAAAATATAGCCAGATAGGTATTGAAGAAGAACTGTGGCACTTTGTAATACTTATTGGAAAAAAAAATACTTAATGAAATATTTTCAAAATAGCTTTTTTGAGGTTCGATATGAGGATATTACGTATGATTTGTGGTATATTGTATTTAAAAAAAAATCAGCCATATCGTGTCTGGAAGAGCCCAAACTTGGTATGTTTCGAAAATTATTTTTGTGTTCATTAAAAAGCAATGGCTGAAATGTAATGATGTGGTATATTTTTAGAATTGCCTCAAAATTCCTTTTCATAAGATACCACACACGATAGGTTTCTGAAAAAAAAAAAAATTCCATACAAATAAAAAAGTGTCTCGGCACTCCCCTCCTAAGGGATTTTTTTTTTAAAACTGCATGTCAAAAAATGTGTTTTGACCTCTAGTATGCGTGTGCCAAACGGCTAAACTGTACATCGATTTGCGGTTTTTTTAATCGTACGGCTACCACTACAAGGCGCATTTTCTCAAATGTTTTCATATTTTTGGACTTACGGTTCAAAAGTTACAGGGGGGGCACACAATTTTTCTGACTTTCGAAGCGATTATTTCTGAAAATATTTTTATAATCACAAAATGTTCAGACAAACCTCAATATTATTTTTAAAGGCCTATCGATTGATGTGCAACAATATTGATATAAGGTAATTTTTTTATTTAGTTTAGTTATATGTAAGATACTGCTAATTAATAATTATGTATAATACATATCATCTTATCTAGGAGTCTTATCGAACTAGGTTTATAGTATAAGAGCCCACGACACTGAACCTAGTTCGATAAATCTCTTAGATGAGATAATTAGTCACGTCTTTAATGGGGGAACACAATATGCCGATGCTGCAATGCAAAAAAAGTAGCGGCGTATCTTTTAACACTTTTAAAAACAAATTAAAGGTCCATGTTATTACTAATATTCCCGCCATCTGAATTCGGCCCTGGAGCTTAGCAACTGTCCTTACGCAAAGCGCAACATGTGTATGCGCAACTTGTTCTACCTGGTTCTAAAATTGTTATCAGTGCAATATTTACCCACTATTGTCTTCCGTGAATCTTGTTTTGTTCTGTAAATTTTGTAAGTAATGTATATAATTAACGCCCACGGGCACAATTGCATGGCATGTAAATAATATAAATAAGTGTAATTCTCATCCAGTGAAATGTAAATTTCTTTTGAGAATAATAAATATCTTTAACCCGAAAAAATAATACGCCGCTACTTACTAAATACTTACTATAGAGAAAACATATACACCACGACGCGAATGATTTTTTTTACTTTGCTTTTGTGTAGTAAAGGCCTTAAAGTTGTATATATTTAAAAATAAATTATATTTATTACTTATACAACTTTCTAAAAAAAAATTTTTTTTGAGTGTTTCCCTCTTCGCAGAACTTTTTTTTAAATATGGATTTTTACTTATTCAACCGACTTCAATATTTCGAAGAAGGAGGTTATCAATACGTTGGGAATTTTGTTTTATTTTTGCTATATTATTTTAAATGTATGTTCACCGATTATTCGAAGACGGCTGGACCGATTTGGAAAATTCTTTTTTTGTTTGAAACACTTCAATTTCAGAGTTGGTCCCATTGTAACCACGTCAGGATTTGAGGATGAGGTCCTGGAGAAATCGAGCGAACTCTTCATCTATTATAGGCACACCATTATATAGACGGAGAGCTGGCCACGTCAGATATGAAACAATAATGAGAGCAACGAAACCCATGTAGTTAGTTTGCTATACTATGCTTATTTCTAGATCCGGACATCTGGCAGCTGTAAAGTGGTGGAGGTCAAAGAATGCAAATAACTTGAAGAAAACAAATACTAGAGTTCTGGGTTTAATGAAATATTATGGGAAATTATGTAATTAATTAGGTTATATCATATCCGGAAGGTTCTGTTGGGGGAAAGTAGTGCCAAATGATGTAAAATGCAATTTTTAGTTAGTCGCCTACTGTTTTTGTTTCCGCAATAATATACAATGGTTTTGAATCTTATGTTAAAATATAGGCCCTGTCCTCTGTAAATTACACAACTTTGTCATTTTTTACCTATTTTGGTATTACTTTTTTCCAACTTAAAAACTTTGTTGGTGTGTCACTCCGACATCCACCCATTAAGACGATTGTCGCCAGAGTGTCCTTGAGCGTTTGGGCGCTGTGTACCCGCGCTACCAGCTTACCCCTCTCATTGCGATCGTACGTAAATCCGCCACACTGCACCGGAACGAAGTTCAAAGAATATGACTTTACACAGAGGCGCGCGGGCAGCTTTATAATAATTATAATCCTTTTGCGGATATTTTTTGATTTGAATACTGTGATTAAGTACTGCAATGGTGATATTTTTAGGAATGCTACTTACCTATTAAATAAGATAAGTAATAACGATCTCAATTAGTAGATTTTAATGTAATAAAATAAAACCTCGATTTTGAATTTGAAGTACAGTCAGCGGCAAAATATTGGTAAAAATATTCTGCATATCAGAAAAAAAAACTGAATGCACATCAAAGCGATGTTTTCATGTGAATTTAGTTTTTTTGCTGCGCAAGTGAGTTTAATAGATGGTTATTTTTTTGTAGCGATTTTGAATATCAACCCTAAAAATCATTTATATAATTACGAAAAATTTACAAAACTAAAAAAGTTTCTTGAAACATGTCCGTCTGTCCGTCCGTCCATCCGTATGTCACAACCATTTTATTATAAAATATATATTGATGAAATTTTATCCATATGTGTGTCTTGTGCCGCTACTTAGTTTTTCGCTAAATTGCTGAAAAAAAAAACTTTAAGGGGAGGCACTCCATACGTACATATGCCGAACTAAATGTCAAAACAATTTTTTTTTGCAAATATGAATATTGTGTACATCTATCGATCGATACGGGTTTAAAAATATCTTAAGTATATATAGAGGATTTTTAAAACCTTTTTTATTGAGTCAATATTTTTAGAAATAATCGCTTCGAAAGTCTAAATAATAGTCCCCCCCCCATCTAACTTTTAATTCGTAAGTCCAAAAAACCGACCAAGTGCGAGTCGGACTCGCGCACCGAGGGTTCCGTACAAACCTGTAGGTATATAGGGGTAGTAACTTTAAAATATTTTTATATATAATGTAACAAAAAATTTACGGCTTTCAAATTTTTTCCTTTATCTGTGCTATAAGACGTTGCTTCGTACCAAATTTCAAGATTCTGAGTTCACGGGAAGTACCCTGTAGGTTTTGATTCCCTTGCTAGCGAAAATTTGCGGAAATTTGCGGCATAAACGGCTGTATCTTGTGATTCCGTTGGCTTAGAAGTCTGATTTTTTCACAGCTCCAACGGACAGTAGACCTGAGTATTTAATATAAATGTCAGCTTGATACCTCCACGCGTTCCTGAGAAAAATGGTCTTGACAGACAGACAGACAGACAGACAGACAGACGGACAACAAAGTGATCCTATAAGGGTTCCGTTGTTTCCTTTCGAGGTACGGAACCCTAAAAATATGAAAAAAATAAAGAAGATACGGCTTAGTTCTTATTTATATGAAAACTATTTCACATATTATCGGTTGAGCCATTTTTGGGTTTCTCCGAGAAACTACTTTCTATGGAGTGCTCGTATCTATAATAAGACGAATAAACAACTAAATATATACCCATTAAACCGTTTCGACTGTAAAATAAAATTAATTTCCTGGCTTCAATCACAAACTTATTCGGCGACTGAAGACCTCCTAATTTGCCTGAAATAAATGCGTCTCATGGCTTACCGCTACCAATTCTCAATCCGCTCAACTAACAATCACCCTACCTATCCTATTACTTCAATTACGATATATCACGTCCCAATTTATAACTTGTCATGTTCACTAGCACGCTTTCACACACGTTCACTCTCTCTCTCTCTTATACTCACACACACACACACATTTACACACACGCACACATACTCGTAAATACATACACACAAGTACACAACCACGTCAGGTAAAAAGTGTTATTATTGTATAATAATAATTTCGTAAGTTAAGTTTCCTTTTAATTTATTTTGTTTATAAGGCACAACTGCATATAACTCGGCTCAACCCATATTCTCGGTGGAATCACTGACTTCCGAGTCACAGGCATCCGCCTAGTTCGGAAGACAGAGGCTCAGTTCCGGTGAAACTGTTTCAAACCTAACGCATAAGTCTATCTTAAACTATTAGCGTACTGTGCAAATATTAGTTATACTTGTATTAGGTTTAAGTCAATAAAGATTATTATTATTATTATTTCCTTTATTTATCTTTTTACTTAGTTTAGGGTTTTTACAATATTTTTATAAAAGTAAAATATAAAAATACATCTAAAACATATGAAAACAATAAAAGCATTATAAAAAACCTAAACTAGGGTGCCGCCGGCAACGGAGCAGGGCCCAGGCTGCCGGTGGTTAGGGCCGCAGAGTGAGGAGGACCTTCGGACTATGCGCGCCGTGTCCAAGATTACCGCCTTCTGAATCTGACCCTTGATCCAACCACAACCTCGTAGCGAAAGTCTCTCAAGATGTTGGTCGAGACTCTTCGCTACGAGACCGTTCGCAGAGACAACTATCGGCACAATGATCGCCGAATCAACCTCCCACATGGCGGTTACCTCGTGAGCCAAGTCTAGGTACTTGCTGGACTTGTCCTTCTCGGCCTTCACGAGGTTGTCGTCACATGGGACGGTGATGTCGACGAGCATGGCCCGGCGTTGCGATCGATCTATTACCACGATATCAGGCTTATTGGCTACTATAGTCCTGTCCGTGATAATAGATCGATCCCAATAGAGCGTGGCACGACCATTTTCGAGAACTGGCGCAGGTGTGTACTTGTAGTACGGCACTTCGTGGTCCACAAGACCGTATAGGAGAGCAAGCTGCTGGTGTATAATCCTGGCTACGAGGTTATGTCTGTGCAAGTACTCGCCGTTAGCAAGATGAGAGCAACCGGAGATGATATGCCTGAGTGACTCTCCGGGACGGCGGCATGCCCGACAAATGTCGACCGTACCGTCCTTCAGGATATACCTCCGGTAGTTATTCGTCATGATAACTTCGTCCGCAATTGCACAGGCAAAACCTTCGGTTTCTCCGAAGAGGTCCCCGAATCGTAACCAGTTCACCGACGCGAGTAGGTCTACGTCGGGTCCCGTGAGGGCCCTGTAGAACCGTCCGTGTAGCTCCTTGCTCTTCCATACCGCCCTGCGATCCTCGGTGCTTAGCACCACAGGTTTGCGCCAGTTCTTGTTTGCCAAGGAGAGCGGCGTGAGACCCTTATATATCACGATGCATCCCACACTCGTTGTTAAGGAAATAATTCCTGAGATCGTACACCTCACGGTTGTGGAGATTTTTGGCGTTTAAAAAGCCGCGACCTCCACACTTCCGTGGGATGTACAATCTCATAACAGACGAGCGTGGGTGAAGCATACGGTGTGTGGTGAGCAATAGACGGACTCTCCGATCCAGGGCATCCAGCTCGGTCTGTGTCCACCTTAGTATGCCAAAGGAGTATGTGAGTAGGGGCATTACCCAGGCATTGAAGGCGCGCACCTTGTTGCCACCTGACAAAAGACTATTAAGTACTTTTGTCAGCCGACTAAAGAAGCGCTCCTTCAACGCCCGTTTAATACCCACATCCTCAACACCCAAAGACTGTGACATACCAAGGTATTTGTAGGTTTCTGATTCAGAGATAGATCTGAACGTCATTGTCTCAGAAAGCTGTAGATTTGTTGAATTTACTACTTTCCCCCGCTGTACATGCATAACCGCACATTTATCAACACCAAATTCCATCTTGATGGAACTACTGAACACTTCAGTGGTGTTCAGTAGTTCCAACAGATCTCGGTTATTTGGTGCAAACAATTTAAGATCGTCCATGTACAGAAGGTGAGATATGACTTCACCCTCTCTCCGAAGCCGGCAACCTAGCCCCGAATCCTTCAGCAGATTGCTGAGCGGATTTAGAGCTAGGCAGAACCACAGGGGACTCAGACTGTCGCCCTGAAATATTCCTCGCTCGATCCTTATAAAGTCCTGCGGACCAGGGGGGTCATCCCCGCCTCCTGGTTGACGAAGGACTGTGGTCCACCGCCTCATACACGCGCCAAGGAAGGATCTTAAAGCTGTATCAATCTTATACAGCTCTAAGATCCTCTCCAACCATGAATGAGGCACCGAATCATAGGCCTTCTTGTAGTCAATCCAAGCGGCCGAGAGGGTCCCCCCATTCCGCCGGACTCGTTGGCAAATGGTCATGTCTATGAGGAGGAGCTCTTTAGTACCACGGGACCCCACCCTACATCCATTTTGAGCCAAGGCCAAAATGTTATTTGCGACCATGTGCGCGTTTATTTTTGCTCTCAAAATGGATGTAAGGAGCTTGTAAAGTGTAGGTAAGCACGTGATGGGTCGGTAGTTTTTCGCTTCCGTGGTACTACCGGACTTATAGAGCAGAAAGGTTACACCAGTTGTTAAGGAAGGCGGGAGGGAGCCAAGTTCGATGGCTTGTTGAAATTGCGTTGCCAGACGCGAGTGCGAGCATCGAAACCATTTTAGCCAGAAGTTGTGCAATCCATCCGGGCCGGGACTTTTCCAGTTCTGGGCCGTACGGATTGCACAACTTACGTCATCGGGGCTGATGGTGATAGCCCCCATAGGTTCGATGGACTCGCACTCACGTTCGACAACACTCATCCACTCGCCCTCCGTGTGTTCAACCAGCGCCGACCAGATGCTACGCCAGAAATCAGTCATGGCAGTAGCATCCGGCAGTCGCACGTCGGACACACGGGGGTCGGTTTCCTCCCACCTTCGGTATACCTTCCTTTGGTCACTTTGGAAAAGACGATTCTGCTTGAATCGGTCCACACGCTCTCTGTAGCGGCGAATACGGCTTGCCCATGCATAAACTTTCTGCTTCAGAAAGTCGATGCGCTCTATGACATTGGCCATGTAGTCGCGGGGCTCGATATTCGTCCCCGCGAACGCCTGGTGCACAAAGCGCATTACTCGGGGGCGGTTATTGCCCCCCCTGAAGCAGATCAGCTTTGCAATGAGAGTCCTAAATGAGTTAATACGACGCTCGATCCGTACTTGCCATGCGGGGACACCCCCGGTGGTCCTAAGTGCACGTTCAGCGTCCGGAAACTTGACTCGAGCAACACGGCACGCCGCGATGGCTCCGCAGTACATGATCGAGTGCGTATCATCTAAGTCTTTACTAGTCCGCAGGAGTGGATCTAGCAAATCATTCAGGGCTCCCATTAACGCTAGATTGCGTCTATTCATAGGCAAGCGTGGTAATCGTGGCCTAGGGGTATTTGTGGAGCGATACTGCGTAATTGCCTCTTCCAAAGTCCTCCTCAGTTGCTCATTGGCTGTAGTACTCACACTCTGATTCGCGATCTCCTCCTCATCGGCATTGAGATCAACCCGCGGCGCCCCCGATGCCAGGTCGGGTGCGGGTATCGGATCCGGCGACGTGGCGGGCGGATCCCGCGCCGAGGTGGTGGCCGCGCGAACAGAGAGAGCCTCCAGGCGAAGCCGATCAAGTGTCGCGTCATTCAACCGCTTTAGCCGCTGAATGACGCGCACCTGATCCGATAGGCGTTGCGCAGTCGTGTCAATAGTTGGTTCAAGAGCCTGAAACAGAGGAAGTATCCGGTCACGATACGCGCACAGATTAGTTCCCCCCTCTGTAGCCCCATAATAGGCGCGCATGACGTTCTCGTTCATGGAAGGAGTCCATTTCATGCGACGCACTATACCACCGGCAGCGGGGGCCCTGGGCGGGACAGGATGTCCCGCAAGCCCCAAGCGTGCCGACAGCGGTGGCCGTCCTCGTCGCGCTGGTGGTCGTCGCGGCGGCGGCGGCGGCCCGCACTCGTCGCTCGACTCGCTGGTCTCGGGCGCTGTAGCAAATTTGTCGCCCGATGAGGATGGCGAGGAGACGGACGAGGCGGGCGTAGATGGTGGGCGTGCGCTTGTAGTCTCGGCTTCTTTTTGACGTGCTTTGCTTCTTGTAATCATCCGTGTAGTGTATTTTTATATCCGCGTATCTTTTTCGTGTCACATGTTGTGACAGCCCGTATCGTATCCGTTGGGGTCATTTTTAGTGACGAAAAGGTAGAAAATATCACACTTACGAGAAAGAATACGTCTAAAATACATAATTACAAAAAAATAGAAGCAAAATTTGTATAAAACACGTCTGACGCTGACAGCCGTCAAATTATTATTATTATTATGGAACCCTACATTATGCGTGGTCCGATACACTCTTGGCCGGTCTTTTAAAGATATTTAATATGTAGTATTAACCGTTAGTAGTAATTTATTTATTTACTTGTGTTGATAATTAATATAAATTTGTATTTCAGCGAGATAGTAAAGCTTTTTTTCCTTTATTCTTACTTACATTAAACTCTTAAATATCAGCAATTTTTAATTAGAATCTCGATCAGGGTTCGCTCAGTGATAGTTAGTACACTGAAATTTGTATGTGTTTTAATCACGCCGACAATATGGTAAATCAAAATCAGAAAAATAAAATAAAGTGGAGGTGATTTTTTTTTCGCTCCAACCCACGCGATTGATACGATACACGATAGTGTGTGGTATTATTGGACAGGTCTTCCAAAAAGAATAAGTCTTAAACAACTTTTGGATAAAACGCATATTTTCGTAAATAATAAATAACTCCAAAAATTACTTATTAGTCCATTGTATTGTAGCAATAGCAGGTTTCCGCAACTCGACAACTAACGCCCGTTTTCAGGGCATTACTGAAGATGCATGAGTTCTGTTTTTTCTCCATTTTTATTTCATTTCTTTATTTAATTTGTAATATAGGTCATCTAAATAAAATACACTTTTGATAAGAACGTAAATACATGAACACACATACGGGTATATATATATATAAAAGAAGAAACTGACTGACTGACTGACTGACTGACTGACTGACTGACATATCAACGCACAGCCCAAACCGCTGGGTCTAGAGATTTCAAATTTGGCACATAGGTTCCTTATAAGGTCTAGGGGAGCACTAAGAAAGGATTTTTCAAAATTCACCCCCTAAGGGGGTAAAATGGGGGTCCAAAATTTGTATGGCGAAATAAGATTTGTTAGACTATTTTATTCGAAACTTCACAGGAGTATTCCTAACGATAAATGAATAAACACATGTTTCAGGTTTTTTGAAAATTCAACCCCTAAAAGGGGCAAATGTGGTCACAAAGTCTGAAAATCAACATGGGTATCGTATCCTTTTTGAGTACTTATAGTACGCGGGCGAAGCCGCGGGAAAAGGCTAGTATTATCTTAAAAGATAAAACGTCTATGCGCTATTGATTCCGACAAGACACATTATGCCCGCACCGCATGAACCCTCTGCAGTTATTTAGTCTTTAGGCACAGTAAGTCCGATATTATTGCTCACGGGCCAAGCACAAGTATTTGTAGTACAAGGGAAGCACGGAGCGACGAGCGACACAGCCTCCTCGTCTCAAAGCTAGCTCACGACTGCCAGCAACGCCGTTTTCGAGCTATCAACGCACGAAATGTGGAATTATGATCAAGTTGTTTAAGAAAATTTAATCAATTTAAATATCCTACGTTGAGTTTGTAGTGTTCTGTAGTACACATTTTTTAGTTCAACAATATTTTAAATCGAATGAGCCGTTCAGTAGATACTCGTATAAGCAAAATTAACCGTAAAACGACATTTCGTTACATTTGAATAACGGAGAAACTATACGTTACACGAGTTATTCAAACGTTGGCAATGTTGTAAATGAAATAGTAATTAACATATATTTTTTTCAAAATTTTTGAATACCCCGTTATTGAGATATATCCCTTAGAAAGTAACAGTTTTTGGCCACAATTAGCGCCTAGCGCCTTAAAAGCTGCCAGATGCCCGGATCTAGCAATAAGGATGGTAAAGCAGTCTAACTAGACAGGTTTCATTGCTCTCATTATTGTGTCACATCTGACGTGGCCAGTTCTTAGACCAATAGTGATTTGAGTACTTTTTTACAGCAGCTCGAGTATTTGCTTTTGGAAAGGTGGATGCTAAGCGAAGTCGGTTCTTTTTTGTTTAAAATTAATACCTAATATCAAAAATGAATTCTGCATGTCTGTTTTATACGGAAATAATACCACACAACCCCTAGTAGCCTTAACCAGAGAGTAGTAAAATATTGCACAGGACCCCTGATTTTCTCGAGAGGGTCCAAAATTTTTATGGACCTCCAATAATAAAAAAATATTCATCGTGGGGCACTCTATCCGTGGTCAAAAATTTACAACTTTTTCTCGATGCGCACAATTTTTTACAATTTTGTACTGAGAGAAAACCTTACTACAATGCTCGTCTTCATTTGCGCGACACGTAAATTGTAAACTATAAGTGCTAGCAACATACTTTAAATAGAGCTATTGTAGAGAATTTAATGAAGAACATATTCTTCATTGGAAGTTGAACTTTACCGTTTTTATTAAAAATATAAAAGACCGCAAATTGGGACATTAAAGTAGAAGGGGGAGACACCTACTGGACCTATTTCCACTTCTATTTTTTTTCTTTTTGTTATACCTAAGCTATGTGCATGCAAAGTTTCATGCCTTCTTCCGGATGGGACTAAATATTATGAGTTAGACTCGGACCATATACAAGATATCTTTATACTCCGCTTAGCGCGTTAATTTAAACGAAGATGGCGGCCGCCCCCCCCCCCCCCCCACCCTCAAGGTCACAAATCTAGTATATTAATTACCAGCCTATAGCCTACCAATAACCATTAAAACATTTTCTACTCCACCTTTTGTACGGAAATGTATGGAGATGATTCCCCAATGATTGGATTAAAAAACTAAGAATAAATAATGAAATACAATATCAGATTGAAAAATACATGTTACAATTAGAGATATAATAATACAATTTTAAGGATATGTTCAAAGTTAGTTTATAATACTGGATGTTAAAAGTCATATATTAATTTACAGAATATAATGGATTTTCTAAAAAAAGTCTCTTAATCGGCGTTCAAATGCTTCGTCAGATGGTTCAGTTCGCAACTCTGTAGGTTAGGCTCATAAAAAGTTGGTCCAATTACCCTCGGATTTTTGAGTGAAAGAGCCTTGTGACGCGGATTTGTATGTTCGTAACCTTGATTCGTTTGAACATTGGTAAATTATTGCGTACAAACATCAGTACTTAAATAAGTAAAGTGAGTAGTGCGTTATACTTAATGCCATTTTGTTTATACAGTTTTCTACATGGATGTCGGATATGGACTCCGGCCACTGTTCGAATCGCACGCTTTTGGAGTATCAAGGCTTGCTTGGCGTTTGTAGAATTTCCCCAAATCAATGTACCATAGTATAATAGGGAGTGAAAGTGGGAGAAGTATACATCTTTTAGTGCTTTTCGCGATAGAAGGGGCTGTAGTCTTTTGAGAGCGAAGATCAGGCGACGAACCGTATGCTTGTTTACCATCGTAGTGGTACTTATATAAAAAAGTCAACCTTTCTACATAACTACATAACACAGATGCAATAAGCTTGCTTGAGGAATGTATGTCCAACGGAAATCAATAGGTATTTTTGTTTTGTAGACAATTAATTTTATAATGTGTAATTTTTTAAAAGTTTTATTCAATTTTATTTATCACATAATCTTACACTTGCCATTCTCATCATCATTCGTTTGCCCTTGTCCCATTTACATTGGGTCGGCGCAGCATGACTTTTGTTTCCACACATCTCTGTCACCCGTCATCTCATCACTCACCTCCTTTCTTTTCATATCATCTCTCACACAATCCATCCACCTTTTCCTAGGTTTGCCTCTTCTCTCACATCCCTCCACGTTCATTCTTAATACCTTTCTCGTAACATGACTTTCATCCCTTCGCATAACATGCCCATATCACGCTAGGCGATTTGACCTTAATTTTTCAGTTGCGGGTGCAACTTTTAGGCTACCTCTTATATATTCATTCCTTATCCGATCCATTCTCGTCACTCCACACATCCACCTTAACATTCTCATCTCTGTTACATACAATCGCGATTCATCCGTCACCTTTAGGGTCCAACACTCTGATCCATGCATGACGACAGGTCTTTTATTACACTTACACTTGACATTCTATGATGATGACTCAATAATTTGTAATATGACATTTTAATAATTTGATATCTAGCTTATTGTTTTAAATATTTCACTGACGTAGGTATTGTATACAGCGTGCCTCTGACAATGGAGCATTAAATTTAAGAATTGATTTTTCATAAATTGAACTACAATTGAACTAATCAGTAATAACAAAATTTGGAAATATTTTTACTGTTCAAAAAAGTATTTGACCTAGGATTTCAAATAACTTCTAATATTTTAAAATGTTTAGTTGAGAAGACTTTTATACCATACGACACATAAATAAAACAAAGTATTGCAAAATCATGAGTTTTTAGGGTTCCGAACCCAAAAGGTAAAAACGGGACCCTATTACTAAGACAGACCCCGCTGTCCGTCTGTATCCAGGCTGTATCTCATGAACTGTGACAGTTAGACAGTTGAAAAAGACAGATGTATTTCTGTTGCCACTATAACAGCAAATACCTACTAAAAATAAATATTTAAGGAGCTCCCATACAACAGACGTGTTTTTTTTTGCTATTTTTATAGATAATGGTACGGAACCCTTCGTGCGCGAGTCCGACTCGCACTTGGGCCGGTTTTAAAGTGTGGCAGACGATGTAAATTGGTTCATTGGACGAAACACATTGAAAATAACATTTAGTTTGTATGAAAAAAATGTAATCATTAAATAACCTTTACGTCACACCTGGCCATAATGTGAGTATTACCGCACGCTACGCGTACGGTAAAACTCGCATTATAGCCAGATGGAGACGTAAAATTGTGTACTCACCACGGGCAGTAAAAAGAAAGCCCTCTATCGCATATTTACAACCCTCGCCTGCGGCTCGGGTCACAAATACCTGCGATTTCAGGCTTTCTTTCTTTTACAGTCCTTGGTAAGTAATGTACTATTATTCAAATAGTTTGACTAAAAGTAGATCAGTTTTATGAGCAACATCTATCTGATTCCTAGCTTAGTCGGTAGTGACCCTGCCTATGAAGCAGGAGGTACCGGGTTCGAATCCCAGTCAGGGCATTTACTTGTGCGTTTATCACAGATATTTGTTCATGAGTTATGGGTGTTTTCTATGTAAGTATTTAAGTATTTATCTATATATTATATTATATATATCGTCGCCTAGAACCCACAACACAAGCCTTATTGAGCTTACCGTGGGACTAGGTTGATTTGTGTAAGATTGTCCTGCAATGTTTTTTTTTAAAGTGTCTCTTACGCCATAAATTCAAAAAGAAAATGTCCTTTACAACATTTTTTAATGGTCGTTACTTTACTTGTCGTTGGAATTTAAAAAGTCATGCGTTGCACTTAGACAACTTTTTTGTTCAAATATATCAACTCAATTTCGTCTCTTACAATACAAAATAGGGATAATAGTGATTAAAACATTTAAAACAAAGCCTACTCCATGAAATATCTTCCCTGCCGAGGTGTTTAAAAGACTCTTCAGAATGTTTTTTTAAAGGTGTACAGGACCTTAAAGGGTTGGCAACACGCATGTGATATCTCTGAGTCGCTGGCGTCAACAAGCTGCGGTAACTGCTTAGCACCAGGCGAACAACACGCCCATGTACCTTAAGAGGCTGACAACACCCGATGACCTTCAAATTGACTTTACTCAAACAGTGTTTTAGCTATAACTCCTTGTTTTGAGAAAGTAAAAAAATATATATGTTATTATTCGTTATATTTGGAAGAACTTCGTTGATTCCGATACACGATTGGACGAAATCGACTCGATAGAAAATAATTCCAAAATCACATCTTAAAATTTGCTTTAAACAGTCGTATGTCTTTAGTTTCTTGACTTATACGTCTGTAACTAATGACAAAATTCCACCGCACTAATACTAAAAACTTCGTTGTTTTATATTTCTCAATTAATGCGTAGTTTTTTTTTAATTCATTATTTTGCAAAATTTGCAATGAGCTCTCATACTAATCGTAACACAGTGTTTCTCTTTCACTCGCGCTGAAAAAGATAGGGAGGGAATTTAGCTGTTGTCAGCCCCTTAAAATTAAAACTAGTACCTACTTATATTTATTTTATTTTATTGGGTCGTAGAACTGATCGAATCAGAAACACGGAACTACGCTCCAGAACTCGAGTTGTAGATGTAGGTGCCAAGGCCGCTAAGCTAAAGTGGGACTGGGCTGGGCATCTCTGCCGCATGCACCGGGACAGGTGGGCTAAAATGGTTACCAACTGGGACCCACGATACACCATGGATAACGCGCATCGGGGTGCAGGCAGACCAAAAAGGAGATGGCTGGGGTGGGGGGGGGGGGGGGGGGGGGGGGGACTTAGACGCATTTTACACAGAATGGTGGCAAAATTCAAACGACTTACTTATAACTATAACAAAATAAATTCTGTGTGCTAAGGTAAACCAATCGGTTATTCCTATTTACACTCGCATCGCATATTTTACTTAAGTGTTTAGCTTTCCCCTTAATAATCGTATGATATCTTATTTATTGTTTGTTATAGCTGTTACTCTGCTTTTCGATTAACTGTCTGTTTTTGTTTTTTGAATGCAGCATCTTTGTTATGTAAAAAAATTAAAATTTAACGTAAGTTCATTTTCTTTACCTCCGGTATGTACTTTTATTATATCGGGCATTTGTGAAAACAATAATATTAACTTCACTATTTTTTTTTTTTTCATTTTCTGATGTGAAACATAAATATATATTGTAAAATAACGGATGACTGTTATTGGCCTTTTTTCTATGTAACTACTAGTACATCACAATTGTATCTATGGCTGTTGTTGTCCTAAATACCAATAACAAAAAAAACAACGGGGTGCACTCCGGGAGTGCCGGCAGAAGTAAAAACTTTGATATTTTGGAATGGTTAGGAAATAAATTTGCACGAATTGCTTTAATTATCAGTATAAAAGTACTATAATTTATGTGGTAAAATACAATATTCATTTATTGCGCTATCGTACTTTTTTTTTATTTTAATTAATCAAAAATTTTACACTTTAGAACTATTACAATTATTTATTCAGCCATTTTACTCGGAAACTGCTAAACGTATCTTAATAAAATTTGAACATTAGTTGTAGTTTGTATGCCATACTTAGTATTGTAATAAAATTGCTGAAAAATATTTAAGTCCACGTACTTATGCATGTAACTAATTGCCAAAAACATTTTTTTTACCAAAAATCAACATGTTTCACATCAATCGATAGGTATTCAGAAATAACATTGAGCTTTTTTAAACATATTTTATAATGAAGTAAATATTTTCATAAATAATCATTCCGTCTAAAACATTGTATAGGGGGGGGGGGGGGGGTTGTAACTTATGAATAAAATCAAGCTCGAGTTATCTCCTAAAACCCTCTTCCAAAGGCAGATAGAACCTTTTGATTATTTTTCCTTAATCTGTTGAAGGTACGGAACCCGCCATTACGCGTGGTCCAACGCGCACTTGGCCGCAACCGACGTCAACCAGCCACGGCCTTACTGTTCAATTAGCACGTACTACGTATCATTTCGCGATGCGATCAAATCCACTGCCAAACTCAGTCGATTTTACGCGTCGCGAACTGATCGTTTGCTCCAAATTACAACGCTACGCCAAAATAAATAAGAACCGAGATTCCTACTTTCTTGAGATCTAACTAATAGCGTGCTATCCTTTGATTAAAGTAAAAAGAGGAAGATACCTGACGTTCATAGCTGACAAAACTGAAATGTGTTCCGGCACCCACACACTTGTAAATGCTTACACTGCTATAAATGCTATAATGCACAAGTGCATCAGAACTCGTATCATGGTTGTCATTTTATCGCCTATCACGTCATGCATCACTTTCGCACTTACATACTTGTTAGAACGTGACAGCTATGGTGACAGGCGATAAAAATCCGACCAAATTAGGCTAGCTAGACCATATTTGCCGTGTGGTGCCGGCTTAGAATTGCTCCACCCCAACTCTTCCCGTGGGTGTCGTAAGAGGCGACTAAGGGACATACCGGGGGGCGGGCAGCAGCGCCCCTGCAGAACAATCCCACCACCAAACTGCGATCCCCAACCCGCATGCCCAGCGTGGGGATTATGGGCATTACCCCTTGATGTTAAGTTTAGCCAAGAAATGGCCCCCACCCCTTCCCGGCCGCCTCGCTATTCCTGGCTATGGTAGCGGCCACGGTAACGGCGGGGCAGGGGGTGCTAGGAATCCCCGGGCTACAACAGGCTACCACACACTTTCAAAATTGACCCTGACAACGTTTAACGGACGCACTCTGAGGCTTGACCATCATCTAGCGCAGTTGGAAGTGGAGTTAGAGAACATTAAATGGCATGTTCTTGGGTTATGTGAAGTCCGTAGAGAGGGGGAGAACACCGTAACCCTAGACTCGGGCCATCTTCTCTACTTTCGCGAGGGTGATAAAACATCCCAGGGTGGCGTAGGATTTCTCGTCAATAAGGCTCTCTCTAACAACGTTCAAGAAATCTCCAGTGTGTCGACCAGGGTAGCGTACCTGATCCTTCGGCTTTCCAAGAGGTATAGCATGAAGGTAGTTCAGGTTTACGCACCGACCTCGGCACACTCGGATGATGAAGTGAAGGATATGTATGAAGACATATCCAAAGCCTTGCACAACACCACAAAGCCAACGTTGTTATGGGGGACTTTAACGGCAAGGTGGGAATCCAGACTGGCAACGAATCCCGAATAGGCCCGCATGGTTATGGAGTTAGGAATCACAGGGGGCAAATGCTTGTCAACTTCCTTGAGAAAGAGGAGCTGTTTTTAATGAACTCCTTCTTTAAGAAACAGCCTCATAGCTCACCAAACGAAGACGCTTAACTGCCTGATAGGGGAAGTAATTCGTGTATAGCTGAATTTTGGTGTAGTTGTAGGCAAAGGTATCTTACACAACATACTAAAAGTACCGGTGGATGGGGGCGCCGCTAGCGGGGAGAGGGGGGTGTAAAGGTCCCTTATTTTGGTTTTTCGTAAATAACTCGGTAACGGTAGCTCATACGAAAAAATGTTCTATTGCTTAATTCATCCACATCTAATTTTCTATAAAAAAGATTCTTTACAATTTTTTGCTAGGATCAATGTTTAATGAGATATCGAGGAAATACGATAAACACTTTTTTAAACTTTCGGAGCTAATATTTACGAAAGTATTAGTTTTATCCAAAAATTGTTTCAAAATACCCTTATTGTTTTAAAAAGACCTATCTAACGATACCCCACACATTAGGGTTGGAGTAAAAATAATATTTACCCCCCCACTCCATGTGTACGGGAGGTACCCGAAAAAATAATATTTTTTCACATTTTGTTTTAAAACTTTGCCGGCGTGAATAAAGTACATACTCACACGATTTTTTTATTTTCTAGTACTAACCATCACTGAGCAGGCTGCTCACCCTGCTACCTCACTTCCTACCCTTATAGTTTCGCCAAGTCCGTCTGACCCCATCTGTCCGTCTAGACGTCTAGTACTAAACATCACTGAGCAAAGCCGTGGACGGACAGACGGGGACAGACGGACATGCCGAAACTCCAAGGGTAGGACCCCTCCTCACCCTGCTCAGTGATGGCTAGTACTAGAGAAATTAAATTTCGTATAAGTATGTGTTTTAATTACGCAGACAAAGTTTTAAAACAAAATGTGAAAAAATATTATTCTTTCGGGTACCTCACGTACACATGAAGTGGGGGGTAAATATTTTTTTTACTCCAACCCTAATGTGTGGGGTATCATTAGATAGGTCTTTTAAAAAAAATAAGGGTATTCTGAAACCACTTTTGGATAAAACTAATACTTTCGTAAATATTAGCTCCGAAAGTTTAAAAAAGTGTTTATCGTATTTCCTCGATATCTCATTAAACATTGATCCTAGCAAAAAATTGCAGAGAATCTTTTTTATAGAAAATTAGATGTGGATGAATTGAGCAATATAACATTTTTTCGTATGAGCTACCGTTACCGAGTTATTTACGAAAAACCAAAATTAGGGACCTTTACAACCCCCCCTTTCCGCTAGCGGCACCCCCATCCACCGGTACTTTTAGTATGTTGTGTAAGATACCTTTGCCTACAACTACACCAAAATTTGGCTATACACGAATTATTTCCTCTTAGTTTTCCTTTATTGGGTGGGCTATCAAAGGAAGTGGACATAGCAGAGCCCCGACACTGTGACAAAAAATGAGGTCGACTTCATCTTGACGGATAGCAAGCACATATTCAGAGATGTCTTAGTGATCAACAGGTTCAATACCGGATCCGATCACCGACTGCTCCGAGGCTCTCTGAATATCAACTTGAAGCTTGAAAGAAACCGTCTGATGAAGTCCACGCTCCGGCCTAACCCAATCCAAATCATCGCGGGCACCGAGAAGTTTCAGCAGCTTCTCGGGAATCGATTTGTTGCCTTGGAGCCCACTGATGACGCTGACGAGACCCTACACAATCTGGTCGAAACGCTGAGGGACGAGGGTATCAAGTTCTGCAGAAAACAGCATACTGGCAGAAAGTCCAAACTCTCGGATGATACTCTGGGGCTGATGACAAGAAGACGGGAGACCACCCAAGCGACTTCGTTAGAGAGGTCAGACCTGAACAAGCGAATTGCGAAGATGGTACGGCGCGACCTTCGGAGCTCCAACACACGCCTCATTGAAGAGGCGATAGAGCGAAACCGAGGGTCCAAAGTATTCACTCAGCAGCTTAGCAGGAGCCACCTGACGAAGTTTAAAACGCACGACGGGAGGGCCGTATTGTCGAAGCCGGAGATCTCCGCCGAGATAGAGGATTTTTATGGCCGGCTGTACTCTGCACATGCCCCCCACTCTCAACGAGATGACCATGATTCCAGAGCCACCCTGACACGCCACTATACCGACGAACTGCCGGACATCAGTCAAGACGAGATCGTCTTAGCTCTGAGGCAGCTTAAAAATGGAAAAGCCCCCGGTGAGGACGGTATTACTTCAGTACTTCTGAAGGTAGGAGGAGCTCCTGTTATACAGGAGCTGCAGAACCTCTTCAATGCCGTCCTTCACAATAGGAGAACTCCTAAGGCGTGGAGCGGGAGTTTGGTGGTGCTCTTTTTTAAGAAGGGTGATTAAACCCTCCTTAAAAACTACAGACCCATCACACTTCTGAGCCACATCTATAAGCTTTTCTCACGAGTGGTCACCAATCGTCTCGCCAGGAGGCTCGACGAGTTCCAGCCACCGGAACAGGCTGGGTTCCGCGGAGGATATGGCACCATAGACCACATACACACAGTGAGGCAGATTATACAGAAGTCCGAAGAGTATAATCAGCCCCTGTGTCTTGCTTTTGTGGACTATGAGAAGGCCTTCGACTCCGTGGAAACGTGGGCTGTTCTGGAATCCTTACAGCGATGCCAAGTAGACTATCGATATATCGAGGTGCTGAGATGTCTCTCGGAAGCCGCCACTATGAGTGTCCAAGTACAGGGCCAGCAGTCTAAACCCATCCCATTGCGCAGAGGGGTGAGACAGGGGGATGTCATATCCCCGAAACTGTTCACGAGCGCATTGGAAGACATGTTTAAGACGCTGGACTGGAAAGGTAAGGGCATAAACATAAACGGCGACTACATCTCACACCTGCGATTCGCTGATGACATAGTCGTAATGGCGGAGTCGCTAGAGGAGCTGACCCAGATGCTGGACGGCCTAGCTTCAGCCTCGCGACGCATCGGTCTTGGCATGAATTTGGATAAAACCAAAGTCATGATCAATGGCCACATTGATCCGGGACCGGTCGTCGTACATGGCCACCATCTTGAAATTGTTTCTGAGTACGCCTACCTTGGGCAGATCCTGCAGTTAGGTAAAAACAATTTTGAGAAGGAGGCCAAACGGAGTCCAGCTAGGCTGGGCAGCATTTGGGAAACTACGCCGAGTCTTCTCGTCATCCATACCGCAATGCTTGAAAACGAAAGTTTTCAATCAGTGCGTCCTACCCGTAATGACCTACGGAGCTGAGACATGGACACTCACGGTAAGGCTGGTCCACCAGTTCAAAGTCGCTCAGCGAGCTATGGAAAGAGCTATGCTCGGAGTTTCTCTGAAGGATAGGATTCGTAACGAATACATCCGACAGAGAACCAAAGTTATCGACATAGCTCAAAGAATTAGCAAGCTGAAGTGGCAGTGGGCCGGCCATATCTCGCGAAGAACCGACAACCGCTGGGTAAACGTGTTCTTGAGTGGAGACCGCGTCTCGGCAAACGTAGTGTAGGACGCCCTCTGGCCAGGTGGGATGACGATCTGCGAAAGACTGCAGGCAGATGCTGGATGCGGAAAGCTGAAGACAGGGCGCTATGGCGCTCATTAGGGGAGGCCTATGTCCAGCAGTGGACTAATATAGGCTGATGATGATGATGATGATGATGATTAGGCTAGCAGGGGTAAAAGAGATACACCAATATACTTAACAAGGGCGTGTAAGCGAGACTTCCATATTTTGCGCATTGCACAAAGTGTGACAGAGACCAACTAATATAATTTACAGTAGTGTAGACAAGATCGTCATATTTCTAACAATGACGTATAGAAGTAAAAAGAGAGTCATTTGGGTTTGAAAAAATTAGAATAATGAATTGATATTAATCGCAGTAAGTCCTTGTCGCCTCAATATGAAAGCGGGCAAGATGGACCGAGATAGGAAATTAAATGTCGAGTCAATAGCATACTATATTTTTAAAATATGAATAAATTTCTAGTTCTAAACTTCTGGTGCTCTAGTCGAATATTCCAGTGTTCAACGAAATAGGTAACGAACGATCGTCTCAAAAAACCAGTATAAAGGCATCTACGATTTCGCGTAGTTGTTACGGATCTAGAGGTTTCTCATTTTAATGCAATAATGGTTTGTCAAAAGAGACGTGTATGGTAAGACACAGAAACGGCGAATGGTCCGTGTGGTACTTTAATTTCCATCGCCTACCTCGCGCACGACTCAAATAAACCAATGTAAAGGTGTGACCATCGATTGTGCATAGTTATAATGGTAAAAAAGATTTACTTATCCTGAACAAATTGTAAGTCTCGGGAATCAGCGCTAGGTGCCTAATTTTCGTAGGTAGGGTTAGCAAATAAAACTTTTTAATACCACGACGGTGGCAAACAAGCATACGGCCCGCCTGATGGCAAGCAGCTACCCGTAGCCTATGGACGCCTGCAACTCCAGAGGTGTCACATACGCGTTGCCGACCCTTTACAAAAAGGAGGATTCACTGTGTTCACGGCTAAATGAGCAAGAGCAAATAAAACTGTTAGAAATTTAAGTAATACACTTTCTAGAAACGTTTTCATTATCGGGTAATTCGGGTATTAAAGATAATTGCTTACATTAATCGGGTAACACCCAAAACTCACTAATTACTACCACAAGTTTATATCCGTAATGAACCATATTAGTAACAAAACAAGGTTGATTTTAGTTTAATAATTCTATTGCAATTACTGAGTTTTGGTTGCCACCTGACGAATGATATTTTCTTAAACGTATTTATTCTCTAGTATCTGGTATTAAAGATAATTGCTTAAAAGGTTTTGACATGAAATAAAACAACTAAAAACGGATTATATCGCGTGTACTGAGCTTAAATTACATCCCGACGTTTCGAACACTTTACAGCGTTCGTGGTAAACGGGTCGACTGAGGAAAAATATACAATTACCTCCGTTCAAAAACTATCACAATATGCAAACCTACCCACATATTAAATATTAAATAAATTTTGTCATTGCACATGCCATTTCACATTCCTTTGCCACATTCTTTATATTTTTTGTAACTTAAAATTATTTGACATTGAATATTAGGTATTTGACATTATTAGCAAATAATTTGTACATACGTTTAGCTTGGTAACGGTTTCAAGCACTAGGAGAACAGAATGAAATAAAAATGCATTTTTATCAGCATATTATTTGCTAACGCTACCCAAAGGGGCATGACACTCGGACATACGTGTTTCACGCGTGGGTACTGCCTATTTAGCTGTCTCGCTTACTCAATAACAAAAATGTTTTTGATAAATTTTGATAAAAAATTATGTTTGCTTATTTAAAACAGTACTTACGAATGAAAAGTTATTCCGTGAGCTTTGTTTTTATGTTTTGAGCTATTAAAGCTTTCAAAAAAGGCACAATTTGGCATGATTTACGGGTATTTTAGTCGTTATTCATGAAAGCACGCTCTTCGGCGGCCATGACACGACTGATTCAATATAGGCGCCGGAAGCGGCGGAACCTACATATATTTGATGGCACACGATCGTGCGCCTGGTACCATATCTATTCCCTTTGTATTTATCAAAGATGTAACCTAAACTTAGCGCCTGAACTGCAACAAGATGTTACGTTATTAAAATGATTTTATATTTTAAAAGATCAGGCGCTTTGTTTTTTCATACATCTACAATCTTTTGATGCTGGTGCCACTGACAAGGCCACGCACGGGGGCTTGCAGCACCGCATTATCGTGTAGCCCTACCCCTCCCCTGCTTCGAGGAACAAAGGAAATCTAGGAGACTTATCGTACTAGAAACCGGGTTATTAATATTTTTCAAAAAAAAATAATAAAATACGCCACCATTTTTTTTTTGCATTGCAGGATCAGCATTTCGTGTTCCCCCATTAAAGACGCGTCTAATTATATATATCCATGTCTCATATAGGAGACTTATCGAACTAGGTTCAGTGTCATGGGCTCTCCTACTATTAGTTGATAGGATGCAAAAATTATCAAATTATCCAAATGAACTCTTATTGTGCCATGCGACCCTAGTCTGTACTGTATTCATCACATTTGCGAACCTAGCTGGGCCGGTCAATCCTGCTTAGCACTGTGGCGATCGTATTACAAATCGACTACTAACGTCTTATGTGACCCTGGTACTGTTAAGGATACTAGCGAATGAAATTATGAAAAAAATTAGGGCTAAGTCAGTCTAAATAGTGCTAAATTTAGCCCCAAAAGTGCTAAATTGGCAACACTGAACCTGTCGAATCTGTCGGTCACGTGACCCTGTCGAATCTGTCGGTCACGTGACCCTGTCGCGAGTTTAACATTTTTTATCTACACTCATACTGTAAGTACTCTAAAATGCGTTCAAAAACCGTAGACAATGACAAGCATTACAACAAACGATTTAACTATGATTAGTTTCTTATCTGCGGCAGTAACGTAATTTTAACTTTGCATGCTCAAATATTGTTAAGCACTGAGTTTCAAATTTGGAACATCGAATTTGATAACATAATGTTACCGCCATGGCCAACTCGATTGGTCCCGCACGAGCTCCGACACAATCGAGTTGGCCACGCCGACACAATCGAGATGGCCGCGGCGGTGCAATGGCGGCCATTCTATGATTTCCGAATACGGCATTTATAATAAATAATATGAGTGTAGATAAAGCAGTGTATGCAACTGTACGTAATTAGGCCTTAAAACACTCGTGTGATCTTATTATGAAATTCGCCTGCGGCTCATTTCATAAAACCACACTCATGTTTAAGGACCCTTATTACGTAACAGTTACATAAACTACTATTCCCCATCACAAAAAGTGCACAGCGCCGCTAAAGAAGTTTTCACTTCAAAAAAACTGAAAATATCAATTTGGCGACATAACGGTTTTCTGTTGGTTCAGATACAGATAGGTTTCTTTAGAGAACCGCCGAAATACCAGACCCTTCCGCCAGAAGTCCGAAACCTCCATACACATACCCCCATAGAGCCCGACTGAAAAATTACAGTCACCGTCAATAGTATCTTCCTACACGAAGGCCGCAAGAATATGTGACACGCTCTTATTTGTAGGGCCATAAGAGTGTGTCACATATTTTTGCGGCTTTCGTGTAGGAAGATACTATTGCCGGTGACTGTAACTCATCCCCAAAGATTATACTCATAGTGTTTTGTTCATACCGGTGGGTAAGGTCGACAGAGAGCTCAAAGAGGATGCAGTGTGTTAACGACTCGGCAATGCGCATGTGACATTTCTGGAATTGCAGCCGTATATAGGTTACGGTAGCTTCTTTTTTTTATTTTTTATTAAGAAACAAAGTCTTATAAAAACAAGTATCTGTAAATTATCTAAAAGCTATTTTTGCTATATAGACCAATAGTTTCCTGTATTTCTTAACAGTAAAAAAATTAGAAACATTGAAAAGTTAACTTACAAGAAAAAAACCGGCCAAGTGCGAGTCGGACTCGCGCACCGAGGGTTCCGTACAAACCTATAACAAGCAAAAGTTGTAGTATGTTTATTACTTATTTCAATTTAATACCACTACGCGTTTACGAGGAAAAACGTAGTATGTTAAAAATTAAAAAAAGTATGTTTTGTATGATTTTGGTAAAAATGTCTACTTTTCATAATTTTTCCTTTGTCTATGCTATATTAAGTTTCTTCGTGCCAAGTTTCAAGTTTCAGAGTTTACGGGAAGTTTTGCCCTTTAGGTTTTGCGTTTCTTGCGAGTACTCAGTTTCAAAATATGCGACTTAAATTGCTATTTCTTTTGATTGCGTTGAGATAAAAGTTTGGTTTTGCTACATCTGAGAGCCTTGACTATTTGACATGAATTTCAATTTAATACCTCCACGTGTTTATGAGAAAAAAGGTAGTAAGTTTACAATTTAAAAAAATATTTTTTGTATGATTTTACTAAAAATGTCTACTTTTTGTAATTTTTCCATTGTCTTTGCTATATAACGTTGCTTCGTGCCAAATTTCAAGTTTCTGAGTTCACGGGAAGTACCCCGTAGGTTTTGCGAGTGCCGAAAACTCTAAAATTTGCAGCATAAACGACTGTATCTTTTGATTGCGTTGGCTTTTATGTTTGATTTTTTCACAGCTCCAAGGGACAATAGACCTGAGTATTTGATATAAATTTCAGCTTGATACCTTCACGCGTTCCTGAGAAAAATGGTCTTGACAGACAGACAGACAGACAGACAGACAGACAGACAGACAGACAGACGGACAACAAAGTGATCCTATAAGGGTTCCGTTTTTTCCTTTCGAGGTACGGAACCCTAAAAAAACTACTTAGATACAATTGAATTTAGTTTCCACAACTACTCTAACAACTACCTTAATGAGGTACAAGTTTTTTAAATAATCCTAACGAACTGCCAAATAAATCTACCTGTTCACATCTTTCATCATACAACCTGCATGCGCGCTTAATGTATGAGTGATGAGTGTTCTTACCATCAGGTGGGTCATATGCTTGTTTGTCACCGTTGCGGTAAAAAAACTCCTCACAAACAATTTTCATAAGTGTATATGTAATTCCAGGTAATAAAACGCCTGATTAAAAGTTTACAGCAATTCTCGGCAGCATCAAGCTAGTTATTGCAAAGTATTTTTTTACAGGCTTTTAAAATTATCCACTTTTTATACAACGATGGTGAAAAATAAGAGTGCGTCTTGTCCAGTTTTAAGTGACTGCCGCAGCGTAGGGATGCTTACGGTTCCAATGGAGTCACACGCGCGTTGCCTATAATACAAATATACTTACAGGGAGAAATTAAAAAAAAATTGGAAATGGTCTATGGAAGTGAAGTAAGTCAGAACAACATAACTCAACACTACCTATACGACAACGGGGGTAGGGTGTGAGATGATGAGACTGACGTAGGAGTCTGTGACTGTGACTGGTGGAACTGGGATGCGAGTCGATGGGAATGGAGTAGGAGACTTCAGGTCGATAGGAGTCATTGGTAGTCGGCGGTACCCAGTTCGCCGGCTCAGCTAGTTTTAATTAAAGCAGAAAACTGATTGTGATTATTCATTTATAATTACTTTTTAATGTTAGGTTGTTGTGAAGGAATGGAGAAAGCGCACGTAGCCTGGCGGTATGATGTCCGCTTTTCAAACCCCGGCTCATACCACTAAGTTTTTCGGACTTATATACGAAATATCATTTGATATTTATTTCATTACATTTCATTTCTTTATTTGCCATTTATAAATTGTACTAGCTTTTGCCCGCGGCTTCGCTCGCGTTAAATTCGGGGTAACACGGTTCCCCTTTCCTGATTGCCCCCGGAATGCTCCATACAAACTTCCACCCCCCCATTTTAGGGAAGTGGGGGGGTTAGAAAGAGACACAAAGTAGCCTATGTCACTCTCCATCCCTTCAACTATCTCCACTTAAAAAATCACGTCAATTCGTCGCCCCGTTTTGCCGTGAAAGACGGACAAACAAACAAACACACACATACACTTTCCCATTTATAATATTAGTATGGATGCTTACAGAAGAGGTGTGTCCTTAAACTACGACCGGACACGGGTATGTCCTTAAACTACGTCCAAAAGAGAGGTATGGGTACTGCGAATGTGTGGTAGGGTATCTATCTCGCTCAAATCTGGAGCGGAGCCCGACTGGGAAAGTAGGGGAACCTTACAGAAAACCACAGCCAAATAGCACTAGACCCTACTCATAGTGTTGTGTTCCTGCTGGTGAGTAAGGTTGCCAAAGAGCTCAAAACGGTACCAGTGTCGTGTCGACGATGAGGGACCTTCTTGTTCCTTTAGCCATCAGCACAGTGAATCCTTCTTTATAAAGGGTTGGCAACGCGCAGGTGATACAGGTAGACGCAGGGGTGCAGGTATCCATAGGCTACGGTAGCTGCTTACCATCAGGCGCGCCGTATGCGGGTTTGCCAGCGTGGTACAAAATGAATCTACTATACAATGTGACCGGTTATTGGTCTTGAGTTTATTATAATGTTACTCAGCTCCACAAACAGTGTTATATATTATTGCGAATAAAACAAAGAACTTTATGGAATGAAGTTCTCAACAGCTGTCGTCATACAATAATACGTAAATACGGTTAATTACGTCGTCACTAGACATAAGGATGGGACATTTAACTTTTAAAAAATGATTATTTAAAAAAAAAAAATACAGGCACCTGGACAGGTGGGCTAAAATAGTTACCCAGTGGGACCTACGACACACCATACCTTACACACACACATGATGACATGACACACGGTGGGAGACAGTGGGGCATGCAAGTCAGGTATAAAGGACAGGGCCTATATTTTAACTTTAGAATAAAAAAACATTGCGTATTATTACGTAAACAAAAACAGTGGGCGACAGCAAACTATCAATTACATTATACGTCGTTTGGCACTACTCTCTCCTAGCAGAAACTTTTGGCAATGATATAATCTAATTATTAACACTCTAATTATTATTAACTGACGGACATTCTGCAGGGCCGATCACAGGTTGTAGTAGGGGACGGAGGTCAAGCTAGGTCAGACCCGCTGTCTACATCCATGGGTGTCGCCCAGGGATCGTCAGTCTCTAACATAATTTTCTCACTGCTTCTGAACGACCTTCCTGAGGCGATTAGAGCAGCTGATGTCTTTATGTATGCAGATGATATTGCTGGCATTGTGTCGGCGCCAAATGTAGACAGTCTGGAGACCCGCCTAAATGACGATGCAAATCAATTGTCTCGATGGTTTAAGTTAAATGGCTTGGCGCTTAACCTAACAAAAACGCACTTTCTGCATTTCTACGTTGGGGGTCCGACACCGAGGCCACTAAAGATCCATGCTGGCGGCGTTTATATGGAGCAAGTCGAGTTTACCACATTTCTAGGCTTTGAAATAGACCGTAAGTTAACGTGGGCGACGCATATTGACCAGTTATGTGGTAAACTAGGCGATGCATGCTTCGCTCTGCGCCGTCTTGCACGGGTCGTACCACGGCATGTCGCAAGAACGTGCTACTTCGCGACAGTACACTCGTTGCTGCAGTATGGCGCGGAGTTGTGGGGGAGGGCCGCGGACTGACAGCGAGCCTTTCGCTTACAAAGAAGAGCCGTTCGGAATGTGCTGCAAGTAAGCCGGGATACCTGCGTAAAGGCTCCGTTTAAAGAACTAGGTATTCTGACTCTGCCCTCAATAGTGATCCAACAGATAGCTATTTATGTTCATACCAATCTGTCCCAGTACAAAAAACGTGCCGATGTGCCTCGCTTGCTGCGATACCCAAACCAGCTTCTCCCAGTGGAACGAAGACTGAAAAAGTCCAAGAAAGTGAGTCACATAACGGGCCCTACAGTCTATAATAACCTGCCGAACACAGTCACCTCCGCACCTTCCATGCAATGCTTTAAGGCTAGACTAAATAGTTGGCTTCTCGAACACACATTTTACAGTTTTGACGAAATTTTTAAAGTTACCTAAGTCGTAATTATGAATGAATGTGTTACTTAGTTACCTGGTTAGTATTTACTAATGTACAATATATGTATATTCTTTATGTTGAATGACCTGTAATATTTTAATATTGCGAATAAATAATATGAATATGAATATATTTTTATATAATCTATTTATTTAGATAATTTCTCATAATACTGCATCAAAACCAGAACTCATGGATTTGTATTCTTAAAGTGGTTTGCATTCTTTGACCTCCACCACTTTATAGCTGCCAGATGTCCGGATCTAGAAATAAGCATAGTATAGCAAACTAACGAGAGGGGTTTCGTCGCTCTCATTATTGTGTCATATCTGACGTGGCTAGCTCTCCCTCTTTTAGTTCATACAGCTAGATAAAACTTTTACAATTAGTGACAATTAGTGACAGATCGGGGATCAGTGTTACTCTGCGTCCGTAGGAAACACCTTAGACAACCCTACACGTGATCCCTGGGTGGTGCTAAAAGAGTAACAAACTTGGCAGCTGCACTGTCCCATCTGGACCTCGCAGCACTCACTGGATTTTCTTCATAATCTGCTTTCCCACTACTTCTACCCCAGAGAAGAAATGCCTATCTATATCCAGTGATATGTAGCCATACGATAAATAAAATGAGTGACAAAGAATTACAATTAAATAGTAATAATTCAATAAGAATACAACTAAAAAAACAGAAATCGGGACACTATACCTACGTAACATTAAATAACACTTTTTTTAATTAATCTAGATGCACCATTTCTCAACATCTGACGCTGCCACATGAAGGCTGTTCCAGTGCTTGAGTAATGGTACATCCAACTTACCTGCCAACATTTTCAGGATGCTATTGCCACTGCCACTCACTCTCCGCAGCGACGCCGATCTATTGCGTATAATCGCGTAAAAATCGTCCGTGTACGCCTCCGTAAACATCCCGGATGCACTACAGTGACGTCATATAAATTTAAACCCCGTTATTGGAGGTGCAATTTGGTAGCTTGACATTCTTAGGGATGGGTAAAAATATTTATGATGTCGATATCGATACTCTTCCTTTTTCTTGGCAATTAGTTTTATATACCATTTTTAGTCTAAAATTTTACATTTTTTTTTGTTACCCATGATAAACTTGTCATCAGAAGTAGAAACCATTATCAGTAACAGTAATGTTTCGAGTTACAGGGCCGTGCCTGAACGCTCTTGAGATAAACCTTACCCATAGAGGTATAATACTGGCCACCTATACTGAAAATGAATTATTTACTTCAATAGATAGTCAATGTCATCTCACAACAATATTTTCGATTATTTAGCTGTATTTCATTTGTATATAATATTTCATAATATTCAAAATGCAGTCACTTCTCACAGAATACCCTGAACTCCAAAAAATTATAGAATGAAAATTGTTATTTATAAAAATTAAATAATTTTTTTTGTAATTAGTCATGTTTTACAAAATAGACACGTTTAATTAAAGCCTCAGACTCTCATTATGGCACAGGAAAAATATCGACATACAGCTAGTATTTTAAAATATTTTTTACCCATCCCTAAGGATGTCAAGCTACCAAATTGCACCTCCGATAACGGGGTCTACACATAATACGGGGTGTAACCAAAAATAAAAGTAGGAGAAAAAAATTTGGACGACCATACAAAACCCTTTTTATTTGCCTGAAAAATAAATTCTTACTTTTTCATAAATAGAATACGAAACCAATTATGACCTTTAGGTCCGTTTTAACGGATCACCAACATTTTTGTTACACCTTGTTCAATAGACCATATTCTATTTTACACCTCTTTTCACTTCTTCTCTCATCTACTCAAAGGTTAACTGGAAGAGATCCCTTAAAGGGATAAGTTCGCCTTTGTACTTACGTTTTCCTATTATTGTATTGTTTTTGACCGGTTTTTGTACAATAAAGAGTTTTTACATTACATTACAAATCAATGCAAGGACAACATCACGAGTTCATCATTCAAGAGTATCATCATTTGGGTACCTAGGTGATCCTTCGTAACTAAATAAAAAGGAGTTGAGTAGATATGAGCCTTTTGGATTAAGTGGGTATTTTCTGTGCAGGCAACATATTATTACAAAAACAAAACAAAACAAAACAGATAGATCAAGATGTGGACTAAAATGGTCTCCGCGATTATTCATCGATTATATTTCCCATCCCTAATTTCAGTGTACATATTATACTAACCATTTTACGAAGACCTCCATCGGTTCGATGTCCAACATTCAGTATCGACTTATAGAAAGGGTATACTTACTTATAGAGTTCCGTAGTCAATAAAAATTCTAATGTACTCGCGATTCCTTTCTTCATATCCGTCCTAGAAGACCCATAAGTCCAATAGCTTGCGCGAAGGACAAAAAAAAAGATCCTAGCCTAATATGGTCCGATTTTTATCGCTTGTCACCGTAGCTGTCACGTTCTAACAAGTATGTAAGTGTAAAAGTGATGCATGACGTGATAGGCGATAAAATGACAACCATGATACGCGGTCAGGATCACGTTTGAATTGAGGCCCCTTTCGCAATGGTCGCTGTGATTGGACGTCAGCTATATTTTCATTTTTGATACAAGCTTTTAAAGCTGTACTTTTCTTGTAAAAATCTGCTCAACAAGATGATTCAACGAACCAAAATGAGCTTCCATCGATTTTGGTTTTTATTATTTTTCTTTTTTCTTTTTTATTAAACAATAGGTAACATTGTCTGTCTCTCAATCTGTTTTGATATGTCTTCTTATTGAACTACCTACGCATAATTGTGTATCTTTAAGATCTAATGTATTACTGTTTTGAAAAAAGTCCCGCCAAGCTTCTTGCCGGTCATAATACTTCTCTATGACGTTTAAAAGTGCATTGTAATGTGCCTAAATTGAAAAATAAATATCTTTTATGTACACCAATATCATAAATCCTCTATTCCGCTTTCGGACACCGTTTGTAATTACCACCTGCAATAATGGTGGTACATAATTACAAACGGTGATCGGAGATTGAATCACCTATGAGTTATGAAGCCGAGACTTAAAAAATGGTAGGGTCGTGACAGAATCGACGAAGCCCCGCGAGAGCCTTTTGCTCTAAAGGGTAAGAGATAACGAACAAACCTAACCAAGTAAAAATAGGGATCGAAACATTTTTCTTTTTTTCTCATGCTCCCTAAAATTTTTGTATGCTGACCAAATGATTTAATGGCAATTTTTTTTGCGAAACAGTTTTAAAAACGGCTGATCATTTAATTACTTCCCAATAAATAATGGTATTTCATACAGAATGGCCACGCTTCGCCCCGCCAAGATCGGAATTACCTCACCCCGCGGCGGCCGATTAGTAGGGAACTAGTAGGCTAATCAGTCAGGTTGGCAGCGCATCGATAAAAAGCAAAATGGCGGTGTATTGTCAAACTTCATTTACGACAGCTGAAACTGCGCCCTAAGACGCACGCGCACATTGAAGCGTGTACAGATGTGCCGTGCACACAAAGGCGCTCAAACGAGTTTTGTAGTATGACGTGTCCGCCCTTTGCCTAAACAACAAACTAACTGATAAACACCGCTAAATAAAAGCTTGTCAAAACTAATATGGGTCTCAAACGCCTGGTGACAGCTATCGCCGCATTAGAACACTAACAAAGCTAAGGCAATAATGATACAATTCTCTACGCCTACGTACCTATTCTGTCCTTGTTAGCCAAATACGAAAATATGTTAGGCATCTGCGCCGCGCGTTAAAACGCCCCATACCAAAATCGTCACCGGCCTCAAAGTTGCGGAAAATTGTTTGGAAGGAATAAGTTTTCGAAGATTTTTGTAATTTTAGGCACGAAACCTTTACCTATATAACTAGTTGTCATACTTTTTTTTCTGGTTAGAACACAAGTAATCGAATTGATGTTATAAAAATGCATTTGGAGTATAAATAAAAATGACTCAAATTTTACGTTTTTAAACCGCAATATCTTTACTGATTCCCATTTTTATATTCAGGGGATCAATATTACTCTGCGTCCATAGGAAACACCTTAGACTACCCTACACGTGATCCCTGGGTGGTGCTAAAAGAGTAACCAACTTGGCAACTGCACTGTCCCATCTGGACCTCGCAGCACTTACTGGATTTTCTTTATCATCTGCTTTTCCACTACTACTATCCCAGGGAAGAAGCCTATCGATATCCAGTGACATGTAGCCATACGATAAATAAATAAAATAAAATTGTTATATTAATTTGGTGTTGTTGAAAGTGTTTATTGAACAAATCAATTAAATATTTTTCACGCATGTTCTCAATTCCGCTCTAATGTGTGGTGTGCCTAAGACGGGTCTCAAACGCCTGGTGACAGCTATCGACGTATTAGAACGGTAACAAAGCTAAACCAATATTGATACAATTCTCTACGCCTACGTACTCTGTTCTTGTTAGCCAAATTTGCTCAGTTGCGCTGAGACATGTGGGGCGGTTCGTACATCATGGTGTTTATACTGCTTTTGTCTGTAAGTTGAGCATTTTATTTTATTGGTGTATATTGGTGGTTATATTTATCATTGGGTTTATTACTTTTTAGGAAGCTGATATCGCAAATAATGGACACTTGCAACCAGAGGCGTATTTTAAAATCGGGCGCTCCGGGTCGTAAAGGCCTTATGGGCCGGGCCGGTACTTGACTGACCGGCGCCCTGAACCCAGCCCCTAGGGTTCTGCCGCCCCGTAGCCCTCTTGGCCCTAGGGTAAATACGCCCCTGCTTGCAACTCTAACGATGTCTTATTTATTTATTTATTTAAACCTTTGGGAAACAAACAGGCAAATACCATACAAATAGCCAATCAAATGATACATTCACAAGCCAAACAGTTTCCGCAAATAAATTTTAACAATTCTGTTGCTCAGTTGGAATACGTTTCAGTTAATATTAAAAGCTCTTTTTCATGCCGTTCGGAGTCGAGACCCTTGGTCCGTGGGGTCCCAGCGCTCGTCAACTTTTCAAAGAGATGTCGAAAAGATTGATCGACTCTACTGGTGACCGACGAGCTGGCAGCTTCCTCGCGCAACGCATCAGCATTGCAATACAGCGGGGAAATGCTGCCAGCATCCTTGGCACCATGCCGCGGGCACCTAATTTTTTTGATATTTTTTAGGTTTTTTTAGTTTTTAGTTTCGTTTTACTTAAATTAGCATTTATTTTAAATTTTAGTATGAGTATGTTATAGAACACAGAGTTGAATCACTATTGCTATAGTTCAAAATCTGTAAGAATGAACTTTTGACACTTCAGTATTGACGTAATTAGTGATGGGGCTAAGACGTATTGTTTGTCAAATTTAGCGATTATATATGAATTGTTCGAATCGATTTTACTTCGACCGATTTTTTTCTTGTTATATGCCTATATATTTAGTATCACAAATCTTCTCAAATGATAAGAATAAGATTAAGAGAATAAGAATAATCTTTTATTGACTTAAACCTAATACAAGTATTAGTAATATTTGCACAGTAGGTACGCTAATAGTTTAAGAGAGACTTATGTTATGTATTAGATTTGAAACAGTTTCACCGGACCTAAGCCTCTGTCCTCCTCTGACTCGGAAGTCAGTGTTTCCACCGAGAATATGAGTTGAGATGAGTTGTATGCAGTTGTGCCTAATATACAAAAATAAATTTAAAAGGAAAACATAACTATAACAAAGCTAAAATAAAATGATTTAGGAAAAGATCATTTAATAATTGTAATCTACTAATTATGTATGGCATTATAATATTTCCATAATTAATGCAATATGATAAGAAAGTCTTATGATGCTCCATAATTATGCTCAGTTATGAATTACGGTCTTTGGTAATTTGTAAAGCCTGATCAGGAATATAATTATAATCATTGTCACAATGGTTCTGTTATTCTCATATACAGAGCGGAACAAAATCATGGGCCCTGGAGAGGAACTATCTTAAAAAGTTGATATGGCTCAATTCACTGAAAGGAAACATTCTTTAATTTTTTTGAAGGGACTTAATTGCATTTAAACATTTTTGGGAGAAAGTTCAGTTCAATATAAAACTATTTATTTGTAATTTTTGCCAAAAATTGGCTACTTTCCTAAAAAAAATTATTTAGTCCGTCAGTTAGATTATCAAAAAATATTTGACACGCATTTTTTATTTTGTCAATCTAACAAAAATTGGTCAAGATATAGCCCGGTTCCGCGTGACGTCACATTTTAATACTCTTTTTAGTATAATGTGACGTCACGCGGAACTTTAACGGGCTATATCTTCACCAATTTTTGTTTGATTGACAAAATAAAAAATACGTGTCCAATATTTTTTAATAATCTAACAGACGGACTTAATAGAATTATATTTTTTTTACCCAGGAAAGTACCCAATCGATGCCAATCGATCCTATTTTCAACAAGGATAAGAAATTCTTAATACCAACCAAGTTTAGGACACAAGAGAAGCCATAAATAATAATAATAAAAACCGGCCACGAGCGTGTCGGGCCACGCTCAGTGTAGGGTTCCGTAGTTTTCCGTCCGTAACAGTAAGTGTCCCCACTCAAGAGTTAAAATAACACCGCCATGTAGGATATGATATGAGCGTTCCACGTACAGCGACATCTATCGGCAAATTAAGTAAACTATTGCGCGCGAGCTTAAAGTATGGAAGATGATTTTTATGGGATAATTCTTTATTACGTGAACCGATTTTCACAGTTTTTACTTTATTTGAAAGCATGTCATTTTATTGTGATTTTGTAGAAATTACAGGTACAATAAACACCTGCTTATACGGTTAAATTACAAACTTAGTTCAGAAATTATTTTGTAATTTTTTTTCAAAAACTATTCTACCTATCAAGTTCAAAATAATTTTCCTAGAAAGTTTTTATAAAGTTCTACTTTTGAGATTTTTTTCATATTTTTAAAACTTATGGTTCAAAAGTTAGAGAGCGATTATTTCCGAAAATATTTACATTATCAAAAAATGATTTTAGTAAACCCCTATTCATTTTTAAATACCTATCCAACAATATATCACAAGTTAGGGTTGAAATGAAAAAAAAAAACGCTCCCCACTTTACGTATAGGGGAGGTACCCTAATAAAACATTTTTTGCCACTTTTTATTTTACCACTTTGTCAGCGTGATTGATATACATATTAGTACCAAATTTCAGCTTTCTAGTGCTAACGGTCACTGAGATTATCCGCGGACGGACGGACGGGCAGACATGGCGAAACTATAAGGGTTCTAGTTGACTACGGAACCCTAAAAAGACTGTTCATACAATTAGTATGGAAGAAAGTGAAAATTAAGAAAAAAACTGTGAATGTAGTTTTACTTTTTGGGAAAAATAAAAGAATGTTTCCTTTCAGTGAATTGAGCTATCTCAACGTTTTAAGGTAGTTCCCCTCCAGGGCCCATTATTTTTTCCACCATGTATATGGAAACAGTTTAAGTTTTGAGCGTTTTTGTCATTTATTATATTATTAATTATTCAACACTGAAGTATTACTCAAAAAACCGATACAATTACAGTAATGACCTTTTTTCGTATCATACTTCATTTTATTTTCGTTTTGTTTTGGTTTTTATTATTATATATTGCCTATTGATTACATAATCGATTTTATCGACTTACGGAAATGTTATATAAATCGGAACAGCAGACATGGTCACAACACTAAATTTAAAAAAAAGGAGGCGTAGATTGTAACTGTTTGCATGCTAAATTGTTATCGTAAAATATTCAATAACTAAGATATGAAAAAATTTAACATTAATTAAGTAATGTTTATTAAAAGTGAAATTTTGTGTTTACGTACATGACAAGCTGTAAAATCGTTATGGGATTTAGTATATAATTTCAAAGTATATTGCGCGTTTACGTTCTACGGGCGTTGCGATGTGTCAAAAGTTCATTCTTACAGATTTTGAACTATAGTTTGCTAGTCTTACTTTTTAATGCAGAAACATATTGTGGGAGAATTGTGCGAATTTTCCGAATTTTCATTTTGAAAACATTTCGTTGGCACATCGGTGTCATCAATGTCATCATACTGCCCTAAGTGCACGAATCACTATTTTGAAGTTTTATTTAACTACTTACATATTTTTTATTTCAGATTGTGAGTCTTGCTGTGGCGTTTCCTAGCCAAGGTGGGTTACTCGTAAATATGTACTTATATCAAAAATAATAAAGTCTACTAATCTATGTACTAAAAGCTACACTAACGCTGCGTTTCTCGTAGACATTTTTGTCATAAAGTGAACTGTTCAAGCATTATGTAAAAAATGCTAAAGCCTGTACAATATTTTAATAATAACTTGACAGTTATATGAAGTTTAAAAAAATATATTTTCAAGCACTTTCTTTGAATTTTTTTTTTTCAAAGCATATATGTTTTTTGTTAAATCTAAATTAATTATACCCGATTTTTTTTTTATCGTATGGCTACATGTCACTGGATATAGATAGGTATTTCTTCCCTCTATAGGGTAGTAGTAATGGGAAAGCAAATCATAATGAGAATCCAGTGAGTGCTGCGAGGTCCAGATGGGACAGTGCAGCTGCCAAGTTTGATACCCGATTGATCGATAGTTATACCTGACAACGCCTAGTCATACTATTATCTCTTCTGTGGCCTAGTAGTATTTTATGATGAGTAATAATAGAACATTGATTTTGTGTGTGAGGCTTACTACTTTCACCCCCTCTATAAGCGCTCTCGGGGTGAATTCAACTTTTGAATATCTTTTAAAAGAATCATTAGAAGATGACAAAACTGTGGTAGAGACTTCATTTTCTTATCTCGAAGCACAAATCACAAGCACAAAGCTAATAAATCAAATTCTTATGATTTAAGAAAATATACACTCTTTCACCCCCTGTATCTTTATATCTGTAAGACTTACAGATGTATTGTGTATGAAAATATTGTAGACAATTTTATCTTCTTCATACGTTCCATAGACATTTTAGGCATACTGATAACCGTTTAAGCGCCAAGGTTCAAAAACGGACTTTTGGCACCTTTAAACCAAGATGGCGCCCCCCCCCCCTCCCCCCCTCAGTGTCTCAAATCTAGTATTTTAATTACCACCCTATAGCCTACCAATAACCATTAAAACATTTTCTACTCCACCTTTTGTAAGGCAAAATGCTCCAATGATCGATCTAACAGTGTTAGCATCATTATGTTATAAATACTTTATACCTATATTTTAAGGATAACTACTTTTTTATTTAGCATCATCTTAAAAGAGTGTACTGACTATTCCTTGTTGCTCGTTCCCGCCATTTTGTAATGTTATAAATGGCGGGTATACAGCTGCGGCCGCCATTCGGATTTTGACCAGTTGTTGTAAAGAAGTCTTGAAAATATTATTGTCATATATGATAGATATAATTGATTCATATTAAACCTTGTAACAAACGAATATAAGTGTAAATACTCGTGTATTATATCATCCTAGTGATAATATACACTACATCAGCAAAGCCACATGCACTGCAAAATCTATGCAAAGTTGACATAGTTGAACTATTACGAGTATTGCTATTTATAAACAGAACAAACACTCAAATACTTTATTGATAATGTTTTGAAACTAAAGAAAAGTAAAAGTTAAAAATCCTAAAACAACATTTTTGAAATTGCCATTAATTCTATGTTTTTATGAATTGTTAAATACTTTTGATGCTGGTCTGTCATACACCAAGAAGCAGAATTAGTATATCACCATCATTGGAGCTCATTAAACTACCAGTCAGTGGGTGTATCAAAATAATTTTTTTAGCAAATCTGATTTAATTTTGTTTCTCTATAAGCTGTGAAAATGTCGTCTCGTGTATGACAATTGGGGAAGCCGATGAAAATCGAGTTCTATGGACACGCTGCCACTAACTATAGTACCTATATATTCAAATGACAAATTATATAATTTGCAGAGCGACGACCTCCTCGACCCAACTGCATCATAATGACACCAGAAAAAGAACAACAAATCGACCGGATAGTCGAGCAAATTAGCCAGTTCATGAACCGCCTGACCATAGAGCATGAACCCTTCGACATCCGTCTCCTCAGGCTATCCATAGAGCAGCACAATGAGGACGAGGAAGAGAAAGAGACAATGCTACAGCTCTCTGTCAACAACTGTGAATTGTCAGACGAAGATATAGATGAGATTGATCATCACAGAGAAAAGGCGAAACGGTTAGAGAACGACAGAGAAGCTGAAAAAGAGAAAGAAATTAATAAGGAAAGAGATGCTCAAGAGGCGGCATTAAAAAAGGAACAGGAAGCCGATAAAAAAATAGCTGCCCTTGAGAAACAAATTGAAATTTTGAAGGCGGAATTGGAAAGCAGCAAGAAATCTAACATTCATGAAGAAGACGCAGAAAAAATAGAACCAGAATTAGAAAATCAAGATGATACACAGACAGCTAAGGATGAGAACAATGAGGAATTAAACAATAACGACGAAGAAATAAAACAAGAACATCTAGATAGTGATGAAAACACGGAAGATATTATTCAAGATAGTAATTTAAAGAACAATGATAATGGTCATGAAGAGACATTAAATGAAGAAGTAAATCAAGAATATCAGGAGAGTGGTGAAAATCCAGAAAGTGAAGTTCAAGAAGCGAATAGTCGTGAAGAGACATCAGATGAAGAAGAAATAAAAGAAGAACAACAGGAGAGTGATGAAAACCCGGAAAGTAATATTCAAGAGGGTAATTTAAAGAACAATGCTATAAAAGATGATGATCCAGAAGCCAATGGTCGTGAAGATACATTAAATGAAGAAGTAAAACAAGGACATCAGAAGTGTGATGAAAACCCGGAAAGTAATGTTCAAGAAGGTAGTGAAGATACATTAAATGAAGAAGGCAAAGAAGTAATACCTGAGCTTATGTATTTAGATCTGGACGATAATGGACAGAAGCTTGTGGAAGCTATAGGCAGAAATAAAAAGGATCCAATAATAGTTTACGTACAGCAAAAGAACTCTGGGCAAACAGAGCACTGGTTTCTTAAACGGAGATAGAAACAATAATAAATAATGAAACAAATATTTGTTGTATATAATTTACACAAATCAACCCAGCTACTAAGCAAAGATAGCTGAACATATATAATTCGAAATTCAAACATTTATTCTGCAAGTACATACTTAAAATAACTGTACCGAAAGTCAATAGAAATTGCAAATAATGTAAGCAAATAAGTATGGCTGACTGACAATCATGAAGTTATAATTATAAACTGGGCGATACTCTTCGGCCACAAAGTGAGGCCGAAAGAGAGCGTAATAAAGGGAGCTGCGTCTCGTTTTGACTAAGACGGTAATGACGTCAACAGACAATAATGCCAACATGACAAGTCAAAATGACAATTTTATAACGAGTACGAGTGTGACACCGCCCTCTATACGAATATTATGCTCTCTATCGGTATTTTCTAGTCGCCTCTGGGCCTCTGGGCCTCTGGGCCTCTGGGCCTCTGGGCCTCTGGGCCTCTGGGCCTCTGGGCCTCTGGGCCTCTGGGCCTCTGGGCCTCTGGGCCTCTGGGCCTCTGGGCCTCTGGGCCTCTGGGCCTCTGGGCCTCTGGGCCTCGGTTCGACATGGCATAACTGACAGTCGCTTGCGAGACAAGTATGATATCACACTTTTGTGACAGTTGAAATTTGGGGTGGAATCACTCAAGAGTGATATCTAAAATGGTGGCCATAGCCATAGCCATAGACAAACCCCCTCTAGCAAGACCTACTGATAGCTTGACAGTTAGATGTGGACACGTGTGGACAGATGGATATCGCTCTATCCATTAGCGATACAAGTGTGACATCCACGTCTCACAGTTTGGCATGTCGAATCGTGCCCTGAATACTGTTCTCCATGGTAATAAGTTTCAACTGTGTTTTTTTTATTTTTTTATTAATGGCTTTTACTCCTCGCCGGTTTTAGCGAGGTGAATGTGCCATGTCAGGGTGTACTTATGATTTTATTCATTTTTGATAAAATAAAATAAAAGCAACGTTGTTCGGTTAAGGCCTCGTCAATTGTAAAGTGATAGCCTCGTTACAAACACGTGGGTGGCCGCCCAAGTAACACAGGAAGCATTATAACATTTATAACATATGAATAGTTATCTTATTTCGAACTTAAGGACCGTATAAACTCTTATATACGTTCACCGAGCAACTTGTCTCATTATATGATGCTTTGAGCTGTATAACGGTTGTATAATGGCATATCTAAATGCTTTTGTAAAGCCTTTAGCTTTAGTGCAGCAAACCACAACGCAACTGTACAGCTTTCGACTGTTTAAAAGCACTTAAGTGCTTTAGGTTCTACAATAGCATTATATAATGCTTTAAGCTGTATAACGGTTGTATAATGGCATGTATAAATGCTTTTTTAAAGCCTTTAGTTTTGTGCAGCTAACCAAAATGCAACAGTACAGCTGAATGCTGTACAGTTGCGTTTTGGTTTGCTACACTAATGCTTCGGTGTGGTTTAGTGCCTTAGGTTCTACAATAGCATGAATAAATGCTTAATGCTGTTTATGAGCATGAATATTAGCCATTATAATGCCACGTAAATCCGGTATATAGCTTTCAGCTGTTTTTAGTGCTTTAGGTTCTACAATAGCATTTTATGATGCTTTACGCTGTATAATGGCATATGTAAATGCTTTTGTTTAGCCATTAGTTTTAGTGCAGCGAACAACATGCAACTGTACAGCATTCAGCTGTACAGTTGCGTTTTGGTTTGCTACACTAATGCTTCGGTTTGGTTTAGTGCCTTAGGTTCTACAATAGCATAAATAAATGCTTAATGCTGTTTAAGAGCATGAATATTAGCCATTATAATGCCACGTAAATTCGCTATACAGCTTTCAGATATTTTTAATGCCTTAGGGTGTACAATAGCATTTATAAGTAGGTAATACGTTCCTAATGCAGTATAATAGCAATAATATCAATAATATATATAGCTACAACCCCACTCATTTCTCAAGTATACGTTTTATTTCTAAACGGGGGGATTTAAAAAAATAATAATTTCAGATTTGTATAGCGGGCAAAATTTGTAGGTCCAGAAAAATACGGATTTTGGTCTTCCTATCTTGGTCGAAAAAATGTTAAACGGCAAGATCGAGGGGGGGTGTTCGACCAAATGTCATAGAGAACTGCTGGTAGTTTTTAAAGCTCACTTTTTTTTTTTAATTTTTCGACTTTTTTTTTCGATCGATTTTTCAAATTGATCTTAGCGCGCTGAGATTTGGCATGGCGAAAGGCGTCGGCCTCGAGATTGCCATGAGCAAAAAAAAATTAATAAAAATCCAAGATGGCGGCCAAAATCGTCACTTAAACTTTGTATGGGAACTTTTAAACGGTGAGAGATGGGTGGGGGGTGCTCGACCAAATGTCATAGAGGGCCTGTAAAGAATACGAATGGTGAAAAAAAATTTTCAAAATGGCCGACTTTTTTTTTTTTTTTTTTCAATATGGTCCGAGCGGGCTGAGATTTGGCACGCGGGAACCTAGGGGGCCCGAGATTAGTATAGTAAAAAAAAATTTTTGGAAAATCCAAAATGGCGGCGCGCACTGGCAAAATCATTTTTCGAGTAAAAAAAGCGAGCCCGAAGGGCGAGCTTCAGGCCGGGAGGCCGCAGGCCGACCCCGGCGGAGGGCCGAAGGCCCGTAGCCTTCAACTAGAGTGTCCAAGCGTTCATACCCAAGAAATTTAAGGCGAGGCTGGAGGCCGAGCTGCGTGCAGGACGCATGAACTCAACCCAAAAGTCCAACTGTCTTAATAAGCGTAGCCGGAGAGCCGAAGGCTCGACGGCGGAGCGTCGAGGCGAGCGAAGGCCGGAGGCCGAGCTCCGCGTAGGGCCGAAGGCACGGAGCGTCACACGACCGGGGGAAGTTGGCGCTTAAACACGAGCCAATAGTAAAAGTGTCCAGCGAACCTGAGGGCCACAGGCCCGAAGGTGAGCGACCGGACACTTTTACTATTGGCTCGTGTTTAAGCCCAACTTCCCGACTTAGGTCATTTGGAATCCCCAGTCGCGAGGCCGTAGGCCGAGCTGCGTGTAGGACGCATGAACTCAACCCACAAGTCCAACTGTCTTAATAAGCGTAGCCGGAGAGCCGCAGGCTCGACGGCGTAGCGTCGAGGCGAGCGAAGGCCGGAGGCCGAGCTCCGCGTAGGGCCGAAGGCACGGAGCGTCACACGACCGGGGGAAGTTGGCGCTTAAGTGTCCGGCTCACCTTCGGGCCTGTGGCCCTCAGGTTCGCTGGACACTTTTACTATTGGCTCGTGTTTAAGCCCAACTTCCCGACTTAGGGCAGTCACAGTCAAGCACCTATCCCCGACTGTCTTAATAAGCGAAGCGGCGGGCCGAAGGCCCGACGGTGAGCTTCGAAATCTCGCGAAGGCCGAAGGCCGAGCTCCGCGTAGGGCCGAAGGCCCGAAGCGTCCAAGACCGGCGCGCCAGCATGCGAGGCCGAAGGCCGAGCTGCGAGAAGATAGCGCTCGCACGCGGAACTCTAAAACACAGTCACAAAAGACAAATTCCTCCTAGAGCCTTTAGGCGAACCCAAAAACGAGCACCGATACTAATCACAAAAACCAAAACAAACACAAAGATAAGTAACAAGACAAAACTTAATACAAAAGACAAACACACACAAGACAAACATACAACACAAACACTAACACAAAACCCACAACACAAAATCCACAACACAAAACCCACAACTCAAAACCCACAACTCAAAACCCAAAACTCAATACACAAAAACACATAAACACAATCACACAAAAAGCCAACACTCCACCACCGCGGGGCCCACGGGCCCCGCGCACCCGCCCAAAATACTAGTAAACCATTATAAAGCCAAGTAATTCACTATAAGGGGCTGTTCATAAATTACGTCATTTCATGGTAGCATGACGTAGGAGGGGGGGGCGGTCATTCCGAAGATCACATCATCAATGTGTAAAAAAAGGAATGAAAGTCGTGTTTCTATAAACTTTTAATGCTATAAAATATTATCTACTAAATAGTTTTTTATTTTACAATTAAGCTTAAAACGCATTTTTTTTAATGACGTCACTTTATTTGGCAGGGGGAGGGTTGGATGATTTTAGGGGGGGGGGGTAAAAATCATCAAAAATTGATGACGTAATTTATGAACATCCCCTATACAGCTTTTAGCGGTTTTAGTGCCTTAGGTTCTACAATAGCATAAATAAATGCTTAATGTTGTTTAATAGCATAATTATTCACGTGTAATGCTGTAGGCATAAATAAGGCATTTTTTAAGGGTCACTGAGCTCCTATTGGACTAAGAGCTAGCCACGTCAGATATGACACAATAATGAGAGCAACAAAACCCGTCTGGTTAGATTGCTATACTATTCTTATTGCTAGATCCTGGCCTCTGGCAGCTTTTAATGGGTGGAGGTCACAGTGACAGACTAGCAAAATGTTTTAATTGGAAAATAGTAATACCAAACTAGGTAAAAGTTGCCGAAGTTGTCTCAGTTATAAAGGACAGGGCCTATATTTTAAGGGGCTCCCTGGCGCCAACGACCTTAGATCTGATTCCCTTAGTTTTCTAATGATTTATATAGCTTATCATATTATCAGTAACGGCTTTAAACAATATAGTATCCTATATTTACTTCAATATTCATTGTCTTCGAGATATTTGACATCAAAGTCGAACCGGTTTAGGCTAAAAAATTGGTTTTATGGTCATAAATTTTGTTTTAATTAGTTAAAAATTAAAATCTCTCTACAGTTTTTAGAGACATCAAAGAGGAACCCTAATATGTAGATTACGTATATGTAAGATTCTTTACACCATTCGAATATCGATAAAAGTGTTTTTTTAGACCATATTTTAAAATATCATAAAAAAATAACGGCTCATTTATTTCAAGATCCGGCTCTACAGAATGGAGATAAAAGATTCAAAAATCGATAACAAATAAAGTTACACCAAAAAATATTGTGTATTATTACCATACATCGGGGTTTTCGGTGCGGGAATGTTTGACATTAGCCAAAGAGTAGGCATTAACTTAAAAAACAGAATGTACTCTAGCACGTTTCTACCTAATGAATAATTGATCGAAAAAATCATAGGTATATACAATTTATATGTAATAGCTGACTATTATGTATATATATTGTAGGTACATATACCTATGATTTTTTCAAGTATTTTTTTTTATTAATTCATGTAATGACTGATCATTGTCAACCTCTTCAGTTAATCAAATAGTTCATAAATATCGGACGTCAAGATTAATATTTGACACTTATTATACCGTGTCTTTGTCTTAGGTAGATCTAGTTAATAAATTTCGGATATGCAATTGCATTTTTAAAATACTAAGTATATAATAGTCAATACAAACATGCCTCTAAGAAAAAAGCTCGTATCATAGTGTGTAAGCTATTCACAGAGAGGTAGTTATTCATTAGGCATAATATGATATTTTCTCAGACTAACTCTCAACCTATCTGTTTATCTCTACTCTTTCTCAAATCGTTCCCGCACCGAAAACCCCGATGTATGATTATTACGGAAACAAAAACAGTAGGCGACAAACTATGAACTATATTTTATTGTACATCGTTTGGCACTACTTTCTCCCAACATAAACTTTTGTATAATTTCTCTTAATATTGTATAGTATTTGTATAGTTTCTCATAATATTGCATCAAAGCCAGATCTCTAGGATTTATTTTCTTGAAATGGTTTGCATTCTTTGACCTCCACCACTTTAAAGCTGCCAGATGTCCAGATCTAGAAATAAGCATAGTATACCAAACTGACTAGAGGGGTTTGGTTGCTCTCATTATTGTGTCATATCCAACGTGGCTAGCTCTCCGTCTATATAGACCAACGCCATTTTGTAAATAATTTATAACCTAAAAATAAAATCATGCGGACCTATTTATACAAGGAAAATACCTATATAATAATGAAATAACTTAATTTAAGACTGCTCAGCCAACACTTTTATGTTAATAATGCAAAACTCGTTCTATACGAGGAGTACACAATTGTTTTGTTTATTTGACGCATATCTTTTTATAATATTTTATAGCAAAACCACAATAAATCAAAGGCGCGTGAAAATTTTCAATGAAACTTATATACACATTTACAGTAAACTACATTGCGCAGTAATATTTGAAGGATATAATAACGTAAAAGAGTCAAAAACTTTTATAAATTTTGTTAGGATGCAAACAAATATGACGTGTCACTCATTCAGTTTTTTGTACCGTCTTCGTCCATTTTATATTGCGAGACAAAGTAGTTAAATCACAACGTTCATTGTATTATAACATTTGTTCCGTCGGTGTTAGAGACGTTTTTGCATTGACGTAAGGTTTATTTTACTACACTCTTATGCTAGTATAATGCTTTTGTATTGCGATTAGCAAGTTAATCGAGAGTACTTATGCTTCTTTACTGCGATTAGCAAGTTTTTTGGCCGTATTAATGCTTCTTTAATGCAGTTGGCAACTTAATAGAGCGTACTAATGGTTCTTTAATGCGATTGGCACTTTCCATGACAACGATAATGCTAATAGCGCAGACATATTGCGCCTGTAATGCTATTAAATGACCTGTATAGGATCTCAAGCTGGGTAATTCGTGCCCATTTAAGACCTATATCAGCACTATAAACGTTTATAATGCTACTATAAAACGAACTGAAAATGCTAAAAGCATACAGATATGCTGTAAGACGGCCGTTATACTGCTTTGATGTGTTACTTGGGCGAGACCCCGGATAACCGTTTGTTCAACTAAAGGGTGGTTACGCACATTTTGAAACAAATATTTCATTAGTTGCACACTTGTTCGTTAGGTCACCGCACAATAAGCTATCAATGTTACATACTGAACAACGTAAGTCAGCAAAAAAACAAAAAACTATTCCAAGACGCCGCAGCCATCTTGAGCTCAAACGATTATTGTTACAGCCGTTTTAACTTAGAATTCAACCCGGAGCCGGAGTAGCCATGTCTGTCATTTTCTATACAAAAAAAGTCTGCCAATTTTTGCGGTACAGGGGAACGTCAAATGTATGGCTATTCGTACGTAACGTACAAATAGCCGCGTCAGATAAACGTCAGTCCATACATGTGTATGACCACTGGTCATATGTTTTCGGCAGAGAGGCACGCCTGTCAATGGCGACTCCGTTGGTTGAATTATCTAAGGTGGTTAGGTTAGTTTCATTCAAAAAGGTATAAAATATATTGTCTGGAAGAAATCGCTCATTAGCGATAAGACCGCCTGTTGTTACCTCTACCTAAATTTATCTAATTGTAAAATTTGTGCTTGTAACTGTATGAGGTGTGCAATAAAGAGTATTTATTTATTTATTTATTTATATTGATGACTGCAAAAAATACTACATTTTCCGGCTATAAAGGAGCCCGCAACCGATTGAAGTGATCTGATCGCTAACCGCAAATCGTCTTATAACTTAGATATACTACATCTATAACTATTTACTATACCTACTATTTTTTCAATTAACCGCAAAACTGTTACATCACACAGTGACTGATCAAGTGTTAAGTAACACCTAGGGATCAATGAACCGGGCGTGGAAGCTTGGTCAGAGCACAAGGCGGAATATATATTGCCAATACTACCAGTCACTTTAAAAAGTTACATATCGCGAAACTCTATGGCCAGCATGAATGAAGCAAGAAGACCGACAATAGGAATGGTGATTTTTTTTTATTGTATGGTATCAATCGATTCGTTTTGTTGTGAGGATCAAATGTATATATGGGGCCAAATGCGTTAAAGCAACACAGAAGTCAGAAATTAGACTTAAAGAGTGAGATTTGCATTGGTTTCTCGAAACGCTCCTAACAAAATGACGTTCAAAAGTGACGTCACGATCATATAGTCGCCCTGTTTAGTATAGAATAAATATGAAATTGCTATTTTTACAGTGAAATGTTGCGTTTATGTATATGGTTGCCATACAATTTATTTATTTATTAAATTTTGCAGCTTGATATCATTGAGCAATTTCAATAGAATTTATAAATTTTCACTTTAGTTGGATATATTGATCATTTTGAATCATATCAACTAAATTTTATTGCATAATTCAACATGTGTCATCATGCCTATTGTCTAATCCTTTTAAGTTTAATAATGTAATCCTTTTCAGAGTCCGATAAAGTTTTTTTTCGGATTCGTTCAACTTTTCGAGGCTATTTTTTTTTTATAAAAGGTAGGAAGTCATTTATTAAAGAAATAGCTAATAATAATGTATGTAAAATAATCGATGCTATTTTACAGTAACTAATAATATTACTTTTAGTTTGTACACATATATTGAAAGATGATTTCTTTTTAAACACAATAAGTGGAACACTTTTTTGATTTTATGTTTCATTTATAAACAATATGTATTGTGTGGCAATACATAAAAAAAACGTTTTCGTAAACTTATTCACTGAAATGTTGGCTTTGTCTAAATCGTCTGACATAACAAACATGTAGGCAGAATTGTAAACCATCTATTTGTTTTTCTAAAACTGTATCTTTAGTAATTGAATGGACCTTTTCTAAAATTATGATTCGCCGATTTATTTTTAGGGTTCCGTACCTCGAAAGGAAAAAACGGAACCCTTATAGGATCACTTTGTTGTCCGTCTGACTGTCTGTCTGTCTGTCAAGAACATTTTTCTCAGGAACGCGTGGAGGTATCAAGATGAAATTTATCAAATACTCAGGTCTACTGTCCCTTAGAGCTGTGAAAAAATCAAACTTCTAAGCCAACGTAATCAAAAGATACAACCGTTTATGCCGCAAATTTTCGAAACTCGCAAGGTTATCAAAACCTACAGGGTACTTCCCGCGAACTCAGAATCTTGAAATTTGGTACGAAGCAACGTCTTATACCACAGATAAAGGAAAAATTGCGAAAACCGTAAATTTTTAGTTACATCATATAATAAAAATGTTTTTAATAATTTTAAATTTACTACCCCTATATACCTACAGGTTTGTACGGAACTCTCGGTGCGCGAGTCCGACTCGCACTTGGCCGGTTTTTTAATTTTTCTCCGCTGTCCAAACAAAGGTCTGAAGGACTAGAAGAGATCGCTCACCACTATTGGCAATAAGATCACATGTTGTTTAAGAATGTATTTTATCTACACTCATATTGTAAGTTCTCTAAAACGTGTTCGAAAACGGTAGGCAATGGCTAGCATTACCACGACCGATTTTACTATGATAAGCTTTTTATCCGTAGCAGTAACGTAATTTTAACTTTTCATGCTCAATTATTGATGTGCTATGAGTTTTGATAACATAATGTACACCTGCACCCTCCCGGGGATCCGCCGACAGCTCGACACGCGCCCGCGCGACCGCCGACACACGAGAGTTGGCCATGGTGACGGTGCAATGGCGGCCATTCTATGGTTTCCAAATAAGGCATTTAGAATAAATAATATGAGTGTAGATAAAGCAGTGTATGCAACTGTACGTAATTAGGCCTTAAAACACTCGTGTGATCTTATTATGAAATTCGCCTGCGGCTCATTTCATAAAACCACACTCATGTTTTAAGGACCTTTATTACGTAACAGTTACATAAACTACTATTTTATTATGAGATGTGGAATAAAGAAAATATTACTTGTACTATATTGTGTTTTAATTCCGAGGTGTACAATTAATTATAATAATTATATGTGCTACTCATAGTGTTTTGTTCCTGCCGGTGAGCAAGGTTGCCAGAGAGCTTACTGGATGTAGGTAGCCGTCAACATAGTAAATCCTCCTTTATATTAAAGTGTTAGCAACGCGCATGTTGTGCAGGCGTTTATAAGCTAAGGATCCTGTTGTGGACAATAATTCAGCTACTATACAGCGGCTGAGTGCTACTTGGGACCTTTACTTTAATAAACATTGCAGTCCTCATTTTATGCGTTTATAATGGCTTGCCGGCCTAGCAGTAGTATAGCAGGTCAGATCCGTATTAAGATTTGTAAACGTTGCAATGGTTAAGTGGGTTAAAATTACCAATCGCTACGGATGTACAGGTTTTGTCCGGTTTCTCGTTGCGATTATGAAAACATTTCAAAAAGACAATTTGAAAAAACATCCGAGTAAGTTTGCCTTAGCGAAGAAGCGACGGGGTGGTCGAATGTCTACTTAGGTGTCTCGTTTATGGTACAATTTTAGACTTACCTAGGTACCCAAACGACTATGTATTAATATGGAAGTTTTAACCGCAAAACCGGTTAGTTTCATACTAAACCAAGCCTACATCATGCATTTGAAACGAAAACAATATTTCAAAACACAAGAATCCTAAAATAAACAATACTGCACTTACAAAGGGCTACTTACCTTTTTCTTTATTTATTTTATTATTGTTCAAAATTACAAATTTACACTTACCAACAGCACTGGCGCCACTATCAACGTTTATCTCTTGATTTATATGCAATCAATAGTTTTATTTTTTGCCACGCGCAAAGATATATTTGCAAACATTTTCTCTTAGTATGCATTAAGACGTATGTTCATTAGAATTTGAAGTACATAAGACCTTTAGTTTTTGACGTGTTAAAGAAACAAATATGGCGGCAGCTTGCCAAGGACGACTGGTGGCCATTTTCCTGCGGCAAATCGGATTTCCCATGGGTATTTTATTTGATTAATTATTCATATTATTCAAAATCGTGCTGTTGGTATTACCTAATATATAGCACGTGTTAAAAATAAGAATGTCAGATGTGTTTAATAACTGTCATCAGTCCTAAGAAGCCATAGCATATTAATGTGGTTTGCGTGGTTTTTGTGGTCGAATGTTTTCACTCATAGCTACTACATAGGTTGTACCGGTCAATCCTACCAAAAGTATCTTTTTTTTTTCTGGTGTTAATTCGAGTCTTTTAAGCCAAATCCCGTAGAACAATACTCAGGGCCTGAGCCACACTTGCAGTTAAGATAGGGCTGTGCTAATTTAAGGTAGGTCGATCATGGCCAATTTTAAGGTACGGCATTTACTTAATTTTCAACAGCGACAATTGCCCTCCCCCCCCTGAAACGCAAACCTCGTATACTACGGGGCCCATAGGTGCGCACCGCGAGATTTTTTGTGAAGGAAAGAGCCCCCCCTGAACGAAATCCTGGATCCGCGCCTGTGCCCTATACTTAATGTTGTGGATTTCAATAGACGGCAGAAATAGAACACAACCTGGACTTCGGAAGCCGACCATTACCCCCTCTTTTTTTGGGGGTAGCCACCGCTCGATCTCGTGGCTAAGGGGCTAAATCTGATTTGTTTGACCTAACAAGCAATGGTGCAAACCGGCGTCGCCTGAGTCAAAAATGCAGACTGTTCCATACATTTCTGAATCGAAGCGCCCAGGGTATTCTAGGTTGTCGAATTGAATACATTTTCCTGTATACTTTTGTGGGCCTTTATTTTAGGAATTTGATTAATTTGTCCTTCCCCGCGCCGTATACTGCTTTAATTAATATATCATTAATCAAATACTAATCCTTCAATCACATTGTATGCAAATAACACCAATACGAGTATAGGTGCAGTTTTATTACTATGCCTTTTGGGAGATCTATTAAAAAGTCATAAAATTTAATTTAATTCAACGTATGATATGAGTAAGATTTATTTAAGATTATTTAGCGAACGGACAGGTGTTGGCATTATTGAGCAAAAAGGGCAATGGAGTCGCCTAGGTTAGGTACAGTCACGGACTTTAATTGTTGAGCCATTTACGTTTCAAGCTTTATGTTTTTGTTTCATTACTTACTCTATGAAACGTCCAATCTAAAGTGAACCCTGAATGGCTCAACAGTTAAAGTCCGTGACCTTACCATCGGGTATCCATGAATTCATTCATAAATTGGGTATGCAATTATGAACCCGATTGTACATCTTAGGCCCCTAGAACACGGCGTATTTTAAACACGCAGACGACGCACAGATGACGCGCGTATATGCGCTTCAAGCGAGATTCGAACGCAACCTTGTAACCTAAACACACGGAGCGATCGTGAACCGCGCGTCTACTGCACGTATACGCGCAGATATAGCGATACAGACGCGCTGTAGCCGCTCGTACATGAGCGCGCCCCTTCTCTGCCCCCCCCCCCCCTTCCCCCTAACCGTTTATACGCGCTTCAAACGAGTTTTGAACGAGGTTCACACGCACGTTTGTATCGCGTTTTAAGCGCGTTTGAATAAAACAATCTCAAATCGAGGCATCAACGGCGCAGACGCCGCGCGTTCCTGAAACGCGCGTCGCCTGCGCGTTTAAAATACGCCGTGTGCTAGGGGCCTTAAGATTGAATCACTAATTATTATTTTTCATCAGACACTGTCACTAATAATGACATTATTTCTCTATTCATCCTTCATTTACATAGAAAAGGACGGCTACAGAAATTATGATGACATTAATATTGACGTGTCTGTTGTCCTGTCTGTTGGCCTCACTTTGACAAGATATATCTATACTTCGCTTAGCGCGTTATTTCTTTGAAACCTAAGCTGGGTGCGGGAGGGGAACTCGCAATGCTGGACAGGGAACGCGCGATTGTTACGTGGGGCGTAAGAGAGAGTCAGGCATTAATGGGTGCCATGGAGACGTACTATCTTTACGTTACTTCCAATAATAGTGTCTCACTATAGAGTGAAATTACTTCGAGCGTGGCAGCGGGCGCCCGGCTATGCGGGGTCTTGGGTTAATTAGTATATGGTAGGCCTACTAAAGTTATCGCGGAACAAACGCTCAAAAACAAAAAGCCATCAAAATGCACGGTTACCCACTAGCCAGATGACAGTTCTGAAGTGTCCGAAGTCTGTAAGAACTTCGCTTCACTGCGCTTGCTTGTTCGATAATATTACGGTTCTACCATATTATACATATAAGTACTAGATGGTGAGTAGGTAGATGGCCGGTACAAAACTGCAGACAGGTTTCTGCGACTGCACCTGTAGGTACTATAATGTATATTTAAGGATAGTTGTTTGACAGGTCTTTGCACATGCATATATATTGCCGCTCAAGGACCATATAATACTAGACTATCCTTTTTTATCAGTGGTGGCGGATCAAAATATTTTTAAGGCAAGCCGAAGCTTAATTAGGCTTTAAAGGAGATCGTCAATTTTTGTTAGGTGATCTGGCCCAGATTATTTAGGACCGTTTAGGAATGCTTCTGACCTTTACAGAATCGTCATAATTTCTAGATCAGGATGGTGGTAAAACTATTGCGAAATCTAATGGGAAAACTGAAAAATCATGCATTTATAACTTGAATCTGACAAGGACAATATTTGAAAGCGTGCATGCCTATGATTTATATACCGATTTTTTAAAGATAATGTACAAAAGTGGACTTGAAAATAAAACGGGAATCATGATGAAATAATAAAAAAGTCATATTTTGATCGTATTTATAGTTCCTGTATTTCGGTAAACAAAGACGGCTGTCAAACCATCGTTGATACTATTAACTGAACATTCTTATAACACCTATTGCGAAGGGATAAGGTTTACTACCGTTAAGTGCAATAGCACTAGTATCTGACATTACAAAATTGAAAAAAAAACGGCCAAGAGCGTGTCGGGCCACGCTCAGTGTAGGGTTCCGTAGTTTTCCGTCCGTCACAGTAAGTGTCCCCACTTAAGAGTTAATAACACCGCCATGTAGGATATGATATGAGAGTTCCACGTACAGCGACATATATCGGCAAATTAAGTAAACTATTGCGCGCGAGCTTATAGTATGGAAGATGATTTTTATGGAATAATTCTTTATTGCGTGAACCGATTTTCACCGTTTTTACTTTATTTGAAAGCACGTCATTTCATTGTAATTTTGTACAAATTACAGGTACAATAAATACCTGCTTATACGGTTAAATTACAAACTTAGTTCAGAAATTATTTTGTAATTTTTTTTCAAAAACTATTCATCCTATCAAGTTCAAAATAATTTTCCTAGAAAGTTTTTATGAAGTTCTACTTTTGAGATTTTTTTCATATTTTTAAAACTTATGGTTTAAAAGTTAGAGGGGGGGGGGGGGACGCATATTTTTTTACTTCTGGAGCGATTATTTCCGAAAATATTTACATTATCGAAAGATGATTTTAGTAAACCCCTATTCATTTTCAAATACCTATCCAACAATATATCACACGTTAGGGTTGAAATGAAAAAAAAAACACTCCCCACTTTACGTATAGGGGAGGTACCCTAATAAAAAAACACTTTTTATTTTACCACTTTGTCGGCGTGATTGATATACATATTAGTACCAAATTTCAGCTTTCTAGTGCTAACGGTCACTGAGATTATCCGCGGACGGACGGACGGACGGACGGACGGACGGACGGACGGACGGGCAGACATGGCGAAACTATAAGGGTTCCTAGTTGACTACGGAACCCTAAAAAGATGCGTTTCGTTATCGAAGGAGCATGATATTATGCTATTATGAAACCCACTTTTAACATTCAAACTCCGATCACATATGCAAAAATACGCATTTACAATCTTTAGGCGTTTTACAGTCGATTTCTAATTTAAACTTCCGTATTCGTAGGCTTAGATACTATTTTAATATTACAATGTTCTAACTTACCGAACAGTATCAAAACGCAGATTATGTAACGGTATACATTGACAGTGTCAAACCAAAAAACAATCCCGTTTAAGGCCAGGGTGAAGTTAAACTTTATGTCAATGCCATAAGGACGTTCACGACTTGTCTTGCTGTATTTTAATCGCGGAAAAATCAACATAATGTTTATTTATTTAGTATTCCTAATTCCCGTTTAATTTTTTTGCTATATTTTGTCTACTTTAGTAATAAAATGAGTATTTATTTTACATTGCAGTACAAACTGTATACGGTTTATATCAGGTGGCCCAGAATTGACGATCTCCTTTCTTCATGAGCCATAGAAAAACTGTTCAATTGCTTGAAAATTAGGCGAGCCGGCGGGAATTGAGTTCTATGGACGCGCCGCCACTGATATTGTTCATACACAATCCAGTTCCTCCAAAATTCTGGCTATACTTATGTCTGAGCGCCTACCGCAAACATAGAACAATTGTATGTTTACCATAAGACATGTGTTATACCCTATTTCTGCAATAAAGCATTATCTTATCTTATCTTATAGAAATTCGAAAATCGACTGTCACCGTCCCTATCGCTCTTGCATATACGAGATAGAGAGGCCAACAGACGAACGACGAACGAACTGGTTCGCGTAAGTTTTGTCGCAATGTGCTTCTTGCAAGCCTGACGGCTCGAAGACAAATTCTCTTATTTTGACGTTCAAACGCGAGGTGTTTTGTCTCCTAAGGTGCCCTTGCGCTCCGAATTTTACACGTATCCCGCGTGGAAATTTAAATTTAAATTTTCAATTTATTTAGTCAAACAATTAGCACTAACAGTTAAACCTTACATGCTAATCGATACCTATATAATATAGTCTTAATTATCTAACATGCAGTTACTACAGTATTTAGACTTAAGCTATTTCATAATTTATTATATTAAAGTAGAATGGCACAATAATTTATTTGATAAAATATTACAAAACATGATAAATACAAAAAAGTTATGGCAAGAGTGAGTACCTTAATTTATACAATAGAACTCGGGGTTACAATGGACTCTAGGTAGCGACTAGCTGCTGTCAAAAACTGATTTTCAGAGCTGTAAAAAATATCGAGCTCACTGTTGTCGATTAAAATGCCGTTAAGCAGCCATAGAGAGTGATATAAGGGAGAAAAGGCAAGCGCACCACTCCTTATCAACGAGGCGGCGAATACACAGCGACTGCGGGGGCGGAGCGCCATAATATTGACTATCAGTGGAACCCGAATTGGTACTAATCTAAGAAGTGAAGGATTGGTCACTGATCCTTGCAGTAATCGGAAAAAGTATTTAAGGCGCTAGGCGCTGATTGTGGCCGAAAACTGTTACTTTCTAAGGGATATATCTCAATAACGGGTCATTCAAAAATTTTGAAAAAAATATATGTTATTTACCATTTCATGTACAACATTGTCAACGTTTGAATAAGTCGTGTAACGTATAGTTTCTCCGTTATGTAAATGTAACGAAATGTCGTTTTACGGTTAATTTTGCTTATATCTACTGAACGGCTCATTCGATTTATAATATTGTTGAACTAAAATATATGTACTACAGAACACTACAAACTCAACGTAGGATATTTAAATTGATTAAATTTTCTTAAACAACTTTGTCATAATTCCACATTACGTGCGTTATTAGCTCGAAAACGGCGTTGCTGGCAGTCGTGAGCTAGCTTTGAGACGAGGAGGCTGTGTCGCTCGTCGCTCCGTGCTTCCCTTGTACTACATATACTTGTGCTTGGCCCGTGAGCAATAATATCGGACTTACTGTGCCTAAAGACTAAATAACTGCAGAGGGTTCATGCGGTGCGGATATAACGTGTCTTCCCGGAATCAATAATGTATACGTTTTATCTTTTAAGATAATGTACTCGTATGCATGTTTATGTACGTTCGTATAAAAAGTGTATTTTATTTAGATTATAATACAAGTAAAAAACAAATGAAATAAAAATGGAGAAAAAACAAAAATCATGAATCTCACATTGCTCTGAAAACAAATTTGGTCATGTAAGTAAACTAAAATTATTATGTTTTAGTAGACGCATGCATCACGCAAAATAGGCATTAGTCGTCGAGTTGCGGAAATCTGTTAGTACTGCAATACAATAGACTATTAATTAATTTAATAAAAAACTCCAAAGAACCGAATTTATTTCAACATATTTATTTAAGAATACCGTGTTCTAAACGAATGTAATATGCGTTTTATTTTAAGATTAAACACAATCTTTAATGTTATACTTTATACTAATTCCTCAAATCTAGAAATTGCGAAGTAAACTGCAAAGGATTGCAGATAAACCGGCCAAGAGAATATCGGGCTATGCTCAGTGTAGGGATCCGTAGTTGCCGGCCTGTTACAATACATCCATTCATAAGGTAGTCTATAAAGAAATATTTTGTGGCACTTACGTTATTTTACTATAGGCATAACTCAAAAACGGCTCAACCGATTTTATTCCATATAGTTTTTAATGAAAATAAGTATTTTAATGGCCTCACTTCCAGGAATTTTCCCAATTTTTTTGGACCCACGGTTCAAAAATCAAAGAGCATTTTAACTTTCGAAGCTATTATTTACGAAAGTATTCGTTTTATCCAAAAGTTGTTTAAGGCATACTCTTCTTGAAAGACCTATCCAACAATGGGTTTCAGATACTTATTGTTTAATTAAAACACATAATTACTCATACCAAATTTCAGTCTACTAACTATCACTGAGCAAAGCCTGATTGAAAATCTAATAAAAAATTGCTGATATTTAAGAGTTGTATGTAAGAATGTATGTAAGAATAAAGGAAAAAAAGCTTTTTTTTATACCACGACGCTGGCAAACAAGCATACGACCCGCCTGATTGAAAGCAGTTATAAAGCCTATGGACGCATGCAACCCCAGAAGATTCACATGCGCGTTGACTACCCTAAAAAAACTTTACTATGTCGGTGAAATGCAAATAAATACAAATTTTATATTAATTATAAACACAAGTGAATAAATAAATTACTACTAAGGGTTAATACTACCTATCAAATATCTTTAAAAGACCGGCCAAGTTTGTATCGGACCATGTATAATGTAGGGTTCCGTAGAAAGTAGTTTCTTGGAGATAACTCAGAAACGGATGAACCGATAATATGTGAAATAATTTTCGTAGAAAATTAAGTACTAAGCCTTCTTGGTATTTTTTCATATTTTTTTGACTTACGGATTAAAAGTTAGATGGGGGCTATTATATTTAGACTTTCGAAGCAATTATTTCTGAAAATATTTGCTTAATAAAAAAGGTTTACAAATACTCTATATATATATATATATATATATATATATATATATAAGATATTTTTAAAGCCTTATCGTACAACATGTTCATATTTACAAAAAAAAAATATTTTTGACATTTAGTTTGGCATATGTATTTATGGAGTGCCTCACTTAAAAGATTTTTTTAGCAATTTAGCCAGAAGACTAAGTAGCGGCACATGAAACACACCTCTAGATAAAATTTCAGTAATATATGTTTTATAATAAAAATGGCTGTGACATACGGACGGACAGACGGACATGTTTCAAAAAACTTTTAATGGTTCCGTTTTTACCATTTTGGCTATGGAACCCTAAGAAGTGTTTGCGCTGTGTTATATTTTAAAGATCTTTAAAAATTTAATGGGCTTACAGCTCTCATTTGTATGACGATTTCGTACACAAATACCGCTCCTTACATGTGCATTTTTACTATTCGTAACTCGCAACAGGCTTAGTTTTGTTAATTTATCGTAATTAAGTGAATTTTTACGGTTAATATTTAAAATCGCAACAAAAAAATAACCATCTATTAAGCTCACTTGCACAGCAAAAAAAATCCAAATTCACATGAAAACACCGCTTTGATGTCAGTTTTTTTGCTGTACTAGTCAGTATTTTTTTATTTTTTCTGATATGCGGAATATTTTTAACCATATTTCGTAAATTCATAAATATTTTGCCGCTCACTGTACTTCAAATTCAAAATCTTGGTTTTCATTTTTTTACATAATAATCTACTAATCGAGATCGTTATTACTTATCTTATTTAGTAGCGTTCCTAAAAAATGTCACCGTAGTACTTAATCACAGTATTCAAATCACAAAACATCCACAAAAGGATTAGGTATGATTATTATAAATCTGCCCGCGCGCCTCTGAGTAAAGTCATATTCTTTGAACATTATTGCGGTGCATCGCGGCGGATTTATGCACGATCGCAATGAGAAGGGTACGCGGGTGGCGCGGGTAGAGAGCGCCCAAACGCTCAAGGACACTCCGGCGACAATCGTCTTAACGACGTACAAATTCCTCCGGGTTTCAAGAGAAGTGTAGTCTACCATACCAATAGTAAAAAGAGTTGGATAGAGATAGGGGTAGTAACTATATATTTTTTTGTAAAGAAATCGTACAAATGGCTTTTGCACCTTTGTAATATGTGACGCTTTGACGTTTGAAGGCGAGTCAGCGGTTTGTCTCGCATGAGTTATGTTATGCTACGGATTCGCGAGTGAGACTACTAGTGGCAGTTGTAGCAGAACAAATACGGCTTTTCGTGAAAAAAAAAGATTTTCGTTGGCATGATGATTCCTTAGGTCTCAGCTTAGAGAATTCAACCAACCGGAGTCGCCATTGACAGGCGTTCCCCTCTGCCAATAACATATGACCAGTGGTCATACACATGTATGGACTGGTGTTTATCTGACGTATTAGCTATTTGTACGTTACGTACGAATAGCCATACATTTGACGTTCCCCTCCCCCGCAAAAATCGGCAGACTTTTTTTGTATAGAAAATGACAGACATGGCTACTCCATCCGGATTGAATTCTCTAGAGGACTCAGGGATAGATTTAAGAAGTGGAACCACCAAGATTTTTGATGTAAATTTGTAGGGGGGAAACTCTCAACTTTTTCTTGATATAGGCCTAGTACCTTAACGGATGTAGATTCGTTAAGCTACTAGGCCTAGTTTGGTATTGTTTTCGTATAAATCGGGGATGCCGAATTCATTTATGGTATCATTTTGACGTTCCGAAGCAAAAACATGTAAAATAAAAAAAATACTAGTTTTGAAATTCCCAAAATAAGTATTTTTGTTTTATTTCATATATTTTTGCTGCGGAACTGTGTAAAAATGATACCATAAATGAATTCGGCATCCCCGATTTATACAGAAACGATACCGAACTTGGCCTAGTAGCTTAAATATCAAAATAAACTTGAGAGCTCCCCCCCCGTAAAAATTACATCAAAAATCTTGGTGGCTCCACTTCTCAAATCCATCCTTGGGTCCTAAGGAATCATCATGCCTAAGGAAATGTTGTGTTCACGTAAAGCCGTATTTGACCTTTTTATTTCGTGTGCAAACGCAACTATATAGACTGCTTTAAATATATGTCGCGCCTTTTCTCGACTGTCGCAGAAGTCGTGCACAACCTTAGAGAATTCAACCCGGCCAGTCTGTCATTTCCGATACAAAAAAGTCTGCCGATTTTTGCAAGGGAGGGGAACGTCAAATGTATGGCTATTCGTACGTAACGTACAAATAGCTACGGCAGATAAACGTCTGCAGTCCATATATGTGTATGACCACTGGTCATATGTTTTCGGCAGAGGGGAACGCCTGTCAATGGCGACTCCGGTTTGTTGAATTCTCAAAGTGCACAACACAACACGTGCAAGCCGTGCCGTACATACATATTATAGGGAAGTTATAATATGGATGTGATGTAGGTAAAACTTTAAAAACCGGTTCGACTTTATTCCTGTGAAATTCACATTCATCCTTACGAATCATTGTATTAGGTCAGTTTCTATACACCAATAGTCATGCAGTAATCGACCTTAAAACATTGCATTTGGAGCTCTAAATTAGAAGACACGATTTGAGTTAGACGACCTTTTAGAACTGATCTGTAACAGCAACAGGGGCAATTAAGAAATAGAAAAGTTAATAAATAAATAAATATTATCGGACAATCTTACACAAATCAACCTAGTCCCACATTAAGCTCAATAAGGCTTGTGTTGTGGGTACTAGGCGACCATATATATAATAGATAGATAAATATATAGAAAACATCCATAACTCAAGAAGAAATATCCGTGATAAACACACAAATAAATGCCCTGACCAGGATTCGAACCCGGGACCACCTGCTTCGTAGGCAGGGTCACTACCGACTAGGCTAGGAGGCCGTTAAGTCAGGCGCGGATCCAGGATTTCGTTCAGAGGGGGCACTTTCCTTCACAAAAAATCTCGCGGTCCGGACCTATGGGCCCCGTAGTATACGAGTTTGCGTTTCAGAGGGGGGGGGGGGGGGCAATTGCCCCTGTTGCCCACCAATTTGGGTATAAACGGGTCAATAAGGGTATATTGAGTATTTACCCGTGAGCTTTTACTCACTACCCATCTCTATCTCGTGCTTTAAAAGTGAGCCATTGTATATTTGTGAAGGGGGCGGAAAGTGATTCTTTCCGCCCAGCGTGATTTTAGATTTGTACCTACTTTAGTCAGTAAAAATAACAAAGTGTTATACAAAATAAAGTTTTGTTGTAGGGCTTGAAAACCGGTATTTGCTCCATACCGGTATTTATTCGGTTTTTTCGGTCTTTCGTTTACTACTCATTTCATTTTTAATCAAACATCTTATAATACGCACTCATTTCCTAAATACAATACTGAGTTCTATATAAATACCATACAATAATTAAGTTCTACATAACATAAATACTTACCATAAAAACTGAGTAGGTATATGTAGGTACCTAACCTACCTATCTTCACTTAATATAAAATGATCTAAAGCCGCAACAATTTAAATCTATTGCTCCAAACTTGACTCGCTATGGCCATCGATCTATTTTTATCTAAGTTACCCACCTATGCAACTAATAATGTTAATCAACGGTAAAACCACGCATAATATTACAAACACACTAACCAAATTCAAAAACCACAAGAATGCACGCGCGCTCGTACTACGGCTACTCTTCTTTTTTGCCGCGTTATAATACTTAGTACGCACATTGTGCTTTCTCGCTCTAAGTTTCGCTAGTCTACTTTAAAAATAAACTTAGTTCTTTTACAATCTTTACATGACCTGTAGTTACTGCTTTATGTAAATAAAGTTATTTTGGTTACCTTTGTCACCTGTACAGTGATAAAATTGTTTCAATTCAATAAAAGGTGGTCAAGTGGTCATTAAATAGGTTGACGTTGACGTCATTTGCTAAAAATATGAGGTTGACATTTGAATTTAGTGTTGCTAGCCGATGAGGAAATAGAAAAATTATGGATAAATTTTAGTGGTCGTGTTGTATGTAAAATATATCGTATTTTATATCTGAAAACAACCATTCTTTAATCCTATAATTTTATGAAACCAACCGGTGTCTAGCGATGTGGGGAAATAAATAGATGTAATATTTAATACGGATAATAAAACTACAACAAAATTAACATACGCTGATAATAATAATGCACAAAGCATTAAAACAGCTTTATGGAGAAGCCGGTGAAATCATTTACCTAGCTTTCACCCGTACTTTGAAGCTACATTTCACCTTAAGGTATAAATTCCATTCCGTGATATGGTTTAGCTAGGGTCAGATCACCTCAACACTACCAACACTGCTCAGAATCAACACTATCTATTCTACAAAAAAAAATGTCGCTAATTTTTTTTTTCCATTACGTCAAATGTTAGTACTTATATACTTTTGTATACTTCTATGAGCGTGACGTATTTGAAATTTAATTTTTTGGTATAAAAAATTGCGTTTTTTTTATCAGCATCGAATATGCTCGTGGTTTCTGGTGTTATCCACGTTAATCACCTGACCCCGATCACCCAGGTGATTGTATTTGACGATTTTGTCTTCTGAGATCCCCCAGGTGATCCTATTGGACCATGTGGTTAGGTTAGGTTCGTTAGGTAGCTTCAGATGCCCGAAGGGCAAACCGCCCAGAAATAGGAGCCCCGCAAAGCGGGGCTCCGTCTGGTTAAGTTGCGGAGGAAATGTTTTTTTGGAAAAGAAACACTGATGGATAACGTAAATGGATCACCTGGGGGATCTCAGAAGACAAAATCGTCAATACAATCACCTGGGTGATCGAGGTCAGGTGATTAACGTGGATAACGTGGTGTTTCTGAGTAGAATCAGCGCAGAAAACTCTGTATCAAGAATAAACACGTTCTCGGAATTTTTTTAAAACACTTCTCTCAACACTACGGTTTTTTTTGCGATATTGTACAGACAATCAAATTAACAGTTACCTTTTCCATTTATGGACTCTGATTTCTTACATGGTGTCCATACAATTATAATTATCTGAATATAGAACCATTGAATACATAGACCTGTCATAGTAATACGATACCAAGATCGAACGGGATGGTCTTATTACACTTTCAAATTCAATAGGTACGACAGAAAAGGTGCTATAATCGTTGGTCCTTGTCATAGACTCACCTTTTTTTTGTTACCCTCCACGCCATTACTTATAGCAGTGGAGGGTCACAAACACATATAATTCGCGATTTCTTCAAGAATTTCTGAGTTTAACTACTATGCGAAAACCTGATATTTTTCTTAGAAAGTTGTGCCGGCTACGGAAAACAATGGTAAATTGTTTTGTTTTGTTCTGTTCTGTAGAAGTGATTTTCTTGTCATCTATGTCTATCCCTTACGGTAATAGACGTGTGCGTTCTCTAGCTAAATTCTTTTTTTGAGATTAAACAAGAAAATGTGGGATATTTTTTTAACCAGGCTGGCAGCACCAATGACTCAAACAGTTTGACAGGACAGATCGACTTTTAGTCGACTTACGCCGTCGTCGTGTTGCGTGGTCCGTGCTTACTCGTGCGCAACGTTAGGTCCAATATTGCATATAACTAATTAAATCCAGGAAAACCCGCGATTAACGGTTGTGCTTTGTGAAAAAAAAAACTGGTTTAAAACATTGGAGTGCAGTGTTTATGCAGGACTTTGGTCTAAACAGGTAAGTGCTAAAACAAAACAAGTTCTCTTCTCTGTGGTGTTTTCGAAAGTTGAAATTTGCAATTCGCTATCCGCGCGTCAGAGGTTTAGTTTCCTAGTGTTCAAAACAGTACTTGTGACTTCTATTTATGTTCCGTATCTTGCTATTTAGTGCTGTTTTCTTTGTGTTGTATGAATAAATACGTTAAGTCATAATTGTTATGATAATTTTGTTGACGTGCCGCGGTTTAGGTATTGATGATTATTTATGTATTTGTCATTGAAATGACTAAATTACCTATGAAACTTTCATATTAGTTTTCCCATGTAGAAGTTTATTATTAATAAATTCACTTTGCCTTTTATCATTGAGTTAAAATATTAGTAGAGGTACAGTCTCAAACGAATATAGGCTCTTGAAAATTTCTAACCGGCCAGTCTTATCACTGACTAAAATCTAATAAAACTGACCGAGAAAGTGCGTACGGGCTGGTAGTAGATGGATAGACATATTGGTGCTTTCTATTTGCAGTCAGCAGTAGAAGTAACGAAACGGGCAAGTTGTCCAAAAAGATCTTAACATACTTGTTGTCTTAAAGAGATAACAGCTAAATTCAGTCCCTCTCTTTTTGAATGAGAGAGAAATAGCAACACTGTGTAGCAATCAATTAGTGTCGAGGCTTATTGCATGTTCAGAAAAATTATGTTATGAATAAAATATCTATGTGCGTTAATTGTATAATTTAAAATAATTACGTTTTTAATGTTTAAAACATAATTTATTGTGTATTACGTGTAAAAATATTTATTGAGTAACAAAATAATTCTTATACAATACTATGTGTGTTGAACTAACTAAATAAATACAAACTAAAGAAACCTACCTAACTTAAACTATAGGCCCTAAAGCAAAATTGCAAATATCTCCAATCTCGCTGCCACCTGGTAGGGTGCCCATAAGGCTGGCTACGTTACCTCGCTGAATGGCGATTCCAATACGCTGAGTGAGAAACGAGCCAGCCCTAGAATTTAGTTTTCAATAACGTATGAGTCAACAAACTGAAGGTGAAGACAAACTGTTTAAAGCAAATTTTAGGACTTCGGAATTATTTTCTACAGTACTTTCCCAAAACAAATATTGCTAAAAACTTGTTTAGGTAATTCCAAGGTCATCGGCTGTTGTCAGCATCTTAAAAATAAGGTTGTGTTAAGATAATTTCAAAAATTATGACCATACCTGCTTTGGTTATAAACCTGTTTAGGCTCGAGATGTTTAACATTGCATTTTATTTATGGGAATTACCTGTTATCTGCAGACTCGTTTCATATAATTGCAAGGCCTTGAAATGAGATAGAGAGATCTTTATTTGCAACCAAGTACATGACAAAGATTAGCACAATGGACCTGGATAGGGTAAAGCAATATTTCTTAAAACTTATACAGGAACATATAAATCAAGAATTTTATAACGACATGAAATTATAAACATTGAGGTATAACAAAATAAAATTTCTAAAACCGGCTCAAATGTAGAGGCTATTGTCACCGTAAGGCTGCGTTTCCTCCAGAGATGAGCGAGGATGCGTTTCGAGGAATGTGTTTGTTAAGTGCCAATAGAATCACTTCATTTGTTTATCCTTGCACAGGCTTATCGGAGCTCTAGGATTGGTTCTTAACAAACACATTCCTCGCAACACATCCTCGCACATCTCTGCTAGAAACGTAGCCTAAATAAGTAACTAGCGAAGAAAAGGTATTAATAGAGGAGCACAGTGTAAGCACTTTTTGAGGCTCCAAGTTTGATAGCTTTACTAGATGGCGCTGTACAGCCCCATATATTATGCTGCAACTCTGGTACAGACATGGCCAGATTAAGCACTTCGGCGCCCCTAGGCAATACAATTTTTGGGGCCCCTTTTTAGCAAAAGTTAAATAACAAAAAAATTGTGTCAATATTATAAGTCAGTCACTAAGGTATATTTCACTCTATGAAACATTTTCATTTTCCTCTGTGCACAGTGCACACGCGGGGCCCCTAGCCGATATATACAAATATTCCAATTTCATGTTTACTATGAAATTTTAATATTTTTGGTGCACCGTTGTGTCAAAGAGAACCGGAATAGCCGTTGCGGGGCCCCTAGGCAGTTGCCTACTCTGCCTAAAGGCTAATCCGGCTCTGGGTACAGATGGCGCTTCAGCGCTTCTTGCGCTGCATGGGGCCGTACAGCGTCTTGGAGTCTCTAAAATTTCTTAGACTGTGCTGCTCTATTAAAATATCCTCTTTGACGCTGTGGAACCAACCTGTGCAACCCGAACTGACCCACGTTGGACTTTGGTTTTCATTGGGGGGCCCCCTGAATTTCCAGTATCTGTATGTGATGAAGAACGAGCATGATTGCCATTCACACCGGCTGGTCGGTTAATGAGAGTTTGAAGCCGGAAAAAATAGGGGGGGGGGCATTATTTATTTATTGTATGGCTACATGTCACTGGATATAGATAGGCATTTCTTATCTGTGGTAGTAGTAGTGAGAAAGCAGATGATGAAGAAGATCCGGTGAGTGCTGCGAGGTCCAGATGGGACAGTGCAGCTCATAGTTTGTTACTCTTTTAGCACCACCCAGGGATCACGTGTAGGGTTGTCTTAAGGTGTTTCCTACGGACGCAGAGTAAAATTGATCCCCAATTGACGGGGGGGGTGAAAAACAAAGAACTTCGGGCTGCACAGGATGGTTCCACAACACGTAGGGAGCTTAAATACCGCGAGCCATCCGGTTGCCTCTCGGACTCTGTAACCACGCGCAATTGCTTTAATGTAAGAGCCTTGATGTTATTTGCCTGGCTATTATTGATTTACCTTGGAAACATGAAAGGTAGAATAAGCAAGTTTTTGGCAATATTGATTCTGAGAGTGAAGGCTATGTGGGAGGCATTGTGACAGGACAGGACCGTAGCCATTATTAACACCTTAGAGAATTCAACCCGGATGGAGTAGCCATGTCTGTCATTTTCTAAAAAAAGTCTGCCGATTTTTGCGAGGGAGGGAAACGTCAAATGTATGGCTATTCGTACGTAACGTACAAATAGCTACGTCAGATAAACGTCAGTCCATACATGTGTATGACCACTGGTCATATGTTTTCGGCAGAGGGGAACGCCTGTCAAAGGCGACTCCGGTTGGTTGAATTCTCTAAGATTAACACTTTCACGACCAGGAACCCGCTAAGCGGATCTCTGTTCGTAGGATTTAGGATAGGATGGGCTACGAGCGTAGCGCGTAGCGAAGTGTGGCACGAAAAGTGTTAAGGTAGGGCACCATAATGCCATTTCCTAGCTCCGACCCCGCATTGTAACAGTGGTATGTCACTCACTCCACTCAATCGGTTGAGAGCATGGTGTGTCACTCATTTTGTTGCACATAATCTGGGCACAGTTTTAGGTTATTGATATAAATTACTCCCTCAATTGACTAAATCATTTATTATAAACCATTTTGTTGGTGATTATGTTATCAGTAACATATTTGTTGGTCAATGTGATTGGATGGTATTATGACACAAATAATTAATTTCGAACCCTAAGCGAAGTGAGATACAGACAACTTCGGACACAACGGAACTGGCTACTGGCATTTTGATGGCTTTTTGATGTTGAATAGTTTTTCCGCAATACCTTTAGTAACGTTTTCTTATCTTTATGAAATTTGTTAGGGTTGTTGCAGAGCTAAATATAATTTGAGAGTTCGTATATGAGCAGGATCGTTAAAGGGGTTATGGAGCTAGAAGGCGCGAAACAATCTTCATAAGGGTCTTGTTATATTGGTCATTCGTTTGCAATGAAATGACATATGTCATAGTGCTTAATTAACATGACACTAAACACTGGTTAAGAGTAAGGGGTCATCCACAAATCAAACTTTTTGACCTCCTCCCTCCTTTTTCTGATACTTTTGTGATACCTGGTGATTTAAACGTAATCCCCTTCCCTTTCAGGATTCAATTTAGGTACGCCTTCTCCGTAAATAGGGTAGATCGAGGCGAATCGTATCGTATGGCAAAACGGTTCACAAAGCTTTTTGACAAATTATTAACATCGCGGGTAGCCACGGGTTTGACCTTTAAAGCTATTGCAATTTAGCGTCTCTCAAGATCACAGTTGAATTGCTAGCGATTGTCAGTTTAGCTATGTCGACTAGGGGTCCTTCCCGTACAGCGCGGTGAGGCTGACAACACCCGATGACCTTCGAATTGACTTTACTCAAACAGTTTTTTAGCTATAACTACTTGTTTTGGGGAAGTAAAAAAAAATATGTTAATATTCATTATATTTGGAAGAACTTTGTTAATTCCGATACACGATTGGACGAAATCGGCTCGATAGAAAATAATTCCAAAGTGACATCTTAAAATTTGCTTTAAACAGTTGTATATCTTTAGTTTCTTGACTTATACGTCTGTAATTAAGGACAAAATTCCACCACACGAATACCCAAAACTTCATTCATTTATATTGGTTAATAATGCGTAGTTTGTTTTTAAATTCATCATTTAGCAAAATTTGCGATAAGCTCCCATACTAATCGTAACTCAGTGTTTCTCTTTCACTCGCTCTGAAAAAGATAGGGATAAAATTTTGCTGTTGTCATCCCCAAGCCCGGCAATCCGATTCGCCTCGCCTTCACCTTAATAAATAAATAATAATAAAATAAAAAGCTTTATTTAAAAACTACACATTAAATAAAGAAAAGATTCAATAAAATTTATGTTTAAATAATTTAAAAAATTATTACTAATGTGCAGATCCCTGTTGGGTAAAAGCCTCCTCCAAAGAGTTCCACTCCTGTCTGTCTAAGGCTCTCTTAAGCCAATTTGGGCCCGCTGTGGCAATTATGTCGTCCGACCATCTGCCACGCGGTCGGCCCTTGCCTCTTTTGCCTAGTGGGCCAGCCCATTTTACTGACCTTAAGGTCCATCTGTCGTCGTTGTATCTTGCCACGTGCCCTGCCCACTTCCATTTTCTTTTAAGGGAGAAGGTCAGCGCGTCAGTGACCTTGGTTTTTCTGCGAATTTCAGTATTTCTCACTCTGTCTTTTAATTTTATGCCTAGTAAACTTCTTTCCATTCGTCTCTGAGTAGTTTGTAATTTATTTTTGGTTGTGAGATCGAACGTCCAAGTCTGGCAGCCGTAGGTAAGGCATGGTAAAATTTCAGAATCCATAACAATTTTTTTGGATGGTAAAGGAAGCGAAGATTTAAAGATTTCTTTGTTAGCCCAGTACTTTTTCCAGCTAATCGCTATTCTTCGATCGACTTCCTCGTGATTCCTTGTATTATTAAACGAAATTTGCTTACCCAGGTACACGTAGCTGTTGACGAACTCGAGAGGTATATTATTTACTAGGATCGGTATAGACTGATTGTTCGTCATGACTTGTTTTGTCGAGGTTCATTTCAAGCCCGACTTTCAAACTAGCCTCATTTAAGTCGTTTATCATGGTACTAAGTTGTAGCGGGCTTTCGGAAAACAGTATAATGTCATCAGCGAACCTTAGGTGGCTTAACAGTTTCCCATTTATACTGATGCCTTGTTTAGACCATGGTAAGTTCGCCATTATCTGCTGAAGGACGGCTATAAAAAGCTTAGGCGAGATGGGGTCCCCCTGCCTGGCACCTCTCATGATCTTGAATTGGTTTCCTAATCGCTCTAGTCGCACTCTGCTGGAACTGTTGCTATATATGTTTTTTAATATATTTATATATTTTTCATTAATTTGTTGTGTATGCAATGCCGTCCAAATACTGTTATGGGATATAGAGTCGAAAGCCTTTTTGTAGTCGATGAAAGCTACGTATAAGTATTTGCGAAATTCTAAATATTTTTCAATTACTTGATCGACTACTTGTATATGATCAACTGTGCTGAATCCGGACCTAAAACCAGCTTGTTCGATCGGCTGGTGTGCGTCGATATGAGGTGATATTCTGTCTAGAAGGCTGGAGGCAAATAATTTGTAGAGACAGGACATGAGGCTTATTGGGCGATAATTAGCAATATCCTTTGGTTCACCTTTTTTTATACAGTAGTATAATTTCAGATTCCGTCCATGACTGCGGTACTATTTCGCCTTCACCTTATGTCATTCATTATGCTCGCTTGTGACACAATATACTATTATCTACACCAATATCATAAATCCTCTATTCCGCGTTCGGAAACCGCATGTAATTACCATCATTACTGCAACCGGTAACGTAATATCAGTGACAGTGTGGTTAGAATGAATGGAAATTCATTACCCACGGTAATATGCCATCCTCTCAGCCTACCGGCACGCGCCCGCGCGACCGCCGGCACAATCGAGTTGGTCATGGCAATGGTGGTCATTCTAATGGTTTCCGAACACTTCATTTAGAATTTATAATATGTGTGTAGATAAAGCAGTGTATGCAACTGTACGTAATTAGGCCTTATTACGTAACAGTTACATAAACTACTATTAATATACCTCCAATTTATTACAAATCGGCCCTAAAAAAATGGCCCCACAATAGTGCTGTAAGAACGACTCGTACAGCATTTTCTAGGTCAGTTTTATTAGACTTTCATCATCATCATAATTTTAAGAGCCTGGCTCTTGTCGGTAGAGTGGAGTAATCGCCATTCCGTTCTATTCTACGCTAATTCTTTTAGCTCTTGATACGTCAAGACGTTGGCTTTTTCTTTGACTTCAGTCATTGATTTATAAAAAAAGGGAGAGGGAGACCAGGCGCTCGATTGTGTGCCATGAAATATAGGTTCCGGCACCTATATTGAATTAGTCGTGTGGCAGAGTCTCTTAGTCACACTTTGTGCAATGCGCAAAATATGGAGGTCTCCCTTGCATGCTCGTGTTAACTATATAGGTTTATCTCTTTTGCCCAGGGTGCGCATACATAATAGCGGTATGTAGCATTTTACAAGTGTGTAGGTGCAGGACCACATTTCAGTTTTGTTTACTATGAACGTCACTCATCTTCCTTTTTGTTTATGTCTATGACTTTAGTCACCATATTTTCGGTAAATCTTGTGTGTGACTGTACTTCTAGTCTATAATATTCTGACTCAATGCAAATCGGTTTGTTTACCTAATTAAGAGTTGTTATTTTAATATTATTACCCCGTTTGTATTTAATATTAATGAGCCACGAATTGACGCATGTACGATAGCACTATAGCAGCGCTATAGGTATTCGTGTGATGTGGTATAATGCCCTAATATGGCCTTTCTGTGGCCAGTGCATGGTTAATTGAGGACGTCACGTACTTACTTGAGCCGTATACTATGATATATAATAATGACAAATGGGTTATGCACGCTCCAAAAGTGAAGCACCTAATATGAGTGAATTCAAACAATTGTCGCTAGTCGCGCACCCGCAAGCGAGAGGTGCGGATGTGCTAATGAGCTCCCGTCACCCGCGTGAGAAAGAGACAAACTGTAGTTTTCTAACGACGAGAGTGACAAAGATGTAATTATTGTCAAAACGGTTAAATATAACAGAATCATTGCTAGGTTATGAAATAACTGGAAGTATTTTTTCTGCTCATTTTGTTTGAGTATAACCCATCCATAGTAAATATCATTGTATAGGGATAGGGGGATAGGAGCGTTATAGCAGTGCTAAAGGTACCTATTCGTCAACTATTCGTGTAATGTTTAATTCCTTTATACGATCATTCACGTGGGTAGTGCAAGGAATGCAAGGTTAATTAATGTTGCCTACTGGCACATTCTGGCGGCATTTTTAGGGTTCCGTACCACAATAGACAAAAAAACCCTTATTAACATAATAAGATCGTTTTGAGTTGTTTTGAACATCTCGCCTGCTCCTTTTGCTTCCAACTATAATATAACTAGCGACCCGCCCCGGCTTCGCCCGGGATAAAAAGTGGTTATTGTGGGTTATCCCTAAGAAATAGACATATACCATCGCTTTTTTGTGGACCTTTTAAAGGTGTACAATACTGTAGTACATTATTTTGTATCTCGTAGGGTTCAGCCAGCATTTGCAATGTAAGCGCAAAAAATGGGTTTATTTACGATATCACATTAGAAACCTCTAAAATCACCAATGTTTCTCTACTATATTGTGCATGTATTATACATATAAACCTTCCTCTTGAATCACTCTATCTATTAAAAAAACCGCATTAAAATCCGTTGCATAGTTTTAAAAATCTAAGCATACATAGGGACAAACAGCGGAAAGCGACTTTGTTTTATACTATGTAGACTAGGTTACCCTCAACTGCTACAACATTGCCTACGAAGGTCAACTTTGCCTGGCTTGAAAAACAGCGATTATCTATCCCTACTGTAATAAGCATCACTAATGTGGCCTTATATGGATAGTTACCTACTTGTAGTATGTACCAGGTTTTTATACTCGTTGGTTGTTGTTTATGGTAATTGTTTAGTTTTTTTAGAGATATGTCAGATATGACTTGGAGGGAGACACTGATTGGTCAATTGTAAACCGAATACAAAATAACTAGTTGTTGAACTCAGCTCCGTCGTTTGATTCTGTACTACCGAATATTTAATTCCTCATAATAGCCGCTTTTCTCCCGTCTCAGGAATAAGATATAAATAGCTGTTTGGTTAAGAACACCACGTTTTTCAAGGTAGGCAATGTTGAGCATCGTAGGCAATGTTGTAGCAGTTGACGGTACTACATTGTATGTATGTAAAAACGCAGCCAGCATAATGGGGTCTATGCTGCAGACTGACCTGTTGGACGGGGTTTTCCTTTCATAGCTGGGGGTTTTTTTATAGGAAAATTTAGATTTATATTTATTTTTAGTAGTTTTAATTTTTTTTTTACTTTTATAATTAAGTAGTTTAAGTTTTTAGTGTTAATTGAAAAATAAACTCCATAGCAGTATTTATATGCAATAGTTATTATGCCAGTCTTCCTATTGGCAACGAATATATTGTTGGAAGGAGATCCCAGGGAAACTTGCCAATTTGCAAACATAATAAATTAAACTGGTTTATTATAGCGCTGATCGCAAAAAAAGTTGAAATGATACGAAATACAGGTTGTTGTTTCAATATCTATTTGTACTAACGGGACTCAACCGCGTATATATACAACGTGTTACACCCCAGACTAAAAACCTGAAAAGTGTTTGTTCAGAATCGAGAGTGGAATCGATTGCAGTATATCTTAACATGGGTATACTTTTTCTATAATTAAAAAAAAAATTACGTGTCGAGTCTAAAAGTTTCGAATACTACAGTTTACCATTCTATCGAGAGGTTAGGAGTTAGAGGTTGAATGTTTAATAATGGCTGGCAGCTTTGACAAATTTGTTTTTCCACTGTAAATAGTGTCATGTCAGCGTAGGCTGTCATTGCAAAGTTTGTCATCTTATGTCATGCCATGTAGAAATGTGACAACAAGGAGTGTAGAGTTAACAATTGAATAGAATTGCAAGGAAAACTAAACATACGAATAACTTTCGAAATAATTAACTGATTGAAAAATAAATACTCTAGGTTAATAAGCAATAATAAAAATCGTTTGGGGTGTCTGAGTGGCTCAAGTAACACGGTGTATATATATTTTTTGTGTCTTTCTTCGGGATGTCGTCCTCGAAACGTCGAAGGTAATTTTAAAATTATGTATGCGGTTAAATCCAGTTAGTACACATATATATGGGTAAAAACCGTGAAAGTTTAAATCAGTGTTTTTTCAATACCTAGCCTTATTGTGAGAGGTGATACTGTGATACTAGACTAGCTAAGTCATACTGAACCACTTTTTCTATGGATCCAACGCCAAAATCCCAAATGTTTGCCTACTCATACAAAACGTCGACGTCTGATCGGTCGAAATGTATGAAACAGCCAAAATTTGTTTTTTGATTTAAGAGTTGGTCCCATTGTAAACGTTCTTTAATATGGCCTACCAAATCACCTCGCACAATATGGCTAGTTATTGATAAAAACATCCTGTATAATACCTACAGTAATTCCTCAAGGACTACCCAAGTAGCACACTTAGCTGTATAGCAGCTGAATAATAGAATACGATTACGCTTAAAACTGAATATAAAAGCTGCATAATAGATGTATACGAGCTTATTCAGCTTTTATACCTCTTAAGTGGGCACAAATTATGCAGCCTTAATTTCATATAGCTGCTTAAGAGCGTTGTAGCAGAAATTTAACAGAGTTATAAGGGGTAATAGGAGTTATAAGAGCGGAATACTGACTGTCTAAGAGACCTCTAATGACCCTTTATTCAGAAAATATATCTCAAATGTCTCCTAATACTGGGGGAGGCTGACATTGGTCTGAATAAAAGAATAATAAAACATAATTTTGTGTGCGATTTGGCACCGCCGGTAGTATTGCGATTGCGAAACATATATTACACGTAAATCGTACGCGCGCCGCCATATCACGCTGTATTAATTTATTCGGATCATTATGTTTTCTTATATGTATTAATCCGAGAAAGATGTATGGGAATGTAAGTTTACTGACATTATATATATATATTATCTAAGAAAATTTTAGTGCGCCACGAAAATACTCAGTTTATAATTAAAATATATGCTATAAATAAGATGTGGGAAAATTTTGACCAAACAATTTCAAGTAATTTTAAATAATTATTACATAAAAAGTTACTATTACGATATTAGGAAGTACAAATTAATGCATACGTTCATAATGTATGCACAAAGATTGTAGAATTTGGAAAGGTAAATCAAAATATTTATAGGTTATACACATAAAATGGTGGCTGATGTTAAACAGCGACGTTAACCGTTACATGTCTAATAAGCAGCATAAGGCTGTTTAATGATTATTCGTGTACTGTTAAGCAGCCTAAATCTGAATAGAATTCAACATATGAACCTGTATGTAGCTGTAAGCTGTTTACTTTATGTTTAATTCCTCGCACTCTCACCTTTAACTTAAGGTGACGGGTATCGCGGTTGACGACTGCATTTTGCGTTTTTATAATCGCAGCTTCCGCTTCTGCCATCTAGTATACTTGAGATGAACTATGACAATTCAATGTTGACATGTTTAAATAGTCAAGCAATCGCGGTCTTTTACAGTAAGATGGCGCTTTGATAATGATTCCATTTTATGTGTACTTACTTAATTAAAGTTACTATTGTATGTAGGTAATCAATGACGAAATAATTAAAGTTACCTATAATATAAAACTACTTGACCAACGCACGCCATTACCTACAGTATCATAATCGCACAATTATAATGTTTTATTCTAAATATCCAAAATAAGCATTCATCATGGCGGTTATATTTCTATGTGTCAAGTACGTGTCAAGTCTTTCAAAATAAAAGTTCAAATAAAATGTACTTAACTGAAGATAATATTATTTGTAACTAATTTGTTTTATGTCCTCTTCTGCTCTGAAAAATCCAGGTTTTTAGTATCTATAACGAAATTAGAGATGGTCAAAATCGCTTTCAATGAGGACGGTAAAGTGCGTTGGGATAAGACCGCATCGGGAGAACATCGGATAATTCAATTACCAATCTGGAAAATTATCCTTTAGTTGCAAATACAAACCACACATCCTCCAACACTATTGTGTACCTGTACCTAGTTGCATTTTGATATAATGGCGATGCCGCTTTTTTCAGGTACATTCACATTTTACTTAAATGTTTCTTCCGGTAGGTATGCTTAATAAAAACGACTGTTGGGTTTCACTTATGAAAAGTTTAAAAAACCGGCCAAGTGCGTGTCGGACCACGCATAGGAGGGTTCCGTACCTTCAATGTAATAAGAACCAAACTAATAGCAAAAGGTCGTATCTGATGCCTATGGAGGAAGTTTTTTGGAAATAACTCAAAAATGGCTAAACCGATACTGTTCAAAACAATTTTCGTAGCAAGTATATAATAAGGCGCATCTCCTCATATTTTTTGGACTTACGGTTCAAAAGTTACGGGGGGGGGGCTACAAATTTTTTCTGACTTTCGAAGCGATTATATCAAAAAATATTTACTTAATCACAAAATGATCAAAAAAACTTCAATATTATTTTTAAAGACCTATCGATTGATGTATCACATGTTGATTTTTGGTAAAAACAATTTTTTTGAAATTTAGATACATGTATGGAGCGCCCCCCCTTAAAATATTTTTTTTTTCAAATTTAAATACATAACTAAGTACTAACTAACTAAGCGGCATACAGAATACACCTTATGTGTAAATTTTATTCAGATACGTCGTATAGTTTCCGAGTAAAATGGCTGTGACATACGGACGGGCAGACATACAGACAGACGTGACGAATCCACATTTTTGCCATTTGGCTACGGAACCCTAAAAATCACTTATTCTTTATTTGACGATCTTCTAGCCCTGTCGGTAGTGACCCTGCCTACGAAGCAGGAGGTCCCGGGTTCGAATCCTGGTCAGGGCATTTATTTGTGTGTTTATCGCAGATATTTGTTCTTGAGCTATGGATGTTTTCTTTGTATTTAAGTATTTATCCATATTTATCTATTATATATATCGTCGTCTAGTACCCATAACACAAGCCTTATTGAGCTTACTGTGGGCCTAGGTCGATTTGTGTAAGATTGTCGTATAATATTTATTTATTATTTATAGTAAAATGTATGGAAAATATTTAATTTGTGGCTTTTTAGTACATTACCTAATAATAGGAAACTATTAGAAACGATAGGAATGGAATCGATTGGCATAAAAAAGCAGCATGTGAAAAATAAAAAAAACAATTTTCATAAAGTATGGGAAAAGTTTTTCTCAATTTGTGGCTTTACTAGCCGCAAATTATTTTTGATCCCATACAAGAATGGGATCGATTGGCATCAAAAAGAAGTTTACCAAATGTGACCTCATCTCGCATCCTGTATGTTTTTTTCCAAAATCCGTAGAAGACCTTCCCTCAATTTCAAATTAATGAAGATTGATTAATTTGAAATTGAGGGAAGGTCTTCTAAGACCATTTTCGCGTTGCAGCGAGGGATCTGGTAGCTGCCCCCACTGACCCAAAAAGAAATTTAACTTGTATATTATTTCAAATTATCGAAGTTACAAGTAAAAGTAGTTAAGATAAAAGTAATTGCAATTACAAATTATATGTAATCGGGAATACTACTGACATGTAATCTCAATTACAAGCAATTTCAATTACTTAATATAATTGATTTTCATGTAATTTAATTAGCAATTTAATTCATTACAAAAGTAGGTACCATCTAATAAATTACGCCCAACACTGAATAAACATCAGGTTCAAGAGGGTAGTATGGAGGATGTATGCTATCTGCTGCCGAAGTCGCGCGTACATGTGATCTTTATAGACAAAAAAGTTTCGTTCTATAAATTCAATTGTTTGTCACAAAAAATGGTTTGATTTGTTTTTGCGTGGCATTTAAGACTGGATCCAATTAATTGTTGCTGTGAACATTTTTTAAATTGGTACCTAGTTGGTTACTAGGAACAGGTTTAGACACGGGTATGTTATGTCCAAAAGGGAGGTATGGGCACTCCGAATGTTATCTCGCTAACTGTGGTAAGGCACAGTTCAGCGAATGTTATCACGCTCAAATCTGGACCTGGCTCAGAGCTCGACTGGGGAAGTACCTTACAGAAAACCATAGCTAAAAAGCAAATAACTTAATTCAACCTAAAGTTTAAGATTAATTTTTTAACATGTTTTAACCATTTTCATTTATATACCATAAGTGTTTTTTACTAAAAAAATTGACAAATATAAAAGCGTTTGACGTCTCACATAAGAATTATAAATTGAAATTACACAAAAGAATTAAAAACACGAAAAGTCAGCACGAGTAAGTTAATAACATATAATAGCTTTGCCCGCGGCTTCGCTCGCGTTAAATTCGGGGTAACAAACCATACAAACTTTCACCCCCCATTTTAGGGAAGTGGGGGTTTAGAAAGAGACAAAAAGTAGCGTATGTCACTCTCCATCCCTTCAACTATCTCCATTTAAAAAATCACTTCAATTCGTCGCCCCGTTTTCCCGTGAAAGACGGAGAAACATAGAAACAAACACACACATACACTTTCCCATTTATAATATTAGTATGGATTAGTTGTATCGTGATGTGTATAGGGTCGTCACGGTTTTTTGGGTACATTTTTGGGTTAGTTTTGGTTAATTGCCATCTATTTCAAAAGTTTTATCATATCAAAATCCATTACAATATTAAAATACTAGCTTTTACCCGCGACTTCGTCTGCGCGAAATTAACATGAGCCATATGGAATTACATAATAAAACGCAAAATAAAAGTTACTAGTTAGTAAAATCTAAGAGCAAATATAAAACTAGCACGTATGCTATTTCAAGTCAACAGGGAGCAACAATTCCGTATAAACTTCCATTCCGTTTTCATCCCCTTATACATACCAAATTTCATCTAAATCAGTTGAGCGGTTTAAGCGTGAAGAGTTAACAGACAGACACACTATAATATTAGTATGGATACGTATTATATCTCTTCAAGTAGGCTGAGGAAAAAAAAAGAATTATAGCCAAAAGCGTTTTTTAAAATTTTTAAATTTTGAAACATCTTGCTTCAAAGGTTTGAAACATCTTGTCTTTCCACTCTCAATATTTTTAACTCACTCGTTTTTGAAAAGTTTGAGAAAATGCTGAAAGGTTGACATTAACATAATAAAGGCGGTTTATAATTATATCTATTATTTGAAACCGTGCATAGGGTGGTTATGCTAGTTTCCCGTCCGGGTTGCCGTCCACCTGATTAAACTGCTACAAATTTATTGGACTAAGAGCTGGCCACGTCAGATATGACACAATAATGAGAGCAATGAAACCTGACTATTGTGTCATATCTGACGTGGCCAGCTCTCCGTCTACATGGAAAAAACGTTTTGAGGTCAAATTTGCCGTTGATAATAATTATTTATTCTTTAATTGATATTTTAATTATAAGCTTTTATTTCAAAAACTTGAATATCAATATATCAATAAGTATGGACGGAAAACTGACACATACTCCACTTTTACAAAAAATGTTTTATTATAAAAAAACCTTTCGAGTATGATTTATTCTCGTATAATATTAATCTAAACAAGACCATATAAGCTCTAGAACGATAAGTAAGGGCACTTCAAAATTTATTATTGCATTACAAAGCTGGCAAAATCGATAAGTGGAAGAAAACTAGCACCTAAAAACTTACTAAGAGTACATTTTATTCAATAGTCCAATCTTAAGTAGAAGGAGTAGATTTTGAAAATTTATACAGGAAAAACAGCTTAGGTACATACATACTGATTTGAAACAAGGATTAATATTTCGAGAAATTTTTACAAAGGTAAAGCATAAAAGTCAGCCCTGAAAGCTGACCAACTAGTTCAAAAATGGTCCGGTCTTACCCCATCGTACCTTACTTATTGTTTTTTTCATTTTAGGGATTGTGAGAAATTATATTGGTATATATACTTATACGATTAAATTAATTCCATATCTACTTACCTACCTAATAATAATATTAATAATTCACCATATCTTTTAAATCGTACGAAAACGAACATGCAATAAACCATATAAACCTAATGGCGCGACCAGACATCGTAGAGTGCCGGGACAGCCGAGCCGATTGTTTCTTTCTCATTCCATAGTAAAGAGAGAGATATACAACCTAACACGATGATGTGGACAAATCACTGACAAATGCACGAATGCGTTTCAACTTCAAGCGCATTTGATTGTATTCAATGTATCCGTCATTCATATCATAATATAGATCTAGCTTGCAACAGCGCAAAGCAAGAAGCGAAATGAGCAAATGAGAGTAAGCTGGCAACGTCGCCTCGGATGGAAACTGCTCGAACAAACGCACTCTTGTAATATAAATTATGGTAAAAACATGGACGAAGCCGTCTATGATAAAAAGTACCCATACCCACTGTAAAAATTGAATAATGAATTAGTCTCTTTAATAAGTTGGTAGTTTAAATATAATGGGTAAAAAAGTCAAAATAAAAAGATTAAACTAACTACTAACTTGACTATAGTATGATTTGACTTTTTTTTTGTCCAAAAATACCTATAAATCGCTTAGGATCAGGATTGAAAATATAAATGAGAAATGAGATAAAAAAATAAACAAAAAGTTAACATCAGCCTAGATTTGAACTCGGACATATCTACTTAGTAAGCAAGCGTACTATAACCTAAGCTATGTGGAACGAATTTCCGCACTCAAAATTACTAATCATATTACTCAAATTTGACACATGAAACATGTCTCTGGCTGCAATAGAATAAACGCCTATAAGTTTTATTGCAGCAATTGCATAGTTCTGATTATTACAGGCTCTAGAAGGTTTTGCGTCTAAAACCTTTATTAAGCGCTTAATACGACTATAGTTATCGGTAGATATGTTTAATTTCGCAACATAGAATTATTTCTGACCGAAATAAAACTTGCGACAAGTTTTCTCCAAAACAGTTTCATAACGATGATATATATCCTTATTATGTTATACAAGACCAAGCACGTATCGGTAGACCGAACCCAACTATATGCCCCTACAGAAAATGTAACATACATGCTCCAACGTGGTTTGTTTTCTTCAAAAACCTTGCACGAAAACACCTCGATTTGACGTGTTTGCATATATCGTCGCCTTAAATGTGACTATTAAACAGGCGTTATACAGACATTTTAGGGAGCCGCAATTTTGCAAGTAAAGCCATTGCATTGGCTATCTTATACTTCAGAATTGTCTAAGTTAAAGCAAAATATAAATACGCGCGTCAGTTTAGTATCCCCATGCAGCAAATGGTAGACTACGACTTATTACGGTACCACATATGCTATGTTACTAAGATAATACTGATTAAAGATACATAAATGAACCACTATGAAGTAAAAGACGTTAATTCGATACACTACTGAACCGCTAAACAGCTATGAGACATCTTCTGAACGTTTAAACTACCGCTATATGCGGACAGTATCAACGGCAGTATAAAGGCTGCTTAGCGGTAAACATGTTCAGCTTTAAGCTGTATTATGCGCCATATTATGTTCCATTATACGTCTATTGGCTGCATAGTAGTTCATTTGGCTCCCTTATTAAGTCAGCGTAATAGAAGTTCACAATTACCTTGTTAAACAGCACTTGGCATAATTTTACCCACTAAACAGACCTTATTACGGTTAAAGTATTTGAAAACGTTTAAAGCTGTATACAGTCGTAGCAAATTCACCTTTATAGCACCTTTTGCGTATTAATGTTAGTTTTCTCGACCGTAATGCAGCTCTTAATCAGCCCTAAGCTATTTAATTATCACTGACAGCTATTATGCAGCTTTAGGACTGCGAGTGTGTCCTTATAACTGTCTTAATACGCGCAGAGCTCTATATAAATCTATATGTGAGTAGTTATACAGCCATCTGTGCTACTTGGGTATGAAAATAAGCTAATTTCCATATAAGATGACCCGTTTTATTTTCCTTGAGCTTAGTACCTAATAAGTATTACAAAAGTTATTAATGACACAGGTTACGTACAGTCGCCATCAAATTATATCGGAGCGGCCAAGGTACTCAAAAATATCTGAACATGCACTTTATCGCCTTGACAATAGAGGCGTTGTTCAGATATTTGTGACCACCTTGGCCGTTCCGATATATCTGATGGCGACGTACTATGTATGTACAGTCGCCATCAAATATATCGAAGACTAATAATAATAAATAATAAAGAGAACCAAGGAGAGGTCGTATCTGCTGATGCCTATCGATGAAGTTTTTTGGAGATAACTCAAAAATGGCTGAACCAATAATGTTCGAAACAATTTTCGTAGAAAGTATGTAATAAGGCGCATCTTTTCAAATTTTGTCATATTTTTTGGACTTACGGTTCAAAAGTTACAGGGGGGACACACAATTTTACTGACCCTCGAAACACTTAATTTTGAAAATATTCACTTAAACCTCGATGTTATTTTTAAAGATCTATCGATTGATGTATATCTTGTTGATATTAGGTAAAAATATATATTTTTAATTTAGTTACATGTATGGAGCGCCCCTCCCCCCTAAAAATATATTTTCTGCAATTTAACTACATAACTAAATAGCGGCATGCAAAATACACCTAATGTCTAAATTTTATTGATACGTCTTATAGTTTCCGGGTAAAATGCCTGTGACATACGGACGGAATGACGGACGGACAGAGGGAGATGACGAAACTACAGGGGTTCCGTTTTTGCCATTTTGGCTACGGAACCCTAAAAATTTACTTTCTGAGAAACTGACGGTCCGATTTTTCCTGTAGGTATCTCAAAACTTAAACGGCCCAAAATTCCCGTTGTTATAAAATGTGTGAAAAGAAAGTTTATACAAACCATTAAAATACCTTTTTAACAGCCCTCCGTGACGAGCGACCTCGAATTCGTTATATATATAGCACAATATGTTTTGTAACCTGAATTCGTTTCGGATTTGTATGGCCTTGCTTCTTTACACATTCGCATTCTGGTTTAATAGCATGAGCAAATAAACAAGAGGACTGACAATATCAAAACACAAACATGGTTTGGATTCCGGTTTTTGCTAAACCTTGAAACAGGCCAGTATTTTGGATATTTTGTTGCTAAAGCATTTTTTCTCATTTATATTGCAACAGTTTAGTATAGTCGAAAAAGTATATTATTCTCTATGGTATACTTAATGTCATCTTGATTTGTTTACCTGTCAGCTCTGATGTTAAAGGCTCGGCCAAACTGCTAGCGTGGCGCCGCGCCGCGGTCGCGCGGTGCGTCTGCTGCACATGTTAACAGGTTAGCGACGTCAAACAGACTGCGTCCCGCCGGCGCCGCGCCCCGATTCTGTCAGGCCCCATCGCCGCGCGGCCCCTCGCGTCCACGCGGCGCGGGCGCAGCGCTGCGCGGCGGGACGCGGCGGCACGCTGCGCCGCGCTGGGTCACATCAGTCGGACGTTAGGCAGCGCGGTGCGTCGTGCGAGCGTAGCAATAGACTGTGATTGTGATTATGGATATAGAAAAATTAAATCTTGGCTTCGGAAGGAATGAGCGACCCTCCTTGCGCGCATGCTGTATCGGGCGCGAGTCACGCCCGCGTCGCGCGCGCCCGCGCCGCGTTCGCGCGCGCGATGAGGGCGTGTTGAGAGCGCGAGGCCGGCGCGATCCGCGCGCGCGCCCAGTTTGAACAGTCATCGCGTCGGCGTCACGCGGCGCGGACGCAGCGGTACGTCACGCTAGCAGTTTGGCCGAGCCTTAATGCGGAATGTTTCATGATCATAATAATAAAGCTTTATTCCCCGAACGTTTTATTTCCAGCAGTTTATTATATACATTATTTACAATGTTTCGCTCTAGACTATGAGTAGTTTGGGGCATTTTTGGTCATTTATTATTGAATATTCTACACTTTATTATTCAAGTAAACCGCCACACTGACACTGACAACAATGACAACCTATCAGTAAAATTAGTGCCTTATTGCCTGTGTAATTAATTAGTTTTTTTAAATACCACGACGGTGGCAAACAAGCATACGGCCCGTCTGATGGTAAGCAGCTACCGTAACCTATGGACGCCTGCAACTCCAAAGGAGTCACACGCGTGTTGCCGACCGTAGTACAGTAGTAAAAGTAGTAGTTTAGTTCCAATAAAATTCCGCAACATGGCGCATGATCATATAGGTCAGGCTTTAGGTATTTTTAGGGGATTCAATATTGAAATTACTTGATGACTACGCATTAGATTGTCCGATTAAAAATTAAACTAAATAAGTCAAAGAACAGAAAATAACGTGTATATACCGGTATTTTAGTATACAAAAATCCGCTGTATAAACCACAATAAGGCTAGCAAGGAAAACCCTCCTGTTAGTTTGATATACTATCCTTAGTTTCTTGATCCAGGCATCTGGCAGCTGTTCATCGGTGGAGGTCAGAGTGACAGGCCAGCAAAACTTTTCAGTTGAAAAAAATGGATACCAAAGTATAAAACTGCCGAAGTTGGCTCAATTATAGAAGGCAGCCTATTTATGTTGCTTTGCTAGTCCACGATCCCCCGAGCGTTCCCGGAATCCCCCGAAGCAGTCCGACAGGTTCGCATGATGTCATCAAGGTGAGGTCACGTGCCAGTCTGTGCAGTGGTACAGTCTAGTTGGGAGATGGCATTCACTGACGCGGGCGCAGGCGGTAACAAACTTTCTATTAATCTTATATTAGAACCCGGGTATGTCCTTAAACTACGTACGGACACGGGTATGTCCTAAAACTACGTCCAAAAGAGAGGTATGGGTACTGCGAATGTCATCTCGCTATGTGTGGCACAGAACACCGAATGTCATACAGAAAACCACAGCCAAATAGCACTAGACCCTACTCATAGTGTTGTGTTCCTGGTGAGTAAGGTTGCCAAAGAGCTTAATGAGGATCCAGTGTGTTGACGATGACGGATCCTCTTGTTCCTTTAGCCGCCAACACAGTGAATCCTCCCTGTAAAGGGTCGGCAACGCGCATGTGACACCTCTATAGCTACAAGCGTACATAGCCTACGGTAGCTTACCATATGCTGGGCCGTATGCTTGTTTGCCACCGTCGTGGTATGAATATAGTTTTAAACAAAAAAAATAAAACCGACTTCACTTAGCCTCCACCTTTCCAAAAGCAAATGCTCGAGCTACTGTAAAAATACTCAAACCACTATAGGTGTGCCTATAATAGTAGAAGAGTTCCCTCGATTTCTCCAGGATCCCATCATTAGATTCTGGCCAGGTTACAATGGGACCAACTGGGAAGTATACTCTTTCAAACAAAAAAGGAAGTTTCCATATTGGTCCAGCCGTTTCCAAATGATCGGTGAACATAGGTACATAAAAAAATACCAAAATCAAAAATTCCGAGTCCCGACCAATTGAGAACCTCCTCCTTCGAATCTTGAAGTCGGTTGAAAAGACAAAACCGTTATGAAACCCAAAGTGCGACGTAAATAACAAACAAAACATACATTGTTGTGATGACTGTCTGTCACATCCGGTGCTGATGCTAAATAACTACTTATTACCGATAAACTGATAGCAGTGATAACGCTCATGACTGGCTATGATAGTGATGTCATCTTGTCAGCCGATCGTTGATAATGTGCCTATCAATTAGGTATGTGTGAGATAGAAATACAAAATATGCTCCCAAAAACGGTGCTGATGTTCCCCTGTAACATCATAATTTCCACCCAGAACATTCGAACGAGCCGAGCGGAGCGTAAGCGAAGTTCTTACAGAAAACTTCTGACACAACGGAACTGCCAGCTGGGTACCTAGACGCCCGTGCATGTATGTGCATTTCGATGGCTTTTTGATTTTGAATAGTTGTTCCGCGATAACTTTAGTATTGTTTTTCTGATCTTTATGAAATTTGGCGAGGTTGTAGCAGAGATAAGTACAACTTGAGAGTCCATTTATGAGCAGGATCGATCAAGGGGTTATGGAGCTATACTCTATGTCTTTAGGTATTTAAATAAAAGTAAACAAACAATTTTCACATTTTCGGGTAGTTATAACTTTTATTGGTTAACCGATCAAATAAAAAACAGCCTGGATCTGTCACTTAACGACCTGGCTTTAACCAATATTATTTGATCGTGTAATGTTTTCATCTACCCTCAACTGGCTTAAGGAGCCATTTGAGGGTAGATCTTATTTACTTTTATTTAAATACCTAAAGATACAGAGTATAGAAGGAGCGAAACGATCTACATAAGGGTCTTGTTATATTGGTCATCTCGTTTGCAAGTAAAACGCGAGTTCTCAGTTCGAGGCGGTCTGCTAGTTTAGCTACATCTGAGAAATGAAAACAAACGTTTGCGCATCTCTATGAATCAAATTTGTTGCCTGAGACTTTGACATTGAATATATAACAGAGGCGTTCATTCGTTTAGAATTGCAAAAACGAGGCCTATTGGGAGATATCTAGATTGTGTCGTATTAGTAGGTGTTTTTATACGATAATAATTTTATACAAAAAACAGCCGCCTTCATATAGCTTCCACCTTTCCAAAAGCCAATACCTGAGCTACTGTTAAAAATACTCAAATTACTAAGGTGTGCCTATAATAGTTGAAGAGTTCCCTCGATTTCTCCAAGATCCCATAATCAGATCCTGACCTGGTTACAATGGTACCAACTGTGAAGTATACTATTTTAAACAAAAAAATAATTTTCCAAATCGGTCCAGCCGCCTACGAATAATCGGTGAACACAATATCAAAGCAAAAATAAAGATCCCGACATTCCCGACTAATTGAGAACCTCCTTCGCAATCTTGAAGTCGGTTGAAAATATACAACCATTAATAGAACGTACATACTCCTTGCCGATCGTGAACACTCGGATAAATGTTCGCATTCGCTACATATAAAGGGGCTGACAACAGCTAAATTCCCTCCCTATCTTTTTCAGCGCGAGTGAAAGAGAAACACTACGATTTGTATGGGAGCTCATTGCAAATTTTCAAAATTATGAATTTAAAAAAAACTACGCATTAATTGCGAAATATAAAACAACGAAGTTTTTAGTATTAGTGCGGTGGAATTTTGCTTTTATTTACAGACGTATAAGTCAAGAAACTAAAGAAATACGACTGTTTAAAGCAAATTTTAAGATGTAACTTTGGAATTATTTTCTATCGAGCCGATTTCGTCCAATCGTGTATCGGAATTAAGAGTCCGGTAAAGTCTTTTTACAATTTCGCTCAACTATTTGATATGATTTAGCCATTAAAGAGTACTAAATCAACAAATTTTTAAGCATAAATTGAAAGATCATTTCAACAGGGACTGTATAAATACAAAAAATTATCTACTTTATTATTGTATTTTGAATAATTGACCTATTCCCAACAAGTGTTTTACCAATTTTAGCTCGGGGAGGTTCGGACAGATATCAATTTGGGGATTTTATTGATGTCGTATTGCTACAGTTTTTTTTTGTAATATTGAGTTTATAGTCTTCTATGGAATAAATATAAAAAATTCTACCAATGTCATACAAAATTACTCAGAAAAAAAATATTTAAATCAGTCAACTTTCGGAAAAAATACACAAAGAATAACCGCGGTTTCTGACTACATACATGATTATTTATGAAAAAAATTAATACAAACATAAACTTCAGCTTATTATGAACCTAAATAATGTAAAATATATATACCACTTGATAGTAAATATTCGTAAATAGAGCACTTCAAATTAACTATAAACTTACAATTAATTATACGAAGCAAGGCCGGGCAATTTAGTCCGCTCGCTGAGCTCACGGAGGCAGGACGTGTGTCGCTCCCCGCTAGAACGCTAGCGTGAATTCGAAAAGTGCAAAGGCACCCGTAAAACCCGTAAAGTTATTTCGTAATTGTTATGAATATGAAATTATATCATTTACCTTATTCGCCTCGTAAATATAACGCGCTCCACTCCAAATAGTCTTGATCTTAGGTACGTTACGTACGTACGTTAATTTTTATTAAATATTTTGCGATTTTCATATAATTTTTGAGTTAGAACCTAACTTAGCCAAACAGAAACATACACAAACGGTGTAAGAATAGTTGAACGGTCCTGTATAGGAATACAGGGTGAATTTTCCAAATCGGCCAGAGAGGGCAGATACTAGATCTCACGAAGCTACATTTTAATTGGCGTAAGGGCGATCAACATACAAATTTATGAAAAATGTACGTGAGCGAGTAAATTGCATTATATTTTTTATGCCAATTGAACCCGTTTCGAACAGAAATCAATAAGAAGTAGATTGTGTAACAAGGGAGAAAATGAAATATTTACGGTGAGGGCGTATAGTAAAACCCAAAACATGCGACTGAGTCCATCATAGAATCCCGAGCGTAGCAAGGGATTCTAAAGCAGACTACTGAGTGTAGTGAGGGGTTCAAGTGTTAAAGCCCAAGGTGAAAATAGTTTTGCTTCTATGTGACACATACTGCTTTCAACACCACCTTAGAGGAAAATAAAAAATATTTTAGTAGAAACATATTTATTTTAACTTTATATGTCCTTAGTGTGCTTCCTGGTTGTAATTAATCGATTAATTTAATAAGATTTTTTTGTAATGACGGACTGGCTGAAAAAAAAAACTAATGTCCTATGACAGAAAAGCGCCACTTGGTTCCCTCCTAGCAGGGAAGAAAAAGCCGGTGTACGAATAGGTGATGTGAAAATAGTTATTTATTACACAAAGGAGCAAAGTTGTTGTTTAACCTCGCGTGCTTATATTGAGATCCGAGTCAGCAAAAGATACCAAAATTTAGCCACGAGCGAACTTTGCTGCCGAGCATAATTCAACATTTTTCACTACAACACCGCGAGGAAAAATACCAGTTATAAAATATTAAAAATTAATGCTTTCAAAAGTCTTTTACTTGCCAACGCAGTTGGGATTGCCCTTTTAGGGATTTCTATTGAGAAAAGCCACAAATAAAAAAATGCGTTCTTCAAACATTTACTATGCGAAACTGTATGGAAATCGTAATTATTCATTTGTGACTTTTCAAGTGTCTTAAACTGGACTATTGTGTTTGATAACTGGTAGAAAACTGATTGATTGACATCAAAATAAACATTGAATTTACTTTAATCTGTAAATGTCAATCGGCGTTAGTCAAAAAGTTACGAAAGGTCCTAAGCCCATTGGAATGTCTAGTCTGTATTAATATTATAAAGCCCTATAAAATGCCCCACAGCTTGGTCTAACACACAACATATCCTCATGTTTCATTTGGATGTTTCACTAGGTAATTTTTAATTAGTTTAATTGTATACGAGTGTTTTAATGTTGTTCTTAAGCCAGATTTAAACTTCTAAGTTTTGTTTACCTACGAAGGGACGCTGTTGTAGGTCAGAATGAGAGACAGATATTGTTTTCTCATTGTAGAAAATAGCTTCGTCCCTTACAAAAGCGAAACTTACAAGTTTAGTGTCAATCCAGCCTTACAATATTAAAACATACATATGACCCTACACGACCTTATTGCCATGATATTTTTGTCACAGGTGGTTTTTAGCTGGAAGCCTTTAGAATGCAGATATCATCGAAGACTTTGCTTGATATGCAAGTACACAGCCGTGCAATACAACGCATATATAACACTAATATTTCAAGGCATAGTCCATGAACTTGCCTTTAAAATAATCTACAACTATAGTATTGAGCTACTCGAATCCTTGTTTGTGTGTTTACGCAAAACTACAACAGGACCATACTTATTTCCATTTCTTTGTCCGTTGCAGCATTGTTTCTGCAGAATCCTACTAACAGCACTCAAATCACGCTGCATACAAAATATGTTTAAAACTTAAACTAATCTTTGTGGCTTTTTATTGATAAGACGCTTCATATTTTTTACTAAATAATAGTGTTACTATTCTAGGTTTCATTATGGTTGGTTACAACAAAAAGCGTGCGTTGGGCGCAGTAAAAAGAAAAAAAAATCCATAGCGTAAGAAAACCAAATAAAAACAGCAACGTATGTATAGATATAGCTTTAGTGCATAATACGTTATAATAAATAACATGGTGTGTTAAATGGTTACTAGATTTACCTTTAGTTTTATTTTACCTAACAAAATTTCTGATATTACGCAAGAGCGCCTAAAGTATACTCTGAACAATTTGAACTGAACTCATCCACTTAGTGTCTTATCTTTTGTGTGTAAACCGCAGGGGCGCGTGCCACTATGAAAAAAATGGTTTGGCCACATGTTAGCGTTTATTGAATTTCTACTATATGGACCACGCAATAAGATTCAATATGAACTAATACGAAAAAGCTCTAAGTTCTATACGGTTGCACCCAATACAAGCGATTCAAATGCTCTAGCACCAGCGTAACCCAACACCGAGATCCGAAACAAACGTGCGTAATTGGAGATCGCGCTTGCACTGGTATTCCGAGCGCACGGCTAGTTAGCGATAAGGAGGCAATTGTAATTTTCCCGAACGGGCAGGTAAAACAGGGTTGCATTCTGATTAAAATATTTAATATATGAAATATATACCTATACATATATAATAGATTTTAATAAATATTGGGTATGTTAAAATTATAATCAGACATATTAATAATCAATTATTTTAAAATTGCTTTCTTAATTTTACAGCTTAGACTTACTTTTACCTATAGCAAATTATGTACTGAGAATAACTCAATTCAAATATAAATAATATGAATCTACATTATTGTTGTGCTTGTTATCATAATTCGAATGTGTTGTAGAAGAATATAAAAAATATATATTTATAGTACCTACATATTAGTCAAAACAAATAATCATATTAATCTTTTCATCATATTAATTTAATTTTTTTTTCTAAATTAATTACGTGCCTACAACTATTTCTCGAATGAGGGTTTGTCATGTTTATTACATTTCTTATCAGATTTACAAACGTTTAAAAAGAAAATAAATAAATAACAGATTTTAATAAATATAGGCTAAGTATGTTACAATTATAATCAGTCCTTTAAATACTCAAAGTCAAAGTCAAAAATGTATTTATTCAAGTAGGCATAGCAACAAGCACTTTCGAATCGTCAGTAATGATTATTATCTTAAGCTATTATATAATTAATAGAAATATATTGATGCAATTATACAAAAAAAAAATACGGGTCTAAATGTATCATCATCATTTCACAATAAGATCGACAAAACTTAAAAGATGAAAAGATGTATAATAAAATACTAGTTTAGAATGTTTCTAGAATAAAATGCAAATGTCAGAAGGAAAATTCAAAATCATTTATTTTTTAATAAATCCTCTATACTATACTATAATAAAATAATCGTCTTCTATACTATAATAGGCTTTAGAAATAAGTTTACGTTTTACATAATTCTTGAATTTATTGAATGATAATTTGGTAATTTCTGTTGGAAGCTTTTATTATAAAACCTTAGAGTGGTGGGCACTGCCAGTTTATACTTATTTCTAGCATTAAAATTATGTATATCACAGTTCTTTCTAAAATTAACAATGTTTCTATGTACATACACAATATTTTCATTGATATATTGACTATGCACTGTCATTATATTAATGTCCTTAAACATATCTCTAACTGAGGCTCTATATTCTCTTAATAATAAATTATTTAAACATTGCTTTCTTAATTTTATACAATATGATAGTAATAAAAATACTTTAAAGGAAAAAATAACACTTCACACGTCTTTGTTGTAATTGATAAATACATGGTATAAGTACCTGTTTATTTCTGAATGTTATCTACCGTAATTTTCCCTTATATACCTAACCTCAATCATGAAAGAGGGAGCGAGATACCAATAAAAAAAATCTACCTGGTCTGTTATCAATTTCTGAGACACATTTGGTTATGACAGTTTTGAGTCTAGTGTTTGACTGGCTTTCGCTTGCTCAATACATGTTTTATTTCCCGATTCATGGTGCTCTTTTACGCAACTTGGCTACGTTTTACCGGATATTCCCTGCTTTCGATTGGATTTAGTACCTTGCGATTTAACGACCCCAGGCTGTGTCTATTGAATTATGATAACAAGCACAATTATAATGTAGATTCATATTATTTATATTTGAATTGAGTTATTCTCAGTACATAATTTGGTATAGGTAAAAGTAAGTCTAAGCTGTAAAGTTAAGAAAGCAATTTTAAATTATTTATATGTCTGATTATAATTTTAACATACCCAATATTTATTAAAATCTATTATATATGTATATATTTCATATATTAAATATTTGTAAATCGTACATCCACCCAAATGTTTTAATCAGAATCCAACCCTGTTTTACTTGCCCGTTCGGGAAAATTACAATTGCCTCCTAATCGCTAACTAGCCGTGCGCTCGGAATACCAGTGCAAGCGCAATCTCCAATTACGCAGATTAGTTTCGGATCTCGGTGTCGAGTTACGCTGGTTCTAGAGCATTTGAATCGCTTGTACTGGGTGCAACCGTATAGAACTTAGAACTTTTTTCGTATTAGTTCATATTGAATCTTATTGCGTGGTCCATATAGTAGAAATTCAATAAACGCTAACATGTGGCCAAACCATTTTTTTCATAGTGGCACGCGCGCCTGCGGTTTACACACAAAAGATAAGACACTAAGTGGATGAGTTCAGTTCATATTGTTTAGAGTATATCAATATTGTTCATTGCGGCCGCGCACGTGAACGCGCCGGTGGTACCTAGAAGCGTTCGGTTACTGTGTAAAACTCGTATCTTCGCTCGATTTCAAAGCATTGCCGGACTCTTAACGAAGTTCTTCCAAATATAACGAATAATAATATTTATTTTTGTCGTTTCTCACAACAAGTAGTTATAGCTAAAAAACTGTTTGAGTAAAGTCAATTTGAAAGTCATCGGGTGTTGTCAGCCTCTTAATCAGTATAGAAATGTTAACAATTAATACGATAATTTATGGACCCGTCAACGGAATTCGGAAGCTCAGTAAAATGATGATAAGAACGGCTTAGATCGTGGGCATTTGTGGCTCGAACCGAGAAGAGTAACACATAATAATTTAAAACAAAAATAACTGACTTCACTTAACCTCCACCTTTCCATAATCAAATGTCCGAGCTACTGTAAACAATATTAAAATCACTATTGGTGTGACAATAAAATTTGAACAGCTCTCTCGATTTCTCCAGGATCCCATCATCAGATCCTGACCTGATGAGGATGACAATGAGGCCAACTGTCAAGTATACTCATTCAAACAGAAAATAATTTTTCAAATCGGCCCAACCGTTTTCGCATAGTTAGTGAATAAAAAAAATCAAAAACAAAGATACCGACGAATGGAGAAGTCAGTTGAAAAGAAAAAGGGATAAACCTAAGCGGTAGTTAAGTGATGTCTGTCATTCTCTATATATTATAATATTTTATTTAGATTGTTATTTTGACTTGCCATGAATATGTATCATCCCGCCACAATTATCTCTGTTTACAGTGTCTGGGGTATAGTTCAGCTAGATAACGACCACAGTCATTATCGGTAGGGGTTTTCCGAGTATAACACTTACGAGTTACGTAAACGCTCAACCTCACTTCGCAATGTCTGATGTATACACATTCTGTAATTGGCAACACGGTTGCGTTTCTTTCTCGAGTTAACCACTCGATTAAATACCTATTAGCTATTGAAGGCTATTTAACAATTAAATTTTTTAAGCCTTACGTACAAGCAATAATTACCTGTACGAGTAATAACAATACATTACAAATACTCTTTATTGCACACCTCAATAAAATAGAACAGTACAGTGCTCAGATTAAAAGTAGAGGCAGTCAACAGGCGGCCTTAGAGAGCGATCTCTTCCAGACAACCTTGGGGTAGCGGAAATCTAGTCGAAAATAATCGTATGAGTAGGTGCAAGGCAAAAGAAACTGAAAATCCAGTAAACAATAACAAATAAGATAAATAACAATAGCTTAATTATACATATACATACACAAATAAAATAATCAATAAACATACATATACTACATACACAGAGTAAATAAAAAAAAAAAAAAAAAAAAAAAAAACAGTCAGCAAACATTTGTGTTAAGGGAGAGATAGGTAATACTCCTTAAGGTGTTTCTTGAAAACAGTTAGGGATTTTACACGCCTTATTTCTAGAGTTCCACAGGCGTATAGCCTGGAAGGTAAAGGAACTATTATAGACTTTTGACGAAGAGGATGGGACATTTAGAAGCAAGTTTTGGGCGGATCTAGCCGAACGAAGGTAACTGAAACGCTCTTTGAGGTAATGGGGAGTTGCGGGGTTGAATAGAGTACTGGGCCTTATTCGACATGGCTTAACTGACAGTCGCTTGCAAGACAACTATGTTATCACACTTTTGTGACAGTTGAAATTTGGGGTGGAATCACTCAAGAGTGATATCTAAAATGGTGGCCATAGCCATAGACAAAACGCCCTAGCGAGACCTACTGACAGCTTGATAGTTAGGTGTGGACACGTGTGGACAGATGGATATATCACTCTATCCACTAGCGATACAAGTTTGACATCCACGTCTCACAGTTCGAGTCGAGGCCCTGTACAGAAGGGACAGAACATGGGAGTTACGACGAAGGCGAACCTACCTAGAATAATAACCTGTAACTCAAATGATGTCACGTGCCGGTTCCCACCCTTTAAAAAGAGCAATATCGTGAATTATAAAGGAATGCGATCATGTATACACAGTGCTAGTATTTACCTACCTATAAATATTGTATTTCTCATTCATGCTTATATAACAGTTATAATCTAGACTAGATAGATCATTCAGGCGAGAAACTGCTTTATGATAAAAATAAATAGTGTTGGATCATCTGGAGTCATTGACTCCAAATAGGTAAGAATTACTTAACAGTCAATCAATGCTATCAATGAAGCATATATAATTGACATTCCATTCGAAATGATTACATGTCGTCATATAAATAATAGTAATTGGGATGCGGTGAATTGTGTGCAGTGGGAGCGAGACAGCTGGACTAAGCCACCCTAGCCACGTCAGATATGACACAATAATGAGAGTAACAAAACCCGTCTGGTTAGATTGCTAAACTATCCTTATTTCTAAATCCGGGCATCTGGCAGTTTTTCATGGGTGGGTCAGAGTGAAAGACTAGCAAAATTTTTGAATTGGAAAATAGTAATACAAAAATAGATAAAAACTGCCGAAGTTGTCTCGGTTATAAAGAACAGGGCTTATATTTTACAATAGAACAAATACATTGCGTTATTACGGAAACAAAAACAGTAGGTGACACACTATGAATTATGCGTTGCCGACCCTTTACAAAAAGGAGGATTCACTGTGTTGACGGCTAAAGGAACAAGAGGGTCCCTCGTCAACACACTGGGTCCTCTTTGAGCTCTTTGGCAACCTTACTTACCAGCAGGAATACAACACCATGAGTAGGGTCTAGTGCTATTTATTAAATTTAAACTTTCGTGAGACATACTATCACTATAATATAGTGCTATTTGGCTGTGGTTTTCTGTAAAGTGGAGGTACTTCCCCAGTCGGGCATATATTTAAGTATTAATATATATTATCTCGCCTATAAGGCCTTATTGAGCTTACTGTGGGACTAGGTCGATTTGTGTAAGATTGCCCCATGATATTTATTTATCTGCAATATCTGCAACTTCAAATGAATTGACGTTAATTCAAGATAAAAAATGTTTATTGCCACGACCTTATTGACTTGTACATTAAACAATGGGTAATAAAAAGAAAATACAAAAAACAAAACAAAACTGATAATCATAATTCACATTTGTAGTCTAGGCAATGCTTTGATAATTAAAGGCAATGGGTACCAGTACCAGTCTCAGACTATGCTGGATTGGTGGAATGCTACCAATAATCCAGCGCTGAATTACATTTTCATTTTTTGATCCCGTCATAGACTAATTAACCCAAAACCCCGCATAGCCGGGCGAATTTCACTATAGGTATAGTAAGACACTAATTATTGGAAGTGACAGTAAACTTCGTACGTCTCCATGGTAACCATTCATGTCTGACTCTCTCTTACGCGCCACGGGACAATCGCGCGTTCCCTGTCTAGCATTGCGTGTTCCCCTTCTTTTTGGCAGCTTAGGTTTCAAAGAAATAACGCGCTAAGCGGAGTATAGAGATATCTTTTATATGAGTCCCGTTCTAACTATAACTTAGAAAACAGATGGTTGTGTTTAGTAACAAAATTATCGATGCACACGAGGGTCGCCCTTGACAGCGGTCGTCGCACGGCTGTTTATATCAAGTCGATATGTTTACGACCTTCAATTAAGTTCCATTTGTCATTTGTCGCTCTCATAATTTATCGCGGTCTGCGTCGACTTAGGGTGAAACCAGACGAGCGTAATTTTTGACTTTTGAGCAAGGATGATTAAGACATGGATTGACAATGTCTATAGAAAATCGCGTTCCCTTATTTCAGGCTAAAGCACTAGCGTCATCTATCGGTCACCACAAACACTAAATTCCTACTTAACCTTTCTGTTAAGCCCATTGGTTGACTGGTAGAGAATGCCTTATGGCATTAAGTCCGCCATTAGTAACATCTTATTTTGTGCAATTAAGATTAAATAAATAAATTCTAGTTTCTAATATTTTGTTCGGCGATTAACGCTGACAGAATAACTCTACTCCAGACTCAACAGATGGCGTTGTGGCACATTGTACCGAAAACAGACGTTAGCCTGAAGCGATTTTGTATAGGCATTGTCCATCCATGTCTTAATCATCCTTGCTTTTGAGCCACGTAATTTCGGATGCGTAATTTCTGCTACATACAAATGAAACAAACTTATTTTGCTTCACCGGGAAAAATAGGGCTTTTTAATGAAACCGAATGTAGCAGAAATTACGCGACCGAAATTACGCGGATCACAATTCAAAAAATTACGCTCGTCTGGCCTCACCCAGGGTGCCTTTCCACCAGAGCTATGCTATGCAGCTATGCTGCAAGAATGTGTAAGCTACGCGTTTTGTTGATTGGTAGATTCAAACGCATCCATAGCATAGCTACATAGCTTACCTCAGATGGAAAGGCACCCGTAAGCTTATTTTCGCAACAAGGGCAATCTGGACTGACAATTTCTATTCGCTGTGTGCATGATTGTGGCGCCATCTCTTGGGCAGGGATACAATCTTTCTCTTTCTTTTTTATGAATGGCTTAATTATACTCCTTGCTTATTGAACGAGCGAAATGAGTTCTTTCAAACAACTTCGGCTACTGGGACGTCTCGGCATTTCGATGGCTTTTTGATTTTTAGAGTTTGTTCCGCGATAACTTTAGTAATGTTTTTCTGATCTTCATGAAATTTGTTAGGGTTGTAGCAGAAATACATATAATTTGAGAGTTCGTATAAGAGCAGGATCGACCAAGGGGTCATGGAGCTAGAAGGCGCGAAATAATCATCATAAGGGTCTTGTTATATTGGTCATGTCGCTTGCAAGGAAATCGCGAGTTCTGAGTTCGAGGCGGACTACTAGTATTAAATGGTTCTGGCTGATTCACTATTTTGACAGTTGACCGAGTTGAGGTGACATAGGTGATGTCTAATATTTTGAAATTTGATAGTGACAAGAGCCCTTTGCAGTTTAATTTCTTGACACATTGTGCACTGCGATCGTTCACGTTACCCCCACCATGCACTTCGCACATAGCTAATACAACATCATGCTTATACCTATGACTGTTGGTTCATTCCTAATACCTTTCCGAAGTAGTAAACCGTTGAGTTGAGCCCATGGATATGGATGAATGTATCGCTATTTTAAGCTATCTCTTCGATAAGACAAGCTATGTATCATTTGAAATCCGAATCGTGCGAAATTATTATATCAGTAAAACAGCAAATGAAACTATAAAATTGATAAATTTACCTTGGCTAATAGGCTAATTATATATATTGCCAAATTAGCTGCTGGTGACGGGTAAGGGGTCTCTTTTCATTGTAAATTTTAACACTTTTTGAAATTAATTTGTGATAATTACGTACCTACACTATTATGTATTATGTCACATTTCAAATACCTAATGAACATACGTCGTTATCGCGGGAGCAAGAACGATTTGACAGTACTCAAAGATTATGACAAATGACAAATAACAGATGTGACAGAAGTAGCAAGACATTTGTACCTACGAGCTCAAAATTTATCGATGTTTTTTCTAATATCTAACCTTCGTTCTCGACTTGATACATATAGAAATACTTAAAAAGATTAGCCTTGCAGTCCTAACGACAACCTCTTCAGTCATCTGTTATTCAAAACATTTTCATTTGTGATCGAATTGTGTGAACTTGTAAATAAAGGACTATTTTAAACACACGAATAGTCTTGATTTCAAAAATTAACGTTACTTGTTATTTTCATTAAAAAAAACCTGCTGTGAAACGAAATTTCAACTCAAAAATACGCACTTTAACGAACGTAGAAAAGGAGCAAGATAATTTGGATTGATTATTTCTAGCAAAAAAAATGTGCTAGATATGAAGAACTTCTTAGAGGTTAAGACGTGTAGGCATAATATTCTGTTTATGTTAAACGGACATTCTGTTATATATATTCTTCAACACATTTGTTTTTGCTCCCGCGATAACGATGTATGCTAATGAATATCGATAAATATATGATATTTTGCAGCGCTGAAGTCATTTTAATATGTGGCACTTACGTCATTTTTACTAGGCGTTTTAGAGTTGTAAGTTATATTATACCTCAACTCAAATGAATTTTTCCAACGTTTTTGGAACTATGGTTCAAAAGTTATATAAGGGGGGCGGGGGGGAGGGGGGGGGACGCCCTGTTTTGAACTTTCAGAGTTATTATTTACGGAACTATTAGATTTATACAAACATTGTTTTATTTTGCCACTTTCTCGGCTCTTTGCCACACTCGTACAAAATTTCAGTTCTCTAGTACTAACGGTTACGGAGATAGACCGCGGACAGACGGACGGACATGGCTATAAGGGTTCCTATAGTTGTGACTACGGAACCCTAAAAACTAGCACCGGTTCTAAGCCTATGCACCACTGACCCGAGAAGTACCCTATATTATATTATGCATTATAGTTAAGGGGATGACAACAGCTAAATTCCCTCTCTATCTTTTTCAGTGCGAGTGAAAGAGAAAGACTGTGTCACGATTAGTATTGGAGCTCATTGCAAATTTAGCAAAATGATTAATTAAAAATAAACTACGCATTAATTGGTGTACGGGCATGTTATGCGGAGGGATGAAAGTCATGTTACGAGAAAGGTATTAAGAATGAATGTGGAAGGATGTAGGAGAAGAGGCAAACCTAGGAAAAGGTGGATGGACTGTGTGAGAGATGATATGAAAAGAAAGGATGTGAGTGATGAGATGACGGGTGATAGAGAGGTGTGGAAGAAAAAGACACGCTGCGCCGACCCCAAGTAAATGGGATAAGGGCAAGAGGATGATGATGATAATTGAGAAATATAAAACAACGAAGTTTTTAGTATTAGTGCGGTGGAATTTTATCCTTAGTCACAGACGTATAAGTCAAGAAACTAAAGACATACGACTGTTTAAAGCACATTTTAAGATATAATTTTGGAATTATTTTCTATCGAGCCGATTTCGTCCAATCGTGTATCGGAATCAACGAAGTTCTTCCAAATATAACGAATAATAACATATATTTTTTTTAGTATCTCAAAACAAGTAGTTATAGCTAAAAAACTTTTTGAGTAAAGTTAATTTGAAGGTCATCGGGTGTTGTCAGCCTCTTAAGAGTACTATTAGTACTTATAGGTACTATTATCGTTAGGGGCTCTAATTTTCTATTGTTTATTTTCCCATTACAAAATCCCGATAAGAGATTGCAGTTATCGGGCAAATATAACAATCGTATCAGCTGGATTATGGTTGGAGAAGTTTATGAGGAAATGATAAGTTTTCATACTTAAGAGAGGACTTGTTCTAAGAATTAAACAATAAAGAATCGACTTTTCCTCCACCTTTCCAAAAGCAAATGCCGGAGCTGTAGTATGGGCCCCTTTTACAGAAAATGTTAGAATCCTCCTTTAGTCTTGTCCCCTCCGGCCGGGGGCCCCCTTAGGCCAAGGGCCCGTGGCATTTTGCCAGCTCTGCCACCCTATAGTTACGCCACTGTCTGGAGTTGCAGTCATCCATAGGCTACGGTAGCTGCTAGTGCTTACCATCAGGCGGGCCGTGCTTATTTGCCACTGACGTGGTATAAAAAAAGAGATAAATACCTAGACTGTTAGTTATATACACGGTGCCCGTGAGCATTGCGAGAGACTTTAACAGTGTATTCATGATCATATTTAGAGAACAAAATGTCCTTTAAACTTTTCCGAAATTCGCCATAGTTTCAGAGTAAATACTACTTACAAAAAATTGCATTTTGAATTGTTTCTCAGTGTAAAATGATTTTTTGATGGCGATCTCACCGGTATGGGGCATAGTCTAGACATCTCTTATTGACTGATATCAAAGACCTAAGAAACACTTTTCATGGACTAGTTTTTACGAGAAAAAATGTAGCAATTTACTTTTTCCATTACTTTTTTCTAATGACATTTACTTTTTATGTAGAACAGCATTCCAAAAAACTGAAAAAAAAAATAAAAAAAAAATTTTTTTTTGGCGTTTTACAACAAAAGTCATATAATGTTTTTTCATTCTTTTGACCTCAGAAATGCGTGGTTAAAATCTCTCGCAATGCTCACGGGCACCGTGTATACATGTAGTAGATAACTAGTTACACACACATAAACACCTGGCAATTTGCAATAAACATGCCATCGCCCGACGTTGGCAGCGTGCCGGTTGCTTGTTTACTAACAACGGCCGCTACTTACACCGAACACTGGTTTTAAATTATTTTTTCTCAAACATGCAATGGGCTGCCTTGTCGCCTAATAACGTTTCCCAAACTGTTTCATTTGCCAACTGTGTCATTTGGCATACTGCATTTTTTTCCGAGACTAACGGCCATATTCATAAAAAAACCTTAATCGGCGTCTGATCGTCAAACCCGGTGATACGCCGATTAGCCTTAATTGAGGTTTTTAAAAATTCTTGATTTATAAACACATATTATCCTGCTCATATCTGATCCACCGCTTATTGAAAGATTAGACGCGTTATGTTGGCACTTTTGGCAAAATCATAGACAACAACCCGGTTTCATCGCAATTAAAAAAAAAGTTTGACAGAACATGACACATGACAGCGGTAGTAGCGGGAAATGCGTTAAATTTTATTACGTATTTTGCATGTTACTACGGTTTGGATAAATACTTTTGTAACTAATTTTAGATTAATGACTGTGTAATGTGTCGAGAAACATGAATAAAATTAATGTACCTACCTATAGTGAAGAAGAGAGACAGTAAACAATTGAAATGTAATAGTAGGAATGTGTTGTTACCTACGATGAATCACTGGACTAGTAATCAAAATAAGGTAAGAAAATCAATTAATTAATTGACTTATAACTAGGTTCGGACCATTTACAAAAGTATCTGCCCATGTCAGACATATTTCTCAGTATAAAACTTATAAACAAATGTTAATTGAGAACAACTTGAAGAACTGAATATTGCTTTAGCGTGCTTACCCATTTCTTACTGCTTACAGTGTCGATGTCATGCATACCGGCGTTCAGAGAATGGTTGTATAGCTCAAGAAACAGAAACGAGAAGAAATAAGAGTGGTCACTGATCAATTGAAGCCTGACAGCTGCTGCCACAAGTTGTGTGTTGTGGATTTACTTGGTTGGCGCAGAGTTTCATATAGACACAAATAACAGGACTGCACTACTAGTGAAGGTAGGTAGTATTTGAAATTGATGCCTATTACAACATACCTGTACATTGGTTACCTATACATTATGTAAATATTTTAATAGTGCCAAAACCATAGTTTTATAAGTGCAAAATATACATTATTATTTTATGAAAGGCCTACAACTGCCTGTCAGAATAACCATAGTTGGGTCTTTAGCTCTGTCTACCAGCATTTAGATACAACCAGATTTAAATGTGGTTTTCAGATCTGCTTTCAATTTGTACAGCCTTATGAATATTGGTGTCGGTTAATACTCTCTATTTGCAAAGGTAGGTAAAAAGACAATGAACAAAATTATAATAACTTATATGGTCACCGCAGTACACTAAAATGAAATTACATAAAATATTTGAATATATCTTTAATCAAAATTGTTATTTTATTTCCAGATTCTGAAAGGCCAAGTTACTCATGGACAAGCACCACCTACACACTTCCTTCAAGGAACTGTCACTATGGGCCAGCATGCCCCAGCAGCCAGCCTGACCACCTCAGCAATCACAATGAAACAAAAGGAAATGAGACAGAGAAACCCAAAATGCTCCGGCTTTGTGTTTTCTTATTAAACGGGACATTTGATTTTACTGAATAAATTATCTTATTTTATCTCAATAAAAATTTTGTATTGATGTTTTATTCTCCTTTTACTGGAAACTTCAGCAGCTGTTTGTGATCATTGACATATATTGTATATCAGAAATCAGAACATGTTATGACTACTCAGAAATCATGACTGTAACGTTGGTGTTAAAGATGTGTACAGTCAGCAGAATAATTAACTAAGCCGGTAAGGTGTTAGGTTTGAATTTAACTGATTACAATGAAATCGCAGTGAAAGTGTTGACATATCTTATATGTACCATCGGGTTCATAATTGGATACCCAATTTATCAATGAATTAATTCATTGTTTGGGTATGCAATTATGAACCCGATAGTACCTATACCTTTTTGTAAGTCATGAAAAATGTATACAAATGCTGCGACAAAGTTCAATATCAGATATTGTTACTATTACATTTTTCACCATAGCTGCATTAGGTGCAAGCCAGGCAATCTTTGTTTGACACTTTGAGTGAGGTATGCTGTAGGTTTGAGTTGATCAGTTAGTGGAAATAGTTACCTTCCTTGTGAGTGGCGTTGGATAAAACCTTGAAGATGTGCATTGTTTACTGCCCTGTTGACTAATGCTGCAACCACTTCTTCATCCGTCACTACTGCATAATCTTTTCAGCATCTGGATATAATAGTATAGTGTTGCACTGAGTTTTTTGCTATCAAGGGGTCTATGTCTGACCCAGATAGGCCACATTATTATTTTAGAATAAAGAAACTTATATTTAGTTTTAAGGATTGAAAGTTAGTAAGTACATATACATAGATACTGCAGGTGTAGAGATCTACCCCTGAGGCCCTAAGACGGTGTGTAAAAAGTAATTATGTATGATCATCAGAGCTCGGAATTTTCACGGCAAAACAAAACACTAGCGTAATTTAGCCAGTGCTTGAAATATTATTTTATCGATATCGATAATTCAGAACTAGAAGAAATAAAAGTCACCAAATAAAATTAATATGTAATAAAACTAATAAAAACATTTGTATAAAGTTACTAATATTAGAAACAGACGCAATTTCTTCTTCAAAATCTACGTCAGTACACACAGCAGCACAAGACATTTTATTTGGGTAATAGTGATAGGAGTAGATGATCATTATCTTTTCAACATTCTCTGGGAGTAAACAGTTGCGTTTATCATTATAAATCCATTTATGTACACTAAATGTACGTTCAACTTCAGTTGACGTCAAGGGAGCAAATTTATAGAATTCATTATCAGTTCGGGTAATATTTTCAGATATGTCTCTTAAAATTTCGTAATCAGGATTTCGTTCGAGCACGGCTTCAAATTTACGTATCACTGGTAAAAGTTTACTCCAGTTTACGTAGCAACGAACAGTATCCAGAATGAGGAAGGATTCCGCAATGGATAAAGTCGAACATTGCAATTGTTCTATTGAAGAGGCTATTACTTCGTAGTTGTCGCGAATGAAATTTAACTCCGGTCGTAGTTTGCGTGTTTGAAAACATTTTTTTGCAGCTCTTATAGCTGCCGAGTCATTAGCAAGTATGGAGACGACATCACGTATTTGCTCATAGTATTGAGCGTAATATACCGCAGCAGATATCCAAGTTCCCCATCTGGTGATAATTGGCTCGGGAGGTAGGGGAATGGACGGATATTTTGCCTTAAAAAGGCGTACACGCTCTGGAGATTTTAGGAATATCTTTTTGACATTCGATATCAACCCATCCACACCTTTGAAATTATCTCGCACTTCTTCGGCAACCCGGTGCAGACCATGAGCTAAACACGTAATGTGTTTCATACGAGGAAACGTTGCTTTTAAAATACGACCGGCTTTAAGCATATATGCGGCACTATCTGTGCAAAGTAAAAGCAAATTGTTTACGTTATCATTGAAAGAACTTTGAAACAAAAATTTTAATTGGTTTATTATTAGGTTTGCTATTGTTTCCCCATTTACCTTCTCTAAAACCTTCGACCCCAAAAGATAAAATTGCTTAGAACAATTTTTTTGCAAAGACCGAATCAACACGTTTGTCACACATTTTCCCATGAAATCTGGTGTTTCGTCTATAGATATCCACAAATAATTGGTCACAGCAGGTCGATTTTTTCGCAGGGTCGATTCGTCCGGTAAAGAAGTCATAGAGCAGTCGCAACATAAATACTTGTTTAAAAAATGACGAAAATTATTGTTGTTGACTGTTGCCCATGGTATGTTGCATGAAATAAGAAAAATAATTAAATCGAAATAAAATTGATGTTTCCTATTTGGTTGCCCCGAACGGTAATTGTGGCGGTTGCTTTTCACATGATTCTCAATATTGCATTTCTTCAGTTTTAGATGCATATCGCACATAGAGCAGTATATAGTGGAGGTCACTTCATTATAGACTAACTCAGGGTGATTTTCAATCCACGTTTTGATCCGATCTTGTACATTACTCATTTTTGTATTAATTGATACCTTGCAATATTAAGTTATTATACGTATATCCAACACGTCGGATTCAATGCGTTGCGAAATAAATAATACCTAGATGCAATTTACGTTTTATACGTAATGAAATGACAGTTAAAGTGTGAATGTCATATGTCATGTGAGATGAAATTTGCAGTCGTTTCTATCATTTTAAATGAGGTGGTATAGTTACTTCGTTCTAAGTTGTACATGCAGACCTACCTCTTTGTTGCTCGACTATGGCAAAGCTAAAATGAAAAGTTATTTTATTACTTATACAGGATGTCCGGTAATTAATGCACAACCTTCTAACCCCCAGTAGGTCACCTTAGACTGGTCAAAAATATTGATTTTGAGCTCTAGTAAGTCTCCTGTTTTTCGAAATTTTCGCACGTTTGTTAGTTTTTAAATTTTGACATTCACACTGATAGGTGTACCATCGAATAAAAAAAGAAAAAATGTACTGAGGCAATACCTGTCATATACTCTAGTAAGACTCGATAGGTGTCGATAAAATAATATTTCAAGCACTGGCTAAATTACGCTAGTGTTTTGTTTTGCCGTGAAAAATCCGAGCTCTGATGATCATCATCTTCTATTCAGACTGGTTCAATATGAGCTAATTCCCAAAAAATCACCATGCTACCATTATTTTATTTGATTCTTATTGCAATCTAAACATATGACTTGTGAAATTTTACTACAGTCTTTTACTTGGAATCAAGTACCTAAAGTTGTTTTAATTGATTGCAATATCATGCAAAACTTTCATTTCGATAATAGTAGGTCACCTATATCTACTTCCCTCGTCTGGCCAAATATACTATTTAATATAATTTTAAACACAAAACTTTCGTGAGACTCAGATAAGTACCTATATTAAATAATGGGTAACACTGGTTTTTTAAGTCGAATATTGCTCGACATGTTTTGCTCCATAACGAGAAGCTTATTCATGAGCCATTACACCAACTACATTTGACAATGATGCTGAAAATTAGCGTATTTCTCGCCTCCTCGGCCGCCGCGCCGAGCGCTCGGCCGCGGAGGGCCACGCGAATGGCTCATGACACATGAATACGCTCTCGTTATGGAGCGAAACATGTCGAGCAATATTCGACTATTTAATGTGTGTGTGTATATGGTTATTAACACAAGTAGGTAAAAAATACGTAGGTAACCTAAGATAGGTACCGCCTCGAACGATAAGTAGCTAACTAATATGCTTATAGGTAGGTACTTACTACTTTTATTGCAGCGCTTCTTCTAACTACTTGATTTCTGTAAGTGACGAGGTCCTCATAGGATGGGCAGATTATTATTTTAAGACACACGCACTGAAACTTGAAACTTCAGACGCCGGCGATTCACTTGTTTGATAACCTGAATTACTGACATTACTTGCATTTAATTACGATGGTTACTCGTCGAAAATCTAGATATTTGTTTCCTACCCATTTCCGATGTCGCTGGACTATTTATTGATATTACAATTATTTACTTAACAATTAAATCGAAACACAGAAACTTATAAACAGAAGTCTCCATCTGTTAGAAATCTCTTCGATTTCTGTACTGTGTAGCTCCTATCAAAATTCAAAATCAGCTGTTCAATGTTGTGTCGGCCATCTTGTCACTTAATATGCGGATAAAGGAGGGTCCACGGGCTCGTAACTTTTGGCTTTTATAGGAGGTCGATCGTAGGCAGATTAACGTTAATACGCGTTTATGCATCAAGAATTTTGGTACCTACCTCTGAGCGACCGATCAGTGAGCTCCTAACTTTTTATGAATATGGCTGTAAGAATTTAAGGATTTTTATAAAACAAACCTAACCTATATGGTTCTACACGATGATTATAAATCAGACCCTGAAAAGTTTACAGTTTCAGAAAAAAAAGCAGTATGCCAAATGACACAGTTGGCAAATGAAACAGTTTGGGAAAGGTTGTTCGGCGAAAAGGCAGCATCCCCATGTAATAGGTTTGGAAGTTGTCTGTTACCGGCGCAGCAACTCGCGGGGACTAATGGATTTCATACAACCTTTACGGGCCTTAGGCTTGCAAAGTAAAGCGTCAGAGAAGGCGGCAGGGCATGGCGTGGCATGGTATTATTCTCTTGACAGGTTATCGTATTTGAAGTTAGACTAATAACAGAGGTTTACATATCGACTTACGAACGAACACCATATGAACGGAATGGCTGTCTATACTCTTACATACATGGCCGGTAATCTCTGTTTTCCCGGCTTTTGCTGTAATGTACTATTATTTTAGTACAAGCTTCATTTAGGTTGATTTGTGTAAGATTGTTTTCAAATATTTATTTACATAACACGAGCTGTCCCGTACAAACGCGTGCTTTTTCTGTTTGATTATGTTTTTAAGTCGATCATTATTTTTAGGCCCATTTCTTTACTAATAAGTCACAGTAAAAAAATCTTAAAACCATCATTTTCGAGGATTTTTGCGTTTGTATGGGCCAACGGTAGAGTATTTTGTAGAATGCTTCTAGTTGCGATTAGGGTTGTTGAGCTTCCGAGGGATTTGAGCAGCTTTTACTTTCACTGAGGACACTTCCTTATGATTTAATTTTTTGCCAATGGACGCTGAACGCTTCGCTGGTCACCGCCCGCTCGATCTGCCATTCAGGAGGGCGATTTTTGAGATTCGAGCGCTCGAATGTGACATTTAAAACTCTGTTTAAAACCATGAAATAGTAGTTTAAAAATAACAGCGATATGAATTTAATCATCATGATTAATTAAACTATTAATTTCATGGGAAAATAATAGCGACAAACGTTTGTGTGCGATTATATTCGAGTTTTATTTCCTTGAATTCGAGCGCTCGAATCTCAAAAATCCCCCATTCGCACTCACATCATATGTCGCGACGGTGTGAGCGACACTCGTAATATATAAACAAGTGGGCAGTGAAGCGTATGATACTGGGAATTTCTTGAAATAGAGCATTTCCGAAATTACAACTACATACTGGGTTAATTGACACGGCATTTGTTGAAAAGATTCTACATTTTGTTTTAACACATTCATTGTCACCCAGCCAAACAAGACATCCGCGCTAGGCCACAAAAATTTCGTCATATAAAGCTGTAGTACTACGATCCCGACTATCGGGTCGTCCGGCCTGGGAACGAAATCATAAAGTACCCGATAGTCGGGTTTTCGGCACTGAATATGTGGAGAATACCCGTAAAATGTTATACAATTTTGAGAGCAACGAAACATCGTATCAATCGTATGTAGTTAAAGCCTGAACAGAAATATATGATCATGCGCCATGTTGCGGAATATCATTGGATCTAATTTCTTGCACTGGCAATAATTATAATGACAGGATGATATGCATGTGTGAGGTCATGTGATAGGTTGTTACCATGCTGTCAATGTTGTCGACGAAACGACAAAAATTCCCAGTATTATTCATGGTCAAGAGCGAAACATTGTGAATAGTGTATATAATAAACTACTGTAAATAATACGCTCGGAAAATGAAACTATTTCGCTGTGAAACATTTTCAAATTTACATCAGAGCTGACAGGTAAACAAATCAAGATGTCACCATACCATAGAGAATAATACGCTCTATGACTATACTGAACTGTTGTCATATAAGTGAGAATAATAGTCTCTTGACAATAATCATATATTAATGGATAGTTTGCTATAACTACCACTCGTATCTCTTTTGCTATATCCGGGGGTCTGAGGTTAGGGTATGCGATACCGTATGGACCAATATATTTATTATATATTTTTTGTATGAACCAATACCGGTAATGCAATTACAAAAAATACCGGGATTGCATATCCTATCGGGGGTCATATTCAAAGCCGGGGGAGGGCAGGAGGGGATAAAATGATAACTGTCAAAGGAATATTAAGACCTCAAAGCAACTATCTCTAGATTAGAAACACGCGTTCGCCCAAGAAGGACAGAATACATGCAACGCGACTAAGTTTATAAAACACGTTTCGAGATGGCTGATAGCATACCGTAGCTAGCCTACATAATTTAGTCGGTTTCTTTGTTGCCCTTCAAAAAGCGGTGGAGGGTAACCAAACGTTTATATTGTACTTAGGGCCTGTTGGAATTAAGCAATAATCACAATGTTAGACTATTACAAGGACCAACGATAATAGCGTCTTCTCTGTCATACCTATTGAAAGTTTAATAAGACCAATGTACAATGATTACCATGTATTCATAGCTAGGGATCGGAATTATTAACCGCATATTTAAGAAAAGCGCTATACACGTAAAACGGATTCCTGGCCTCGTATCCATATTCAACATCGCTTCGCTCAGCCGCCTACACCTACTTGGCCGGTAATCCCTATTTTCCCGGCCTGTGTTATAATCTGCTATTGTGTGACCGCCGCCGCGCGCACGCGTTATCTGTAAATAAGGAAAAGTACTAGACTGGCTTAATTAAACTGAAAATAACACCTACTGTTATCAGTGACCTATAAATGTAAGACTTTGTTCTTTTTAAATAGGGATAAGATGATTTTGAATCCGGAATTACCTCCCGAAGGGGGTGAAATGAGGCATAAGGGTGTAACGCACGTGTGTTATAAGCTAGAGAGGCGGGTCGAAAGGGGGTATTTACAATTTCACTACATCTACCCGGACGAACTAGTGGGCGAAAGCTAGTTCTATATATTCACAACACAGACTACACAGACTACTCATCATTAAGCTTTTACAAGGAGCGCGGGGTCACCACACATAAGCGCAATTTTATTCGTTAATTTATACGATTCGATCAGTACATCTTAATAGTTTTCTACACCATTTTGTACTATAAAAATCGGGGTTAGTCCCTATAACTAGATTTTTGTGGATTTTTCTAATTCACATGAGTAATGATCAAAAACTCAAATGAAATAAACGGTCTCGCTCTCATACTAAATTAGTACTAGCGCTGATGTGTGGTGAACTGATGACGTGACCTCGAGTTGTACTTATGATCTATCTAGTAGTTCAGGTTATCTGTGATTCACAACTAAATATGTTTTCTTTTGTTGCAGGATGTCATTAAGTTGAAATCAAGATGGGCACAGCTACAATGTTGAACACACAACCTCCAATGGAGAAGGAGAAGAAACCGAACCTGTTCAAACTTGTCCGGACACTGTTCCAGAAGAAACAGAAGCAAGAATACGAAAATGAGATAAAAGAGGAACGAAAACCAAACACACCACTTAAAGTCACCCCAGTTGCCACTCTTCTGGAAGAGTTCCAAAAGATATCTTTAAAAGAAAAAGAAAGTAAAAATGATGATGATAAAAATGAATTGAAGAACTTTTCGTACACTAGAGACAGGAAAGACAGCGATGATGACAAATATACTAAAGAATTCGAAAGAATCGAACCTCGAAACGACAGATTCGGCTCACATTCCTCACAAGACAGTGGTTATTCAGAACTGGGAAATGATCAAAATAAAGACGATAAAGGTCAAAGCAAAGATGAAAGTGATGATCAAATCAAAGATGAAAAAGAAACAGAAATTAAAGATAGTGAAGAAGATGTGATTAAGAAGCTAGAAGACTTGAAGATTGGTAAGAAGAAATTGCAGACAGTGTTCTTGCCTCGTGGCAAGATACCGTCGATGTCACAAAGAGAGGTGCCGGTCATACATCCTTACAGCAGAGATGTGGAGAAATATAAAGAGGTATGATAAAATAGTTGAAAATTCCTTAAATATTTAAGCCTTGAGAAAGCAATCTTAATAATTTCGCCCGTGGGTTTAGCCATACAATTATAACTCGATTAACGATTGTCGTCTAAGCTGCGGCCACAGATCATTAATAAGTAACAAGTGCGTCTGTTATTTTTTGTTGGAGAGCAATTTTTTTTCTCAGAACGTGTATGTATGTAATCTTATAAAATTCAAGACTTGTAAGTGCAAAGTGTAACTTAGATAACAAGATATATATATATGTTGTTGTTCGATGGGTTTCTACAACATTGCCGACCTGTGGTCACAAAATAATGATAAGATTCATAGATTCATAGATTTATTGGTATTAATCATACACTGTCAACAAAATAATATAGTTAAAAACTTAATTAATAATTAAGAAGGCTCCACATCGGCCAATATCTTAATATTTATATGTAACCACCCGGGCCCCTTCCGTATTGTTAGTTATAGTTTGACCAGGGTCTGTACCACTTCAAGCATAGACAGAGATAATCATACTGTCTTTTTCTTACGCTAATAGTAGCCTCACCACTAAAAAAACCGGCCAAGAGCGTGTCGGGCCACGCTCAGTGTAGGGTCACTTAAGAGTTAATAACACCGCCATGTAGGATATGATATGAGAGTTCCACGTACAGCGACATCTATCGGCAAATTAAGTAAACTATTGCGCGCGAGCTTAAAGTATGGGAGATGATTTTTATGGAATAATTCTTTATTGCGTGAACCGATTTTCACCGTTTTTACTTTATTTGAAAGCACGTCATTTCATTGTAATTTTGTAGAAATCACAGGTACAATAAACACCTGCTTATACGGTTAAATTACAAACTTAATTCAGAAATTATTTTGTAATTTTTTTTCAAAAACTATTCATCCTATCAAGTTCAAAATAATTTTCCTAGAAAGTTTTTATAAAGTTCTACTTTTGAGATTTTTTTCATATTTTTAAAACTTATGGTTATATATACGCTTAAAAGTTAGAGGGGGGGGGGACGCATATTTTTTTACTTCTGGAGCGATTATTTCCGAAAATATTTACATTATCGAAAAATGATTTTAGTAAACCCCTATTCATTTTTAAATACCTATCCAACAATATATCACACGTTAGGGTTGAAATGAAAAAAAAAATCACTCCCCACTTTACGTATAGGGGAGGTACCCTAATAAAAAAAAAATTTCCACTTTTTATTTTACCACTTTGTCGGCGTGATTGATATACATATTAGTACCAAATTTCAGCTTTCTAGTGCTAACGGTCACTGAGATTATCCGCGGACGGACGGACGGACGGACGGGCAGACATGGCGAAACTATAAGGGTTCCTAGTTGACTACGGAACCCTAAAAAGAGATGGGTATAACTTATTACTTCATGTCCTAACCACGCATAAGAACTAAACACATTGGTTGCTTTTATACTAATATTTTGCCTTCGACGTTGACGATGTCGTTTACAATGGTGCACAATTCTCATGAGTCTCATGACGCAGCCCAATGGACGTAACCATAGTATGTGAACGCACCATTATGTGAAGATAACGTTGATGTCCACGACGAAGAATAAGGTTGCGTTTCCACCAGAATGAGCGAGGATGCTTTGCGAGGAATTTGTTAAAAACCAATAGAACCAGTTCATTTACCTATCCTCGCACAGCACAGCTCTAAGATTGGTTCTTAAGAAACACATTCTTCGCCACGCATCCTCGCTAGTCTCTGGTGGAGACCTAGGCTAAAAGCGATCATTTGTAATCAAGTCTGAATTTAGAATTTGTCACCTGTGCGTGTCAATAAACAATTGATTGGATTATGACTTATTCGACTTATCGAAATGGCTGGCGCGGTTCTTATGCGTGGCGGGATAGTATTCCACAACCGTGTTGTTTAAAAGTTAATCCTTAAAAGTGTGTCAATGCCGTAATATCAAAATGTGCGAACGTAAAATAAGGCCATGTATACCTGCTGCTCAAAATTGATGGGATATTCGAAATATCTTCTGTTTATTAATTTGTACTATATATTAACTTTTTAGTCATTAAGTTTCTTTTTTCTCTGAATTATTCGCAGAATTACACGATTCAGGTTAAATTTACTTGTCCAAACTATTTATTGTATTAGAATTTAATTTACACATAATTAAGTAAAGCCTGACCAGAAATATATGATCATGCGCCATGTTGCGGAATTTCATTGGAACTAATTTCTTACACTGGCAATAATTTTAATGACAGAATGATAAGCATGTGTGAGTGCATGTGATAGGCTGTCACTGTTGTCAAGTGTCATTGAGGCTGTTTACTTGAATAATAATAAAGTGTTGAATATGAAATTATAAACCACAAAAAATCCCAAAATTATCCATATTCAAGAGCGAAACATTGTAAATAGTGTATATAATAAACTGCTGTAAATAATACGCTATGGAAAGGAAACTGTTTCGCCGTGAAACATTTTCAAATTAACATCAGAGCTGACAGGTAAACAAATCAAGATGTCACTATACCATAGACAATACTACGCTCTATGGCTGTTGCCATATAAATGAGAATAATAGCGCCAATCATATATTTCTGGTCAGGCTTTACTTATGTATCATTTCATTTGGATCGTCAGCTTTTCCATCAAACACTTTATTTTGTAGGTGGTCAACACAAACACGTTCTCCGGCGGTCAAGTCTTCGTCAAACCAAACACAGAGATCGCCGAAATATCCCGCGCCATATCCACCATCGAAACCAACGTCCAGAACTTCCCTCTCAACAACGACCAGCAAAACTTCCTCCTAGAAACAGGCGTCGAATTCGTCGACCAAGAGACGAGCCCAAAAAATTCTGAACTGCCTGATGAAATCCATTTCTGCATCGATGAATTAACGGAAAACATGATAAACGATATTGCATTCAGAGATCCGTACACAGATATGTCCAATACCCTTCTCAATTTTGATTTAGACACGAACCATCAGTTCACTAATCAGATCGAACCTCAAAGCCACACCTTCCCTACACCGCCTTACTCAGAAAACGCATTAAGCCCGCTATCTCTCAACTTAGGATCACCACCTCTAACCAACTCATCTCCTACCTACTCCTCATCGCCTGGTAGATCCCCAAACTACAGTGACTTAGAGCGATACCAGGATATAGCAGCATTTCAGGAGCTCCCAAACTTCGATACAGAAAAACAAGTTTTGGAGAAGAAGAAATCGAATCCGACTGCAATAATGTCGATGAAACAATACAAGGATCTACAGAAGGAATTGTCGGCAGGGTTCTCAAAGTTCGAGTGTTGTTTAATGAGTCGGAGGGCGTGTAAGGAGATGTTTGAGGAGCACGCGAAGAGGTTGAAGATTGAGGAGAGGAAGGCGTTGTGTGTGAAGCTGGCGCGATTGGATACGCAGACGGCGTACGGGTGAGCTTCTTTATTTCAATTTCTTTTATGTTTTGAACGTTGTGTTTAGTTATTACGATCGATGATACGCGCCACTAACTACTAAATGACTCCAGTCAAAACACCGTAGTCCGTATGGGACTGCAACGGCGGGTCAGTGTTGCGGTGTGGTTTACGCAGAACTGAAACCTGGTGCGTTTGTGACTCAATAGATGGCGTTTTTCTGAATAAGGGGCACGCGGTTTTGTATAGATAATGATTATTATATCCTTGGCATTTCTTAGTGGTTTTAAATTAGTATATAAATAAATAGTACTAACGACTAGGCCGTTATAGTACAACCTAGACATAGTAAGTATAATAATAAGTTACTCTATGTCCCACTTCTGGGGACAGGCTCCTCTCAAGCACGAGAGGGATCAAGCTATAGTCCCCACGCTGGCCCAAAGCAGGTTGGAGACTTCAACTACACCTTTGAATTTCTCCGCAGATGTATGTAGGTTTCCTCACGATGATTTCCATCACCGAATAGCGATTGGTAAATATCAACTGATATTTCGTACATAACTTCCGAAAAACTCGTTGGTACCAGTCGAGGTTTGAACCCGAGACCATCGGATTGAAAGTCGGACGTCTTACTGCCAGGCTACCAAGGCTTTTTAGTTAATATATGTATAGTTATATGTATAAATATAAAAAAACAGAATTTAACCTAAGTATAAGGCTAATGCATAACTAACATGCGTACCTTAGGCAGAATGTTATTTTTATCCCAGACGGTGGGCAGCAATGACGTAATGCTCAGTTTTCCTCACACGTATGATAATGTGACCTCTCGATTTGCAGTTGAATATAAAATACGAGCGAACTGGTTCATGAAATCGGTCACAGCTTTTTTAAATTTCGCATATGAAGTATCTAAGTCGCAAATTATAATGTTCTATAATCTCACTAATACTCGTACGTACCTATTATAAATGTGAAGTATTGCAAGTTTTGAGCCATCCATTAATAACGTTAAAGGGGTTGGGAGGGGGTCAACAATGTGTGACAAGGGGGGGGGGGGGGTCCATTTATTGAAGGAAACCTCCATAATCTAATACCTTCATCATTTTTGAAGGAGATCTCCATATCTCATGTTTGATATTGCAAAAGCTTTAGATTGTAAATTTTCTGATGTTGATTTCATTTAAAATATTTTCGATGGGAATAATTTTAATATTAATTATTTGGTTTACTTTTAAATTGTAATCAAAATTGTTAGATATGTTATGTTATGTGACATCACATAGCCCCGGGGAGGGGGTAAAATCTCTACGTTACGTAACACAATTTCTACGTTGACGAAGCGGGTAACAACAGAAATAATGAAGAAAGTTAACTTTTTTAGAATGAAAATAACCGGTTTTAACCGGAAAACCTGTTATTTTCATATTAAAAAAAACCGGTTGGTATTCACTAGCAACTAGTATATTAAATAATTCGATGTAGGTAGGTCTCTCCGAGATACAGGGGAAAATTATGTCATTTTACAAAGATGCAAAGATATTAGGTAGTAGCAGAGACTATACATACACAACGTGTTACACCCAAGACTAAAAACCTGAAAACTGTTTATTCAGAATCGAGAGTGGAATCGATTGCAGTATATCTTAACGTGGGTATACTTTTTCGTTAATTTTCCATTTTTTTACGTGTCGAGTCTAATAGTTTGTAATCCTACAGTATCAGGCGCGGATCCAGGATTTCGTTCAGGGGGGGGCACTTTCCAGAATTTCGTTCAGGGGGGGCACTTTCCAGAATTTCGTTCAGGGGGGGCACTTTCCAGGATTTCGTTCAGGGGAGGGCACTTTCCTTCACAAAAAATCTCGCGGTCCGCACCTATGGGCCCCGTAGTATACGAGGTTTGCGTTTCAGAGGCAATTGCCCCTGTTGCCCCCCCCCCCCCCCCCCTGTATCCGCGCCTGTACTGTATACCTTCTGTTGACATGGCATGATACATGTAGAGATGTGACGACAACGAGTGTAGAGCTAACAATTGAATAGAATTGCAAGGAAAACTAAACATACGAATATCTTTCGAAATAATTAACTGATTGAAAAATAAGTACTCTAGATTAATTAGCAATAATAAAAATCATTTGGGGTGTCTGGGGTTTTTAGTGGCTCAAGTAACACGTTGTATAAACAGCCACAGTCTAAGAACTTTTTGAGGCTCCAAGTCGGAAGCGCCATCTGAACGAGACCAACCAAAGCTGCCGTATGATGTAGGGCAGAGTACTCTCTGCCCCTTAGCGCCATCTAGTAATTAATAGCGGATATTATTACGGATACTTTGGTTAGGTCTCGTTCGGATCACGCTTCAGACTTACTAGCCCACCCAATAAAGGAAAACTAAGAGGAAATAATTCGTGTATAGCCAAATTTTGGTGTAGTTGTAGGCAAAGGTATCTTACACAACATACTAAAAGTACCGGTGGATGGGGGTGCCGCTAGCGGAAAGGGGGGGTTGTAAAGGTCCCTAATTTTGGTTTTTCGTAAATAACTCGGTAACGGTAGCTCATACGAAAAAATGTTATATTGCTCAATTCATCCACATCTAATTTTCTATAAAAAAGATTCTCTGCAATTTTTTGCTAGGATCAATGTTTAATGAGATATCGAGGAAATACGATAAACACTTTTTTAAACTTTCGGAGCTAATATTTACGAAAGTATTAGTTTTATCCAAAAGTGGTTTCAGAATACCCTTATTTTTTTAAAAAGACCTATCTAATGATACCCCACACATTAGGGTTGGAGTAAAAAAAATATTTACCCCCCACTTCATGTGTACGTGAGGTACCCGAAAGAATAATATTTTTTCTGTTTTAATTACGCAGACGGACTTGGCGAAACTATAAGGGTAGGAAGTGAGGTAGCAGGGTGAGCAGCCTGCTCAGTGATGGTTAGTACTAGAAAATAAAAAAATCGTGTGAGTATGTACTTTATTCACGCCGGCAAAGTTTTAAAACAAAATGTGAAAAAATATTATTTTTTCGGGTACCTCCCGTACACATGGAGTGGGGGGGTAAATATTATTTTTACTCCAACCCTAATGTGTGGGGTATCGTTAGATAGGTCTTTTTAAAACAATAAGGGTATTCTGAAACAATTTTTGGATAAAACTAATACTTTCGTAAATATTAGCTCCGAAAGTTTAAAAAAGTGTTTATCGTATTTCCTCGATATCTCATTAAACATTGATCCTAGCAAAAAATTGTAAAGAATCTTTTTTATAGAAAATTAGATGTGGATGAATTAAGCAATAGAACATTTTTTCGTATGAGCTACCGTTACCGAGTTATTTACGAAAAACCAAAATAAGGGACCTTTACACTGTAACGAGCTCCGGCTGAGAAGCCCTAGCCTAGGTGAATCTACCTTATCGCCAGTTACCTTGGGTCCTTAGAGTGAGTTTTCTCGAATTGGCCAGTGATCGTCTATTCCTCTACGTTGTGTTCTGAAGTAACCCGGCTCAGCACAGAGAAAGCTCGCCCGTGCTCCTCCCGTCCCTCATCATGCTTCCTCATCGACCTCCTGTTTTTTAAAGATTGTATGACAAACGGCCATTAAGTACCCCTAGACCTATATGGGAATATTTTCATGAAGATTGTCTTTGAACGGTGTCAGTTACTCCGAGTAAGTATAGAACAATGAGCTTAAGGTAGGGAGGGTACGTTTAGTGTATCGAATTGTCCTTTCTCAGTCCTTTTAGCTATTTGTATGTCATAAACCCTAGAATTGATGGGCCCATTAGAAGAATACCTACCTTGTCGCTGTGAAGTGCTGTCATTATTAAATAGGTATATATAGGTCTCATTTAAGTATCATCTTTATGTTACCGCTGTCTATATATACTTGCCTAGTTACAAAGTCAGAAATACCGGTTTCGCAGAAAGTCCACTCTAGCATTCAAAGGTTAGTAAGGAATGTAGTTAGGGACACAGGGAGGGCCTTTAACATTAGATACACACAAACACATCAAATAAAATAACTTTGGTAAATCGGGACATTATATAGTATTTCAAGCATAAGGTTTTAGTGAGACTACATATATGACTAGAAGTACTTAACTTTCTTGTGGCTGAAGTCTGCCTGTAATCCCTACTGCACATGCGTATCCTAGTGGTTTCTGGTGCAATATTTTTCTGTATACTTGATAAATACACGATCTTGTATACTTGATACATTTGACGGTTGTTATAAACAAACTCCAATGTCAGTGGTTTTAAATTTGAAATTCTAAGAGTATTCATTCTTCTAAGGCATAGACTACAGTAGAAGTAAAAAGGCTGATATACACTATATAACCAAGCAGTTTGGTTCCTAAAAATATAAAGTAAACCTAAAATATAATTTGACAATTATAAATATTTGAACGGGTGATGAGATGACGGCGGCCCGTTACACACTACCCCCAAATTTTGCGAACATAGACACATCTGGGTCATGGAAAGCAAAATTTCAATAACTATAAAATTTTAAAAGTACTTATGAAGAAAAGGAAAAAGCTTTATGAATTCATCAGACACACGGTGTATACTAAGTAGTTTTTTTTTTATATACTTTTAAAAAAAAAGTTTTATGAATTCATCAGACACACGATGTATACTACCCCCCAAATTTGCATGGACGCAATCAAGTAATGAAAGCAAATATTAAACTAAATAAAACATAACCGATTGATTAAGAAAGAGAAAAAGAAAAACAGGTTTATGCTACTACCACACTACCCCCAAATTTTTCGAACATAGACACATCTGACAAGGTGTCTTATGGAAGTAAAAATTTTAAACATAAATAGATTGGTAGCATAAGTTTTTTTGTAAAAACAATAAATTTTTAATGAGAGATCTAAGTTCATTGGGATCTTTCCATTTAGCGTAGACTTTTTTTTTATAATCCTCTTATGTGGTGTGTATTTTAACCAAACCAAGAGTGCTGGCGTATATAAAGTCAAGTTTCCAAGTTCTCATATGTATGGCATGAACTTTTACAAGCCTCCACAGATAATCCTCACTCCAGCAAAGGAACTCCGGGTTGTGAATCCAGAATCAACTCTAGCCGTATATGCAAGGACACTTCCGACCTCATCCTGCTTTGCTTATCGGACAGGGAAAGGAAATCAATGCAGCCCTTGTAAAGTGAGACTTCTCCAGGGTGGGTTCCTACCGTTAAATGTTCAATTACCAACACTAAAACCTAGGCTTCACTAGAATACGGACCACTCTCAGCCGGGAGTATGTTCAGCAAATACATGATGTCTTTGGCTATTTAGCTTTATAACCTGGTCTAGACCAGATATCAAAATAATTTAAATTGTTTATTAGATTTGATAACCTCAATAAACTTTTTAGACCTTGTAATAAAGATAGGTCTATTTTTAACTGAATGGTAATTTTTAAATATTGATTTAATATTCAGATTTGTATTCTAATTTATATAGAAAAAAATTTTAATTGACATCGTGCAATTGCCGATGTGTAGATTTATCAGGGGGGCATCACACACCTGCTGGTAGTGTTAGCTTCTTGTGGAGTAGAACCCACTTTGGATAACAGTTACGGAAAACTGCAACCTGTCAGCTTGAGATGACACTAACTAATAGCAATATCCAAAATGTTCCTTGTACCGTAAAGTGTAATAGTGAGATGACAATGAACTTTAATGTTTATATCTTAAGTCCAATTCCATTGTAGAGGCTCTACACACTGTCAGGTCTCAGTCGTAGTCGGTGACACCACTGGTATTATGACGCTCTCTCACAGTCAGTTATAACTTATAAATGTTATTTTACATTAACTGTCTTTGTTATACAATGTTTTATAACCGCTGTGTAAGTGCTCCACCACACCAGTTAGTCTCTCTCAGCTTTAATTCATGCATCACACAATCATCATTCCTCACCATATTCATCACTCGCTCATACATTCGTCCCAAACAATGGAACAACACGTCTCGATATAAACTTCGTAAAATAGGCCCTAGCGAAACCCAATTAAAATTGTAAAAAAAAGACTTAATTTTTTTTTACAAATTCTATTTAGTGTAATTAATTTGTACAAAACCCCAACTTTGTTAATACTAATAACGTATTATTACGCATTTAAAAATAATTTAATTTCAAAATAATTTTATTTTATTTTATTTCTGGAGACTTGTTTTCTACTATTTTTCAAGCTTACCGTAGGCGTAGAATGCCCATGAAAGCTTATTATTCCTTATTCCTAGCATGGAGGTTTAGAAATTGTTTTAAAATGCTGAGAAAGTTCTATGTTCCTATGACATGAGTCGATCGGACACACCAATTTGTCATTAAAATGAAAATATGCTTATATTCGTTTAAGTTATAATACCTCAATTTATTTATTTATTATTTATTTAAACTTTATTGCACATAAAATATACAAATGGCGGACTTAATGCCTTAAGGCATTCTCTACCAGTCAACCACTTCAATTGCCATTCTTCTAAAATATAAATAAATATACATAATAAGTATATATGTATAATATATAACTATATACCACACACACCTTTTTGTATGAATATGGTAAGTATCAGAATTCTGTTTTAGTAATTCTTAATACATATACCACAGACACCTTTTTGTATGAGTGTGGTAATGAGATTTTTTTTCTCATTCTTAAAATATGCACAGACACCATTTATTGTATGAATGTGATAAGTATAAGAATAAGAACCCTTCTGGTTCTAATAATATGCACAGACACCATTTATTGTATGAATGTGATTAGAATCATTATTTATTATTTATGATTCATAGATGGAATAAATAAAATATATACGTAATACCTTGCCTAATTAAAATTGTTTGGTTGAAAGACATGGCTGTGCTTAGAAGTAGTTAACGTTTAGGTTCTGACCTAGGTAATCAGAATTTAGTGAATTTACTGTCTACAAAATGGTTCTTAAGTCTTTACAGAACAGGACAAGTCATCGGTCTCTAGTAAAGGTTACGGAATTAGTAGATGCTGGTACTAAAGACAGATATAAGTACTTAATCTTAAATGAAATTACTGCATTTTGAATAACCTATCCTATGGCAACCGTAATAATTATTATTGAACTGACAGCTTTGCATAAAAACTATATATATTTACTATGTAATAACTATATTAAATACCGACCGGTCATTCTACTGTAAAATAAAAGTACTATAAGCTTTCTATAGTTAATAAGTACTACTAGAGCAATAAGGCAAGGTCTATTATAAGAAGCACAGCATACAAAATAAGCAATCAGTTCAAGAATTAAAAAAAATGGCTAAGTGTGGTGGAACACTCGGTTGGGACGAAGTTATGTTATTTAATTTTTGACTTTGTCGTATTTTTTGTGGTTTTAATGTTTTTTTGGCATTTTTAAAATTTGTTTGTTTTTTTAATATGAAAAATTTTTTTTTTCGAAATTTAGAATTTTTAGAATTTTGAATTTTTTTTGTATTTAATTTAGAATTTTTTTATTTGGTTTTTTTTTTAATTTTTTTGTTTTTTTTTTTTATTATTTTTTTAATATTTTTTTTTTTCCTTAATTTTTTTTCGTTTTTTTTTTTATTTTTTTTTTTTTTTTTTTTTATTTTTATTTTTTTATTTTTAGATTTTTATTATTATTATTTTTTTTTTTTTGTATTTTTACGAATTTTTTGATTTTTTTTCCTTTGTGAAAATGAGAATTGACAAAGTGTCACTTTTCAGTACACTTCACTTAAATTTATTATATTTTTTAATTATTTTTTTCTTTTGATTTTTTTTTCACTTTGTCACTTCACTACAATTCACTTCACTTCAATTTATTCTATTTGTTTATTCCATTTAATTTTACATGTTTCTCAACCGTATGGCTTTGTGTCGCGTTTTCGTACGTGACACTTTTTCGTGACGGATACTCGACCTCCTTTTCGCCTAGCCCCCATCCGCGAACTGTCCGATAAGGAACTTCGTTCAAAAAGGTTGGCCTAAATTTTGAAGGAATAAATGATCTCACATGTTATTATATAGGGTATACACGGTGGAAGTCCACGAGGGCCCTTTATGAAATGGGAGTTAGTTTAGCCTTAGCACTATATTTCCCTCACAGAAACTATGTAGATGTGTGTAACCGTGTCTAACTTATAGCCTTATTAGTACAGGAAAGATACGGTTGCATCAAACATTAATTTATAATAGCCTGACTTTTTTATTATTCATTCTTATGGAATATTTATATATAATATATGCAAAAATCCTACTAACTTTTCACCCGGAAGTAGTTAAATAGGTAAAATAAAACATATTTTTTTGTATATTTTTATTTACAATAATATCAATTATTTTTATTTGTAAATATGACGATATTTAAGTCTTCTTTCTGTTTAAAGCGAAAAACAAGAAACCGTGTCCATGTAAAACCACATAAATAACAAAATGTACGGCGCGAGCGATATATATCCTAATTCGTTAAAAACAAATAGTAATAATTGGTAGTTTGTTCTTACACATTTTAAACGACTTAGAAACAATATATTAATTAAAATCCTACAAGAAAAACGCTTGTAATATGTGTACATATTTGTGGCGGTTAGCGAATAACGATATTTTGTAGGATTTCATTGCGTAAATAATACTTGTATCATGATGACGTTACACTAAAAATATTAGCTAATATTAATTATTTCCAATACCGCATACTAGCCGCCCGTAAAATGACTGTAGTATATAGCTCAAAGTAGTGAATTTGGTTTTATTTTTATTTATTTTTTATTTTCTAACTATTCCAAATCTACTCAAACGATTCAATACTTCCGGGAAGATCCGTTGTCACCTGCCACCCTGTATATCTGCCTCAGCAAAGTTCATGATTTCAAGTTTATCATAGTCAACCCGCAATAATGAAGTTGCCGTAAGAGTGTTTTTTTTTTTTTTTATATACCACGATGTTGGAAAACAAGCATACGGCCGGCCCGATGGTAAGCAGATACCGTAGCCTATGGACGCCTGCAAACCCAGAGGACTTATATGCGCGTTGCCAACCCTATAAGAACCTATACACTCCTTTTTTGAAGAACCTCATGAAATTGACAATTTACGATTTCTTAGTTTGACTTTAGAGCAGCCTGTCCTGTATGTTATTTAATGTCATGAAAATATACATACAGCCTCATTGAACAGTATAAAACCTTCTTTACCCTATTTGGTCATCTTTTTTATTCATGACACTTATTACAAATTTAACAAATGTCTTATGTGACAAAGTGTGTGATGGCAACTGCCAACATCAACACTCACATACAAGCATATTGCGTTGCTCTGACGTGTCACTAATATGTTTCTGTCAAAAATTGTTACAATTGTTCCGTCCACTAACTAAGGTCACACTGTATATACTAAATTTATATATGAAGTTTTTTTTTTATTATTATATCTCGTAGGTTTTAAGCATTTTAAGGACAGGAGAGGCACGAAACAAGCTTTCCACTATGCTATCCACTTCAACAACAACAAACTGTGGCCTAAAGCCACTTTTTTGACTCACACAGGTAAATACAAGGAACTGGCGATAAAAACATCATAGGTACGCTGAATATGGAACACATGCAGGTCACGGCAATCAAACTGTAACGAGCTCCGGCTGAGAAGCCCTAGCCTAGCTGAATCTACCTTATCGCCAGTTACCTTGGGTCCTTAGAGTGAGTCTTCTCGAATTGGCCAGTGATCGTCTATTCCTCTACGTTGTGTTCTGAAGTAACCCGGCTCAGCACAGAGAAAGCTCGCCCGTGCTCCTCCCGTCCCTCATCATGCTTCCTCATCGACCTCCTGTTTTTTAAAGATTGTATGACAAACGGCCATTAAGTACCCCTAGACCTATATGGGAATATTTTCATGAAGATTGTCTTTGAACGGTGTCAGTTAGTCCGAGTAAGTATAGAACAATGAGCTTAAGGTAGGGAGGGTACGTTTAGTGTATCCAATTGTCCTTTCTCAGTCCTTTTAGCTATTTGTATGTCATAAACCCTAGAATTGATGGGCCCATTAGAAGAATACCTACCTTGTCGCTGTGAAGTGCTGTCATTATTAAATAGGTATATATAGGTCTCATTTAAGTATCATCTTTATGTTACCGCTGTCTATATATACTTGCCTAGTTACAAAGTCAGAAATACCGGTTTCGCAGAAAGTCCACTCTAGCATTCAAAGGTTAGTAAGGAATGTAGTTAGGGACACAGGGAGGGCCTTTAACATTAGATACACACAAACACATCAAATAAAATAACTTTGGTAAATCGGGACATTATATAGTATTTCAAGCATAAGGTTTTAGTGAGACTACATATATGACTAGAAGTACTTAACTTTCTTGTGGCTGAAGTCTGCCTGTAATCCCTACTGCACATGCGTATCCTAGTGGTTTCTGGTGCAATATTTTTCTGTATACTTGATAAATACACGATCTTGTATACTTGATACATTTGACGGTTGTTATAAACAAACTCCAATGTCAGTGGTTTTAAATTTGAAATTCTAAGAGTATTCATTCTTCTAAGGCATAGACTACAGTAGAAGTAAAAAGGCTGATATACACTATATAACCAAGCAGTTTGGTTCCTAAAAATATAAAGTAAACCTAAAATATAATTTGACAATTATAAATATTTGAACGGGTGATGAGATGACGGCGGCCCGTTACAACACCCCCCTCTCCCCGCTAGCGGCGCCCCCATCCACCGGTACTTTTAGTATGTTGTGTAAGATACCTTTGCCTACAACTACACCAAAATTCAGCTATACACGAATTACTTCCCCTATCAGGCAGTTAAGCGTCTTCGTTTGGTGAGCTATACCTCAAAAAGTTCCTTAACTGTGACTGTCTATGTAAATGTATAGTCTCTGGTAGTAGGTACAGAAACCTATTACAATTAGGAACATGCATGATTTTTTTGGAAGACGTCATTCGATTCTATTTCCCTGTAGATTCATATGTCTCTAATAAACCTACTATCTATGATAGCCCTGAAACGTCAAAAATGTGAAAATACGTTAGGCGTCTGCGCCGCGCGTCAAAACGCCCCATACAAAAAGTGTGAGGTTTGGGACGTCACCGACCTCAAAGTTGCAGAAAACTGTTTGGAAGGAACAAGTTTTTGGAAGATTTTTGTAATTTTAGGCACGAAAAAATGCGTTTAGCTATATAGTTGTCATACATTTTTTTTTCTTGTTAGGAAGATAAGTAACCGAACTGAGGTTTCGAAAATACATTTGAGGTATTAAAAAAAATGCCTAAAATTTTTCGTTATTAAACCGCTTATATCTTTAAAAAATTGTTAAAAATTATTACGGATTTCCACTTACTTATATTAATTTGGGGTTGTTGAACGTATTTATTGAACAAATTCAATTAAATATTTTTCATGCATGTCATAAACTATTATTACTATCAAATCTAATTAATATACATTACGTCATATAAAACTATGAACTAATTAATATCGTAACAATATAAACTATTGTTTTACCTTGTTTTTAATATGGTTAATTACTTTAATAGTTACCTACTTGTATGGCCACGTCCTAAAAGTAAGGAAACTAATTTTATTTATAATGTCAGAAATTAAAAACTAAAATAACACAACTTAATTAACAAAAAAAATATAAAAATTAAAACTACTTAAAAATAAATTAAAACTAATCTAAACTAAAATACATCTAAAAAAGGCCCCCGCGGCATCGTGCCAAAGATGCTGGCAGCATTCCCTCTCTGAATGGCAACGCTAATGCGTTGCGAGAGAAAGCTGCCAGCTCTCTGGTCCCCGGTGGTGTCTATTAATTTCTTTGAAATCTCTTTAAAAAGAGTACGTGCACTTGGACCCCACGGCCCCAGGGTCTCGACACCAAATGCCACGAAGTGGTATTGGGGGCCGAGACCCCGATATTTCAGAGCCTTTTTGGTTTCTGCCGCCTCCGCTGCCGCACCAGCCCTGGTCGAGGTTCTTGATAGATGGGACGGAGCCAGCGTATCGACGCATGTAGCGTCCCAGACTAGCACCCGTCCCATCTTCCACGGGACCAGGGTCATACCATCCGGTCTCTTTCCATCGTCTCTCAAAACACCGTTTGGTTCGAGAATAGCCGGCGCGTTGACGGTGGCAAGAGACCGGCGGATGATATCATTTAGGGCTGCGTGCCTAGAGAGGCGGCCGGCGCTCATTTGGCAAGAAAGGCCGTGGTGTCCAAGTTCGTCTACGAATGCGCCGCAGGGGCATTTGTGGGGGGCGCAGACCTTAACCCCTAATCTTAGACTTACGGCTAATCTTAATGTATCGGGTTCTAAGTACGTACCGATGGGTGGGGAGGGATATGCATAGAGCCACTGGCCGGATTCTTGTTCGGCGGCTGCAAGCAGCCGCGCGCGCATATGTCCACTAGAACGGGTTAGTAAGGAGTCGTAAACAATTTTGCAGAGGGTGTCGTCCCAGCAACGTTGTACGTTTAATTTTGTGGGTAAATCTTGGCCCGGACAAGCCATCAGCCATGCATTTTTAGCATCCGTCAGGCACGCCGTCTCGTAGTTTAAAGGGCAGCCCTTTAATATTTTACCTACGAGGGAGGCAGTGCCATGGACGGATGATAGAAACGCCGGCAATGCGACACTAGAGATTTTGCGCGTACCCAGCCCACCAAATCTAATGGGAAGGGACGCCTGGTTCCAAGAATGCTCGCTAAGCTGTATGTTGAGAATGGAATCTAGGGAAGATCTAATAATATCGTCAATCAGTAACAGTGAATTTTGATGTTTCCAAAATGGACAGCAGCGGAGCAAATAAGTAAATTTCGGGACGAAAAGGCAGAATTTTAAAATAGTCAGAGCGGAATGAGGATTGATCTCGAGCAAGCGATCGGCGCAGTTTTTGAATTTAGTTATCGCGTTTGTGATGGTGCAGGGAATGGCCTCTTCAAAAATTGGTGACCCTAGGAGGCTTAGTGAGTCTTTGTTGACTACTTTTATATTAGGGGTGATGGCTTGAAATTTTTGAATGGTGTCAGGATTATTATTGTTTAAATATAGTTCGCACTTGTCGAAATTTAGTTCTAGCCCAATTAATATGAACTTATTTTTGATTTCTAAAAGGTCTCCTAACACTGTGTTTATATCTCCCCCTAGAGTACCATCATCTAAATACCAGACGTTGAATTTTGAATTTAGATTTTGAACGATTGGATTGATGGCTAAGCTGAAAATAGCTGGTCCGAGGGGGTCGCCCTGCTGGCAGCCGACTTCTGGGGAAAGTTCGTGGTATTTATACATTAGATTTGACGGATTTGCATAACAATTTAGTAAATAATTATAAAGTTCTGGAACGTGGTTGTTGACTTCTGCAAGCAGGGCGTCTCTATTGAGCGAATTGAAGGCATTTTTGACGTCGATTTTTAAGAGTACCTCACACTGGTCGTTGATTAGGAATGTGCGGAGCGCATGGACGGCGGCTTCGCATCCACCTTTGGTGCCGAAACCGAGTTGTACGGGTTCAAATTGTTTTTGTAATTTTGATAGGACGTGTCGGACAGAAATTTTTGAGGTTAAACGCCGAAAAGTTGAGCCAATGGCAATGGGCCTGATACCCCCATCTTTTTTGGTGAGGGCAATAAGATTTGCCCCATAAATAATGGGTACAAAGAGGGGGTTCACTTTTCCGGAGAGCATGAGGTTAACAAGTCTAGTTAGTTCGACAATGAGTCGTTTACCTGTATCCCCGACACAGTGTGAGGTTAAATCCTTCAGATGTTGCGGCGATAATCCGTCTAGACCCGCAGCTGAACCAGTTTTGAATGACATAATTCCATTCGCTGTGTCTTTTTCTTGAATTTGGAGGCACGAGTCGGGTTCTGTTGGCGGATCCAGAAAGTATGGTGTTGCTGGGGCGGACGGGTGTTTGTCGCGTAAGGCCGATAGGGTTTCATCCGAGTCCACAGACAACACGTCGTTAGAAAAGAGCATTCGAGCGGCTCCCTTCAGATCACCATCACTCACCTTTTCCTCTACCGTCTTTTTTAAATTGTAGCATGTGCGGTAAGAGGGATGGTTGTTTTGATGACTGAAAGGGGGATGGTGATTAAGGGGATGAGCACAGTTGTTTTTTATTTTTTGAGTAAGTGATATGTTATTATTTTCTGAAGGTGCATGGAGAGTCGAGAAAGCAAAAGTAAGAAAGTTTTTCCATGAATCTGGGCTATTGTTTTCTACGCAGATGTTGATAACTTCGGTTAATCGGGCTGCTACGGTAATTCTTGCACCTCTTGGTATTCTTTTAATTATGGGAATGTTATTTTTCAAGTGGCTGAGGTGGAGATGAAAGCTGTTTATATTTTGTTGAGGTGTTGACGGGCTGGGTTGGAGTGCTGCGGCAGGTGGGCATGAGGCGGTTATGGATGAAGTTATATTAGACTTGTGGCATTTTCCGATATGAATGTTTAAGCCGCGGGTTGTTGAGAACGATTTATGGCATAGATTACATGGGTAAGTTTGTGACGACGTGTTGCCTGTGGCTACTGTGGTGGTCTGCATCCACCCAAAGGTAAAGATAAAAATTAGTAAAAAATATAACTTACGCTAGATTAAAGATTAAAGATACTATAAACCATAATAAACTAACAGAAAACACAATGATTGAAAAAATAATAAAAAACTACGATGACAAATGTCACTGTCACTGACGAGGACGCAGTCTCGCATGCGGTTCCTTCTTTTTCTTCGTGGGAGGCGCTGATTCTTTCCGGCCGGAGGAGGTTTGGGATCTGTTGCTGATATTAAATGTCTTTAAATGTGCTTTGCACGGCAAAATATGGTCTTAAAAAGACAGCTATATGTTTTCCTTTTGACATCTCAGTATTTCTTGTCAATTACCTAAGTAACAAATAAATCACGATATTTGATGAAAATAACCGCTTGGATATTAGTTGTACGTATGCGGGCAGGTGTTTTTCATACTCTTTGGATGGTATTGTGTAATTTTAGTACGTAAAACTGTTATTTAAAATAATTTTTCTTTCGAGAATTTCAGTTTAGACTTCCGTTGTTGACAGTTCAGTTTTTTTTTTTTGGAAACTAATTGTTTTTAGACTTTAATCTTTTTGTGGGATGTCCCGTAGCCCGTTTTGTAGGATGTAATTTGGACCGGAAAAAATTGCATTATATATTTAGTATTACATTTGCGCCATGGAAGATAAGAAATTTATCGTACCATTCGAACATTTCGGATCTATGTAAATAATAATAAATATTTAGGACAATCTTACACAAATCAACCTAGTCCCACGGTAAGCTCAATAAGGTCGTCTGCGGTATTTCCGGACCGATACGACCTTCAAGAAAAGAGCGTATTCCCATCTTAAAGGACGGCAACGCGCTTGTGACCCCTCTGGTGTTGCGGGCGTCCATGGGCGGCGTTAATTGCTTACCATCAGGCGATTCGTCTGCTCGTTTGCCTCCTATTTCATAAAAAATAATAATAATAATAAGGCTTGTGTTGTGGGTACTAAGCGACAATGTATATAATATATTGTGACCTGTTAGAATACGTTAAGTACTAATAATAAAAAATATATTCTAACAATTGTAAGCATTGCGCTAGGTATAATACATGTATTTGTTTGCTACACATAGAAAAGATTATGTAAGTAAGTTTTATTTTTCTCCACCAGGCTATCGCTTTTTACTATTGCAACATAACTTCATATTAATAACGTTTTTGTCAAGAGCATATGTCGTCTTAGCCATTTGTAATTCGTTTAGAATTCAAGGTCACTTATATTTTGACAAATTGTTTTCGATTATGCTCACATAATCTATTGACCAAACTGTTATATAATTTTTAAGAAAAAAAAACCGACTTCAATGGGGGTAGCCGGTGAAGGATTATTGTAGATAGATGGTGCACTTAGATTCCATACAATGAAATAACTTGCTTAAAAAACGCAGCGGAGAGGACCAATCGCCAAACGTGAACTATGCGTCGTTGAAGAGTTCCGTTCTGATTATCATCAACAGTTCCACTTCATCAAATGTCACTCTTTTGAATGAAAATGCTTGATTTGTTGATAAAAATACAAGTCACTTTATGTATGCCTTTAAGATTTGAGGAATTCCCTCGATTCCTCGTGGAACTCATCATCAGAACTTGAGCTTGACGAAAATTGGTCCTGACAATCTAACTTGCTTAACAAACATAGCGAAGAGGAAGAATCGCCAAACATGAACTATGCGTCGTTAAAGAGTTCCGTTCTGTTCATCATCAGCAGTTCCACTTCATCAAATGTCACTCTTTTGAATGAAAATGCTTGATTTGTTGATAAAAATACAAAAGTCACTATGTGTAAGCCCTTAAGATTTGAGGAGTTCCCTCGATTCTTCATGGATCCCATCATCAGAACTTGAGCTGGACGAACATTTGTTCTGACAATTAAACTTGCTAAACAAACACAGCGAAGAGGACGAATCGCCAAACGTGAACTATGCGTCGTTGAAGAGTTCCGTTCTGATCATCATCAGCAGTTCTACTTCATCCAATGTCACTGTTTTGAATGAAAATGATGGTTTTGTTGATAAAAATATGAAAATCACTATATGTATGCCTTTAAGATTTGAGGAGTTCCCTCGATTCCTCATGGATCCCATCATCAGAACTGCGTTTTGACAAACACGGGACCAATCTGTATATATATACTTACAATCAAAAAAAGAATTTTCAAAATCGGTTCAGACATGACGGAGTTATGGAGTAACAAACATAAAAAATAAAAAAAAATAAAAAAAAAACATACACGCCGAATTGAGAACCTCCTCTTTTCAAATCTTGAAGTCGGTTAAAAATGACAGATGATGTTGAAATGGTTGAATGCAATAGTATGTTAAAAGAAAATATATCTTGTATAATCTTTTCTTGTTGTTATTAACAAATATCTATATAGTACCTAGCGCGACATGAAAACTGTTAGAAAATATTTTTTAATACAATTGCTCAAAAAGTTTACTTTATGTAGCTGCAAATCGTGCGTAAAGTTTGATTTTATGCACTAGTGCTAAAAAGCAATCTGATCTGCAAATCGTGCGTAAAGTTTGATTTTACGCACGATTTGCAGATATATTGCATTTTAAATTGACCAATCAGAACACTTCACTATATTAAATCCACCAATCACAACACATGTCGGAGTTAATCGGAACGCTAGATACTTTTTTGGTGCGTATACTGTGTAAATAATTTAAGTCGTAAAAAAACATTGTATTTAATATCAACCAATCAGAATACAGCAATGTTAAAATCGACCAATCAGGAAACGCAATTTATTTCTCAAAACATGAGGTCTTCTTTAGTTCCTACTTCACAATCATTAAAAAAGATTTAAATTTTTGGGAAACGCTTTAAAGTGTGTTTAAACTGTTAAAACAGCTATTACACATGGCAATTTGTAGGGCCCAACCTGTTATGTTGGGAGGTGTAATAGGAGGTTGGGCCCGTAGGGAGCTGAAGGAGGGTGTGGGATAGGCAGGGTACACAACAGGTTGGGCCCTACAAATTGCCTTGTCTAATAGCTGTTTTAAAGAGCTAATTATACCGTCGTCTGTGGCATTTATTCGCGGTATTGATATTTTGTATCTATGTCAAAGAAGTTAAAAAAATTAAAAGATCGTCAAGTTATATAGTCTAAACAATTTGAACTGAGCTCATCCACTTAGTGTCTTATCTTTTGTGTGTAAACCGCAGGCGCGCGTGCCACTATGGAAAAAATGGTTTGGCCACATGTTAGCGTTTACTGAATTTCTACTATATGGACCACGCAATAAGATTCAATATGAACTAATACGAAAAAAGCTCTATGTTCTATACGGTTGCATCCAGTACAAGCGATTCAAATGCTCTAGAACCAGCGTAATTCGACACCGAGATCCGAAACAAATGTGCATAATTGGAGATCGCGCTTGCACTGGTATTCCGAGCGCACGGCTAGTTAGCGATTAGGAGGCAATTGTAATTTTCGCGAAAGGGCAGGTAAAACAGGGTTGGATTATGATTAAAACATTTGGGTAGATGTACGATTTACAAATATTTAATATATGAAATACATATATAATAGATTTTAATAAATATTGGGTATGTTAAAATTATAATCAGGCATATAAATACTTAACTATTTTAAAATTGCTTTCTTAATTTTACAGCTTAGACTTACTTTTACCTATAGCAAATTATGTACTGAGAATAACTCAATTCAAATATAAATAATATGAATTTCTAAAGCGTATTATAGTATAGAAGACGATTATTTTACTATAGTATAGTATAGAAGATTTATTAAAAAATAATGATTTAAATTTTCCTTCTGACATTTGCATTTTATTCTAGAAACATTCTAAACTAGTATTTTATTATACATTTTTTTATCTTTTAAGTTTTGTCAATTTTATTGTGAAATTATTATGATACATTTTGACCCGTATTTTTTTTTGTATAATTGCATCAATATATTTCTATTAATTATATAATAGCTTAAGATAATAATCGTTACTGACGATTCGAAAGTGCTTGTTGCTATGCCTACTTGAATAAATACATTTTTGACTTTGACTTTGAGTATTTAAAGGACTGATTATAATTGTAACATACTCAGCCTATATTTATTAAAATCTGTTATTTATTTATTTTCTTTTAAAACGTTTGTAAATCTGATAAGAAATGTAATAAACATGACATACCCTCATTCGAGGAATAGTTGTAGGCACGTTAATTAATCTAGAAAAAAAAATGAAATTAATATGATGAAAAGATTAATATGATTATTTTTGTTGACTAATATGTACTGTAAATATATATATTTTTATATTTTTCTACAACACATTCGAATTATGATAACAAGCAGAACTATAATGTAGATTCATATTATTTATATTTGAATTGAGTTATTCTCAGTACATAATTTGCTATAGATAAAAGTAAGTCTAAGCTGTAAAATTAAGAAAGCAATTTTAAAATAGTTGATTATTTACATGTCTGATAATAATTTTAACATACCCAATATTTATTAAAATCTATTATATATGTATATATATTTCATATATTAGATATTTGTAAATCGTACATCCACCTAAATGATTTAATCAGAATCCAACCCTGTTTTACCTGCCCGTTCGGGAAAATTACAATTGCTTCCTAATCGCTAACTAGCGGTGCGCTCGGAATACCAGTGCAAGCGCGATCTCCAATTACGCACTTTTGTTTCGGATCTCGGTGTCGAGTTACGCTGGTTCTAGAGCATTTGAATCGCTTGTACTGGGTGCAACCGTATAGAACTTAGAGGTTTTTTCGTATTAGTTGATATTGAATCTTATTCCGTGGTCCATATAGCAGATATTCAATAAACGCTAACAGGTAGCCAAACCCTTTTTTTCATAGTGGCACGTGCGCCTGCGGTTTACACACAAAAGATAAGACACTAAGTGGATGAGCTCAGTTCAAATTGTTTAGACAATACCAGGGGGGTTTCACTACGCAGTTTATAGTCCCGTCTCGTTGGCAATATTTTGAGGGTTAAGTTTCGAAAATTCTAAAGTCACTTATTATTGAAGTTGGAAATACAGTGTGTACATGAGAATCTTTCAGTGCGTTTTGTGTCATATTCAATTGGTGCTTGTTTTGTAATTCAATAATTTGAGGTTAACTTTTTTAGCTTGCCATAACTTGAGTAAAAGAATATTAGAGTTAGAAAATATAACTGTTTTGTATTTAGAACAGTTTTATTGTTGTACAAAACTAGTTTGTGTCATTTAAGTCGAGTGCAATTTTATATAGTATGACAACGCTAAAAAACTACGTATAAAAAATTTGAGTTCATAAAATAAGGCTTAACTATATCATCACCTCAAAATATGTCAATAAAATCAATATGTGTCAAATTAAGCAATGAAAATTTAAGTTTCTTGGTAATTTCGTATTTTTAGGCTGTTATCGTTTTAATAAATTATTAAAGTCATCAGAGTTCACATTCTAATAATCAAAAAGGGATTTTAAAGTAGATATTTCAATTTGTGTCACTTTCATCAATGATATTTCGTCTAAAATTAAACAGAAACAATATTTGCGTTCAGAGGAAATCTTCTTAACTATAGCGCGTGACCTTGATGGTACGCCTGTTCGGCTTACTTCTGTAATGACCACTAGAAGTAGACCCCCGGCTCGCTTCTTAACAAGCTAATCCTAGGGTCAACCAGGCGCTGGCATCTTAGCTGTTACGATGTAGGTACTTGCTCACGGAGGCGCGCGCGGGGTGATAAAGCTGACTTACTCGACAAAGGAACTGAGCGGAGGAGCGAGTCGCGGGAAGCCGGCGAGTAGGGCAATGAACTCGTGCGTGTCTCGCCAATACGTACCTTTTTGAGCGGTAGCCGCTTTGTTTGTGTTTTGACTAGACTGTTGAGTACATTTTCGAAGATTTCAAGCATCGTGAATTATGGGTAGAAAAAGCAACGTAATATTTTTATTAAGTTCTGTTTTATTGGAACGAAGTTCCTTATCGGACGGTTCGCGGATGGGGGGGCTAGGCGAAAAAAAGTCACGTGACCGTCACGAAAAAGCATTGAGAAACATGTGAAATGGAATGAAATAAAAAAAATGAAAAATAGAATAAAGTGAAGTGAAAGTGAAAGTGAGAAGTGACAAAGTGAAAAAAGTCAAGTTAAAAAATTTCTATAATATCAAAAATTTCAAAAATCTCAAAAATCTCAAAAATCTCAAAAATCTCAAAAATCTCAAAAATCTCAAAAATCTCAAAAATCTCAAAAATCTCAAAAATCTCAAAAATCTCAAAAATCTCAAAAATCTCAAAAATCTCAAAAAATTCAAAAACGACAAAAATTACGAAAAAGTCAAAAATTAAATAATATTACTTCGTTCTAACCGAGTGTTCCACGACACTAACGTATTTTTTTTTACTTTTGTTTTATTTTTGTTTTTTCTTTTCGTCTGTATTTTGTTTTTATTTTGTCATTCTGTATTGATTCTGTTTTTATTCCGTTTATTTTGTTTAATTGTTTTCTTATTTTACTCTTTTTTTTTATACCACAACGTGGCAAAAAAGCATACGGCCCGCCAGATGGTAAGCAGTAGCATATGGATGCCTGGAACACCAGAGGTGTCACGTGCGCGTTGCCGACCCTTTACAAAAAGGAGGAACAAGTTCAGAGTTTATTACCTCGGCCATTTTTAGGGTTCCGTACCTCGAAAGGAAAAAACGGAACCCTTATAGGATCACTTTGTTGTCCGTCTGTCTGTCTGTCTGTCAAGACGGGTACGGGGTACTTCCCGTGAACTCAGAAATTTGAAATTTGGCACAAAGCAACGTTATATAGCATAGACAATGGAAAAATTACAAAAAGTGGACATTTTTAGTAAAATCATACAAAAACATATTTTTTAAAATTTTAAACTTACTACCTTTTTCCTCGTAAACGCGTAGAGGTATTAAATTGAAATTCATGTCAAATACTCAGGGCTATAGGACCTTTCAGATGTAGCAAAACCAAACTTTTATGTCATCCCAATCAAAAGAAATAGCAATTTAAGTCGCATATTTTGAAACTGAGAACTCGCAAGAAACTCAAAACCTTAGGGTACTTCGCGTAAACTCAGAAACTTGAAACTTGGCACGAAGAAACTTCATATAGCACAGATAGAGGAAAAATTACGAAAAGTAGACATTTTTAATAAAATCATACCAAAAATATTTTTTTTAATTTTAAACTTACTACCTTTTTCCTCGTAAACGCGTAGATGTATTAAATTGAAATTAGTAATAAACATACTACAACTTAGGCTTGTTATAGGTTTGTACGGAACCCTCAGTGCGCGAGTCCGACTCGCACTTGGCCGGTTTTTTTATTTTAGAGCAGTTTTTTAAATAAAACACGCTTATTTTAGCATATTCTATATGGAAAAATCATAAAAAGGACATGTTATAATGACGTCCCGTCGATGGTTTTTTTTCGAAATTCATATAATATATAAGTTCAAAGTCCTTTATCACGGCCATTTTTGATTTGAGAGAAAAGTTTTTTAAATAAAACACGCTTATTTTAGCGTATTCTATATGGAAAACTCATAAAAAGTACATGTTATAATGACGTCCCGTCGATGGTTTTTTTTCGAAATCCAAATAATATATAAGTTCAAAGTCCATTATCTCTGCCATTTTTGATTTGAGAGAAAAGTTATAATAACGTCACGTCGATGGTTTTTTTCGAAATCCAAATAATATACAAGTTCAAAGTCCATTATCTCGGCCATTTTTGATTATGAAGAAAAGTTTTAAAATAAAACACGCTTATTTTAGCATATTCTATACGGAATAATCATAAAAAGTACACGTTATAATGAAGTCCCGTCGATGGTTTTTTTTCGAAGTCCAAATTATATACAAGTTCAAAGTCCATTATCTCAGCCATTTTTGATTTTAGAGAAAAGTTTTTCAAATAAAACATGCTTATTTTAGCGTATTCTATACGGAAAAATCATAAAAAGTACACGTTATAATGGCGTCCCGATGTACAAGTTCAAAGTCCATTATCTCGGCAATTTTTGATTTTAGAGAATAGTTTTTCAAATAAAACACGCTTATTTTAGCATATTCTATACAGAATAATCATAAAAAGTACTTGTTATAATAACGTCCCGTCAATGGTATTTTTTTTGAAGTCCAAATTATATACAAGTTCAAAGTCCATTGTCTCGGCCATTTTTGATTTTAGAGAAAAGCTTTTCAAATAAAACATGCTTATTTTAGCGTATTCTATACGGAAAAATCATAAAAAGTACACGTTATAATGGCGTCCCGATGTACAAGTTCAAAGTCCATTATCTCGGCAATTTTTGATTTTAGAGAATAGTTTTTCAAATAAAACACGCTTATTTTAGCGTATTCTATACAGAATAATCATAAAAAGTACTTGTTATAATAACGTCCCGTCAATGGTATTTTTTTTGAAGTCCAAATTATATACAAGTTCAAAGTCCATTGTCTCGGCCATTTTTGATTTTAGAGAAAAGTTTCTTAAGTAAAATACGCTTATTTTAGCATATTCTATACGGCAAAATCATAAAATGTACACGTTATAATGACGTCCCGTCGATGATTTTTTTTCGAGGTCCAAATTATGTACAAGTTCAAAGTCCATTATCTCGGCCATTTTTGATTTTAGAGAAAAGTTTTTCAAATAAAAGACGCTTATTTTAGCGTATTCTATACGGAACAAATCATTAAAAGTACACGTTATAATGATACCCCGACGCCATTTTATTTTTTAAGTCCAAATTAGTCCATGTAGTCAATCTTCAAAATCCGGTAACTTCGATGTTTTTGGGTAAAAAAATGTTTCTTATAAAACTTGCTTATTTTAACACATTCTACAAAATAAGGTATGTGTCATAATGACACCATTCCAACCAAAATAGTCCAAATTGTACTTAACCTTCAGGGCCCCATAACTTCGAAATTATTGAGTTAAAAAAAATGTGTTAAAGAAAAGTTGCTTATTTTTATGTGTTATATACGATAAGTTAATAAAAACAGCCTTATTATGACATTACACTGATGAAAAATTTATTAAGTCCAGCCCGGCCCTTTGCTAGTCCAACCGAGAGGCAGATAACGATATTTCGATTTTCGCGTTTCACTATAGCCACTCTGTAAACAAACCGCCTTGATGCATAAATTACATATTTATTAGTTACAAATTATCTGTTACAATTTGCCAAAATACTGTTTAAGGCGCTAGGCGCTGGTGGTGGCCGAAAACTGTTACTTTCTAAGCGATATATCTCAATAGCGGGTCATTCAAAAATTTTGAAAAAAATATATGTTATTAACCATTTCATGTACAACATTGTCAACGTTTGAATAACTCGTGTAACGTATAGTTTCTCCGTTATGTAAATGTAACGAAATGTCGTTTTACGGTTAATTTTGCTTATATCTACTGAACGGCTCATTCGATTTAAAATATTGTTGAACTAAAAAATATGTACTACAGAACACTACAAACTTAACGTTGGATATTTAAATTGATTAAATTTTCTTAAACAACTTGATCATAATTCCACATTTCGTGCGTTATTAGCTCGAAAACGGCGTTGCTGGCAGTCGTGAGCTAGCTTTGAGACGAGGAGGCTGTGTCGCTCGTCGCTCCGTGCTTCTCTTGTACTACATATACTTGTGCTTGGCCCGTGAGCAATAATATCGGACTTACTGTGCCTAAAGACTAAATAACTGCAGAGGGTTTATGCGGTGCGGATATAACGTGTCTTCCCGGAATCAATAATGTATAGACGTTTTATCTTTTAAGATAACGTACTCGTATGCATGTTTATGTACGTTCGTATAAAAAGTGTATTTTATTTAGATTATAATACAAGTAAAAAACAAATGAAATAAAAATGGAGAAAAAACAAAAATCATGAATCTCACATTGCTCTGAAAACAAATTTGGTCATGTAAGTAAACTAAAATTATTATGTTTTAGTAGACGCATGCATCACGCAAAATAGGCATTAGTCGTCGAGTTGCGGAAATCTGCTAGTGCTGCAAGACAATACACTAATAATTAATTTAATAATAAACTTCAAAGAACCGAATTTATTTAAACATATTTATTTAAGAATACCGTGTTCTAAACGAATGTAATATGCGTTTTATTTTAAGATTAAACACAATCTTTAATGTTATACTTTATACTAATTCCTCAAATCTAGAAATTGCGAAGTAAACTGCAAAGGATTGCAGATAAACCGGCCAAGAGAATATCGGGCTATGCTCAGTGTAGGGATCCGTAGTTGCCGGCCTGTTACAATACATCCATTCAAAAAGGTAGTCTATAAAGAAATATTTTGTGGCACTTACGTTATTTTACTATAGGCATAACTCAAAAACGGCTCAACCGATTGTATTCCATATAGTTTTTATTGAAAATACGTGATAAGTATTTCAATGGCCTCACTTCCAGGAATTTTCCCAATTTTTTTGGACCCACGGTTCAAAAATCAAAGAGCATTTTAACTTTCGATGCTATTATTTACGAAAGTATTCGTTTTATCCAAAAGTTGTTTAAGGCATATTCTTCTTGAAAGACCTATCCAACAATGGGTTTCAGATACTTATTGTTTTACCACTTTGTAGGCGTAATTAAAACTCATACCAAATTTCAGTCTACTAACTATCACTGAGCAAAGCCTGATTGAGAATCTAATAAAAAATTGCTGATATTTAAGAGTTCAATGTATGCAAGAATAAAGGAAATAAAGCTTTTTTTTATACCACGACGCTGGCAAACAAGCATACGACCCGCCTGATTGAAAGCAGTTATAAAGCCTATGGACGCCTGCAACCTCATAAGATTCACATGCGCGTTGACTACCCTAAAAAAACTTTACTATGTCGGTGAAATGCAAATAAATACAAATTTCATATTAATTGTCAACACATTGAATAAATAAATTACTACTAAGGGTTAATACTACCTATCAAATATCTTTAAAAGACCGGCCAAGTTTGTATCGGACCATGTATAATGTAGGGTTCCGTAGAAAGTAGTTTCTTGGAGATAACTCAAAAACGGATGAACCGATTATATGTAAAATAATTTTCGTAGAAAATTAAGTACTAAGCCTTCTTGGTATTTTTTCATATTTTGTAGACTTACGGATTAATAGTTAGATGGGGGCTATTATATTTAGACTTTCGAAGCAATTATTTCTGAAAATATTTACTTAATAAAAAACGTTTTAAAATATATATATATATATTAAAAATATCTTATATGTATATATATATATATATATATATAAGATATTTTTAAAGCCGTATCGTACAACATGTTCATATTTACAAAAAAAATATTTTTGACATTTAGTTTGGCATATGTATGGAGTGCCTCACCTAAAAGATTTTTTTAGCAATTTAGCCAGAAAACTAAGTAGCGGCACATGAAACACACCTCGAGATAAAATTTCAGTAATATATGTTTTATAATAAAAATGGCTGTGACATACGGACGGACAGACGGACATGTTTCAAAAAACTTTCCAGGGTTCCGTTTTTACCATTTTCGCTATGGAATCCTAAGAAGTGTTTGCGCTGTGTTATATTTTAAAGATCTAAATTTAATGGCCTTACAGCTCTCATTTTTATGATGATTTCGTGCACAAATACCACTCCTTACATGTGCATTTTTACTATTCGCAACTCGCAACAGGCTTAGTTTTGTTAATTTATCGTAATTAAGTGATTTTTTACGGTTAATATTTAAAATCGCAACAAAAAAATAACCATCTCTTAAGCTCACTTGCACAGCAAAAAAAATCCAAATTTACATGAAAACACCGCTTTGATGGGCATTCAGTTTTTTTTGCTGTACTAGTCAGTATTTTTTTATTTTTTTCTGATATGCGGAATATTTTTAACCATATTTCGTAAATTCATAAATATTTTGCCGCTCACTGTTCTTCAAATTCAAAATCTAGGTTTTCATTTTTTTATATAAAAATCTACTAATCGAGATCGTTATTACTTATCTTATTTAGTAGTGTAAAGAGTATCCTTAATTAATACTCTCAAAATATACTTGATAGTTATTTATTTTCTTTTTTTATATTATTAGCTAGTACATCAAAATCGACTATCGGTTTAGGCTGTCCCTTTGAGACTCCTCAAAGAATCCTGAACGTCTGACATAGAACGTTGTAATTCTTAATTTGAATAACACCGTGCCAGACAGTGTTTGAGAAGAGAGGTTGTAAAGGTAGACAACCTTTACAGTAGCATTCCTAAAAAATGTCACCGTAGTACTTAATCACAGTATTCAATTCACAAAACATCCACAAAAGGATTAGGTATAATTATTATAAATCTGCCCGCGCGCCTCTGAGTAAAGTCATATTCTTTGAACATTACTGCGGTGCATCGCGGCGGATTTATGCACGATCGCAATGAGAAGGGTACGCGGGTGGCACGGGTAGAGAGCGCCCAAACGCTCAAGGACACTCCGGCGACAATCGTCTTAAATGGTAAACTAGGTTTACCGTGGCACACAGATCCGCCGTTGCAGTCCCTTATGGACTACGCTTACATTAATTATCCTTAACTTACTTAAGTTTTATATTATTGCTTTCTTTACTATGAAAAATAAAGAAGAGCGACTGAAAAATCGCTGTTTGTCTTTGTCGCACTTATTACTACTATTACTATATGTATGCATAGATTAATAATAGAAAACAAGCCGCTAGGCAGCCTGGTCGGCACATGAACCCCGCCCGCGCCTTACCCTTCCCCGCGCATGCCGTTTACGCAAAACAAGTTTTCATTCTGAAAAATAAAAATAATCCATTGATTATAATGACACAAATTTGAAACATTGTTTCGATACGCTTTTATAAAAATATTGATGCAAACTTTAATAACTTTAATATTTTATTGTACTGTTAACAGGGGTCATACAAGAAACAAAATTAAAGTCAATAAATATCATTGATTAATATGGCACAAATTTATTCAAATAATAGATACCGATATATTAGAAAGCACAGTACCTAATCGATCAACTCTAATTTTATATAGGCTTGTAAAAGTCCACATATATGTGCTGATTGAACGTCAGTATTCCCATTGACGAAAGTGACACAAAACGCGTCCGTGCGTCAGTAACAACTTTGCTGTTACAGTGAAAAAACAATTTTGATCTCTAATTTTCTATTTAACGAATAATGTTAAAAAAAAGAAATGTCTAAGTTTCTGCCTACGCAACAACCTAGGATGACACAAATTATTATTATTAGTTAAGTTGGATGGCCTGAACTCTGTATGCAAATAATAAGCATCTTTAATATTATCGAAACTTCATAATTTATCGGTACGGGTCTATTAGGTACATTTGGCCGGCGCGCCTCCCGGGGAGTCGTATAGCAGTGGGCTGCCGTTCGGCTCGCACGATAGTCGTGTCACGTGGCGCTCGCGCAAAATTTAAAATACACAATGGCTTCGAAACCTATTTCGATCTAATCCGTATAAAATATGTATTTACGGATGTCTGAATAAACGGAAGAACAAGGAAGCAGAAATAACATTTTTAAATTCCGGACGATATTGAAAGGTCCCAAAGTCCTTACTTAGTAATAGTTAAAATAAACATCCTTAATTTATTGAATATCGGTTGCCCAGAAATAATATTAGGAACTGACCGACATATTTTCAAAGGAATACGGCTGTGGCATACCTACTTCCGTGAGAATCTGACATAATCTCTATAAAAAAATCTATCTCCGGATAAAAATTTCGTGTTTACATAATCAACGTTTGTAATTCCTACATATTTATCTAACAATAATAAATCAGTAGGTATAGGTACAAAAACTTGTCAAGTGCCAACCCCGTGCCGACGCTCACAGCTCGGTCATAAAACTGCGGCGCGCAAAGAAGATTCACGGTTCGTGCGCGGTTATAAGTTTCAATTTTGCTTGCAGGCGGCGAGTATAGGTATAATTTTATACCTAAATCTGACTTTTGTTAAGGAGTGAATTTTCTGTACGGTATAGTACTATTAGTTATTCTGTGGTTATACCATAATTTCACCTTAGTTTAGTTATTGTGCGTAAATAATAAGTATTTTTATGATATTTTCTCGCAATCGAAGTGAAACATTGTATGAATTACTCTGGTCTAAAAGCCATATTACCACTCGAATAATTTTCCCTCACTTCGGTCGGGAAAATAAACACCTGGTGGTAATATGGCATACTTTAGACCCTTGTCAAACAATCTACTATTATTTCATTGTAGTTTTTTCGCAATTGTATTAAAAAACGTTGTTCGACACACGTGCAGAAGTGTCATTTTCACTCGTCCCGAGTCTACCTCCCGAGTAACCTCGGTACTCGTGCAAAATGACATACTTCTCGCACTTGTATCGAAAACTACTATTTTACTATAAGTAATCATATTATATTCTCTAACTAAAAAAGAAATCGCACTTGTGAGTTATCGAAGCTCAAAACTGTTCGCGTACTGCACTAATACTACGCTGGCAAACCTTAATTCATTACCAACAGGGACGAGTGGATAAACTAGTAGTCCGCCTAGAACGGAGAACTCGCGATTTCCTTGCAAACGAGATGACCAATATAACAAGACCCTTATGATGATTTTTTTGCGTCTTCTAACTCCATAACCCCTTGATCGACCCTGCTCATATACGAACTCTCAAATTATATTGGCATCTGCTACAACCCCATCAAATTTAATAGATCAGAAAAACTTTACTAAAGTTATCGTGGAACAACTATAAAAAATTAAAAAGTCATCGAAATGCAGGGACGTCTAGGTAGTAAGCTGACAGTTCCGTTATGTCCGAAGTTGTCTGTAAGAACTTCACTTCGCTTACGCTCCGCTCGTTTGAAAAGGGGAGTCTTTGGCTAGCAGTTAGTGGGACAATAAATAGGCTAACGAAAAAAAATTGCTATCATATTTAGGGGTGTACGAACGAAGTCGCGGGCAAAGCTATTCGTGTATTCGTTAATATCTTATAGGTATTTATAAATATGTGCCGTTCTCAAGAACGTTCCCGAATGTCAATTTTCGGTTAACAATGATCGTGAATATCTTTCAAACACATTTAGGAAGATTTTCAAAAATAAAAAATCTGAATTTGCGCAGATTTGATGTACTTTCTCGGAAATTCTCGTTTAGAGAGAACGTTCTCGAGAAAGTGCAGAAATTCTCAGGAGAAGGAATTCTCGAGAGCGAGAACGTTCTTGCCGGCACAACTCTAGGTATTTACGTACGGTCACGTCTGAAAACATGGATAATGCTGAGTGGGGTCCATTTTGTGATGCACGTTCATTTTTTGTTTTCATTGTTATTGTCTCTCAATGTACTTGTAGTGAGCGTCACAAATAAATGTTTTTATAATTATTATTATGTGTTTGTTTTTACCATATCTCGGGACCATGGGGTCCCGGACCTTTGGAAGGCATGCGTGGAGCCGAAGCCAACAGCGCAAAGGCCCTTTAAAGCAATGTAATCTAATAGTAGTTTATGTAACTGTTACGTAATAAGGCCTAATTACGTACAGTTGCATACACTGCTTTATCTACACACATATTATAAATCCTAAATGATGTGTTCGGAAACCAGTAGAATGACCGCCATTGCACCGCCATGACGAACTCGATTGTGCCGACGGTCGCGCGGGCGCGTGCCGGCGGTCGGGGAGAGGGCGGATCTTCGTAACGTTACCGTGGGTAATGAATTTTCATACGTTTTTACCACACTGTCAGAGATGTTACGTTACTGGTTGCAATAATGGTGGAAGTTACATACGGTTTCCGAACTCGGAATAGAGGATTCATGATATTGGTGTTGCAGGCGTCCATAGGCTACGGTAACTGCTTACCACCAGGCGGGCCGTATGCTTGTTTGCCACCGTCGTGGTATAAAAAAAAAAAAAGATAAATATTATTAAAATCACGTATACAAGACTACGCCTTGGTAATAGAGTCGTGGCTATATATTTTTGTCATATTAAATGTATCCAATTTTTAGACGTGATCGTACAATCAGCAATAGGAAGCCAGGCGGGTGCGATAGTCTATATAAAATTCATACAATTTTATTGTTAAGATAATAAAAGCGTGTGTGCCGTGTAGATAATTTTGAAAACCTCACCCGTTTAGGTAATAGGGATGATGACACATGTTGAAGTATGCAATAAAATTTATTTTAAGTATATACTGGACCGACGATCTGGTTAGAGTCGCGGGAAAAAGCTGGTTAAGGGCGGCGAGTGACCGATCGTTGTGGAGATCCTTGGGGAAGGCTTTTGTCCAGCAGTGGACGTCTTTCAGCTGAAATGATGATGATGACGATGTACTGGAAAATGATCAAAAAATGCAAATAAGTGAAAATTAAAAACATCTATTTAAATGGATCAAGGATAGGTTAAAAATTTTTTTTTTTAAACTTTGATAACATTCGATTTTTACCATTTTACTGTAAAAATATATTGTATGGCAACCGTATACATAAACGTAAAAAAATAGCAGTTTATAATTTTTCCATACTTTAAACAGGGTGACTTTTTGGTATCAAATGATCGTGACGTGACTTTTACACATCATTTTGTTAGGAGTGTCAAAAGAAACAAATGCAAATCTCAGACTTCTAATTTCTGACTTTTGTGTTGCTTTAACGCAATTGGCCCCATATAGACATTTGATCCTCGCAACAAAACGAATCGATTAATACCATACATGAAAAAAATTCATCATGCCTATTCAGCTGCTGACAGAGCCACACAGGCATCGATCCTTTCTTTAACACCAACGCTATTGTTTGAGACATACTCAGGTAGAACTTGAAATTGACATCAATTTCAATGCAGGACTACCTGCGCGTAAAGGCGCGAAAAAGAACCGTACTCGTTTGAATTAAGGTTGAAAATAGAATGAGAAATTGCAATGGACAGAGGCATATTTATTGCGCCTCCTATACCTGCTTAGGTTGCAATTTTGAATAATAGGATGTTATCGGAACTCGTAAGAAAGAAGCAAACTGCATTGAACAGAATAAAAACATTTATTAAAACAACATAAAATATTGTCTGTCTCTCAAGCTGTTTTGATGTCTTCTTATAACACAATCAAAATACGACAGAACTCGAAATCCGTCGGACAGTTTTGAAATTTTTTGTGTATGTTGATTAGAGGTCCCGTTTTATTGTCCACACCATTTGACATTTGAGGACCTCGAGGAACCGCCAGCACCTTGGAAAATGTCCTCCATCCTGAAGAAATTCGCTTTTCCCTCCGAATCTACGCACTCTATGAAAATATGATCTAGGACAATGTTAAAGCTCATTAAATTCTACATAGAAATATGCGTACTCTTTTGCTGAAAAATGCACCTCCTTAGAGATAGCATTATAGATCTACGCATTATTGTATAGGTATCTATGATCTAATGTATTACTGTTTTCAAAAAATAAGTCCCGCCTAGTTTCTTGCCGGTCATAATACTTCTCAGGTCATCAGAGGTGTAGGGTTAGAACCGGTGGTAGTTCATAAGTGCATTGTAATGTGTCTAAAGTGAAGAATAAATGTGTTTTATCTTTTAACACATCTTAGAACATTATATCAAGGTTTCCCAAACTGCGCCGCGGCGCCCTAGTGCGCCGTATAAACCAGGGCTCAGGACCGGTTTTCGCAAAAAAACCCCGAAGTAACCCAATATATTTAATTATTTTATGATCTCTATGTAGAACTTAATATTATATATAGGTAATGACTCCGTGTTATAAGAATGTTCGATTAAATACGAAATAGTAAACGAAATAACGCAAAAATATACTGGTATTTTAGTATGGAGCAAATACCGGGTTCCGAGTCCTGGTATGAAGTACACAGAGGGGCGCCGTGAGGCAATCCTCCTCACCATGCTTTTTTTTATTTTATACCACGACGGTGGCAAACAAGCATACCGCCTGATGGTAAGCAGCTACCGTAACCTATGGACGCCTGCAACTCCAAAGGAGTCACATGCTCGTTGCCGACCCTTTACAAAAGGAGGATTCACTGTGTTGACGGCTAAAGGAACAAGAAAGTCCCAAGAATAAGGTAAGATGCTATTACCTGTCTATTTCAAATAGCCTAGCTCTAGCAAGGATAGGGCACCGAGATAAAATTTTAAACTTGCAAGTACGTCGCGGACTGAAAATGTTTGGGAACCCCTGCATACTATTATAAAGCCTGACCCAGAGAGTTCTAAACCAGGAGAGGCCCTGAGTATCATTTCCCCTCTGTCAAAAGTATTGGCGGAAAATCTAGTACATCCATAAAAACTATTTCAATAATCGATGTCACGCCATTTTCGTCATCGCTGTCAATGGATAACAAGCTCCGTGAAAATGCCCTTATGCGCTGTTTTTGGATGTAAAAAAATGTTATATTTCGTCTAGTTTACAAAAAGATGAAATACCATTTCAGATGTAAGTACAGTTTTACTTAATTTATCATTACTTTCGTAATAAAAGATTTAACCTAAATCGAAAATCAAGCTTCGTTTACAGAATCGATTCAAAGACAATCGTTTTCTTTCTGACGGGCAGTAACTATTTGACGTTTGACACTTCTCCATATTTAACGCGCTTAAGGATTGCTGTCTTCTATATTTTGTTTGACATTTCCAAAGACTGCATCCAATAATGAACCATATGTTAACATTTATACTGTCGACTATCTATTGCTCCATTTATTGTTACGAAGTATAAAAAGAATATGTCAAATATGTTTGGTGTTTTCAAGTCAAAGGTACATCTTTGTCGGTTGTCAATAAAGCGTTGCTGCCATAAAAATTCATTTAGAAATAAACTGTATTAACAACCGACAATGATGTACCTTTGACTTGAAAACTTCACATGCGTGCTACCTCGCCCTCCTCAGATTTTAGCAGACTTTTTTGTTTGGAAAGATGAGGCGAAGCGTACCTACTCCATTTATAGAGCTTTATGGCCTGATCAGAAATATATGATTATTGTCAAGAGGGCGCTATTATTCTCATTTATATGGCAACAGTTCAGTATAGTCATAGTCGTCATAGAGCGTATGGTACGGTGACATCTTGAATCTTGATTTGTTTACCTGTCAGCTCTGATGTTAATTTGAAAATGTTTCACAGCGAAATAGTTTCATTTCCCGAGAGTATTACTTACAGCAGTTTATTATAAACACTATTTACAATGTTTCGCTTTTGACTATGGATAATTTTGGGATTTTTTGCCGTTTATTATTTAACATTCAACACTTTATTATTCAAGTAAACCACCTCAATGTCACTTGACAACAGTGAAAGCCTATAACATGCACTAACACATACATGCATATCATCCTGTCATTATACAAAATTATTGCCAGTGTAAGAAATTAGTTCTAATGAAGTTCCGCAACATGGCGCATGATCATATATTTCTGGTCAGGCTTTAACATATACAAACATACTTTATATTTATAATAATACCATAGAATAATGTATGTTTGTCGCACGACTCCTTGCGTTGCGCGTTATAGGGTCTGCCATCTAGTTGACTGTATCGGCAACTTATGCGTGACAGCCATAGACCTTTCATTGTAATAATAATACCAAGTTTGAACAGGATAGTCGTATTAAAGTTTCAATAGGTATGACAGAGAAGGTACTATTATCGTTGGTCCTTTTCATAGTCTTACATTGTGATTATTGCTTACTTCCAAAATATAACGTTAATTTATAAATTATAACGTTTGTTACCCTCCACCATATACAAGATATCTCTATACTCCGCTTAGCGCGTTATTTCTTTGAAACTTAAGCTGCCAAAAAGAAGGGGTGCGGGAGGGGAACACGCAATGCTCGATTCTTCCATGGGGCGTACGAGAGAAGTCAGTACGTTTAGTGTCTCACTATAGAGTGAAATTACCTCAAGCCTGGCAGCGGGGGTTGCCCGGCTATGCGGGGTCTTGGTTTGATTAGTCTATGCCCTCCACCGCTTTTTGAAGGGGAACAAAGAAGTCGACACAATTATGTAGGCTAGCTACGGTATGCAATCAGCCATCTCGAAATACGTTTCCAAATTAGTCGCATTGCGTGTATTCTGTCCTTCTTGGGTGTACGCGTGTTTCACTTCACGTCAGTAACGCCGCGTTTCCATCAGAGATGAGATGAGTGAGGATGCGTTCCGAGGAATGAGTTAATTTTTTTTCGTTTCCTCGCGGACACCGATAGAGGGTAAGAATTAAATAAGGATTCTACAGCAAACTTGTTAAGGCTTTCGTTTGCTCTCGTTATTGTGTCATATTTTCCGGACTAGCTCTCCGTCAATATAATTCACGAACTCCCTTTAACCGCATAAACGTCAAAACACGTAATGGTTATATTTCATTGGTCAACACTATATAATAACTGCGTTTTTCCCAGGCTTAATCACACGCAATTTGTCATGTTTTCATGAATGAACAGCTCTGTTATCCTTATCAAATGAAGTAGGTACTATATATAAATCATTCATGAAGACCGGCCAAGTGCGAGTCGGACTCGCGCACCGAGGGTTCCGTACAAACCTGTAGGTATTAAGTAAAAGTTAACCCATAGCGTTAACATAGAAGTTTGATTTTTACACAGCTTAAAGGTTATAATACCTTTATATAGCGCTGAGTATTTGATATGAATTTCAATTTAACGCGTTCACGAGGAAAGGGGTAGTAACTTTAAAATTATTAAAAATATTTTTATTATATGATGTAACTAAAATTTACGGTTTTCGCAATTTTTCCTTTACCTGTTCTATAAGACGTTGTTTCGTACCAAATTTCAAGATTCTGAGTTCACGGGAAATACCCTGTAGGTTTTGATTCCCTTGCAAGTTTCGAAAATTTGCGGAAATTTGCGGCATAAACGGCTGTATCTTTTGATAGCGTTGGCTTAGAAGTTTGATTTTTTCACAGCTCCAAGGGACAGTAGACTTGAGTATTTGATATAATTCAGCTTGATACCTCCACGCGTTCCTGAGAAAAAGGGTCTTGATAGACGGACGGACTGAGAACAAAGTGATCCTATAAGGGTTCCGTTTTTTCCTTTTGAGGAACGGAACCCTAAAAAACTACCTAAAGAGGAAATCTGAGATTTCACCAATTACAAAAACAAATGGACATCAAATCGTTTCTGTTTGTGAATAGGTTATTTTCCTGACTTGCCTTTCCTGTATGTGCCTGTGTGTATGTGTGTCCTGGAGTGATTTAATAAATAATAAATAAAGTCGTCACCTTGAAGGGAAGGCCAAGCTGGCATCCAAAAAGCTCGGTGTGCTCAATAGAGCGAGGAGATACTTCACTCCGGGGCATGAGACTGCTTCTATACAAGTCGCAAGTCAGACCCCACATGGAGTACTGCTGTCACCTTTGGGCGGGAGCACCTGGATACCAGCTTGGGCCCTTTGACTCGGTGCAAAGGCGCGCTGTGCGGATCGTCGACGATCCCAAACTCACGAGCGATATTGAACCATTGAGTCTAAGGAGAGACTTTGCCTCCTTATGTGTGTTCTATCGCTTGTACAATGGGTTGTGCTCTGAAGAACTGTTTGATACGATACCCACGGCAGCTTTTTATCACCGCACCGCTCGCCGCCGGCAGGGTGTTCATCCTCACACCCTGGAGCCTAATGGGTCGCGCACTGTACGGTTTAAGAGGAATTTCCTCCCACGAACGCTGCGACTGTGGAATGAACTCCCTGCCGAGGTTTTCCCAGCGGGCTACAGTATGAGGTTCTTCAAAAAAGGAGTGTATAGGTTCTTAATGGGTAGGCAACGCGCATGTGAATCCTCTGGGGTCGCAGGCGTCCATAGGTTACGGTAACTGCTTACCATCAGGCGGGCCGTATGCTTGTTTGCCACCGTCGTGGTATAAAAAAATAATAAATATATAATAATCTTACACAAATCAACCTGGTTCCACGGTAAGCTCAATATATAAGGCTTTGTGTTGTGGGTCTAGTTTATTATAAAGGAGGATTCACTGTTATTCACATTGCAGCCCTGATATTTAATGCGATCCTTCACATACCTAACATACAACACAGTCTACTTCATGAAGAAATCAAGGTCGAAAAACAATTAGTACCTATACTTACGTACATACATACATGCATGTACTTACGGGAAGGCAGCTAGCGGCATTTTCCCGCTCCGACAACGCGTTGCTTATTAAAAATATATCCTTATAAGAACTATGGTTATTTATGTCAGCATGCAGTGACGAGGGTCTGTATCATGGTTATAAGTATATAAGGCGGCAATAGAGAGTTAAAGTAATCGAAACAAACGCATTACCTTAATTACTTCGCAATCACGCACTAAAGAACAACTATACGTGTAAATATTTATTTATCGTATGGCTACATATCACTGGATATAGATAGGCATTTCTTATCTGGGGTAGAAGTAGTGGGAAAGCAGATGATGAAGAAAATGCAGTGAGTTCTGTGAGGTCCAGATGAGACAGTGCAGCTGCCAAGTTTGTTACTCTTTTAGCACCACCCAGGGATCACGAGGGTTGTCTAAGGTGTTTCCTTACGGACGCAGAGTAACAATGATCCCCAAAGTGTAAATAAACGCGTTTACTTTATTAAGTGTATGATTATAGCTTAATATGTATCTCTGAAGAACAAATCAAATTATTTTAATAAATATTTTGATTTGTTTTGGTGGCCAAGTGGTTAAGGCGTCTGCCGCGAATGCAGGAGACGCTGGTTTGATCCCAGCCCCGGGCACCAGAGGCCTAGGTAATTTTTCCCTTTGTATATGACATCTATATAAGTTATTAATATGTATCTATTGTTAGTTTTTTTTCTTAAAAATCGTGTCATATTTAATGGACCCGACACCTACTTAACCTTTCTGTTTAGCCCATTGGTTGATTGGTAGAGAATACCTTATGGCATTAAGTGCGCCATTTGTGCCATATTGTATCGTGCAATAAAGATAAATAAATAAATTTACCTTTTATTTTCATTTAAATACCTACTGACAATAGACATAAGTCACATATTTATTGTAAACTTTATTGTTAAATACCTATGTGATTGAGCTCGACACGCCAACAAACTGGTCACTCCAGTTTGGCGCAATATTGTAACTCCCGAAACCTGTAATTGTTTTACATGAATAAATAATTTTATACTAATAATTTGTTTCTATACGATATTACGTGAAATATGATATTTTACTTAGCAAGTAATGAAAAAACCATTAGTCGATAAGCCAGCAACGTTGTCAGGACTAACAATTAGGCTAATGGTTAATTAATACATAGTTTCTCTTAGTGTACCTGTACCAGCTGTACCTACTAACCATTTATGTACTTTTCTCACGCGAATCGACATCGACATAAACTCGAGGCCAATAACACCAAATTAAACTTATAATCGAAGTCAATACTAATTCTCTGTTTAAATAACCGATTAACCGGTTAACCGGTAAACTGATTTTAATAAAACAGGTCTAAGAACTTATTTCAACGCTCGACATATGGTGCCATAAACACACACACAGTGGTCAAACATATATCACCCCTTTCTTGCGTTGGGGGTTAAAAATTGATCTTTGTTGTAATCGTTTTATTTTATGTTTTGTTATCTATTAGGTAATGCCGAACTTACTTACTTACCTAAGTCGATCGGTACTGAAAGAAAGAAAACATTTATTTTAACGCCGCAAAATTAACATTCTTAAACCTAGAAACAACACAGGCACAATGAGACGTTAAAATAGGATCCCTACTCAGCGTAATGCCGCGGCAAGCCGTGGCGCTGCGCTGGTTTTCAGTAGGGACCTACTTAACCTAACTTAAAACTAGGTCATAGTGGCGACACATACGCCATCGACACTAATTAATTTGAATATAATAAAAACAAAAAATAAAAATAAAAACCATAAAATTACAACACTGTGCACATTGTAAATAATAGACTGATTTTCAATTTGGGTATTCAAAAAATACGTACGATATTTAAATTTAAAACTTCACTTAATGATTTAAGCGCTCGGAAGGGTGGCGGCAGGTTATTCCAACATTTCGTGGCGGCATACCGGAAACTGCAACGGAAAGCCGCCGAGCGGTACTGCGTTTTTAACGTGACGAGTAACAAGACAGTCAGAGTTCCTTTCATAAATAAAATACGAGTTTAAATCAAAAAGGTGATACAAGACAATAAAACGTAGGAGAGGTCAAATTTAAAATGCAAGAAAAAATTGAGCTGTTCTATAAAAAAGGACAAGGCACCAGGTAGAACAAAATGTACGAGAAAGTATTTCTTGTGTTTACAAAGTTGACACCATAGCACAGATAACCTCAACCACTAGATAGATCATAATTACAACTCGAGGTCACCACACATCAGCGCTACCGTAACTAATTTAGTATGAGAGCGCGACCGCTTATTTCATTTGAGTTAACGTTTTTGATCATTACTCGTGTGAATTTAAAATATCTGCAAAAATCAATTTATAGGGGTTAACCTGGGTTGTTTATACTACAAAATAGTGTGAATACTATTGAGATGTGCTGTTCAAATCGTAGAAATTTACGAATAAAATTGGTGGTGACCTCGTGCTCCTTGTAAAAGCTTAATGATGAGTAGTCTGTGTAGTCTGTGCTCCATAGTATTAGTAGTTCAAAAGCATGAATAATTAATTATTTATTTATTTATCTGATAACAAGAGATCCATTTTTGTTAGTTTACCTATGAACTAAGATGTTAGTAATTATACTAATTATGAACTAACACAATTGCAAGGCACAATTTATGATTATTATTATTTACTTTCCGTTCACTGAGTACGGTGCATGTAACCGACTGCAGTGAAGCAAGTAGGGGCAGTCCAACCTTTCCCCTATCATCCTCAGGATGGTGTTGGGGCTGGCACGCACCCGACGTACCAGGGATGCAGCCCTCCTGCGCATGGTTGCATAAAAGCAATCTACTCTAGCTTCTGCAAACATCCCTGATGCGCTGCAGAAGCGCGGCAGCCCCATCATCACCCGGAACGCGTTATTGAACTGGACGCGGAGGGCCCCGTAGGCCCGTTTCGTGTAATCACGCCACAAGCTGCACGAGTACAGGGATGTACAGTAAGCTCGAAATAACGTAAGGTTCACCTCCCTAGTAGAGCGTGCAAACTTACGAGCTATCATATTGGCCCGGACCGACAGGGTTCTCCGCTCCCGTTCTATATCTTTATCGTCTTTGAGGTCCGACGTGACGACGTGCCCTAAATAGTTAAAAGACTCCACCCTTTCAAGGATTGCTCCATTAAGTTTAATGGGTGTCATCTAACACTATTGACTTGGCTTCCATACCAGTACCTTAAGATGTTGATCAGCCATGAGGGAAGTTTAATGCTTTCAAGCATCTTCCATAAAATCTCGTAGGAAACCAAGTCAAAAGCCCTAGATAGATCGAGAAAGCAGGCGTAAATCGGCGAATTCCTGTCCACATAATATTTGACCGTGTGCTTAAGACACAATATCGCACTTTCTGTGGATAGTCCTGGTCTAAATCCGAATTGATTATGACTTAAACGCACATTGTTGTTTAATCGTGTATTAAGCACACTGTCAAATACTTTGGCTATTATTGTAGCGAGTGATATCGGCCTATAGTTGTTTACATCGGATAGGTGGGGGACCTGTCTTATTCTTAATCATGGGCACAACAATCGTTCGCATCAAGTCATCAGGTAGATAAGAATGCGTCACACAAAGGTTGAAGAACATTGCTAACACTCTAGCTAAGTGGGGGCCGGCGTGCTGAAGATGTTCAATGCTGAGACCGTCGTGCCCCGGTGATTTACCGCGCGACATGGACTTGATAGCCTTATCCACCTCCCTGGCCGTGAACACCGGGCACGTTATATTGGTCTCAGCATTGCTCCTCTCCCCCGCCTGTAAGTGCAAATGCGGCTTAACAACAAAATGGTTTTTAAAAAGACCATTTTGTTGTAAAGAATAGGTTTAGGTTTTATTATCTTGTATCATCTTTTTTGATTTCATTCTGTATTCGTAGGGACTAGTAGGGTTGCCACAAATTATGTAACTTATTAATATTATATTTTGATGTTTTCAGGGTCCTCCAACAAGTCTTGCTAAGTCTCTCGACGGACGGCAAGCCGGAGGATCTTCAGTGCGTGCTGTTCAGCTTATTGTGCGAGAGGGTCCTGGCTCTGAGGCCGGACTTGTTCCTGGGAGACTTCGGTAAGATTCTCTTTACTTTTTGCTTAGAAATCACTGGTTGTACCCACCATTTGTCTGTCTCTCAAGCTGCTTTCAACCGACTTCAAGATTTCGAAGAAGGAGGTTATGATATGTCTTCTTATAGAACTACGCATTATTGTGTATCTTTAAGATCTAATGTATTACTGTTTTGAGAAAATAAGTCCCACCGAGTTTCTTGCCGGTCATAATACTTCTCGGGTCAGAGGTGTAGGGTTAGAACCGGTGGTAGTTTTTTTTTCTCTCTCTGTCGTTCATAAGTGCATTGTTATGTGCCTAAATTGAAGAATATATTTTTTTTTTATTATTATAGGCGGATATTAAATCAATAATTTTAATGTTATCTCGCTTAAATCGGGAGCAGAGCCCGACTGGGGAAGGAGGGGGACCTTACAGAAAACCACAGCCATATAGCACTTAGTGTTGTGTTCCTGCTGGTGAGTAAGGTTGCCAAAGAGCTCAAAGAGGTACCGTGTGTTGACGATGAGAGATCTTCTTGTTCCTTTAGCCGTCATCATTGTGAATCCTCCTTTTTGTAAAGGGTCGGCAACGTGCATGTGACACCTCTGGAGTTGCAGGCGTCCACAGACTACGGTAGCTGCTTACCATCAGGCGGGTCGTATGCTTCTTTGCCACCGTCGTGGTATAAAAAAAATTAACACAGTATTCCCATCTAATAACGGACTCCGTGCCCTCGTCGGTAGCGACCCTCAAGGCTCAGATACCGGTAAAATTCTAAACCGGTATCATGTACTTGGCGCAAAACCTTTTTCTTTTCGGTTTAGTTCGTAAACCATTATTTTTTAAACCGTTTTTTTTGGAGCACATTTGCATAAAGGTTTTGTCAGGTTAACCGGTTTAGAACAGTAAAAACCGGTTTATTCCGACGCACAATGCCTACATGTCTTTGTCTTGGTCACACCGCGGTTTATTTAGGTTATTATAAAGTTATTAAAAACGTTCGCGGTCTCATGATAATTCGGAGTAAATAAATCGGAATAAATCGGGTTTACCGTTATTTTTGAAACCGGTCCCGAGCCTTGGTGACCCTACCTACGAAGCTGGAGGCCCGGGTTCGAATCCTGTTAGCCTACGATGGTCGGGTTTTTATCGTAAGTGCGAAAGTGACGCATGACGCGATAGGCGATAAAATGGCAACTACATGTTCCGTCCAGGGGCCGATTGCATAACAACATGTAACAAATAATATTGGCGGAAGTCTCTTTCCAATCCCTTTTATTAGAATGAGACGTCCGCTAATAATATTAGTTACAAGTTGTTATGCAATCGGCCCCAGGAAAAGTCACTTATTAATTTTTATTTACTCGTATTTATTTAAACTTCATTGCACATAAAAAAAAGTACAAGTGGCGGACTTAATGCCTTAAAGCATTCTCTACCAGTCAACCATTGGGCCATAAAGAAACATTTGTTAGGTGCAGGTTCGAAAACGGAAAAGGAAATTATAATGATCACTTACTAAATACCAATAAATACCTATATATATATATATATATAATAGTACTTATGATATACTTACATACATATTATTATACGTACCTATTATGAAATATAGTGCAGACAACTAATCACGTAAATTGTCAAATAAGTGCTTGCGTACCATGCGCTTGAAGATAAATTTGCTTCGAGCTTTTCTGAAATCAAGGGGTAGATCGTTCCACAGGCGAGTGGCCTAAAGAGTGAAAGAATTAGACAGAAAGCCGGTGCGGTGAGGGGGAATAGACAAATTAAGGCTGCTGGAGTTACGGAGAACGCATTTATGTGTTTATATATCACGAATAAATATATGTTCCTGAGTTACGGACGTTTCTATGTATATCGTCGCCTAGCACCCATAGTACAAGCTTAGTACTAGCTTGAAACTAGGTTGATCTGTGTAAGATTGGACTCTAATATATATATATGTATATATATATATATATATATATTAATTTATTTAACTCTGTAATCTCATCTATTCCAGGCCTAGGCCTCCTGAAGTCAGCGGCGCTCCGCTGCCCGCGACGGCCCATATTCACGCGGTACTTGGTGCAGTGTATCAGGACTGCGCTGCGACTCGACCCCTCCTTTATGGAGGGGCGGGAGAGTGTCTTCCATGAGGTGAGCACTATCTCTTATAATGTGATATATTGATAATCCAAATCAAAAGGGACCTCATGGCGGCAGGTAGGGAATGCAACCGGTTTTTATTTTGTATGAAAAATAACCGGTTAAAAACCGGTTTTTCTCATACAAAATAACCGGTTGCATGCCCTAGTGGCAGGTGCTTACGTTGTTCAGATTCAATATTATATTCGTGAAACAAAGGCGTAAGCGCCTGCCGCCATAAGGTCCCTTTTGATTTGGATTATCACATATTATAAGGGTATTTTCTGGATTGATTTTGTCAATAAATTAAAATGTGGCCCGATTAAAGATGGGTAACTACCCGCGAAATACCCGAGGGCAGGTAACTATTGGGTATTTTACGAGGGCAGGTAAATATCGGGTATTTTACGATATTTACCTACCCACGGGTAGAGACGCGGGTATTTTCGGTTTTTTGTAGCTTATAAGTGTTAAATGATCTCTGAATTAAAAACATAGTGATCGGGATTAATCTTTAGGATATTATATTCAAAATATTTATAAATAATTTTGAAGGTGGTTTATGAGGAAAAAGATTTTGACGCACGGTTCGCACGAGTCAAATTATAAAAATCGAATAAAATAATCTTTCCCGAGTCTTCATTGCTTTGTAATATACGTAATATAATATTGATTGAAAATGATGTCAGATATTTAAAAAAAAAAGTAGTATCGCAGTTTCGAAGACTCATAAGTCGAAAATAGTTAGTTTTAAGACCCGAAGAGTTTTTGGACCCGGGTTATGTCCTTAAACTACGTCCGGACCTGGGTATGTCCTTAAACTACGCCAAAAAAAGAGGTATGGGCACTGCGAATGGAATCTCTCTAAGTGTGGTAGGGCACGTTTAGCGAATGTCATCGCTCAAACCTGGAGCAGAGCCCGACTGGGGAAGTACCTCCACCTTACAGAAAACCACAGCCAAATAGCATAAGACCCTACTCATAGTGTTGTGTTCCTGCTGGTGAGTAAGGTTGCCAAAGAGCTCAAAGAGGACCCAGTGTGTTGACGATGAGGGACCTTCTTGTTCCTTTAGTCGTCAACACAGTGAATCCTCCTTTTTGTAAAGGGTCGGCAACGCGCATGTGACTCCTTTGGAGTTGCAGGCGTCCATAGGTTACGGTAGCTGCTTACCATCAGGCGGGCCGTATGCTTGTTTGCAACCGTCGTGGTATTAAAAAAAAAAAAACGGGTGGCACTCCGGGAGTGCCGGCAGAAGTGAAAACTTGAATATTAACTTTGTGTATTTTTGATATTTTGGAATGGTTAGGGAATAATTTGGCACGAATTGCTTTAATTATCAGTATAAAAATTATATGTGGTAAAATACAATATTCATTTATTGCGCTATCGTACAGAAACATGACAATTTATATTACATTAAAACACTTCAGAACTATTACAATTATTTAACATTAAAAAGTTTATCTCTCAGAAATATCAACTTCCATCCATAATTTCAACGACTCTTACACCATCATCATTACTAGAACCATCATCGCCAGTCTCTAAAACTGATACGATACGTTTATGGTAGCTGAAATAAGAAACGAACAATTTTGATTCTAACCTATTTAAATGTCTAATAAATACCGCATCAATAGTAGTTTTGTATTTCGTAGTGCTAAGATTACGATTTCGAACGAAACAGCAGGCGCAGGCATACATTTTCGCCGCGCGGTAGAAAGAGGGGGAAATACTTCCTCTCCTACGCCGCGCCGGCGGTCTATTGGCTTCAATGGCATTGTAACCATTTTTCGATCAGGTCACGTGTCCGTCTTACGAATTTTTATGAATTTTATGTTATTTACATTTATTTCTAGTAAAAATATCAATTTTTACTTAAAGCCTGACCACAAATATATGATCATGCACCATGTTGCGGAATTTCATTGGAACTAATTTCTTGCACTGGCAATTATTTTACTGACAGAATGATATGCATGTGTGAGTGCATGTGATAGGCTGTCAGTGTCATTGTCGCGGTTTATTTGAATTACAGTAAAGTGTTGAATATTAAATAATACAAGACAAAAATATCCCAAATTATTCATAGCCAAGAGCGAAACATTGTAACTAGTGTATGTAATAAACAGCTGTTAATAATACGCTCGGGAAATGGAACTATTTCGCTGTGAAACCATCGACATATAATATCAAGACGAGTAAAGGCAAGCAAAGTTCATGTGAAAACACGACCCATTTTCACGTTTACAAAACTAAAATGTCTTATGTCTTATTAACCAATCAAGTACTCATTCTTTAAGCATATTTTTTTGTGTTAACCTTAATTCCGCAAAGGTTTCATGCCATTTCACCAATAAGAAAAGTTGCCTTGTTGTGAGTGGTCAAAATCAATTTGACAATGAAGTTTAATTAGACAGGAGATAATCAAATGAAATAACTGAAATGTCAAGTTAACGTATAATAAATACGCCTAAGTTTGACGTGGATGGATTCACGTAATAAATAATAATGCAATCAATTAACAATTTATTTTTAGTGCATTTTTCATTACTTATGTAATATACGTAATTTTAATCGTTCTTGGAATAAGGAATAATATGAAATCCCATCATCATCGTTCATTTATTTAATAAAAGTGCTTAACTACAATATATATCTTACATACTACAAAATAAGCATAAATTAATATAAAATAGTAAAGATTTTGAAATTTTTTACAATTTTATAAATCCATTATATTAGGGAGACCCTCTTGGTCTCAAGCAACATATTGTTAAGCAATTAAGGTTGACTATGTCAAAAAAAACCATTATTTTTTAACTTTATTTATGACCAGACTAGAAAATAACTGCTTCCTTGTTTTTTAGAACTAAAAAAATAACGGATGAGTTCGTTATGTGTACTATTTATTTTAGCAGGCTTAGGCAAATACAAAGATAAATTTACATTGTGTATCCATTTTTTTATACTACAACGGTAGCAAACAGGTATTTAGCTCACCCGATGGTAAGCAGCTACCGTAGCCTATGGACGCCTGTAACTCCAGAGGTGTCTCATGTGCGTTGCCGACGCTTTCATATAAAAGAAGATTCACTGTGTTGACAGCTAAAGGGACAAGAGGATCCCCGTCGGCAACACACTGCATCCTCTGAGCTCTCTGGCAACCTTACTCACCGGCAGGAACATAACACTATGAGTAGGGTGTAGTGCTAATTGGCTGTGGTTTTCTGTAAGGTGGAGGTAGTTCCCCAGTCGGGCTCTGCTCTAGATTTGATAATTAAAGACTATGCTATGAAGGTATAGCATTCATTATTAATGAAAAATAAGAATTATACCTATTAGTCAGTTGTACTAGAAATAGCACGGCCAGAATGGTATGATTTTACCAGAGTAAGTATGGTAGGTACTAATTCGAAGGGTTTTGTTCTGTCGATTTCGTTGACTTTACTTAATATTAGTGATTTGAAAAAAAAAAAACTTTAAACATACACATACTGTTGAAGTCATCATTATAACAGAATTTAAATTATATTTAGTAGGTAAGTAAAACCGACTGAGGTGGCATATTCAGATTGTTTATGAAGTACGTATCTCATATTCCCAATATATGAGTACAAGGGAGACATTTCAATATTATCAAAGTAATATTGATAAAGATTTATTCCAAGGACCCATACTGTATATCGAAAAAAACAAACTGAAAAGATTCTTTGTTAACAACGGAAACCTAACTGCTATTACTACTAGGTAATACTTATAAATGAACATTCATTATACTTTTCCTCAAATGAGTTATGTTTACTTTTCCAAAACTTATATTGCATAACATCGACCAAGTCCTTAATGTATGAGAATATTTATGCGTGATTTACTTACCGATGAAAATAAATATCATCATCTTTGGCGCCTGTGTGGCTCCTGCACCAATGCACGGCACAAGCCGGCATTTTAATACCGATATATTACCGAAATTTCATGGGCCGAAAAAACTAATATTTTGACGACATGACGATTTCAAAATGTTTGACATGACATTAGGGCACCGCTGTCACAAGCTCCGCCCACTTTGGCACCAGGAAAGTGGAGCACATTTTGAGCGTTGATTACGCTTCCTTACTTATTATTCTTCCAAGTGTGAAACATTTTTAAATTAACATCAGAGCTGACAGGTGAACAAATCAAGATGTCACTATACCTTAGAGAAATAATAAGCTCTACGGCTATACTGAACTGTTGCCACATAAATGAGAATAATAGCGCCCTCTTGACAATAATCATATATTTCAGGTCAGGCTTTACCTATATTTCAGTGAATAGAAAACTAATTTCTGTAAGAATATATTTTGTCGCGTGTCAAATGCTATTCTTGCGTTGTCAGTCAGCCGGGTTTTCTTAATTTATTTACTTTCGTCCTCCTTTTGACCAACTAACCTGTCAAATATGCCGGACGTAAACATAGTTCACAATTTCCGAACGCACCCCTCACTGTCAAGTTGTCAACCACTAAAATATGTAATATGGCCTACCATTTGTCATTAAATTAACACTTTTAAATGCAAAATACGCGACAATCCGAATTTTGCCCATATATGTCTTCAATTCAAGTGTTATTTTTTACGCTTTTTCATTTGAGTATAATTTCATTCGGGTCTACCGTACCCCTCGACGGAATTATTAATATAGAAGATTTAGGTATTCGATCAGGTTACGTGTCCGTCTTACGAATTTTCAACCTGGGAGTGTTGCCAACTCCGCATTTCAATCAGTGCTAAAACTATACTGAAATAAGTGCTAAAGTAGTGCTAAAACTTAAAAAATTATGCAAAAAAAAAAGTGCTAAATAAAAAAGTTATCCATTCGAATGTGTTTATTATATCTTCCAATGAAGCGAGTCATATAATATCAATTGAACTTCACTTGCGAAGCTCGATTGATCTTATTTAATTTAATAGTACTACGTACAGAAGGCTAACTTCCCTACAAAATCAATGTTTGACAGCATTTTCACAGATGAACGATGACACATGACGTCTCCATACAATTTTGCCTTTCGACTTCTAGGGTTGACAAGTACGCGATTAGTTTGATTGCTAGATCTGCCCCAATCTACCTAGACACCGCCCCTTATATTATGCTCTCTATCGGACCGTTTTTTCTAGTCACCTATAAACGATTGTTTTGCTCGGTAATTAGGTTCAACTGTGGTTAGGGAAATAGAGCAAAAGTAATGTCCGGTTCTCTACTGGTCCGTGTGTACGACTCCACTCCACGAAGTAACAGCTACGGCCGTGGGTTAGTGATCGGATACTTTTCGAGGTTGTCAAAATCCCCTTCGTTTATTTGCACATAAGATAAAATATTTAAGTAGTTTATAGTAGTAGTTTTGTTTGTACTAAAATTACAGTTAAATTGGGCAAATGAGGTAATATATCAGACATTTATTTAGTTTTGTATTAAAACTACTGATAGCTTAGGTAGATTGAGGCAGATTGGAGCGGGTCTAGCAATCAAACTAATTCCATACTTGACTTGTCAACCCTATAAAGTCGAAGGCAAAATTGTATGAAGACCGCATGTGTCACCGTTCATATTTCAAAGTTCTGTCAAACACTGATTTTATAGGGAAGATAAGCATCTTTATGTAATACTATATATTATTCTGTGCTACTAAACTGACAATTTTGGTTTGACAGACTACAAATAAAATTTATCAAATTTTGGAAAATTATTTTTTATAAAATCGCAATTTCCAAAAAGTGCTAAAAATAGTGCTAAGTGCTAAATGCAAAAAATTAGGGCTAAGTCAGTCTAAATAGTGCTAAATTTAGCCCCAAAAGTGCTAAATTAGCAACACTGAACCTGTCGAATCTGTCGGTCACGTGACCCTGTCGCGAGTTTAACATTTTTTCCCCATCACAAAAAGTGCACAGCGCCGCTAAAGAAGTTTTCACTTCAAAAAAAGATAACAATACCTACATTTTTGTAGGAAATATTGCCGACTTTAATTTGTACATACACAACTTTTTCATACGAATGATAAATTCCAAGAAAAATGCAAAAGTCACATTTTACCCCCTCCCCTCAACCTCACCCCCATATATGCAGAAAATAACACGGCTAAGTGACATTTATTTTTGAAAATTACGAATTTATATGAAAATTGCGTTAATATAACCAAGATTTTTAATGAATTATTGTTTTATAAACAGTAAAAAATATCTACACCCACTAACTTACTTTAAACCTTTATTAACCCAAAACGACGTTTAATTAAAAGCGAATCTACTCGACGATTTGGGAAGATTAGGGGTAAATACCTGCGACACATCTCTAGGCCCGATATAATTAGTTCACCGAAATGTTATATTTATTTGAGTAGTTTCCTTTCCGTGCTTCTCCATACTTACATTAAACTTTTACATTATTACTTACGCGCATTTTATACAAAACTCACTCAAATAGGAAATGCCAGCCTTGTGTTACTGAACGGCTTACGCTCGCCCTTTTATATCACACCCTGGCAGCCATATTTCCCACTCTACCCATTGATTTATTATGTATTCTACTAGATGTGACACCTAGAACAAATTTTGTGCGCCATTGGCGGTTGACAGCTGTGACTGAATCAAAGAGTAGTATAGACTTATAGTGATTTTCACTATAACTTTTGGGACAAAAAAATTATTAGGGATGTCAGCTCCTTTCACTCAATGACTACCTAACATTGTATTGTTTCAGACGGATGCGCTGGGTGACACGTTGGTGCACGCGTGCGCACGCGCCGGGGACTCGTACGCAGATGTGCTGAATGAGATCGTGTGCGACTCGCCTCCGCTGTTCCGCCAAGCGCACGCTAATACCGAGGGTGAGCATTCAAATCATAATAATCTTTCCAGAGACCGAGGGCTTCATGTTGGCTATCCAGGACCAAGTCATTGAAACTCGTAATTACCAAAAATATATCATCAAAAATAGGCCTACAGACTTGTGTAGAAAGTGCAACAGTTCAGGAGAAACCATCCAACATATAACAGGAGCATGCAGAGCAATAGTACAAACCGATTACAAGCACAGACATGACCAGGTAGCCAATATAGTTCACCAGAAACTTGCAATCAAATATCATTTAATCCCCCCACCAGCAATAGCTTACTACAAGTATACGCCTCAAAATGTCCTGGAGAACCAAACCCATAAAATGTATTTCGACAGAGCCATATTAACCGACCGAACCACACATTTCAATAGACCTGATATTACTGTAGTAGACAAAATAAATAATAGCGCCCTTTTGATTGACATAGCCATCCCAAATACCCACAACTTACAAAGTACAATAGCTGAAAAACTAAGTAAATACACAGATTTAAAAGATGAAATAGCCAGGATTTGGATGCTTAAGAATGTTACTATCGTGCCCATTGTTCTATCAAGTACAGGAGTCATACCACAACAGTTACATATATCTTTAAAGACACTAACTCTGTCACCATCCTCATATACTGTAATGCAAAAAGCTGTGATCCTAAATACATGTAGAATAGTCCGGAAATTCCTACAGACTGATATTCAACTGCCTACTCCTAATACACAAACTCCAACACCCTTACACTTAGACTAGTAGATAATGAAACCCAAAATACACTAGAAAACTAATATAACATTGAAATGAAATGCACTTGGCCTCGGCCCGTGCACTTCATTACACCAGTAATTATGTAATTACTGAGAAGTTTTAAGAACTTGTAAAAATAATAAGAATAATAATAACAGCATATTTTATACACCCTACAGAAAGCGACAAGAATTTTTTTGACTTCATCGACTATTTATGGAAATTCAACGCAATAAATAACTTATTCAATGATTTATTATGCTTGGCCATGGCCCGCATAATAGTCATAGTCATAGTCATAGTCAATCATTTATTTGCATTATAATACATAACAATGCATGCAAATACAATTTTTAAACAATTAGGCAGTAACTTACATAAGGCAAGTCAAATAGGATAATTAATAAACATATAATAATTATTAACATTATGAATCAATGTGGCAAAAATAAAAGCAAATAAAATAATAATAATTTAAACAATATGTTAAGCACGATACATTTATCAGTAACAAATAAAAATAATAAATAATTGTGTAATAAAATAAATTAAATTTCAGAATTTCAGAGGTCAAAGCTCGAAGGACTTAATGTCAGGTACATTGGTCAAAGACCCTATCATAATATTCATTTATCGAGTAAAATGGACGTTTAAGAAAATTCCACGTACAAATGTTTACTGGTGAACACGTAAAGACATATCCCGTACAGGTACATAGAAGTTATAGTTAGTATTCTGTTGTCAATAAACATATTGCGGTGTGACTCGGGTATAGTCAAATTTCTTTCGACTATTCTTAGGGCATACTTTTGTTTGAGTAAAAGTGCGTTAATATTAGTTCCATTTCCCCAGACTTCAATACAATACCTAATTATGCTTTCGAAGTATGAAAAATACATCGTCAATAAGACTTCCTTACTTGAAATGTACATTAAAGATCTCATAGCATAACATGCACGCGCTAATTGTATATATTTATCTTATTAATCTGCTCATGCCATCTCAAATACGGATCAAGATCTACACCTAGAAATAGCACATGTTCAGCTTTAGAGATGGGGATATCACATTCACAATCCGGACTAGATGTGTGCCTTCTAAATGTCATATAAAAGCTTTTGTTGCAGTTCATTTTTAATCCGTTAGCTGCAAACCAGTCTGTAAGTTGCGTCCAAGAATTTTGCATATATGCATTTAAAGCTTCAGCGGATGGTGCGTTTAAAATGACACTTGTATCATCAGCGTAGAGATATGGAGCGCCACACACACATTACACACATTAGGCAAATCATTTATAAATAATAAACACAGGACCCTCTAAAACGAAGAAAAATAAAAGAAACCTAATAACAATAATAAATGTTTACGTCACACCTGGCCATAATGTGAGTTTTATCGCACGCTACGCGTACGGTAAAACTCGCATTATGGTTAGGTGGAGACGTAAAAATGTTTATTCACAAAACGGCTTACATTTTTTTTTACATCAGTACTTCTGCCAAACCACGGTGTGGTTTGTGGGTCGTTAACTCTAGTGTTTGTCCCGGCTTTATGCTCAAGCCTAACCTTTTTTTTTTTTTTTTTTATACCACGACGGTGGCAAACAAGCATACGGCCCGCCTGATGGTAAGCAGCTACCGTAACCTATGGACGCCTGCAACTCCAAAGGCGTCACATGCGCGTTGCCGACCCTTTACAAAAAGGAGGATTCACTGTGTTGACGACTAAAGGAACAAGAAGGTCCCTCATCGTCAACACACTGGGTCCTCTTTGAGCTCTTTGGCAACCTTACTCACCAGCAGGAACACAACACTATGAGTAGGGTCTAGTGCTATTTGGCTGTGGTTTTCTGTAAGGTGGAGGTACTTCCCCAGTCGGGCTCTGCTCCAGATTTGAGCGATGACATTCGCTGAACGTGCCCTACCACACTTAGCGAGATGCCATTCGCAGTGCCCATACCTCTCTTTTTGGCGTAGTTTAAGGACATACCCCGGGTCCAAAAACCTACCCCATCCCATACCTAATCCCATGAATTGGCGTAGGCGCTAGTTTTTACGAAAGCGAAAGCCATCTGACCTTCCAACACAGAGGGAAAACTAGGCCTTTTTCTCGGATTGGCAATTGCCAATTAATTTGATAATTATCAAATGATATTTCGTACACAAGTTTCCGAAAACTCAGTGGTATGGTACGAGCCAGGGTTTGAATCCGAGACCTCCGGATTGAAAGTCAGACGTCTTACCGCCAAGTTACCAGCGATTTGTAGTGACCTTGCCTACGAAGCAGGTGGTCCCGAGTTCGAATCTTGGTCTGAGCATTTATTTGTGTGTTAAGCAAGTTATTTCATGTATGGAATCTAAGACTGCATTGAAGTCGTTTTCTTTCTTATACATTATTCATTTTAAAGTCGTTTTTTTTTCTTATACATTATTCATTTTGATGATCACGCAAGTTCGATGTTTCTGAACGTTAATAATCGTTGTTTCCAGGCTACACAGCTCTTCACGTGGCTTGCAAACTACACAGCACGGAGACTCCTCATTTACACACCGTGCACGTTCTACTGGAGCACGGCAAAGCGGACTTATGGGCCGGGGTGAGTGTCTCCCAGTCAACCTGGTTTGTTCGAATTTACATATTTCACTACATAGTATAAAACAAAGCCGCTTTCCGCTGTCTGTCCGTCTCCATGTATGGTTAGATCTTTAAAAATACGCAATTGATTTTAATACGGTTTTTTTAATAGATAGAGTGATTCAATAGGAAGGTTTCTATATATAATACGTGCATAATATAGTAGAGTAACACTGATAATTTTTGAGGTTTCTAATGTGATGTCGTAAATAAACACATTTTTTTGCGCTTACATTGCAAACGCTGGCTGAACCCTACGAGATAGATCAAAATAATGTACTACAGTATTGTACACCTTAAAAATATCTACAAAAAAGTCCGCTATGGTATATGTCAATCTCTTAGGGATTATTATTACATTTTTCAGACATGAATCGGAATCTTAAAAGATAATTATCTGTTTTAGGACGTAAAAGGAGGCGACACAGCCCTCCACCTGGCCGTCAACTCCTCGACCTGCGAGCTCCACCTCATCATGGTGCTGTTCCGCCACGTGGAGCGAGCCAAGTGGAAGCAACTGGCTCATGTCGCTAACCGGAGGTAATACACACATTAGATTAAATCAGAGTAGCTATTCCAGATCCGAAGAACACGGGGCGAGAATTTAGTATGCATTCCATTTGAACCATAACTGTCTGCAATTCTTCGTACGTCTGATGAAAAATATAAGTGCCATCCCTATACAACATACATAATTCATAAGTCGTAAATTTATTAAATGTATGTTTGTATTGTAAGCTATTGATTTTCAATTATATAATTATTTTAAAAAAATCCGTTTTCAACCGACTTCAAGATTTCGAAGGAGGAGGTTATCAATTCGTCGGGATCTTTGTTTTTGCTATTTTTTTTTTTTTTTTTTTTTATGTATGTTCACCGATTATTCGAAGACGGCTGGACCGATTTGGAAAATTCTTTTTTTGTTTGTAAGAGTATACTTCACAGTTGGTCCCATTGTAACCAGGTCAGGATCTGATGATGGGATCCTGGAGAAATCGAGGGAACTCTTCAACTATTATAGGCACACCTGTAGTGATTTGAGTATTTTTTACAGCAGCTCGAGTATTTGGTGTTGGAAAGGTGGATTGCTTAGTGAAGTCGGTTCTTTTTTGTTTAAAATTATTAATGTTAAAAGCGTAAACAAAGCGTAGATCAAGGAAACTTTTTTTTCAAATTGTTAAACGGTTGTATTAATCTACTTACATTATTTTGTTCCGATTAATCAAGTTTTTCAACCGACTTCAAGATTTCGAAGGAGGAGGTTATCAATTCGTCGGGATCTTTGTTTTTTTTGCAATTTTTTTATTTTATGTATGTTCACCGATTATTCGAAGACGGCTGGACCGATTTGGAAAATTCTTTTTGTGTTTGAAAGAGTATACTTCACAGTTGGTCCCATTGTAACCAGGTCAGGATCTGATGGGATCCTGTAGAAGTCGAGGGAACTCTTCAACTATTATAGGCACACCTATAGTGATTTGAGTATTTTTACAGCAGCTCGAGCATTTAATGCTGTTGGAAATGTGGATGTTAAGTGAAGTCGGTTCTTTTTTGTTTAAAATTATTTTAGTATTTATCATTTTTCCCACCCATACTTTAATCAAAGATTTGTATATTAACATAACCTTATGTTTTCAGTTCGGTGACGCCCATAGAGTACGCACGCTCGCAAAGCAAGTCCATCAGCAGACCCTACCCGCCAGAGGTCCTGGATTTCCTCAAGAAATGCCGCTGATCATCTGACATACATATATGTCAAAAATGCGTTTGTTCAGATTTGAAATTTGTAAAATTTAAGATGCCTGGGGACCGCTCGGCAACCTAAACCCAGGAATTGGCGCAGGCACTAGTTATTATAAAATCTAATGCAATTTGACCCTCCAAACCAGAGGGGAAACTAGGCCTTATTGGGATTAGGTCCGGTTTCCATACGATATTTTCTGTCGTCGAAAAGCGACTGGTAAAATACCAAATGATATTTCGTACATGAGTTTCGAAACAGTCAGTGGTACTACGAGCCGCGATTTGAACTCGAGATCTCCGGTTTCAAAGTCGGATTTTAATTTCAACCGTAATGGGCAAAGTTGACAATTCATTGTAAAACACAACAAGAAATTTGTAATTTGAGTGCCTCAAATTAGATTATACATTAACAGAGGGAAAACTATCGCAAATTATATTTGAAAAAGTGTTTCACATTTAATATTGAGTGCCTTATGCGATATAAATTTAAGTTATTATTAAGTTTTACTAGTGAACCATGACATGTACGGCAAAACTTATGAAATTATTTTTATCACTTAGACATACTAAGATGCAACCTTAGTTGCATTTTTTACCACATTAGGTTAGTTTTCCAGTGATTAAATGAATACGTATTTGCAAAAAGTCAAACATATATACACTCTGAAACTAGGCGTATTCCAGAAAAGTTTATAGGACATTTTAGTATCCAAATATGATCAGGAATACACTGTTAAAATCATTCTAGTTATAAGGGCCCACGGTGTATAAAAAGCAAAATAAAGAGTAGATATTTGGTTAGGCAATTAATCACGTTGATTTTAGTTACAACTATTAAAAGATTAGTTTTTCAACGTGTGCTAAGGAAACCACATTAGTTTAGTATGGTATGTACTTTGCATTGAGTACATACACGTCATGTTTTAATATTTACCGATAAGCTATGGTTTTTTTCATTTAATACATAGTTTAACAATGAGTTTATTCCCTACAGTTTTTACTGTTAAGGATTTACAGTTACAAGTTTTTCAGTTTATGTCTATGATATTTGTTTTGTATATATTGATTGCAATTTTAATACATGTTAATCACGCAACAAATGTAGCAATCATTTTGAGATTTAACAACAATTTATGGAGATATAAATATGTAATGTTTAATCAACTGTTTTTTTATGTTGAATTACATTACGATTGAATTGGATCATTATACATTCTTAGTTATAACTAGAGATTCACGTAAACATAATAAAATCATAATATTAATTATTAAGCCGTTTTACAGAAATAATACCTAAGTACAATCAACAAATCACAATGCGTATTTTAATTAATTGTAAGTTTTACATTTTGATTGTAGGTATAAGAATTGTGGTTGACGTTAAAAAAGTGCTCTTTGATATAAGTACCAATTATTTGCGGATTTTTTAATGACATTATGGTTACCTTTACACGCCGGGGCCAATTTTTTATTAGATATTTAACACTGTAATTTTTAAAGACACTTTCGCCTGCATCTTTTGTTTTTAGAAATAAGTTTATAAATTGTTCAAAATCCATAAAAAAACATTGGAACAAGGAAATACTGTTTGTATAATTTGTATTTTATTTGGAAAAGGCCAAAATGAGTCAATTTGGACAAACACGAAAGTAAAAATAAAGTGATTATTTTTTTTATTGATCTCGCTTGCATATTGAACTAATTGTTTTAAAATTAATCAATAATATGAAATGAATGATTTATATCATCACAACCTTCCCAGGTCAAAAATATGCTTAACTTTGCCTGATGGGCAAAGCTGTTACAAATAGCGGCGAAATGACGCCATCTGTAATACTTTGATACCTTCCTTTTGAATGCTAACGACACTTATAGTGTCTTTGTGGTAGGCAAATGTATTTTCACCACCCCACCCTGGAAAGGCGTTCTTTATCCCTTGAAAGCGGAGGGGAAAAACGCATTTTATCCACATGTGGGGAAAGTAATTGGTACAAGTTTTCGAAATGTTTCTTCACGTTTATATCTTCACGTTATCTGGCAGGATGGACTTAAATATATGATTTTGAATGATACACATTAGAACACAAGAGCGCCTTAGTGTCTAAAAAAATACCGCTCTCTTGAATCCAGTTAAAAGTTGCGTTCAAAAGACTTCTTAAAATTTGTTTTAAAATATTGTCATAACAATGACCTATGTATATATTTGTTTGCAATAAAGTATACTTTAATACTGAACGATTCTTTTTAATACTCATACATTTAAACCATATAATTATCAACAATAAGCTTTTCCAAAAATCTCATTTTAAAAACAAACTTACGTGGGCAATTCTACTTTTCGTTGTAAGTTTTTGACACATTTTCGTAAAATGCATATTTTAGAAATACTTGGTGATTACTTTCATTTCCTCTTTTGTGATGCAGAAAGAGGCTTAATTAGGCTATCAATCCCGATAGCTTAGTTTAATAATAACAACTGTAAATATTCTTAATCACAGTAACTGGTCCTTGGTTGTCTCCCGATTTGTATGAAAATAAGGCGTTTACCACTGCGTTACCATCTTTTTACATTAATCAATATTAATATATGAATTTTGGTTAACAAATTCCTATTATTTGGTTCAGGTGCAATTTGGGAATACAATTTTATACACGAAATTCAAGATCTATCATACTTTTTTCTGGCAATAGATTAATTAATGGTCACGAAAAAGTAGAATGAGCCACCTAATAAAGATTTCAAAGCTCCTTCTTACTACTTGTACAGTTGCCATCAGATATATCGGAGCGGCCAAGGTGGTCACAAATATCTTAACAAGGCCTCTATTGTCAAGACTAGGGATTGCGGTACCGGTGCCTGTTTCAGAACCGGTACTGAGATTTCCGGTACTGGCTCGGAACCGGGAATTCCCGGTTCTTCGGTACTGAGAATTTTTTTGGAAGTTTTGTAATTTCGCTTAAATATAATGAAATTTTATTCCTAAATTCGCTATTATTCTTCGCGTATGTTTTTTTTCTTTATGGGTTGCTATTCAAACGGCTCTTTTACAGTTATAGATTTTCTATTGGTCACATTTTCAATGGTTTTAGAATAAAAACCCTATACTTACAACCTGTTATGTCCGTAAGTATTTATGCCGAATTTCAACAGGTAAGGGTTGTATTTTTTCTCAGACCAGTATATACCGAAAATCCGGTGGAGGAAGCGGTTTATCGTAACTTGAAATCTGCGCGAGATATTTTTGTGACCTTCCACGTCTATCTCGTACCCATATAGCAACACGGTCTTTACACGGTAAACCGTTTGATCGGAATATTCTGAACTTTCCATATCAGTTTGCTTGGGGCGAAGCTGTGCGAAGGATGCTCTTGATTTGGCGATTCTCGAAGCGATGTCTTCTCCGGTCGTCGAGACAACCTTTCCACATCCTCTGTGCCAATAAGCAACGGTAAGATACTTGTCGCGCTGCACCAAATTTCCTGGATCTTCCAAGTGTTCACTTCCCGTCTTCATTGCTTCTCTTCAAAGATCGTCAAATTTGGCTTGCATATCAGCTCATGTGTGGCTTAACAGAAAAAGGTCATCAGCACAGTCCAAATCTTCTAAAATGTTTGAGAGGCCTCAGTCCATGCCGCGGCGCTATAATTTCGTGTAATGCAAGCATTTTTTTTTTATACCACGACGGTGGCAAACAAGCACACGGCCCGCCTGATGGTAAGCAGCTACCGTAACCTATGGACGCCTGCAACTCCAAAGGAGTCACATGCGCGTTGCCGACCCTTTACAAAAAGGAGGATTCCCGGTACTTTCGGTACCGGGAATTCCCGGGAGCAATCCCTAGTCAAGGCGATAAAGTGCATGTTCAGATATTTTTGACTACCTTGGTCGCTCCGATATATTTGATGGCGACTGTACGACAACTTCCTAACTTTAGTAGTATTGGTTCGGTTATTGCGTAGATAAGTCAGTCAGCCACTCCCACTTCTTCCCACGGGTCAGTTGAGCCTGGGGTCCGCTTGACAACCTAAGGCGATTATCACACTGGCGCCGCAACTGGATGCGGCGACGGTGTGCAAGCGTGACAGCGCTATACACATGCAGAGCGCTATTTCGCTCGCGCACCAACGACGCACGCGGAAACCACAGCAGTGTGAAAGCTGCCTAGTCCCATGAATTGGCGTGGGTAGTAGTTTTTACGAAAGCGACATTTGACATTCCAACCTATGATATATAATAATGACAGATGGGTTATGCACGCTTCAAAAGTGAAGCACTAAAATGAGTGAATTCAAACAATTGTTGCTAGTCGCGCACCGGCAAGCGAGAGATGCGGACGTGCCAATGAGCTCCCACCCGCGTGAGAAAGAGAAACTGTAATTTTCTAACAATGAGAGTGACAAAGATGTAATGATTGTCAAAATAGATAAACATAATAGAATCGTTGCTAGGTTATAAAATAACTCTGAAAGTATTGAAAATAGATGTCATATACTTCAGAAAAAGTGACCAAATCCTCCGGTGTCCGAGGCCAGATCTGGCCAGATCTGGTCACTTTTTCTGAAGTATATGACATCTATTTTCAGTTTATATATAGTAGTGTAACTACTTAAAAATTGCAAATCAAAAAAAAAATATTGAACAAAATAATTTGATTTGCTTCAAGATTCTGAAAGTATTGTTTGTGCTCACTTTGTTAGAGTATAACCCATCCGTAGTAAATATGATTGATTCCAACTCAGAGCGGAAAATAGGCCGGTTTCCTCACGATGTTTTCCTTCACCGAAAATAGGCCAAGGATTATGATACTACGTACGAAATATCATTTGATATGTCAAATGATATTTCGTACACAGGTTTTTCAACTCGGTAGTACCAGCCGGGGTTTGACCCCGAAACCTCCGGATTGAAAGTCGGACGTCTAACCACCAGGCTACCATGCGCTTTTACAAACGAATACATGACAAAAGATAATAAAAACGGCCTAGCCTAGTCAGTAGTGAACCCTACGAAACAGGAGGTCCCGGGTTCGAATCCTGGTCATGGCATTTATTTGTGCGTTTTTCATGGTTCCTGAGTTGGATGTCGTCTATAATTATTATTTTTACACCCCCTCAGTATTTCCGCTCTAGTCCAAGTTGGTTCAGTTCGGGTTGCACTGGACGGTTAAATACCGCGAGCCATCCGGTTGCCTCGCGTCACTAAAACTACGCGTCATTGCTCTGAATACTATATCGTCGTCTGTACCCACAACACAAGCCAAATTGACCTTAAATCGGGACTAGGTCGATTTGTGTAAGATTGTCCCATAAGATTTATTATATATTAACCCTTTGGCCGCCAAGCATCGGACGGAATCGTGCCAGCGCGCAAGGCAACCCGGTTATATTTTGGACGTGATATCACGTGCTGGTGCTGAGGGCACGACTTGCGCGTGATTTGACGTCTTTGGCGTTCTTTATTACTAGAATATTTTTTAAAACATACCACGGCTACGGCTTTTTGTAAAGGGTCGGCAACGCGCATGTGACTCCTTTGGAGTTGCAGGCGTCCATAGGTTACGGTAGCTGCTTACCATCAGGCGGGCCGTATGCTTATTTGCCACCGTCGTAGTATAAAAAAAAAAAATGTTGGTCAAAATAAATAAAACTACAAATGAATGCAGGACACAAAAAAGGCGGGCCGTATGCTTATTTGCCACCGTCGTAGTATAAAAAAAAAAAAAAATGTTGGTCAAAATAAATAAAACTACAAATGAATGCAGGACACAAAAAAAATTTTTTTTTGTATTTTTTTAACACATACAAACGCATCGCACCTTTATACAACAGTTTGAAGTCTTATGAAGGGTGTAACAAAAATAGTGATAATCGGTTGAACGGCATATATATCGTATTGTAACTAAAAAATAGCAGGAAAAAAAATTTTGGACGACTTTTTTTTTATAATTAAAATACGATACCAATTATGCCTTTAAACGGATGACCAGCATTTTTGTTACACCCTGTATGTATAGTCTACAACAATAGTATTTTCACGCTACTGTTCGGAAATGTGACAAAAGATGGTCAAAATCCAAGCTGGAAAATAAGCATTTGCTGTAGCACCTGAACCACCACTACAGCAATGTTATTGTAGCGATGAAATGTCATTAGTTGGAAAGTAAATTGTCCAGTTATGTCATTACATTCATTAAAGTCTTTTTTTGGCACAACTTTGTTTCAAAAATAAAATAAGGTTGTTTATCGGGCCAACTACCCGTTTTCAAAAAAAAAAAGAAACGTCAAAACCATTTATTCACCCTTAAGGCGTTTTAACTTTTTTTATCCGTTTGAAGTTTTCTATCAAAAACGCCTCCAAGTAATGAGTCGGTTTGAAGCAAACAATAGAAAAACGCTTCTTGAAAGTGAAAAAAAAGTAAAAAGGCTGGAATGGAATACTGAATTGGATATTGTTTCACCGAAAAACTAGAAAATTGTATCAACGCGGTGAAAATGACTTCATCTAGTGAAGAAAATTATTTTATCTACACTCATACTGTAAGTACTCTAAAATGCGTTCAAAAACCGTAGACAATGACAAGCATTACAACAAACGATTTAACTATGATAAGTTTCTTATCTGCGGCAGTAACGTAATTTTAACTTTGCATGCTCAAATATTGTTAAGCAATGAGTTTCAAATTTGGAACATCGAATTTGATAACATAATGTTACCGCCATGGCCAACTCGATTGGTCCCGCGCGAGCGCCGGCACAATCGAGTTGGCCATGACGGTACAATGGCCGTCATTCTATGGTTTCCGAACACTTAATTTAATATATATAATATGAGTGTAGATAAAGCAGTGTATGCAACTGTACGTAATTAGGCCTTAAAACACTCGTGTAATCTTATTATGAAACCACACTCATGTTTTAAGGACCCTTATTACGTAACAGTTACATAAACTACTATATTTCCTCACAGTAGTCGTGAAAAGCACTATGTAATATCTCGGCCGAAAGCGCTATAGGTGGACTCGTATCTTCGAGGGCCTCCCCTGGCGGGTCGGCCCTCGAACTAACTCGATCCACCTATAGCTTACTTTCAAGCCCCTACAACAATGTACTATTTATCTACACTCATATTGTAAGTTCTCTAAAACGTGTTCGAATACGGTAGGCAATGGCTAGCATTACCACGACCGATTTTACTATGATAAGCTTTTTATCCGTGGCAGTAACGTAATTTTAACTTTTCATGCTCAATTATTGATGTGCTATGAGTTTTGATAACATAATGTACACCTGCACCCTCCCGCGCATCCGCCGACAGCCCGACACGCGCCCGCGCGACCGCCGGCACAATCGAGTTGGCCATGGTGGCGGTGCAATGGCAGCCATTCTATGGTTTCCGAATACGGCATTTTGGATAAATAATATGAGTGTAGAGATAAAGCAGTGTATGCAACTGTACGTAATTAGGCCTTAAAACACTCGTGTGATCTTATTATGAAACGAGCCACAGGTGAGTTTCATAAAACCACACTCATGTTTTAAGGACCCTTATTACGTAACAGTTACATAAACTACTATTATACAATCGTGACATAATTAAGAGCTTTTCAGTGGAGTACCTTGTTTAGGCCACGAAGCTTGCTGAGTGGCTTAAGTAAGGTACGAGATTGAAAAGCTTGATTATGTCACTATTGTATACAATATTTTTTCTACGAGAGCTCAATCTAGGCAAGCCGGTAAGAATAGAGTTCGACGAAAGACCTGCTGCCTCTATACAATTGAGTAAGTTCTATCTGCCGGTGGATTGTGCCGGCGGTCGGGAAGGACAACAGTGTTACAATATTGTATGAAAATCCTTTGTACCATCGTTGGCGATGTCACAATATGCGACCAGAAAAGCTCTATCGGTCTACACAATCACAATTCAAGCATTACAATCGACGAGTAGAAAAAGGCTTTTTAACGGCCGGTGCTTTAATTTAATTAGCCCTGCAGGATAACTTTGACCTTTGCAATTTACTTGGTCCATGTTTTATAAATGCATTAAATTCATGGCACATTGTCGACTCTTTAATATTATTCAGAGCAATGACGTGTAGTTTCTGACCCACGTTGGACTTGGTTTTTCATCCCCCCCTTAACTTCCAGATCTTTATGTGATGAAGAACGAGCATGCATATTGCCATTCACACCGGCTGGTCGGTTATCGATCCGTGAGTTGGAAGCCGGGAAAAAGAGAGGGGGGGGGGGGGGGATGAAAAACAAAGTCTAACGTGGGTCAGTTCGGGTTGCATAGGATAGTTCCACAGCACGTAGAGAGCTTAAATACCGCGAGCCATCCGTTGCCTAGCGACCACTGTAACTACGCGCCATTGCTTTAACTATATGTGAATAACATGGGCCAAAGTTACCCACAATTCGGCCAAAGTAACCCGACTTTACGATACGCTCTTATCGTTCTAATACAATATTGAATCTGTACAACGTGCGATGCAACGTGCCAGATAGTACCTTTTCATGTAGATTATCACAAATTGCTATTATTATAGACTAAGAGCTAGCCCCGTATAATGGTATACAATTTTCTATCTAGAATTACAGTAACTATAGGGTTTCGTTGCTCTCAAATTGTATAACTAACGGGGTGACTTTAGAAAAAAAATCAGGCTACTTTGATATACAGCCTTGGCCAGAAGAGTTGAGCACCCTTGCGATTTTCATACAAAACTCGAAACTTTAGTCCAGCGTTTCTATCTTTTTTGAAGTTATATTATCAATTAATTCAAACTGAAACAGGAATGTTTTGTTGAAGTTTGTAGTAACTGCATAGAATATTTGCAATTTGTCGCACCGACCTAAAGTCGCATTTTTGTGACCTTAAGTTTTCATGTTTTATGGTACCTTGAAATTGGTATTAAGTGAAGTTTTCTAGATATATAAAAAACATAATATTTTACGTCACCGTACATTGTTATTATTGGGAAATAATACTTAACATCAAAACTATAAACAAAAAACTGCTATGCTCAACACTTCTGGCCAAGGCTGTATTTCAAACGGTCATAAAAACAGGATTATTTCCAATTTATTTGATCTCTTTTGGAATTTTGGTTAACGGATAGAATCATATAAACTCTTAGGTATTACCTGGGGGTAAAACGTCTAATATTTAAAGGCACGACAAAAAAATAACGATAACCTAATTTCAGTTCGAAACGCTTTGATGTGCATTAGGATTGTTTATTGCTGTGCTAGTCAATGATATTTACCATGGATGGGTTATACTCTAACAAAATGAGTACAAAAAATACTTCCAGAGCTATTTCATAACCTAGCAACGATTCTGTTATATTTATCAATTTTGACAATCATTACATCTTTCGTCACTCTCGTTGCTAGAAAATTAGTTTCTTCTTCGTAAGAATTAGTTTCTCACGCGGGTGACGAGAGCTCATCGGAACGTCCGCATCTCTCGCTTTCCGGTGCGCGACTAGCGTCAATTGTTTGAATTCACTCATTTTAAGTGCTTCACTTTTGTATTATATATCATAGGTGCTAGTCAGTATGTTTTGATATGCGAAATAATATTACCCGTAAAATATCTGTACTTTGACGTATAAATAGATTTTTCAAAGTAGCCAGTAGTAGTGTATTTTAAAGTCACTCAGTTCGACGGCATTTTCTTGGCTTTCCGGAGTTGCAAACTAACTGTCACTGTAATTCCGTTACTCATAGTAGTTTATGTAACTGTTACGTAATAAGGCCTAAATACGTACACTGTACAGTTGCATACACTGCGTTATCTACACACATATTATAAATCCTAAATGACGTGTTCGGAAATCATTAAAATGACCGCCATTGCAATGGCCATGGCCAACTCGATTGTACGGAGAGGAGGGTTGGATTTTCATTACGTTACCAAAATGAATTTTCATAAATTTTTACAACATCATTTATCTGTGACAACACAGATAATACACTGATGTTACATTACTGGTTGCAATAATGGTGGTAATTACGTACTGTTTCCGAACGCAGAATAGAGGATTTATATGGGTGTAGATAAAATAATAATAATCCGTCGATCGTTTGCGCGATTGGTCCTAATAGTTATAACTATAAATTATAATATTCTTGAAAATTAGGTTGAGAAACGCCGAAGTCCAGAATAATGTTTGGGTAAGATTCAGTGTCCTGCGAACAAAGAAGATTCCATTTAAAAACCGGCCAAGTGGGAGTCAGACTCTCGCCCTGAGGGTTCCGCACATCACACTTTTTTAACTTTGACCGCCAGACGTCAAATCACGCGCACGGAAAGTCGTGCCCTCAGCGCCAGTGCGTGATATCACGTCCAAAATATAACCAGATCGCTCGCGCGGTCTGGCGTCATGGCACTGGTAAAAATTTTCTGACTTGCTTGGCCGTCAAAAGGTGAACAAAGTTATTTTCACACCTGCTAGGAGGGAACAAAGTGGCACTTTTCTGTTCAAGGACATTCGTTATTTTTTCAGCGTCGTCGGTCATTACAAACAAATTTCTTATTAAATTAATCGATTCATTATAATTCGGAAGCACACTAAGCTAAACTTGAAATAAATATAATTCAACAATATTTTTAAACAAAAAAGAACCGACTTCACTTAGCATTCACCTTTCCAAAAGCAAATCTCGAGCTGCTGTAAAACATACTCAACTCACTATAGGTGTGCCTATAATAGTTGAAGAGCTCCCTCGATTTCTCCAGGATCCCATCATCAGACCTGGTTACAATGGGACCAACTGTGAACTCTTTCAAACAAAAAAATGTTTTTTCAAATAGGTCCAGCAGTCTTTGAATAATCAGTGAACATACATAAAAAAATAGCAAAAACAAAGATCCAGACGAATTGATAACCTCCTCCTTGGAAATCTTGAAGTCGGTTGAAAACATTTTTTATTTTACTCTAGGTGGTGTGAAAAGCGGTATGTGTCCCATAGGAGCAAAACTATTTTCACCTTGGGCGTTAACACTTGAATCCCTCACTCGTTCAGAATTATACTTATTATAGACTACATCGCTTCGTTTGAGATTCAATGCACGCCCTCGCCGTAAATATTAATTTGCTCCCTTGGTACTATTTCTACTATTTCTCAAGTCACGCTTTACCGTAGACTTCTCATTATTTTTCGTGTAATCTACATATACCTAAGTAAGGAACTATTTCCTTTTTCTGAAATATTTTATGATTGTTGGCGGTAAACATACCGACATGGGGGGGGGGGGAAGATGGTTATGTTTACTTCTAAACATTTCCAAATATATATATACATATATTTATTTCAGATTATCAAGACAAGTCCTTTCATTTGATATGTCACACAGTATATTTAAGAAAACTTTTTTATCTTCTTATTTAGCCCCCAAAATGGGCACCAAAGATTAAAAATCACGTCCGCTTTTGGGTCGCTGACTAACATATGTATGTGTCCAAAACTTCAGCCCAATCGGTGCAGTAGTTTCGGAGCGAATTGGCTTTGTGACAGATAGACAGACAATGTCGCACCATACGGGTTCCTTTTTCAACTGACTTCAAGATTTCGAAGGAGCCTCCTCCTTCTTCTCAATTCTTCGGGATCTTTGTTGCTTAATGTATGTTTACAGATTATTCGAAGACGGCTGGAAAATTCTTTTTTTTGTTTAAAAGGGCTCGACAGTTGGTCCCATTGTCATCAGGTCAGGATCTGATGATAGGATCTTGGAGAACTCGAGGGAAATCTTCAAATATTATAGGCACACCTATAGTGATTCGAGTATTTTTTACAGTAGCTCGGGCATTTGCTCTTGGAAAGGTGTAGCTTATCTGAAGTCGGTTCTTTTTTGTTTAAAATTATAACCATTATGGTACGGAACTTTTGGACCAGCCTAGCAGACATTATCAGCCCATCCAGAATGGATAGCATGGCTGCTATTTTATAATCTATCGCGTTATGCGTCACTTTCGCACTTACATATTTGTAAGCACATGACAGGCAATCTAACCCAACAATAATTGGCAACCACGAAATAAGTAAATCTATAGTAAAAAAACCAGTTTAAAAGTTACCTGGTCCAGTCTCTCGGTGCCCCACTCAGTTCCCCATAGTCGTAGTCTCAGAGGCCGATGGCGAAGGAGAAGGGCCGTAAGACTCGCTGGCAGCTCGCGCGATATTCTCTTGGCACACGACAGGTCCATCATCTATCAAAAACAAATCAATTTGTTTCTTAATGCGTGCTTTTCTTTTCAACCGACTTCAAGTTTTCGAAGGTTTCTTTTTTTTTTTCATATGTACGAGGCGATCCAAAAGTAATGATAATTGAATACTTTTAATGGCGGAATAAGGTAAAAGAGGTTTTATTTTTTAAAATGGTTACTGGCCAGTAAATAAAAACAATAAAATATATATATATATATGACAGTGAGTTTATTCCACTTATTCATGACCTGTCGGAATTTCATGACTTGTCGTTTGTTCCGACAAGCGAAAATGGAGAAAACTGAAGTGAGAGCCGCACTGTGGGCTGAAAATCGGCTTTCATAGAAATATAAACTGATTTATTAATTTGTACCTTTTTGTCTTGAAATAGCTTTAGCTAAGTATTAATATGTCCCAAAATGAGTCTGAGGTAATTTGGTTGGGAAAATAATCATTATTTGTTTAAAATAAAAAAAAAACAATAAATAATTTAATTATTTTTTTCACCTTTTTTTTATATTTTTGGATATTATTTAAAGTCCATAGTTACCTGTAGATTAAGACAGAGGGCGACACAGCGCGCTACGTTGACATCCGCTAAGTCACTATATGCAACGCCGAGCGCAGTGAGGGTTTTGCCCGCGCCTCGGCAAAATGACTCTATGCCCGACACCGTCACTCCTGGAAATGTGATATGTTATTTTACGTCACTCCGGGGGGTAAGTGACGTTTACCGCCCACGCGCGCAGCGGCACATCTCAATGAATAAGGTAATAAAGAAGGCCCCAGATCGCTTGATTATGGCCTTCACCTTCGGTTCGGGCAGGGGTGTTTCACTATGTCTCTCTTCACTGTATGCGTTTTTCCCGATGCACTTCCCGCACCGCGAGGGCTAATGAGGGAAGGGTTGGCACCTTTGAGGATTCAACCAACCGGAATCGCCATTGACAGGCGTTCCCCTGCCGAAAACATATGACCAGTGGTCATACACATGTATGGACTGACGTTTATATGACATAGCTATTTGTACGTTACGTTCGAATAGCCATACATTTTTGTATCGGAAATGACAGACATGGCTACTCCATCCGGGTTGAATTCTCTAAGGTTGGCACATAGCTTACCACCTTATGGGTGCGTTCGAGTATATGTGACGTTATCAAGTCATAGGTACAGCATTGTCGGTTGTTAATATATATTATTTCCAAATTATTATTTATGGCACTTAATGTCTTAATGACAACCGACAATGATGTGTACTTTTGATTGAAAACGTCACATATTATCATTTCAGCCAGTGTTTAAAGCCCCGTTACACTTGTCCTAGTTAGCTTCCTAAATGATTTAGTTTCCAAATTTAGTCAAGTCTAACCGCATTTAGCAAGTAAATTTACTATGAAAACTATAGTCTGGCAAACCATTTCTGTCAGTAGAAAAGCGCGGCAAATTTGAAAAATCGCTAGTTGGCAACACATGTCTTTGAATAACTCGAAAATTGTGCATAATATGTATTTTGTCTGTGGCATGTAACATTTTTATTTTAAAGAGTTAGCTTTGTTTACTTGCGTTTTTAAGTTTCAGGTTGCGTAATTGATTATTTATTAACCGATTCAGTGCGGATGGCACGACAGGCGTGTCATCAATGTTTTTTAATGTGTGGCGTATGACACGAGAGGAGTGTCATTTTAAAATCGATTGAAACTTCTTCAAATTAAGTTTCAGAAGGGTTCACCCCGAACAAAATTATTATTGTTTGTCACGTAGAACAAGCTTGTAGCCTTCGTTTCCGGAATATTCTAGATATTGTGTAAAATTTTCAAAATCAGTTGTTAACAACCTTTTTAAGTTGCATTATTTTTACGAGTTAAACATTACTTACCGATTCGATGCGGATGGCACGACAGGCGTGTCATCAATGTTTTTAACGTGTGGCGTATGACACGAGAGGAGTGTCATTTTAAAATCGATTAAAACTTCTTCAAATTACATTTCAGAAGGGTTTTCCCCGAACAGAATTATTATTGTTTGTCACGTAGAACAAGCTTGTAGCCTTCGTTTTTGGAATATTCTAGATATTGTTTGAATTTTTCAAAATCCGTTGTTAACAACCTTTTCAAGTTGCATTATTTTTACGGCCTAAACATTACTAATTAAATATTATTATTCATTGAATAACTAATCATAATAACATCTTACAACAAGATTTCAATTTAACTTCAAATTATATGATTTTCAAAAAAACGAACGTAGGGGAGAGTGGGGTTGGAAGTGCCGGGGGTTTATTGTGTCGACCTCAATAACTTTTTAAATAAAGATAGAGGTACGGTCAAAATGCGCAATTATAGCCTCAGATAACACGCCATATTGGTAACAATTTTATTTCCACTAATCCTGACGGTTGAGTGGATGGGTGCGCAAACATTCCGAAGCTATCAAAATGATACACTTGTACATGTTTTCGTGCTTGACCTATTTGGCCTGTATCTGCGCACTTTGAATCGATTCAAGCGTTGTTTTCCTAAATTATAATGATATTATTTAGGTATCTTCTTGTTTAGTTATTTTTTAAATTGATCGACACGGTTCCCATTCCCAGTACGCCAGCGTTAGTCCGTATGCCCAACTTGGGGATCAATGTTCCCTTTTGAAAGGGCAAGTTTTTCCCAAAAACAGCTCACCTCGATCGACCTAAATTGTACAAAAAAAAATGTTCGATCATTAGATATAGTCTGGCAAACCATTTCTGTCAGTAGAAACGCGCGGCAAATTCAAAATATGTACATGTGGCAACCCTTTGTGATGAGACACCGTATTTCATGATGAACATTTCAATTCACATTTAATTTGTTTCTAGTGCATTTCACTCTCTCATCTTAAGCGCGAGTGAGATAGAACTCCTGCAACGTTCCCAATTAAATTTAAATGAATTTTTAAGGCGTATGTCAATTGCCTCAAACAGATTATCTGTTGCAGTTGATGACAGATCAAACGAAATATATCCGTCTCCTTTTTACACACCGTGAATGTCACCTAATTAGAAAGGGGCGGAAATACCAACTAAAATTAAAAACATAAAATTTTATGATCATTGCTGCTTTTTTCACTGATTCTTAGTGTTGTCATACTTTTGTTCGCTGTACATTGCTACTGCGTTCGTTGGCTGGCCAGACTATACGATGCGAAACTACTAAAATAGGACTGAAAGATGTAAAATATTTAAAACATTAGCTAAAGGAGTAGAATCAAATGAAAACGAAAATCAAATGACTAGAAAAAATATCATTTTTTACATGACACCCGACAAAGCATAGGTAGCACTTTGTGGTGTAGAGCATAGACATTTATGACAATCTTTTAGCATAATCTATCCGGAACAATTTGCACCACTGGTGGCACAACTTGCCCCAAAGAGGGGCTGAAATTTCCGCTCCGAAATTGGTCGCATAAATGCTTGTATAAAAAAAACTATTAAGATTTTCGTTGCAATTACTGCGTTGTTTCAAAGAAAAATAAACATTCTTATAAAATTTTTTTTTATGACAATCTTATGATATTTGAAAATCGGCACGTCGAACCCCACCCTCCCGTACAGGGTGCATCGTCATCTTTTGGAAAGTTGTGTCAGGGCCGGACCGAGGGTAGAGTGGAGTGGAGCGGCCGCTCTAGGCGCCGGATGGCAAGGGGGGCGCCAAAATGGCAAATGAGCAAAAAAATGTTTTAAAAGACGCGAGTGCAAGTGTTGTGCGGGCGCAGAATATGTAGGCTTGGAGTTGCGCGTTCGTTCGGTTCACGGGTTTCGGTTAAACGACTGGTGTAATTAACCTTTTTGTATATAATTTTGTTGGTTTTTTTGTTATTTCAATAATTCTTATTAGGAGCAGCGAGTCACGACTCGCTGCTTTTCTCTCTTCTTCTGCTTGCGCTGATCTTGAAAGGCGCGAAATAAAGGCGCCGAAAAAGTTACGTTCTTTATATTTTCTAAGGGACTGGGCTGGGTTTATCAGGATTACATTGTATTATTTATTTTTTAATTCGATGCTTTTGATTTTAAAAGGCGCGAAATATAGACTGATAAAGGCGCCGAAAAAGAAACGTTATAATGTTTTGGTATTTTTGTTATTTTAACATTTTTTTAGGCGTGACGCCCTGCTTTTAATCTTGAAAGGCGCGAATAAAAATGCGCCGAAAAAGTTACGTTCTTTATAATTTTCTAAGGGATTGGGTTTATCGGGATTACATTATATTATTTATTTATTTTTTAATTCGCTGCTTTTAATTTTAAAAGGCGCGAAATATAGACTGATAAAGGCGCCGAAAACATACTGTTATATATTTTTTGGTATTATTGTTATTTCAAGTATTTTTTTAGGCATGGCTCTATGCTTTTAATCTTGAAAGACGCGAAATAAAGGCGCCGAAAAAGTTACGTTCTTTATAATTTTCTAAGGGGTTGGGTTTATCAGGATTACATCTTATTATTTATTGTTTAAATCGCTGCTTTTGTTATTAAAAGGCGCGAAATATAGACTGTTAAAGGCGCCGAATACGTACAGTTATAATTTTTTCGGTATTTTTGTTATTTCAAGTATTTTTTAGGCGTGTCTCACTGCTTTTAATCTTGAAAGCCGCTAAATAAAGGCGCCGAAAACGTAACGTTCTTTATAATTTTCTAAGCGATTGGTTATATCATGATTATTTATTGTTTTTTAAATCACTGACTTAATTTTGAAAGGTGCGAAATTAAACCTGATAAAGGCGCCGAAACATTTACGTACTTTATAATTTTTTAAGCGATTGGTTAACCCAATTTGGGTTTATCAAAATTATATTTTATTATCTACTAGCTTTTGCCACGACTTCATCCGTGTGGGATTAAAATTCGCCATAAGGAATGAATAAAACGCCTTGGTAAAATAGAATAGCAAAGATTAATTCAAGGAATATGCTATTTTAAGTCAACAGTGAGCAACAATCTCATACAAACTTCCACCCCCTTAAGCGATTATTTCTGGGATAAAAACTATCCTATGTCCTTCCCCGGGACTCAAACTATCTTTATACCAAATTTCATCTAAATCGGTTCAGCGGTTTAAGCGTCATGGGGTAACATACAGACAGACACACTTTCGCATTTATAATGTTAGTATGATTTTTCTAAATCACTGCTTTTGATTTTGAAAGGCACGAAATAAAGCCTGATAAATCCTCGCTCATCTCTGGTGGAAACACAGCCTTCGCTTAGATAAGACAGATTAATCGAACGAGCCGAGCGTAAGCGAAGTGAAGTTCTTACAAACAACTTCGGCTACTGGGACGTTTTTCTGATCTTCATGAAATTTGTTGGGGTTGTAGCAGAGATACATATAATTTGAGAGTTCGTATCTGAGCAGGATCGATCAAGGGGTTATGGAGCTAGAAAGCGAAAAAAATCTTCAGATGGGTCTTGTTATATTGGTCATCTCGTTTGCAAGGAAATCGCGAGTTCTCAGTTCGAGGCGGACTACTCGTTTTTTCATTTTCATTACTAACGAAGGGCGCCAAAACCCGATTTCGCTCTACCCTGATCGAGGGCTCGGGCCGGCGCTGAGTTGTGTCACTAGTTTTTGCTACCTAACGTACGAAATGTATACGAAATGTAAATGTTGGTATTTGACGGATAATTTATCACTAAACATCGGTATCAACGTTCAAATTTCGTGGCACTTGGTAAGGGTCGCAAAAAAAGAAATACATAGGTATCATTGTTTTATTTATTAGTAATAAATAACATTTAATTTATTTTTATTCTTAATCGTACTTTGGTAAACTGTACATATATTTAAAGAGGTTTATATTCTTAATACGTCATAGAACCTCAATACTCATTTCATTATCCATTTGTAAAAAAAATTCTAAATGCCAAATAGGCAACAAATGTCAATTTAATTGTCATGCAAAATAATATGTGGTAAAATCTTCAACGATAATAGTTCTTAAAAACACTTACAACTACAATTTAGCATTGATAAATCTTTACCCAACTCCCTATCAGACTTGAGAAAATGGATTTGACGCAGTATACTGATTTTATATTCACTAACGAAGGTGCTTGCTGTACTATTTGCGAAATGAATATAAAAAAGAAAAGGTACAATATAGAGAAACATTTGAAATCAAAATCTCATCAAGATAAATTATCTGATTCACGCTGCCATTTACAGGATATAATACGAGATAATGCTGATTTCGAAATTAAAGACGATATCGTATATTGCAAATTGTGTAATTCGAAATTATTTCCCTCTAAATCTAGTATCGACCGCCATTTAAAAACAGATTTACACAACAAAATTCATAAAAATAATGCACAAGAAAAATTTAATAAAGATTTAACAGAGTTTATGATTTGTTCGAATATACCGTGGTCAAAATTAGACAATCCTAAATTTAGAAATTTTGTAGAAAACCTTTTAAATCATAAATATGGAAACGATATTACTGTGCCGAGTGAAACAAAAATACGAGTAAAATGATTACCTGAATTGTATGAAAAGAAAAAAAATGAATTGAAAGAGAAATTACAAAATAAAATGATTTACCTCAGTGTTGATGAAACATCAGATTCCGTGGGAAAAAAAGTGGCAAATATTTTGATCGGAGCTCTAGATGGAACTAGTACCCAGCCACATTTATTTGCTTCTAAGGTATTGGAGGCGACTAACCATTCGACAATAACCAAACTCGTTGAGGAAACCCTTGAAGATCTTTGGGGCGATGAATACAAAAAAAACATGGATAAATTATTATTTTTTATAACGGATGCCGGTTCCTACATGGTAAAAGCAGCTAAAAACCTTGTTCAGAAATTGCGCGGCCTTTCTTTGTTTTACCACCCTAATTAGGAAATGTACTATTTAGGGGCTTTTTTATTTACATATACAAAATAAAGGTTAAAAATACTAAGTGATTTGTTTGTATTTATTTTTCTGCCAACCGTACATTGCCACGAAATTTGAACGTTGATACCGATGTTTATTTATCACATCAACCGATTTTTAATACATTATGTGAAAAAAGATGGTTTCAGCATGATTACATGAGAATCTTATAGGGTGGCCGAGTGCGAGTCGGACTCGCGCCTCGATTTTTTTTCTTAAGTCCGACTCACGGTGTAGAATCCTATTATTTTTCCTGTAATCTATACGTTAATAACGAATGTCAGTATTTTTTTTCAAAATTTTCGGTCCAGCAGTTTCAGAGATAAGGGGGGACGGGGACGGTCAATTTTACAGTTTCGTCATCTCCGTCTGTCCTTCCGTCCGTATGTCACAGCCTTTATACTCTGAAAGTATAAGACGTATCTTAATGAAATTTAGACATAAGGTGTTTTTTGTATGCCGCTATTTGGTTATGTAGATAAATTGCAGAAAAAAAATTTGGGAGGGCGCCCAACGCTCAATATCAACATGTTGCACATCAATCGATAGGTCTTTAAAAATTACATCGAGGTTTAACATTTTGTGATTAATTAAATATTTTCAGAAATAATCGCTTCGAAAGTCAGAAAAATTGTGTCCTCGCCCTGTAACTTTTGAACCGTAAGTCCAAAAAATATGAAAAAAGTTGAGAAGATGCGTCTTTTCACACACTTTCTACAAAAAATATTTTGAACATTTATAGGTTCAGGTATTTCTGAGTTATCTTCAAAAAACTTCTTCCGTAGGCATCAGATACGACCTTTTGGTATTTGTTTGGTTCTTATTCCATTGAAGGTACGGAACTCCCCATTATGCGTAGTCCGACATGCACTTGGCCGGTTTTTTTTAAATTACTTCGTATGTAACGTTAAGATTATACAAAAAATATATTTGAGATCCTCATATTAAGCCGTTTTATTTGATATGTCATACATTATAGTTTTGAAAATTTTTATTTATTTCTCATTTACCCCCCACAAATGCCCCCCCATATTTAAAATTTATAGACTGGCGTTACATACCTGCTTATCGGTCTAGTAGTTTCTGAGAAAATTGGCTTTGTGGCAGGCAGACAGACAGAGTTCGTTTTTTACCGATTTGGTATGGAACCCTTAAAATGATTTTCATTATTGTACCGTTTTAACGGACGCAAAGTTGTAATCTATGCGGAAAGTGAAGTGACAAAGTTCGTATGAATTCTCATATAAACCATAACACTTCTTTTTACGCACAAACTCTACTACAATCCATTAATGTATTGTTTTTTACCTTTTAAATATTCCTTTTGACTACGAAATATCAATGCAAACAGCCAATGGCAATGATTAAAGCCGCGTGTACATTGTCCGATATGGAATGGTCATTCTAAACTGTAGGGCAAACGGAGATATTATAAACATTGGTTGTATGTATCATTGTATCTCTTAGCTTGCGAATACGGCCTAATGTCATAGACACCAGAAGTATTTACCTATTTACCCTCTTTAAATATTTTATTATAAAATAAAAATGTATGCCTAGTATACATTAAAAATATTAGAATGAAGATTTTACTTTTTGTGTTTCAAGACAAATTATTTGTATGGCTCGAATAAATAATTCAAGGAGAAATTATGAAAATATTGAATGCATAGTTTTAAATCGCGTCGCACTGTAAAAAAAATATATTTACCCATTCTGTTAGCCGGGCTAACTTAGCCCAGTATACATATATGTATAAAAATTGTACTTAGTAGAAAATGTTTGTGATACCTGAATTTTTAAAGTCACTTACCATCCATTTCAAGTAAAACAGGTAGTTTAAATGCTACTAAAAATTTAAAACAACGTTTTAATCAGTTTACTTCCTTGGTTTGATTTCAAATGAACTCAATCAAGTCTAAATCAGTGAAAAAACACAAAAAATTACATAATTTTTTACACATGGCTGATGACACGATAGGCGTGTCATCATATTCTATGGCGTAGGTATGGCACGCCTGTCGTGTCATGAAATAATTGTTCGCCGCCACAGCCAAAAGTTTTCGAAAATGGAAGACGCAACGAATCGGTTAATGTGATATTACTGATATCTGCCATCTCCGTTTAATAAATTTACTAACAAAGCTTAGCTAAGATATAAATGTAGGTATAATCAAACTTGCGTGATAAATATGGAATATGGCTTTGAGGTTATGCAGTTTTGTATAGAATTATCATTTGAAGTTCTTTCTTTCAGTGTATATAAATCGAACAAATCAAATCGAAAACTGGTGCCAAATGAAGTCCAAGAACGTTTGTTGCCTAAGATGGTGCTCAATATTGTCAAATAAAGCGATAAACATCAGATTTAACAAGCACCCCGCTATCTTTAGATTTTTATCAAATTATTTTAATGTGTCCCTTCATATAGGTACCTAAGCTATGTATAAAATAAATAAACAACAAAATCCCACGTGAGTTTATTAACTACAATACACTTCACACAATAAATATACCTAAAATAGTCTTATAAACGAATGACAAAAGGAAATCATAATTAATAAGAGTATTACTGAGTATATGCATTGCATATTTATTCGTACAGATTAGGCCGCTAACGCGGTTCCATTCTAAACTGATTAGTTGTATTTTCTGGTAGATATACTCGATTTCCTCGCCAGACTTATGATTTTAGCATTCAATTTTTGTTTCCTTGCTGGATTTCAACACTATCATTCATCAACATCATCATCGCATGATCTCCAACCCTAATCTTCTGTCCTTTTTATATTTTGGTTATTTTAGTTCCTATTTATTGATAAGTCATAAATTCATAATTATATGGTAGACCGGAAGTTGGTAGGTTATTTAATGAGATGTGTGAAACGCGAAGAATATTCAAATCTCGTTTAAAATGGTGCCAAGACCATCAGGCCCAAATAAAAATGAATATTCTAGCTTCACAGCACTCCAAAAAGGATTTCCGGTCATTTTGGAAAGCCACAAACAACATGAAATATCGACCGTCATACCCTGTGAGTGTTGATGGCAAAACCGATACCAAAGACATAGCTAACACTTTTAAAAATCATTTCATGGTTAAATCTTCTCTTGGACTATCACAGGAGGGGGTGAGCGATGCTGAGCCCAACGACGTGGAACCTGGACCGGGATACTCTGCTAAGGATGTAGCTAAAGCTATTAAATCTATCTCGCGAGGCAAATCCCCAGGGCACGATGGCCTCAGCATCGAACATCTCCAGAATGCGGGTCCCCACATATCAAAAGTGTTAGCGTTGTTTTATACGCTGTGTGTAAGGCACTGTTATTTGCCCAGGGATATGATGAAAACTGTAGTTATTCCTGTACCTAAAAATAAAACTGGAGATTTGTCTGACATCAATAACTACAGGCCTATATCCCTAGCGACTATTGTTGCTAAAGTATTTGATAGTGTGCTTAATGTACAGTTAAATAAGTACGTTAGTCTAAGCCCCAACCAGTTTGGTTTTCGACCAGGGTTATCAACAGAGTGCAATACTGTGCCTTAAGCACACTGTCAAATATTATTTAAATAGGAAGACGCCCGTTTATGCGTGCTTCTTAGACTTATCTCTAAACTACCTAATGAGTCCATACAAATTCTGAGGTATTGGTATGGAAATCAGGTCAATAGCGTTAGATGGTCAGGTACTTTATCGGACCCGTACAGGTTGGAGTGTGGGGTGAGGCAGGGGGGGGTTGACCTCGCCCACACTTTTTAACCTTTACTTAAATGAGCTTCTCGAGGCGCTCAACAAAACGCATGTCGGCTGCCATATTGATGCAGTTTGTTTGAATAACTTGAGTTACGCCGACGATATGGTTTTGTTGAGCGCATCGGCTTGTGGTTTGCGAACACTTTTGAGTATTTGCGAGTCCTACGCTATCCAACAGGGGCTAACATACAATGTAGGTAAAACTAAGTTCATGGTGTTTGAACCTACTGGGTATCGGATACCCATAGTACCTCCGATCAAGTTGAATGGCAGCCCCCTGGAAAGGGTGAGGACTTTTAAATATCTAGGCCATGTTGTCACTTCAGACCTAAAAGATGATATGGGTATTGAGCGCGAACGGCGGGCCCTGTCGGTGAGGGCAAACATGATTGCGCGTAAGTTTGCGCGCTGTAGTAGGGAGGTGAAAGTAACCCTTTTTAGAGCATATTGCACTTCCCTGTATACGTGCAGCCTATGGGCATACTACACGCAGCGGGCCTATGGGGCCCTCCGGGTCCAATATAACAACGCGTTCCGGGTGTTGGTGGGGCTGCCCCGCTTCTGTAGCGCATCAGGAATGTTTGCTGAGGCGCGCATAGATTGCTTTTATGCGACTATGCGCAAGCGATGCTCATCCCTGGTGCGCCGGGTGCGGGCCAGCCCCAACCTCATCCTGCGCTTGATAGCCGAGAGGTTTGACTGCCCATATTTGAGGCACTGTGATGATATGCATGTTTCTAGAAATATTTATTATGTGTAACTACTACGTAGGTGCTTCTATAAACATGCATGACACAAAAATTTATAGGTTATACCGAAGTAATTTATGTAGATATTAACATAGCTATAAGTAGTAAAAGTATATACTAACCAAAACTATGGGTCTAAAGTTATCCGAAATAAATAAATGATTTGATAATTATAGGTACATATATCAGTTTTCAATCATTTTATCTAATGCAGTTAAAATTTACAAAAATACAACTAACTACACTGACGTACGAAAGCGACCGTGCCAATGCAGCCAATTTGAAAAAAAAAATGTTGGTTTGATATACATTGCTGCTTTTCTATGGAGCAATGCTGCTGTTCGATTCGCCCTAGAGTGTTGCTATATTTTTGTTTGATGTACATTGCTACTGCGTTCGTTGGCTGGCCAGACTATAGTTAGGATCCTAATTAGGATGCTAGTTAGGACACTAAAAAAAGTAAAGTGTAACAGGGCCTTTATGGCATGTCTCAAACCTGCATGGATATTTGAAATCGATATTATTTTTTTAAGAGCGCATGACAGCTAACGTTTTCATCTCTGTAGCTAAATGTCAAATTGAGGAAGGAGAGTCTTCTGTACTTGTTCTATTACTTATTATGTGGTTCGGGTTACAAATGGTCTAAGAGCTGGCCACGTCAGATATGACACAATAATGAGAGCAATGAAATCCATCTAGTAAGATTGCAAGATTTATTGCTAGATCCCAGCTTTTAATGGGTGGATGTCAGAGTGACAGACTAGCAAAGGTTTTTGAATTGGAAAAAAGTAATACCAAAGTAGGTAAAAACGGCCGAAGTTATCTTATTTATAGACGACGGGGCCTATATTTTAACATTAGAACAAAAAACATTGCGTAATATTTCGGAAACAGAAACAGTAGGCGACAAACTATGATTTACATTAGGTATACGTCGTTTTGGACTACTTTCCCCCATCAGAAGCTTCTGGCAATGATATGATCTAATTATTTATATAAGTTTTCATAATACTGCATCAAAACCAGAACTCTAGGATTTGTATTCTTAAAGTGGTTTGCATTATTTGACCTGCACCACTTTATAGCTGCCAGATGTCCGGATCTAGAAATAAGCATAGTATAGCAAACTAACGAGAAGGGATTCGTCGCTTTCATTATTGTCTCATATCTGACGTGGCTAGCTCTCCGTCTATAATGCCCACGTTCTGAGCCTTTCTTAATTTACCGCCCTGTGTGCGTAATGTACTATTACGTCACGCTTTTAAACCACGGAGCGGAAAACCCCTTTTTCGTCAAGGTAATCCTATTGAATAATAGCCTTGTTAGGGATACCGGTTTGAACAAGGTATCCTGGTCCGCAAGCTTGCAATACATTTTTATGACCAATAGCGTCCCAGGCGAAAGTATGTTAAACGTACCCGAATTAACGCCATTAATTTTGATATACTACGTTTACACTTGCATGTTCGCGGTCGCGTCGGCGCTCGTCAAAACGTTCGACGAATCACGAATCATACGAGTACGCGTGTCAACACTGTCTGTTCACATATGCGGCTCCCCAACGCGAGCACACGCGCGAGGTTCGAACTGTTAGTGGAGTACGCGAACGCCTTTATAATCTATAAAAATGACATAAATCACAATTTTCTAACAATTGTTAGCATTGCGCTAGGTATAATACATGTATTTGTTTGCTACACGTAGACAATATTATGTATGTTTTATTTTTCTCCACCAGGCTATCGCTTTTTACTATTGCAACATAACTTCACATTTTATAACGGTTTTGTCAAGAGCAAATGTCGTCTTAGCCATTTGTAATTCGTTTAGAATTCAAGGTCACTTATATTTTGACAAATTGTTTCGATTATGCTCACATAATCTATTGACCAAACGGTTATAAAATGACAAATGATGTTGAAATAGTTGAATGCAATAGTATGGTAAAGGAAAATAATCTTTTCTTGTTGTTATTAACAAATATATATATATATATATATAATACCTAACGCGACGTTAAAAACTGTTAGAAAATATTTTTTACTATAAGTAATCATATCATATTCTCTAACTAAAAAAGAAAACCGCACTTGTGAGTTATCGAAGCTCAAAACTGTTCGCGTACTGTAGTATGTGTGTTTAACAGTCCGCGCGCTATTTGCCGCCTCATTCGCACGCAAGTGTATACGCACTATTAGACTATCGTTCGGTAAGTCAACGATGTGCTTACCGAATTAATAGGTTTTGTAAGAAAAGTATCAAAACTTATGAACACAGGTCGGAAAGGGTTAGCTATTTTACCTAATCAACTGATTACACCCTTTTAAAGGATTACGAATTTGCGGCGCTTGCAGTCGAGACGTTGGGTCCCTGGTCGGCAGACATGATGACATTTTTGAAGGCCCTTTCATCCCGGTTAATCCACGCCTCAGGAGACCCCAGAGCCGGCTCATACCTGTCACAACGACTGAGTCTGGCGATACAAAGGGGGAACGCCGCTAGCGTGATGGGGACCAGAGTTGGGCAAAAATTAACATGATTGAAACTAAAGTTAAAAACATAATTTTTAAGAAAAAAAAACCGACTTCCATGGGGGTAGCCGGTGAAGCATTATTGTAGATGGTGCACTTAGATTCCATACAATGAAATAACTTGCATAACAAACGCAGCGGAGAGGACAAATCGCCAAACGTGAACTATGGCGTCGTTGAAGAGTTCCGTTCTGATCATCATCAGCAGTTCCACTTCATCAAGTGTCACTCTTTTGAATGAAAATGCTTGATTTGTTGATAAAAATACAAAAGTCACTATATGTATGCCTTTAAGATTTGAGGAATTCCCTCGATTCCTCATGGAACTCATCATCAGAACTTGAGCTTGACGAAAATCGGTCCTGACAATCTAACTTGCTTAATAAACACAGAGAAGGGGACGAATCGCCAAACGTGAACTATGCGTCGTTGAAGAGTTCCGTTCTGATAATCATCAGCAGTTCCACTTCATCAAATATCACTCTTTTGAATGAAAATGCTTGACTTGTTGATAAAAATACAAAAATCACTATGTCTAAGCCCTTAAGATTTGAGGAGTTCCCTCGATTCTTCATGGATCCCATCATCAGAACTTGAGCTTGACGAAAATTTGTCCTGACAATTAAACTTGCTAAACAAACACAGCGAAGAGGACAAATCGCCAAACGTGAACTATGCGTCGTTGAAGAGTTCCGTTCTGATCATCATCAGCAGTTCTACTTCATCAAATGTCACTGTTTTGAATGAAAATGATGGATTTGTTGATAAAAATATAAAAATCACTATATGTATGCCTTTAAGATTTGAGGAGTTCCCTCGATTCCTCATGGATCCCATCATCAGAACTGCGTTTTGACAAAAACGGGACCAATCTGTATATATATACTTACAATCAAAAAAAGAATTTTCAAAATCGGTTCAGACATGACGGAGTTATGGAGTAACAAACATAAAAAATAAAAAACAAAAAAAAAAACATACACGCCGAATTGAGAACCTCCTCTTTTGAAATCTTGAAGTCGGTTAAAAATGAGAATGTTACTCATAAATCTCATAATCACTTGAACATGATTACGAATGCAATCATGTGCTTTTCAACTTGATTGAGCACCGACATGAGTAAATCATGTCGATTTTTAGTTTCACTCATGATTACAGTAGTAAGACAGAACAGTAGTGACACCCATGGAAAGCGTCTTATAGAAGCAACGCTCATGTGACACTCACTAAAACCGTTTTATAGAAGCAACGCCCATGTGACACCCATTGAAAGCGTCTTATAGAAGCAACACTCATATAACACCCATTGAAAGCGTCTTATAGAAGCAACGCACATGTGACACCTATTGAACTTGTTTCATAGCAGTAACGCTCATGTGACACCAATTAAAAGTTCCTTAAAACAACTCTCATAAGTCACCATTTGAAAATGTCTCATAGAAGCAACGCTCATGTGACACCAATTAAAAGTTACTTAAAACAACTCTCATGTGACACCCTTAATACCCATATTTATTATAACTACATATATGAAAAGAACTACCGACAGAATAAATCTTTACATTCTACCAACTACTCAAACTAAAAGAAAAAATAAAATAAAACAAAGATCTTCTGTTTTCTATATAAGTCCGGTACACATCATCCGCACATCACTATCCTACACGTGCTTCCGTAAGAAAGGAATAGCACATTGCATTATTAACATGATAAAAAGAGACGGGCATACTAACTACTTCTCAATTGACTAATTCAAAATGAACTCCGCTGGCTAGAAACATATTAAAGTAAAAAAAATATTTTGAAGTAAAAGTGGAATGTAACTCCAACTCTTTTGATTCTTAACGTTTAAAAACATTTGCCACACCACCTTACACTACAATATGCCAGAATTTTGAATAGTTTTCATACGTATTTAAAAAAAAACTTGCATACACGCACACTACGTGCAGGTCTAAAACATGGTCGCAACTGAACGGCACGGCGGACGCCCGCGCAATTTATTAGTCGTTTTACTCCAACGAGTGGTGACCCCAAGTCGCCTTGTAAGGCTTATCTAGTGGTTACCTTATCTGTGTTCATAGGTATCTAATTCAATATGTGAAATTCAGAACAGACGCCTTATTCTAGTAATAACATAAATCAGCTTAAGAACATTCTAATCATATATTCGTCAATCACATTGAACAAATCATGATTAGCCTTAGTTGATTAGCGTTACTTTAGTTTCAATCAGCACCCGCCGTTAATGATTTACTCATGGCGAAATCACTTGATTGGTTTGCGTTATGATTTAATCAGCGATGATTAATAATCAATCACCGATTTTAATCAAGTGTGCCCAACTCTGATGAGGACTATGCCACAATCGGAGCTGCTGGAAGGGGTATTCTTTTTGTAACTTTGTGGGTTGGTAGGTGGGTATAGTCGGTATATTATTTTTCTTGTTTTTGATGTAATTTTATGTATAGTTTTAATTTAGTTTCATATGATTTAATAAGTATTTAACTTATATTGTAAATCCATTATGTTGTGGTGTCACCTCTATACATATATAATCTATGATGTAACCATTGTATATTTAAGATGCCATCTATGAAATATAGATCCAGTATTATTCCAGCATCTGCTTGTTTCCGAACCTTACATGGCGACCCTGCCAATTTTGTGCCCTAGAGCACGACTAGATACCTCTCTAAAGTAATTTCAAAATTTTACTTAGTTATGTTACAAGGTCTTAACCTTGGTTACAAACTTTTAAAGACAATGTTATAAGTAGTGAAGTGATAACTAGTTACAGTTTAAAGTGTTATATTCTTCTACGAATTCGTCGCGAGACGTCCATACGATACCGGCGCGGGCCCACGCGAGCGTGCCATTCCTTATTCAGATAACAATTATAGGACATTGTAAAAGTAACTAAATAAGATGGCCACTTTTACTACGGACATTATCCGATTCAGACACTTCCCGGTACAATTCGTATTATTAACATCATGGGTACCAGCCAAACCAAGCAGGAGGAGATCGTGATCGCCCAGACGGGGGGCGTGAACCAGGCCACTGTCGAGGAGGTGCGGACCCACTTAAGCACTATAAATATAGTGCTCACCATCATCGCAATTATTATAGGCATCGGCCTAATGAAAGTATTGTACAGTGCTTACAAAAGGTGCCACGGCCAGTGGATACATCAGGGCATTAACCAAAATGCCCTAAGGCTGTCTACATACCGGCGACAGCTGCAAGCGGCACCCTCGGCACCCAAGGACATAGGCGGAGTTTGAGGTCACTTATACGACATAATTATAAATTAAAGTGTTTATCCGCGAATAAGTAAACAGCTTAAAAAAAAAAAAAAAAAAATATATATATATATATATATATATATATAATCCAGTGCGCGTTATACCTGCGTAATAGGTATGTCTACAAGTGCGCGACGTAAAAGTGCATAATTAAGTGCGTTATATTTAATCGCAAATGATCGCGAGTGCGTATAATATAGATAATTTCCGTTCGGGGACATTTATGTACTTATGACGGTTTGGACTACGCCTACTATGCGAAATCTTATAGTGGACTTTAAAATTAAACATATAACTTTAATGTAAGTAATTAAATCAGTGATCTGTGTTATCTACTTGTGACCACTAAGCCGAAATAAATGGTAAGTTATGATTGATGTCTTAAAAAATGTGTATTTAGAATTGAAAGAAATTAGACGCTACCTAATTAAAGTTGGTCCAAGTAAACGTACAGGAAATTTAGTTGTAAAGAAACTTAACGAAGCAAATGTATTATTTAATCAATACACTACTATTTCAGAACATTTATCAGTAGATATTCAAAAAGGTAATATTTTAGAGGAAGACGCAAACATAATTAAAACATTGTCACAAAATTTTATAGATTTATACAAGGAAATTTCTGATTTATGTACTGTGAAAGAAGAAACAATGTCTGAAAATAACATGGATACTTTCAATTTAAAAACGGCTTTATCCTTATTGCCGCAAATGACTGACGATGAGGACAGTATTAAGTGCTTAATCGATAACCTTGAATATTACGCGTCCTTGCTTAAAAGTGATAATTGTAAAAAGAATTTGATACTATTTATACTGAAAAGTAGGTTGTCTCAAGCAGCTAAATTAAAATTAAATTCATCTTACGATACGGTGGATGCATTAGTAACTGATATGAAACAGGTCCTTCTTCCACAAAAATCGGCTACTGCTATCCAAAACCGATTGCAGCAGATTAAACAAAACGAAATGTCAATTCAAGATTATGGGAAAGAAATTTCGGAATTATTTGTAGAACTTACGATTTCGCAAGCAGAAGGCAAATCAGAAAGCTACAAAATTTTAAAGCCACTGAATGAGAAAATGGCTATAAAAAAGTTTGCGGACGGCTTACGAAATCGTAGCCTCAGTACTATCATTGCAGCCAGGAATTTTGCGACGCTGAAAGATGCCATACAATCCGCCAAAGACGAGGAGACGTCATCTGCTACACCAGCTGAGGAATCGATGCGTACGTATGAACCATACAACTACTCTCATAGGAGCCAACAAGGACATCGTAATGGGCCAAGAGGTCAATATAGCCCAAGAATATATACAAATAGGAACTCGCGTGGCAACCCGAATGCGTACTCAACCGAAGCTCGCAGAGGCTTCAGCGGATTCGAGCATTCGCCAAATAGAGGTAATGATCACGCTAGATATTCTAGACCGTCTCGAGGAAGGTATAATAACAATTTTAGCACTCGAGGTAACCAGTGGATACGTAGAGGACAAATGCGTGTAATGTCAGAAGAAGAAGTGAATAATCCTCAACCCCAAAGTAGCCAAGAAAATGAAAATACATTTTTTCGTGACTAAAATGGAACATATATTTGCTGCAAACAATAGTTCGTATATAAAATTGTTAGTAGGTATCAACCCCTATACGTGGCTGTTAGATACAGGCGCCTCCATATCGGCTATAAAATATAAACACGCTGTTGAACTTGATCTCCCGATCCATAACGATGACATGCTTATAAATGGTATGGGAGGCAAAGTCCAAGCAATAGGATATATGAATTTGCAATTAATCACTAACGGTCATTTATTGCATCATAAAGTATTTGTATTTGAAACATTGCCATGTGCGACAAATGGCATCATTGGTCAAGACTTCATTAAGAAATATAAAGCAACAATGGATTATGACGACAATATTTTAACGTTAAAACTATCCCCTGATTATAAAATCACTTTACCAATATACGACGACGAGACTAAGCTACTACAAATTGCACCAAAATGTGAATCAATTCATTACATTAGGACTAATATCACAGAAGAGTGTGTAGTTTGCTCACAAGAAATAAGTCATGGAATTTATTTAGCTAGTTCAATTGGCAAACCAACAAACGGTACGATACCTGTTAAAATATTAAATACTACAAATAAAACTTTAACATTGACAAATTTACAACCAACGATCCATCGACTTGAAGATTATAATGTATGTTCGTTTGAGAAACTAAATAAAAGTGCAGATAGAGTAAAAGAATTATTTAAATTACTACAATTAAAACAATTACATTCAGAAGAACAAGCGTCAATAGAAAAACTATGTGCTAAATATTGCGATCTATTTCATTTACCCGGTGATAAACTTACAACTACGGACATTTATGAGCATTCCATAACTTTAAAACCAAACGTTACTCCAATATTTAGTAAACCATATCGTCTACCACATGCTCATAAAGATGAAATTAACTCCCAAATTGATAATTTGATAAATCAAGGTATAATAGAACCATGTAGGAGTGAGTGGTCTAGCCCAATACTGCTAGTACCGAAAAAGACAAGACGAAAGTGGACAGAAAAAGTGGAGATTAGTCATTGATTATCGTAAATTAAATAATTGCATTGAGGACGATAAGTTCCCACTCCCAAATATTACGGAAATATTAGATGCTCTGTCAGGTAGTATTTACTTTACACATTTAGATTTACACCAAGGATTTTACAATGTCAATTTAAACAAAAGTAGTCGTAACTATACAGCATTTTGTTCAGGACAGTACAGGATGGTTAGAATGCCAATGGGAATGAAAACCAGCCCAGGATCGTTTTCCCGCATGATGAACATGGCTATGGCAGGTTTAACTTATGAAAAATGTTTCATATATTTAGACGATTTGATTATTTTCGGAAGAGATCTTCATACACACAATAAAAATTTACAAGACGTTTTTGAAAGGTTAAGAACAGTTAATTTAAAATTAAATCCCCAAAAATGCGAATTTTTAAGAAAAGAGATATTATATTTAGGCCACGTAGTTACGGGTGATGGTATTTTGCCAGACCCAGATAAAATAAATGTAGTTAAAAATTACCCCCGCCCCAATAACTTAGATGAACTACGAAGATTTATTGCTTTCGTCAATTACTACAGGAAATTTATTCAAAATTTTGCAGAAATGAGCTTACCCATTAAATAATTTGTGCAAGAAAAATGTGCCATACCAATGGGACAGTGAATGTGAAAAATCATTCGAATTATTAAAAAGCAAAATTACTACACCACCAGTGTTACAGTACCCGGACTTTTCTGAACAAAATCAATTTATTGTCCAAACAGACGCATCTAATGTTTCGTTAGGAGCAATTTATTCACTATGAGAGATCCGTCTAGTAGACTCATGAAATTTAGACTTCTACTAGAAGAGTACAACTTCGAGATAGAGTATGTTAAAGGTTCGTGTAATGTGGCTGCAGACGCATTATCTCGAATAACTTTAACAACCGATAACTTGAAAGAGATGGGTGACAGTATTTTAGCAGTTACAACTCGAGCACAAAAGAGAAGAATGGAAGAAAAGGATAAGGAGAAAAGCTTAGACAGTAACCTTCACAGCGATTGGCCTAATCAACCAAAAATTGTAGAGGTGCTTGACAAGCCCAAGGATTATACGGAGTTGTTATTTATAGAAAAAGAAAAGCTAGATATAGCAAAAAGAACAAAAGTCGTAAAAGAAAGTGAAACTTTATGTTATGTACCAGATGACAAAAGAATTTACATTAAATACAAATCTTCTCGATCATGGATTACGCGAGCCGAATTTGTGAGAGAACTTGTAGAATTGTGTAAGAATATAAAAATAAATGAAGTATACTTAATAAAAACAAAGCAAAATAATATATTTATAAACAAATTACTAAATGAATTACAGAATTATAAGGACAATGATAAACCACGATTATGTGTCTTAGTCGACGTAGATAAAATAAACGATAAGGATGACCAGAAAGTAATATTGAACGATTTCCATCTTCTACCCACAAGTGGCCACGCGGGTGTGAGAAGGATGATAAACAACATCAAAAAGTATTATTTCTGGCCAGGCCTTGAAAAAGATGTTATAAATTATGTTAAAAGATGTGATAAGTGTCAAAAACAAAAGCATTCAATTCATACGAAAGAACCAATGGTAATTACGTCTACTGCGCATACAGCGTTCGAAAAGCTATATTTAGATATCGTAGGTCCCTTAGAGACAGATAGTAATAATTATAATTATATACTAACGCTCCAATGCGAGCTTACAAAATATGTCGAAGCTTATCCACTAGTTTCCAAGAGTGCTACAGAAGTGGCAAGATCATTTGTAGATAACTTTATACTACGCTACGGGATACCAAAGGAAATAGCAACTGATAGAGGTACGGAGTTCATGTCCTCAACAATGACCGAGGTTTGTCGCTTATTGCATATATCAAAACTTAATTCAACAGCTTACCACCATCAGAGTATCGGTGCATTAGAAAATTCTCATAAACACCTTGGTTCATATCTACGTATTCAAACAGATAATCATCCAGAGTTTTGGAGCAAATGGGTACCCTATTGGTGCTTTTCATACAACACGTCAGTTCATAGAGAAACAAAATATACACCTTATGAACTCGTATTTGGGAAAAAATGCAGTCTTCCCAGTAATTTTTTAGGTAATAACGTAGATCCAATTTATAATTATGACGATTATCCAGCAGAGTTAAAGTTTCGGTTACAGTTATCGCAAAAAGAAGCAAGAGACAACTTACTTCACAGTAAGATACATCGGAAACAAAAATATGATGCTAATGTTAAAGCTATAATGTATCGGCCAAATGATTTAATTTTAGTAGGTAATAAGTTTAAGCCAATATACTTAGGCCCTTACAAGGTCATAAGAGATGTAACCCCGAATGTAGAAATAATTAAGGACGGTAAGTCCGAAGTCATACATAAAAATAGGACTAAAATATATTATCCTAATATATAGATAAATACAAATATAAAGCGCCTAATTGTAGTAAAAGCGCTGTTGTAATACAAAAAGAAAAAAAAGGTATATATCAACTTTTTTTTCTTTCATTTAGAGGGAAGGTGTGGTGTCACCTCTATACATATATAATCTATGATGTAACCATTGTATATTTAAGATGCCATCTATGAAATATAGATCCAGTATTATTCCAGCATCTGCTTGTTTCATTACTCATCCTTTCCGAACCTTACAATGTATTAATAAGGTAATAAATTTATTGACTGACTAAATAACTGTTGCGCTGTGGCCGTTCCAATAAAACTGTAAAATTAGGGTTTTTAGATATTTACGATACCATAAGTGTCACTTGGCGACCTACGCTTATGCCTTTGGGGTCGTCCAGAAATCATGCGATCGTTTAGGGAAGGGGGGAGAGAAGATATCACACTCACATTAAAATCACCAAATATCACCAAGGGGGAGAGGGGGTCTAAAATATGCCAAATATGATCACATGATTTCTGGACGACCCCTTTGTTGCTTGAATACAATATTTAATCTGTACAACGTACGACGTAAGCTCCTTTAGCCAAATGTTAGCTTTTCCGAAAAAGTGTCACACGTGTATGCTTGAATCATAATAGCAACAGCTTTACAGTAATATTTAGTCAGGTGATTTATTTATTTATCTATACAATATCATAAATCCTCTATTCCGCGTTCGGAAACCGTATGTCATTAGATTATCTGTGACAGTGTGGTTAAAACGTATGAAAATTCATTACCTACGGTAACGTAATGAAAATCTGCCCTCCTCTCCGACCGCCGGCACGCGCCCGCCCGACCGCCGGCACAATCGAGTTGGTCATGGTCATTCTAATGGATTCTGAACACTTCATTTAGGATTTATAATATGTGTGTAGGTAAAGCAGTGTATGCAACTGTACGTAATTAGGCCTTAACACACTCGTATTTTAAGGACCCTTATTACGTAACAGTTACATAAACTACTATTAATCGTATGGCGTATTTTACATTGTAGGTCTCTTCTTATTAATCGGTACTATTATAATTCGAAATCCAGGTCGCACAGCCAGTCGATCGCGTCTGATGTTAAGTCATTAAATAGGATTCGCGGAATTATTTCTAATTGAACAATGTTGTGAATATTTTTCCATACCAGGATATTAATTTAATTATGGAAAATATGAGTTACGAGTCATTATTGTTAATGTTTTAAAAGCGGAACTAAGAAAATCCTCCTATTCTTCCAAATAAAGCGGAACTGCGCAACACTGCGGCCTCGTCGATATTTTTACAGTACGGTCTATTGTATTAAATATTATTTAAGCGTAAATTGGCGGGATGACTTAGACGCATTCTGTAAAGAGTGGTCGAATTTGTCAACCAACAGGGTCGAATGGGGGAAAAGAGGGGAGGCCTTTGCCCAGCAGTGGGACACCAAATAGGCTAATAAAAAAATAATAAAAAAAGCGTAAATTTGGTTTTCGCAAACGTACTTAATAATAATTACAGCTGTATTTCAGGACCTCAGTCTACAGTGGCGCCAACTGGTGAGTAAAAAAAAACGGTAGCCCTCATTGCACCTGCCGTGACCCGTACGGATTCTGTTCAGGTGGCACCAGTATTTCCTCTGAAGTGAGAAACCCGCCGAAGAAGCTCTGGAGGTGTCAGGTCGAGTCAGGTGATTAAATAAATAGCTCACCCCTTCGCTTATGAACAAACGAGGTTTAAATTGGACCCGGGGTATGTCCTTAAACTACGTCCGGACTTGGGTATGTCCTTAAACTACGTCCGGACTTGGGTATGTCCTTAAACTACGCCCGGACTTGGGTATGTCCTTAAACCACGTCCGGACTTGGGTATGTCCTTAAACTACGTCCGGACTTGGGTATGTCCTTAAACTACGTCCGGACTTGGGTATGTCCTTAAACTACGCCAAAAAGAGAGGTATGGGCACTGCGAATGGCATCTCGCTAAGTGTGGTAGGGCACGTTCAGCGAATGTCATCTCGCTCAAATCTGGAGCATTGCCCGACTGGGGAAGTACCTCCACCTTACAGAAAACCACAGCCAAATAGCACTAGACCCTACTCATAGTGTTGTGTTCCTGCTGGTGAGTAAGGTTGCCAAAGAGCTCAAGGAGGACCCTGTGTGTTGACGATGAGGGACCTCCTTTTCCTTTAGCTGTCAACACAAAGAATCCTCCTTTTTGTAAAGGGTCGGCAACGCGCATCTGACTCCTTTGGAGTTGCAGGCGTCCATAGGTTACGGTAGCTGCTTACCATCAGGCGGGCCGTATGCTTGTTTGCCACCGTCGTGGTATAAAAAAATAATAATAATTAAAGCATACTTTTGCAGCCAGCGATGTCGAGGCTCTTGAGCCGGCAGCGGAGCCCTATCACCTCCAGCCACAAGTCTCGTACGCTCCGGTTTCTGCCCAAACTCAAATGTTTCAACCTAGAAATTAATGTAATAATTAATTGAGCATACTTTCGCAGCCGCCGACGTCGAGGCTCCTGAGGCGGCAGCGGAGCCCTAGCGCCTCCAGCCACGAGTCTCGGACGCTCTGATTACTATCCAGACTCAAATGTTTTAACCTAGAAATTAATGGCGTCGTTAATAAGCTTATTTATTTATTGAAACTTTATTGCATAATATAATTTTAAACAAAAAAGAACCGACTTCACTTAGCATCCACCTTTCAAACAGCAAATGCTCGAGCTGCTGTAAAAAATACTCAAATCACTATAGGTGTGCCTATAATAGTTGAAGAGTTCCCTCGATTTCTCCAGAATCCCTTCATCAGATCCTGACCTGGTTATAATGGGACCAACTGTGAAGTATATATACTCTTTTAAACAAAAAAAGAATCTTCCAAATCGGTCCAGCCGTCTTCGAATAATCGGTAAACATACATAAAAAAAATAATAGCAAAAACAAAGATCCCGACGAATTGATAACCTCCTTCGAAATCTTGAAGTCGGTTGAAAAGAGAATACAGATGGCGAACTTAATGCCAAAACGCATTCTCTACCAGTTAACCGTCGGGCTAAACAGAGATTAAAAGAAGGTTGTAGGTGGGGGAATCGGGTACTTTCCTATTCTTTTTTTTTTGTCTGTTTTAGTGTCCCACTGCTAGGCAAAGGCCTCCCCTATTTTTCTCCACTCGACCCGGTCGTTTGAATTTTGCCACCATTCTGTGTAAAATGCGTCCAAGTCCGCCATCTTCTTCTTGGTCTGCCTGCACCCCGGCGCGCGTTATCAATGTTGTGTCGTACTTTCCAATAGATAAGCTTAATAGGCATGGTGAATTTTTTTCATGTATGGTATCAATCGATTCGTTTTGTTGTGAGGTCTATATGGGGCCAATTGCATTAAAGCAACACAAAAGTCAGAAATGAGACTTAAAGTCCGAGATTTGCATTTGTTTCTCAAAACGCTCCTAACAAAATGACGTGCAAAAGTGACGTCACGATCACATAGTCGCCCTGTTTAAAGTATGGAAAAAATGTTGCGTTTATGTATATGGTTGCTATACAATTTATTTTACAGTAAAATGTTAAAAATCGAATGGTATCATTGTTTTTTTTTATTTCGCACTTAAAAAAATCGTAAAATTTAGAAATTTTGCAGCTTGATATCTTTGAGCCATTTCAATAAAATTTATAAATTTTCACTTTAGTTGGATATATTGATCATTTTACATCCTATCAACTAAATTTTATTGCATAACTCAACAATCATGCCTATTGTTTCGTTGCATTCATAAAATCAGAATTTCAAAAATACAACGGAAAATCCAGGTGTGACATGTGTTTGCTTTGAATGATTTTATAATGGTTTAAACTTTAATAAAGGAGATGTATTTATCATATAGTATTGTGACATCACAATATTAGTCTCCCATATGAACTCCATAGTAACAAATCGTTTTGACGTTACCTAAAGAGTAGCAGATTTGACTTCATAGGAAAGTAGCCTATTTTTAGCAGGTCAGCTGACAGTTTCGTTGTGTCCAAAGTTGTCTGCAAGAACTTCGCTTCGCTGCACTCGCTCGGTTAAATTGTGTTAAAAATATGACTAACCTGCCCAACCCACAGATCGCCTCCACAAGATCGCCCACGTCCGTACTCTCGTACCACTCTAGGCTCAAATACTCCAAATCCGGGGTTTTCCGTAGAACCTTATATACATTCTGCAATACAGATTGGGAATTCACGTTGAGATCGAGCTTAGTCAAGCCGCGAAAATGGTGTGACGCTGAAAAAAAAATACACGTGTTAATGGCAAGGCAAGTCCTTGCCATTATCTATATCATGTCGAGGATTTTTGCCACGGCTGAATTGATCCTAGGGTCCGTTCGACAACCTAATCCCATGCCATTTTAGAACTATTTTCAGAGGTCTAGAAACTCTTTACGACTGTATGGGTATGACATTTCCAAGCCATAATCAAACAGATGGTTTTTGGAACGAAGTTCCTTATCGGACGGTTCGCGGTAGACGTGTGCGCGTGTGGCGCGCCGTGGCCGCGCCACGCCGGCGTCAAGGTCACTTTTGGCTACGCTCGCAAGGCTCACGTTTCGCATTAAAAATATGTTAAACATTAATAACTTTTTAGGAACAAGGAACATAAAACGATATATGTATAAGGCCGTTTGCTTATTTAGGGGTGGTTTTGTTTTCTAGTACACTTCAGTCCTGCCTATTTTTCGGAAATCGCTTTTATGTTGATGTTTTTCATAATTGTGAAAAATTAAGATCCTTTTAAAGCCAACTCCATCTAAATCGTGTACCAAGGCCAGCTACAAAGAAATGTCTTGCGGGAGCTCGCCAGAAGGTTGTCTCTCAAAATAAAGGACGTTATAAGGGATTCTTTTGAAGATACAGAGACAACATGGAATGGCCTCATGGCGGTTGTGTCCGAAACAGCGAAAGAAGTCATCCCCACTCCTGGGAGCCAAGCAAGACGGAAACCCTGGATTTCTGATGCTACCTGGGAACTTATTGAGCGACAAAGGACTCTCAAAGAACAAGGCCTTAACACAGACATAGCAAGAAAGGAGTATTCCAGGCTACACACTTGCGTGAAAATAGCATGCAGACGCGATAGGAATAATTCAATCCTTGCTTTTCGTGACGAAATCGAAAACCATGCTGCAACTGAGAGAAAACCATGCTGCAAATCGAAAACCATTCTAAAGACTTGTTCCAGAAAGTCAAAGTTCTCACCCGTGACTACAAACCTAGAAGCTGGCAGATAGCGGATACTGATGGAAACACTTTATCAGACCTGGGAAAAGTGTTGGCTAGATGGAGAGACTATTCGGAACAACTCTATCGAAAAGTTCCGGAACATCTTTTAGTGCGAAATGACGCTGTGCATCCACTAGAGCCGGACCTATTTATTTCCGAAGTGGAAGACGCTATCAGACGTCTGAAAGTTAACGCCGTCGGCACTGATGGTATATGCGCTAGTCTCCTAAAGAATCTAGGTGGCAAAGGTACACAGTTCTTACACCAGATTTGCTGCAAAGTGTGGAGAACTGGCCAGTGGCCGAGAGACTGGACTGAATCCATGGTTATACCTCTCCATAAAAAAGGCTCGACGCTATAATGTGACAACTATAGAAGTTTGTCTATTATATCGCATGCCAGTAAAGTATTTCTTCACATCATGATTTCACGATTGACAAAGTCCCTGGAGCGGCAAATACTTGCAAAGCAGGCTGGCTTTGTGTCTGGGCGAGGGACACGGGAGCAGATTTTCATCGTGCGCCAGATCATCGAGAGATATCGTGAATGGAACAAGCCATTAGTCCTATGCTTCATAGATTACGCCAAAGCATTCGACTGTGTTAGATGGAAAAACATGCTGTACGTGCTCCTGGAAATGGGTGTCCCTGCTCATTTAGCTCACCTTATTGAGAACTTGTACGCCGAAAATACTGCCAGAGTGCGCATCGAGAACACCTTGTCGGACTAGTTCAAGCCGGAAAGAGGAGTAAGACAGGGCTGTATATTGTCTCCGAAGCTCTTTAATATCTACGGCGAATACATCTTACGCAAAGTCACCGAGAACTGGGACGGTAGCATATCAATTGGCGGCAAAACGATCAGCAACCTACGCTATGTTGACAACACAACGCTCTTGGCTTCCAATGAGGAGGAGATGTGTCTTTTGTTCCGGCGAATAGAAGCGGAGAACATCGAATTAGGACTTCACGTCAACCATGCCAAAACCAAGTTAATGTTCGTACACCGGAAACAGTCTCCTCACTGAAAGACCTAGAATGCGTCAGTGCCTTCACCTACCTCGGCTCACTTCTATCTAGCGATGGTACGAGTAGGTGTGAACGTAAAATCATCCAGAGGATTCAAATAGCGAAGGGTGCTATGACTCGGTTAGATAGCATCTGGAGAGATCGCGGCATACAGACGCAGACTAAGGTTAGACTCATTCCCTGGTGTTTCCAATTTTCATATACGGTTCTGAAACTTGGACTATCAAGGCAGATCTGAAAAGCCGTATAGACGCGTTCGATATGTGGTGTGGGCGAGAGCTTTGACGGATACCTTGGATTGCGATGCGTACTAATCAGCCCGTACTACAGGAGCTACGCATAAAACGCTGGTTGTCTACGACGTGCCAGAACCACATACTTCGGACACCTCTCTCGACGCTCCTCGGATAACCTGGAGAGGATCATCATGACGGGAAAAGTTGAAGGCACAAGAATAAGAGGCCCCTTCAAGATGGTGTGCCCAAATCACTGCACCCATGCAATAACAACTGCAAGAAGCCATGCGCTTAGCGAGGGATAGAAGCCTATGGAGGAACCTGGTCTTCAACAGAAGGACATGATACTCAGCTCTGAGGGAACGACTAGTGATGATGAAGATCTTTTTTTGACTTGCAGTAGGTCCAAACATACTGTTCAGTATTAAGGATCAATCCTGCCACCGAAAACACTTCTTTTCTTAGGATTATTACTAAATTTTGATGGCAGATTTATTATTTTCGTTACAAATATTATTAATAAGGCCATCGACTTCATATTTGTTAGGTGAGCGGTTAAATCATACTCATTTATTAATCTACCGAAAGAGAAGGAATTGATCAAACCCAAACTATTTCAATGTGTAGATGTTTTTATGGTTTAATTCGTCAATATACGTTGTTAAATTTTCAACTGACTTTCCTTCATCGGTAATTGTCATTGGAATTTTTTTGCCGAATTCTGAAATTTTGGCCAACGGCGTGGATTTGGAAATCCGCGGCGGCGGCGGCGGCGTGGGTCCCACGGCGCGGCTACGCCACGCCGGCGCGGCGCACACATCTAGTTCGCGGATGGGGCCTCTGCGAAAAAAAGTCACGTGACCGTCACGAAAACCCAACACAAGCCATACGATTGAGAAACATGTAAAACGAAATGTAAAGTGAAGTGAGGTGAGGTAAAAAGTGTCCAAAGTGTCAAGTGTCAAAAATGTCAACCGTGTCAAGTGTCCAAAGTGTCAAATAATATAACTTCGTTCCGAGTGTCCCACGACACTCACGCATTTGTTTCCGATTGCGACGACATCTGCGGCATCTACGCGTTAATCCTTGTCACGTAGCGACGTCTAGTAAGAGCCGGTGGCACTATGTGATTAATTATTTTATTTGATGATAGTATTAATTTGTAATTATTAAAGAGCATTTTATTTCGATAGTATGTAAAATAAAATAATTATATTATTATTATATAACACAAAATCTCGTTCCGTAAACCTACACGTTTAGGTTGAAGCTAACTGGCAACAATGGATTGGAGCGAAAATATTCGAAATTCAAATGACTAAAAAAAGAAAATGGAAAAAAGAAAAGAAGATGGATACAAGAGAAAAACGTAAACTCGATTCTATCAAATATATTAGAAAATAAATACATTTTGGATCTTTAATGATTTACTTAAGCTATTAAGCTTGTGCTGCACATCGCTGCTGTTTGTTTCGGCTGATTTGTAAGTACCTTTGTCTGTGTAGCGAGTTTTCACTCAACGCCGCCATGACCGTGTTTGTTTGAGATTTTTATTTCAGTTCATTGATCTTTCCAGGTCAAGCCAGTTAAGAAAATGGTTTTCTTTTGCGGGAAGTCTTTGTAAAAGGAAGAATCGGTCCCCAAACGGGGCAAGGTTTTTTTGGATGACTTCTCTAATGGAGATTCGAGGCCTGGAATGTCTTCGCTACGAGTTCCAAATGCTTAGTGTATGTTGCTAATGATTTTTCCGTAAGTATTACTGCGGGTCAGCTTACGGTGTTTAAGATTATCATAAGCTGTTGTGCAAAAGCTGGATGATCATTATATTCTATTGTTTTCAGGTCATTCGCCTCAAAAGACTGGGGGAAATGCAGTTGAAATTTATGTTTTGTCTTCAGTGATAGGTACGTGTTGGCCCTTAAGTTTGCAGTAGTCTTGGACCTGTAGGTATCCTTTTAACGTTACCATTGCTTTTTTTAAATGATTTGAATATCATAACAAAGGATGAGGTCTGATGGACAGTTTTGTTTGACATATTTAATGCACAGGTTCTAATACATATTATTTAATATCTTCAAATAAACTTAATTTAATTTTACAATGATGGTGGTTTATCCTATAATGTAAAACTAGACATTAACGAACCAATAGCTCTCCGGATAACAGCTGAGCTAGTTGTTAGTATATTTTAGGGTGTATTAGCAGACTGAAAGAAGTAATAAATAATTACCAAGTGGAGACTGTTTTCTTTCATTTATTTATACCCCTTAGTATTATGTAACCAGACGGGATCATTCTTATAGGTTTTTTTTGAAATATAGGTTACATCCTCATTGCCTCCAGCCTTAATATCTTGTGATAATAGTATGTTATTCAATCAAATACAAACATTGAAAACAATGAAAAAATAATCAACCCAGCAGGACGAACCTACATCGATACGCCTTAACGGGGCTCGATCGCTTTACCAATTAAGCTATGGGTCAAGTTACTATGTTGACGAAATTCTCAATGCCTTCAATCATCTTTTTGCATTTATTTTGATCTACATCGACTTTACAGCAGCCGTAAGCGACATCTAGGTGCTAACTACTAGAGTTAGATACCCTTCCCGCCGACACTATCCCAAGTGTCACAACGGAAATATAGATGGCGCTGCTTTCAACTCATAATTATTTTTACATGTTTTTAATGTGGGGAATTCCACTCAAACAATAGTATGTTATTCAATCAAATACAAACATTGAAAACATTGAAATAATAATCAACCCAGCAGGACTTGAACCTTGCATCGATTCGATACTTTAAAAACATGTAAAAATAATTATGATTTTGTTATAATTATAGAAAAAGTGTGTTTACCTCGACTGACGCATTTACCCGGTCGACCTTAAATTTGTAATCTGTTAATTGTGAATGTCGTAAAAAACATACTCTCTTGAAACTCTACCATATTAAGAATATTTATAACGGGTTCGTCACGTAATTTTTACTCGATATGTTTCGATCAATTTACGATGATCCTTTTCACGAGCGGCCTTCCACTACGGCAAAAATCGAACGTAAACCGGCGAGTAACCTTTTAAAAAAAAACATACCTGATATCAGATGGTTGATGTCTAGTCTCTTGCAAATATCTAGTTGCAATGTTTTCAGTTTCGAGTTCAAGTCCCTTAAACAGGTTCCAGTCATCATGTTATTGTCGTATATAATCAAGCTCTCTAGTGATGGAGATCCAAGCAGTTTACTGATATGGCCGTCTTTAAACTGGAAAAAATATTGTACATGTTGTCAATATTATTTAGATACTATTAAATAGATTTAGGAAAAAATATATATTATATAATTTTCAACAAAAAAGAACCGACTTCACTTAGCATCCACCTTTCCAAATATAAATACTCAAATCACTATAGGTGTGCCTATAGTAGTTGAAGAGTTCCGTCGATTTCTCCAGGGTTCCATCATCAGATCCTGACCTCCTAGCCTAATATGATCGGATTTTTATCGCCTGTCGCCATAGCCTGTCCTCAATAAAGAAAAATAAAAAATAAAATAGCTGTCACGTTCTAACAAGTATGTAAGTGCGAAAGTGATGCATGACGTGATAGGCGATAAAATGACAACCATGATACGCGTTCTGGTTACAATGGGACCAACTGTGAAGTATACTCTTTCAAACAAAAAATAATTTTCCAAATCGATCCAGCCGTCTTCGAATAATCGATGAACATAAAAAAGCAGATAAAAAGGGAAGCAAAGATCCCGACGAACTGAAAACCTTCGAACTCTTGAAGTCGGTTAAAAATACTATCACACATTTTAATGTGATGTGTTAATGTTTGCATTCAGACAACTTCATAGACATACTAGCCATAGACCTGTCAATGCCAAGATCGAACGGGATGGTCTTATTTATTTACTATTATTACACTTTCAATAGGTACGACAGAGAAGGTGCTATTATCGTTGGTCCTTGTCATTGACTCACCTTTTTTTATTACCCTCCACGCCATTACGCAGTGGAGGGTCACAAACAGATATAATTCGCGATTTATTCAAGAATTGTGTTTACTACGAGAAAATCTGATATTTTTCTTAGAAAGTTGTGTCGGCTAAGGAAAATGGTAAATTGGAATGGTAAATTGTTTTTTTTTTGTGCTGTAGAAGTGATCTTATCGTCATCTATGTCTATCCCTTACGGTAGTACGCGTGTGCGGTAACTATGTAGTTACATTCTTGCTTTAAGGACAACTTAAAATATTTCTTATTATACGGATAAAAATAAAAATAAATAAGTTGCACTCACACGGATAACTTTTTCGAAAGTGAGTCGTCGTAGTTTATTAAATTGTACAGCTCTGCTCTTTAGATTATGATACTTTGCGTCTCTGACCTGTGAATGAATAGGATTACGTACAGTCAGCAGAAAGTATTTAAGCAGGTGAGGTATTAAGGCACCACACGTTTTTTATCGATTTTCGACCAGTTTTGAGTCGATATTCCAACATTTGCACTACAGATAGAATTAAAAGACAAACGGCTATCGGTTCTTCAATATTTTATCTTCATTCTAGAGCCAGATTTTGAAATAAATAAGCCCTTATTTTTTTTATTGTCTAAAAAACTCTTTTATCGATATTCGAACGCTGTTAAGAATCTTACATATATGAAATTTACATATTAGGTCTCCTCTTTGACTTTCCTAAAAACTGACGAGAGATTTTAATTTTAAACTAATTAACACAAAAGTTACGACCAGAAAACCACTTTTTTGTCCTGAAATTGTTTGATTTTGTTGGCAAATATCTCGAAGACAATGAATAATGAAGTAAACATAGGATCCTATTTTATACTGATAATATAAATGAGCTATAAAAAGTCATAAGACAACTAAGGGATTTAGATCGAATGTCATTGGCGCCAGGGAGCCCCTTAAATTTAAACTTTCGAGACATGCTAACTATAAAATATAACGGTTACACTCACGTCACTTTAGTCACTTCACGCGACATGTTTCGTAGAGCCTATATCTCCATCTTCAAGCACTAAGAGTGCTATTTGAACCGGCCTTTGCACACTGCTACACGTACTGTATTGTACGGTGAGGTATTATGAATATAATAAATAAATATTATAGGACAATCTTACACAAATCGACCTAGGCCCACAGTAGCTCAATAAGGCTTGTGTTATGGGTACTAGACGATGATATACAGTTAGGTGCAAAACTGTCCCAATAGTAGCATCTTAGTAGAATGTGGAGAAGTGGATGTCGATCGAGGAGAGGGGCACATGATTAATACATACCAGTACTATTTAAAATTTCCTACAAATCAGCCTTACATATGATATACTTAGAATTTACGGTTATTTTGTAATTTAGAATCGAAAAGTAGAAAAAAACACATTTTTATTTTTTCGAATATTTCTAGTTCCTCTTATGGAAACTCCAAATAGGGAACCATACATAATTAAGAAATTCTGCCTCTATAAAATCATCATGCAATTGCTTTAATGGGGCATATTTTTCAAGTTACTTTTAGGTGGCTTATAGTTCGGTGCAAAAGTGTACCATTAAAAACAGCCATAGAAAGTGTTTGTTAGTTCAATGTTCAAGACGACTTTTACTCTGCCATAACTACAAAACTATGTTTGTGATTTAAACAGTTGATACCTTATTTTATAGAGGCAGAATTTCTTAATTATGTATGGTTCCCTATTTGGAGTTTCCATAAGAGGAACTAGAAATATTCGAAAAAATAAAAATGTGTTTTTTTCTACTTTTCGATTCTAAATTACAAAATAACCGTAAATTCTAAGTATATCATATGTAAGGCTGATTTGTAGGAAATTTTAAATAGTACTGGTATGTATTAATCATGTGCCCCTCTCCTCGATCGACATCCACTTCTCCACATTCTACTAAGATGCTACTATTGGGACAGTTTTGCACCTAACTGTATATAATAGATAAATATTGATAGATACTTAAATACATAGAAAACATCCATAACTCAGGAACAAATATCCGTGATGAAAACACAAATAAATGCCCTGACCAGGATTCGAACCCGGGACCTCCTGCTTCGTAGGCAGGGTCACTACCGACTGGGCTAGGAGGCCGTTAAGGTATTAAATTTAAACTTTCGAGAGACATGCTAACACTATAAAATATAACGGTTACACTCACGTCACTTTAGTCACTTCGAGCGACATGTTTTGTAGAGCCTATGTCTCCATTTTCAAGCACTAAGAGTGCTATTTGAACCGGCCTACGCACACTGCTACATTTACAAACAGCAACACACTAAACTAACCATCGATAGACCTTAGGTCGTTGCGATAGGGCTTACAAATGGTCAGTTCAATGTTACTCTGCGTCCGTAGGAAACACCTTAGACAACCCTACACGTGATCCCTGGCTGGTGCTAAAAGAGTAACAAACTTGGCAGCTGCACTGTCACATCTGGACCTCGCAGCACTCACTGGATTTTCATTATCATTTGTTTTACCACTACTACTACCCCAGGGAATCTATATCCAGTGACATGTAGCCATACGATGAATAAATAAATGGTCAGTTAACAGTGTTGGCGATGGTACTGTGCACGTCGCGTTGCCGAATCCAACATGTCGCGCGAAGTGACTAAAGTGACGTGAGTGTAACCGTTATATTTTAAAGCGGGTGAGGTGTTTAAAATGAACTAGACACGACTTTATTGTTAAGAGAATAAGAGCGAGTGAAGGTTATTTTCTGCTGACTGTACATACGCCATCAGTTATATCGGAGCGGCGAAGGTGGTCACAAATATCTGGAGAACGCCTCTATTGTCAAGGCGATAAAGTGCATGTTTAGATATTTTTGAGTACCTTGGCCGCTCCGATATATTTGATGGCGACTGTACAACAAGAATATAGTCTGGCTGGCTAAAACGTGCAGTAACAGTGGAAGTAATAAGCTATGCTCATCCCTTTTTTTAGTAGCGAGGGTACTAGTGCAAGAAAGAGACAGTATGATTATCTCTGTCTATGCTTGAAGTAAAACAGTCCTTGGCCAAAATATAAATTAAAATTTCAAATGGCTGCCGTCAATGACTTTCGATCTGAATTCCTTGGAACTATTAAGTGATCTTAGACATATTTTATTAAAATCGGTTCAGCCGTTGCGGGGGTAACCCTTTTTTTAGGGTTCCGTACCCAAAGGGTAAAAACGGGACCCTATTACTAAGACTCCGCTGTCCGTCTGTCACCATTATGTATCTAATGAACCGTGATATTTAGACAGTTGAAATTTTCACAGATGATGTATTTCTGTTGCCGCTATAACAACAAATACTACCAAACAGAATAAAATATTTTTTTAAGGGGGCTCCCATACAACAGCCATGTTTTTTTTGCCGTTTTTATAGATAATGGTACGGGACCCCTCGTGCGTGTTAGTGACGCATCATTTTTGTTCAACGATTGACGTTCAAAAGGTTAATCGACTCATTCTATTTTTTCGTGACCATTAATCTAATGCCAGAAAAAAGTATGATAGACAATGAATGTCGTGTATGAAATTGTATCTTAACCAAATAATAGGAATTAATAAACCAAAATTTATATATTAATATTGATTAATGTAAAAAGATGGAAACGCAGTGGTAAACGCCTTATTTTCGTTCAAATCGGGAGACAATCAAGGACCACTGGGTTACTGTGATTAAGAATATTTACAGTTGTTATTATTAAACTAAGTTATCGGGATTGATAGCCTAATTAAGCCTCTTTCTCCATCACATAACAGCAAATGAAAGTAATGGCTGAGTATTCTAAATTATGCATTTTACAAAAAACTTATGTACAGTCGCCATCAAATATATCGGAGCGGGCAAGGTACTCAAATTTATCTGAAGATGCACTTTATCGCCTTGACAATAGAGGCGTTGTTCAGATGTTTGTGACCACCTTGGGCGCTCCAATATCTCTGATGACGACTACAACAGCCCATCGATCAAGTTTACGATTTCTCGCATAATTCTCGATTTTATAAAAGTTCTTGCAAGTTGAGGTCCCTCAGAGCAGTTCCACAAAATACGCTTTCCCGCGTTTTTGGCTAGGTCCCTTAAAAATCGTCGACCGTCCAGTGGCCTCTCATTGGGGGGATTGTAGGGGGGACTGAAGGAAATCTGTAAATCTACGTCTAAAGTTACAAAACCAGCAAAAACCACAACTGAGAACAAACAGCAATCTTCACAAACGAGTTTCAAGAGTGAAAATTTGGATCATGGAGTAGAAAAGTCGGTGCAAGCATCACAAAGTCCTCCAACTATAACTCCCATTCCTGAACAGGGACAAGAATTAACGGAGAACCGCGAAAACTTGCCTGGTAAAATATATATCCTAGGTGGTGGGCCAAGCAAAGGACTCGCGATCGCACTATTGAGGTCAAGGCAGAACACGCCTTACCAGAAATACCAGGTAACATCCACCATAAAACCTGACGCGCGTTGTGAAGAGATACTGAAATCACCAGAAACTTTAAGTTCTAGCTGTAATGATGTTATTATTATAAACATAGGTGAATGTGATTGTAACCCATTAGAATTACTTGCAGAGCTCAGTGCGTTCATAAAAATGCGGCCTAAAGCCTTTATTATTGTTATTGGTGTGAAAAAGAGTATACACTTAAATGAATGCACACTAAATAGCACGGTGGAATCACTTTGCAAACATTTTAAAAACTGTACGTTCTTGGACGTCTCCGAACTCACAAGCATAACATATAATACAAACTTTAAGTACAAGTTATGCTCAAAGATAAATTTTCTCATCGACTTTCGGGACTATTCGAATAAATATTTGAGTTACAACAATATAAAACAAACTAGGAACTGTAATCAGAATATTCTGAATACACAGGCTTATACGAGGGCGGTTTGATAACTCGGTGACTTTAAGTAAAACAAAAATCATTTTAACATATAAACTTTTTAATTACGATTCTGAACTCCTTGGTAGCTGGCAGTTTTTTTTTTTTTTAAAAAGGTGGGAAAATAAAACAGTTATTGAGGCATATGTCAAATACGGTCGGAAAATTGTTGGAAAATGGAGAAAAGCGAATTTCGTGTGTTAATTAAACATTACTTTTTACGTGGAAAAACTATTAAAGAGACTGAAAACTGTTTAAAAAAATATTATGGGGAATCTGCTCCTTCTCATGGAATGGTACATAAGTGGTTTACAGAATTTCGTTCTGGGCGTACCACTACCAATGACGCAGAACGCTCTGGTAGGCCAATTGAAGTCACCACTGATGATGTCGTGAATAAAGTTCACGATATTGTTTTGGATGACCGTCGAGTTAAGATTCGTGAGATAGCTGAGACTGTACACATTTCATCTGAACGAGTTTTTCATATCTTGCATAATATTTTGAATATGAAAAAGCTTTCCGCAAGATGGGTGCCGCGTTTGCTGACAGCCGATCAAAAACGACTTCGTGAAACAACTTCCGAGCAATGCTTAGCCAAATTCAAGCGTAATCCCAATGAATTTTTACGTCGTTTTGTGACGGTAGATGAAACGTGGATCCACCATTATACGCCAGAGACGAAAAATCAGTCAACACAGTGGACTTCTGCTAACGAACGGCCCCAAAGAAAGCGAAAACCGTTAATTCGGCAGGAAAGGTAATGGCCACTGTTTTTTGGGACAGCCAAGGGGTTATTTATATAGATTATTTGGAGAAAGGTAAAACAATAAATGGCCCTTAGTATGCTACATTGTTGGAAAAATTCAACGCAGAAGTAGTGAAAAAACGGCCACATCTGGCAAAGAAGAAAATCCTTTTTCACCACGACAATGCCCCTGCACACTCGTCGGCAGTCGCAACAGCCAAATTAGTAGAATTGCGTTATGAAATACTGCCCCACCCACCTTATTCTCCAGATTTGGCCCCATGTGATTTTTTTTTATTCCCAAACATGAAGAAATGGCTCGGTGGGAGAAGATTTTCATCAAATGAGGAAGTCATAGCTGAAACTGAAGCATATTTTTCAGGGTTTGATAAAAAATTTTTTTTGGAGGGGTTGAAAAAGCTGGAACATCGTTGGATGAAGTGTATGGAGTTGAAAGGAGATTATGTAGAGAAATAAAATTATAAAAGGTCAAAAAGATTTTTTTTTCTGCAAAAAGTCACTGACTTATCAAACCACCCTCGTACATCGCGTGCGGAGGAGCGATGTAAGAAAGGTACTATTCCTTATTATTTCAAATACTCGTCGTATAATGTTAGCGACAACCACGGGACAAGGTTAACACAAAGATATATAACTGATTACTTTTTAAAAAGCTGTAAACGAGCTAATACACCACAACCAACACAACAAAAAAATACACGGTTAACACAAAGATACATAGGTAACTGATCACTTCCCGAGAAGCTGTGAACGGGCTAATACACCACAAATAACACAACAAAACAATAATTCATTTTTTCGTCCCTCAAAGTAATTTATTTTCAATCCTTCACCAAAATATAGCAGGCTTTACGAGTAAATAGTAGATTGTGTAACAAGGGAGCAAAATGAAATATTTACGGCGAGGGCGTATATTGATTCCCAAACGAAGCGATGGAGTCTATAATAGAATCCAGAGCGTAGCGAGGGATTCTAAAGTAGACTCCTGAGCGTAGTGAGGGATTCAAGTGTTAACGCCCAAGTTGAAAATAGTTTTGCTCCTATGTGACACATACTGCTTTTCACACCACCTTAGAGGAAAATATTTTTTTTTATTGTTGAATCATATTTATTTTAACTTTATATGTGCTTAGTGTGCTTCTTGATTATAATGAATCTATTAATTTAATAAGAAATTTGATTGTGATGACGGACTGGCTGAAAAAAATACGAATGTCCTAGAACAGAAAAGTGCCACTTTGTTCCCTCCTAGCAGGGAAGAAAAAGCCCGTATACGACTAGGTGGTGTGAAAAGAGAATTACTAGAATTAACACTAGACGAATTGGGTGAAAATAATAAGAAGTTTGACGTGTTATGCCTCACTGAAACATTTATTAGACAAGGTAATGAAGGGAATTTGCGCGTGCCGGGCTACCGGCTGGCAGCGACCTACTCTAGGTCGCACCAAAAGAGAGGTGGGCGCCTGCATACTTTGCGCAAGTCACATTGAATCGCGAGAGCTGTCGCTTGTAAAAGAGTTTGCTGAAAACTACGTATTTGAAGGCTGTGGCATAGAAATACCGTCAATAAAGTGCATAGTGATTTGTATTTATAAAACCCCAACTGCCTTCTCGTCATCTTTTCTACATAAATTGGAAAGTCTCTTGGGTAAGTTAAAACATAAATTAAAATATAAAATAGTTATTGCCGGGGACTTTAACATAGACCTACTCAAGGCCACAGAGAATTCAACCGAACTTAAAATAATTGCTCACAACAATAATTTTGTATAGATTCCCACTCGTAAAGATTCATGCCTGGATCAAATATTATCAAATATTTCCGAGGCTCGAGGTGAAATCCTTGAATTAGGCTTGTCTGATCATGAAACTGCCCAGACCCTAACATTCAGTGTCCGTAATATACAAAAACCACGATTGAGTTTGTATCGCTATAAAAGAGACTACAGTTTGGACAACATTGCAAAATTCAACGAATGCCTTAGTAGTTTGTCATGGTCAGATGTATTTATTTTATTTTATTTTATTTTATACCACGACGGTGGCAAACAAGCATACGGCCCGCCTGATGGTAAGCAGCTACCGTAACCTATGGACGCCTGCAACTCCAAAGGAGTCACATGCGCGTTGCCGACCCTTTACAAAAAGGAGGATTCACTGTGTTGACGACTAAAGGAACAAGAAGGTCCTTCATCGTCAACACACTGGGTCCTCTTTGAGCTCTTGTATAGCCGAAGGTGATGCGTCAGTGGCATTCAATAGCTTTTATGAAACGTTCATACTATTTTATAAATTACTAGCCTTTTCCCGCGGCTTCGCCCGCGTACTATAAGTACTCAAAAAGGATACGATACCCATGTTGATTTTCAGACTTTGTGATCACATTTGCCCCTTTTAGGGGTTGAATTTTCAAAAAACCTGAAACACGTGTTTACTCATTTATCGTTAGGAATACTCCTGTGAAGTTAGGAATAAAATAGTCTAACAAACCTTAATTCGCCATACAAACTTTGGACCCTCATTTTACCCCCTTAGGGGGTGAATTTTGAAAAATCCTTTCTTAGTGCACCCCTAGACCTTATAAGGAACCTACGTGCCAAATTTGGAATCTCTAGAACCAGCGGTTTGGGCTGTGCATTGATATGTCAGTCAGTCAATCAGTCAGTCAGTCAGTCAGTCAGTTTCTTCTTTTATATATTTAGAAGATTTAGATGTTTCCCAGTTAATAAAGTAAAATTTATATTAAAACATAAAAATAGTGCGTGGTTTACAAGAGGTATTAAAAATTCAGTTAACAAAAAGAAAACTGCGCTTCATTTATTACGGAACACCGAAAAATCATGCTAGCTCTTTGCTAAATAAAAGTAAATTTAATAATTACTCTAAGCTTCTCAAGCGTTGCATAAACCAAGCTCAAAAACTTACCAATATAAAGCACATACACCGATCCAAGAACATATGTAAGGCAACATGGGATGTGATTAAAAACATAACCATTAACAACGTAGGTGGAACAAGCATTGAAAAACTGGTTGTCGAAGGTGATTCTATATCAAATACTACTGACATTGCAGATACTTTTAATGACTTTTATATAAATCTGACTAATGTAAATAATAATACTGAACCGAAGCCTGACATCTCACTAATCAATTGTAATAATGCTAATATGTTCTTATCGCCGACAGATGAAAATTAAATCCGTAAATTGATTGACTACTAACTCAGCAGGGTATGACGAAATCCAAACTAACATATTAAAAGGGTGCAAACAAAGTATTGCCCCAGTCATGAGCTACCTAGTAAATTTGTCTTTCACTAGTGGAGTCTTCCCAAAGCCTTTAAAGCTCTCTCTTGTTAAGCCACTTTACAAAAAAGGTAACAAAGAATGCGTAGAAAACTACCGACCAATTTCTATGATACCTATTATCTCGAAAATATTTGAGAAGGCCTTTCACGAACGTCTTTTGTCATTTTTAAATAAGTTTAATGTATTGAAATCTGAACAGTTTGGATTTCAAAAAGGCAAATCAACATCACTAGCTGCCTTTTGTAAGCATTATTATTGATAAATACTTTAACTTGTAAGGATAACTACTTTTTATTTAGCATCATCTTAAAAGACTGTCAATTGACTATTCCTTGTTGCTCGTTCCCGCCATTTTGATGTTATAAAATGACGGGTATACAGCTGCGGCCGCCATTCGGATCTTGACCAGATTGTTGTAAAGACGTCTTGAAAATATTATTGTCACATAGTGTAATTTATTCATATTTAAACCTTGTAACAAACGAATACAAGTGTAAATACTGGTAAAGTACTGGTTTATTTTATAATCCTAGTCATATCCCCTACATCTCAGCAGTGGGATCTAACAAAAATCGACAGGATTTTTGCCACGCCGCACAAAAACGTAAGGTTTTCATTTTTTTAATAATAAATTAGATTGATTAGTGAAACTATATTTTCCGTAACGGAGTAAGTCCGGAGGTTTATATGGTTAGTTTAACATGGTCATTTTGCCAAAGGTTACTCTTTTGGATATGCACATGTTAGATGGTATGTTTATTGATAATTGAAGGTAAACTGTATTTTCCGTACGGAGTAAGTCCGGAGGTTTATATGGTTAGTCTTACATGGACATTTTGCCAAAGGTTGCTCTTTTGGATATGCACATGTTAGATGGAGATGTTTGTTATGTTGTTATATAATCAATATAATTAATTATCAGAGAGATTAGTAAGTCAGATATTTTTGTCATCATTCCTAATGAAGATAACTTCACAATCCATAAAAATATGTTCTGTTATTTAAAATCAACTTTTATGACCTAACCTTCAATTCAATAAGTATAGTTTGATATTCGCTTAAATTTTGAATAAAATAACGTTGGTATTATTATAACCGTATAATTCGCCTACAGTATGTCTCAATGGTAAATATATACTACTTATATTTTTCAGTAGTCAAATTAATCTTTTAAAATACTACCCGGTAATTTATGTTCGAAGATTTGCGGGGAATAATTTTAAATTAATTATTTCATATGAAGTAAATTAATTTTTTCGATGGCTTACGATATTATTTAAAAATGCAATTATGAAGCCCTTTTTGGAAAGCGCATATTATTTAAAAACAATTTGACGAATATTACGAATATCATGCCATAAGCAGGCTGCATTCAAAATACTTTGTATCTCTTTCTAAGTAAATTTGTACACAAGTTGAAAATAATAATAAATCTTAGGAAAAGGTAATTTACATTCCTTTTCCATTATTACCACAAACAAATATAATATTGTTTCGACAACGGAATATTCAGTAATGAAATTAATATGCTTTATGAATATGATTAAAATGAAACAATAATTTATTAGAAACTCCTTAACGCCTGTAGTGTGTACATATAATGTCTCTAAGTGGTTCACGCTTATTTATCACTTCATATTATTAAAATGTTTATAATAACTATTACTTCTCGTGAACCATTATTGTCGTTAAAAATAATTATGGCTAAATGTCAATTAATACCAAGTGCGTTTGGATATACATAAAAGTGTAAAGTTTTCAAGTTAACGTGATCGTTCACGCCACAGCTAAGTAACAGCTTAAGACTGGTATTAACTCGGATTTAGTATAAATCAATTTCAGAGGTATGAACCAAGGTGATTAAATATAGTGTGTAAAGAAAAGAAAGTATAATTTACAATAATTAATAAATGGCCTGTATAGCTTTGGCTAAGTACAAGTTATATACCATACATATTTCGTCTTAATAAACGGTACTATAAAGTTCATAGTAATTACCTTTTATACTTATATTAGTCTCGGTGTGGTAACTGACCGAAGTATTTTTGAGTTTTTTACTTCCTTATTGTATTCAACCCAATAAATAAAGTTAATGATTAAATCACAATAGTTAAGTTAAATGGGTACATTGACTATTCACATGTCTGTTTATATACAAAATAAGAACAAGAGCCTAGTCGAGATTTGTTAATCTCGTGTATGTCGTCGGCATATTACCACGCATATAATCCCATGTGTGTATTCTGTTTTATCGAGGTATATGATCATAAATAATATAATCACTTATAATGTCAATTGATCTCTACGAGTATTTTTGCCTGATAAAGGTTTAGATGGCAATTGATTAGATAGTGAAGGATATTACCGATTTTAATTACAGAGGAAGTTGATGGAAAATCGACGTGACATGATGATTTGACGATCTATTCAAATCATATAATCACTAATGACTAATGAGCAAAGTATTGCTTAGAAATTTACGAACGGAATCATTCCCTTTTTACACAACTCTCAAAAGAAAGGAGAGTTATTATTTAATCATAGAGTGATAAGAATACGCCAATGATAGTCAAAACGCGAATAAATGCCAATGATAGTCAAACGCAAATAAATAAAACTGAAGTTGCCTGAATATAATAACTAGTATGTCGAGTATAATCTTTATAACATTTATTTTTGATAATTAATTTAAACGTTAATTCAAACAATACCTGTATTTAACAAGTCAAAACGCGAATAAATGCCAATGATAGTCAAACGCGAATAAATAAAACTGAAGTTGCCTGAATATAATAACTAGTATGTCGAGTATAATCTTTATAACATTTATTTTTGATAATTAATTTAAACGTTAATTCAAACAATACCTGTATTTAACAGATAGAGACCACGAGTACTTGAATTCACAATACGTTTTGATTGTGTTTCGATGTGTAGAGTCATCGACTCTACATGTGAGAGTCGATATGTAGAGTCGGTATGTAGAGTCGGTATGTAGAGTCGGTATGTAGAGTCGGTATGTAGAGTCGGTATGTAGAGTCGGTATGTAGAGTTGATATGTAGAGTCGATATGTAGAGTCGATATGTAGAGTCGATATGTAGAGTCGATATGTAGAGTCGATATGTAGAGTCTATATGTAGAGTCGATATGTAGAGTCGATATGTAGAGTCGATATGTAGAGTCGATATGTAGTCTATATGTAGAGTCTATATGTAGAGTCTATATGTAGAGTCTATATGTAGAGTCGATATGTAGAGTCTATATGTAGAGTCGATATGTAGAGTCTATATGTAGACTATATGTAGAGTCGATATGTAGAGTCGATATGTAGAGTCGATATGTAGAGTCGATCAGTAGTCACGTATAGTGTCGAAATATAAAGTTACGTATAGTGTCGAAATATAAAGTCACGTAGTTTCGAAATATAAAGTCACGTATAGTGTCGAAATATAAAGTCACATTTGGAGTCGATGTAGACTCAACGTGTAGAGACGAAAAATCACATGTAGAGTCAAATGCAGAATAAAAACTTATATGATTCTTATGTAAAGCCAAATGTTTGAGGTGACACGTATGAAGTGGACCACGCATATGGTGGGGTTAATGCAACAAACGTGAACGAACATGTCAGACCTTTTTTTTCAGGCCTACCTAAATAGATCTATTTACCTATATAACCTACGAGTATAACCTCGTACTTATGTGAAGCACGTGGATGAACGTGCGGGACTTTTATTTAAACCTACCTTAATAATCTAGTACCTATGAAACGCACGTGGATGAACGTGCGGTACTTCGAATCAAACCTACTTAAATGTATCAAGTACCTGCGCAACGCACGTGAATAATGTGCGAAACTCTCATTCAGTTTTACCGTAATATACCTAGCAATATTTTTATCACTTTTAGGGAAAGTAATCAAAACTTTGAATATCATTGAATATCATGCGATTATGAAAATGTACGATATACATCATCATATGTTTAAGAGCTTGGCTCTTGTACGTGTACGTAAAACGCCAATACTTTTATCTGCAGTCATGTAAAGTATGGACAACTCAAATGAAATAAATCACAGATAATCAAATCAAATAAGACGTTAAAAAGTGGTTTCAGTGGTCTCTGATTACACTTACTATTTTATTATTAAAGCTCATCATCAATTATCATTGTAATATTTGTATGTATGCCTAACAAATATCAGACGTTAATTTAATTGTTTATGCAGTTTGAGAATTTTAATTTAATGAAGTGCAATAACTATTTCTATGAATTATCTACCTACATTTAACCTAATAGTAAACTTTGACGACATTTAACATGAAAGCTGGGTAACAGGCAAATCCCTTTTACTAAATGGGTGAATGCATCTCGGAAAAGTACATTTTAGGAATCTTTTAAAATTTAGTGTACTGAGCTAAACAAACAGTTAGTTAAAAGAATATAGTAACTATAATAAACATAAGAAGAGAAATTAAAGGAATTAAACATTATATTTAATATTATCCGTACAGTTCTTAAATAAAGGAATTAAACATTATAGTTAATATTATTCGTTATCATGTTATGTCCTCCTGAGGTCAGTAACAAAAGGGCAAAATTAGGTTTGTTAAATTCATGTATCCAGTTTTAACTTTCTGCGACTACTGCAGTGTGCAAATTGAGGTTCGTAAGGAACCTTCATAATAAAAACTTTGCAAAACCACATACTTAGTACTGCTTATTTACATTAGTTAATTATTGGTGAAACTAGTTCAGTAATTATTTTATTTTTCGATTCATTGGTTAAGGCCCTGATTTTGCTAGTAAAAATAGGATAATGACGACAGTATGTTTAGCTTGCTTTCATCGCTACTAAACAAGTTATTTATTATTATAATATAAGTATTTCACATATATATCTAAGTTCATAGTACCAGACCACTAAGACTGATTTATTATCACATTCGATAATGTTACGAATCCAGCAATACAAGATCATATTAATCAATTAATTGAAACATCGATACAAATATGATAGTTAAATTATGATTAATAAACTTGTAAAAAAAAATTATCTTAGCGCGGCTGATGCCTATATGTTTTAAAAATCAAAGTCAATAATATACTTACAAAAAAATAAGTTTGCGTTACATTAACATTGCCTTATTGTACTTTTAGACAATTATCGGTAGATAACATTAAAACGTATATCACTATACTAACCACATTGGAACACTTCGAAGTTCAACTTAACTGTAGATAACATTAAAACTTATATCACTATACTTATTAGATAACTAACCACAGTAGAACACTTCGAAGTTCAACTTAAAATAAATGAAACCAAATTAAAATAAATTAAAACAACTCCGCGCTTGGAAAAAATATATTTTAATCCAAAATGTTACTCTTTTCTTAACGCGTCAAGTTATACACGGTGCCCGTGAGCATTGCGAGAGACTTTAACAGTGTATTCATTATCATATTTAGAGAACAAAATGTCCTTTAAACTTTTTCGAAATTCGCCATAGTTTCAGAGTAAATACTACTTACAAAAAATTGCATTTTGAATTGTTTCTCAGTGTAAAATGATTTTTTGATGGCGATCTCACCGGTATGGGGCATAGTCTAGACATATCTTATTGACTGATATCATAGACCTAAGAAACACTTTGCATAGACTAGTTTTTACGAGAAAAAATGTAGCAATTTAATTTTTCCGTTACTTTTTTCTAATGACATTTACTTTTTACGTAGAACAGCATTCAAAAAAAGTGAAAAAAAAAGTAAAAAAAAAATTTTTTTTTGGCGTTTTACAACAAAAGTCATATAATGTTTTTTCATTCTTTTGACCTCAGAAATGCGTGGTTAAAATCTCTCGCAATGCTCACGGGCACCGTGTATATTAGCAAACGTTAATCGAACAAAAGTTACTTACTTCATAATCATAATCATTTATTTCTTGCAATACTTAATAAATAGGTAATAATATTTAATTCTTAAATTTATTCTTTTAAAACGTAAATAAACAATTACATAATTGTCATTATAATATTTAGGTAATCACACATGTTGATATCTGTATATGTTGAAAATAACAAGACTAAATTATTCACGTTTCTAAAGAAAGTGTTACAAGTTTCAGACTGATGACCCAGGAGCGTCCAGGTGAAAGGGCCAGGGTTTGGTATTTCTTTCCCACCCAGGAGTGCCCAGGTGAGAGGGTCGGGGTGTAGAACACTTCCGACCCAGGAGCGCCAAAGTGAGATGGCTAGGGTTATAATATTCTTCTTCCTCAAGAAAGGCATCATCTTCACCTACATCTTCTCTGACGCTACGCTCTCGAAAGAATGATAATGGCCGTCACGGCATGTGTAGTGGTATGGTTCAGAACGCTACGCCACTCTGCACGACTCTCCGCTGGCGTTATGTATTCAACTACGTTGTGAGTGTTAATAAAATTGGTCTGAATGAATCATGTGGTTATACATGTGGTGTTGTGCGATATTCATGTGAAAGTGATAAGTATTATGTTATTTGTATGTATTTTATGTTATAAAGTTTCCTTCTAATTTGAATTTTCAAATGCATTAAAGAGTCTGATAATATTTTATTCAATAACGTAAACAATAATTGCGCTTACAAATTAACTATTGGTTTGATCTTTGCTGCTGTATATAAATGTATCAAACTTAATCACTATTGTTATTATTTAACCTTGATGATGAAGTCATCTTAATTAAATATCATGTTAGGTTTGATCTTCGCCGTATTGATATATCAAACTATCATTATTCAATCATTTTAAGGACTGTGGTTTAAGTTTAAGGACTGACACCTTATTGGTATTATTTAAGCTTGATGATAAAGTCATGTTAATTAAATATTATGAAGAATAATTATTATTTTGAGCTTTGCTGTATTGATATATCAAACTCCATTACTATTCAATAATTTTAACTGTTATGATATATCTTATTCGTAATACTGAAACTTGATGATAAAGTCCTAATAATTAAATATTATGAAGTCGATAAGCAATAATATTATGAAGTTAAGAAGTCGATAGAATAATCATTTATTTCCTTTGTCGTTTGCACTGAATGAAATAAACTTGTACTACTACTACTTGTACTTCTTGTGAAGTTCACAAAGAGTTGATTACTCATTATCTTTATGATTAAGTTGGCCTTTGTACATAAGTGCTCATTGTAAAAGTAGTACAGAAAAAAGAGTTGATTACTCATTATCTTTATGAGTGCTCATTGTAAATGTTCTTGGGGTGAGCATATTAACAAATTATGCAGTAAAGTTAACTCGTTTGCTTATGCTCTTTGGAAATTAGCTAAGATTAGCAACAAGCAGACCGCAATACAGGCTTATCATGGCTATGTTTGCTCACTGCTCAGATACGGCGTTATCCTCTGGGGAAATTCAAGCCATGCAAGACGCGCACTTTTAGCGCAAAAACAGTGCATCAGGGCGATCTGCAACGTAGACGTCTTAACATCTTGTAGGCCGTTATTCAAAGACCTGAATTTATTGACTGTGCCATGTATCTATATGTATAAATGAAGTTTGTTTATTCGTCAAGGCTCACTCAGAACTCTTCAAAACATTCAAAGATATATGTAACTTTCCAACAAGGTACCCAAATCGTCTCGCTGGTCCTGTCCGTAAGACACAATTGTACAGCAATAACGCATACTGTAAGTCCATTGACATCTTTAATCGTTTGCATGATGACATAAAAAATTTGCCTATTAGTTTATTCAAGCGTAAACTTAAGAACTGGCTTATTCAAGAATGTTTTTACTCTGTTGACGAATATTTTGATTACTTTAGATATCAAAGTTGACATTTTATGATATAATTAGTTATCGAATCTGTATTGTAGTTATGACATATTAGTACCTAATGTAATTGTAATCGTGACATTTTAGTAATTTGTTAGATTTAAGTGCATTATAATACTAGATTTAAGTACGCTAAATGCATTATTTATTTTTTATTATTTATTTAATTATTAAATATGGTACAAACATAAGATGAATCATCGCTCCACAAAACTATATTTTATAGTTTGACTGTGGAGTCAATACAGTCTCATTCATTATACTTACATATCTTAATACTACATTATTGGTATGCATGCTTCTTTATATTTAGGTACTTTTGTAATAATTTTGCATGCCAGTTTCTGGTGGAATGTGTGTGACGACGAAATATTTTTATACCATCTTTTGTACCACATTTTATACCATCTTTTGTACCACATTTTATACCATCTTTTGTACCACATTTTATACCATCTTTTGTACCACATTTTATACCATCTTTTGTACCACATTTTATACCATCTTTTGTACCACATTTTATAACATCTTTTGTACCACATTTTCTAGCAAAATAAAGATATTTGTATTTGTATTTCCTAATAAACTAATCAATTTCTGTATAATCCATACTATTATTATAAATGGGAAAGTGTGTGTGTTTGTTTGTTTGTCCGTCATTCACGGGAAAACGGGGCGACGAATTGACGTGATTTTTTAAGTGGAGATAGTTGAAGGGATGGAGAGTGATATAGGCTACTTTTTGTCTCTTTCTAACACCCCACTTCCCTAAATGGGGGGGGGGTGGAAGTTTGTATGGAGCATTACGGGGGGCAAAGGGGAACCGTGTTACCCCGAATTTAACGCGAGCGAAGCCGCGGGCAAAAGCTAGTCCTCATAAGTTGTAGTCCTACTAAATGCGCAACTTATGATCTATGTGATACAGTTTTATATTACTTACTTTTAGCTTCATCACCTAAACGGAAAAAAGTGGCCACCATTTCCCGTTTAAGTAATGAAGCAAAAAATACGCAAAATGAAACTATGTGACAAATATCAAAAGTTGCGTAATCAGTAGGACTACAACTTAACACTGAGGGATTATACATACATTGATTCGTTTATTAGAAATACAATCCCCCCAATGAGGGCGCCGCACAGTGTGGGATTTTGCCTTAGTTGCGGACATCCTTATTTTATTTTATATTACGATGGGTTTTGCTGTAATAAAGCATGGTAAGAAACTCTCGTTGGAATATGTCACTTAATTTCGTAGTTATAGATTTTTTTCTGAGAGGTCAACGAGCTTCATAAAAAACGTTTTTATCGTAATTTCCAAAAAAGTCAGACTACGATTTCGAATTGAATACATAATGATTGCACGTTTAAAATATACTAGTTGTGAAAGTTGCAAGACTCTGAAAACACAGGGACAGGTTATATCAATAAATTTAAATATTTCAGAAAAGTGTAAATAGTTAATTAACTATAAAAGGATCGCATTATTTTGTACCCATAAAATTAACTTATATATGTACCTTTTAACTGTGAAAATTGTATTAAATTATCTCTCAAGTACTCGGAGAAATTGCGTTTTTTTCTGATTTCTATGGAAATAGGGTTGTCACATAAACGTTATCTGACGTTACTTTTAGAAGGGGAAGAACTTTTTTGGTATAGGTAAACGTTTTTGTTTTTGTTTTGTAGCATGCGGGAAGACAGATAAGGGTCGACGATACTAGTGCTTAACGGCCTTCTAGCCCAGTCGGTAGTGACTGCCTATGAAGCAGGAGGTCCCGAGTTCAAGTCCTGGTCAGGGCATTTATTTGTGTGTTTATCACAGATATTTGTTCCTGAGTTATGGAGGTTTTCTATATATTTAACTATTTATCCATATTTATCTATTATAAACATATATCGTCGTCTAGTACTTACTTAGCTTACTGTGGGACTAGGTCGATTTGTGTAAGATTGTCCTTAAGACTTTGTACGATAAAATCCGGACATGCATGATCTGGTTTTTTTTTTCGGTACCACATATTCAAGCAACACTTCTTTTAAATCATTTGTGGTCATCCAGCTACATAATAAAATTACAAACATAATATAACGTTACGATATCTGTGACTTTGATCACTATATATTCCACAGTGCCTATATTTTTTTTTGTACACGGTGTTCTAACAGTGTTTACCAAATTTTCCTGTGAAAAATAGTTTTTTTTATTTTTTATTAGATAAACCAAATTATACCTTATTACATTCTCTTTTCATAATAGCTTACATTTTTCTAATTGTACTTAGATGTAAATAGTTCTGAGGTATTCTAGCTTTGGTGAGCTTGACAAAAATATGCCTCACATATAAAAATTACTTTTAGTGCTTGGAGTAGAAAGTCTTCCTGACTGCCTCAAATAGAAAAGAGTTTCAAATCGCATTTTTTTTTGTAAGATAACATTCTAATGAGCATAAAACAGCTTGTGAAAATATAAATACAATTGTGGCATTGCAGCAGTGAGTGAAGATTATCAAAAAATGCTGGACAAAAAATTCAAGATATGATGGAATATATTTGGCAAAAACTCACACAAGCCCATACAATTGTAATACGGTTCTATTTTTAGTATATATTACTTTAATTCCAGATTATCAAAATAAAAGAAATGCTTGAATATGTGGTACCGAAAAAAAGATATACCAGATCATGCATGTCCTGATTTTATGGTACACAGTCTTTATAATATTCATTTATTTATTTAGTGCTCTATAGAACAAGTCTGAACTAGTTGTTTTATGATTGGTATGGTGCTTTCGATCATAACGCCAGTATTTATTTCGTGATTCGTACTGTATGTATTTTACGTTTCACTGTATTAGAATTTGCATGTTATTACACCAATGCATATCATCTTTATTTTGGAGGGTAAACTCAATAAATGTCATCACAGAGTCTTTATATTGGTGTGAAGTTATGAACACACTTACTTCGACCTGATATGGTTGTTATTTAAACGAAACTGCAGTAAGGAATACCAACTTAAAAATAAATAACTGGAAAAGGATACAACGGGAGCTTGGGATCGAACGCCCGACCTCTTGCACGCAAGAGTGAGTTGCCGAATAACGCCGTGGCTATCTAATAGATATGTAGCTATATGAGTATCATTGAAGAATCGACCATATGTTAATTGGTTAGAGTGAAAAATCCAAAACTCATAAAATAACCAGTATATGGTATGGACGAAAGGAGTTGAAATGATTCAGAAAAAAATAGTTTAATTGTTGTAACCAAAATTTAAAAAATTGATATCTCCATTGTGTCGGACGCGTTTGATTTTTTTTGTGCCAATAGTTATTAATGTTATTATCTTACTTAACATTTGTGCACATAAAAGAAATGCGACCGTAAAGAGAATTGCCGAAAAAAAATTAATTACAATATCATGGAAATTAATAAATTGACGCCTATAGAAGAGATTTCTTAAATGTTTAAATACATATATTAGTGCTATTATATATTGTCTATCATACCATGGAGCATTCAATAATAAAACTGCTCAAACAAAACAAAAAATGCGTTTCTATGGTTTCTCAGGACTTTTCTCGATTTTGTCAATATCTCAAAAACTATGATAGTTAAAACCACGGGAGTTGTAATAGAAGATGTTTTTAGCTATTGGGTATCCAAAAACCACAAAACATAAGGATGTCCGCAACTAAGGCAAAATTCCACACTGTGCGCCGCTGGACGGTCGATACAGTCTTAAGCGAGTTTTACTGTAAATGGATTACATACCCTCAGTTCTTCTAAGTCTGGTGAGTAAATCCCAAGAGCCTTCAAGCCGGCTTCTTCTAAGCAGTCTGCCACCACGATCGCTGGACCGTACTTCTCTGTCATACATACATAACATAACGTAAAAATACATTCATTTAGGATTAGGTAACAAATAATATAATATAATAGTTTTAACACTTTCGCAACCAAGAACCCGCCTGGTAGGCACTCGTAATGTTTGCTCAGATGCCGGGCGCGCGGCGTGCTGCATTCCGTTGCACTTGTTAGCCCGCCTGGCGGGTTCTGTCGGTTTCTGGGGTATTGTTCAAAATTTTGCCCGGTTGCAAAAGTGTTAAACAAAAAAGAACCGAATTCACTTAGCCTCCACTTTTCCAAAATGCTCGAGCTGCTGTAAAAATACCCAAATTACTATAGGTGTGCCCATAATAGTTAGAGCACAGAATAACTAATAGTACTACCGTACAGAAAATTCACTCCTCCACAAAAGTCAGATTTAGGTATAAAATTATAACTATACTCGCCGCCTGCAAGCAAAATTGAAACTTATAACCGCGCACGAACCGTGAATCTTCTTTGCGCGCCGCAGTTTTATGACCGAGCTGTGAGGGTTGTCACTTGACAAGTTTTTGTACCTATACCTACTGATTTATTATTTTTAAGATAAATATGTATGTATGAATTAGAAACGTTGATTCTGTAAACATGAAATTTTTATCCGGAGATAGAATTTTTTATAAAGTTTATGTCTGATTCTCACGGAAGTAGGTATGCCACATCCGTATTCCTTTGAAAATATGTCGGTCAGTTCCTAAAATTGTTTCTGGGCAATCAATATTCAATAAATTAAGGATGTTTATTTTAACTATTACTAAGTAAGGACTTCGGGTCCTTTCAATATCGTCCGTATTTAAAAATGTTCTTTCTGCTTCCTTGTTCTTCCGTTTATTCAGACATCCGTAAAGACATATTTTATAAGGATTAGATCGAGATTTAGGTTTCGAAGCCATTGTGTATTTTTAATTTTGCTCGAGCGTCACGTGACACGACTATCGTGCGAACCGAGCGGAAGCCCACTGCCATACGCCTGCCCGGGAGGCGCGCCGGCCAAATGTACCTAAATTGCGTAGTGAAACCCCCCTGGTTAGAGTTCCTCGATTTCTCCAGGATCCCATCGTCAGATTACTATGGGACCAACTGTGAAGTTATACTCTTTCAATTTTCCAAATCAGTCCAGCCGTCTTTGAATAATCGGTGACCATAATAATAAAAAAACAAACAAAGATCCCGACGAATTGATAAACTCCTCCTTCGAAATCTTGAAGTCGGTTGAAAAGAAAAGATTTAAAACTAATTAACTAGCTTTAACCTTTTGAACGCTTTCTCCCTCGCGTCAAGACGTGGCCTACACGCCAATATCTCGACTAGTGAATAACATAAACTTTATCTGTCAGCAGGACAATTGCTTTGACATCGTCCGCCATAGCCACTTTAGTGGTCGTGGGCGTGGCAGGCACGACAGCACACGACCGATTTAGTGGCTCTTGACGTTCAAAAGATTAATAAAAATCATTAATCAAAGTATACATTTTGATTGAAAATTTGCCAATTAATAAATTTTTGAAGTGAAATCGCTTATTATACTTCATTTTTTTAATAAACAAAAAAAACGATTAGGTATAGTCAGGAACTCGGATTGTTGAGCCACTTGCTATTGTTCGTAATTTAGCCGTGTTATGAATGACCGATGTTACCGCACTGAGTAAATAATAGTACTATACAGAGGTCCCTGTGTGACGTCACGAATCATGTTGTCACTTCTTAACGCATGACAAGTTCTCTTTCTCACTTCGGCAAACGTACCTTTGGTTACCGAACCGGCTAACTGTCAGTTACATCGGTCATTTATTACACGGATAAATTACGAACAATGAATGGCAAGTGGCTCAACAATCCGGGTTCGTGACTGTACCTACTCATTTTAGAAAAATAAAAAATCTATATCCCGATTTTAGATGTTTCATAATCATAAGCAAGAAACAACATAACTAAGATATAAAGATATTGGACTAAGAGCTAGTCACGTCAGATATGACACAATAATGAGAGCAATGAAACCTGTCTAGTTAGATTGCTTTACCATCCTTATTGCTAGATCCGAGCATCTGGCAGCTTTTAATGGGTCAGAGTAACAGACCGACTAAGTTTTTCGGTTGGAAAAAAGTAATACCAAAATAGGTAAAAACTGCCAGAGGACCGGGCTTATATTTTAAAATTGGAAAAAAAAACACTGTGTATTATTGCGGAAACAAAAGCAGTAGGCGTCTAACTATAAATTGCATTATACATCATTTGGCACTACTTTCCCCCTACAGAAGCTTCTGACTGTGATATAATCTAATTTATTACATAATTTCCCATAATATTGCATCAAACTCAAACTCTAGGACTTGTTTTCTTCAAGTTATTTGCATTATTTGACCTCCACCACTTTACAGCTGCCAGATGTAACTAACTAACTAAACTAACTAGAGGGGTTTCGTTGCTCTCATTATTGTATCATATCTGACGTGGCCGGCTCTCCGTCTATATAGGCTGCGGTTCCACCAGAGATGAGCGAGGAACGTGTTTGTTATTTGTTAACATAACAACCAATCCTAGAGCTACGCTGATGGAGTGTTTCTATTGGTTCTTAACAAACACATTCACCGCAATGCATCTTCACTCATCTCTGGTGGAAACGCAGCCTTAGGGTTTCCCCCCATCTATCGACGCGGATTGGGCAAAACCCGGTGGAAAAAAGCTTTATGTCCACGCAATAAGAGCTATAGTCTGGCCAGCCAACGAACGCAGTAGCAATGTACAGCGAACAAAAGTATGACAACACTTAGAATCAGTAAAAAGCAGCAATGATCATCAAATTTTATGTTTTTAATTTTAGTTGTTATTTCCACCCCTTTCATTAGGTGACATTTACGGTGTGTAAGAAGGAGACGGGTATATTTCGTCTGATCTGTCATCAACTGCAACAGATAATCTGGTTGAGGCAATTGACATATGCCTTAAAAATGAATTTAAATTTAATTGGGAACGTTGAAAGAGTTCTATCTCACTCGCGCTTAAGATGAGAGAGTGAAATGCACTAGAAAAAAATTCAATGTGAATTGAAATGTTCGTCACGAACACGGTGCCTCAACACAAAGGGTTGCCACATGTACGTATTTTGAATTTGTCGCGCGTTTCTACCGACAGAAATGGTTTGCCAGACTATAACAAGGCACGGTTCGGCTCGGTTCGGCTCGGCCGACGCGTCGACGTCTTTTTCGCTCGTACTGCGTAGACATAAAGCTTTTTTCCACCGGTTTTTTCCGAATCCGCGTCGATAGATGAGGGAAACCCTTAGTCACAAAAAATCTTTAGAAAGCTATTAAAAAGGTTCCCACACTAGACCCGTACCGATAAATTATGAAGTTTCGATAATATTAAAGATGCTTATTATTCGCATACAGAGTACAGGCCATCCAACTTAGCTAATAATAATAATTTGTGTCATCCTAGGTTGTTGCGTAGGCAGAAACTTAGACATTTCTTTTTTTTAACATTATTCGTTAAATAGAAAATTAGAGATCAAAATTGTTTTTTCACTGTAACAGCAAAGTTGTTACTGACGCACGGACGCGTTTTGTGTCACTTTCGTCAATGGGAATACTGACGTTCAATCAGCACATATATGTGGACTTTTACAAGCCTATATAAAATTAGAGTTGATCGATTAGGTACTGTGCTTTCTAATATATCAGTATCTATTATTTGAATAAATTTGTGCCATATTAATCAATGATATTTATTTAATTTAATTTTTTTTCTTGTATGACCCCTGTTAACAGTACAATAAAATATTAAAGTTATTAAATTTTGCATCAATATTTTTATAAAAGCGTATCGAAACAATGTTTGAAATTTGTGTCATTATAATCAATGGATTATTTTTATTTTTCAGAATGAAAACTTGTTTTGCGTAAACGGCATGCGCGGGGAAGGGTAAGGCGCGGGCGGGGTTCATGTGCCGACCAGGCTGCCTAGCGGTTTGTTTTCTATTATTACTCTATGCATACATATAGTAATAGTAGTAGGGAATGCTCCCGGATCTGATTTTGTATGGCGAGAACCGGGAATTCCCGGTTCCGGTACTGGATTTGTATAGAAAACTAGTACCGGGAGAAAACCCTAAATAGTAGTAATAAGTGCGACAAAGACAAACAGCGATTTTTCAGTCGCTCTTCTTTATTTTTCATAGTAAAGAAAGCAATAATATAAAACTTAAGTAAGTTAAGGATAATTAATGTAAACGTAGTCCATAAGGGACTACAACGGCGGATCTCTGTGCCACGGTAAACCTAGTTTACCATTTAAACAGTATTTTGGCAAATTGTCATAGATAATTTGTAACTAATAAATATGTAATTTATGCATCAAGGCGGTTTGTTTACAGAGTGGCTATCGTGAAACGCGAAAATCGAAATATCGTTATCTGCCTCTCGGTTGGACTAGCAAAGGGCCGGGCTGGACTTAATAAATTTTTCATCAGTGTGATGTCATAATAAGGCTGTTTTATTAACTTATCGTATACAACACATAAAAATAAGCAACTTTTCTCAATAATTTCGAAGTTATGGGGCCCTGAAGGTTAAGTACAATTTGGACTATTTTGGTTGGAATGGTGTCATTATGACACATACTTTATTTTGTAGAATGTGTTAAAATAAGCAAGTTTTATAAGAAACATTTTTTTACCCAAAAACATCGAAGTTACCGGACTTTGAAGATTGACTACATGGACTAATTTGGACTTAAAAAATAAAATGGCGTCGGGGTATCATTATAACGTGTACTTTTAATTATTTGTTCCGTATAGAATACGCTAAAATAAGCGTCTTTTATTTGAAAAACTTTTCCCTAAAATCAAAAATGGCCGAGATAATGGACTTTGAACTTGTACATAATTTGGACCTCGAAAAAAAATCATCGACGGGACGTCATTATAACGTGTACATTTTATAATTTTGCCGTATAGAATACGTTAAAATAAGCGTGTTTTACTTGAGAAACTTTTCTCTAAAATCAAAAATGGCCGAGACAATGGACTTTGAACTTGTATATAATTTGGACTTCAAAAAAAATACCATTTAAGGGACGTTATTATAACAAGTACTTTTTATGATTATTCTGTATAGAATACGCTAAAATAAGCGTGTTTTATTAGAAAAACTATTCTCTAAAATCAAAAATTGCCGAGATAATGGACTTTGAACTTGTATATCGGGACGCCATTATAACGTGTACTTTTTATGATTTTTCCGTATAGAATACGCTAAAATAAGCATGTTTTATTAGAAAAACTTTTCTCTAAAATTAAAAATGGCCGAGATAATGGACTTTATACTTGTACATAATTTGGACCTCGAAAAAAAATCATCGACGGGACGTCATTATAACGTGTACATTTTATGATTTTGCCGTATAGAATACGCTAAAATAAGCGTGTTTTACTTGAGAAACTTTTCTCTAAAATCAAAAATGGCCGAGACAATGGACTTTGAACTTGTATATAATTTGGACTTCAAAAAAAAATACCATTGACGGGACGTTATTTTAACAAGTACTTTTTATGATTATTCTGTATAGAATACGCTAAAATAAGCGTGTTTTATTTGAAAAACTATTCTCTAAAATCAAAAATTGCCGAGATAATGGACTTTGAACTTGTATATCGGGACGCCATTATAACGTGTACTTTTTATGATTTTTCCGTATAGAATACGCTAAAATAAGCATGTTTTATTTGAAAAACTTTTCTCTAAAATTAAAAATGGCCGAGATAATGGACTTTGAACTTGTACATAATTTGGACCTCGAAAAAAAATCATCGACGGGACGTCATTATAACGTGTACATTCTATGATTTTGCCGTATAGAATACGCTAAAATAAGCGTGTTTTACTTGAGAAACTTTTCTCTAAAATCAAAAATGGCCGAGACAATGGACTTTGAACTTGTATATCGGGACGCCATTATAACGTGTACTTTTTATGATTTTTCCGTATAGAATACGCTAAAATAAGCATGTTTTATTTGAAAAACTTTTCTCTAAAATTAAAAATGGCCGAGATAATGGACTTTGAACTTGTACATAATTTGGACCTCGAAAAAAAATCATCGACGGGACGTCATTATAACGTGTACATTCTATGATTTTGCCGTATATAATACGCTAAAATAAGCGTGTTTTACTTGAGAAACTTTTCTCTAAAATCAAAAATGGCCGAGACAATGGACTTTGAACTTGTATATCGGGACGCCATTATAACGTGTACTTTTTATGATTTTTCCGTATAGAATACGCTAAAATAAGCATGTTTTATAAGAAAAACTTTTCTCTAAAATTAAAAATGGCCGAGATAATGGACCTTGAACTTGTACATAATTTGGACCTCGAAAAAAAATCATCGACGGGACGTCATTATAACGTGTACATTTTATGATTTTGCCGTATAGAATACGCTAAAATAAGCGTGTTTTACTTGAGAAACTTTTCTCTAAAATTAAAAATGGCCGAGATAATGGACTTTGAACTTGTACATAATTTGGACTTCAAAAAAATACCATTGACGGGACGTTATTATAACAAGTACTTTTTATGATTATTCTGTATAGAATACGCTAAAATAAGCGTGTTTTATTTGAAAAACTATTCTCTAAATCAAAAATTGCCGAGATAATGGACTTTGAACTTGTATATCGGGACGCCATTATAACGTGTACTTTTTATGATTTTCCCGTATAGAATACGCTAAAATAAGCATGTTTTATTTGAAAAACTTTTCTCTAAAATTAAAAATGGCTGAGATAATGGACTTTGAACTTGTATATAATTTGGACTTCAAAAAAAAACCATCGACGGGACTTCATTATAACGTGTACTTTTTATGACTATTCCGTATAGAATATGCTAAAATAAGCGTGTTTTATTTTAAAACTTTTCTTCATAATCAAAAATGGCCAAGATAATGGACTTTGAACTTGCATATCGAGACGTCATTATAACGTGTACTTTTTATGATTTTTCCGTATAGAATACGCTAAAAAAAGCGTGTTTTACTCAAGTAACTTTTCTCTAAAATCAAAAATGGCCGAGATAATGGACTAACTTGTATATAATTTTGACTTCGAAAAAACAACCAGCGATGGGGTATCATTATATAGCATATTTTTTATGATTTTACCGTATAGAATACGCTAAAATAAGCATGTTTTATTTGAAAAACTTTTCTCCAAAATAAAAAATGGCCGATGGGACATGAAACTTGTATATCATTTGGACTTCGAAAAAAAATCAACGACGTGACGTCATTATTATAACGTGTACTTTTTATGATATTTCGTATAGAATACGCTAAAATAAGCTTGTTTTATTCGAGAAACTTTTCTCTAAAATAAAAAATGGCCGAGATAATGGACTTTGAACTTGTATATAATTTTTATTTGAAAAAAAAAACTATCGACAGGACGTATTATAACCTGAACTTTTTATGATTTTTCCGTATAGTATATTATTTTAAAAGCATTTTTTTCTAAAATCGAAAATGGCCGATTGGACATGGAACTTGTATATCATTTGGATTTCGAAAAAAACCATCGACGGGACGTCATTATAACTTTTCTCTCGAATCAAAAATGGCCGAGATAATGGACTTTGAACTTATATATTATTTGGATTTCGAAAAAAAAACCATCGACGGGACGTCATTATAACATGTACTTTTTACGAGTTTTCCATATAGAATACGCTAAAATAAGCGTGTTTTATTTAAAAAACTTTTCTCTCAAATCAAAAATGGCCGTGTTAATGGACTTTGAACTTATATATTATATGGATTTCGAAAAAAAACCATCGACGGGACGTCATTATAACATGTCCTTTTTATGATTTTTCCATACAGAACACGCTAAAATAAGCGTGTTTTATTTAAAAAACTTTGCTCTAAAATAAAAAAACCGGCCAAGTGCGAGTCGGACTCGCGCACCGAGGGTTCCGTACAAACCTATAACAAGCAAAAGTTGTAGTATGTTTATTACCAGTGATCGGAATTGGTAGTGCCATTTTGCGGGACTTCGGTGCGTAAGCTTAGTATGGATATAGTTTTGAACCCCGGGATTTGATATGAAAATTTTATTAAAAAAAAATATTTTAAATTTTTGGTTTAAAAAATGTTTTAAAGAACCTATGAAAAAAAGCCTATGAAAAATGTGGTTTCATTTAGATGTTGGACGTCAAAAGAAATAGATTGACAATAGAAAATATTGAAAAAAATATGGTTTGCTACTATAATTTCAAAGAAAGTAGTAATTTAATTATGTTTATTTAATATAATGATTTTGATGTTTCGTGTTTTATTTTATGATTGTATTATTGTCAATTGTAATTGTTAAACGAAAGTAATTTTAAATGAATGATGTATTTATAATGACAATTTTTTTTTTTCTTTTGCGTTTTGAAGAAAAATTTCTGTGAGAAATAAGAGTCGAAGAATCTCAAATCTTATCCATGTTCTGTACAATGTTTAAGGTTATTCACCCGAAATGGCACTACCTATTCCGATCACTGTTTATTACTAATTTCAATTTAATACCTCTACGCGTTTACGAGGAAAAAGGTAGTAAGTTTAAAATTAAAAAAAATATTTTTGGTATGATTTTACTAAAAATGTCTACTTTTCGTATTTTTTCCTCTATCTGTGCTATATGAAGTTTCTTCGTGCCAAGTTTCAAGTTTCTGAGTTTACGCCAAGTACCCTTTAGGTTTTGAGTTTCTTGCGAGTACTCAGTTTCAAAATATGCGACTTAAATTGCTATTTCTTTTGATTGGGATGACATAAAAGTTTGGTTTTGCTACATCTGAAAGGTCCTATAGCCCTGAGTATTTGACATGAATTTCAATTGAATACCTCTACGCGTTTACGAGGAAAAAGGTAGTAAGTTTAAAATTTAAAAAAATATGTTTTTGTATGATTTTACTAAAAATGTCCACTTTTTGTAATTTTTCCATTGTCTATGCTATATGACGTTGCTTTGTGCCAAATTTCAAGTTTCTGAGTTCACGGGAAGTACCCCGTAGGTTTTGCGAGTGCCGAAAAACTATAAAATTTGCAGCATAAACGACTGTATCCTTTGATTGCGTTAGCTTATAAGTTTGATTTTTTCACAGCTCCAAGGGACAATAGACTTAAATATTTGATATAAATTTCAGCTTGATACCTCCACGCGTTCCTGCGAAAAATGGTCTTGACAGACAGACAGACAGACGGACAACAAAGTGATCCTATAAGGGTTCCGTTTTTTCCTTTCGAGGTACGGGGAACCTTAAAAATGGCCGAGGTAATGAACTCTGAACTTGTTCCTCCTTTTTTGTAAAGGGTCGGCAACGCGCATGTGACACCTCTGGTGTTCCAGGCATCCATATGCTACTGCTTACTATCTGGCGGGCCGTATGCTTGTTTGCCACGTTGTGGTATAAAAAAAAGAGTAAAATAAGAATACAATTAAACAAAATAAACGGAATAAAAACAGAATCAATACAAGATGACAAAATAAAAACAAAATACAGACGAAAAGAAAAAACAAAAATAAAACAAAAGTAAAAAAAAAATACGTGAAGTGTCGTGGAACACTCATCATCATCATCATCATCATCAGCCTATTTTAGTCCACTGCTGGACATAGGCCTCCCCCAATGAGCGCCATAGCGCCCTGTCTTCAGCTTGCCGCATCCAGTGGAACACTCGCTTAGAACGAAGTAATATTATTTAATTTTTGACTTTTTCGTAATTTTTGTCGTTTTTGAATTTTTTGAAATTTTTGAGATTTTTGAGATTTCTGAGATTTCTGAGATTTCTGAGATTTTTGAGATTTTTGAGATTTTTGAGATTTTTGTGATTTTTGTGATTTTTGTGATTTTTGTGATTTTTGTGATTTTTGTGATTTTTGAGATTTTTGAGATTTTTGATATTTTTGAGTTTTTTGAGATTTTTGTGATTTTTGAGATTTCCGAGATTTTTGAGATTTTTGAGATTTTTGAAATTTTTGATATAGAAATTTTTGAAATTTTTTAACTTGACTTTTTTCACTTTGTCACTTCTCACTTTCACTTTCACTTCACTTTATTCTATTTTTCATTTTTTTATTTCATTCCATTTCACATATTTCTCAATGCTTTTTCGTGACGGTCACGTGACTTTTTTTCGCCTAGCCCCCCATCGGCGAACCGTCCGATAAGGAACTTCGTTCCAATAAAACAGAACTAAATTAGTAGTTTATGTAACTGTTACGTAATAAGGGTCCTTAAAACATGAGTGTGGTTTTATGAAATGAGCCGCAGGCGAATTTCATAATAAGATCACACGAGTGTTTTAAGGCCTAATTACGTACAGTTGCATACACTGCTTTATCTACACTCATATTATATATATTAAATTAATTGTTCGGAAACCATAGAATGACCGCCATTGTACCGTCATGGCCTACTCGATTGTGCCGGCGCTCGCGCGGGACCAATCGAGTTGGCCATGGCGGTAACATTATGTTATCAAATTCGATGTTCCAAATTTGAAACTCATTGCTTAACAATATTTGAGCATGCATAGTTAAAATTACGTTACTGCCGCAGATAAGAAACTTATCATAGTTAAATCGTTTGTTGTAATGCTTGTCATTGTCTACGGTTTTTGAACGCATTTTAGAGTACTTACAGTATGAGTGTAGATAAAAAAATATTACGTTGCGTTTTTTACCCATAATTCACGATGCTTGAAATCTTCGAAAATGTACTCAACAGTCTAGTCAAACCACAAACAAAGCGGCTACCGCTCAAAAAGGTACGTATTGGCGAGACACGCACGAGTTCATTGCCCTACTCGCCGGCTTCCCGCGACTCGCTCCTCCGCTCAGTTCCTTTGTCGAGTATATCAGCTTTATCACCCCGCGCGCGCCTCCGTGAGCAAGTACCTACATCGTAACAGCTAAGATGCCAGCGCCTGGTTGACCCATGGATTAGCTTGTTAAGAAGCGAGCCGGGGGTCTACTTCTAGTGGTCATTACAGAAGTAAGCCGAACAGGCGTACCATCAAGGTCACGCGCTATAGTTAAGAAGATTTCCTCTGAACGCAAATATTGTTTCTGTTTAATTTTAGACGAAATATCATTGATGAAAGTGACACAAATTGAAATATCTACTTTAAAATCCCTTTTTGATTATTAGAATGTGAACTCTGATGACTTTAATAATTTATTAAAACGATAACAGCCTAAAAATACGAAATTACCAAGAAACTTAAATTTCCATTGCTTAATTTGACACATATTGATTTTATTGACATATTTTGAGGTGATGATATAGTTAATCCTTATTTTATGAACTCTAATTTTTTATACGTAGTTTTTTAGCGTTGTCATACTATATAAAATTGCACTCGACTTAAATGACACAAACTAGTTTTGTACAACAATAAAACTGTTCTAAATACAAAACAGTTATATTTTCTAACTCTAATATTCTTTTACTCAAGTTATGGCAAGCTAAAAAAGTTAACCTCAAATTATTGAATTACAAAAAAAGCACCAATTGAATATGACACAAAACGCACTGAAAGATTCTCATGTACACACTGTATTTCCAACTTCAATAATAAGTGACTTTAGAATTTTCGAAACTTAACCCTCAAAATATTGCCAACGAGACGGGACTACACAGCTTGACGTCAACCATGGATGTATGAAATAATTACACATTAGACTTTGAATATTCGCAAATACGAATACGGATACTTGCTGGTCATATTCGCGAATGCGAATATGGAGATAATATTTTAATTATTCATATGCATTTTTGCAAATGTACCTATACAAATACACGTCAAAAAGTAAAATTAATACTAATACTAGTGAACTTATAATAAACAGTAATTTTCCATTTATAATAACAACTGTAATTGCTCCACTACCGGTGGCACCCTTGGTTAGGTTTTTTATAATGTTTTTATGTGTTTTGTATATAGTGATGAATTTTTATATTTTACTTTTGGAAAAATATTATAAAATAACCTAACTTAAGAAGAAAAAATTATAAAGGAGAACTGTAATAAAGATAAATACATTATTATATTAGTACAAAAGTCCATATGTCAATTTTAATAAGAATGAAATTTAAATTAAGTTAATTTTATGTCACATACCTACTCGTAATAGTTACTCTAATGTCAAAGAAAGTATTTTAATTAGCCATTTTTTTTCCTTAAAAAATAGTTTTATTTGCTAGACTTTGGAATACGGCAAGTTGTGGCAGTTGAATGATTCAGGCATCTTACTTCAAAATTAACTGCTTTAGTTTAAATTTACAAGCGCTGACCGGTGACTGACTCCGACCCAAAAAGTGACTAAATGTTTGTGCAACGCGGGCAACGCGGCTTATAGTGGAATCACAGTTTTGCCTGCGAGGCGTGGTATCCGTAATAATTTCATAGATCCATGGTGTCAGTACATTTATGCATCCATACACACGCTACACTTGCGTGGAAACCCTTCCAATTGCGCGATTGTAAGTTACATAATAGTAGTTTATGTAACTGTTACGTAATAAGGGTCCTTATAATACAAGTGGGTTTTCTCGCCTGCGGCTCGTTTCGTAATAAGATCACACGAGTGATTTAAAGCCTAATTACATACAGTTGCATACACTGCTTTATCTACACACATATTATAAATCCTAAACGAAGTGTTCGGAAACCATTAGAATGACCGCCATTGCACCGCCATGATCAACTCGATTGTGCCGGCGGTCGAGCGGGCACGTGCCGGCGGTCGGAGAGGAAGGCAGATTTTCATTACGTTACTGTATCGTAGGTAATGAATTTTCATACGTTTTTACCACACTACACTGATGTTACGTTACTGGTTGCAATAATGGTGGTCATTACATACGTTTTCCGAACGCGGAATAGAGGATTTATGATATTAGTGTACTTAGATAAAATAAATTCTTATACCGTAAAGTCGGGTTACTTAGGCCCTGGGGGATAACTTTAGCCCTGTAGGGTAACTTTGACCATAGGCATTAGCTTGGTCCAGGTTTTGTGATTGCATTGAATTTATGGCACATTATCTACCGTCTACATTATTACTATCTCAGCGCGATCAGAAAGTGACTAGAGTTGACAGATATCTTAATCCTGTTTCAGTCGCGACGACCTGGACAAATGGCATGAGATGGAGATTTGTAAATTTGTGGACGAGGTCCATATAAAAAATTGTCATCCAAATTAACTACATATAAAATATATAAATATGGAATAATAAAGCTTAGATAATAATAATTCGCGGTTCAAAAACATGTTTTTTATTATTATACCTGGAGTACAGTCAGCATCAAAAGTAACTACGCAATCGAAGACGTCAAAAGCTCTTATTCCCTTTTAAAAAGGACTTTTGACGTCTTCGTTTGCGTAGTTACTTTTGATGCTGACTGTATCTGATATTGAACCATATACTGAATGAATTAATAATATTTATGTAATTAAAATCATAACTGTTATGTCATGAAAATTGTATATGGGCCTTAGGCACTGGTCCCACCGCGAGCTAGTAAGCTATGAGCTATCGGCTATTTTCTAGCCCAAGAAACGAACAAAAGATAATCGCTTCCGTGTAAATAAAAGAGATAGATATATATTTATAGTTCATCGCTGGCTGTTCACACTGCGATGAACTATAAATATACATCTCTCTCTTTTATTTACACGGGAACGATTATCTTTTGTTCGTTTTTTGGGCTAGAAAATAGCCGATAGCTCAGTGTTACTCGCCCGCGGTGGGACCATTTTCACAACAATTATGTTTTTTAATGTGTGTTCTGAACTCATATCATATTATCAATTTATATCGTGAATTCCGAAGATATTGGGTCAAATTACATTATGAAAATGAAAATGAAAAATGATTTATTTGGGAATCTTGAGTACAGCTTTTTACATGGATTTGCATTTAAAATCTTTAGGAGTTGGTCTAATTGTTGTTGTAAGATAAGCCTAGGATTAGTGTCCTGAGCCCTAAACTAGGTAAACCTGTCTTATAGGGAACAGGGAATAAACCGCCGCTACTTCTACAATCACAGCAAAAATTATTGTTAGCATACAAATGTCTGAGGAGAAGGTAAGAACCCAGTTATATATCTATAAGTAACATGAATATTATTTATAAATGGAAAACAAACTTCATAGTTTAAAGAGGAAGTCTTAGTTACGGTAAACTATGATTTTGTACAAATATCTAACATTTAAAACAGTTTAATTATATCCTTATCAGTAAGTAATATTGAGCAATAGCAGAATTAATTAACGTTAAATTATAGCTAGAATAGTATCAACTACATGTATGTACCTTTATATTTAAACTAATTATATAAGGGTGTTTATATATATATATATCTATCTACACACACACACACATATGTATGTATGTATGTATGTGTGTGTGTGTGTGTGTGTGTGTGTCTGTGTGTGTGTGTGTGTACTGACTGTTGATAACAAATAGATGGACAATCAAGCATCAGCCCCAACATTTTACATAACTACCTAATCCTTGTATCTAATTTCAAATAGTTTTTCAGTTTGTGCATAGGTTAGAGTCATAGCCCATTTTCTAACACTTACTATTAAGTTGTACTTGTTACAATTTCTGATATCCAAATATTCATTGACGTTGTTGTAAAGAAATGGTGCAAGAAAGTTAAATTGTCGACGATAGAAAGCTGTGTTGCGCTCAACATAATCAAATACTTTGTGTTTTGTACGTCCGCCTAAACTTATACGTCTATTTGATCTAGACACTTGTTTGTGTTGTTTTAGGCATAGGTACTCGTTCAATAAAAAGTTGTCGGACTGTAAGTACCCGAGCTACAGAGTAAAGCGTTCTAGTACAAAATCTGGTCGATTTTTTTAGCATAACTTTTAAAATGGCCCTTTGTACACGTTCTATGGGCAGCAAGTGCGTTTTAGCAGCGCCACCCCAGACCGGTATACAATATGTTAGTAAAGATTGTGTTAATGCAAAGTAGACCGATTTCAGGAACTGTATAGGTCAGAGACACGCCTTAGTTTTTTGAAAATAAAGATTAGTTTACGAATACGATCGGAGAGATAACGGATGTGGCTAGACCAGGATAGATGTCGATCAACGATTATACCTAGATATTTAGTACTTTCGGCATTATCTAGCGATTCACAGTTACAAATATAATTAGAATTGGAGGCTGCGGCATCTGGTGGGTCAAAAATAGAGCATCTGTGGACTTTTATTGTAAAAGGAAATTTTGGTTGGTTATAGTTAGTGATGGAGAAGTTAATGTATTTGGTTTTATGGGTGTTTAGTGTGAGTAAATTATTACTAAGCCAGTCGGTAACAATTTTCAGACCAGATTCTACAGCCAACTGTACATCCAACCAACTGTCCCCAACAAATAAGATGGCAGTGTCATCAGCAAAAGTTGTAATATGGGCGTTTGGGATGATGAGGTCGCACAGGTTGTTGATGTAAATTAGGAAAAGGGTTGGTCCGAGAATGCTCCCTTGCGGGACACCGAAATTCGTCTGACTGTACTGGCTGCTCACATCGCCTATGCGCACGCATTGTTTACGACTAGTGAGATAATTTTCAAAGAGCTGAAGGGGTAGACCTCGTATACCAAGGCACTCCATTTTTGCTAGTAGGATGGGAATAGAGACGGTGTCGAAGGCCTTGGCGAGGTCCAGAAATACAGCGGTACACTTCTTTTTGTCATCTAAATATTTAGCAATCTTACTTGTTATGGAGTTCACTGCATCTTCGGTGGATCGACCCTTACGGAATCCATATTGATTTGGGGAAAGGATGTTATTACTCTCTAGATATTTTACCAAACGAGTATTCATGAGTCTCTCCAGAAGCTTTGACAGTGCGGGTAGTAGTGGTGTTATAATAAAACTTTTAGTTCTTTTAATAAAATACGTTGATATACCGTCCCATCCAATGGCACATTCTGACTTGAGTTGGTAGATGCAATATGAGACTTCTTGTATATCAGTGGGAAGTAGAATCATTGAATTAAGACAACGAGAATCCTTCGCTGCTTTTGCTGCTAGATCTCTTTCAGTTGTATTTTGTTGCGATAATGTACTTTGTGCTAAGTTAGCTCCTATTTCAGTGAAAAAAGTATTAACATGATTTATAGATTCTTGATAGGAGTTGTGTGTTTGTAGTAGTTCATTGGGTGGCTTACAATCTTTATTTATGAAGCAAATTTTTTTAACGGATTTCCATATCGCTTTAGGACTGTGTTTGTTCATACTTAACTCTTGTTTGTCATGAAGTGTTTTAAGCTCTTTCAGGATATTGTTACATGTATTTCTATAGTTTTTATATTTGTTTAATAAGTCTAAGTCATTAACGCTTTGACTACCGAGAACCCGCCTGGTAGGCACTCGTAATGTTTGCTCAGATGCCGGGCACGCGGCGTGCGGCATTGCTTTGCACGTCGTAGCCCGCCTGGCGGGTTCTGTCGGTTTCTGGGGTATTGTTCAAAATTTTGCCCGGTTGTGAAAGTGTTAAAAGGTTATAATTATACATACCTACCTATCACTTGTACCATATAAGCGCGCTTGCCGGAAACATCCAAAACTCTGCATTTCACTTCCGGCATAGCAAGTGTATCTATATAATATCTACACTTGCGAACATATAGATGGACTCCTGAAAGCATTGTAAAACTTTAAGACATAATGAAATAATAGATTTAAATTTTCACGCTTGTAAAGTAATTTTTTATGTCGCGTGCAGGGTGCATAAAGTGCTATTTGATGCTAGCGCATAAATTCATCTATTAAGAACATCCACTCGGCAATAGAGTCCAAAATCCGTCATACAGCCAGTCAACCACCATGCGTGCCGGATCTAGCGGGAAATGCGATTCTAGCTAGTCTAGCTAGGCGCGATCTAAAGTCCTAGTCCACTTTATATATAAAACAAAGTTTATTATATTTATATTAGGATAATTTCCTTACAATTGAAGTGAAAGAGAAAAGTCCTCTTCCCCCTCGGACCCCGTAACGGTTGAACGTGAATAAGTCCCCGCGCTAATTAATTTAAATTAAAAATAAAGATTTTACACAAAATTTATTCGATCGAGAAAATAGGAGCGCTTAAACTCGAAGGAGCAACAGTTAACATACCGCGGTAATAATACGTCACGCCTACGCCGCGCGTCGCGTCGTGAGTGCTAGCAGTGCTACGCTGTGCTACGTGTGCTACGAAAACTGCTACGCGGAGCCCGTTTGCCGTAGCCTATTGTGCGCTTATGCGACCCTGGTACCTCGCCGGTATAACGAGTCGGTGCGTTGCGTCATCATCCGATAGATAGACCAATCTCTAAGGAACTTCTACTGCCCTAGTACGCCATGTCGAACGAAGCACTGAATGCGAATACGGTCATGGAGTCAATGGATAACATGTCGATAGAATTAAACGAAAATTCGTCGCCAGATTATGTAACACATCGGCAAAAGCAGAGTGCAAAGAGTAATCAGACAGACTGCTTAACTGTTACTCATTTCAACGAGTTTAAGGAAGAGATGAGACAGTTGATTAGGTATTATAGTACCATCCAGCAAAAAGACATCGCTACGTTGAATGACTCTGTCAATGAAATAAAACTTTCGACTAACAATATAGAAGCCTCTCTGGAAGATCTACACCTAGAAAATCTGGAGTTAAGGAGACAAATTACAGAACTCCAAAAAGATATGCAGCAGGACAGGGAGCACATTGCATTCTTAGAAGATAAACTGGATGAAATGCAATGTACGAGTCGGAAAAGCAACTTTGAAATTAAGAATGTCCCCCGGAAGGAAAATGAGAACAAACAAGACTTAGTCGCAATGGTAGTGACCTTATCGTAAGAGATTGATTGCAAGATCTCCAAAAGTGACATAAGCGATATCTATAGAGTTCGTCAAAAAAAGTCCGGACAAAATAACTCACCAATCATAGTTGAGACTAAGTCCACATTTATAAAAAATGATTTCCTGAAAATGGCAAAATCATTTAATATAAGAAACAAATCCAAACTCTGTGCGAAGCACCTAGGGTTAAAAACTCAGGAAGATACCCCCATATACCTATCTGAAAACCTTACTTCAAAGGCAGCGCGGCTGCATTTCTTGGCTCGTGACTTATCAAGGACAAAGGACTATAAGTATTGCTGGACGTCGTATGGGAAAGTGTATGTCCGGAAAAATGATCAATCTCCAATCATCTTGATAAAGTATGAAGAACAGGTGCAGCGCTTACTTCAAGGAGATGGACTATTAATGTACAATATAAGTGTTATCTTTATTTGTAACTTAACTCGCAGCATGCTTGTACTTGTAAGGCTATTAACGTTAATTACTTCATTACCTAACTCTCACGAATTGTCAACCCAACACACACAGTCAGCACACACTTCCACATATAAATACACACGACTTGAAAAGGACTCGTTCATATTATATTCAATTTTAATTTCAATTCAAGAAAATATATACACTAGCACTCTATTTACATATCCCCAAAACACGTCAAAAACAATTAAAAATAGCATTATCTTTTACTTTTTAATTCGATTACTCTTGGAAATACTCAATGTTTGTCACATAGGTCACAAAACCACACCCTTATCCCGAGCTAACAAAGAAGTTTTTATACCATGTTACATTTCAATATGAGTAATACTTTAGATACAATAAATGAAATTGATAGACTAGAGATTGCTCACTCCTTTGAATGTGACACTCAAAACCTAAGTAATCATTTAAATGTTAAAAAGAATGACTTTACTCTTATTACTCAAAACATACGAAGCATATACTGCAACTTAGATAGTTTTATTTTGTCACTATCATGTCTGAAGTTTGAAACAGATGTAATCGCTCTAACTGAATGTAGGCTTGACCCCAATAAAATCATCCCAGTATTGCCAAATTACAACACGTACTCTACCACATATCAACTTAATCAGAACGATGGAGTTGTTGTATATGTAAAAAAATCCCTTCGGCACAAAGTGAAAGAGGTTAAACTACTACATGCATCTTGTTTGCAGGTAGAGGTATTAAATAACACAATATTGTGCATTTATAGATCTCCCTCAAACACAAATGCTGATCCATTCATATTTTCATTGAACACTCATTTAAATTCTATCAAATCCACAAGTAAGAGCATTATAGTAACTGGTGATATTAACATAAACATAAAACTTAAAACCGAAGAGCGCCCACAAGAACGGAATAACAGACTTCAGTATCTAGACGTGCTCTCTTTACATGGAATCTTAGCTGCACATACCTTGCCTACTAGGGAAGAAAACTGCCTAGATCACGTAATGTTAAAGGTAAATAAATCCAAATTACAAGCCTCAGTAGGTATCATTCACACTACAACTACTGATCATTATACTGTGCTTTTATGTATCTCTAAAATTAAAAATAATATCAATATAAAAAAGACTAAAACTGTGATAGACTTTGATGCAGCTCTAGAGGATCTAAAAAATAAAAATCTTGAAACTCTGCTATTTATTAAGGATCCAAATATAGTAATAGATAGACTTATATACGCACTAAAATCTGCATTAGATAAAAATACAAAAGTTAAGAATATACCTAAACAATATAGAAATATAAAACCTTGGATTTCACCAGGAATTTTACGTTGTATACGAAATCGAGATAAAATGCAAAAACAGTTAAAAAATGACCCACTAAATCAAATACTTAGAATAACATATGTAAGATATAGAAATCACTGTAATAAATTAATAAAAAAACTAAAACGGAATTATGAAAGAGAGTTATTAAGTAAAATTTCTAACAATAATAAACAATTATGGAAAAAAATTAAAAACATTACATATACCAACAAAAATAATAGTGTAAACTCTGAGCTCTTACACCTAAAATCAACCCCTATTGCCTCGGCAAATTATATTAATCACTACTTCACAAATATAGGAAAGCAGCTTGCGGTAAACATTAAACCGGATACAAACAAACAATTTACATATTTGAGAAACCTTCCATCACAATCAAATTCCTTTGTGTTGTCCCATACTGACCAAAATGAAGTTTACTCTTTGCTATCCAACCTCAACAGTAACAGTGCACCAGGCTGGGATAATATTTCTACCCAATTTCTTAAACTGGCAATGCCAGTGGTCATCCCCATAATAACGCACTTGGCAAATATTTGTTTTGACACAGGAATTTTTCCAGCTCCACTAAAAATATCAATTGTCACCCCGGTTTATAAAAGTGGTGACAAAGACGATGTCAACAACTACAGACCTATATCTGTTCTACCAGTTATTGCAAAAATAATAGAGAAACTTTTAAACAGTAGATTGCTCAACTATTTAAACAAATTTAATTTATTATCTCCAAATCAATACGGGTTTAGGTCTGGAAGATCAACTGAAGATGCTGTCTCTGCTCTAACATCGCAAATAGTCGAACATCTAGACAACGAATCTAAATGTATGTCAGTTTATTTAGACTTAAAAAAGGCATTTGACACCGTCTCTGTCTCCATACTGCTGCAGAAGTTGGAAAGGCTCGGGATAAGATATATTCCACTTCGCTTATTCCAGAACTATCTAACAGATAGGAAACAGAGGGTTAAATTGGGAGATAGTGATTGTACTAGTGAAGATGACAACGTTACGTACGGTGTACCTCAAGGCTCTGTACTTGGTCCGACGCTATTTCTAATATACATTAACGACTTGTGCGACATAAATATCCCTCACGCAAATGTATTTTCATACGCTGACGACACCGCCATCGTCTTTACTGGTACCTCATGGGATGATATACACAAAAACGTGGAAACTGGACTAGAAAAAGTTAGTGAATGGCTTAAGAACAACATTCTTACACTGAACACTACAAAAACAAATTATATATGTCATAGTATATATAGTAACACACAACCTGACAATACCTTCACCATCAAAATACACAGCTGCGGTAACAATACACCAAACTGTACCCAGTATGCCTGTCCCTCTATACTAAAAGTTGATAGCACAAAATATCTGGGTGTCTTTGTGGATCGGGGACTCACTTGGTACCAACATCTTGAATATGTCATAATAAGACTCCAAAAACTAAAATGGATATTTAAAAATTTAAGACATGTGGTACCAAGAGAGGTCCAGGGTACACGAGGTCGGAATAGAGACATCTTAAAAGAGATATATACATCGTTGGTGCAGTCTATAATAACTTATTGTTTACCTGTTTGGGGCGGCGCTGCTAAGACCAGATTCATAAACGTAGAAAGAGCTCAACGTGGTCTCCTTAAAATTATGTACTTCAAGAAGTTATGGTTTTCTACTGAGAAGCTGTATCAATTATGTAATTTGCTTACAGTAAGAAAGTTATATATTTTGACCTCCGTCCTGAGAAAACACAGAACGACATCGTTTGACCGCAATGTACTGACAAAACGGAGAAAAGATATTGCTATGACCTTACCAAAAACTAACACAAGTTTTGCTAGAAGACAGTTTAATAAAAAAATCATCGCACTTATATAATACTATAAACAAAGAATTAGATATTTATCCAAAGATACAACATGATGTTAAAGGTAAAGTAACACGTTGGTTGGAAGATAAAAATTATGAACAGGTGGAAGATTTATTGGAATTTATAACCTAGAATACTTGCACTCGTGCACGCAAATACACATACACACGCACACACACACATAACTAGTAACTAAGGGAAATAGTATTATATCATAAATAGAAATAGGCATCATAGTATATTGAAGATATGGAAGAGCGGTGTCTCCTAGCACAGGTTATTTTGCAAATAACTTACCAGGAGATGCTGGTCACTGTAAGATTTTTACTGGTGTAAAATGAATAAAGAAATTTTGAATTTTGAATTTTTGAATTTTGAAAGAAGAGTATTTCAATAAAAAAAACCTAAGTACCTATATCCAAAATTGTTTGTATGCGGTGTTTACCTATAAGTAATTGTGTCATCATTCCCTAAAAATTTTAGCTTGTGAGTTTTTGAACAATGTATCGATGTCAACAATTGTTGGTGAACCTTAATAAAAAAAAAAGAATAGGTACGCAAATTCTCGAGTTAATATAGGATCTCGCTGCCCTTGGGACCACTAAATTGCCTCGTTTTAAACATGTTTTATGCCCTTGTTGTACTCTACTATTAATTACAAGTGGATCCTGCTTAAAATATATTATGTACACGAAAGTAATAAAAATAAAGTGATATATTATCTTCCGTTGCCGCAATAGTTATTTATGTTACGGGTAAAGCGGGCTCTACACATTGGGCCAACGTTGGCCAATCTAAGGGACGCAGCTATACGGCAGAACGAGATCGCGATATGTATTGCTCCCTCTAACGCATAACTGCGTCTTTTAGCTTGGCCAACGTTGGCCCAATGTGTAGAGTCCGCTTAATAGTCAACCCGTGACCACGAACGCGGCAAAGTGTCCGAAACGAAGGGATATAATTTAAATTCAGTATACACGATTAGTTGTTTTAATTAAGTTATGGATTTTATCAGTGTGATTTACATTATACCGTGAATCCAGAACAAGTGAGTTGCGCGCTTCTATGATTCTTACATGGGCCAAAGTTACCCCTTTGGGTCAAAGTTAGCCGACCTCGCGTCATTTAATTAAGCATACCTATCACCTGTACCATATAAGCGTATTTGCCAATAACATTCAAAGTCCTGCATTTCACTTCCGGCATAGCAAGTCTATCTATATGATATATACACTTGCGAACATAGAGATGGACTCCTGAAAGCAATGTAAAACTTTAAGACATAATGAAATAATAGATTTAACTTTTAACGCTTGTAAAGTAAAATATTTTTTATGTTGCGTGCAGGGTGCATAAAGTGCTATTTGATGCTAGCGCATAAATTCATCTATTAAGAACATTCACTCTGCAATAGAGTCCAAAATCTGTCATACAGCCAGTCAACCACCATGCGTGCCGGATCTAGCGGGAAATGCGATTCTAGCTAGTCTAGCTACGCGCGGGCTAAAGTCCTAGTCCACTTTATATATAAAACAAAGTTTATTATATTTATGTTAGAATAATTTCCTTAAAATCGAAGTGAAGTGAGTGTCTCAATAAAATAAAAGAATAGGTACGTATTTCATTCCCGACGTAATATAGGATCTTGCTGCCCTTGGGACCACTAAATTGCCTCGTTTAAAACATGGTTTATGCCCTTGTTGTACTCTACTATTAATTACAAGTGAATTCTGCTTAAAATATATTATGTACACCAAAGTAATAAAAAGAAAGTGGGTTAGTTTTAATTAAGTTATGGTTTTTATCTGTGTGATTTACATTACACCATGAATCCAGAACAAGTGAGTTGCGCGCTTCTATGATTCTTACATGGGCCAAAGTTACCCCTTTGGGTCAAAGTTAGCCGACCTCGCGTCATTTAATTAAGCATACCTATCACCTGTACCATATAAGCGTATTTGCCAATAACATTCAAAGTCCTGCATTTCACTTCCGGCATAGCAAGTCTATCTATATGATATATACACTTGCGAACATAGAGATGGACTCCTGAAAGCAATGTAAAACTTTAAGACATAATGAAATAATAGATTTAACTTTTAACGCTTGTAAAGTAAAATATTTTTTATGTTGCGTGCAGGGTGCATAAAGTGCTATTTGATGCTAGCGCATAAATTCATCTATTAAGAACATTCACTCTGCAATAGAGTCCAAAATCTGTCATACAGCCAGTCAACCACCATGCGTGCCGGATCTAGCGGGAAATGCGATTCTAGCTAGTCTAGCTACGCGCGGGCTAAAGTCCTAGTCCACTTTATATATAAAACAAAGTTTATTATATTTATGTTAGAATAATTTCCTTAAAATCGAAGTGAAGTGAGTGTCTCAATAAAATAAAAGAATAGGTACGTATTTCATTCCCGACGTAATATAGGATCTTGCTGCCCTTGGGACCACTAAATTGCCTCGTTTAAAACATGGTTTATGCCCTTGTTGTACTCTACTATTAATTACAAGTGAATTCTGCTTAAAATATATTATGTACACCAAAGTAATAAAAAGAAAGTGGGTTAGTTTTAATTAAGTTATGGTTTTTATCTGTGTGATTTACATTACACCATGAATTCAGAACAAGTGAGTTGCGTGCTTCTATGATTTTTAGATGGGCCAAAGTTACCCTTCCTTGGGTCAAAGTTACCCGACCTCGCGTCATTTAATTAGTCATACCTATCACTTGTACCATATAAGCGTATTTGCCAATAACATTCAAAGTCCTGCATTTCACTTCCGGTGTCATAAGTCTATCTGTCGCATACATACAACTCCGAACGTAGAGATGTACTCCTGAAAACGATTTAAGGCGATGTCATGGTGTTAACACTTTCGCAACCAAGAACCCGCCTGGTAATGTTTGCTCAGATGCCGGGCGCGCGGCGTGCAGCATTCCGTTGCACTTGTTAGCCCGCCTGGCGGGTTCTGTCGGTTTCTGGGGTATTGTTCAAAATTATGCCCGGTTGCGAAAGTGTCAAGGTCATGTTAAATTCTCGGAAACCACGCCCACTTTAGTATGGGAGCCTAAGAGGGGATTTTTGTGGTCACTCAAGCGTGTCAGATTAAGATACGGGGGATACCTTGCACCCTATTGAGTACCTCCACCAAATCCAAGCCCTCTAATATAGGGCCGCCCGTGTAGGGCAGCCAATCAGATTAGTAAATAATATTAAACAAAAAAGAACCGACTTCACTTAGCATCCACCTTTCCAAAAGCAAATACTCGAACTGCTGTAAAAAATACTCAAATCACTATAGGTGTGCCTATAATAGTTGAAGAGTTCCCTCGGTTTCTCCAGGATCCCATCATCAGATCCTGACCTGGTTACAATGGGACCAACTGTGAAGTATACTCTTTCAAACAAGAAAAGAATTTTTCAAATCGGTCCAGCCGTCTTCGAAAACACATACAATAAAAAAAGGAAAAACAAAGATACCTATGAATTGATAACCTCCTCCTTCGAAATCTTGAAGTCGGTTGAAAAGAACTCACGAGCGATATTGAACCTTTGAGTCTTAGGAGGGACTTTGCCTCCTTATGCGTGTTCTATCGCTTGTACAATTGTGCTCTGGTTGTGCTCTGAAGAACTGTTTGATATGATGCCCACGGCAGCTTTCTATCACCGCACCGCTCGCCGCCGGCAGGGTGTTCATCCCCACACCCTGGAGCCCAATGGGTCGCGCACTGTACGGTTTAAGAGGAATTTCCTCCCACGAACGCTGCGACTGTGGAATGAACTCCCTGCCGAGGTTTCCCCAGTGGGCTACAGTATGGACTAAGAGCTGGCCACGGCAGGAATGACACAATAATGAGAGCAACGAAATTGATATAGTTAGACTGCTATACTATTGTTATTACCTAATCTGGCAATCTGGCAGCTTTAAGCCGGGGGGTTCAAGAGTAGCAGACCAGTAAAGTTGTTTTTAAATCTAGGGAACGACGCAATACTGAGAGTTCTTGCTTTAGTACGATATCGTGGCATTTGATGTATGTAATTGGAATATAACGTGGAAGCTGTCGCAGTGGGGGGGAAAAGAGGCAGGTTGAAGTGAAATGCATTTATACCGGACGCCTGCAGTTTATTTTAATCTGATCTGTGAAAACTGTTTGTAATTAATCAGGCGCTCGAATAAAACTTATTAGTTGACAGTTTTCGATGCCAAGACGATATTACCGATAGTTATTTCTAAATAGGAAATCGACTTTAACAGCCAGGATTCTCGGTTTAAATTGTTATGAAAAAATATGTGACATATTAGGTTTTGTTCTGATAATGAACTTAGCTTACAAAGCCACATCATAATACAACTACTCGTTACTAGATTGCGCTAATATCTACTAAACATAGACAAGGAATGACATTTGAACTCCAACTGCTGACCTAGCACGGGTGAGCAGTAGAAAATAAACCAGTATAAGTGTGCTGCATTGCTACGAATCTCGCGGTCATGTTACACTGGTAGTTTGAGCAGTTGGCTCGCCAAGGTGCGCACAACTATTGGTGGGAATAAACGGCACAACGTATGTACATATTAGATTGAGCATACAAAACGACTCGTGTGATCACTACATATATTAGCGTTAAAAATTTAAGTACAGTCGCCATCAGATATATCGTAGCGGGCAAGGCGGTCACAAATATCTGAACAACGCCTATAGAGGCGTGTGACAATAGTGTCAAGGCGATAAAGTGTATGTTCAGATATTTTTGAGTACCTTGGCCTCTCCGATATATTTGATGGCGACTGTACCTACTAATTAAAAATAATATATTGTTTTAAAGAGTAGAAAATTGAGTGCAGGTACGAGGAAAACAATTTTTAAAATGGCTAATATTTTTTCTGAAAACGATCATCTAAAAATATTAGGGCATATGCCCCGGTTTGGGCCACTTTAAGGAGAGTTTGTTTATTCAGACGTCTGTAATTTTGTATCAATAAGGAATGATGAAAATATTTATTTAATGAGTCTTTGATAATATTGTGTAGTGACTAAACACAAGTAAGTACAGCCGTTTGAAACTTATACAGTGTTACTATGTCTCACGAAAGTTTAAATTCAATAAAATATGTATGACTATATTTATTTGAACTTCCGCTGTTAAGATTCTGATCTTTTTTTCTTTTGAGAAATATTAAAAAAAAGCCCAAGAGTCACTTTTGGCCATTTTTTTCCATGGTATTTTATTTTTATTTTATTTTTTTATTTAGCCATAAATTGTATGTGTACATAATGATGTTAAGCAATACAGATAGTATCAATACAATTTTATCCAGTGGGTGTAGCTACATATTTATGTACTTATGAACTAACATTTTATAATATATACATACTTATTAACTAACAGTGACCAGTATTATAATATTCACTTAAGCTGTAGGGGCATAAGTCCATAACATGTTTTTTAAGTGCTGTCAGAAATTTTAAGTAATTGAGTGATTTAATTTCTACGGGTAACTTATTAAATACTTTAGCAGCCACATAGATAGTGCTACGCTGACAACTGATACATGACAGATGACAGGGCCATCTGTGCTGCCATAATTTACTCTTATATCAACTCTATAAACCATAGACTTGTAAATTTGTCTTTGCCTTAGTAATTTTGAAAATGGCCAAAACCGGCACAGTGGCCACAACCGGGGCATCTGCCCTATAATATTTTCCGGAATTGAGTTAATACTAAAAAAATACTCATAAAAATAGTGACTAGGATGTTATACGTTTTTTTTGTAGCATCACGTTTACTGTACGTACTGTACGTTTACGTATAAATTGGGTATGCAATTATGAACCCGATGGTAAATTAGGTTTGGGATAAGTATCCCAAAAATAATGTACATTTTATATTGTTTTAATTGGTCATAAACAATGCAAAATAACTCTGCAATTGTAACAAACATTACTACAGATAGGTGCATCTAAATATGCACCCAAGAATTTTAGTTATTTATTTAAACTCCATTGCAAAGTAAAATAAGTACAAATGGCGGACTTAATGCCTCAAGGCATTCTCTACCAGTCAACCATAGGGCCAAACAGAAATTCGCTAAAGTGGGTGCTGTAAGAGAAAACTTGCTGATTTATCCTATAACTTATTTGTACCTACTTAAATATACTTCGATATATGCTACATAAACTTCACAAATACCAATATATATACATATTAATAAACATACGTATATATTATAATGCATACGCGCAAAGGGGAAAAAACTCATTCACGCTGGTCATGATCCAGCAGGTGCTTGTGAAGCAAGCGTTTGAAAACGAACTTGCTTGGGGCTTGTCTTATTGTCAGGGGAAGTGCATTCCAGAGACAAATAGTCTGGATTGTAAAAGAAGAAGAGAGATAACCGCTATGGGGAGGATGTACTAGAAGCTTAAGAGACTGGGAGGAGCGAAGTTCACACCCGGGACGGGGGTTGACAAAACTGAATTTGGACTTAAGGTAGTCTGGAACAGAGAGATCAAACAAAATAGAGAAGAGAGTACTTACAGAGAATTCTAAGAGTCCTGCGTTGACGTGCGCCTGCACGTGGCTGGCATGGCTGCCTAGCCATTGTTGTTGGTAACGATAACCTGAGACGTGATCGAATTTACGCAAGCCGAAAATAAAGCGTTTGGCATTATTTAATATACGATCGAGTCTGTTTAGGGAAGCCTGGGAAATGTTGGTAGTGCACACATCAGCTTAGTCTATAATAGGAAAAATTAAAGCCTGCACAAGCAGCTTCTTGGTACTCACAGGCAGGAAGTTTTTAAACCTATGCAGAGTCCGCAGTTATCAAAAACACAAAAACTCTCTTTTCAAGGAAACCAACAGTGTTAATGTTACCATTATTCGAGAGTATTTTAAACGTATGAGATGGAATCTTCTATAAGTACAAAAATAAGTGTCAGCGTGTTTTTATAATCGAGATATGGCCAAAGTATGAATGTTCCCGCATACGAATGGCGCCAATCTTTCTTATAAAATGAGAAATGAATCGAGTTCATTGAGTACGCGTTAGGTTTTGTAGTTTCAAATATTGTCATAACCTACAATCCACTGGTGCGACAGGCGGCTCAATATTTAATAAACAAAACAGCATATACAGGGTGGAAAGATAAGTCGGGCCCTGGAGGAAAACTACCTTAAAACGTTGAGATAGCTCAATTCCCTGAAAGGAAACATTCTTTAATTTCTTTAAAGGGACATAACTGCATTTACAAATTGTAGATAACGACTGCAAGCCTTCATAAACGCTAAAGTGCGGGATCTTAGTGAGGTAATCTATGTTGCTCATTGGTAGTACCACCAAGTAAATTATTATTTATCTAGAACTTTCTATCATTCTGTCACTTCAAATACTCGCTACTCAAATGCTGCGCAAAGTCGATATTTATATCGATACAAGTTCATGATTAATAGGCAAGGATAAGCATCGACATAAAATATTAAAACGAGTAAAGTTAAACAATGCTCATGTGAAAACTTAACCCATTTTTAGGTTTACAAAAATAAAATGTCTCATGTCTTGAAAATAGATGTCATATACTTCAGAAAAAGTGACCAAACCCTCCGGTGTCCGAGGCCAGATAAACTATTTGACTTTGACTTTGACATTTATCGTGTTAATCTTCATTCCGAAAAGGTTTCATGCCATTCCTCTTCAATCTTCCCTACAAAATCAGTGTTTGACAGAACTTTGACATATGAACGGTGGCACATGACGTCTACATACAATTTTTCCTGTCGATTATCTAGGGTTGACAAGTACGCGATTAGTTTGATTGCTGGACCTGCCCTAATCTACCTGATACATCAGTAATTTTAATACAAAAATACATTAATGTAAGATTTATTAGTTAATTTTCCCAATCTAACCGTTATTTTAGAACGAAACTACTACCATAAACTACATAAATATTTTATCTTACCTGTGGTCATGCAGCAAATAAACAAAGGAGATTTTAACAACCCCGAAACGGTATCCGATACGTTCCAAGTCCGTAGCTGTCACTTCGTTCAGATGTACACCCTTGTTTAAATCTTACTTAATGTTATTAAAATTAATGGGGAAGGCAACTATCACAATGACATTTCCAACATTACTTTTATATTGATATTGTAATAAATAAAGAGAATATAATAATAAAATAAGAACTTTTATTTTAATGCTGATGGCTATCAGAATCGGTATTCAACTTAGAGATTTCAACCCAGATGGGATGATACGTCAGATAAACGTCAGTCCATACATGTGTATGACCACTGGTCATATGTTTTCGGCAGAAGAGAACGCCTGTCAATGGCGACTCCGGTTGGTTGAATTCTCTAAGTATTAATGATCAAAATATTGCCAGGTATGGCTAAGGGTTAATATTTTTATCGACAAATTAGGCAGCCATATATCTGTAATTTCCTAATGGTTGTGCGCCCCTTGGCGAGCGAATTTCTCTAACTGCCAGTGTAACATGACCGCGAGATTCGTAGCAATGCGGCACACTTATATTGGTTTATTATCTACTGCTCACCCGTGCTGGGTCAGCAGTTGGAATTCAAATGTAATATTCTGTCTATGTTTAGTAGATATAAGCGCAATCTAGTAACGAGTAGCTGTATTATGATGTGGCTTTGTAAGCTAAGTTCATTATCAGAACAAAACCTAATATGTCACATATTTTTTCATAACAATTTAAACCGAGAATCCTGGCTGTTAAAGTCGATTTCCTATTTAGAAATAACTATCGGTAATATCGTCTTGGCATCGAAAACTGTCAACTAATAAGTTTTATTCGAGCGCCTGATTAATTACAAACAGTTTTCACAGATCAGATTAAAATAAACTGCAGGCGTCCGGTATAAATGCATTTAACTTCAACCTGCCTCTTTTCCCCCCCACTGCGACAGCTTCCACGTTATATTCCAATTACATACATCAAATGCCACGATATCGTACTAAAGCAAGAACTCTCAGTATTGCGTCGTTCCCTAGATTTATAAACAACTTTACTGGTCTGCTACTCTTGAACCCCCCGGCTTAAAGCTGCCAGATTGCCAGATTAGGTAATAACAATAGTATAGCAGTCTAACTATATCAATTTCGTTGCTCTCATTATTGTGTCATTCCTGCCGTGGCCAGCTCTCCGTCTAGTATGAGGTTCTTCAAAAAAGGAGTGTATAGGTTCCTAAAGGGTAGGCAACGCGCATGTGAATCCTCTGGGGTTGCAGGCGTCCATAGGCTACGGTAACTGCTTACCATCAGGCGGGCCGTATGCTTGTTTGCCACCGTCGTGGTATTAAAAAAAAAAAAAGGAAATATTGAGCGCGTCAGATTAAGGCACATTCCAATTGTATACAAATGCGTTACCACTCAAGTAACGGTGCACTACGCTCTGCCACTTTTTGCTGACCCGCTCCGAGCGCATTATGTCCCGAAGGTTCACATGGTCGAGTACGAGACGCCAGCAGTCCTCATTCAACACATCCAGGATAGTAGGCTTGTTTACTTGCACCGCCTGGAATAATTAAACATAAATGCATTATTGAACAAGCAAGTAAAATAAGTGAAGTACCTAAAATAATAATAATAAGAAACGTTTATCTACACTCATACTGTAAGTACTCTAAAATGCGTTCAAAAACCGTAGACAATGACAAGCATTACAACAAACGATTTAACTATGATAAGTTTCTTATCAGCGGCAGTAACGTAATTTTAACTTTGCATGCTCAAATATTGTTAAGCAATGAGTTTCAAATTTGGAACATCAAATTTGATAACATAATGTTACCGCCATGGCCAACTCGATTGGTCCCGCGCGAGCGCCGGCACAATCGAGTTGGCCATGACGGTACAATGGCGGTCATTCTATGGTTTCCGAACACTTAATTTAATATATATAATATGAGTGTAGATAATGCAGTGTATGCAACTGTACGTAATTAGGCCTTAAAACGTAACAGTTACATAAACTACTATTATTTAATAAGATTGCATAAGTACATAATAAGGGTACAGTAGATAATACTTATTAATAATTTTAAACAAAAAAGAACCGACTTCACTAAGCATCCACCTTTCCAACACCAAATGCTCGATCTGCTGTAAAAAATACTCAAATCACCATAGGTGTGCCTAAAATAGTTGAAGAGTTCCCTCGATTTCTCCAGGATCCCATCATCAGACCCTGACATGGTTTCAATGGGACCAACTGTGAAGTATACGCTTTCAAACGAAAAAAGATTCAAAATTATTAACTTAAGTATGACTGTATATGTCATGTGTATGTCTGTGTCATCAATAATGTCTTTTTGTTTTAGGTTCCCAGCCTAAAAATCTAAATTTCAACCGAACATCTGTCTGTTGTCTGGCTCTCCTCTACAGGTCGAATATTTTTGTAGATTTAGATTCGAAAATTCATCAAACCTGTAGATGACCTGGGTTATCTTTGTTTGTTAGGCTTAGGGCATAGCTCAGTGAATGTCATCTCAATCAAATCTAGAGCAGAGCCCAACTGGGGAAGTACCTCCACCTTACAGAAAACCACAGCCAAATAGCACTAGACCATACGCTGGTGAGTAAGGTTGCCAGTCTGCTCAAAGAAGATTGCCGGTAAGTAAGGTTGCCAGTCAGCTCAAAGAGGATGCTGTGTGTTAAAGACATGTAACCATCTTGCCCTTTAGCCGTTAAAAAGGTGAATTAACCTTTATATTAATTGGTGAACAATGCAGGATATTGAGTTGTGTGTTTATCACGAAATTTTCACTTAGAAAACAACTATAAATAAAATAAATAAATAAATATTAAAGGACAATCTTACACAAATCAACCTAGCCCACAGTAAGCTCAATAAGGCTTGTGTGGTGGGTACTAGGCGACGATATATATTATAGATATATATATATAGATAAATACATAGAAAACATCCATAACTCAGGAACAAATATCCGTGACGATCACACAAATAAGTAGTCAGGATCGTAGGCAGGATCACTACTGACTAGGCTAGGAGGCCGTAAACTATGAATACAAGCATGTGTTTTTGTATATGAGTACATCATCACCAGTGCTAGCACTCGCCTAGCAGTCAGTTGTTTGTAATATTGGCCTCCGGCATATTTGTGATTTACAAAGATATATACACTGCTAACTTACTTTCGGTGTTTCATTTAACTTGAGACTTGCCAAGCGTGTTCTATTAGCAACAGGCTCCAAGGAATCGTATCTAAAAAAAGTTGAAACACGTTAAAATTCTGTACCACAAGCTGATAATAATAAATTATCTGGGAGGTTGATTCATTTATCATTGTACTGATAGTTGTTTCTGCAAACGGTATCATAACGAGGAGTCTCAACCAACATCATGAGAAACTTTAGCTACGGGGCTGTGGTTGGATCAAGGGTCAGATTCAGGAGGCAGTAATCTTGCATGGAGCGCATAATCTGAAGGTTTTTATTGTTTTTGTGTGTTTAAGACGTCTTTTTATATTTAACTTTTATAAAAATGTTATAAATTACCTAGCCTATGCAAAAAAAATTAAGGAAATAAATAATAGTATTGATGAGTACACAAAGACATCCAAGTACGGAAATTTAAATGGATTGGGCATATCCTCAGGACACTTATCCAAGATTTCCCTGACCTGGAAGATGCCCGGCAAACGGAATAGGGGCCACCCCAAATCTATTTGGCGCCGTGCCGTTCAAGAGATGGGTGTATTGGGGATAGGATAGGAGTTGTCCCAGACCGCACAGGACTGAAGACAGTGGAAGAATTTAATACGAGCCCTACACCCCAGCAGTGGGTAAAAGGATGAAAAGCATTGATTTATACAAAAAGGGAGATATGGTACCAGGCGGTCGATTGTGTGCCATCAAATATCACGCTTTGTTGTTATTGCTATTAAGTCACACTTCGTGCAATACGCCAAATATGGAGGTCTCCCTTGCATACCCGTGTTAACTATATTGGTTTATCTCTTTTGCCCATGATGCACATACATTATAGCGGTGTGTAGCATTTTACACGTGCTGGGCCACATTTCAGTTTTGTTTACTATGAACGTCACTCATCTTCCTTTTTGTTTATGTCTATGAGGAAAAGAAGAAGATTGATGAGACTCCGTTCTGCCTCGAATTATGAAAATAATAATCATCGTAACTTACTCATCACTGCTTGCAGAAATCTTCCTCTTTTTGCCAGACATTTTACGGAATGGCAAACACTATTTTAACAATGAAAATTAAACTTCGCTCCAACGTTCTGGTCTTTCTTTTGGTATTAGTACGTTTGACCTCAGTTATATACATATTCATCTATGCGTTTGACTTTTGTTTTGAACTTTTGAGTTGACAGCTTTCAGATTCGTTATTTTTTTTTATATATTCGAGACGTGGATCCAAGTTCTTCAGTCGATAGCGGGCCTACCGCAAACTTGAAAATCGAAATTTCGTTATCTTCGTCTCTATCGCTCTTGCGTATCCGAAAGAGAGTGATGCAAATAGAAAATCGAACGAAGGAAGTGGTCATAAAACGGTTATTAGACATGGCAATTTGTAGGGCCCAACCTGTTGTGTACCCTGCCTCTCCCTAACCCTCCTTCAGCTCCATACGGGCCCAACCTCCTATTACACCTCCTATTACACATCCTATTACAGCTCCATACGGGCCCTACAAATTGCCATGTCTAATAGCCGTTTTAACCTGCGCATTCGCATGCGTTAAAAAGTTTGGTAAAGGCCCTGTTACACTTCACTTTTTTTAGTGTCCTAACTAGCATCCTAATTAGGATCACAACTAGTTTGCATAGTAAAATAACTTGCTAAATGCGGTTACACTTGGTTAAATTTAGAAATTAACTCTTTTAGGAAGCTAACTAGGACAAGTGTAATGACATGGACATGGCTTTAAGAAGTTTCCACTACGGCTAAAACCGGTATTAGACATTGCAATTTGTAGGGCCCAATCTGTCTGGTTGGGAGGTGTAATAAAAGTAAGGGCCCTTAGGGAGCTGAAGGCGGGCTGGGAGAGGCAGGGTACACGACAGATTGGCACTTCATTCTCTCAACTAGACGTGTGCGCCGCCATAAAAATCCGCGGCGGCGGCGCGCCGGGAATTTTTGGCGGCGTGGCTGTGCCACGCCGGCGTCAAGGTCACTTTTGGCTCCGCTTGCAAGGCTCACGTTTCGCATATGTTAAATACTTATCAAAAACTTGTTAGGAACAAGGAACATAAAACGATATATAATGCCGTTTGCTTCAGACCTGCCTATTTTTCGGAAATCGCTTTTATGTTGATGTTTTTCATAATTGTGATGGATTAAGATCCTTTTAAAGCCAACTCTATCTAAAGCGTGTACCAAAACCAGCTACCAAGAAATGTGACAAGCTAGACGGTCCTGTCTTGCGGGAGCTCGCCAGAAGGTTGCCTCTCAAGATAAAGGTCGTTATAAGGGATCTTTTTGAAGATACAGAGACAACATGCAATGGCTTCAAGGCGGTTGTGTCCGAAACAGCGAAAGAAGTCATCTCCACTCCTGGGAGCCAAGCAAGACGGAAACCCTGGATTTCTGATGCTACCTGGCAACTTATTGAGCGACAAAGGACTCTCAAAGAACTAGGCCTTAACACAGACATAGCAAGAAAGGAGTATTCCAGGCTACAGACTGGCGTGAAAAGGGCATGCAGACGCAATAAGAATAATAATTCATCCATGCTTTGTGTGACGAAATCGAAAATCATGCTGCAACTGCCCATTCTAAAGACTTGTTCCAGAAAGTCTAACTTCTCACCCGCGACTACAAACCTGCCAGATACAAAGCTGCCAGATAGCGGATACTGATGGAAACACTTTATCAGACCTGGACAAAGTGTTCCCATCAGTATCCGTTGGCTAGATGGAGAGACTATTCGGAACAACTCCATCGAGAAGTTCCGGAAGATTTTTAGTGCGGAATGACGCTGTGCATCCACTAGAACCGGACATACTTATTTCCGAAGTGGAAGACGCCATCAGACGTCTGAAAGTTAATGCCGTGGGTACTGATGGTATATATGCGCTAGTCTCCTAAAGAATCTAGGTGGCGAAGGTACACAGTTTTTACACCAGATTTGCTGCAAAGTGTGGAGAACTGGCCAGTGGCCGAGAGACTGGACTGAATACATGGTTATACCTCTCCATAAAAAAGGCTCAAAGCTAAAATGTGACAACGATAGAACTTTGTCTATTATATCGCATGCCAGTAAAGTATTTCTTTACATCATGAATTCACGATTGACAATGTTGCTGCAAATACCTGCAGAGCAGGCTGGCTTTGTGTCGGGGCGAGGGACACGGGAGCAGATTTTCATCGTGCGCCAGATCATCGAGAGATGTCGTGAATGGAACAAGCTGCATTAGATGGAAAAACATGCTGTACGTGCTCCTGGAGATGGAAGTCCCTGCTCACTTAGCTCACCTTATTGAGAACTTGTACGCCGAAAGTACTGCCGAGTTCGCATCTAGAACATCTTGTCGGACCAGTTCCAGCCGGAAAGAGGAGTAAGACAAGACTGTATATTGTCTCTGAAGCTCTTTAATATCTACGGCGGATACATCTTACGTAAGGTAACCGAGAACTGGGACGGTGGCATATCAATTGGCGGCAAAACGATCTGCAACCTACGCTATGTTGACGACACAACGCTCTTGGCTTCCAGTGATGAGGAGGCGATGTGTCTTTTGTTCCGGCGAATAGAAGCGGAAAGCATCGAATTAGGACTTCACGTCAATCATGCGAAAACCAAGTTAATGTTCGTACACCGGAAACAGTCTCCTCCACGAAGCCTAGAACTGAAAGACCTAGAATGCGTCAGCGCCTTCACCTACCTCGGCGCACTTTGATCTAACGATGGTAGCTGTGAACGTGAAATCATCCGGAGGATTCAAATAGCGAAGAGTGCTATGACTTGGTTAGATAGGATCTGGAGAGATCACGACATACAGAGGCAGACTAAGGTTAGACTTATACGTTCATTGGTGTTTCCAATTTTCCTATACGGTTCTGAAACTTGGACTATCAAGGCAGATCCGAAAAGCCGTATCGACGCGTTTGAGATGTGGTGTTGGCGACGGCTTTTACGGATACCTTGGGCTGCGATGCGCACTAATCAGTCCATACGCATAAAACGCCGGTTGTCTACGACGTGCCAGGACCACATACTCACATACTTTGGACACCTCTCTCGACGCTCCTCGGATAGCCTGGAGAGGATCATCATGACGGGAAAAGTTGAAGGCACAAGACTAAGAGGCCTTCCCCATGCAATATCGTGTGGCCAAATCACTGCACCCATGCAATTAAAACTGCAAGAAGCCATGCGCTTAGCCAGGGATAGAAGCCTATGGAGGAACCTGGTCTTCAACAGAAGGACATGACATGATCCTCAGCGTTGAGGGAACGACTAGTGATGATGAAGATCCTTTTTTGACTCGCAGTAGATCCAAACATACCGTTCAGTATTAAGGATCAATCCTGCCACCGAAAACACTTCTTTTCTCATGGAAATTTAGTTGGTGGTACAATTTTGATGCCAGATTTATTATTTTCGTTACCAGTCTTATTAATTAGGCCATCGAGTTCATATTTGTTAGGTGAGCCAATGATTAACCAATCATACTCATTTATTCTCCTCTCTCTCTCTATCTCCCGAAAGAGAAGGAACGACCAAACCCTAAATATTTCAATGTGTAGATGTTTTCATGGTTTAATTCGTCAATATACGTTGTAAAATTTTCAACTGACTTTCCTTCATCGGTAATTGTCATTGGCTATTTTTTGCCGAATTCCGAAATTTTGGCCAACGGCGTGGATTTTGAAATCCGCGGCGGCGGCGGCGGCGTGGGTCCCACGGCGCGGCTACGCCACGCCGGCGCGGCGCACACGTCTACTCTCAACAGAAACGCCTGGCAATGATATATTCTAATTAATTACATAGAAAAATAATAAGAATATGTAATTAAAATGAGGTTATTTTTTTGACATTTTTATTTTGAATATTTAACAGTTTAATACAAAATCTATATAGGTATATATAACTCAAAGGTGACTGACTGACATAGTGATCTATCAACGCACAGTCTAAACCGCTGGTTCTAGAGATTCCAAATTTGGCACGTAGGTTCCTTATAAGGTCTAGGGGTGCGCTAAGACAGGATTTTTCAAAATTCATCCCCTAAGGGGGTGAAATGGGGGTCCAAAGTTTGTATGGGGAAATAAGATCAGTTAGTCTATTTTATTCGAAACTTCACAGAAGTATTCATAACAATAAATGAGTAAATACGTGTTGCAGGTTTTTTGAGGATTCAACCCCTAAAAGGGGAAAATGTGGTCAAAAAGTCTGAAAATCAACATGGGTATTGTTTCTATGGTTTATCGGGTCGTTGATTACGAAAACAACAACGATTTTAAAATCCGACATGGCGGACGTGAAATACCATCTCCCCTGTTAGGGTATAATGGGGTTGAAATGTCTAAATATCTATATGGGTGTCGTTTTTGTGATTTTTTGGGACGTTAATTAAGAAAATGGCATCGATTTTGAAATTTAATATTGTGGACATAAAAATTCTTGAAAGTATTTGTGCCAAATTGCAATCTTCTTCTAAATATATAAAAGAAGAAACTGACTGACATATCAACGCACAGCCCAAACCGCTGGTTCTAGAGATTCCAAATGTGGTACGTAGGCTCCTTATAATATAAGGCATAGGGATGCACTAAGAAATATTTTTTTTAAATTTACCTCCTAAGGGGGGGAAATGGGGTTCAAAGTTTGTATGGGAAACGAGATTAGGTCAACTATTTTATTCGAAACTTTACAGGAGTATTCCTAACGATAGATGAGAAAACAAGTTTTTCAGCTTTTTTGAGAATTCAACCCATAAGCGGGAAATGTGGTGACAAAATTTAAATATCAACATGGGTATTGTTTCTATGGTTTATCGGGTCGCTGATTACGAAATCAACACTTAACGGGGTGAAATGGGGGTTGATAGTTTGTATGGGGAATTTTTAAACGTTGAACGAATTTAGATGAAACTTGGTATAGAGATAGTTTGTGTACCGGGAAACGACATGTGACAGTTTTTATCTCGAAAATCGATCTTTAAGGGGGTGAAATGGGGGTTGGAGGTTTGTATGGAGATTTTTTTACCGCGAACCGATTTAGATAATTTTGTTGTGGATATAGTTTGAGTCCCAGGAAACAATATAGAATATTTTTTAAGCCGAAAATCAATCTTAGAGGGGTAGAAAACATGTTGGTAGTTTGTATGGCGAATTATTAACAGCTGAACAGACGATTGAAATGAAACTTGGTACATATTATATAGATTGAGTCGCGGTAAACAATACAGGATAGTTTTTATCTCGAAAATCAACCCTCTAGGGGGTGTAACGGGGGTTGAAAATTTGTATGGGAAATTAATAACCGTTGAACCTATTTAGATGATTTGGTATGGAGATGTTTTGCGTTCTGGGGAAGGATATATATATATTTTTTTTTATCAGAGGTGGAGGTAATCCTCTTTGGATACTGCCGGCCCGGTTTCCGACAGCATGCCCGACTCAGGTGGGAATTTCTCCCAGCTGCCTACGGACTAAACCCCTCCACCCTGTGCAGTGTTTTGTATCCAGAAACTCGGCGCTAGCGGTATACGCGTTGTTTCCGGGTGAATCGATGTGTTGATCCGGGAGGAATAATCGCGTTGTGTGTGAGGTAATTGTGGAGTGTGATATATATAATTGTATGTGAGTAAGTAGCTAAGAAAGAGAAGAAGAAGAAGAAGAAGAAAAGTTGGTGCGATTTGGGACTGTTAGAGATGTCAGGTACCGTTAAATTGCTTCAGGTTTTTTACAATATGTGCTAATAGTTCGTGAAAACTTTGGGTGGTGGACTCTTTTGTTAATATATCTTTAAGCTTTTTCGGATCTACGTTTAAATTGTGGCACGTCATTTCGTGGTGGAGGCGCCGTGTTGCAAACCGTGGGCACTCGTTTATTAGGTGAGTCATTGTTTGTATTATTTGTTCCGGGGGATCGCAGGGGCAGTGACTATTGTCGGTAATTTTGAATCTGAAGAGATAAGCTTTATGGTACCCATGGTTGCTCAGGTATTGCGTCGAAGAGAATGTAAGCGTGTTCTTAGCGGTGTATTCCATTAGCTCCTTATGGGTGGGGAAAAGCGTCTTTGTATATACGCAATGGTCAGGGTTGTTGTAAAGATTTGCTCGGTCTTGTGATAGCTTCTGTTTTAGTTTATGTTTTATGTAGCTGATTGGGATCTTACAATAGTTAGGTGTGCGGTGCAATTTAGTTGCAGCTTTTGCAGCGGTGTCTGCCAATTCGTTCCCCAGGATTCCGCAGTGAGCCTCCGCCCAGAAAAATTCTATATCAGTATGATCTTTGTGATTGTGAATAAGTTGGTGGATCTGGTTTGCGAGGCTGTAGTAGCTGCTGGGGTTGGCCAGCTCGGATAGCCCCGATCTGCAGTCGCTGAACACAAGAATTTTGTGCGGGCGTGCCGGGCCCTCGAGCGCAAGTCGGATACCCTCCTTGATGGCCAACATTTCTACTTGGAAGACAGAGCAACAGTCGTGGAGCTTTAGTTTTTTAATAATAGGATTGCCCGGAACATTAGGTTTTAGAATGACGAAAGCTGAGCCGACTTTATCATCTATTTTGCTGCCATCTGTGTAAATGTGCCAGATCTGTGATGAAGGTGACTGATCATTGTAGTCAGTGGCTCTTTCAAGTTCTTCTTGCGTGTTGAGTGATTGGTGTTCTATTTTTCGTCTGTGCGCCGGGTGTAAAAGGCTTGCTGGTAAGGCGGGGGATTCTATGAACAGATCATCTGGCAAGAATAAGGCATGGCCGTTAAACCGTGTTAGTTCGAGTTCAGCTACATATTTAACTTTCGCGGGCAGCGGTGACAGTCTCGCTAACGTAATGGATAGAGGCATGCTCAGAGTCCTAAATCCATGAATGCATTTGATGGCAAAAAGCCTTTGTAAGGACAATAGTTTTCCATTAATATACTTATATTTAAGGGCCCCCTCCCATATCGACGCGGCATAAGTCAGCATCGGTTCCACTACGTGTTCATAAATTGTGCGGATGTTTTCGGGGTGCACTCCCCACGTCGGTCTTATGAATGTCTGTAGCTTATAAAAAAGTTTTTTGACTTTTTCGATCTTGATTAAAACGTGTCTAACCCTTGGAAGAATAGATATTATATGTCGATGGTCTAACCTTAGCTTATCATCGATAGTTACACCTAAATATTTGAAAGAGGAAGTGAATTTAACAGGATGTGAATTCATGACGATTTTTGAGAGTTTGGCCCTCCGGGGTAAATGCTATCAGCTGAGTTTTGTCGTGTCCAAACGTAAGTTTGACACTTTTTCCCCAGTCATCTGCCATCTGAAGTGCAGCATTGGTTACCTGCTCCAGCTCGTGGACTGTTTTGGAGCTGCATATCAGGAGTATGTCATCGGCATATGCTTGTACATGGCAACCCGCTGGCCAGAGCATTTCTAATAAATCATCAAGTATGAGATTCCATAAGACCGGGCCAACGACAGACCCCTGTATACACCCTCTTGAGGTGGCTTTTTCTATGAGACAGTCCGCGAAAGTGAGTTGTACGCCTCTGTCGGTCAGGTAGCTGAGGAGGATTTCGTATATATTCTTGGGACATAATATGTGTTTAAGACGTTTAAAAATGGCTGGCCACCATGCGTTGTCGAACGCTGCCTTTATGTCTAAAGACACTGCCAGCACAAGCTTTTTGTCGACTTTATCTTTTTTGACAATTTCTAACGCTTGGTGTATTGCATTGGTAGTTGATGTCTGCAGTCTGAAGCCAAATTGTTGAAAACAAAAGGGGAAGGATATATAATAGTTGTTATCCCAGAAGTCATTCCTTAAGCGGGTAAAAAGGAGGGTGGATTACTAATTCCACGCAAATGAAGTCGCGGGGAAAAGCTTCTATTCAAGAGTAGAAATCTGTATTAATCATAATCTCTCAGTAGTAAGTCGTTGATGGCGTAACAATTAAACAATTATTGCAATAATTTCTTTAAAATAAAAAATGAGGGAACCGCCGTCTTCAAAACGTGGTATACCGAAACCTCCATAATGTAACGAATACTTTTCCGAAAACCGCTTCTAAATCGGTTCAGCGAAACGCAAGATGATCGCGGACAAACATACATTCCTACATACAAACATACGAGTCTAACTGAGAATCTCCTTTTTTAGTACTTTTAGTACGCGGGCGAAGCCGCGGGAACAAGCTAGTGTTATATAAGTCCGAAACAGCCACGGTTTAAAATACCACAACGAACATCGACATTCTAAAATTGATTATCTACCATCGAGCGTCAGAGTGGCAAATAGACGAAGTTCGCGGTGAGGGTCTAACGATCGAAATCGAAATTTCAGTATCTGCATCCCTCTCTTTCGTAATAGAAAGTGCGGTAGAGAGGGAGATAATGAATTTTCGATTTCTGAGGCCCGCAGGCCAGGTAACTAGCATCGATAGCAGTTCATGCCGCCATAGCAGTTAGCATGGAACGCCTGGCCGTGCGCCCTGCATCACGCGTCCTTCTCAGGGTCGCTGCGGCTGCAGACCTGGAGTGCGATTTTTGAATCTCACCAAGTGACTAATTCTCACCGATGTGAGTGATTTCCGAAAGTAAATCACTGACATCGGTGAGAATTAGTCACTTGGTGAGATTCAAAAATCGCACTCCTGGTCGCAGGGCGGCACACGGACCTGAAAGCACAACATATATTATTAAGTACATCTATGTGGCACAACAGCTGAATTCAGTTCCTAATGGGGAAGGCCGGTGCATACTTGAAGAGGGCGCCCTCTTTGTTCCAGATTCCATACAATGAGAGATAGTGTAAGAATTAGTTCCACTTCATATAAATCCGTGGCAAATGACTGTAAAGTGCAGTCAAATTACTCCACTCGATTAAGAATTCTACTTTATCAATTAGTTGCAACTGTTACCACAGAGCCACAAGAGCCCAAGAGCCAAAGAGAGAGACCTCAAAGAGGACGTAGCGTGTTGACGGGAGACCCCTTGTCCCTGTAGTTGCCAACACAGTTAATAATCCTTTATATTAAAGGGTTGGCCACACGCATGTGACACCCCATGCGTCCATATGCTACGGTCGTGGAATTAAAAAGATTTATGAGGGATCTACGGAACGATTTTTGGCTATGGATTCCTTCGCTAAAAAGAAGTTAACAAGTTTTTATAGACGAGAGTTGCTTACCCAGTTGTTGATAGCCTCGGTGTTGGCGATCATTGCGCAGGCGACGATGAGAAGGATCAAGCTTGTCTTGATGACGGCCATCTTGGATTTTAGATTGTCTGCGAGCGAAGCGAAGTTTAATGTTAATTAAATTAAAATGAACTGATCAAAAATTCTTGAATTAAATCCTATGATAATAAATCAGTCAAGTAGTGTCTAGAGTACCCTTCCCTTACCTTCTTCGTACAAATGTTTGGAAAGAGAACATTAAAGAACGGACTTCACTTTAGCCTACTTCTCCTTTCCAAGAGCAAAAGCCTGAGCTACTTTAAGCTCAAATCACTATAGGCGTGCTTCTAATATTTAAAGAATTCCCTCGATTTCGCCAGGATCTCATCATCAGATCCTGACCTGATGATTTTTGACGTAATTAATAGGATAAACGAATTTAAATTTAAATCATTTATTCGATTTCGATTTATTGTTGAAAATTAATTGTTTCATACGCAAAAAACATAAAATGAAGCTTTGAAGAATGAGAGAACCTAGATTCGAAGGCGCAACATACTTGAGCAGAATTCAGCTATTATAGACAAAAATCAGCCAGAAAGCGAAAAATTCCAACCTACGGCTGAATTACTTATATGGGCTTGATACAAAAATTCAGCCAACATAGACAGTAAGAGAGGCCGGGCCTGACAGTTTGACAATTTTATGACATCTAAATGGGCGAAGCCGCAGTCGAAGGTATTCAGAGCAATGACGCGTAGTCAGTGACCGCGAGGCAACCGGATGGCTCGCGGTATTTGAGCTCCCGAAGTGATGAGGAACCGCCCTGTGCAACCTGAACTGACCCAACCTGACTTGGGGCGGAAAAAGAGGAAGGGTGCGAAAAAAATATCGCGAGGCAACACATTGAAACTGGTTGTATTATATGATAAAATTTTAATGCCAACCCTCCAGGTGTGACTGGCGATGATGGCGCCCTGTAAGGGAGCGAAGATTTTTTTTAAAGTGCCTTTTTCCCAAGTTCTCGTGCACCGATCTTTTCGATTCAATATTTTGTCCGGCTTCAAACTCGGATGGCTCGATAACTGTCCGGCCTGGGTGGATGGCAATTTGTATCCCGTTTCTGTATGTGATGAAGAACAAGCATGCTAAGGTATGCAGGTGCCACTGGCGCCCTGTACGAGAGCGAAGAAAGAAATAAAAACAAGTTGTCAGGTAACCGCTTGAAAATTAGCATGCTTGTTCTTCATCACATACAGAAACTGGATACAAATTGCCATCCACCCAGGCCGGACAGTTATCGAGCCATCAGAGTTTGAAGTCGGACAAATATTGAATCGAAAAGATCGGTGCACAAGAACTTGGGAAAAAGGCACTTTAAAATAAAAACTTCGCTCCCGTACAGGGCGACAGTCACACCTGGAGGGTTGGCATTAAAATTTCATTATATAACCAGCGTACACACTTTCAGGCAACCGCTGTTTCAATGTGTTGCCTCGCTAATTTTTTTCGCACCCTTCCTCTTTTTCCGCCCCATGTCACGTTGGGTCAGTTCGGGTTGCACAGGGCGGTTCCTCATCACTTCCGGAGTTCAAATACTCGAGCCATCCGGTTGCCTTGCGGTCACTCTGACTACACGTCATTGCTTTAAGGGCCGGGTACCGGGGTGGGAGAATTTTCAGATTCTGTCAAAATACCCTGATTCACACACAACCAGACTTCACGCACACTACCACACTTTTGGGGGGCAAGGTCGTTGACCGCATATACTTTTTTACAGGTTGCCATTATTAGTTTCATACTAATCACACCTCCTTTGAGAAATTTAAACTGTAATGAGTTTAAATTTGTAAGAAGACAGAGAAATAACATATTTTATATTGCTTTCCTTGTCTATCCTGTTTATGTCACATGATGTATTATGTTTGATTATAAAAGATTAAGGGCCTGTTTCACAATCTCTAGATAAACTTATCTGCCAGTTAAAATTATTGCTATCCTTTTCTCCAGTCATATAAAAGAAAAGGACAGCAAACATTTATCTGACAGATATGCTTTAACTGGAGATTGTGAAACAGGCCATAAATGATTTTTGAAATGAGTTATCGAGATACGTGTTTTGGAAAGTTAGCTAGCCGAACAAACCGCGAAGCACTTCGTCGAATCGACTATTTGCATCACTCTCTTTCGAATATGCAAGAGCGATGGAAACGGACATAACGAAATGTTGATATTCGAAATTCGCGGTTGGCCTGTTGTAGACTAAAAGTCGCTTATTTATATAGGTAGAAGTGAAAGGAAATATGTCTGAATAACTTCTTAAGAGTTGTTTCGATGGATTAATTGTAGATTGGGTAGGTACGAGTATACATATATATATAATCAATTACCCGTGCAAATAAATCTAAATGTTATCCTATTAATAAATAAATTAATGTGATTTACTAATTAAGTTTCGCATACTTTCGTATGAATTTTGTTTTTGTACTGGAGCCGGCCATACTAGAAATTTATCAAAATTCTTACCCGTTGGCTTCCATTTAGCTTTGTAGAGGACATCTTGGAGATCAAGAAAACATAAATCTTAAAGGTCCTAAATGGTCGCTAGTAGGTATGTGCGTGAATCAACTTTTAGGACACTTATTATCTTTTACGATAGGAAAACTTAGCAGACGACTTTAGGGTGATACTAATTATGAAGCGTTATAATAAGACTTCCAAAACAAAACCTGGGGCAACGTGCTTTGCTAGGTTACGACACAAAAATAAAATATATATATTTTGGTAAACTTGTACATTGAACTTGTACATTTTATTGTACCGTATTCATGCAAATAAATAATTTTGTATTTGTATTTGTATTGAACGTTGGCTTGATTATTTACTTAATAAACATGAACTTAGCCGAATTGTAAACAATCTATTCGTTTTAAAAAAAAAATACTTTTCTTAAAGTTGATATATTGCGTCAATTTGAAAATACACTAAAATTACATTATGTAATTTATCTTTAAGCCTACCTACCGCTCCAAATATTTGCCACACGGTATGGTGCACTTCAAATAGCAAATTAAACACCCGGTAGGCGCTTAAGATTTGCTTTTATTTTTTCAAGATTCATAATTATTTATAAGTTATGGATGTTTTCCTTGTGAAACAGGGAATATCAAAATAAGTATTTTTTTTATTTTACATGTTTTTGCTTCAGAATGGTGTCAAAATTATAGCATAAATGAATCGGGCATCCCTGATTTATACGAAAACGACACCAAACTTGGCCTAGTAGCTTCACTGATGTAGATATCAAGATATAGTTGAGAGCCTCCCCCCTCCTAAGATTTTACATCAGAAATCTTGGTGGCTCCACTTCTCAAATCCACCCTTGGGTCCTAACAAATAATCATGCTGAAGGAAATCTCTTGTTCACGAAAAGCCGTATTTTTTAGCTACACCTGCGACTAATAGATATGTTGTAAGTTTTAAGTTACATAAAGCACTTAAACCACCTTAGACGCATATTTGTTTTACCCAGTAGGAAGTATTTTGTGCAATACAGCTTAAAATAAAGTAAAATGTGCTGTAGGACTCCCACTACCGCAATACTTTTACGACCATTTTATCAATTTAACGACTTAATACAATACATTGTTATTAAATCAAATACAAACATTGAAAAAATAATCAACCCAACAGGACTTGAACCTGTTTCGATACGCCTTGCCGGGGCTCGATCGCTTTACCAATTAGGCTATGGGTCAAGTTACTAAGTTGAGGAAATTTTCAATGCCTTTAATCATCTTTTTGCATTTATTTAGATCTACAGCAGCCGTAAGCGACATCTAGGTACTAACTACTAGAGTTAGATACCCTTCCCGCCGACACTATCGCAAGTGTCACAACGGAAATATAGAGGGCGCAGCTATCAACTCATAATTATTTTTGCATGTTTTTGAAGTGGGGCATTTCACTCATACAATAGATTGTTGTTAAATCAAATACAAATATTGATAACATTGAAAAAATAATCAACCCATAACTTGACCCATAGCTTAATTGGCAAAGGGATCGAGCCCCGGCAAGTCGTATCGATGCAGGTTCAAGTCCTGTTGGGTTGATTATTATTTCAATGTTTTCAATGTTTGTATTTCATTTAATAACAATCTATTGTATGTGTGGAATGCCCCACTTTAAAAACATGCTAAAAAAATTATGACGTAATACAAATCTTTAGGACATAGAATTTAAGCCTTTAAATATTAATATCTAAATATGTATTTGCCATTAAAATAATTTTATTTAAGGAATTAATAATATGTTGGTATTTTCAGAATAATCAAACCGTTTTTAAAAAAATGGTCTTAAATAATAATCTTACACAAATCGACCTGGTCCATGGGTAAGCTCAATAAGGCTTGTGATGTGGGTACTACACGACGATATATATATAATAAATAGACATAGATAAATACTTAAATTCATAGAAAACATCCAGAACTCGGGAAATATCTGTGATAAACACACAAAAATCAATGGTCTTATAATCAAAACCAGCCGCAGAAAAGGGTCTTATTTTTTACAGGATTATAATGTTCGTTTAGTATATTTTAAATAGTACTGTAATCATTTCGAAATGGTAGGCTCAAAAATAAATTGAGGATTTTTTTTACTAATATCGTATTTTTTATTCAAGATATTTATCTGACAGTTGTCTCCATACAAAGTAATTTACAATGTGGGGCAGCAGCTTTCAGGTTACTGTCTTGAATTAAAAATATGATATTAGTCTTAAATCCAAACCGGCCACTAAAATGGACTTAAATCAGCTATGTAGGTATTATTACGTACCTTAAGGATGGTTTCGGTGGATTAGAGTCTTCAAGACCTTTATGAGAAAATGTGTTCATGAATAGAACGCTTCCTACGACACTAAAAATATGGAAGCCGATTGATAGGAAATTAGATAAGTTTAACACCCGTGGCTCCAATACTTGTAGATACTAAATACCATATTTAGGTAGTACATTTTGATTTAAAATTATAGTTATTTACGTGCTTCGTTAAGTAAAACTGCCGAATTTGTCTCATTTATAGAGGACGAGGCCTATATTTTAACATTAGAACAAAAAACATTGTGTATTATTTCGGAAACAGAAACAGTAGGCGACAAACTATGAATTACATTATACGTAGTTTTGGACTATTTTCTCCCATCAGAAAGTTTTCGTAATGATATAATCTAGTTATTTATACAATTTCTCATAATACCGCACTACCAGACTACTAACCCAGAACTCTAGGATTTGTATTCTTAAAGTGGTTTGCATTCTTTGACCTCCACTACTTTACAGCTGCCAGATGTCCGGATCTAATAAGCTTAGTATAGCAAACTAACGTTTCGTCGCTCTCATTATTGTGTCATATCTGACGTGGCTAGCTCTCCGTCTATTATGTTCTTATGTTCTTGGTTCCAGGTAGGTATTACTCAAAAGTCCCGTTTAAATGTAAACAATGAGTTAAAAGAGCTGGTAGCCTGGTATGATGTCCGATTTTCAATCCGGAGGTCTCGGATTCAAACCCCGGCTCAAACCAGTTATGAAAATTATATCACATGCACTAAATATGATTTCATATGTTACCAGTCGCTTTTCGATGAAGGAAAACAACTTGAGGAAACCATATCTATTTCCAATAAGGCCTACAGGTTTAATTGAGCCGTGGCACAAAGCCGCTAGGAGGATGAGGAGTGAAAATTGTGTAAGTTTAAGTCGGTAAAACATTGTTTTATAAGTATGTCATTTATTTGATCAGAGTACATTTGTGCAACGATAGATTAACGTAAAGCAAACATACTCGTATAGAAGGTTCAGGCACACAATCTACCTGGAAATCGCCAAGAGGCGAATGTAGGTTGGGTCCTCTCGTGCTTTCAATGGCTCTGTTGGGTAGGAGTTGGATGCTGTTCAGATGATGTGTTGAAGTGACGTTAGTAGCCGAGCTCGAATCAAGAGGCGTATAATGAGCTCGCAATGCCCCTTTCTAACTCTGGGTTACCATAACATAATGTATATACGACAATAGATGAATGCGCGTATCAATTTGTACCTATAGTGACTATAGTCTGCAGATGGAGTCGTTCGACGTTCTTCATAGGTATGCGTGCGTTGTGCCAATGCCCATGACCAAAAAAACTGACTTGATTGCTCTCCTCGCCAGATTATCGTATATTGCATTAAATATTTGATTATATCTTTCGTATAAGTTAAAGAATCAAGTCTTTTAATATTAAGTAAATAGAGATTGGAGTTATAATAATATTGTCATTCAAGTATTTTGACGTTAAAAGTCATGTTAAAATGTCGTAATATTGTGACCAGCGTAATAAAAATAAAGTCCAGTAATTAAAAACTAATCCAAAAACTCTTTTAATTTTAAACAGGTTTTCAAGCAATTAATTATGAGGATTCGGTAGAAAAGTGTCTTATATTCAATCGTTAGTTGTATTTTTGTAGTATTACGACGTGTAAATATAAAAAAATCTAATTTATAGATAGAGATAGAGATAGAGATCTTTATTTGCAAGCAAGTAACCAACCAAGTAACCAACCAAGTACATGACAAAGATTAGCATTTAAAAGGACTTACGGTCTTTTTTTGTTTTCCCTATTTATTTTGAATACAATCTAGCTACTGGTATCCTTTTTTGTGTACGTATACGATTTTCTGTCAAAATAAATGCCAAAATGAAACGTCATGGCTGCTCATCCAACAAGACGTCCGCCTGCGACGAGGCCCGTCGGGCATCTGAGTCACAATGACAATTTGACTGATATGGCGAATGTATGGGAATTTTACAAAAGTTTATATTTACGTTTCAATTTCTTTGATGTCTTTATGATGAAAAATATGAAAATGGCCTGATGCACTAGTCTAGTTATCTGGCTTTCAAAATAACATAACCATTGAACCACTGTTGAAGACAAAATTGTATTGCGACGTGTTCTAACGGAACGCCATTTTTTGATTTTTTGGTACTTTTGGAGTCGGTTTATAGATAATCAAAGCTAATAAAAAATAAAATATCAATTGGAGCCTCTGTACGGCTTCTTTATGAATACGTAGACATTCATATTATTGCGAATACGTAGCATTAACTATACAAATTCCTTGTTCTAAGTGAGGTCTAAAACGATGTTGTCATATATCCGCCCCTTAACTAAAGCTAGTTAAATTATAAAAATATCCGTACCTGTGTCGTCTAAAGCGAGTAAATTTATGAAGAATGCAACGTCCATCTCCTTATAACTCTCTGCCTTATATATATACGGTTCACAATCAGGGAAAACCGTTTTGAAACTCTTTTGTATCAGTTTCCTTATCGGTTTATTCATTAGTGTTTGCGCATCCAAAGACAATATAATAGTACTTATACTAATACAGTCGCTGTCTCCTACGGTATCCACGACCTGTATTGTATTCAAACATTAGTTCATAAAACGCTAATAGATGGCGACACCGAGCCAGGGATCCGAAGAGATCTGTAAGGAATTGATGTTGCGGTTGCGTCATCTACTCGTAAATATCTACAACAAAGAAAAATACCGTCAAAATAATATTTTATAGCATTACACATGCAAAAATTGTGAACAAAAGTTACAAAAGATTAGTAAACCGCCAAAATTTTTTTTTATAGCACGACGGTGGCAAACAAGCATACGGCCCGCCTTATGGTAAGCAGCTACTGTAGCCTATAGACACCTGCAACTCCAGAGGTGTCACATGCGCGATGCCGACGCTTTACAAAAAGGAGGATCGTAAACACACTGGATCCTCATTGCGCTCTTTTGCAAACTTACTCACCAGCAGGAACACAACACTATGAGTAGGGTCTAGTGCTATTTGGCTGTGGTTTTCTGTAAGGTGGAGGAGGTACTTCCCCAGTCGGGCTCTGCTCCAGATTTGAGCGAGATGACATTCGCAGTACCCTCTTTTTTGGACGTAGTTTTAGGACATACCCGTGTCCGGAACGTAGTTTAAGGTCATATCCGCGTCCAATGGTACTTAAATTACGATACCATACCAAAAATTAACGACTAAGTTTTACTAAACTTTATTGTTAAAGAAACTGGATTAAATAATATTTATGTTACAAGTTCTACACATAGGTAATGCTACATATATATAATATATAGTCAGAATTTATGATGATATAACTTAAAAACATTCATAATTTAGTTGATTTTCTGTTCCAAAAGCGTTGGTTTATGATTCTTAACTATTAACAATTATTAATCAAAACTCCTTTTGTAAATTAAAGCCTCTGAAAATGTCCAAAACTTATGTTGTTGACGAGTTATTTATAAATAAGTAATAACACATTTTTAAAGGATCAGTCAAATTTTATATAAATAGGTAGATACACCGTACAGACTGGATTTTCTTTTTGGGTCAGACAGGGCAGCTACCAGATCCCGTGCTGCTACGCGAGAACGGTCTTAGAAGGCATTCCCTCGATTTTAAATTAATGAAGATTGGCGTTTACAGATTTTGGAAAAACATACTAAGTGCGAAAAAAGGTCATTTTTGGCACATTTTTAGGGTTCCGTAATCAACTACGTTTCGCCATGTCTGTCCGTACGTCCGTCCGTCCTCGGATAATCTCAGTGACCGTTAGCACTAGAAAGCTGAAATTTGGTACTAATATGTGTATCAATCACGCCGACAAAGTTGTAAAATAAAAAGTGGAAAAAATGTTTTATTAGGGTACCTTCCCTATACGTAAAGTGGCGAGTGATATTTTTTCATTTCAACCCTAACGTGTGATATATTGTTGGATAGGTATTTAAAAATGAATAGGGTTTTACTGAAATCATTTTTTGATAATGTAAAAAATTTTTTCGGAAATAATCGCTCCAGAAGTAAAAAAAATGTGTCCCCCCCCCTCTAACTTTTGAACCATAAGTTTTAAAAATATGAAAAATATCTCAAAAGTAGAACTTTATAAAAAAATTCTAGAAAAAATATTTTGAACCTGATAGGTTGAATAGTTTTTGAAAAAAAAAAAAAAAAATTTCTGAACTAAGTTTGTAATTTAACCGTAACCGTAGCAGGTGTTTATTGTACCTGTAATTTCTACAAAATCACAATGAAATGACGTGCTTTCAAATAAAGTAAAAACGGTGAAAATCGGTTCACGCAATAAAGAATTATCCCATAAAATTCATCTTCCATACTTTAAGCTCGCGCACAATAGTTTACTTAATTTGCCGATAGATGTCGCTGTACGTGGAACGCTCATATCCTACATGGCGGTGTTATTTTAACTCTTAAGTGGGGACACTTACTGTAACGGACGGAAAACTACGGAACCCTACACTGAGCGTGGCCCGACACGCTCTTGGCCGGTTTTTTTAATGCCAATCGATCCAATTCCTATCTAGGATCAAAAGCTTGTATGGGACCAAAATAAAAAACCGGCTAGTAAAATCAGAAATTTAAAATTACGACATGTCAATGTAATTTCGAACATTAATACAAGTATCCGAGATACAAAGGAAGCATATTTTATTGACTTAACACACAGGTTAAGAGGAATTTCCTCCCACGAACGCTGCGGCTGTGGAATGAACTCCCTGCTCAGGTTTTCCCAGCGGGCGTATGAGGTTCTTCAAAAAAGGAGTGTACAGGTTCCTAAAGGGTAGGCAACGCGCATGTGAATCGTCTGGGGTTGCAGGCGTTCATAAGCTACGGTAACTGCTTACCATCAGACGCATCATTTTGTAGCGGTGTTTCAGAGTACAAGAATAATTCTATTTAGCTTTACAGAGGCAAAAAGATAAAAAATAACCATCGTTTATTTCAAAAATGAAGCTAATTAGGACATTGGTCTCTTTGAGAAATGTACTTAATTAGCTTTCCGCCCCGCGACTTCGTCCGCGTATAATAGCACCTTTGCACCCCTATTTAACCCCCTAAGGGTGGAATTATACTAAACGATATAAGTTGTTTTATTGTATTCGAATAAGTAATCTTCCAACAAAGTTAAAAGTTTCTAGCTCAAAAAATAATTTTCCCCGATACAAACTTTGCACCCCTTTTTAACCCCCTTAGAGGTGAAATTATCATAAACGCTGAAAGCACTTTTTTGTATTCTAATAAATAATTATCCTACAAAGTTTTAAGTCTCTAGCTCAAAGAAGGAAGTTTGGTGTAATTATCCAAAACGCTGAAACAGCTTAATTTATTTACAAATATCAGCGAACATACGATGTTTTTAAGTCTCGAACTTAAAATTTAAAATCCTCCCCATCAACTTTCAACCCCTTTTTTACCCCCTTAGGGGATGAATTTTTCAAAATCGCTTCTTATTATTTGAACACGTCATATATGGAAAATAATGGAAGATAACAATTCAAACAAGTTGTGCAGAATGATTACGTTTAACTGTAGGTCTCTGAAGCGTTCTATGAGTGGTGTTGGTGGGTTGTGTAAATGTGCAGATATAATTGCTTTGCAAGAAACATGGCTTTGTTCCTTCGATCTTCCGATATTATGTACAGTGGACAATGATTTTGGGTGGACTGGTAAATCTTCGATGGACATTGCGGCAGGTACGCTCAGAGGAAGACCTAATGGAGGTGTCGGTATTTTGTGGCGAAAACAAGCCTTTAAATCGGTGACGGTTATTGAGTGTGATAACGATAGGGTAACAGCCATAAAGGTCTTGGCGCAGGGAAAATACTTTCTAATTTGTAACGTATATATGCCGACTGACTCACCTGACAATATGCTTATCTTTACAAATTGTTTGGCCTTACTGTCTTCGATAATTGCGGAAAACATTGATGTGCAAGCGGTATTTATATTGGGCGACTTTAACTCACATCCTCACGAACCCTTTTACAATGAATTAATGCAGTTTTGTACCGAGCAACAGTGGTTTTGTGCGGATGTTGAGAAAATGGGCATAAGCTCAGACACTTTTACCTTTGTAAGTGATGTACATGGGAGCAGGAGGTGGTTGGACCACTGTCTGGTGACAAAGAGCGCATGGGAAACTGTAAGTAGTGTTAAAGTAATGTATGATGTCTTGTGGTCTGATCACTTTCCTATGATCATTGAATGTAACATTGATATGATAAAGCCCGTAAGAAATACGTTGTCTGATACTTTGGAAAACAGGATACTATGGGGTGAGCGTCAAGACGAGCAAATAGAGGAATATCGAAAGTTTTGTAATAATGGCTTAAAAAATATTGATTTTCCAGACGAACTGCGAGCATGTTGTGATAAGAGCTGCCGTAATCGTGATCATCATAGTATTCTGGATAAACTGTATAATAACATTATACTCACTCTCACTAGTACCTCAAGCACAACATATAAACCTAAGAGGCGAAAAATAGGTGGATATATTACGGGCTGGAACAAATTCGTGGCCGAACCTTATAGGGAGGCTAGGCTCAACTTTTTACTATGGGAAAGTGCGGGTAAACCTCGTCGAGGTAGAATTTATGAGCGTATGAATGAAACTAGAAGGGTATTTAAAAGAAAACTGAAGTGGTGTCAAGATCGCCACGATCATCTCCGTATGGACAAGCTAGCTCTGGCACACAACAGTAAAAAGTTTAAAGACTTTTGTAAAATGACCAAATCTATGAACGTTAAGCCTAGCCTGCCTGTGAGCGTTGGGGGAAAGTGTGAGCATGGTGAGGTCGCCGAGATATTTCGAGAACATTACACTGTCAAATCTCTCCTTACTGAAACGACTTTGGATCCGGCGACATTGCAGGGTGCCATCGGAGACTTTCGTGACGAGCATTTTACCTCAAAAGATATTGCAACAGTTATTAGTAAAATGCAAAGAGGAAACTGACTGCGGGTCACGATGGACTCAGTATAGAGCACTTTAAATATGCGGGCCCCCATTTACCACGACTGCTCTCCATGTTTCTAAATCTGTGTGTAGGTCAATCATACTTGCCTGCTGATTTTATGAAGACTGTAGTGGTTCCAGTAGCCAAAAATAAAACAGGCGACCTATCTGATGCATCAAATTATCGGCCAATCTCGCTTGCCACGACGTGTGCCAAGATACTCGTCAGTATGCTGGACTCTGGTCTTTCAACCGAAAGTGCCATTCTGAGTCTAAAGCATATAGTCGGATATTACACAGCTAGAAAAACACCCGTCTATGCCTGCTTCCTAGATCTGTCAAAAGCCTTTGACAGAGTGAATTATGGGATCCTTTGGAAAAAGCTCGGGGAGGCGGGCATAGCGAGTGACTGTAATCCATCTCGAAATTTTGGTATCAAAATCAGTGAAATCAGGTGAGATGGGCTGATGCTGTATCGGCTGAGTACAGGTTGGAATGTGGGGTGCGACAGGGTGGCCTTACATCACCAAGGCTGTTCAATCTTTAAATGACCTGATAGTGGGACTCAGTAGCATGTGTTGAGATTTAAAATGGCCGCATATATGTAAATAGATTTTATTAGTTACTGAATTTGTCACTAGATGGCACTTTGTAAAACTGAAACTAGATAACAGAGTTTTTCCTGAAACAATGAGGTCATGACGATTCCAAGCTCAAATCAGTAACCAACCGGGGATAAAGTGAAAGTGTTTAGTAGTATACAGTATAGTGAAGTGTTAGAAAAGTGAACCTTGTGTTAAGTGCTTACGTCAGATTTTGGAACAGCCAGGTGCGAACATTTGGTCCTATCGAGTCGGATCAGGCTGTGACGCGAGTGTTAGTGCAGTGCAAAGTGGACTCTATTGGATTGCATTAAGGACTATAATTGAGTAAGATCGTTTCATTTATATGGACTTGTAAAATTTCGCGAACAGTGCTTTGGACTTGTATAATTTTCCGCGATATTTCGGACTTAGAATATTTCGTTATGTTCTGGACTTAGAAAATTTAGCAGTTTCCGAGATCTAAAAAAATTCATAAAATTTGGAACTTAGAAAATTTTCATAGAATTTGTGACTTAGAAAAAAAACAGTGTTTCAAAGACTTTGAAATTTTGAATGTCTTAGAAGTTTTGAAGAACATAGAGAAATAATTGAACTTAGTAAAAATGGAGGCCTTATACTTAGTTCAAGCAGATAACTTACATCTTCTTCAGAAAGCGACCGCAAACTTCAAGAAGTGTCCCAAGGCGCGACTTACCAAGTCATACTTGCAAGTCAGAGTTGAGAATTTAGACAAACTTTGGGAAGTTTTTCAAGACACTCATAGAGAGATAGTGAAGATTGCGTCAGCAGAACAACGAAAGAGTCACGAATATTTTACGGAAGAGATATACGATATTGGAGAAGAATTATATTTGGATACCAAAGCAGAAATGATAGCGAAATTAGAAGATGAGCAAATGAGTCATACATCTGGAATGGAGAAGCAATCCATCAGACCACAGAGTCAGGAAGTGAAGCTACCTAAGATTAATATACCACAGTTCAATGGAAATTACAATGGTTGGGGGACTTTTAAGGATCTATACACATCTCTCATTCACAACCAGAGTTCATTGAGCCCAGTGCAGAAATTGCACTATTTGAAGAGTAGTCTTAGGGGGCGTCCATTAATCGCGTCATACGTTTTTGGCTTGTTTTAGACCCCCCCTCCCCCATGGTGATCTTTGGTGATATTTTCATGACCCCTCCCCCCCCCTGTCCAATATGACGTGTAATTTTTTGCTAACTAAAGTAAGTACAGTTTTCTAACACGTGAACCTACTTACGTAACGTACGTACACGTAAAGGGTAAAAAAATGAAACTACATGTATACCTACATATAAAATAAAATTATCTTTAATAGAAAAAAACCGGCCAAGTGCGTGTCGGACCACGCGGTTTCGTACCTACTATCGAAAAAGTAATATCAAAAGGTCGTATCTGCGTATGAAATGAGTTTTTAGGAGATAACTCAATAATTCCTAAACCTATAATGTTCTCAATTTTTTTCGTATTTTTTGGATCTCCGGTTCAAAAGAGACGGGGGGACACAAGTTTTTTAGACTTACGGTGTGATTTTTTCTTAAAATGTTCACTAAATAAAAAAAATCAAACAGACTTCAATGTTATTTTGAAAGACCTATCGAGTGATGTGCATCATGTCGATATTTGGGAAAAAAAAATTCTGTTGACAAATAATTACATGTATGGAATAGCGCCCCTCCTTAAAATATCTTTTTCAGCAATTTTACGACAAAACTAAGTAGCGGCATACAAAAACACACCTTATATTTAAATATTTATTAAGATACGTTTTACAGTTTCAGAGTAAAATGGCTGTGACATACGGACGGACGGACGGACAGACGGACATAACGAAACTATAAGGGTTACGTTTTTGCCACTTTGGCTACGGAACCCTAAAAACCTACTTCACAAAATAATATGTCAAATGCCATTAAAAATGATTGACAATCATAGTGCTAGTGCAATTTTATTCTGCTTTTGACAGATTGATTCATTTAAAAGTTGATAATTTTTGTTTTATTGACCATAATACAGTACAGCACAAAGAACAAAAAAATTACACGTGATATGTGTCCAGACCCCCCTCCCCCCTGTGGTGATCATTGGTGATTTTTTCTTGACCCCCTCCCCCCCCCCTATACAATATGACGTGATTAATGGACGCCCCCTTAGTGGTGAAGCTGAGCAACTGCTAAAGCACATTCAAATTACTGAGAAAAATTATGAAATAGCATGGAAGACCTTATACAACAGATATAATAACAAGAGGATCATGGTTAACTCAATCTTCAATAGATTTTTGGGTCAAAAGAAACTGAGTTTTGAATCTGCCAAAGGTATCAAAGAATTGCAGGATATTTCTACAGAATGTCTGTACAGCTTGAAGAACAATGACATTAGTATCGAGAACTGGGATCCAATCATAATACATTTATTGGTGAACAAATTAGATACGGAGTTACACAAGCAATGGGAAGAGGATCTGAAGACTTTATCTGTGGAAGAACTGCCAACCCTGGAACACTTCAGCAAATTTTTGGAGGGAAGATTTAGAGTTTTAGATATGGTTCAAACAGCTCACCCAAAAGAGAAGCCTCAAGTTAAAGCAAAGACATTCCATGTAACCGCTACGCCTAGCAGTACCTCAGACTCCAAACAACAATGTAGTTTTTGCAACGAAGAGCACTTCATCTACAACTGCAAGGAGTTTGCTAAACTGGATCCTGAGCAACGATCCCAAGAAGTACAAACACGGGGTCTTTGTTTCAACTGTCTACGGTCTGGACATAGCGTGAGATTTTGCAAACGTAGTACTTCATGCCTGCGTTGTAAGAGAAAGCACCACACACTATTACACGTTACTAAACCTAACCCGGTATCACGAGAAGAGAAACCAGAGCAAGAAAGCAAAGAGCAAGCTACACCAAAACTTAACATATTATCTCACTGTGCCTCACAAAGTCAGGTTATTCTTTTAGCTACAGCACTAGTGAATATTATGACAAACAGAGGAGCGCAAGTAGTTTGAGCACTCATAGATCTATGTTCGCAAGAGTCATTTATAACAGAGGAGACAGTAAGAAAACTAAAACTCAAGAGAACAAGGGTGGAGGGTCATGTGACAGGTGTTGCAAAAATGCAAACTTCGATCAAAGACGCGGTGGAGTTACAAATCGTATCGAGATTAAACGAGAACCAGAAGGTGAATTGTACCGCGTACGTGATGGACGAAGTGACTGACATAATGCCTGCTACAAAGATCAATAAAGAACAATGGTCTCAACTACACGGATTAGAATTAGCTGATCCTACATACTACAATCCTGCACAGATAGATTTGCTTCTTGGTGTTGTAATGAATCCAAGGCATCCATATAATGCCTATTTCAATGGACGGTAAAGTTGTTCGATATTGTGACATTGCTATTAACTTTATGTAGGAGTTAATTTCATTTTCAGTTTCAGGAAAAATTATGACTTTACGATTAAGCTTTCATGAAAAATTATACTGTAATATTAAAGTTCGAATTATAACTCGCCTGGAAAATATGGAGTATCATAAAATCAATTAGTAGTTATGTCTTAATTCTCATAGCTTTGGTGCAGTTCGGGAAGGAGAATTTAGTGTTGAAATAAATACTGAAAACTAGCTTTATTTCAAGTGGCTTTTCTAAATAATATGCCTTTTCTTTTAAACATTGATTTGGAATACAGATAATAATATTTTCCAATACATTTTGGATCCTAAAAATCTAACCTCGAATTTATAGATGTTAGTGTATGTAGCAGAAAACAAATGATAAAGTAAAATCTAATTCCTTGATCGAAATAGGCGTTAAAAGTAACACGGTTTATTATAAGACCGAATAAAAATAATAGTTATTTTGGAAGATTTGGTTAAGAACAGTATTGTGTTATAAACACGTGAATATTTACTTCTAAGTACAAATAAATGTTTTCATTCGATAAAAAATATAGTCCTCTTAGCATTCCTATTGATATTTATTAGAAATATATAAGTTTTTATAATTATTGGTGAAAATTGACCATGCGGTTACATTGAATTTGCTTTCGTTTCCTGCAGAAACACTATTGTATGTATATTTCACTATTATATATATATTCCCTATATTTTTAGCATATTTATCCAAATGTAGTTTCTAAGTTTTAATCAGCAATTTGCCAGAAAATCCTGGAATTGTAATTATAAATTAATAATTTTACATAAATGCGGCTAGGAATAATCTTGCAGCGCGCGAGGTTACTCTTAACCCACCCGCATATTTGCTTAGATTTTCGCAGGCGATCGAGAAGCGGTGTGCAGACGACGAGTCAGGAGTTCACACGAATTTGAACCTTGTCTGTTAGACATTTATTTGGTTTTAGTATCTACAGGTTGGATTATCAACCTTATTATTTAGATAACTAGGTTCAATAGCGGAATCGGATGACTAATCTGTAAGATTTTTAAAGAGATGTTTGGATTAAAGCTACAGAGGGGAATGTAGGTGATTGTGGGGGACAGGGTACAGAAATCATAAAAGCGAGTTTCGAACTTAACTTAGTCAGAACGAGATTTCAAGACATCAGCATCTCTCAGCCAAGATCGAGGTCTACAACTTTATGTAAGTCCTTTTAAATATTTCACTTTTATCTTAATTGTTTGTCGTGTACTAGCATTTTACAATATATTTACTAGCGAAGCGTACGAATATTATAATAACGGTCAACACCTTTCTTTTATTAATTGGGTTAGTTGGGGTATCAATATAACAGGCGTTACGCTTATTTACCTGCAGTGAGTGTTAGAATAATAAGAGATATTTTATTAATTCACTTTTGTAAATATTTTAGCTGTGTTTGGGTTTACAATGAAGTAGGGATCTGCATTTAAGTATATTAGGTACTATTTCAACTATTACTGCGTGAGCGAAGCGAAGCACTATTCCGCTGTGCCTAGAGCCGCCTGTATGTCTAAATAAGTACTTAAATATTTTGATTATTTATTGAGTGTGAAATTTAAATACAATCTTCGTCTTCCTTCATAAACGATTCTTAAATCGTATGGACGTTTCAACATAGGATTAACTTCAGAGCAATGGTTTAATATTTGAGTTATAGTTTGATGTAGGGTATTATTCGACTTGATTTTCAAACACATAATAACACAGCTAATAAATAATAGTATTTTATATTTACGTGGAACTCTTTTTCGTGAGGAAACCATTTAACAATTTAATGATATTCTACTAATTTACATTCAATTACTTATATAGGTTGATAGCGTATATTCTGACCAGGTTCTTCATAATATATCACCTGTGTTTGTTGTTTTAACATTGAACCTTTTACATTTTCTAAATACGACTGTGTGTATTTATGTGTGCGTATATTATATTTACAATACCTAACAATTTAGGATACGTAATATTTATTCTCCATCGTAGTGTATATATTTACTGTTGACGTGTCGAATAGGTTCTATTTGAACTTGGTACTTACCAAGCCATATTTTATCTAAGTAGATTTTAATCCACTGTTTCGGGTTCACGTTCTATTTATTAACTATTTATTTCTACTACTTTATAAATATAAATATATAGTTTAATGTAACGGTTGAAATTGTTTGAACGTACTATAACCAAGATAGGTTTCGATCTTTTAAATATTAATTGTCGATGTCGGTTAACTATTGGCCATGGTTAAACGATATCGCGTAATATGTACTTCCACGTAACACTTTAGTAATTATATAAGGGATAAGATGCTGGATTTCTAGCGTATTCCATGTAGAATGCGTGTCTGTTGTTGTGCCTAGGTGGCAACGGACTCCCCTCGGGTTTGAGGCCAAAGCGTTCTGTATCACCCAATGATCTTGAACATATGACATGAAAAATAGCATGTGCTTACAGAGGTTTATTGCCATGTAGGTACGCCATTAGTGTATAAGGTGTTATTAGCTAATCCCGTTCTCTTGCAGTGATGAATCGTGAGCGGTGAGGGTCTTACACGTCTGGGTTACTGCACAGATATTGCTTATTAACGATGATAGGTACTTGCTAGTTACTTCCTAAATTTATATACCATTCGTCATAAACGGTGGTTGGTATTTGCTTACTTACTTATTAAATGTACCAGTCGTTATTTGCATATGTGGTGTGGAGGAATTGGCGGTTATCTGTCAACTATACATTGATGTATGAAGCGAGAATGTAGGCTACTGGCCCGGTCGCACACTTGGATCATTACAAATGCTCAGAACGCACAAACACTCATCAGGTCTGTAGGCCACTGGCCGTGGACAATATATATTACCAGATCCATTAAGCTTCGAATCGTAGACTACTGGTCGTGGTTTCACCGTTGGATGACGGAACCGTCAAAACTGAAATGCCACATATTTTGTACAGGCGTACTTCGCCATCAATCACTACGTTGGGAGTCCAGTAAACCTCCTTACATATATTTTGTTGTAAATACAACTATTTAACAAACAACGAAATACCTATTTAATCAATCATAATAATTCTAGAGTAATATTCAATATTACCATTTATTAGAGTCTGTTATTTAGGGTATATTTTATGATGTTTCTTATTTTATTCTTAGCGTCAACAGTTAATATGCTAACCTATCATTGTCTATTGTATTTATATTCCGTTAGATTTAAGTTAGGAACTATATGTATTTTAAATATTGCGGTTATTTCTCACCTTATCGAAAAGGACTTGCGGTAACTACACACACAACGTTGGGCCTCCACTAGCTTTCACAATCATCTCGGCCAAACTGCGTATCAGAGCAAGCTACTGTATAGATAGTTTATTAATTAATGTATTTGATTTTATAATTACGTTACTTATTTTACTGTAATACGGCGCGAAGGTTTTTTGCTTCGTTAGTTTCGTTTTTACCTTCGCAAAGCCTAGGAATCGGAAACTAACACCTAATGACGTCTGCAAAGACAGCATTAGGGGTAATTAGTCAGTGTTTCGCTTTTCAATAACAAAAATCCAAAATTAAAACTTAAATAAATAATTTTCTTTTCAACCTTCAATCTTTGGTTTCATTTTCTTTCCCTGTAGTAAGTTCCTTTATGTAGGTAAGTATTTATATTTACAGAAGTTTCAGCCCGAAGCTTGAGGTAAGTAAGCTTAGTAGGCTCTTGTAAGCGTTTAGAAGCCTTCGAGGAAAAGCTTAATAGGGTAGGCATTACAGTGTGCATGTCTACACTGACTTCTTAATGCAAGGAGTCATCAAGGGCAAACCAGGATCACCGGTGGCGCAACAAATACTATTCGGATGGATAATTTCAGGAGGGAGACCCACCGAAGAGCACGGGAAGGTTGGAAACATTGTTAGCATACATTTGAGTGTTAGCCTAGACAACATGCTGTAAAGATTTTGGGAATCGGAGACGCTAGACACTGAGAGCAAAGACACTCTGACGCCACTCGAGAAAAGAGCTGAAGAAATTTACGAGAAAACACTAGCGAGAGATGAGGATGGAAGATTCATAGTTGGACTACCATTCATACGAGATACACCGATTATACCCGAGAATTCCCGCACAATTGCTGTAAAGAGACTAGAATGTCTAGAGAGGAAGTTATCACACAACAGCAAATTGAAAACTGAGTATGATCTTCGTATCACCTCTATGCCGACGACCTTCAAATATATTCGCAGGGTATGCATAGCGATCTCAATTCAGTTATAGAAGCCACGAATCTTGATCTGCTCCGCATATCAAATTGGAGTCAAAATTACGGTTTAAAAGTAAACCCCCTAAAGTCACAGGTAATTGTGATGGGTAGCGCTAAACAAATCTCCAAAATTGACTTTCTCAGGCTCCCTCCGATAGTCTTCGATGGTATCCAAATTCCTTTTTCCAACCAAGTGAAAAATCTTGGCGTAATCATGGATCGTTGTCTATCATGGGTGCCTCAGGTGAGTGAAGTGAGCAGGAAGATGTTTGCTGCCATAGGGTCTCTCAGACGGCTCCGGAATTTCCTGCCAAATGCTACTAAAATTGCGCTTGCTCAGTCGTTACTTCTCCCCATTCTTGATTATGCAGATATTTCCTATTTAGACCTAACCGAGGAGCAACTTAATAAGCTTGAGCGTATTCAAAATGCCTGCATTCGGTTCATTTTCGGATTACGCAAATTCGACCATGTTTCTAGTTTTCGTTCTCAACTCAAATGGCTCCCTATCCGTCACCGCCGTAACTCTCACATACTATCTTTACTCTTTTCTATACTTTTTAACCCTGCAACTCCCCGCTACCTCAAAGAGCGTTTCCCTTATCTTAATTCTATTAGATCCTCTCAAAAATTGCTCCTAAAAGTGCCATCTTCATCTTCCAAATTTTATAATTGCTCATTTACGTTCCAGGCCGTTCGTTTGTGGAATTCTCTCCCTCTCTACATTAAACGCGCGCAATCTATTGGTAGCTTTAAATCGCAACTTAAGGAATACTATTTATCTCTTCCTTAGGTTTTTAAGTTGACACTGTTGTTTCTTATTATGTATCTGTGTATTATATATGTATATATGTACGTATATGTATGTTTATTTTGTATTTATTTAAGTATGTATATTCATATGAATGTGCTGTGTTATCTATTTCGTCCCTTTTGTTTCTATGCACCACCTACTGCTTATTGTTTTTCTCTAGTCTCCACTACTCAAAGGTTGTCTGGAAGAAATCGCTCATTAGCGATAAGACCGCCTGTTGTTACCTCTACCTAAATTTATCTAATTGTAAAATTTGTGCCTGTAACTGTATGAGGTGTGCAATAAAGAGTATTTATTATTATTATTATTATTATGATAAGGTAATCCGAGAGTACCTTACCTTAAACCACATGGAACCAGTAGACAAGCCTGAGAAAGAGAAACAAACAGTCTACCTTCCACATCACGCTATAGTTCGTGAGGATCGAGAGACCACAAAGGTTAGAGTGGTATATGACGCATCCTGCAAAGGATCTAATGGAGTATCTCTCGATGATGAACTACCCGCAGATCTGAAAGATGAATGGAGCCAGTATCAAGAATGTTACCTGCGTTATCAGAGATACAGATTGAACGTTGGACTGGTTCTAAGAGAAATTCATTGATCGAGTTACATGGATTCTCTGACGCATGTCAGAAAGGATATTCAGCAGTAGTTTACATTCGAGTTATATACGAAGATGGATCACAATGTCAAGTGTCTTTAATTACAGCAAAAACTAAAGTTGCACCAGTTGTTAAGCCACTATCCTTGCCACTTCTTGAGCTGTGCGGCGCGTCGCTGCTTAGCAAACTAATGAAACATGTGATGAGAGTTTTGAAAATCGAGTTGCAACAGACGTATGCGTGGGTAGATGCAAAAGTGGTTTTAGCCTGGATAAAAGGAGATCCAAACAGATGGACACCATATGTCAAGAACCGAGTGATTGACATAAGAAGCAATTTAGATACACAATGGTTATATGTCAACACCAAGGACAATCCAGCAGACCCTGCTTCCAGAGGACTGTCGCCTAGCAAGCTGAAACAGAATCATTTGTGGTTCAATGGTCCAAAATTTTTACGAGAACCTGATTTCACTGCACGAGTCGATCTCATACCTGAAACAAATTTAGAGAAACGCTTGTTAGTGAAATATAAGGCAACAACTGTAGAAACAGACTCTGAAAAGCTTACCTTACTGAAGAAATATTCATCTCTACAAAAACTTTTAGATGTGGTTTCATATTGTAGAAGATGGCTGAAGATCCTGAAAAAAGAAAAGAATGTTAGTAAACATATAACCTGTGAAGAAAAAGATGAAGCACTTACCTTATGTTTGAAGATGTCCCAGAACATATAATTTCCTGAAGAAATAAATCAACTGTAAAATGGAAAAACAATTAAGAAAAGCAGTCGTCTACTGCCATTCACACCTTACCTGGATGATAAAGGTCTTTTGAGATTAGGCGGAAGATTGAAATACGCAAACTTGAGTATGGATGAAAAACATCCTATATTAATAACGAAAGACAATGTTATGTTACCTTTATTGATGGATGACGCTCACAAAAACACTCTTCATGGAGGACCTCATCTAATGACACCATATCTGAGAAGCAAATACTGGATTATAAAAGGAGGATCTTCTATAAAGCAATTTTACAAGAAATGTGTTAAGTGTGCTAGATACAATGCGAAAACAAATACTCAGTTGATGGGAAACTTACCGGAAGTTCGAGTGATACCTTCACGCCCTTTTCTTATAAGCGGTGTTGATTTTGCCGGTCCTATCACGTGCAGAATGAGTAAAGGTCGAGGAGCTAAGACATATAAAGCTTACATTGCTTTATTTGTATGTATGTCTACCAAAGCCATACATCTGGAACTAGTCAGCGATATGACTACAGAAGCGTTTATCGCTGCTTTCAAGAGATTTGTGTCTAGACGTGGTCATTGTAAAGAACTCTGGAGTGATCATGGTACTACATTCATTGCAGCTGAAAAAGAACTTTTGAAGATGTGGCAGCAAGGTCGCAATAAAGTCCCAGACGATTTATTGAAAAGTTTAGACGACAAGGGAACTCGCTGGAGATATATTTCCCCAGGAGCACCAAACTTTGGAGGACTATGGGAAGCCGGTGTAAAATCGACAAAGTATCATCTGAAAAGAATAATGCAAGAAGCAACCTTGACGTTTGAAGAGATGTATACCGTGCTTTCGCAAATAGAAGCGTGTCTCAACTCACGGCCATTAGCTCTATTGGGTGATGACTTAGACTACTTAACGCCTGGACATTTTCTGGTCGGCGAACCTCTAATTTGCATACCAGATCGAACTAATGAGCAAAGTTCAATATCCAACCTATCGAGATGGCAGTTGACCCAACGTATGCTACGAGAGTTTTGGGTTAAGTGGCAAAGCGAGTATCTTTCTCGTTTGCAAATACGTCTAAAGTGGAATACTCCTCAAAAGGATTTAGAACTTGGAGAGCTCGTGTTCATAATAGATCCAAGATTTCCACCAGCGAACTGGAGAGTAGGTAGAGTACTGAAGAAGTACCCTGGTACTGATGGATTGACTCGTATGTATGACATTCGTACAGCTTTCGGGATCACACAACGTCCGATTACTAAGCTGTGTCGACTTCCTAACTAGTAATCAAGGAATACTTCCTTGGCGGCGGAGGATGTTGAGATTTAAAATGGCCGCATATATGTAAATAGATTTTATTAGTTGCTGAATTTGTCACTAGATGGAACTTTGTAAAACTGAAACTAGATAACAGAGTTTTTCCTGAAACAATGAGGTCATGACGATTCCAAGCTCAAATCAGTAACCAACCGGGATAAAGTGAAAGTGTTTAGTCAGTATAGTGAAGTGTTAGAAAAGTGAACCTTGTGTGAAGTGCTTACTTACGTCAGATTTTGGAACAGCCAGGTGCGAACAGCATGCATGCAGGCTGTCACATCGAAGGTACTAGCCTGAACAACATTAGCTATGCCGATGACATGGTGCTGCTGAGTCCTTCTGTTGGTGCGCTTAGGCAGCTGGTGAAAAGATGTGAAGAGTATGCTGCAGAGCACGGTTTAATGTGTAATTCGGCTAAGAGCGAGCTGATGGTCTTCAAGGCAGGTAACATTAAGCCTTATTATATACCTCCTGTCGCTCTTGGTGGGGTTGCCTTGAGCCTTGTTCATAAGTTTAAATATCTTGGGCACATAATCACAGACGACCTCTATGACGACCAAGATATTGAAAGAGAGCGTAGGGCGTTATCGGTGAGGAGTAATATAAACCGCAGGTTCGCAAGATGCTCTGCCGAGGTCAAAATAGTGTTATTTAAAGCCTATTGCCAATCATTTTACTCAAGCGGCCTGTGGGTTAACTATACGAAACGAGCCTATAACGCCCTACGCGTTCAGTATAACAACGCTTTCAGGATGCTGTTTAGCTTATCGAGGTGGTGTAGTGCGTCAGGTATGTTTGCCGAGGCGCACACGGACTTCTTTCAGGCAATAATGCGTAAAAAAATCGCCTCACTGCTAGCACGTGTGAGAAAAAGCCAAAACAGCATCCTGGAAATGATTGCAGGCAGGTTTGGGTGTCCAATTCTTCACCATTGGATCGCGTAAATTAAAATGGCAGTTAAGTATTTTAAATAAGACAGATTTATTTTTTATAAGCTTTTTTATTTTAATAACAATATCCAATTATTATTTTTTTGTGTATTTTCGCCTTAGTTTTTTAGTAATTTAATTTAAAAGATTGGTTGCCGTTTTAATGTTACTGCTTTTTAATTTTTATATGTACCTATAAATTCTCTTTGTGTTAATTTTATCATTTGAGTTAAATGAATTTCATTTTAATTTAATTTGATTTAATAATTTAGTTTTAATCTGTACATTTTTGTTTTGTTATTTTAAATTGTAAGTATTTACTGATATGGACATGCTGCCTGAAATAAAAAATTTCATTTCATTTCATAAATATAACCCGACCTGCAAACTACAACTTTCTAGCTTCAGTTGTTACGGCCTCGCTTTAATACAAACTTTTCAACCCCGTTTCAACTCCTCTCGGGTGGAATTTTCAAACACGCTGAAATTAGTTTTTTTGCTTTTAAGTTAGTAGCCTGCAAACGAAATTTCAAGTCTGTCACAAAAAAAAAGTAATCTCTATACAAACTTTCAACCCCTTTTTTACCCCGTTAGAGGTTGAATTTCAAAATACGCTGAAATTATTTTTATTATTTTTTAATTATCAGTAAGCGTAAAAAGTTTCAAACCTCTAACCTTAAATAAACCCATCCATACAAACTTTCAACCCCCGTATTACCCCATTAGGGGATGAATTTTTGAAAATCATTCTTATTACGTAGGTACACATTACAAATGTAACCAGACCTGAAATTTTCAACTTTCTAGCTTCAGTAGTTTCAGCTCTGCGTGGATCAGTCAGTCAGTCAGTCAGGACAAAGGCATTTATATTAAGCTTAGGAAGCTGCCCTTGCAGTTAAAGTAAATAAAAAAACACGGTGTACGTACAATAGTTAAAACTTGAAGACTTATAGAAAGCGGCAACCATTGCTCCTGCTAGCAATGGTGGTTGCCGCCGGCGCGTAAGGAAGAGTGTTAGAGGTGCTGTAACTGCTGATATAACTCTGTTTTGGGGGCAAATTTAATACCTGTTAGCTAAACTGTACCTTATAGCAGTATAATAGTGTTATATCAGCTCTATTAAAGGCAACAGTCGCCCCTAGAGCTGAATTTTCACTGATTAAAGGGGCATATGCTATCTATTATACAGCGCAATGGCTGATTCAGGGATCGGAAACCGGTTCTATTTTCAAAACGTTCTCGGTTCAATAACCTAGACCGTTCTCTGAAGCGTTCTCGTTCTCGGTTACCGGTTAGAACAATGTTTTTAGGAACGAACATTTCCCGAACGAACAGTTCCCAAAAGAACGATATAAAACGTTCTTTCAATAGCGCTCTTTGTTCTGGTTACCGGTATTTACAATGGTTTTGGGAACGAACATTTGTAAGCTCGTATCGTTCTCAAGGAACGTAAAAAGAACCGTTCTTTCGATAGCGTTCGACTTTGGAACAAACATTCGCTGTATCGTTCCCGAGGAACAATATTAACCCGTTCTTTTGAATTCAACACAAATGAAATAAGTCGTCATCGCCAACCAATGAGCGTTAGTTATTTCAGTGTATGCCTCAAGTTAAGTACCTACGAGTATTTTCGTTTTACTAGGCAGCGACGTCCATTATTAGTTCGAACTTAGACGTGAACTAGCGTGGAGGTTGGTTTGGTTGAGATAATTTTATTGGCTGATTGCTTTTATATTGGTTGTGAAATACAAACTGGGTAAGAACTTTTTGTGCTGCTGCACTGTGTCGAGAAACCTGGTCCATGTGAAGTAAGTAGGTATTTATATCAAAATAAATTTTATACTTTCATAAAATATCCGAGAAGTGAGTAGGTTTATGTGCGTGCGAAGACACTTTATACGTCCCTGGTCGCTCCAAGTTCAATTATATTTTTGTGTAGGTATTTATGGCGGTGGGTACTTGCTATTCCATAGTAAGCTATTAGTAAGAAGTTAAGAACTATTAAGTATATTATTATAATCAGTGGCTGAGCGTTGATTAACTCAAACCCGATATCCATAATCCGAGAAGTGAGTGAGTAGGTAAGTACGAGTATGTGTGCGTGCAAAGCGGCTAGTGGCTTTTGCCGGAATCACAACAGGGTTCTTTCCACCTACAAAAGTTAGGGTTGAATTGTATCACATTAAGACGCGTGCCTACCTCGATAACCTTGAGCATCCGGCGTTTGCGCACCGGGGCCCCGCTTCACCGCAGGTATATTTCGCGATTCACCGCTGCGAGTTATAAGTACGGGCGTTATAGTCCAAGCGTCTGTCGCGGTTCGATCTTCTCTGTATGTTACTCGAATGAAATAAAAATACTAATCATATAATAGGGATACATATCACGCATGTTTAGAACTTTGGGTAAAGCAATGTGAATTCTGTTAATAATCATCATAATCAATTTTTTTACAATAAAAATTGAATAAAAATGAAATAAAAATGAAATAAAAATGAAATAAAAATCAAATAAAAATGAAATAAAAATGAAATAAAAATGAAATAAAAATGAAATAAAAATGAAATAAAAATGAAATAAAAATGAAATAAAAATGAAATAAAAATGAAATAAAAATGAAATAAAAATGAAATAAAAATGAAATAAAAATGAAATAAAAATGAAATAAAAATGAAATAAAAATGAAATAAAAATGAAATAAAAATGAAATAAAAATGAAATAAAAATGAAATAAAAATGAAATAAAAATGAAATAAAAATGAAATAAAAATGAAATAAAAATGAAATAAAAATGAAATAAAAATGAAATAAAAATGAAATAAAAATGAAATAAAAATGAAATAAAAATGAAATAAAAATGAAATAAAAATGAAATAAAAATGAAATAAAAATGAAATAAAAATGAAATAAAAATGAAATAAAAATGAAATAAAAATGAAATAAAAATGAAATAAAAATGAAATAAAAATGAAATAAAAATGAAATAAAAATGAAATAAAAATGAAATAAAAATGAAATAAAAATGAAATAAAAATGAAATAAAAATGAAATAAAAATGAAATAAAAATGAAATAAAAATGAAATAAAAATGAAATAAAAATGAAATAAAAATGAAATAAAAATGAAATAAAAATGAAATATAAATGAAATAAAAATGAAATAATGAAATAAAAATGAAATAAAAATGAAATAAAAATGAAATAAAAATAAAATAAAAATGAAAATAAAATAAGAATAAAATAAAAATAAAATAAGAATAAAATAAGAATAAAATAAGAATAAAATAAGAATAAAAATAGGATAAGAATAGAATAAAAATAATATAAAAATAGAATAAAAATAGAATAAAAATATAATAAAAATAAGTATTTGCTTAAAATGAAAAATTCACACTGAAAATGTAGAATGTGAATTAAAATAAGTTTAACCCTTTACCGGGCAAGACTGCCGACTAGCCGACTAGTCGGCAGTCAGGTGGCCGACTAAGTCGGCTAGCCGACTATGGTCTTCGCCTAAGTTCGGGAGTAATCGGGAACGTCCGGGTCGCCTAATACGCTGCGGCACGTGGTGGCGTTCAGGTTTTGACTAGTTTTGTTTACCTTTCCGAGATTTACTTGTTGCTCCGGTAAAAAATAGGAAACAAATCGTAATTGTAAATAATTAAATAAACAAGTAGTGATCTTTATGAACATTATGTTTAAAATAAAGAAATTTGATTAAATGATGGTAGTTTTTTTTATATCCTTATTTTTTTGGAAGATCTAGGCAGCCGACTATTCGGCTCATTTTGCCGACTAGTCGCCGACTATAAATGTGGCCAGATAGTCGGCTTTCCCGACTAGTCGGCGACTAGTCGGCACATCTCTACTTACTACTAATAGGTTTTTTGAAATGGCATTCCATGCTTTCTTATTATTCTATGGCCCACACCATCTCGTTTACCTTGCTGTATCGCTTTATATATGTATAGGTCGTATATTGCTGGCCTAATATTACAGGGTTCTATGTTAGATTTTGAGGATAGTTAAATTTAGACTTTCAATAGAGGTTCAAATTTCAATTCGATTATAGTAAAACATGCAACCCTGTAATATTGGGCAAACGACATTAAAGCACGCTTGACATACGGAGTTATACACTATACATACAGCAAGTAGGTCTAAAGTGCTATAAAAATAATAATTCACTTATCATGATGTTTATTTTCACTCCACTTTGACATCTAATAATATATAATGATAACATTGGCACGTGTCTAAGACTTTAAAAAAAAGCGCCGTGACGATGCGCTCGAGTCGCTCGACCCACGCAAAGTAACAAACAGCCATCACAGCATTTTGCCATTGAAAATTGAACCGTATTTCATCTACAGCGGCTTCGATCATTTCGAAGCGCGCGAATATCGAGCGCGTGGATTCGGAGGAATGTGTGCTTTATGAACAAGGTAGACGATTTAAATTAGCACGCAGTATGCTATAAGGGAAGCCCTTATATAAGGCTAACACTTATAAGCGGTATGTAAGGTTTGGTGAGCGGATGATAAGGGTTTCGTAAGGGTATTGGGATAGCGCTGCTAGCCTTTATATAAGGGCTTTAAAAGCAATATGAAAGGGTATCGTCGGGGAAAGGGTATGGTTAGTTAAGCCTTATGCAAAACCCATACAAAACCCTTTATAAGGGATAGCGGGCCGGTCCCTGGTATATATACATATAAAGGGTATTCCGTTAATATTACAAAGCACACATTGTCGTGCAACATGCTCTAGTTTAGAAGCAGAGATGGGCATTATTCGAATATTTTTTTATTTAAATAATCATTCGAATAAACAAATTATTCGTCGTGAAATTATTCGCGAATAATTTATTCACGAATAAATCATTCGTCTGCCCTTTCGAATAATAAATGATTTATTCGTTATTTTATTCGAATAAATAACACGAATAATATTTTATTACACTTTTCTGATTTGATATTAAACTGCAACTCTAACTTATTTTTGGGTCAAGGAAATGTATCGCAGGTAGCCAGCCTGAAAGTGACGGATATATGAAAGAGCGAGTAAACCACATAACTAAACTTTCTTATCAATTTTGTACCAGTTTACTCATATTTATTTCGTATTTATTAGTCTTTTGCATAGTTCGGTCTAAACTAGTCGCATCATAAATAATCTCTATTACTTTTATGAAAACGAATTTTGTTAATGATTATGACGATAATTTTCAGTGCAGTAGATACTATACGATATATATGGACTTGAGTGAAAAAAGTGATGCAGTACTAGAAAATAACATGAAATTATAATTAACTATAATTATACTAAGTGACAATTTCTTAAAAAATATTTCTATAATTTAAACGAAAAAAGTGTTGTAGTGACCTATGTTGTTGGTTGGTTACGTAAAACTGCCAAAATAAAAGGACTATCTCAGCGTGGCACTTGGCTCATCACAGGTGTGACCCCACAGGCTACACTAACCGCTTACCATCGGGCGGGCTGTATGCTTGTTGGCCACTAACATGATATTTTTTTAAAGAAAATATAACGTATTTTTATTATACACTCAATACATAGGTGAGCTCAACTAGTTTAGTGAAGAGCTCATGACAATTGTCAAAAAAAGCGATAATCCAAGAATTGTCGACATTTTTCGACAAAAGATTAGGCTTGTGTTGTAGTTTCGGGACAATTGTCGTGATCTTCGAGACATATGTCAAAACCACTTAGTACTAAAGTAGTAGTTTTAGTGATAATAAATGAAGCTATTCTTTAAATATCGTGCTGGTGGCAAAGAAGCATGCCGCCCGCCCAATGGTAAGTGGTTTCAATAGCCTGTGGACGCCTATGAAGTCAGTAAAACATGACATATGTCACGTATGTCAGCGTGGTGAATTAGAGGTCAGGTCGCCTATGGTTAGTAACTACTAAGATAAAACATTATCTAGTTGGAAAATAATATTTGGGATAGAAAACCGCCAAATAGTTATTTTAACTGCCCTACCACATGAATACTTTATTCGCCGCCGCCGATAGTTTATTTTTAAATTATTCGAATACGAAAAATTCATTCAGATGAACTATTCGAATAAAAAAAATATTCGAATGAATTATTCATGGAATAATTTATTCGACGAATAAATACTGTCGAATGATTATTCGAAATTTTTATTCGTCATTCGCGAATAAAATAATCCCACCAAAAACATAAATGTAAAAAAGGAGAGCCAAGTTCAATACAAAAATTATGCTTGGCTGTGGGCTTCGCCGCAAAAAGAATGGAGATCTAATTGAGTGCCAAGTTCTATGCAAAATCCAAATATGTATTTATAGGAACAAAATAACATTATGAACAAGTATTAAACTCTATTTCTTTGCTTTATTGGATACCTATAACAATTGCTGTTATTTAAAAATGTGAGATCTTAAAGTAGGTTAGATTTGACTTGGCCAGTTTTTATCAGAATAAAAAAAATATATATATATATGTTGAATAACTTTATAAAATGACTGATGTAATGAAAACTGGCCAAGTCAAATCTAATCTACTTTAAGATCTTGAGATTGGCTCTCCTTTTTCACATTTATGTTTTTGGTGGAATATCATGACTTTTTGTAAAGAAAACTAGGCAGGTATTGAGATTTAATGTTTTTTCTTGCGTTTCCGCTGCATGGTTTTCTTTTTTATGCTATTGTCTACATTCTCTTTACTTCTGTTCTGTGTATAATTATGTGGTGCCACGCGCCGCCGACGACACACCGTTGGCCGGTCGTTTAGCGTGTATCACAAGTTTTTTATATGGTGTCCCCATATAAAAAACTTGTGATACACGACCACTTATTTTTTGACTTAACTTTATTTTTATATTTCTGTTATATAGCAAATATAATGACACATATATTGGGATAGTTTCAAATATCTGCTTGTAACGGTTCCAACGATACAATAAAAATAAAAAAAATTGTATGGGGACCCCCCTATTTTTAACTTTTTTTTATTTTTAGATATTTTCCTACGCTTACACACAATTACCGAGCTGGATTCCAAATTTCATCCTTCTAGGTCATCTGGAAGTAGGTTAGATTTAGGTACTATATGTCAGTCAGTCAGTGCTACAATTTACGACTTTTTGACTTTCATATCTTTATAACCGTTTGAGCTAGCTTCATGAAATTTGGGCATCTAGATGTCCTTATGGATATAATTAAACACACGTAGTTTTATGTGTTTACGTTAAAGAGGTTTTGATTTATAGAAGGGCCAAAAGTGGCACCAAGTGGTTCGTGTAATATACACTCAGCGCTGGCTAGCCAGTTCCTTTGCTCGAACTTGGCTTGACACGCTGCCGCGTGTCTAGATTTATTCTTATTCGTTTTTTGTATTCGAATAATTTTTGACCATCTCTAAATTAGAACTATACATTTAAAAGAACCGGCTTAGTGCGTGTCGGACCACGTATAATGGAGGGTTCCGTTCCTTCAACGATATAAGGAAAGATAATTTTCAAAAAGTCGTATCTTCCTACGGAAGAAGTTTTTTTAGAAATAGCTCGAAAACGCCTCAACCGATAATATTAAAAACAATTTTAATTGAAAGATGTATTTTCTCTTTTATTTTTTGCATATCCAGTTCAAAAGATACACAAGTGTCCATAAGATTATGTCTGAAAATATTGGCTAAATCAAAAAATCTTCTGACAATCTTCAACGTTATTTTTACTACAAAACTAGATATCGGCATGCAAAATACGTCTTATGGTTTCCGTCTAGGGTTTGCTCCCGGTACTCGTTTTCTATACAAATCCAGTACCGGAACCAGGAATTCCCGGTTCTCGCCATACAAAATCAGAACCAGGAGCATTTCCTATTTCCGTCGTTTCCGAGTACAATGGCTGTGACATACGGACGGACGGACATGACGATAATAAGGGTTCCGTTTTTGCCATTTTGGCTACGAAACCCTAAAAATGCCATTAACATAGCAATTATATGCACACATCAAAGAGGTTGAAATAAGAACGGCGAAACTCGTCTAGGGGAGTCGGCGTAACAGCTAATTTGGTTGTGTTGACCGGGCACAAAGCGCAAGAGGACTGACAGTAGCTCTTTGGCCGTTGTAGAGAAATAAGTGTAAAAAAATAGCATAAGAATTGCAAGACCAATAGTGAAGTGACAAACTATTTGGCGCGTTATCGATAGTGAATATTTGCCTTCCTATAGCTTTAGGAGGAGTTTGGTTTACGTCACAGATCAGCAATGCCCATGTGCGAGCGGTAGGACTAGATATGGTGTTTGACCTAAGATGCTTGTATATCACTCTTGCGCTTTGCGCCTCGTTAGCGCAACATTATCATAAAACTTTTTAACAAAAAAATTGAACCGCCGAAAAGAAAAAAAAAAGCCAATAAAAAACCGTTAAAACGAAACGAATCGACCAACAAAAAAAACAATAGCGCACTGAAAAGAAAAAAATAATAATTTGGTCTTCAATAACGCAAGTGCATACCTACCCTACAATTACAATTATAATCTATTTCTATACACTTTCTATATACCTAAAACAATCGCTAGGCTTATATCAATTTAATTACATCTAGAAAGTATGAACTATATACATACTTCTGAAATCAATCACACAAATCTGCGTATTTATATATTTACAATCAGTTATTTTTGGAGTCGGTGGCAGCCTCAAACAATCTTGAGCACCTTAGTGAAGAGTTGAACGCAACACATTATGTGGTTAAAGGTGCTCAAGTTTGTTTGAGGCTGGCACCGACTCCAAAAATAACTGATTGTAAATATATAAATACGCAGATTTGTGTGATTGATTTCAGAAGTATGTATATAGTTCATACTTTCTAGATGTAATTAAATTGATATAAGCCTAGCGATTGTTTTAGGTATATAGAAAGTGTATAGAAATAGATTATAATTGTAATTGTAGGGTAGGTATGCACTTGCGTTATTGAAGACCAAATTATTATTTTTTTCTTTTCAGTGCGCTATTGTTTTTTTTGTTGGTCGATTCGTTTCGTTTTAACGGTTTTTTATTGGCTTTTTTTTTTCTTTTCGGCGGTTCAATTTTTTTGTTAAAAAGTTTTTATTTCATAATTTTCTGTGGCTATAATTTATAAAAATTATTACATGCTTAATTTTTTATTACTTTTAAAATAGCTACCTACCTTGCTTTAGCTATTAACTGTTATATTAATAAGCTTCTTTAACTATTATTTTGTTCTGTAATATAAATACTTAAAAAAGAACAGGCTTTATATACCAACATGGGTAGGCCTACAAAAAATTCTGCTCGAATGAGAAAAAGATATTTAGAAGAATCTAATAATGAGAAAAAAAAAGGATGGAAGCAAATAGAAATAAGAGACTGGCAGGTCTAAAACTCATTGTCAAAACTCGTGAGGTTTTTTTTGTAAAAACTCTGCTTTAAAATCTGCGAGTGAACAATAAATTACCCCTATTTGCCCACCCTTAGCGTAAGATTTTTATCCAAAAAATCGGACTACTCTGTAAAAAGTTATGCGTGGCCATACGTTACAATCGGTGAGTGAAAAATCAATCATCCCCTTTTTTCCTACCCTTAAGGTTAGAATTTCCATTTTCAAATTTATATGGGACCTATTTCGGGATATACCCTTTCCAATAAAAAAATTATTATCAAAATCGAACTACTCTGTAAAAAGTTATGCGTGGTCATACGTTACAATCGGTGAGTGAAAAATCAATCATCCCCTATTTTCCTACCCTAAAGGTTGGAATTTTCGTTTCAAATTTATATGGGACCAATTTCGGGGTATACCCTTTCCAATAAAAAAATAATTATCAAAATCGAACCACTCTGTAAAAAGTTATGCGTGATCATACATAAAAAAAAAAAAAAATATACGCGTCGACTTGAGAACCTCCTCCGTTTTTTTCGTCGGTTAAAAATGGGTTTGTAACATCATTTTGTGCCATAAATTGGTGCAATAATTAAGAAAATACGGAATGGTAACATATACGAGCGTATTATACCAAAAATAACAAACTAGAATAATGAATCTTGAAGCAAATCAAATTATTTTGTTCAATATTTTTTGATTTGCACAAAAAAAAAAAATTGCAAATCAAAAAATATTGAACAAAATAATTTGATTTGCTTCAAGATTCATAGATGGCTGCACCATCTCTCTCGCTATACCAGAATCACGTAAGAGATTCGGATAGGAGGTGCAAGCACGTACTGCGCATGCCCTTAGAGTATGGTCAACGGCGCCTAGCCGTTTCAAATTCAGAGATTGCATATACATGAGAAAATTTGTCAAGTTCCGCCGTGACCGGGTGGTCTAGTGGTCAGGACGTCAGCCGCGAAAGCTGAAGACGCCAGTTCAAATCTGGCCTCGGACACCGGAGGGTTTGGTCACTTTTTCTGAAGTATATGACATCTATCTTTTCAAACTAGAATAATATTAAGAATTATTCGCCAATGCAGTACAAAGAGGGCAATAGTGATGTAATTTATTGATTGGCGGCATGTCGATATGAGATGTACTTCGAGGCGAATTCTATGAAACTCGTGTCATGTTTCTAGGTCCTATTTTCGATTTAAGCTGAGGGTGATCTGTCAGTTTTTAAGTAACAGAATAATTTTATATAAATGGATGAAGTAGGTATATCATGAATTCATGACAATAGTTCCAAAAATACTCATTAATTATACAAACCTTTGTTACAGTTAGTTCCTACGTAATGCTAATTGATTATAATGATTATTCAGATTCTCTAATCAAAGTATCTATGAAAGTATCGACCTGCACCCCAACGCTATTAGCACATATATCTGACAGGTAAGACATTTATTTGTCAAATATACTGACACGAGTGGTTTTCATATATAATGACGTTTATTTCCAGTCTATAAGGACCAGAGACAAGCTAAAACCACTTTAGTCTTTGGTTATATCATTTCTATGGATACGGGAACATAAAAAAGACAAGGTCCTAAATACAACACGTGCAACAGACGTCACACCCACACAAGCGCTAACACACACCTTGCTGATATTCATAAGCTGTAAGCATTTTCAAAATATAAGAACCCTTTTTTCATATCTCATATCTTTACACAGTCATAGCGAGGTGATATAATATGATAAGATAACGATATATATTATTTTTACATATTTTAAATTATTATCTGACTCTGTAAATATCGATATGAGTTACTCATATCCCATCACTTTTATTAGCCATTTCTGTCACTTTAGACAACAACATGTCAAATGTACTGACACGTTCGATTCCTATAGAAACCATAGACAAGGACGCCTCTATCCTAAGATCGACTAACGCACTAAAGAGGCTGGTTCTCTGTGTTACATACTATTATTGCCTTTATACTTTGCCGTGGACGTTCATATTCATAATCATAATAAATGAGACAGGTGCATGCAGTACTGAAGATCGAGTAGATGGTAACCACGGCGAATTATAAAACGACATATTGGTCTCTGCTCTAGTACTCCCACACAAGCGCTGATACTGATACACACCTTGCTGATATTCATAAGCCCTTTAAGCATTTTAAAAATATAACAAGACCCTTTGGCGGTTGTTTATTTAATATTTTAAACAATTCTATAAACGTTGTAATATTTCAGATGTCTGTAAAATACATAGCGGGATGATACGATAAGATAATGATGTAAATTATCTGCCCATATTTTTAATTATTATATTTTAGAAATATGGATATGAGTTACTCATATTCCACCACTATTAATATGGATGGTATAGGAAGGATGGAACTCTCTTCTAGGAAAACGGTCGAAAAAGTGTCCAGCGGTAAGCACTAAACAATAGTTCCAAATATCTTCGGGTGGCGCTAGGCTATATATAGGCTAGGTTCAGCATTTGAAATGAATTACCGATATTTAATACTTATATGACTTCGTAAATAAAATTAATATTCAGTGTTTTTCATCTCCGCAAATAATTATTTTGGATTTAATTTTTTTTAATTTCGAATTAATTTAATCAAATTTAATATAATTGTGGCGCTATCAGTTTATCGCCTTTTGACGGACACTTTTGTAACATAGAGATTTATATCCTTCTTGTCCTTCTGATTTATATCCTATATACTATTAATAGCCATTTCTGTCACTTTAGACAATAACATGAAAAACATACTGATACGGTCGATTTCTATAGAAATCATAGACAGGGGTGCCTCTATACTAAGCGCGACTAACGCACTAAAGAGGTTGGTGCTCTGCGGCACACATAAATAATTTTGTACATAAGTTAGGCCTGATAACGGTTTCAAGCAATAGGAGAACACAATTAATAAGACATGCATTTTTTGAGCAACATATTATTTGCTGACGCTGCAATGCAAAGGACACTTGGGTTTACGTGTTTCACGCGTGGGTACTGCCTATTTAACTGTCTCTTCTGTGTCTGTTACTCAATAACAAAAATGTTTTTGAGAAATTTTGTTAAAAAAATAATGGTTACGTATTTAAAACAGTAATTAGGAATGGAAAGTGGTAGCGTCCCGCTTTGATTTTAAGTTTTGAACTATTAGAGCACTGAGAAACTGCAGAAACTGGCATGATTTTAATTTTAACAATCGAGCTCTCAGTTAAACAGGTTATATTTTGTACGTAATATCACGTGCAGGCGCTGAGGGCACGACTTTCCGTGCGCGTGATTTGACGTCTTTGGCGGTCAAAGGGTTAAGGTATTTTCGTTGATATTCTCGAAAGATCTTGTCAGTATTAACGCTTCGGCGGCCATCAAACGACTGATTCAATATAGGTCCTGGAACCTATATTGAAGGCACAAGATCGTGTGCCTGGTACCATATCTATATGGACTGTAAGCCAGTAAAAAATTTAACAAAAATAAATAAATTAAAAACATGTCGAAATGACCTCCAAATTACAAATAGACTTATTGTTAGTTTCCTTAGGTAACTCGGATTTACTTTATAGACTTACCATTAAAAATAAAACTACATATAAACTAGACTAATACTAAAATCTAAAACATACTTCCAAATAAAAAATGGGCTCCAAGTCGGATCCGATCGGTAGGGTGCCCAGAAGGCTGGCGGCATTGCCGCGTTGGACGGCAATACCGATGCGCTGGGCAAAGTATGCCCCAGTATAGTTAGTTATACATACATAGGCTAATTTGTTTTTTGTTTAAAGCGACTTATAGGATTTTAGCTCTGGGTTTTTGTAACAGACATTTTTTCGAAATCTACACCCCGAATTAATTGAAAACCAATCAATCAATCAATCAAAATTTATTTCGAATCAATTAAGGATCCATAGATTGTTAGTACATACAGCTAGAGAAGACTTAAAATTAGGGTTAGTAACATGGAATTACAAAATAATTAAATAAAATACGAATAAAAACTAAAAACAAAAACACAGAAAAAACAATCGGAACAGTATACTTACATATCACAAGTCTAGATGCACCATTTCTCAACATCTGACTTTGCCACATGTAGGCTATTCCAGTGCTTGAGTAATGGTGCATCAAACCTGCCTGCCAACGTTTTCAGGATACTATTGCAACTGCCACTCACTCTCCGCATAAGCGACGCCGATCTGTTGCGTATAATCGCGTAAAAATCGTCCGTGTGCGCCTCCGCAAACATTCCGGATGCACTACAGTGACGTGGCAGTCCCATCAGCATCCTGAAAACGTTGTTATACTGTACCCTTAGGGCGTTGTACGCTCGCTGAGTATAGCTGGCCCACAGGCTGCAGGTATAAAACGATTGGCAGAATGCCTTGAAAAGAGTCTTTTTTACGTCTTTGTTACACCTGGCAAACCTGCGAGCCAGCATATTTCCACGCACAGCTAACGCTCTACGCTCTCTTTCTATGTCGAGGTCATCCTTGAGGTCCTCAGTTACCCAGTGACCAAGGTATTTGAACGATTTAGTGACCTTGAGCAGTTCTCCGCCCAAGGTCACAGGGGGTACAGGCTTGTAGGTTTTTTTTCCAGATTTGAAGACAAGTACCTCGCTCTTCTTCCCATTGTACCTTAGCCCATGTTTCACCGAGTACCCCTCACAAATGACCAGCAACTCTTGAAGTGCACTCATGGATGGACTCAACAACACCATGTCATCCGCATAGCTGATGTTATTAATGGATTTACCATCTACGGAGCATCCGACATAAGCATTGTTGAGCTCATCCATCAGCTTATTTACATATAGGTTAAACAACCTAGGAGAGGTCAGGCCGCCCTGCCTCACTCCACACTCCAGTTGGTATACATCCGAGTAAACGCCCGCCCACCTGACCGAGTTAATCTGGTTTCCATACCAAAACTTTAGGATCTCGATCAACTCCTCGGGCACACTGGTCTCGTTTGACAACTTTTGCCAAAGTATATCATACGAGACCAGATCAAAAGCCTTCGATAGATCAAGGAAGCAGGCGCTCACTGGTGTATCCCTGCTAGTGTAGTACTGGACAGTGTTTTTAAGACACATAATAGCCGACTCAGTGGAAAGTCCGGGCCTAAACCCAAACTGTGCGTCATTTAGTTTGATATGTTCAACTAAGCGTCTATCGAACAAGCTGTCCAGCACTTTTGCCACGACGGTCGCCAATGATATCGGTCTGTAATTTTTGACATCGGACATATCACCTGTTTTATTTTTAATGACTGGTACCACAATTGTCCTCATCAGGTCTGATGGTAAATACGAATGATTAATACACAAGTTGAATAGTATTGTGAGTACCCGTGGCAAATGAATTCCAGCATTTTGCAAGTGCTCAATGCTGAGCCCGTCATGACCCGGCGATTTACCTCTCTTCATGTTTTTAATCGCAACCTGTACATCATACTCTGTGAATCGCACAGTTGACATAACGGGCTTAGCTTTGGGCTGATTTACAGATCTACCTAATGGCGACTCCACTTTAAAATGATCCTTAAATAAGTTCGCAATGTCTACGGGTGAGCATAGACCTTCGATACTCATCGGAACACTAGGCTTGGGGTTCAAACGATTTGTTTCCTTCCAGAATTGTTTAAAGTTTTTACCCGAATGGTGCGAAGCAAGTATGTCCATTTTAATTTGCTGTTGATTGTTTTGGCACCATTTGAGCTTCGCTTTAAACACTTTACGGGTCTCACACATATGTGTATATATCGGGCCGTCAGAAGGTCTGCCAAAACGCATCCACTCGTGATACCCAAGCCTCGCCTCCCTATGTGCATCCTTTACATGTCTATTCCAACCCGTTACATAGTACTTTCTCTTACTACAATTGGTAAAGCTGTCCGACGATGCATTAGTTAATGTTTTGATAATGTCGTTATATAATCGATCTATGCAATGCCGGTGGCTCACCTCACAGCAGCGAGAGTTAGTACACTTTAAAAGTGCCAACGGACAATGTATGTCGCTGAGCTGCTTGTCACATAAGCTCTTATAATAAGCTATCTGGTCGGCACCCCTTTCTCCCCAGCTTATTTTGTTTATACTGTTACAAGATACTTCAACTTTTGTTTTAAGATACTCTAGGTTACACTTAATTAATAGGGGAAAATGATCCGACCAGAACACATCACACAGTACACTAATGTCGACAATACCCTGCCACGCTGACTCTGTTACCACACAGTGGTCTAACCATCGCCTACAATTTTGATGCGATTCGCTCACATAAGTGTAAGTGCCAGACGACGCTCCTAAATATTCTATATCGGCACATCGCCACCTTTGCTCAGAACAAAAGTTCATGAGCTCGGTACAAAACAGTTCGCCTGGGTGCGCGTTTAGGTCTCCCAGTATGTAAACTGACTCCACCTCCATAGCATCTATAATCGCACATATTTCACTCAAGCAGTCAGTGAATTCGGCCAAATTGTCCGCTGAGTTGGTTGGCATGTACACGGAGAAAAATAGAAGGGTACGGTCCTGTACTATTATTTTTATAGCCGTTAGACGCACACTATTGCACTGTATCACCGACACATACGGGAAAACGGATTTTCTCCAGAGAATAGCCACACCTCCGTATGGCCTTCCCCGTAGCACACCCGCCGAAGAGTCTACTGCAGACTTCCCAGTATATTCAAAATCCTTGTCTATTTTGCCCAAAAGCGGGACGTCCTCCTCCAAGATCCATAGTTCTTGCAGCGCAATTATGTCGCAGGATTTACATAGTTGCCTAATACATTCAGTCGAACGCACTAACGACTTGCAATTAAAACTAGCAAATGTGCACGTTGTATTAATTTTACTTGAGACCTTATCCATATTCAATTTTTATTGTTATTTGTACTGTCTCTTTTTGTGTTAACAAAATTAACAAATCTTCTAAAAGATATACCATCTGGCCAATTATTACAGTTCATAAAAATATGCAACTTATGTCTGGGCACGTAAACTTTGAACGCCTTGTAACCTTTGTCCCGTTTCATATGTATGGCTTCCAAGGTCACGGCCGTATTCGTTTTATCCCATATATACTTTTTAACATCATCCAACGTAGCCTCCTTATCAACGTTATTAACAAACAATGGTATTTTTAAGTCGGCCGCCTTAAATTTATCTTGTGCAGAAGTATCGGCCGTACCTTGTTTACCTATAAAACGTTGTTTCCACTTTCCCTGGACTATTTGCCATTTTCCATCCTTTTCGTTTTCGGTGCATTTATTCCTCCATTCACCCTCCGTTCGAGCCATATCGGCAAACGATTTGCTCCCGCGCAGCTTAGAAACCGGTTGCGCAGGTTCACTGACCTTAGTTACCGTGCGCTTCATTTGCTCAGTACTTGGACACTCCGTTGTCTCGGGTCTATTCGCTATCGACACATTTGAAATCCGGCTGAGCTCGTCCTGAGCCTCATTACGCATGCCTTCATTCGCGCTATGCTCGAGCGAGACAGCCTCACCATCGATTTGAGTGGGCGACAAGGACTGCGCATTCGCAGTCTTATTATTAGTCATCGCTGATGTTGTCGCCTTATCTATACGCTCCGGGGTTACTGACCGCATGGTGCCGTGTGCAACTTTTTGCGCACCTGCGTGTGACGTAATAGCCTTAGACAGCGGCGAAGATGCATGCTCGACTGTTTCTATGCGATCCGAGCTCACTGATTGCGGCGAAATATTAATGATACCCATAGGCCCACTCGTATTTATCAAGAATACAGCCACCCCTTTTTGTATTAATGTTTCCATGATAATTCACATAGCTGTTCACTATTGATGCACTTTTCAATTGCTCTAGCTCATTTTTTAACACATTAAATTGATCTATGTCTACGCTCGACTCTTTGATCATTTTTAAATCTTGTTGTAACGTCAAAATGTCTTTTAACAAGCGAGTACAGTCTATATGATCAAAATTAACAGGCGGTAGCCGATGCAAATCTTTGGCCACAAAAATGGGCCTGTCTCCAGGTTGAGTCCCTTTAAACACTCCAACAATATCGGCTATATTCTTTTGTTTCACCTTCTCCTTTCTCCTTATAACATTTCGTTTTTCAGTCGAGATTGACTCGAACAACAACTGTTTCGCCGTATTCACTTCCTGATCCGAGAAAGCACTTTCACAAATTTGTATAATACTATTTTCATTCATAATCCCAGCTTTATTTTGCACGAACGCAAGAAATTCATTTATTACAATATTACAAGTACTGCACTTCACCACGGTCGAGCCGGTCGAGGTCATTGTCCTCTACTTGGTCAGTAGCACGTGAGAGCACACGTCCGAACGCAGCGTCGCGCGTCAGCTGACTGACCAACCACTACCATGGCGTTTTTTATGAAAAATGTGTATTACCGCCATCTTGAATTTCTAAACAGACATTGTTTTCGGAATTTACACACCCGAGTTAGTTGAAAATGACTACCAAGACGATTTTGACAAAAAAATTCCATATCCGCCATTTTGGATTTTAGGACTTTATTCTCGAAATCTACATCCCCGAATTAATCAAAAACTGCTACTATAACGATATTGACGAAAAAAGTGTATGACCGCCATCTTGGATTTCATAACAGACATTATTTTCGAAAACGACATACCCGAATTAGTCGAAAAGTACTACCATGACGATTTTGACAAAAGTTCTCCATTTCCGCCATCATGTATTTTAAAACAGACTTTATTTACGAAAACTACATACCCGGATTAATCGAAATTGACTACCATAACGATTTTGATGTAAAAACTTTAAAAAGTGCATGGCCGCCATCTTGGTTTTAAAACAGATATTATTTTCGAAATCAACACACCCGAATTAGTTGAAAATGACTACCGTAACGATTTTTACAAAAAAGTGCAACGAATTGGAAATATAAACCATCTTCGTGTGAAAAAGAGACAGTGCGATGCGGTGTCGATATCCATGCGTTGGCGCCTACAAAAGAATACGGTGGCCTTGGCAAGGCCGACCTGCGATCGAGACGGGTGCGCGGCTAAGAACGTTTAATAAAGTTCTTGAGAACGTTTTACATTCCGTTCCTGAATGATTTTGTTCTTTGGGAACGTTTAAAATTCCGTTCTTTAAAAGATTTTGTTCTTTGGGAACGTTTCAAATTCCGTTCATAAAAGATTTTGTTCTTTGGGAACGTTTCAAATTTTGTTCTTCAATATCGGTAACCGAAATGATTTTGTTCTTTCGGAACGTTTTTAAATCTGTTCTTCTTGAGTACCGGTAACCGAAATGATTTTGTTCTTTTAGAGAACGTTCCCGTAATAAACCGATATATAGTATGAACGAAATAAAGATCGGGTTCCGAACGATAATGAACGGTATTTTGGGAACCGTTCCCGATCCCTGGGCTGATTAATACAGTTCCGATTAACCTTTTTTCAGCACAAAATACACAAAAGGATTTATATAGCGCTTTATGCAGCTGAGAATACACAAGTGGGACAATTGTGAATAATTTTCTCTTCACTCCTTTATTATTTTGATATGTGGTTTGCGTGAACCATTATATATGTATATACTCGTATGTGCTTATAAATATAGTTCGCAATTTAACACAGTAATAATTTGTAAGTGTTTGCTGGCTTTGCAATGACCACCTTATATTTAATTCTAGCTTTTGCCCGCGACTTCCTCTGCGTGGTAGTAACATTCGCCATAAGGAACTAATGAAACGCCTTAGTAAAATCTATTAACAAATATTGGTTTAGCGTACATGCTATTTTACGTCTACAGTGAGCAACAATTCCATACAAAATTCAACCCCCTTTTCACCCCCTTAAGGGATGATTTCTGGGATAAAAAGTAACCTTTGGTCCCCGGGACTCAAACTTTCTTCCTACCAAATTTTATCTAAATCGTTTCAGCGGTTTAAGCGTGAAGAGGTAACAGACAGACAGATAGACACACTTTCGCATTTATAATATTAGTATGGATTAATTACGGTTTACCATGTAGAGTTTGGCTATTAAAATATTACCCAAAGTTTTGGCGGGAAATTCAAAAAATCTTGGGCTGGTCACCACCTTGTGTAATAGAAATTATAGTTTTGATACTAGAAAATATTTTTGATTTTCTGTGCACACGTAAGGTACCTAACAAACAGACAGAATACAATGTCTAAACAGACAGGAAGTCAAGGAAGTAAACAAGCTTCACAGGGTGTTAGAAAGATCATAAACCGACTGTAACAAGATAAATTCAATCAGAAATTAAATTCCCCAAAACATGCTCAGAAGCAAGTAAAAACAATTTAATAACTATGTACTCGAGTTCCCTATTCACAAGTTTAAGAGATGGTTTTGGTTGGTTTACATACTGTATGTAGGTATAGACATGTTTCCCCAAGATATTTTTATATATTTTATATTTGAATATCAAATTAATTAAGTCTGACCAGTCACTCCAAAGATTTCTTCCAAATATTGGTTTTCAGTAACTTCTTACGTTCCAATGTTTTGATTGTATTGATATTTTCCAGAACTTCTAGTTTATCCGTTTCTTTACACACTTGTCCTGTTTATGAGATTCGGGTATTAATAAATTCACGTACTTACTTAATGAAAGTTATAGGCAAATGTTAGAACTAGTTCTTAAAGTATCAACATATTAATAGAGCAGCAACCTACAAAATTGATGGCGACTTGTAAACATTGCAGATTTTCGTTATACAACATACAACACGCTTCACGTCAATTTTGCACATTGTCGTAATTATTTACGAGCTTAAATAATAGTTTACGGACCTCACACGGTATAGTTATTTTTAATATTATTTAAAATAAACCCCTTATAAATCGTGAACATTTTGAATGAATGACATTAATTTGACAACAGAGTTTTAGTTTTTTTTAAATCATAGACAATTGGTGATACAACAAGGAAATATCTGTCAACAATATTTGGCTAGCCAAACTCTAACCTTATATGTTACATAAGTCTATTATTATTATGAAAACAAGAATAATAAATATAAATACTACATAAATCCAGTCCTACAAACAACTATTTATAATATATTTACATTGAAAAGTATATAAAAAGATTTAAAAATGCAACATGTATTCATCGGCTCCGTCTTAGCGCTCCGCGATCGGTTTCGCATGCAACATTTTAGTTACACTCACATTGTTTGTTATATAGTCAGTTGCATTGCATCGCCCTCCCGACACTCCATCTACTCAGTAATCTGTGGACACTCCCATTCTTGTATTGAGCCGGAACGCACGTCACATATCCTCGGACTCTGATACGTGGACATTTAAAAAATGTAATTTTCCTAACCGAATTTTAATATCGTCTCATCCCTCTACGTTTCTTAATAGACTAGATGCTAAACGCGAATGAAACAACCGTAAATGGGGTAAGTGGCACATTTATTAACGCAAATGAAGAAATTAGTAGCTAATTATAGGATTAACTTAGTGATTTTATCTTAGTTTATCTTAACTATTTCAAGATAAAATGTTTATTAGATTTTGCACGATCATGCCATTCTAACGGCATTGCATCAGAAATTATTTCCACCCTCATTTTGAAATTCTAAATGATTGCATCATCTTTCTAAATTGTAAGGTCCGATTCTGATTGTGAACATCCACAGCATCACTGCTACATTTTAGGTGCTGTCTTTTACTGCCGTTTGCCGGGATGCTCACAAATCGATACCGGACTGTATTTTTAATGGCGCGTTCCAGGGTCCAAAATTCGGGCTACTAATTTGTCGCGGAAGATCCACTGCAGTCTCGCTTAGCACCAAAGCTTCTCTCGACGGTCGGAAGACTACCGCTTTTGCAATCCCCAGACAGCCCCTAGTACAGTCGGCCACAGTTCCAGCGCCCGGTACCACCACGCGAGAGTACCTAACCGCAAAATAGACGAAAAATTCCCGTCCCGCACATTGTGTGAATTTGAATTAATATTCGACCCCAATTATCAAAACCTGTTTTTCATTAAACTGTAATTTTTCACTGTGTAATTTAAAGTGTAAAAGTAAATTAATTATTCAACTAGTAATTACTTAATTCATTAATGCCTTGATAAAAAAACAAGCGATAAAAACCGGACCAAATATCAAAACCTGTTATTTCCACAAAACTTTTACCAATACATTTCGCAGAAGTATAAAATGGCAACCAAATTTCACAAATGTCATTCGTCAACCATGTTCTCTAGAACTACAATGTTTCTGCTAGTATTAGTAGCATTGGTTGCCGTCACGGAGGCAATCAACGCTTGGACTAGAGTACGGGAATGTGATGAAATGTGCAATTTAATTAACCGGGATAAAACACAATGTTGCCAAGCTCATGGATATGCCTCATATGCTTTTTGTCAAAGAGGGCAAATGTATTGCTCCTAGTTGTTTATCTTTTTGTTCTAGTGTAGATATTTTATGGTTTAATGCAATAAAATTTTCAAATATCTTTTATTCTTGTCAACGTCAACCATATCCTTAAAAATAATCGATGGCGCGGGATAATCGTTTGAGCTTCAAGATGGCTGCGTCGTCTTTGGAATGGTTTTTTGTTTTTAGCTCATTTACGTAGTTCAGTGTGTAATATTGATAGCTGATTGTGCGGTGACCTAACGAACAAGTGTGCAGCTAATGAAAAATTAGTCCCAACACGCGCGTAACTACTCTTTAGTTGAACAAACGGTTATCCGTGGTCTCGGCCACCCACGTGTTTGTAAGGAGGCTATCACTTTACAATCAACAAGGCCTTAACCGATCAACGTTGCTTTTATTTTATTTTACTAAAAACGAATAAAATCATAAATACACCCTAATATTAGCAGAATTCACCTCGCTAAAATAGGCCAGGAGTAAAAGCCATTAATAAAAGAAATAAAAATAAAAATATAATCGATGGCGCCGTACATTTATAACGTTGTTATTTCCCTTTTTGACCCGCTACGTCTCCTATGAAATAAAAAATAAGTATCATCCGACGCCTTCTCCTCCTATAGTTTAATGCTGAATATCAGGACGATTTCAGAGACGTGGAGCAAGGGAACAAGGCATGATACAGAAGTTAAAAATGAACCTAATGAGGGTGGTAATTTTTTTTTTAATCGCCAATATTCAAACTCAAACATTTAAACTCAAACATTTATTCAGTAAGTAGGCCACAAGGGCACTTTTACACGTTAAAGTAAAAGAGAGAAAAAAAAATCAAACTACACCGGTTCTAACCCTACACCTCTGACCCGAGAAGAATTATGTCCGGCAAGAAACTCGGCGGGACTTATTTTTTCAAAACAACAGTACATCAAAACTAAACAATACATATAAGTGCGTTGTTCTATAAGAAAACATATCATACCAAGGTTAGATTAACCAACAATAGGTTATAGTTTAAGAAAAATACCAAAGAAAAAAGATGAGTCCAAATCTGACTATTGAAAATGAATTACATACAAGTTTGATATACTTTCTTACCTGAAATGTGTCTTCTACATAAATTTCCAAATTATAATAATTCATCATCAACAGTTAGAAACAAATTTTCAATTTAAATAAAAAAAAAAGTAAGTGATTCTAGTATACAATAAACATACTATTTCTAAATTATCCTTAGAGATGTATAAGGTCTCCAAGTGTCTTGATCTATATATTCTATATAATAAAAAAAATGATAATCAAGCACCGAATGTTGCGTCTAAAGCCAATTAAACTAAAATTAAATATGATTAATAAAAAGTTACGTAAATGTGTTGATATTGATAATTATTTTTGCATGGAGAAAAATATTAATAATGCATACGATTTGGTCACCCTACTCAATATGACGTCTTGTCGTTTTCCATAAAGCGTATGTCAAAAGTCATAGGGTGACCATGATTTACTTAATTTATGATTAATTTTACTTGAAAAATAAGAACAATAAATAGAATTATGTTTTGACAAAATACTATCATACAGTAATGTTGATCAGTTACCGAATTAGAAGACGTGGTCCCGGATCACGGCCCAGAAATCATCCTGTAATTCGAAGTATATTTTCAAAGAGTCAATACTAGAGTCAATTTGCAACAAATAAGTGTCATGGCTAAAAAATAACCAGTTATAATATGATATTCAATGCTAAGGCTTTCATATTTTCCTATAAATTTGCCTCTGAAAAAAAATTACTTTAGTAACAAACGACGCATATTTATTTGTCACAACACTTATAGTTTTAAGCTTGGTATTTTTTGTTGTATTACTATAAAAATAGTTGCGACCATTTCAAAATTTGATCTCGATACACTTCGAGCAACAACAACAATGTTAGGAGGTACAGACTACAGACTCAAACAAAATTTACTGAAAATACAGCTCGTGAAAAGTAACCGGCCAGTCTTATCACTACATTAGCATAAAACAAAGTTGCTTTCCGCTGTCTGTCCCTATGTATACTTACATCTTTAAAACTACCCAACGGATTTTAAATAGATAGAGTGATGAAAGAGAAAGGTTTATATGTATAATACGTGCATAATATAGTAGAGAAACACTGATAATTTTTGAGGTTTCTAATGTGATGTCGTAAATAAACACATTTTTTGCGCTTACAGTTCAAACGCTGGCTGAACCCTATGAGATAGATCAAAATAATGTACTACAGTATTGTACACCCTAAAAAGGTATGCAAAAAAATTACGATGGTATATGTCTATCTCTTAGGGATAACCCACAACAACCATTTTTATCCCGTGCGAAGCCGGGGCGGGTCGCTTGTACCGTAATAAGATGAGGCGAGTGTAAAACAACCCCTAATTGTGTAAGAGGTACATTTATTAAAGCAAATGTAGAAATTATTTGCAAATTAAACATTAGGATTAACTTAGTGCTTTTATCTTAATTAGTCCATGATTAAATGTTTATTCGATTTTGCACGATTATGCAGATCTAACGTATTGCATCAGAAATTATTTCTACCCTCATTTTGAAATTCTAAGTTATTGCATCATCTTTCCAAATTGTAATCTCAAATTCTGATTGCAAACATCCACGGCATCACTGCTACATTTTAGGTGCTGTCTTTCACTGCCGTTTGCCGGGATGCTCACAAATCAATACCGGACTGTATTTTTAATGGCGCGTTCCAGGGTCCAAAGTTCGGGCTGCTAATTTGTCGCGGAAGATGTCCAACGCTACTCTCGTCGGTCGGAAGACTACCGCTTTTGCAATCCCCGGACAGCCCCTAGTACGGCCACACTTCCAGCGCCCGCGCACACCACCGACGGCATTACCATACCTAACCGCATAATAGACGGGACCATATTGTGTGAATTTAAATTAATTATCGACGCCAATGATCAAAACCTGTTATTTTTACTGTGTACTTTAATTAATTATAATTCAACTAGTACTTACTTAATTCATTAATGCCTTCATAAAGAAACAAGCGATAAAAACCGGGCCAAATATCAAAACCTGTTATTTCCACAAAACTTTTACCACATTTCGCAGATGTATAAATGGCAACCAAATTTCACAAATGTCATTCGTCAACCATGTTCTCTAAAACTACAATGTTTCTGCTAGTATTAGTAGCGTTGGTTGCTGTCACAGAGGCAACCAACACTTGGACTAGAGTACGGGAATGCGATGAAATGTGCAATATACTCAACGGGGATAAAACACAATGTTGCCGAGCTAATGGACATGTCTCATATGCTTTTTGTCAAAGGGGGCAGATGTATTGTTTCTAGTTGTTCATCTTTTTGTTCTAGTGTAGGTGTTTTAGGTTTAAAAATACTTTATTTCTCATAAGAATATACATATTCAATTATATGAGAAATTTGACATACACACTTATGTACTAATTTCGTCGGTGAGGACACAATAAATGTATTTTTATGGTTTAATGCAATAAACTTTTCAAATATCTTTTATTATTGTCAACGTCAATCATATCCTTAAAAAATTCGATGGCGCCGTATATTTATTACGTTGTTATTTCCCTTTTTGACCCGCTAAGTCTCCTATGAAATAAAAAATAAGTGTCGGCCGACGCCCTCTCCTGCTATAGTTTAATGCTGAATATCAGAACGATTTTAGAGACGTGGAGCAAGGGAACAAGGCATGATACAAAAGTTAAAAATGAACCTAATGATGGTGGTGGTATTTTTAAATCGCCAATATTGATAATTATTTTAGCATGGAGAAAAATAACATTTTTGCATACGATTTGGTCACCCTACTCAATGTGATGTCTTGTCGTTTCCCATACAGCGTATTTCAAAAGTCATAGGGTGACCATGATTTACTTAATATAAGATTAATTTTACTTGAAAAATAAGAACAATTAAATGAATTATGTTTTGACAAAATACTACCATACGTAATGTTGATCAGTTACCGAATTAGAAAACGTGGTCCCGGATCGCGGCCCAGAAATCATCCTGTAATTCGAAGTATATTTTCAAAGAGTCTATACTAGAGTCAATTTGCAACAAATAAGTGTCAGGGCTAAAATAACCAGTTATAATATGATATTAATATGAATTGGAAATATAAACCATCTTCGTGTGAAAAAGAGACAGTGCGATGCGGTGTCGATATCCATGCGTTGGCGCCTACAAAAGAATACGGTGGCCTTGGCAAGGCCGACCTGCGATCGAGACGGGTGCGCGGCTAAGAACGTTTAATAAAGTTCTTGAGAACGTTTTACATTCCGTTCCTGAATGATTTTGTTCTTTGGGAACGTTTAAAATTCCGTTCTTTAAAAGATTTTGTTCTTTGGGAACGTTTCAAATTCCGTTCATAAAAGATTTTGTTCTTTGGGAACGTTTCAAATTTTGTTCTTCAATATCGGTAACCGAAATGATTTTGTTCTTTCGGAACGTTTTTAAATCTGTTCTTCTTGAGTACCGGTAACCGAAATGATTTTGTTCTTTTAGAGAACGTTCCCGTAATAAACCGATATATAGTATGAACGAAATAAAGATCGGGTTCCGAACGATAATGAACGGTATTTTGGGAACCGTTCCCGATCCCTGGGCTGATTAATACAGTTCCGATTAACCTTTTTTCAGCACAAAATACACAAAAGGATTTATATAGCGCTTTATGCAGCTGAGAATACACAAGTGGGACAATTGTGAATAATTTTCTCTTCACTCCTTTATTATTTTGATATGTGGTTTGCGTGAACCATTATATATGTATATACTCGTATGTGCTTATAAATATAGTTCGCAATTTAACACAGTAATAATTTGTAAGTGTTTGCTGGCTTTGCAATGACCACCTTATATTTAATTCTAGCTTTTGCCCGCGACTTCCTCTGCGTGGTAGTAACATTCGCCATAAGGAACTAATGAAACGCCTTAGTAAAATCTATTAACAAATATTGGTTTAGCGTACATGCTATTTTACGTCTACAGTGAGCAACAATTCCATACAAAATTCAACCCCCTTTTCACCCCCTTAAGGGATGATTTCTGGGATAAAAAGTAACCTTTGGTCCCCGGGACTCAAACTTTCTTCCTACCAAATTTTATCTAAATCGTTTCAGCGGTTTAAGCGTGAAGAGGTAACAGACAGACAGATAGACACACTTTCGCATTTATAATATTAGTATGGATTAATTACGGTTTACCATGTAGAGTTTGGCTATTAAAATATTACCCAAAGTTTTGGCGGGAAATTCAAAAAATCTTGGGCTGGTCACCACCTTGTGTAATAGGAATTATAGTTTTGATACTAGAAAATATTTTTGATTTTCTGTGCACACGTAAGGTACCTAACAAACAGACAGAATACAATGTCTAAACAGACAGGAAGTCAAGGAAGTAAACAAGCTTCACAGGGTGTTAGAAAGATCATAAACCGACTGTAACAAGATAAATTCAATCAGAAATTAAATTCCCCAAAACATGCTCAGAAGCAAGTAAAAACAATTTAATAACTATGTACTCGAGTTCCCTATTCACAAGTTTAAGAGATGGTTTTGGTTGGTTTACATACTGTATGTAGGTATAGACATGTTTCCCCAAGATATTTTTATATATTTTATATTTGAATATCAAATTAATTAAGTCTGACCAGTCACTCCAAAGATTTCTTCCAAATATTGGTTTTCAGTAACTTCTTACGTTCCAATGTTTTGATTGTATTGATATTTTCCAGAACTTCTAGTTTATCCGTTTCTTTACACACTTGTCCTGTTTATGAGATTCGGGTATTAATAAATTCACGTACTTACTTAATGAAAGTTATAGGCAAATGTTAGAACTAGTTCTTAAAGTATCAACATATTAATAGAGCAGCAACCTACAAAATTGATGGCGACTTGTAAACATTGCAGATTTTCGTTATACAACATACAACACGCTTCACGTCAATTTTGCACATTGTCGTAATTATTTACGAGCTTAAATAATAGTTTACGGACCTCACACGGTATAGTTATTTTTAATATTATTTAAAATAAACCCCTTATAAATCGTGAACATTTTGAATGAATGACATTAATTTGACAACAGAGTTTTAGTTTTTTTTAAATCATAGACAATTGGTGATACAACAAGGAAATATCTGTCAACAATATTTGGCTAGCCAAACTCTAACCTTATATGTTACATAAGTCTATTATTATTATGAAAACAAGAATAATAAATATAAATACTACATAAATCCAGTCCTACAAACAACTATTTATAATATATTTACATTGAAAAGTATATAAAAAGATTTAAAAATGCAACATGTATTCATCGGCTCCGTCTTAGCGCTCCGCGATCGGTTTCGCATGCAACATTTTAGTTACACTCACATTGTTTGTTATATAGTCAGTTGCATTGCATCGCCCTCCCGACACTCCATCTACTCAGTAATCTGTGGACACTCCCATTCTTGTATTGAGCCGGAACGCACGTCACATATCCTCGGACTCTGATACGTGGACATTTAAAAAATGTAATTTTCCTAACCGAATTTTAATATCGTCTCATCCCTCTACGTTTCTTAATAGACTAGATGCTAAACGCGAATGAAACAACCGTAAATGGGGTAAGTGGCACATTTATTAACGCAAATGAAGAAATTAGTAGCTAATTATAGGATTAACTTAGTGATTTTATCTTAGTTTATCTTAACTATTTCAAGATAAAATGTTTATTAGATTTTGCACGATCATGCCATTCTAACGGCATTGCATCACAAATTATTTCCACCCTCATTTTGAAATTCTAAATGATTGCATCATCTTTCTAAATTGTAAGGTCCGATTCTGATTGTGAACATCCACAGCATCACTGCTACATTTTAGGTGCTGTCTTTTACTGCCGTTTGCCGGGATGCTCACAAATCGATACCGGACTGTATTTTTAATGGCGCGTTCCAGGGTCCAAAATTCGGGCTACTAATTTGTCGCGGAAGATCCACTGCAGTCTCGCTTAGCACCAAAGCTTCTCTCGACGGTCGGAAGACTACCGCTTTTGCAATCCCCAGACAGCCCCTAGTACAGTCGGCCACAGTTCCAGCGCCCGGTACCACCACGCGAGAGTACCTAACCGCAAAATAGACGAAAAATTCCCGTCCCGCACATTGTGTGAATTTGAATTAATATTCGACCCCAATTATCAAAACCTGTTTTTCATTAAACTGTAATTTTTCACTGTGTAATTTAAAGTGTAAAAGTAAATTAATTATTCAACTAGTAATTACTTAATTCATTAATGCCTTGATAAAAAAACAAGCGATAAAAACCGGACCAAATATCAAAACCTGTTATTTCCACAAAACTTTTACCAATACATTTCGCAGAAGTATAAAATGGCAACCAAATTTCACAAATGTCATTCGTCAACCATGTTCTCTAGAACTACAATGTTTCTGCTAGTATTAGTAGCATTGGTTGCCGTCACGGAGGCAATCAACGCTTGGACTAGAGTACGGGAATGTGATGAAATGTGCAATTTAATTAACCGGGATAAAACACAATGTTGCCAAGCTCATGGATATGCCTCATATGCTTTTTGTCAAAGAGGGCAAATGTATTGCTCCTAGTTGTTTATCTTTTTGTTCTAGTGTAGATATTTTATGGTTTAATGCAATAAAATTTTCAAATATCTTTTATTCTTGTCAACGTCAACCATATCCTTAAAAATAATCGATGGCGCGGGATAATCGTTTGAGCTTCAAGATGGCTGCGTCGTCTTTGGAATGGTTTTTTGTTTTTAGCTCATTTACGTAGTTCAGTGTGTAATATTGATAGCTGATTGTGCGGTGACCTAACGAACAAGTGTGCAGCTAATGAAAAATTAGTCCCAACACGCGCGTAACTACTCTTTAGTTGAACAAACGGTTATCCGTGGTCTCGGCCACCCACGTGTTTGTAAGGAGGCTATCACTTTACAATCAACAAGGCCTTAACCGATCAACGTTGCTTTTATTTTATTTTACTAAAAACGAATAAAATCATAAATACACCCTAATATTAGCAGAATTCACCTCGCTAAAATAGGCCAGGAGTAAAAGCCATTAATAAAAGAAATAAAAATAAAAATATAATCGATGGCGCCGTACATTTATAACGTTGTTATTTCCCTTTTTGACCCGCTACGTCTCCTATGAAATAAAAAATAAGTATCATCCGACGCCTTCTCCTCCTATAGTTTAATGCTGAATATCAGGACGATTTCAGAGACGTGGAGCAAGGGAACAAGGCATGATACAGAAGTTAAAAATGAACCTAATGAGGGTGGTAATTTTTTTTTTAATCGCCAATATTCAAACTCAAACATTTAAACTCAAACATTTATTCAGTAAGTAGGCCACAAGGGCACTTTTACACGTTAAAGTAAAAGAGAGAAAAAAAAATCAAACTACACCGGTTCTAACCCTACACCTCTGACCCGAGAAGAATTATGTCCGGCAAGAAACTCGGCGGGACTTATTTTTTCAAAACAACAGTACATCAAAACTAAACAATACATATAAGTGCGTTGTTCTATAAGAAAACATATCATACCAAGGTTAGATTAACCAACAATAGGTTATAGTTTAAGAAAAATACCAAAGAAAAAAGATGAGTCCAAATCTGACTATTGAAAATGAATTACATACAAGTTTGATATACTTTCTTACCTGAAATGTGTCTTCTACATAAATTTCCAAATTATAATAATTCATCATCAACAGTTAGAAACAAATTTTCAATTTAAATAAAAAAAAAAGTAAGTGATTCTAGTATACAATAAACATACTATTTCTAAATTATCCTTAGAGATGTATAAGGTCTCCAAGTGTCTTGATCTATATATTCTATATAATAAAAAAAATGATAATCAAGCACCGAATGTTGCGTCTAAAGCCAATTAAACTAAAATTAAATATGATTAATAAAAAGTTACGTAAATGTGTTGATATTGATAATTATTTTTGCATGGAGAAAAATATTAATAATGCATACGATTTGGTCACCCTACTCAATATGACGTCTTGTCGTTTTCCATAAAGCGTATGTCAAAAGTCATAGGGTGACCATGATTTACTTAATTTATGATTAATTTTACTTGAAAAATAAGAACAATAAATAGAATTATGTTTTGACAAAATACTATCATACAGTAATGTTGATCAGTTACCGAATTAGAAGACGTGGTCCCGGATCACGGCCCAGAAATCATCCTGTAATTCGAAGTATATTTTCAAAGAGTCAATACTAGAGTCAATTTGCAACAAATAAGTGTCATGGCTAAAAAATAACCAGTTATAATATGATATTCAATGCTAAGGCTTTCATATTTTCCTATAAATTTGCCTCTGAAAAAAAATTACTTTAGTAACAAACGACGCATATTTATTTGTCACAACACTTATAGTTTTAAGCTTGGTATTTTTTGTTGTATTACTATAAAAATAGTTGCGACCATTTCAAAATTTGATCTCGATACACTTCGAGCAACAACAACAATGTTAGGAGGTACAGACTACAGACTCAAACAAAATTTACTGAAAATACAGCTCGTGAAAAGTAACCGGCCAGTCTTATCACTACATTAGCATAAAACAAAGTTGCTTTCCGCTGTCTGTCCCTATGTATACTTACATCTTTAAAACTACCCAACGGATTTTAAATAGATAGAGTGATGAAAGAGAAAGGTTTATATGTATAATACGTGCATAATATAGTAGAGAAACACTGATAATTTTTGAGGTTTCTAATGTGATGTCGTAAATAAACACATTTTTTGCGCTTACAGTTCAAACGCTGGCTGAACCCTATGAGATAGATCAAAATAATGTACTACAGTATTGTACACCCTAAAAAGGTATGCAAAAAAATTACGATGGTATATGTCTATCTCTTAGGGATAACCCACAACAACCATTTTTATCCCGTGCGAAGCCGGGGCGGGTCGCTTGTACCGTAATAAGATGAGGCGAGTGTAAAACAACCCCTAATTGTGTAAGAGGTACATTTATTAAAGCAAATGTAGAAATTATTTGCAAATTAAACATTAGGATTAACTTAGTGCTTTTATCTTAATTAGTCCATGATTAAATGTTTATTCGATTTTGCACGATTATGCAGATCTAACGTATTGCATCAGAAATTATTTCTACCCTCATTTTGAAATTCTAAGTTATTGCATCATCTTTCCAAATTGTAATCTCAAATTCTGATTGCAAACATCCACGGCATCACTGCTACATTTTAGGTGCTGTCTTTCACTGCCGTTTGCCGGGATGCTCACAAATCAATACCGGACTGTATTTTTAATGGCGCGTTCCAGGGTCCAAAGTTCGGGCTGCTAATTTGTCGCGGAAGATGTCCAACGCTACTCTCGTCGGTCGGAAGACTACCGCTTTTGCAATCCCCGGACAGCCCCTAGTACGGCCACACTTCCAGCGCCCGCGCACACCACCGACGGCATTACCATACCTAACCGCATAATAGACGGGACCATATTGTGTGAATTTAAATTAATTATCGACGCCAATGATCAAAACCTGTTATTTTTACTGTGTACTTTAATTAATTATAATTCAACTAGTACTTACTTAATTCATTAATGCCTTCATAAAGAAACAAGCGATAAAAACCGGGCCAAATATCAAAACCTGTTATTTCCACAAAACTTTTACCACATTTCGCAGATGTATAAATGGCAACCAAATTTCACAAATGTCATTCGTCAACCATGTTCTCTAAAACTACAATGTTTCTGCTAGTATTAGTAGCGTTGGTTGCTGTCACAGAGGCAACCAACACTTGGACTAGAGTACGGGAATGCGATGAAATGTGCAATATACTCAACGGGGATAAAACACAATGTTGCCGAGCTAATGGACATGTCTCATATGCTTTTTGTCAAAGGGGGCAGATGTATTGTTTCTAGTTGTTCATCTTTTTGTTCTAGTGTAGGTGTTTTAGGTTTAAAAATACTTTATTTCTCATAAGAATATACATATTCAATTATATGAGAAATTTGACATACACACTTATGTACTAATTTCGTCGGTGAGGACACAATAAATGTATTTTTATGGTTTAATGCAATAAACTTTTCAAATATCTTTTATTATTGTCAACGTCAATCATATCCTTAAAAAATTCGATGGCGCCGTATATTTATTACGTTGTTATTTCCCTTTTTGACCCGCTAAGTCTCCTATGAAATAAAAAATAAGTGTCGGCCGACGCCCTCTCCTGCTATAGTTTAATGCTGAATATCAGAACGATTTTAGAGACGTGGAGCAAGGGAACAAGGCATGATACAAAAGTTAAAAATGAACCTAATGATGGTGGTGGTATTTTTAAATCGCCAATATTGATAATTATTTTAGCATGGAGAAAAATAACATTTTTGCATACGATTTGGTCACCCTACTCAATGTGATGTCTTGTCGTTTCCCATACAGCGTATTTCAAAAGTCATAGGGTGACCATGATTTACTTAATATAAGATTAATTTTACTTGAAAAATAAGAACAATTAAATGAATTATGTTTTGACAAAATACTACCATACGTAATGTTGATCAGTTACCGAATTAGAAAACGTGGTCCCGGATCGCGGCCCAGAAATCATCCTGTAATTCGAAGTATATTTTCAAAGAGTCTATACTAGAGTCAATTTGCAACAAATAAGTGTCAGGGCTAAAATAACCAGTTATAATATGATATTCAACGCTAAGGCTTTCACATTTTCCTATAAATTTGCCTCTGAAAAAAATAATAATTTAATAACAAACGACGCATATTTATTTGTCACAAAACTTAGTTTTAAGCTTGGTATTTTTTATTGTCTTCCTAATATAGTTAGTTGCGACCATTTCAAAATTAGATATCGACATACTTCGAGCAACAACAACCATATTAGGAGGTACATAGTACAGACTCAAACAAAATTTACTGAAAATACAGCTCGTGAAAAGTAACCAGCCAGTCTTATCACTACATAGCATAAAACAAACTTGCTTTCCGCCTGTGTCTGTCCCTATGTATGCTTACATCTTTAAAACTACGCAACAGATTTTAAATAGATAGAGTGATTAAAGAGAAAGGTTTATATGTATAATAAGTGCATAATATAGTAGAGAAACACTGATAATTTTTGAGGTTTCTAATGTGATGTCGTAAATAAACACATTTTTTTGCGCTTACATTGCAAACGCTGGCTGAACCCTACCCCTTACAGCACCAGCTGATACGATCGTGCGTTCAACTTTAAAAAAATCTAGTTTGAAAAATAATCAAGTTTGCCGCTTAAGTACGGCATCGATCGATCATGCGTTCGATTATTATTCATTTTAAACCCGCGTGCGTGTAGTTAAGGGGCCAGTCGTCGGCGCGGTGAGCGTCAAGCAGGTACGTGTACGAGACGGACAACCATATCAGAAGTAGGTATTAACGAAATTTTTTAATTTGTGATTTTTAAATGTGTTAAATTCGTTTTTTTATAAATTAAACGTGCTTCTGTCGTATAATGTATATAATTAAAAGTTTACCCAGAAATTTTAGGCATTGTTTTGTGCCTAAATTTGTAACGCACGATCGTGTGGGTCAGGACGCAATTCGACAAATTTAATATGATAAATTGAAAATATGATCAATCAAAAGTTCATTTTTTTAATCTTTTCATGTAAAACATGTAAGAAATCTAAAGTTTTATAAATCAATGTTAATAATGTACTACAGTATTGTACACCCTAAAAAGGTTAACAAAATAAATTACAATGGTATATGTCTATCTCTTAGGGATAACCCACAACAACCATTTTTTATCCCGTGCGAAGCCGGGGTGGGTCGCTTGTACCGTAATAAGATGAGGCGAGTGTGAAACAACCCCTAAGTTCCAGCGCCCGCGCACATCACCGACGGCACCATCAGGCGAGAGTACCTAACCGCATAATAGACGGGACCATATTGTGTGAATTTAAATTAATATTCGACGCCAATGATCAAAACCTGTTATTTTTACTATGTACTTTAAAGTGTATACATTAATTAATTATAATTCAACTAGTACTTACTTAATTCATTAATGCCTTGATAAAAAAACAAGCGATAAAAACCGGGCGAAATATCTAAACCTGTTATTTCCACAAAACTTTTACCTATACATTCCGCAGAAGTATAAAATAGCAACCAAATTTCACAAATGTCATTCGTCAACCATGTTCTCTAAAACTACAATGTTTCTGCTAGTATTAGTAGCGTTGGTTGCCGTCACGGAGGCAACCAACGCTTGGACTAGAGTACGGGAATGCGATGAAATATGTAATATACTCATAATTGACCGGGATAAAACACAATGTTGCCGAGCTAATGGATATGTTTCATACGCTTTTTGTCAAAGAGGGCAGATGTATTGCTTCTAGTTATTTATCTTTTTGTGTTAGTGTAAGTGTTTTATAGTTTGATGCAATAAACTTTTCAAATATCTTTTATTCTTGTCAACGTCAACCATATCCCTAAAAAAAATTGATGGCGCCGTACATTTATTACGTTGTTATTTCCTTTTTCGACCCATTAGTCTTAGTTATAGTCATTTAATTATAATATTTAAAATATTACGTGTCAAATTACATTACGAGTACCAATGTACTTTTATTAATAGTTACTGTTACTTTTTTTTTACTTTTTTTATTATATATATTTTTTAATTTTACCTCTCTTATGAATAAACATCGGTATCAACGTTCAAATTTCGTGGCAATGTACGGTTGGCAGAAAAATAAATACAAACAAATCACTTAGTATTTTTAACCTTTATTTTGTATATGTAAATAAAAAAGCCCCTAAATAGTACATTTCCTAATTAGGGTGGTAAAACAAAGAAAGGCCGCGCAATCGCAATTGTTGCGGCCCAAGCTGCAAGCGAGGGACGTAATTATGCGATCGAGGGCTTTCTTTATTACCTCCCGTGTTGGAAAAATATGTGCACATTTGGCCAGAAAGCGGCTCTATCCGTACGCGTAGCGTGCGGAAAAAGCCACTTTATGTCCAGGTGTGGCATACAATATTTTACGAGTTAGAATAGATCACTAAAATTTGTTCCATAGATTTTGCTGTCAATCTTTGACGTCTGTAAGAATATATCCATTTTAAATGACTAAAAGATCTTTCCACGCTGACTGAGGTAATAGGAAGGTATGTCAAGCATTGAAAATTTTGCACACAGTTTTTATTTACACTTTCTGGTATTTCAGCCTCGTTGTTTTTAGATAGTTGGTTAATTATTTGTACAGTCTTATAACCAGGATTTTTCTTTAATACACTTTTTAATTTAAAATAAACTTTTCTGGCATTTTGATGTAACCTTAACGTTGATATTTTTTTTTGCAAACCATGAACAATGTTTAATGATTCTGCTAGACTCAGTTTTGGATCCTCCAATAATTTTATTGACTTAGCAATTATACTAAAGTGTGTATCGACGAATAGTAACTCAGTCTTTAAATTCCGGTTACGGAAAATTGTTTTTGCTTTAGAAATTGCACTCGCTTCACGCGGATTTAAGGCATCGATGACAGATTTGATTTTATCATAATGCATGTGATAATATGAGGCAGCATTTAACCATGTTCCCCATCTTGTTATCACGGGTCGGGGTGGTAGAGGAATATTTACACACATTTGATGAAATAAATTTGTCCTTGAAGGAGCGTTACGAAATATTTTTTTGATACAGTCAATCAAACTGTTTATGGTCGGGTAAAGACTTCTAATTATCTCTGCGACTCGATTACATCCATGTGCTATGCATGTTACATGAGTCATATTTTTATATTTCTGAACAAGGTTTTTAGCTGCTTTTACCATGTAGGAACCGGCATCCGTTATAAAAAATAATAATTTATCCATGTTTTTTTTGTATTCATCGCCCCAAAGATCTTCAAGGGTTTCCTCAACGAGTTTGGTTATTGTCGAATGGTTAGTCGCCTCCAATACCTTAGAAGCAAATAAATGTGGCTGGGTACTAGTTCCATCTAGAGCTCCGATCAAAATATTTGCCACTTTTTTTCCCACGGAATCTGATGTTTCATCAACACTGAGGTAAATCATTTTATTTTGTAATTTCTCTTTCAATTCATTTTTTTTCTTTTCATACAATTCAGGTAAGCATTTTACTCGTATTTTTGTTTCACTCGGCACAGTAATATCGTTTCCATATTTATGATTTAAAAGGTTTTCTACAAAATTTCTAAATTTAGGATTGTCTAATTTTGACCACGGTATATTCGAACAAATCATAAACCCTGTTAAATCTTTATTAAATTTTTCTTGTGCATTATTTTTATGAATTTTGTTGTGTAAATCTGTTTTTAAATGGCGGTCGATACTAGATTTAGAGGGAAATAATTTCGAATTACACAATTTGCAATATACGATATCGTCTTTAATTTCGAAATCAGCATTATCTCGTATTATATCCTGTAAATGGCAGCGTGAATCAGATAATTTATCTTGATGAGATTTTGATTTCAAATGTTTCTCTATATTGTACCTTTTCTTTTATATATTCATTTCGCAAATAGGACAGCAAGCACCTTCGTTAGTGAATATAAAATCAGTATACTGCGTCAAATCCATTTTCTCAAGTCTGATAGGGAGTTGGGTAAAGATTTATCAATGCTAAATTGTAGTTGTAAGTGTTTTTAAGAACTATTATCGTTGAAGATTTTACCACATATTATTTTGCATGACAATTAAATTGACATTTTTTGCCTATTTGGCATTTAGAATTTTTTTTACAAATGGATAATGAAATGAGTATTGAGGTTCTATGACGTATTAAGAATATAAACCTCTTTAAATATATGTACAGTTTACCAAAGTACGATTAAGAATAAAAATAAATTAAATGTTATTTATTACTAATAAATAAAACAATGATACCTATGTATTTCTTTTTTTGCGACCCTTACCAAGTGCCACGAAATTTGAACGTTGATACCGATGTTTACTTATGAAACAGGGAAATAAAATGAGTTTTTTTTTGACATTTTAATTTTTAAAATAAATCTTTCATTACAATTTCATACAAAATGTTATTAAAATTAGAAAAAACTAACGTTTGGTTAAGAACATCGATAGACCTGACTTTTAGACACATCAAACAATCAGGAGGAATATTACTGAATGTTGTCTATGGTACACTGTGCTGGTTTTAAGCTCAAGTTTGTGATGTGCCTTACTGCCTGGCAACTAGCGCCGATAGCAGTTCATGCCGCCATGACAGTTGGCATGGAACGCGTGGCCGTGCGCCTTGCAGCACTCGTCTTTCTCCGGGTTGCTGCGACTGCAGACCTGGTCGCAGGGCGGCACACGGACCTGGAACCACAACATACATTCATGGTAGAAGAAAACAAGGTACAGTCAAGTGCAAAAATACGTACCGAAAAATCGTCTCATAAATATGTTACTACGCACTTATTACAACGGAATAAAGATACTGGGACATATTTTTGAGTAAGATGAGTACACCCATGTTTTTACACTTGACTGTACCGCCATCACTACCTACGCCACAGACACCACTCATATTCCCAAACTATACATTTTCAACTTCAGAGGTGTCACCTGAGCGTTGCCGATCCTTTAGAAACCAGTACACTTTTTTGAAGAGCACCATATAGTAGTCCCTTGAAAAAACCTAGACAGGGAACTCATTCCATAGCTAGAAGCGGAAGGAAATTCCTCTTAAACCGCACTATGCACGACCAGCGTGTGAGAATAAACGCCCTGCAGACGGCGAGCGGTGCGGTGGTAGAGAGCGGTCGTTGGCAATGTTGGCATCATGTCAAACAATTCTTCACGTCATACTACATACCCAGTTGTTGATAGCCTCGGTGTTGGCGATCATTGCGCAGGCGACGATAAGAAGGATCAAGCTTGTCTTGATGACGGCCATCTTGGATTTGAGATTGTCTGCGAGCGAAGCGAAGTTTGTATTAAATAAACTAGAGTAAACTGATTAAAAACATTCGACATTAATTCTATGACAATATATGAATTAATAGTCTACTATACGACCCTTCCCTTACCTTCTCTTGTACAGTCGCTATCAAATATATCGGTGCGGCCAAGGTACTCAAAAATATCTGAACACGCACTTTATCGCTTTGACAATAGAGTTGTTCAGATATTTGAGACCACCTTGGTCGCTCCAATATATCTGATAGCGACTGTACATGTACATACACATACACATGTTTGGATAGAAAGAAAACCTTTAATTAATTAATTAATTAAAACTTTATTGCACACAACAGAAAAATGTACAAATGGTGGACTTAATGCCTAAAGGTATTCTCTACCAGACTCGTCTACATTTGACAGGAATACCTAATTATTTTAAACAAAAACGAACGGACTTCATTTAGCCTACTTAAACTTTCCAAGAGAAAATTGCCCGCGCTACTGTAAAAAAATACTCACTTATGCTAATTTTAAAACTATTGCCTCGATTCAATCATCTGTTATTCGCTAAACATTTAATTAAAAAGAGATTTCAAAGAAGGAGATAACCTAGGTACTAAGGTGCAACAAGTTCTTGTGTGTAATTCAATTATCATAGACAAAAATCTGCCGTAAAACGAAAAAGTCCAACTTCTGGCAGGTTTTTGTCTACTTATGTGCTACTAGCTGTGCCCGCGGCTCCGCCCGCGTGGAATTCGGTCTTTGTCAGTAAGCGGCTAATTCACCCCTAATTTCTCTCCCGCTACCCTGGAGGCGGAACTTGAAGTAAAGTTGACAGACGGATACGCTAGAGCAGGGGTTCCCAAACTTTTTTTAGGCACGCCCCCCTGCTGCCTAAAATGGAATTCCCACGCCCCCTTAGGCTTATGCTAGGTAGGTCCAGCTAGCCCTGTTCAAATTTCCCGAGGCCCCGCGCCCCCATTAAAATGTGGTCGCGCCCCCCACTTTGAAAACCCCTGCGCTAGAGGACAGTAGTCCTAATAAAATATTTTACAATTACCACTAAATGAAACTACACTCAAAAATGAATACTTTTTTATCCTATTATTTTTTTTTGGCATGATTTAAACGACATAGAGTAGTAGGTGTATATCGGACGATACAGGACCACTTTTGTATTTATACGTTCATGTCCACGGCAAATATCATCCAAATCGATCCTCCCGTCAAATCAGTCTAAGCATCAAAGGTAAGAACAGGCGCGGTTGAAATTGGGGTGGGGGGGGGGTCACAAATGCAGAAATGTTTTTTTTATTTAAGGTGCACTTGGAGGGGGGAGGAGGGGTCCATGACCCATGCAAATTTAATTCAATCGAGTGTAGTGGCTATCCCCCCCCTTTTAGACGTTGAATTTTTATAGGCTACGTATAACCTGGCTGGGGATTTTCTTGAATTGGAATTAGTAATCCTTAAGGGGTGATTGTCGGGCGATGCTCAGTGTAGAGTTTCGTAGATGCCGCCCTGTTACAAAACATCCGTTCAAAAGGTCGTTTATTAAGGGATATTTGGCGGCGCTTACGTCATTTTACTATCCGGCACTTCCTTTCACTATGCATTTTTGACTGATAATTCAAAAAAGGCTGAACCGATTTTATTCAATATAGTTTTTCTTGAAAGTTCTTATCAAGCCTCACCAAATTTCAGCTTTATAGTGCGAACGGTAACTGAGCTAGACCGCGGACGGACGGACGGAGATGGCGAAACTATAAGGGTTCCTAGTTGACTACGGAACCCTAAAAAGAGATAAATAGTGGTTTATGTAACGTTACGTAATAAGGCCTAAGTATGTACAGAAGCATACACTGCTTTACCTACACACATATTAATTAGAATGACCGCCATTACAATTGCCATGACCAACCTTATTGCGCCGGCGGTGAGGGGGGGGGGGGGGGCGCCGGGGGGGCCGGATTTTCATTACGTTACCGTAGATAATTAATTTTCATACGTTTTTACCACACTGTCACAGATAATACACTGATGTTACGTTACTGGTTGCAATAATGGTGGTAATTACATACGGTTCCGAACGCGGAATAGAGGATTTATGATATTGGTATAGATCAAGATATTTATTCTTCAATGTAAGCACATTACAATGCACTAATGAACGTCAGAGAAAAATAAAATACGTGAGTGTTGTGGAACACTTGGTTAGAACGAAGTTATGTTATTTCATTTTACTTAATTTTTTACTTTTTCGTAAATTTTGTGGTTTTAATTTTTTTCTATTTTTTTGTAATTTTTAAGTTTTTGATATTTTTTGAAATTTTGCCATTTTTGACATTTTCGACATTTTTTACTTTTAGGTTCTCGACTTTTTTCACTTTTTTCACTTTGTCACTTCTCACTTTCACTTTTCACTACACTTCACTTCACTTCACTTCACATTATTCTATTTTATATATTTTTTATTTCATTCCATTTTACATGTTTTTCAATCATATGGGTGTCGCGTTTTCGTGACGTGACGCTTTTTCGTGACGGTCACGTGACTTTTTGTCGCCTAGCCCCCCATCCGCGAACCGTCCGATAAGGAACTACGTTCCTAAACTACCACCGGTTCTAACCCTACATCTCTGTCCCAAGAAGTATTATGACCGAAAAGAAACTCGACGGGACTTTTTTTTTTTCAAAACAGTAATACATTATTAGATCTTAAAGATACAAAATAATGCGTAGTTCTTCAAGAAGACATATCAAAACAGCCTGAGAGACAGATAATGTAACTATTGTTTAATTATAAAGAAAAATAAATCCTAATCCGACTGCTTCACAAAACGTTCGACATGTTTTCCTACCTAAACGGTGTCCTATAAATGTTAGATGATTTTGTAGTAGTTTTTTGGTTTGGGCCATGCATCTTTGTCCGTCATATATAGACCTTGAACCTGCAATAACCCTTTGACATTCATGACATTTTCAAATATTTCTTAAGAGCGGGTAAAGGTAAATGTAAAGCATCGACGGGTAACATGTTATAAATATGAACACCTTGACCAAAAAATTACAAATGATTTCAATACCAAATTTCATCTAAATACGTACAGCGGTTATTGGTTGTTTCTTCCCCATGTAAACTTCCACCCCTTTTGCATCCGCTTAAGGGATAATTTCCGAGATAAAACTATTTTATTTCCTTTTCCAGAGCGGTTAATAATTCCCTATACAAATTTCCAACTCCCTTTTCACCCCTTTAGGATTGATTTTCGGGGTGAAAACTATCCTTTGTCCTTTCTCGAGACCCATACTATCTCTATACCAAATTTCATCTTTATCAGTTCAGCGGTAAAAAAATCCTCATACCAACTTCCAACCCCCTTTTCACCCCCAAAAGGGTTTATTTTCAGGATGAAAATATTCTGTCGTTTCTCGGGACTCAAATTATCTCTACACAAATTTCATCAAAATCCGTTCAGCCGTTTTCACGCGATGCGCGTTCAAATAAAAAGACAAACAGACAAAAATTCTAAAAATTGTTGGAACGTGTTCTGTTATCGATTCTAAGTATCCTCAGCCAACTTTTTTTCGAATATATTCCGTGAACAGACTTTCGACCCTCTTCAGCTTTATTATATGTATAGAAAATAGTTTTTATTGAAAGTACCTTTCAGGCTTCACTTCCATTATTTTTTTCAAATTTTTTGGATCTACGGTTCTAAATGAAGATGGGGGGGGGGGGGGGGTGCTTTTTTGAAGACTACTAAACCCATACTATCTCTATACCAATTTTCATCTAATTCAGTTCAGCGGTTAAAAATTCCTCATACCAACTTCCAACCCCCTTTTCACCCCCACAAGGGTTTGAAAACTTTCCTATGACGTGTCTCGAGACTCAAATTATCTACATACTCATTTCTATCTAAATCGTTTCAGCGGTTAAAAATTCTCCATACAAATTTTCAACCCCATTTTCACCCCCACCAGGGTTGATTTTCGGGATTAATGATGAATGCGCGTTCAAATAAACAGACAAACAGATAAACAGACAAAAATTCTAAAAATTGTTATAACGTGTTCTGTTATCGATTCTAAGTATCCCCAGCCAACTTTTTTTCGATTATCTTCCATGTACAGACTTTCGACCCTCTTCAGCTTTATTATATGTATAGATATACAAAAAATTTGCCACCATTGACAATGAGGGTTTCAGCGATCGAGATTTTCACTAGATAGCAGCACCGTGACGAAAGCTCTTTTTGACAGCAGCTGTCAAAATCCACCGATGAAAAAGTATGATTAAACATGACTGGTGGATTATGACAGCTAGACCTCTCGCCACAGTGCTGCCATCTAGTGAAAACCTTGATCGCGGAAACCTTTATTTTCCGGTGTCCGTCAGATTTTTGTCTATGACAGCTGAACTCCGTTCAAGCGTGTTCATGATATCTAAGCGGGCGAAGTCGCGGTCGAAAGTTAGTTAAATTATAATAATCCATACCTGTGTCGGGTACAGCAAGTAAATTTATGAACAATATAACGATTCATCTCCTTTTATATACGGTTTACAAACAGGGAAAACCGTTTAGAAATTCTTGTGCCAGTTTCCTTATCGTTATTCATTCATATTTGCGCAGTTTAACTATCGGTGGGCAGTGAACGATAATAGTATAATGAATTGTATTATCTTAGAAAAATTACACCATTAAAATGTGTAATTAATTTCATTAAGAATGTCAAATAGAATAATTACAAATACAAAATAATACAAAGAAGTCAAAATAACACTAAACTTTTTTAACTTGTGTAATTTAATATATAAAACTGAGATCTGCAGTGCTACCTATGTCAATAATAAATTAAAAGTAGGTACAAATGGTACAATAAATACTAACATAGTATACAGTGGGTTGGCATGTACCAAAGGGGCCACCACCAGGGCCTCCAAAAATTTATTTTAAAGTGCGGCGTGGTGGAAATATGCATACGGCCCGCCTGATGGTAAGCAACTACCGTAGCCTATGGACGCCTGCAACTTCGGAGGTATCACATGCGCGTTGCCAACCTTTTACAAAAAGGAGGACTCACTGTGTTGACGGCTAAAGAAACAAGAAGGTCCCTCGTCGTCAACACACTGGGTCCTCTTTGAGCTCTTTGGCAACCTTACTCACCAGCAGGAACGCAACACTATGAGTAGGGTCTACTGCTAGTTGGCTGTGGTTTTCTGTAAGGTGGAGGTACTTCGCCAGTCGGGCTCTGCTCCAGATTTTAGCAAGATGACATTCGCTGAGCCTGTGCCTTTCCACACATACTCCTAGGAAGATGACATTTGCAGTACCCATACCTCTCTTTTGGAAATAGTTTAAGGACATACCCGGGTCCAAATAGTATGCTTCTCTGTGTCTATGTCTATGCTTGAAGACAGTCCCAAGCCAAACAATATTTGGCCCTTGGTGGCGGTACTACATTTGGTCGTCGCGAAGTCCATACAGTTCTATTAGCATGACACGTTTTACTGCTCCGTTTTGCGAGGGTCGTAGACCGTCATCAGGAGAACCGGTAGCCATTTTGAATATCTTCCTCTCTGAATTGACGACTCATATAATTTTATCACATATTATTAAAAAATACTATTGAGGAGAAAATAAATATAGTCGAACGAGCGGAGCGTAAGCGAAGTGAAGTTCTTTCAAACAACCTCGGCTATCTAGACGTTTGTGTATTTCGATGGCTTTTTGATTTTGAAGAATTGTCGCGCGATAACTTTAGTAACGTTCTTCTGATCTACAGGGTGTTTCCTGTAATAAGATCAATAAATTAAAACGTAGATTCTACTCCTCAAACAATGAAACGTTTGTTCTACAATTAAAAAAAAATGAAGTTTTTATATATTGTCTCTTTTTCATACATACTAAATAGTATTTTCAATGTACGTTAAAATCCGTCTAATTGACATTGCTTGTCACTCTTGTCACCCAACAGAAATAATCAAATTCGCAATACATTGCGTGTTCGAATAAACTTTAAAGTGAAATAAAAATCAAATTATAAGTTATTTTTAAAAGTCGCTGAACTAATATTGTCCAGTTTGAGGAGTAGAATCTACGATTTAATTTATTGCCCCTATTACAGGAAACACCCGGTATATGAAGGACGTGTGGCCCCTGTGAGGAATAGTTGAATTGGTAAATTTCAATTGTTTGTCGTCTCATAACTAGTAGTAACTCCAACTTTCAACCCATGATTTTTTCATAATTGTACTTTCAAAAAAATATATTGGAAAGAGCTGTCAAAAAATAAATTGACATTTATTTCTTTTGATTTTTACGTACAAAATATTAATTATAGGGTATACTCCCACTCAAACTACGTAGCTGTGATTTTGTTTAGCTGCTATGGATTAGGAGATACACGAGTTTGAAAAAAAATCTAAAGGAAATAAAAATTTGACAATATCTCTGTAACAGTTCAAGATAGAGGGCTGAAAGTTGGAGTGATTACTAGATATGAGGCGACAAACAATTGATATTTACCTATAAATTTCCCTATTTACCTATAAATACCCTTTTGCCTATAAATTTCTCAGAAGTATAATATGCCAACCATATCCACAGATGTCATTCGTCAACCATGTTCTCTAAAACTACGATGTTTCTGCTAGTATTAGTAGCGGTGGTTGCCATCATGGAGGCAACCAACGCCTGGACAAGAGTATGGGAATGCGACAAGGTCTGCAATAGAATGGACAGGGAAAAGGCACAATGTTGCCGAGCCCAAGTTGGAGTGATTACTAGATATGAGGCGACAAATAATTGATATTTACCAATTCAATTACTCCTCACAGGGGCCACACGTCCTTACTTAGCCTGCTAAACCCTTTGTTGGGGTTATAGTAGAGCTCAATACAATTTGAGAGTTCGTATATGAGCAAGAACGATCAAGGGGTTGTAGAGCTAGACGGCGAAAAAAAATTCTTTAGAAGGGTCTTGTTACATTGATCATCTCGTTTGCAATTAAATCGCGAATTTTCAGTTCGAGGCGGAGTACTAGTTTATTACAATTTATAAATAAGCAAGTAGCAAACATATTGCCCAAAATGTCCAACTTTTTTTTAAAGATTTTCGTATTTTTCATTTTAATGATGCACCTAAAATGTTAGGTATACAAGGAGATATTTAATAAACCTATGCATATTATTTAATTATTTTTACTTAAACAATATAAATCTTTTAAATGACTATATTCAAGCTGTTTCAACAAGTGGTTAGGTATTTATTTGCTAAATGATGGTAGCTATATAAACACGTCGTCATTTCTTTTTCAATTTCACAGTGAAACAGTTGTTATTCTTATAAAACAGCCCTGCAGTGTAATTGGCATCTTTTTTACTAATTCCAAACAAAGAATAAACTGGCAACCAGGCTGTCAATTATTCAGACCGTGAAAACAATAAGCAACTAATGTTCAAGAAATATTGAGACATAAAATAATATAGTTAAAACTTCAAAACATCGACCAGACAACCAGTTTCATACAAGCTGTAGAAAGCGGCAACCATGTACTTCAATATATTTATCCTGCTAGCAGTGCTGGTTGCCGCCAGCGCGCAAGGATGGTATCCCGTGAACAGAGAATGGTGGGAGCGGGTGCCTCAGTGTGACATAGTGTGTGGTCGCAACTTACAGCAGCGAGATACGTGCTGCAACGCGAATAGATATAAAGGGTATCGTGATTGTAATAACGGGAATAAAATGATGTGCGGTCCCAAAATGTAATTTGTATCTTACCTTATTTACCTATTTTACTTTTTCACTGTCCATTTTGGTTGAAATGAAATAGTACACTTGCATCTGTGAGTGTGTTTTTCATTTATGAGTTTTATGACCTACCTCATGCGCTGGCCGTATTATACCAAACCTGATCGTGCATCTGAGTGGTTTCACAGGAATTTCCTGCCGTGAATACTTCAGCTGTAAAATGAGCTCCATGCCACGGTATCTTGAGGGACCAGGACCATAGAGATCTTCAAAAAAGGAGGAAAAAACATATTAAGAAGGTCGGAAACGCTCATTAAATACATCTGGAGATGCAGCCATCCATGGGCTACCCTGACCGCTTACCACTAGCCGGGATGTATGCTAGTTTTCCACTGACCTGACGTGGGATAAAATATGTAGTTTGAAATCTAAAAAGTAATTATTACGACACCTTACATAAAATTTCACGATTTATTTTCCAGTTATCCTATTATTTTATTTAAAAAATAATCGATTATATATTGCCATTATATTCGTATCATAACTTAGGCACTAAGACATTGTAACTAACAATTATTATGGGCTACGGCCTGAAATAAATGTATATTTAATTTTAATGTGTTAAATTTCACCGTGTACTTTAAAATGTAGACATTAAATTTTTTTTTATTCTTTATTCTTTATTTCACAAAAGGAGATACATTTAATCAATTTTACCTATCTGCCAAACTGCACAGCAGTTTGTTGGCAGAATTAATTATACTTGAACTAATTACACTTAATTCTTAACACCTTGATAAAACCAGTTGATAAAAACCGGGCCATTTATCAAAACCGGTTAGCTCTACCTTTTACCTATAAATTTCGCAGAAGTATAATATGCCAACCATATCAACAGATGTCATTCGTCAACCATGTTCTCTAAAACTACAATGTTTCTGCTAGTATTAGTAGCGGTGGTTGCCGTCACGGAGGCAACCAACGCTTGGACAAGAGTATGGGAATGCGACGAGGTGTGCAATAGAATTGACAGGGAAAAGGCACAATGTTGCCGAGCTCATGGACATGTCACGTATGCCTCGTGTGAAAGGGGGCAGATGTATTGCTACTAGCCCTTTATCTTTGTTGTACTGTAGATATTTTGTGGTTTAATGCAATAAACTTGTAATATTCTAAGTTGCACTAACATGATATGGAAAGTTTCCGAAATAAATAAATATATATGTTTATTTATATCATTTCTCGTCTTTCATTTTAAAAGCGTCAACCATATCCTTTAAAATATTCGATAGCGCTCTACATTTGTAATGTTTTTTTCGCTTTTTGACCCACTACCTCTCCTATTATCATCCTCCTAGCAATTTCCCGGATTTCACCACAGCTCATTTGAGCCTGGGGTCCGTTTAGCAACCTAAACCCGTGATTTGGCGTAGGCACTAGTTTTTACGAAAGCGACTGCCATCTGGCACTGCCACCCAGAGGGGAAACTACTGAAACTAGGCCTTATTGGGATCTGATCCGGTTTCCTCACGATGTTTTCCTTCACCGAAAATCGACTGATAAATATCAAATGATATTTTGTACATAAGTTCTGAAAAAGGCAGTGGTCTGAACTCAGCGAGGCTTGTTTGCCACCGTCGTGGTATAAAAAAAAAATCTTAAACCAAGTAAAATCAAGGTCATCCTTTTAGCTTTTACATACGCTATATGGGAAAACGACAAGACGTCACATTGAGTAGCGTGACCAAATTGTACGCCAAAATGTATTTTTCCACTTATCTTCTTCTTCCTCCTAGCGTGACAACCTAATCCCATGAATTTGCGTAGGCACTAGTTTTTACGAAAGCGACTGCCATCTGACCTTCCAACCATTAGGGGAAACTAATCCTTATCGGGATTAGGTCCGGTTTCCTCACGATGTTTCCCTTCACCGAAAATCGACTGATAGATATCAAATCATATTTCGTACGTAAGTTCCGAAAAACTCAGTGGTACGAGCCGGGGTTTAAACCCGAGACCTCAGGATTGAAAGTCGGACGTCTTGCCGTCAGGCTACCAGCGGTCTCTAACCATATTTAACCAGCTCTCTCATGTTTTACCACTTATCAAATGTAGATATCAATATTGATGACAAAAAATAATGATTGACATCATACATCATCTTTCGATTCTGAATCATGCTTTGATCGCTTGCTACATGACCCCGATTTCACCCTGTATAGACTCATAATATTTACATTTCCTGTATTTTTCCAGTAGGAAATGTGTATTGAGTTTTTTAAAGCTACTCCGTAAATTTTTATTGGCATTAGCATTCGAAAATTCGCACCATGAATATATATATTCGCGAATGTGAGAGACACGACATTTGTGACATCCCTACTTGCGAGATTATACCTCGTTTTTTTCAGATTTGAAAAATAACGGTCGATTTCGTCAACGTATCTTTATTTTCAACCGACTTCAAGACTACGAAGGAGTTTCTCAATTCGTTGGGATCACAGTTGATCCCATTGTCTTGTCAGGTCAGGTCATCAGATGTTGGGATCCTGGAGTAATCGCGGGAACTCTTCAACTATTATAGGCACACCGATGGTGAGTTAAGTATTTTTTTACAGTCGCTTGGGCATTTGTTTTTGGATAGGTTGAGGCGAAGTGAAGTCGATTCTTTTTTGTTTAAAATTATGTTCAACCATATTAATCCAGCAGTTATGTCGAATGAAGTTAAGGGTAGCTGGAAAGTAATCCAAACTCAATGGAACTTTAATGGGTAGTAAGTAGTAACTCTCATAAAGTTTCGACCTCGTGGACCTTGTGGAATTTGGAGGAGGGACAAAAAACCTATTTTTTTTTTCAGTTTTTCGCTTATATCTCATAAACTAAGCACTTTTTGTGTACACCTTGTATGGCAAAGTTAAAAAGCAATGAATTTTCTGAAAGTTGGCTGTAATACCAGATTTTCAGGCCAAATATTAACGAAGATACAGTCGAAAAAATGTTATTAAAACTTAAAAAGTAGTTAATCTGTTTTTTTATCATTTCTACATATGTTAACTATGTCGACCAATCACCAATATCAACGTCTTTGAAAACCTATAACATCGGAACTTTGTGGATGTATTATTTTTCGTTATGCTGTCAAGTGTCATCATATATTAATAGCAATTAATGTATGATATTCTGTGGATATTAACTAAAAGTAAAGTTAAATCCTCTCTACTGCACACCTCAGAATAAGAAAACAGCACACCAAACCTATTTACATATGAAGAGAGTCAAACAACATGCCGCCTTATTGCTAATAAGCGATCTCTTCCAGACAACCTTTGGATGTATTATTTTTCGTTAAGCTGTCAAGTGTTATGACACTTGAAAAGTCATAACTTTTCAGAATTGCTAGAAAAATATGGTTCCGCCGCCATATTGGAATCTCAACAATAAATTGGCTGTATCGTCGTTAATATTTGGCCTGAAAATCTGGTATGACAGCTTACATTCAGGAAATTTATTGTTCTTTAACTTTGCCATACAAGGTGTACACAAAAAGTGCTTAGTTTATGAGATATAAGAAAAAACTAAAAAAAAATAGGTTTGTCCCCCCTCCAAATTCCACAAGGTCCTCGAGGTCGAAAACTTATGAGAGTCTTCGTAGCTTCGTGTTATTTTGTTTTATTATTATAATGTGTTTAATGACCCACGTTGGTTGACAAATAAAGAAATTGAATTGAATTGAATTGAATTGTAGCATACCCCCAAACTACCCGTTAAAGTTCCATTAAGTTTGGATTACATTCCAGGTGAAATGTACATAACTGCTGGACTATATCAGGGAAATATTTAAATGAAACTAGTTTTTTTTTCATTATTAGACTGGTGCCCCAGGGAGGAATCTTATCTCCACTTCTATTCTCAACCTTTATTAATTTTATTACACCTGACATTCGCTGTTCCTATCATCTTTACGCCGACGACCTACAACTCTACGACCAGTGTGCCGTGGCTGACCTTCCCAGTTGCATCATTAAACTTAACCGGGATCTATTACATATTCAGCAGTGGTGTGAGAGGTTCGGTCTCTTTGTTAACCCTTCGAAGTGCCAGGCTATCGTTATTGGTAGCTCCCGACAACTTGGTAGACTGGACCTTAACACGATTGCGCCTGTAACTTTCAACGGTACACCCATACAGTTTTAGTCATAGCGTTAAGAATCTGGGTGTTCTTTTGGACAGTACACTTAGTTGGAGAGCACAGGTTACTGAAATCAGCCGGAAAGTCATAGGCTCGCTTCACTATCTTAACAAGCTAAAACACTTCTTACCCATTAAAACCAAAATCTTACTAATTAATACCTTGATTCTACCCATTATAGATTACGGTGATGTGTGCTATCCGGATTTAAATGAAGAACTTCTCAATAAATTAGATCGCCTTCTCAATAATTGTATTCGCTTCATCTTTTGTCTTCGCAAATATGATCACGTCTCCTCCTTCCGCTCTCAGCTTGGCTGGCTTCCAATCCGTCAACGACGTAATCTTCGCATGCTTTGCACTCTCTTTTCTGTACTTAACGATCCACACTCTCCTGCTTACCTCAAGTCTTTCTTTAAATATTACGGCGTTACACGCGTCCGTCAACTTCGCTCTTCCGGCAATTTGTCTCTGTCCATCCCTATTCATCGAACTGGCTTCATGTCGAACTCGTTCACTGTGCAGGTGGCGCGCCTTTGGAACGCTCTTCCCTTTAATGTCAGAAATTCCCCAAATAAGCTTGCATTTAAAAAATCTTTACGTACGCTCTTTGCTAGCGGAATGAAAGTCTCTTAGTTTCTCTGTTTTGTATGTTTCGTCTTCTATTTATTTATGTATTTAGTATATGTAAATTGTATATGTATGTATATCTATATGTGTGTATCTATGTATTTGTCTTTTATTTAGTAGCACCGCCCACAACCTCTCTGCTTTGCCTTAAGGTTGACTGGTAGAGAATGCCTCATAGCATTAAGTCCGCCTTTTGTACTTTAAGTTTTTCTTTTGTGCAATAAAGTTGTCTTCCGAAAAATCGCACTGCGACAATCGCAAAATTTTTCTAATCTGAAAAAAAACGAATTATAGAAATTTCCAATATCAATGCGTTTATCATAGGTATGTCACACCTTAATTACTTACCATCTTAAAGGATTAATTTAACCAGCATTTTCCTTGATTAATTCACAATTAACAAAAAGCTGATAAAACACAGCATATCAAACCGGTTCCCAACATAATTAAAACAAAAGATAAAACGGCAAAACCAACTTTTGAAGTTCAAAGCGAGCAACCATGTTCTCGAAAACGGTTATACTACTGGTAGTAATCTTGGTTGCCACGGAGGCGGCTCCGAAAAAGCACAGAGTGCCGAACTGTGACGATTATTGTGAGGGTAGTCGCCAGGAGAAGACGATTTGCTGTATGGAGAACCGTTATGTCGATTTTGCGTCTTGTAGAAACGGGGAGTTTTATTGCAAATGAAATGAATTGTGCAGTGTTTATTACATTTATTACATTTTAAGACATAATTACATTCCAAATTACAAATAGAATAGAATAGAATAGAATAGAATAGAATATAATTTATTTCAGTGTAAGTACACAGTTATACAATACAGACAGTGGATAAAAAAAGAAAAGAAAATGAAGACTTATAACTTGTATACTGTAACCACACTGAAAAAGGTGAACACTCAGCATAATGCCATGTCCTACTGGAGTAGTACCTGACGCTGGTCTTCCGTGTACACCTGTCGGGAGCGTAGTTGCGCGCAGCTACCAGTTACATTAGGGTTACCAAGACTAATAAATTTATTAGTGCTAATAATTACAACAGTAAGCAACGAAGCGGAAACGAAGCAGTTGACGTCAAATGATAATATGACTAGCATGGTCTTAGAATAAATAATATATATAATAGAATAATTCGCAAGTGTTGAGCAGTACCTAGAATGAAAATTCAATTATCCTGATTCTTTTGCTTAGAGAGTAGATACATTTTTAGTTTTACTTTAAAAGATTGCAAAGAAGTAAGTTGCTTAAGAGGTGGAGGTAGATTGTTCCAGCATTTCGTAGCGGTATATTTAAAACTGCCACGAAATGCTGCAGTATAGTGTTTAGGACACATGAGAAGAGTAGACACTCTTTGGCGTTGTAAAAACCGGAGCTTGTCATGCAGGTATCGAGGTGCTTGAGACTTCAGAATTCCGAACAGTAAGCAAGCGAAGTGTAGAGAGCGCCTAGATTCCATGTTCATCATATCGCTTCTATTAAGGTATGGAGTTACGTGAGTTCTTGGTGGAATTATAAAACAATAACGAGCACAGGCATTTTGGACTCGTTGGATCACTTTCTTTGTGTGAGATAACAGGCAGGGACCTACAACTGTATCAGCATAATTGAGCTTTGAAAGTATAAGTGATTCGCATAGAGTGATTCTGAGATCTATGGATAAGTAATTACGAACTTGATACAGAATCTTAAGCCTGTAGAAGCAGTTTTTAGCAACATCACAAACATGATTATGGAATCTTAAGTTTTCGTCCATGATCACTCCCAGATTTCTAGCTTCTGTAACTTGTTCGATAATTTTATCTCTTATTTTCAATTGTGGTACAAACTAGTTTATTTTTTGCCTTTGTTTCTTAGTGCCTAAAACCATAAATTTAGACTTCGATGGATTTAAAACTAGATTGTTACGTAAGCACCAATCATGTATACGGTTCAGGTCCTGATTAATGGCGTCTACAACGATTAAGGTTTCACTAGGTTTACAAGGCAAATATACTTGAAGGTCGTCGGCATAGATATGATAGCTACAGTTCTCTAAACAGTTTACTATATCCGCGCTATAGAGAATGAATAAAATTGGCCCCAATATTGAACCTTGCGGAACTCCGCGAGGAACAGGTGAGGCCACAGAACAACTATTGGCACCAGTTTCACTGCACAGTTCCACCATTTGGGAACGATCTTTTAAATAACTTGAAAACCATTTCAACGCAACAGAGTCAAATCCATAGTAAGCAAGTTTGGATATAAGTAGATTGTGATTAATAGTATCAAACGCACGTGAAAAGTCCAGTAAAGCCATTAACGTTCCGTTTCCAAGATCTGCCTCTGACAAAATGTCGTCGACGACATCTAGTAGTGCAGTAGCTGTGCTACGACCTGCTCTAAACCCGGATTGTTTTTCAGGCAAGATCCTATTAGCATTAAGATACTCTGTTACTTGTTGACATACGATTTTTTCAACGACTTTGGATAGAAATGGTAAAATGCTGATCGGTCTAACATCCTTGTAATCAATCGGATTATTGTTTTTAGGGATTGGTTTAATTCGAGCTTCCTTCCACATATCCGGAAACACTCCAGTTTGAATAGATTTATTGACTAGGGCTGTAATAATTTTCAGGGTATGTGGAAGTGTCAGTACGATCATGTCGCGAGATATGCCATCAGCACCTTGGGCATTTGACTTAATATTCATGATCATTTTGGACACAGCAGCTTCATTCACCGGTTTTAAGCGAAATACAGACGAGGTAAAGCGGTTAAATTCATAAAAGGTAAGTTCAGAGATCGTGACACTATCATTCCCTGGGACGGTAAGGAAATGAGCATTTATGAAATTCGGGTCATTTAAATTGGGAGGAAGGTTATACTGTTTTGATTTGAAGTTAACAATATCACGTTTAATATGATTCCAAAGTTGTCGTGGATTTTTCGAACTATTATCAAATGTATGTTGGAAGTATGCCTTCTTTTCGGACCACAAAGCTTCATTAACAACACCTTTAAGCTGCTTGTAATACAGTTTATGGGAATCTAGTTTAGACCTGCGAAATTTAGAGTGGGCTTCATCTCTCAGTTTCATCATTTGCCTGACCGTAGATGTTATCCATGGATATCCTTGTTTCTTTATCAGGGATTTTTTAATTGGAGCATATGAGTCGTAGATGTACAGTATGTATGCATTAAAAGCTTGGACGGAGTCGTTAATATTATCGTTTAATTGTCCATCCCAATTGATAGATTCAATAAAAGCATTAAATTCATTTAAAGCAATATCTTTTAGAGGTCTGTATACTATCAACTTGGGCAACGTTTTGGGTTTTCGAACGCATAAGTTACAGGAGATAAATGCATGACTGCTAAGATCTGGGATGTGACAAATAAAATATATCCGCTAAATCGCTGCCAATGGCATCCGGCTAGAAGGCTGGCTGCATTGATTGCCACGTTGTATAGTATAGCGATATTTACACTTCAAATAAAATTTGATATTGGTAATGATTTAAGTTATTTTTCACGCAATAAATATTATGTAAAATTAACTTTTTTTTTGTGGTGGTGGCACGTCCATATACCTAGACCTTAATTGCCATCGGATTTCCTAATTTGGAAACAATTAATGACTTCTCGTACAGCTTATCGAATGTGTTTTTCCTTGACCACGATCTTTTCTGTTCAATTCATACATAAATAAATTAAACTGAATTTGAGAACCAGAAATTATCCCAATAGTTCTTTTGTTGGCCCCGTCGGATATTGTAACAATGGTGTTTAGCATGTTGCAAAATTTATTCATTTGTTTTTATTAGAGAACAATCAAACTTTATACAACAATACTAAAATTGACACAATTTTGCTGCTCAAAAATGTATCAAAAGAAATTAAGCGTCAATCTTTTCGTCATTAAGTCTTTTTTGATGGTCGAAGTCCATGTTTGCGGAATGTTTGGCGGTTGACAGCTATGACTGAATTAAAGAGTAGTATAGACTTGTAGTGATTTTCACTACAACTTTTGGGACAAAAAATTTCTTTGGGATGTCATCTCCTGTTACTCAATGGCCCAAACCATAGTCGCCCGCTCTCGCGTATTTTATTTATGATGCCCAAGACTTTCAAATGCCTCGTATGTACCTACTCATTTTCAACAGGCTTCAAGATTTCGAAGGAGGAAGTTGTCAATTCGTCGGGATCTTTGTTGTTGGCGGCTGGACCGATTTGGAAAATGTTTTTTTGGTTTGTTGGATAGGTACTTGGGAAAAAGAAATAGGTACTTGAGAGTTAGTCCCATTGTCATAGGTCAGGATCTAATAATGGGATCCTGGAAAAATCGAGAGAACTCTTAAAATATTATAGGCACGCCTATAGTGATTTCCATTTAATAGTTATTTAGTATACAAGTGAACCAACTTTGCTGCCAACATTTTTCACCATACCAACCGAAGGGAAATAGAAGCTGTAAAATGTTTCAAATGTGATTACATTTGAAACATTTTACAGCTTTATGGTATTCAATATTTATGGTCATTACATATTTCTAAAAGTATTTCTAGCAAGCTAACGCATGAAAACCGGACAAAACTTAGTACCAAATTACTTTCCACACACTTATTGAATGATATAAGTAGAGCCTTATGTACATGGCCGGGTTTTGTCTTTGTCAGGTTTAGGTACATAATATGTACCTAAACCTGACAAAGACAAAACCCGGCCAAGTACGTAGCCGACCACAAAGAGTCATTCAACCTTTAGTGCCATTGTGTCAAGTTACGCTACAGCAGATGACAGCACCTTGTCATCTTAAGAAGTCATGAGTGTCATGACATGACGAATGATGAAAACCCTGTTATGCTAAACATTTGAGTCATAAAACAATGGATATGTGACTATACTATTAAGCATTGAAGTGATTCTTAGGTGAACTAATCTTGGATATAATATGTGAACGAGTTTAGTGAAAGTGCCTACTTTGTCAATTTACAAGACACTTCTTTATTTTCAATTTCAGCCTGGAGTCCATTTGGTAACCTAATCTCATGAATTCTTCTTCGGCTTAGCGTTTTTCCGGCCTAGCGCCAGAGTCTGCCACCCACAACCAGTTAGCACCTGGGTCAACCTAATTCCACGACTAACCCCGTCGTATTCAGTGACTTGAAAATGTCACGAACTGTCACGATTGTTTGTAATCCGTTCTAACACGGACCACGGACCAAGAGAGAAACCGAACAATACTTTTACTTTATTCCCCTATCACAGTGGAACCTTATTTTATTACTTATTACCGAGTAAAACGGTCGTTTATAATTGACTAGTAAAAAGTAGTAAAAACGGTCCCATAGCGAGCATAATAGTAGGGGGCGGTGTCTCACTCACACTCGTTACAAAATTGACACATTTGACACATATTGACATTTTGATTGTCTGATGACGTTATTAACTCCTTAGTCAAAACGAGACACAGTCCCCTAGATAACCTTCTCTTTTGCCCTCACTTTGTGACCGAAGAATTAGATCCACTTCATATAAATCCATACATGAAACTTAAATAAAAGTTTTCTAGCAAATGAGTGGTTGACAAATTGAAGATTTCATTATACTCTTTCTGCACCAGGGTCAACCTAATGACTAACCCCTAACTCCGTAACAGTTCGTGACTTGAAAATGTCACGAACTGTTACGATTGTTTGAAAGCGAGATTTTTGACAGGCGCGGGAAAGGAAAGTTTTCCCTACTCGCGGTTTAATTAAGTCGCTCTTGCAGGTCGTGCTAGCCGTGTAGCAGTTTTTTTAAATTATCTACTGACTTTAAAATGCACTAAGTAAACTTCAAATAAATGAGGTTGATTATTCGTGCACAGATAATTTAAAATAATATCGTAGTTGGCAATTTCACCAACTAAATACCGCCTTGTCCTTGCCCCCACGGGGGACCAAAACAAAAAATATAACGCGATTTATCAATAACCTAAGGGGCACATTAGTTATTTTCACTAAGGTGCTATCGCCCACACTGTTAACATTATGCCTTTTGTAATAAGGTCCACCGATGTACAGTTAAGAGTGTTGTTGTTTGTATATCAAGAAAAATTGGAGGTAGGTAGAAAGGAAAACTAAAGTTAAAAAGATTACAGAGTTAAAAGGAAAATCCAGTTATGTAGTGATTAGTAAGTATATAAGGAAAACTAACAATGTAAATATTAAGCTAGATTAGCTAGAATAAGCAAGCACTCTCAATAGTGTGAAACGCGCGTGCCGTAGTTTTCATATTTTTTGCAGCATTCCGGCCAACAATTCCGGATGAATAATTACAATTTCTTCGGCGTAATTTTTTATTTATTTATTTACATTCAGATTTTTTTTATTTCACAAAAGACAATTACATTATAAGTTTACATCAACAAGCAATATTGCATTTTTTTTTTTTTTAATTATTTATGCATTATTTTCAAAGTTATAAGAATTTCTGTCATGATTCATAAAAAAATATAAAAATAATAGCAATATGTACCTATAATAATCTTATTAGTATCTCCCAATAAGGATCGTCAAAATACAATCAAAAGCAATAATAATTCAAATCAAGTATGTAAATACTTACAAATTCTCATATTTATTTCTTTGTCTACACATAAGTTAACAGTATTACACCAAAGCACCGTGGTAATATAAAACGCAAAAAATAACAAAATAAAATATTAGAAAAAGTAAACTTAAAAGAAATAAAAACAATGAGATCATTATATATTCAATATAGTAACTTTCATTATACAATATTATGTACCTATATACCTTAAAACCTTTCTGTAAAATACACCCATTATAAGCAAAAATGTCAATATCGGGGTGAACATTTGTATGAAAACAAAAATAATAATTTTAAACAAAAAAGAACCGACTTCACTAAGCATCCACCTTTCCAACACCAAATGCTCGATCTGCTGTAAAAAAATACTCAAATCACCATTGCATAGGTGTGCCTATAATAGTTGAAGAGTTCCCTCGATTTCTCCAGGATCCCATCATCAGATCCTGATATGGTTACAATGGGACCAACTGTGAAGTATACGCTTTCAAACAAAAAAAGAATTTTCCAAATCGGTCTAGCCGTCTTCGAATAATCGGTGAATATACATAAAAAAAAAATAAAAAAATAGCAACAATTCAAAGATCCCGACGAATTGATAACCTCCTTCGAAATCTTGAAGTCGGTTGAAAACAACAAATTTGAACTAGAAATAGGAAAAGTCGCATGAAACCTCAACTACTCAAAATACGAAATCTTGAGTAGTTTAGGTTGTATGATGTCCGGAAGTCAGTCAAGTCCTCATGTTTATATGGCATAGCATACTTAAGGTTCGAAAGACGTCGCGTCGTCGCCGCGTCGGCGCCTGGTAAGACGCCGTCGCTCGACAAACGTCGTGCCGACGTTGCGTCGACGTCGCACCAACGCCGCGTCGCCGCTGGAGAGACGCCGACGCTCGACAAACGTCGCGTCGCCGCTGGACGTGCGCTCGCGCGACGTCGACGCTCGAAAGACGCTAGTGTGGGTTGGCCCTTATCCTCAGCTATGGAACACGTCCGCGTTAATGGTGACTTTATGGTGAATTGCTTTTGAAACAAGGTGGCTATGCCTCTAGGATAACTAACGCCCTCTATACTCGCGGGAAGGCCAGGTTTACTGTTTATATTAGATTCCTTGTGCATTTCCAAACCCGGTGAATTGCTTTTGAAACAAGGTGGCTATGCCTCTAGGATAACTAACGCCCTCTATACTCGCGGGAAGGCCAGGTTTACTGTTTATATTAGATTCCTTGTGCATTTCCAAACCCCACGAAAGTCACGCTTAGAATGATGAGATGCAAGGATATCCATTTTTATCTGCTCAGCGTGTTTTTGACACCATTTTAGCCTCTTTTTGCAATTTACCTACATAACTAAATAGAGGCATGCAAAATACACCTTACGTCTAAATTTTATTAAGATACGTTTTAGTTTCCGAGTAAAATGGCTGTGACATACAAACGGACGGACGGACGGACATGACATAACTATAATAATTCAGTTTTTGCCATTTTGGCTCCGAACCCTAAAATGCATACACGACTTTATCAAAACAAGACCAGGTAGGTACCGGGTAAACCAGTCAGGCTGAAACAGTATGTTAAATAAACTTTGTATTGTATTACAAAGGAACATGGTGCAAAATCGTGAATCTTTGTTGTCGACGATGCCTACAGATATTTCCTTATAGAGGGAGGAGCTAGCCACGTCAGATATGACACGATAATGAGAGCAACAAAACCCTTCTAGTCAGTTTGCCATACTATGCTTATTTCTGGATCCGGACATCTAAAGTGGTGGAGGTGGTTTGGAAGGTTGGCGTCAAAAATATTTCGTATGTGTCACGTCACTGCGTACACGTTGCGTCTGCGTATTTTGAGCAGCGGTGTGAAGAGCATGCGTTAAAGTCGTGACGTTTACGGCACGTCATTGCGATTCCGTACCGTCACCGTATTTTGAGCAGCGGTGTGGGGGGCATGCGATTAAAACGGTGCGAATACGATGCGTCACTGCGATTCCGTAACGTCGCCGTTTTTTAAGCAGCGGTGTGGTCCCACCTAATGTAATTCATATTTTGTGGCCTACTGTTTCTGTTTCCGAAATAATACGCAATGTTTTTGTTATCATGTTAAAATAAAATATAAAACCTGTCCTTTATACCTGAGATAACTTCGGCAGTTTATACCTATTTTGGTATTACTATTTTCCAATTCAACAATTTTGCTAGTCTGTCACTCTGACCCCCATTTAAAGCTGCCAGATGCCTGCATCTAGCAATAAGGATAGAATAGCAATCTAACCACACGAGTGTTGTTGCTCTCATTATTGTGTCATATCTGACGTAGCCAGCTCTTAGTCCATTAAGCGTTACTACCTATATATAACCGGTGAGAAAGCACGCATTCTCACAGTTTTCTGTTCTCAGTCATGGCGTCTTACAAACTGACTTCTTTCTTGGTGTTGGTGGTTGTACTGGCAATTGGCGTGCAATACTCTGAGGCTTTCGTTGATGCTTGCAATGAGGTGTGCAGCAGGTAAGTTTGCTTTTAAATTATTCAATTTCATCTCAGATCGCTCGATATTTCAAAATGTGTTTTTTTTTTCAAAATAAAATGGATATAGAAACTGAAAAAATAATAATGAGGATAAATGTACAAAGCGACGCGTAGATGGCGCTGTAACAATTTAAAAAACATATATTTTGTTATGTTTTGATTATGTCAACTCCATACAACCTATGGTAGAAAGTATCTAAAGCCTGTCCAGAAATATATGATCATGCGCCATGCATGAAGTTAAATACAATCTGGAGGTCATACTTCGACCACAAAGTGAGGCCGAAAGAGAGGGTAATGTAGGGTGCTGCATCTCATTCTAAGTAGAGTGACCATACGTACAGTCAAGTGTAAAAATATGGGTGTACTCATCTTACTCAAAAATATGTCCCATAGTATCTTATTCCGTTGTAATAAGTGCGTAGTACCATATTTATGAGACGATTTTTTCGATACGTATTTTTGCACTTGACTGTACTATGATGTATGTGGGATTGGGATAGGATGAAGATAAATATAAAATTAAATATGCTTGTCGTCTAGTAAGTATTGTCCAGAAAGAGAAGTCTCATAGTTCATATGGGAACTTATACATTCTACTGACTTAAGGAGCTGGCCACTTCAGATACGTTGACGCAATAATGAGAGCAGAGAACCCCTCTAATTAGTTTACTATTTTAAACTTATTGCTAGATCCAGGCATCTGGCAGCTATTTATCGGAGGACGTCAGAGTGACAGACCAGCAAAATATTTCAGTTAATAGGTAAAAACTGTCGAAGCCTATCGCTAATATAATAACAAAAAAGTAAAAACATTGCGTATCGCTACGGAAAACAGTAGGTAGGCGATAAACAATACATTAACGTAACGTCATTTTGCACTATTTTCCCCCAACAGAAACTCCTGAAAACGATATAATCTTTTTTTTTTTTTTTTTTATACCACGACGGTGGCAAACAAGCATACGGCCCGCCTGATGATAAGCTGCTACCGTAACCTATGGACGCCTGCAACTCCAAAGGAGTCACATGCGCGTTGCCGACCCTTTACAAAAAAGGAGGATTCACTGTGTTGACGGCTAAAGGAACAAGAAGGTCCCTCATCGTCAACACACTGGGTCCTCTTTGAGCTCTTTGGCAACCTTACTCACCAGCAGGAACACAACACTATGAGTAGGGTCTAGTGCTATTTGGCTGTGGTTTTCTGTAAGGTGGAGGTACTTCCCCAGTCGGGCTCTGCTCCAGATTTGAGCGAGATGACATTCACTGAACGTGCCCTACCACACTAAGCGAGATGCCATTCGCAGTGCCCATACCTCTCTTTTTGGCATAGTTTAAGGACATACCCAAGTCCGGACGTAGTTTAAGGACATACCCCGGGTCCCAAAAAAAATCTAAAAAAACTAAAAATCTTATTAATTACATGATACTACACTAACTACTGCACTGCATCAAACCTAGAACTGTAAAATATTTATTTCTTACAACTCGTTTGCATAACACCGATGAACAATTGCCACATGTCCGCGTCTTAAAATAGAGGAAAGTTAGTGTAGCAAACTAAAACTAAGTAAGTACAGGGGGTTCGTGGCTCTCACTATTGCGTCATATCTGATGTGGACAGTTCTCCGACTTTAATATACTTAAAGGTAAATAAAGAAAACATCAATAACATCAAACTGCTCAATAGTTGACTGGAAGAGATCTCTTCCATGTACAAATATTGTATATTTTTCCTGTTGTATTTTTCTTTGTTGTACAAATGTTGTATAATAAAGTATATTTTAACGGCCTCCTAGCCTAGTCGGTAGTGACACTAGTGACCCTGCCTATGAAGCAGGAGGTCCCGGGTTCGAATCCTGGTCAGGGCATTTATTTGTGTGTTTATCACGGATATTTGTTCCTGAGTTATGGATGTTTTCTATGTATTTAAGTATTTGTATGTATATATCTATTACATATATCGTCGTCTAGTACCCACAACACAAGCCTTATTGAGCTTACTGTGGGACTAGGTTTTTTTGTGTAAGATTGTCCCATATTATTTATTTAATATTTATTTATTTATTTATTATACTGCCACTACTACAATTTTTTGTATGGCCTTGTGCCATTTTAGGACCCTTTCGAAAGGGCCTAAAAAGACCCGCGGGTCACTCCTGTCCTGTGTAAGTAATACTTAGTTAGGAACAGACCATGTACCTATGTACATTTCTGTAAAAACAACAAAACCGACCCGCAGCTTGCCGACATCATAGTCACCCTATTGTTTGACAATCTTGACATGACAACTTGTTGTTAAATCGTAAAACTGAATGATTGTGGATTACCGGTGAAAGGAAAGTCTACTTTATTGTAAAGTCTCACACCTGCACCCTTTTACTTTATCTTGACCATTTTTACTTAAAAATGTTGTTACGAAATGTTGTTGAGCTGAGCGGCGTCATTTGAAATAATATCAGTGACATATTATGTCAGTGATGGGATGGGGATACCAGACCGTATTTTAAATATTACAAAACTTACTACTGTCTGCAATATTAATTGCAATTCTTTAATTTAATGAACGAATAACATTTACGTCGTAAAAAAATTCAAAGCAGCTAAAAGGGAACAAAGTATTAATTCAAATCTTGCAATAAATTATTATAAGTAGGAAGTAACTTCTAGTGTGTTACTAAAATAAATGTAGATAAATAAAACCACATTGGTAAGTTTCATAAGTTGGCAGCATTGTGCGAGTGAGACACCGCCCCCTACATTATGCTCTCTATCGGACCGTTTTTATTACTTTTTACTAGTGACCTATGAACGACTGTTTTGCTCGGTAATAAGATTCAACTGTGGTTAGGGAAATATAGTAAAAGTACTATCCGGATTGTCTTATGATCCGTGGCGCCATGTTGCGGAATTTCATTAGAACCAATTTCTTACATTGGCAATAATTTTAATGATAGGTTGTCACTGTTGTCACTGTCTTTGCGACGGTTTACTTGAATAATAGTAACGTGTTCAATTAAATAATAAATGACAAAAAATGGCGAAAACTATTCATAGTCACAAGTGAAACATTGTGAATAATGTAATTAATGTATATAATAAACTGCAGGAAATATATGGTCGGGATATGAAACTATTTCGCTGCGAAACATTTTCAAATTAACATCAGAGCTGACAGGTAAACAAATCAAGATGTCACCATACCATACCATAGAGAATAATATACTTTTTGACCATTTTGAACTGTTGCCATTTAAATGAGAATAATAGCGCCCTCTTGACAATAATCATTATATTTCTGGTCAGGTTTTAAATATATATGGGGTTATAAAAAAATGTGGGTTCTATATCCTTATTGCCAAACCTTACAAGCATATGGCCCGCATGATGCCAGTTACCGTAGCCAATCGACGCCTGCAACTCCAGAGGTGTCACATACGCGTTGCCAGCGTCTTAATATAAAGGAGGCTTCACACTCGCCCTACCCTTCTTGCTTGCTATAACTCAAATATATCTTGCCTTTTCCGCCTTTTGTTCCTGGCGGTAATAGTTTGCCAGACAATTATTATTATTATTATAAAATATAACGGATACACTCACGTCACTTTAGTCACTTCGCGCGACATGTTTCGGAGAGCTTAGGTCCCCATCTTCAATCACTACGAGTGCTATTTGAAACGGCCCGTAGCATACTGTTGCACGTCGCGTTGCCGCGTGTCGCGCGCTTTGAACATGTCGCGCGAAGTGACTGAAGTGACGTGAGTGTAACCGTTATAGTTTATAGTGTTAGTTTTTCTCACGAAAGCTTTTTTCAGGTCGAAAGCTGAATGGGACGAGTGCTGCCGAGCCCACGGCTACCCGAAAGGAGCCGTTGACTGCCGCTACCATGGTCGAATGAACTGTTGGACATAAACCTATTTAGAACTCGGTCTCCCATTGACGCAGCTTAGCATTTGGGACACGAAAACGCGTCGATGGGGGACTGTACCTTAAAACTGTTGCAAAACTGGCATTCAAACAAAAATGATTTCTGTTACAATGTTTGAAAAATACAAATCCGGTTTGAACTTTTTTCTGATGTTTTTTTATATGTTTTACTTGTAGCCCAGGCAATAGAGGGGTTACCCCGCATTAACTCCTCAGTCCAAAAAAACTTTACAGCATGATAAAGTGTCAGGAGTAGATGGTATATATATTTATTTTTCAAAAAAAAACAGTTGTCCTTCTTAGGTTTTTTTACCTAAACTCTTATATCGTATATATTTACGTTTGGAAAAATTCTCAGTCTAATTTTATTTCACTAGAAATATTGACTTGATGTATGTAACCAATGTTAAGAATGTCAAAAAAAATCTATAACAGAACATATTTTTTTATAAAAAATATTTTTTTTTGTGTAACTCACATCGGAAATTTGCTCCGTCTTTTTTTTTTATTGAAGTGACATTAAATGTATGTATTCTACGTATGACAAAAAAAAACCAAAAATTTCATCATCAAACTTTTTCAGTATAAAAATTTGCTTATTATTCGCAGTAGAATATTTCTCCATCAATATTTTTTTTAACTTACATTTCCTTTAAGAGTTTTCTTGCGCCTGTACAAAAATCCAAAAAAATATCCTGCGTATTAAAAAGTTAAATCATGTCACAAATAAAAATACCTAATATTTCACTCGTTAGTGGAATGCGCACGTGCAGGACGCGGGACGTGGGAGCGGGGATGCGAGGGGACATGCGCAGCGTGTGCAAGCACGTTGAATGAACAATGTTTCTCTAACTACTCTCGCTCAAAGCTCTCTAACTTCCTATACACTTTCTTAATTATCTTCTTTAATAAACTCAAACAAAAAGTTTACTTTTATGGTTTTGCACGTTACTAAAATATACATTAACACTACATTAATACACCCATACTGTTAGTAATTTTATCTTAATTGATATAATTTGTAGTGGTGCTAAACCCCTAGTCACAGTGTAAATAAAAAAGTACGCCAGTTGTAATATATTTGATACATTTTTAAAATGCATGCGTGTTGTGTAGATGTGTCATATGCAGACTCCATTATCAGTGGTGGTCATATACAATATTTTATTTCGAGTACAACATGTGACATATTAACTCAAATCAAATGTATACATAAAAAAAAACATAATTTTCATTTATATCACCACTCCATGACAAAAAGGTTCGAAAACGAATGGTCGTTGAGATGGTATTTTCATTAGGTCATATTTTCCGTAACTCTAATGTCTGGTTATCGCTTGTGTAATACAATTCATTTTTGGCCATCCGTTTCCACTTGTCATAATTGTTTTGAATACTGTGACCATTTCATCCTAGGAACCGTCATATATATATATACGATTTAACACGTTTTAACACGAATCTTAGTCATCTTACTTTAAAATGTATATGCATATGCACAATTGTATCATGTTACTGAAAAAAAAAACAAATTTATTTATTTATTAGAAAACTATAATCTAATAGGTACGCTTACCAGGCTTACCTATACGAAAAAATTGGTATCTATTGCACAGTTATACTAAATTTAGTAACCATTTCCGTGTCTGACTGAGAAACTGAGAAAATTTAGCAAGATTATTCAGGAAATCCATACTTTTACTGAATAAACAATTAAGTGATTAATATGAAATCAATCATAATAGCCGAAAAAAATGCAACTAAGTAACTATTATGGAGTTTATATACCAAATTTAACCTCGTTAGAGTTCTTTGCCTTAATATATAAATAAAAGAAGTATATAGCTTACATCAAAATATATATACGTCATTTTAAGAATATTAAAATGTGCAATGCCAACCCTAGCATTTTCTTTAAAATTTCACCACTGAAAACGGGGTCTAGTCATATGGAACAAATAAAACAATTTTGTAAATTTTTGGAAATTGTGATTTTCTTTAAGTTGAAGCAGCTAATTCAAAAGCTCCTAACTAATGTCCAAAGCTAGTGTAGTTTTGCTTACGTAAGTAGGAACGCAGCTATAGATCAGAATCCCTTCATCTTCGTCCCTTCTTATGTAAACAAAACTTATAAGTGTGAATCCAGCCTAACTATTACGCAACGCAAATGCTAGAAAAAAACTCAAATTACACTTAAAATAACATTTCTATAAATACTGAAATACGCAATGAACTTGTGGACCATAGTTGTAGTAGTCCTAATCACTAGATATCTTGGTCACTTTTTCTTAGTGTCACGCTGGTAGCCTATTTGTATTGATTTGCATTGATGTTTTTATTAAATGAAACGAGTAACTAAACATTTTTTTCTTAAACATTTGCAGAAATATTATACACCGTGTTTTTAGGGTTCCGTACCCAAACGGTAAAAGCTAACTCCCTATTACTAAGACTCCGCTGTCCGTCTGTCACCAGGCTGTATCTCATGTATCGTGATAGTAAGACAGTTGAAATATTCATAGATGATGTATTTCTGTTGAAACTAGAAAGAAAAAAGAATAAAATAAATATTTAAGGGGGCTCCCATACAACAGACATGATTTATTTGCCGTTTTTATAGATGGTACGGAACCCTCCATGAGCGAGTCCGACTCACACTTGGCTGATTTTTTATTTATGTACTTTATGCTACAGCATACGCTTAGGTTCGATTAAGTCAACGAACTGGCAAAGTTAGTAAAAAAAAAAATTACAAAAAGATTTATTAAATCGGTCACTAATGTAACTGTGGTGACGAAAATTTGTTCCTGTTGTCCCTCATTAGGGACATAGAGCTCGCATAAAAGTTTTGCACTTGCTACGATCTTAAACGGCAACATCTAGCCCAGACCGGCTTAGGCTACATCTGTCTCAACTTATCGCCTCTTTGTATTGCGGGTTTGGGGGCGCGACCCGACATCTTACTGCCAGTAGATTGCCAGCGGAGACTATGTGGATAAGTGGTTATCCGGTCTTCGGAGTAAGTATTCGCTTCGATCCATACAGATACAAATAATTTATTGTACGGTCACGTCTGAAAATATGGATACATTGAATGTGACAAAAACATGTATCCAAGACTTTACGCCTTGGTAATAGAGTCGTGGCTACATATTTTTGTCATATTAAATGTATCCATATTTTCAGACGTGACTGTACCTACGAAACAACACATGACAATGGCCAGTGTTTGGCGTACAATAATGTTGATTCTATTGCATGTTATGTCATTGAATGTCTAATAATGTTTATAGTTATATCAACCATAGGTAGATCCCAAAAAAAAAGATGCTGCCTGCTGGCCTCGCCTCGGATACCGGAGGACTTGGTCACTTTTTCTAAAGCATATGACATCTACTCGTATTGCGACTTGTAACAAAAGAAACAATTAAATATTACACACAGAGAAAAAAAATGCAGTTGTCACAGGTGAATTAGACAACAGACATAAATCTTATTTAAGCCTCATTTATAAGTACAACTTATCTTTAAATTTGGGGAAAATAAAGAGTTTAAGTCATCTGGCAAATGCGCTGTTTCGCATATGTCTTGATATACCCGTCATGAAGAAATCTATGGTTGTCGCTCTAGCGGGAAGGCCGAGGGCGACGACAAAAAGTCGCGCGTACCATATCTGTGGGCACGGCAGTTCCCCTGCCAAGTCGAGCAAAACAAAGGCACGGCTGAACCATCCTTTTTCCAAAGCCATTCAAGCCATTTTCGACCCCCCTCTAATTCTGTTATCGATAAAGCTAAAAGACTGAAATTTCTGTGACCAAGAGGCCATAACACAAGAAAGATATATTCCTAATATCATTGAATTTCACTATATACTTTAAGAACTATTGCAAGTCAAAATTTCTTAATTTTGTCACTGACTCACTGATTACGATCATCGTATATCTAAAATACTTCTAGCAGTCCCACAAGGTCCAAATTTTGAACACTTCTAACTTCTAGGGTTAACTCTTAGACTATAAAGCCACTGAAAATTAAAACATACCGCAATATCCCGGGTTCTCTAGTTTTACAAACCGCACAGTTAACATTGTAATCCCATATAAATATATACAGAAACAAAGTTATTTTTTCTGTTGCTACAATTTTAGCTCTTTTTTTTTTACACTACATAATTAGATAGTATAGGTTAGATACTTACAAAATGAAATGAGATCCGATCAAAAACATTACATGTACAAAAATGCCAGTCTCGCAATGCAGTTCTCCTACTTCAAAAAGTATTGAGATCTAATGTAAAACCAAGCCGGTGTGCCGAGTTTACTAACAACTTGTAGTTCTGATCCTTTGAATGTTAGATGTCTATATTTTTATAATAGATAGAATTACTTGGCCATCGCACAGGACCAATAAATCATCTAATAATATTACATTATAGGTATAATATAATATTACACATTAATAGGCCGGCTTGTGCTATACATATGTTTAGCCGTGCGATGGCCAGGTCATTATTTTTATTATAAAAATATAAACATCTAATATTCAAATGATCACAATGACATGTTGTTATTAAACTCCGGCACACCGGCTTGGTGCTCATTAGATCTCATTACTTTTTGAAGTAGGAGAACTGCGTTGCGAGGCTGGCATTATTGTACATGTAATGTTTTTGATGGGATACAATTTATTGCTTTAGAGATTTACATGTACTCTCTTCTCTCTAGTGATTACTTGCCGAGTACTACCCAGCTAGGTAGATGTTTACCAGGCCAGTAATTTGTTCTAAGGGCGCACCCTTAAGACAAATTACTGGCCTCGTGGCTTAGTGTCACAACACTAAAATGCTCAAACTTGGTTGAGACATATAGCATGCGTACCTTGAGACCGGTAGGGCGTTTCTCAAAAAGTCCTCGGCAATGCGCCGAGGGTTATGTTTCTGCGTTGAACAAACATTAGCGGCATCTATATAACTCGATCAATGCGCCATCTGTTGGTAGGCGGCGTGACTAGTGTCGAAGCGTAGTTGTATCGGTGCATGTGGCTGCATTTTGTGCATTATGACACTACAAGCGTCATCTGTTGGCGAGTAGTGGTGGTGGTGTTCTATTTAGTGAGGCCATGATACTCTGATGCTTCAATTAAATACAAAATTGTTCAATTAATAATGCGCCATCAAAATATTTATTAAAATTATAATGATACGAGTTAAGTACAAATATGAAATTAGACAATTATATAATTGTAGTAACTTACTCCACTTTTTTCACTATGATTCAAGCATAGCTGAGTCGTAGCCGCGCATGCTAAACTGGACTCAATAGCTGAAGCACGACGACATATTACTTCGGGCTCACTCGCTTTAAAAGGCTAGACAAATTTTTCATTTCGAGATTTGACGTATTGTATGTAGATTATTTTTTGGAAATTTCGGTTTTGGCTGTTGAATTGACTACCTTACGTGAATAAAAAACGAAACCAGGCTGAGGAATTTCACATAAAGTTTATGAAATATCCTGTAATAAAAAATTTTTTTTAGATTTTTTTTTGGATATTCGTAAATATTATGCTAAAATAAGATTAACATAACACCCACTGTAATGAACGAGAAATTTTCCAAACAAAATGACGAGTGTTACCAATTATTTTTGAATAAAAGTGACAGTTTTATTTGTTTTTTTTTTTTACTTTTGACAGTATCTGTCAGTAATCAAAATAATTTGTTAAGTGAAAAAAATATACCCTGAGAAAAATTTCAGTACAAACTATTAAGCATTTTGTACATTTTTGTAAAAATACCAAAACTGACATACTCTTTTTTTTGGAAAAATAGTGTTTTGTGTTTGTTATGACCTATACTACATCCTAGCAAAAGAATCATCGACTGAGGAATTAATGCGAGGTCTCCATACAACGACCCGGTAGATTTCCCACACTATTGTATCTGTGCGTGCGTGCTGCCCTTGGGGGGGGGGGGGGGGGGGTGATTAGTCACAGAATAAGTAATAGTACAAGTAGGTACAGAATATTCTCCTTCCTGAATTTGACATTTAGCTACAGAGATGCAAACGTTAGCTGATTATTGGTAAAACCGAACGACAATAAAGAGCTAAAACACAAGGGCGTTAAATGTTTAGGCAGAGGTTGTGTATTTATACTGTGTGATGGAGAAAAACTAGTAAAGACCACCTTTCTGATCGTCCTCATCGCCCTAGCCCATGTGTAGTACAGTCGACTACAAAGAGATGTATCCACTTTTTCACCTTATTGCGTTGTAATAAGGTCCAAAAGTGGATACATCTCTTTGTAGTCGACTGTACACTGCGGCTCAGGCGAGGGTCCCTGCGTGCGACGAGGTATGCTCGAGGATCGACCCGCAGAAGGATGAGTGTTGCCGCGCTCATGGACACGCGGTGTAGGTACGCAACTTGCGAAGGCGGGATGCATTGCTTCTAATGATATTTCAAAGCCCTATAGGCTTCATATATTTTAAATTCTAAAATAAACTGTCAATCAACGTTTCTTTGTTCTATATTACTAAATCTATTCACACTTTTTCCGCCTTTTATGGTAAATAAGAATGGGATTATCAATGAGAAACCAGTGCTGCTGCGCGCATGGACATATAGGAATATACCACTTGCGATGGTAATATGCATTGTTTTTAAACCTCTCAACTGATTAGAACTTATATAGAATGATCTGCATGGGATGAGAATTACAAAATAAGTCGCAACACTCACTGGTATTCAGCCCTGATATCATAGGAATTCAGACAACCATAGTCAATATTCAGCCCTGGGCAAAAAATTTGTCTAAGGGATCCATACAAAAATACACTACCTATAGACAATTTTCCGCGCAGGATTGAATATTATCTATGGTTGGATAAATTCAGCTGGTATCTGGGCTATATTCGACTGTGTGTTACGCGTAGATGTAGGTAAGGTAGTTTTTATCAAGTTAAGTTAAAAAAAAACACACACAAATTTTACCGAATATATTTAACACCGTTATATAGGTATCAAAATTGTTTAGGTATCATAATGTTCCATTATATGATGTAAGTTTTAAAAACAAAACTAAACGTTAATAAATTGCAATCATTATTAATACAAATTTCCGGCTTAACCCAGTATTAAACATTTACAAATTGTAGGGCCCAATATGTCAGGTGGGAGGTTTAATAAGAGGTAGGGCCCTTAGGGAGCTGAAGGAGGTATAGGGAGCGGCAGGGTACACAACAGATTGGGCCCTACAAATTGCAATGTCTAATACCCGTTTTACGAGTATTAGTAGCATCGCATTTGACCATCCAGCGCGCAACCGTTCGACCCTCTGTACCCATGAGCTCTGCAGCACTCGTTCTTCTCCGGATCACTTCGTCCACAGACCTCATTGCACGCAGGCACGATCATCTGACCAGCAGCAGCCATGCTGACCATGGTCAGCGCCAACACCACCAGGATTAACAGCGATTTGGAAGCCATCTTGAGGTTTAGAGATTTGAAGTTTCAAACAGGTTTTCTTGACAATAAGTTTAGTTGTGAGCAGTTGAAGGAGACACTGGACATTATATACGGTTTGCTGACCACAAACAAGTTCGATAATGTTATTAGGGTTCCGTAACTCAACAGGGAAACTTATAGGATCCGTGTGTCTGTCTGTCATCACAAAGACGGACGTGTAACGTAAGTAAATAAATTTTTGGGATGACAATTGGACCAAATATACTAACCTAAAAAGACGCAGTCACCGTCCAGCGGGGTGCATAGGGATGGCTAGGCGAATAAAGACAAAACTGGGAATGACATTTAGTTTTAAAGATCAGAGCTTTTTATGATAAGTTATTTTGAGGTTATTGAGACAAAAGGCGAAAATTGGCCATCTCAATCTCCTCTCCTCGTTCCTCTCCGAAACGACTGGTGCTAAAAATAAAGAAAATAGTTATCCACCTATACAGGGAAACTTATAAAAAATCTAAGCCCAAACTTAAAAAAAAACCTGTTAAAATTAAGTTAAAATGTCGTAGTATGTAGGTAACCCTTGGAGCGCGAGTCCAACTCGCACTTTTCTAGATTTTTTATAATGGGAAACACAATAAACAAAATTTGCAAAACATAAAGCTATATTGGGTTAGCTAGTATATCTTGACCTCGACGATCATACAATTGCATATGCAGTAAGAATTGTCAGTGTTGAAGTGGTTAGTAAACGTTAGTTAATTACGATGAAATGTTTGTCATTGTCATTATGTATGTACCTATGTATCACTTTTTGCATGTAAACAAGAATGACAAAGGGAGGTATCATTATGAACGACGAAGACCAACATCTATCCGAATTGAAAAAAACAATACAAAATTTTGAAATGACCCATACTGACAATTTACTGGCATTGATCTTATTAAAATTTCTGTCACGTTAAAATCGCATATTATCAGTTATTTCATATATGCAAAAGCAAAGAGAATGATTTTACTAAAATTGGTATGTTAGGTAGATATATTTTGTATGTACTATACTCATTGATTATTTTCGCAAGTATACTTCTGAGAGGAGAGAGTTGTGCCCTTATCAAAAACCGGCCAAGTGCGAGTCGGACTCGCGCACCGAGGGTTCCGTACAAACCTGTAGGTATATAGAGGTAGTATTTTTTTAAATATTTTTATTATAGGATGTTACTAAAAACTTACGGTTTTCGCAATTTTTCCTTTATGTGTGCTATAAAAAGTTGCTTCGTACCAAATTTCAAGATTCTGAGTTCACGGGAAGTACCCTGTAGGTTTTGATTCCCTTGCGAGTTTCTAAAATTTGCAGAAATTTGCGGCATAAACGGCTGTATCTTTTGATTGCGTTGGCTTAGAAATTTGATTTTTTCACAGCTCTAAGGGACAGTATACATGAGTATTTGATATAAATTTCAGCTTGATACCTCCACGCATTCCTGAGAAAAAGGGTCTTCACAGACAGACAGACGGATGGACAGACGGACAACAAAGTGATCCTATAAGGGTCCCGTTTTTTCCTTTCGAGGTACGGAACCCTAAAAAATTATCAAGAGACTCAAATATATGTCTGACTAAAATTTCGTGAGATTTATCTGAAACTACTTTTTCCCTATGTTTGCTGCGGGTTTAAGTTAAGCTCTTAAAATGAGTGAATTCAAACCATTGTGTCTAGTCGCGCCCTGGCTATCGAGAGATGCGGACGTGCTAATGAGCTCCCGTCACCAGCGTGAGAAAGAGACAAACTGTAATTTTCTAACAACGAGAGTGACAAAGATGTAATGATTGTCAAAATAGATGAACATAGCAGAATGATTGTTAGGTTATGGAATAACTTTAGAAGTATTTATTGTGCTTATTTTGTTTTGGTATAACCCATCCATAGTAAATATCATTGGGAGCCATGGTAGAAAAAGAAAAGTAGAATCCCATCAAAAACATTACATGTACATGCCAGTCTCGCAACGCAGTTAAAAAAAAAGTATTAGGATGAAAATTAAAATTAAAAATATTTTGGTCACAGTTTTAGCCTTCTAACTTTATCGGCAACAGAATTAGAGGGGTCGAAAATGGCCTGAATGGCTTGGGGAAATGGATGGTACGGCTGTGCCTTTGTTGATTGTTTTGCTCGACTTGGCAGGGGCACTACCGTGCCCCCAGATTTAGGCATCGCCATCTCTACGTCACAAACACCACTTTGATTCTCGCAGTTTAAATTTTGGTGTAATTTTAACTAACTTAGTGGAGGTGGCCACCTTGCGGAGTGCAGGTTTGGGTCCATCTGAGTTGCAAGGTATGCAGAATCCACTAAACCACATGCATTATTATGCAAAAAAATATTTGACACATGACAAAATATTATTAGATAAAATTCGAACTTACCGAAGTACAGTCGCCATCAAATATATCGGACCGGCCAAGGTACTCAAAAACATCTGAACATGCACTTTATCGCGATGACAATAGAGGCGTTTGTTCAGATATTTGTGGCCACCTTGGCCGCTCCGATATATCTGATGGCGACTGTACAAAGTGTAAAAAAAGTGCTGGTGATCAGTTTAAGGACATAATTGTATCGTATTCTAAGTTTTTCTAGTAAAATAAGTTTTTTTGGTTTTGTACGGAGGTTGACCGGCTGGGGGCACGACGGCACGTTCAAATTTTTTTTTAATTTTTTTTCTTAGTCGCAATGACCTATGACCTATGACAGTCTACTATTATTTGGTCCATGGTAAATGTTATTGAACTACAATTAATTGTTTGTGGTTATTATTATTTATTCAATCCATTTTCCTTGTTTCAATCGAGGTTTGAAGCATGTTTTGTACAAATATGGAGTTTTCCATATAGGTGACTTGAATATCGTTTACCAAATATAGTTAATTTTAGATACCAAATATAGCCCGCGATGAATTTTTCCTTCATCTTAAGGAAAACAAAAAATTATTAATACTTCTTAAGTTATTTAGGGATCGAGATTATAATAATATTATTATAGCACCGGGCCATGCTCGTCCGCATCACTGTCGCATGTGACAAGAACCTCATTAAGACCGAGAAGGATAAGTCCAGCAAGTACTTTGACTTGGCTCACGAGGTCGCGCCATGTGGTATAGACGAGCTAGCCACGTCAGATATGACTATGACACATATGAGAAAACGAAACCCCTCTAGTCAGTTTGCTATGCTATGCTTATTTCTAGATCTGGACATCAGGCAGCTGTAAAGTCGTGGAGGTCAAACCGTTTTAAGAAAACGAATCCTAGAGTTCTGGGTTTGATGCATTATTGTGGCAAATAATGTAATGAATTGGCAAAAGTTTCTTTTAAAGGAAGTAGACAATAGGTGACAAATATCATCGATTGTCACCTACTGTTTTTGTTTCCGCAATAATACGCAATGTTTTTTTTCTGATGTTAAAATATAGATCCTGTTCTCCATAAATGTGACAACTTAGGCAGCTTTTACCTATTTTGGTATTACTTTTTTCCAACTGAAAAAAATTGCTTGGCTGTCGCTCTGACCTCCACCCATTAAAAGCTGTCAGATGCCCGGATCTAGCAATAAGGATATAACAATATAACTAGACGGGTTTGGTTGCTGTCATTATTGTGTCATATCCAGTGATCGGCACGACCCGTGCAACACCGCGGCGTTCCTATGGTAATTTTAATGGACATAATTATAATCACTATTTTGTTGAAATCAAACTGTTTTGAAAAAAAATGTGTTCAATTGGGTGTAATATAATAGTATTCAATAAAATATTAATTGACGACCTCCTAGCCCAGTCGGTAGCACCCGTCCTACGAAGCAAGAGGTCCCGGGTTCGAATCCTGGTCAGGGCATTTATTTGTTTGTTTATCACAGATATTTGTACCTGAGTTATGGATGTTTTCTATGTATTTAAGTATTTATCTATATCTTTCTATTATATATATCGTGGAGATCAATGTTACTCTGCGTCCGTAGGAAACACCTTAGACAACCCTACACGTGATCCCTGGGTGGTGCTAAAAAAGTAACAAACTTGGCAGCTGCACTGTCCCATCTGGACCTCGCAGCACTCACTGGATTTTCATTATCATCTGCTTTCCCATTACTACTACCCTAGGGAAGAAATACCTATCTATATCCAGTGACATGTAGCCATACGATAAAAAAAATATATATATCGTCGTCTAGTACCCACAACACAAGCCTCATTGAGCTTACTGTGGGACTAAGTCGGTTAGTGTAAGATTGTCCTATATTCATTTATTTTATTTATCCGTATTTTTTTTACGCGAATTTCCGCGTTGTTGCACGTGTCGTGCCGATCACTGGTCATATCTGACGAAGCCAGCTCTTAGTCCAGGAGGTTGATTTGGCGCAGGCGCGGATACAGGGGGGTGGGGGGAGCAACAGGGGCAGTTCCCCCCTCCCCCTGAAACGCAAACCTCGTATACTACGGGGCCCATAGATGCGGACCGCGAGATTTTTTGTGAAGGAAAGTGCCCCCCCTGAACGAGATCCTGGGTTATCTCTGCGAACGGTCTCATAGCGAAGAGTCTCGGCCTGTTGGGTCGCAATACCAATTATCCACGATCCAAAACAAATGACGATTTTTTTTTATTTTTCCTTATTTTCTCTTATCAGGGGTTTCTTGCCAACAGGTTGTAATTATCTTGTGACATTATTCATAGAGGGCAATTCTGTAATTCTTACTCACTCCACAGGTAGGTTAATTATAAGTTCAAAATCTGTAAGAATGAACTTTTGACACATCGCATCGCCCCTAGAACGTAAACGCGCAAGATACTTTGAAATTATAAACAAAATCCCATAACGATTTTACAGCAACGATATACGTAAACACAATATTTCACGTTTAATAAACATTACTTAATTAATTTTACATGCTAAATTGTTAAATTTAGCATGCGTACAGTTACGATCTACGCCTCCTTTTTTTTAATTTAGTGTTGTGACCATGTCTGCTGTTCCGATTCATATAACATTTCCGTAAGTCGATAAAATCGATTATGTAATCAATAGGCAATATATAATAATAAAAACCAAAACAAAACGAAAATAAAATGAAGTATCGTATCGGTTTTCAATTGTATCGTATCGGTTTTTAAACTGTAATTGTATCGGTTTTTGAGTAATACTTCAGTGTTGAATAATTAATAATAAATTACAAAAAAATAATGGGCCCTGAAGGGGAACTACCTTAAAACGTTGAGATAGCTCAATTCGCTGAAAGGAAACATTCTTTTATTTTTCCTAAAAAGTAAAACTGCATTCACAGTTTTTTTCTTAATTTTCACTTTTTTCCATACAAATTGTATGTAAAGTCTTTTTATTATTATTTGGCTTCTCTTGAGTCCTAAACTTGGTTGGTATTAAGAATCCTTGAATTTTGTTGGTATTTTATCCTTGTTGGAAATAGGATCGATTGGCATCAATTGTCATAAAAATTGTTTTTGGCAAAAATTACAAAATAATAGTTTTTTATTGAACTGTACTTTCTCCCAAAATTTTAATTGCAGTTAAGTCCCTTAAAAAAATTAAAGAATGTTTCCTTTCAGTGAATTGAGCTATATCAACTTTTTAAGGTAGTACCCCTCCAGGGCCCATGATGTTTTTCCACCCTGTGTATGAGAATAACAGAACCCTTGTGACAATGATTATAATTATATTCCTGATCAGGCTTTACAAATTACCAAAAACCGTAATTCATAACTGAGCATAATTATGGAGCATCATAAGACATTCTTATCATACTGTATTAATTATGGAAATATTATAATGCCATACATAATTAGTAGATTACAATTATAAAATGATCTCTTCCTAAATCATTTTATTTTTTGCTTTGTTATAGTTATGTTTTCCTTTTTAATTTATTTTTGTAAATTAGGCACAACTGCATACAACTCATATTCTCGGTGGAATCACTGACTACGAGTCACAGCCATCCGCCTAGTTCGGGAGACAGAGGCTCTGTTCCGGTGAAACTGTTTCAAACCTAATATAATGCATAAGTCTACCTGCATAAGCTATTAGCGTACCTACTGTGCAAATATTACTTATACTTGTATTAGGTTTAAGTCAATAAAGATTATTCTTATTCTCTTATTCTTATTCTTATCATTTGAGAAGATTTGTGATACTAAATACATAGGCATATAACAAGAAAACAATTGGTTGAAGTAAAATCGATTCGAACAATTCATAAATAATCGCTAAATTTGACAAACGATACGTCTTAGCCCCATCACTAATTACGTCAATACTGAAGTGTCAAAAGTTCATTCTTAGAGATTTTGAACTATAGTAGGTATTAATTTAATACCGTGGTAATAGACAGAGAGCTAGCCACGTCATATATGACACAATAATGAGAGCAACGAAACGCCTCTAGTCAGCTTGCTATACTATGTTTATTTCTAGATCTTGACATCTGGCAGATGTAAAGTGGTGGAGGTCAAAGAATACAAACCACTTCAAGAAAACAAATCCTAGAGTTCTTGGTTTGTTACAATATTATGAGAAATTATATAAATAATTAGATTATATCATTGTTAAAAGTCTCCGTCGGGGAAAAGTAGTGCCAAACGACGTATATTCTAATTCTTAGTTTGTCACCTTATGTTTTTGTTTCCCTAGGACCACTAGGTAATAATACGCAATGTGTTTTGTTCTAATGTTAAATTATGGGCACTGTCCTTTATAAATGAGACAACTTCGGCAGTTGTTGCCTATTTTGGTAATACTATTTTCCAATTCAAAACTTTACTAGTCTGTCACTCTGACCTCCACTAAAAGCTGCCAAATGCCCGGATCTAGCAATAAGGATAGTATAGCAATCCAAGCAGACAGGTTTTGTTGCTCTCATTATTGTGTCATATCTGACGTAGCCAGCTCTTAGTCCACAAAGCACATTTTATCGTAAGTTCACTAAACATGCCACTGGTTTTTTTTCTATCAATTTGTAATATACACTCACATCATAATTGTTAAAATACCTGCATAAAATATGTATTCAAAGTGCGTTGGGGTAAGACAGGATCCAATGAAGACTCAAAGCAAGTAGGTATATCTAGAGTCGAACCACGCGTACACCCAAGAAGGACAGAATACACGCAACGCATCTAATTTGTAAACGCATTTCAAGATGGCTGAAAGCATACCGTATCTAGCCTACATAATTTAGTCGGTTTCTTTGTTCCACTTCAAAGAGCGGTGGAGGGTAACAAACGTTTATATTGTACTTAGAGCCTTTTGGAAGTTAACAATAATTACAAAGTGACACTATGACAAGGACCAACGATAATAGCGCCGTCTCTGTCATACCTATTGAAAGTTTAATAAGACCATTCCGTTTAATCTTATTATTATCATGACAGGTCTATAGCTAGTATATCTATGACTGCGCATACAACGCCATTTTTACAATTATTTCAGAATCGACCATTAAGGAAAATGTATTCAGTACATGTTAAGATACCTACTCGTATTTTTCAAACAACACTTGCGTAAATTGCATACCATATAGCGAAGACCCTTAGATTCGTTAAAAACATCCTTTAATCTGGCTTAGATTACAACGGTCAGCTTACAATTCATTAATATGAATACCTCTTACAAATCAACCAGTCGGTTTTCCTTTTTCACAGATTATTTGTTACCGATTAGATCGTGCATTTAAAACTATTTGCGATCACTACTTTCTAATCCCATTGTAATTTAATAGGAGACAGCGAAATTTTGTTCCTCTAGTTTTTCTATGGTTAAAAGTGAAAAATTTACAAATGTAAAGGTCTAAGATATGGATGGATTTATTTGGACTAAATGTAGATATTGAATATCGCCATCTATATTTCCGTTGTGACACTTGCGATAGTGTCGGCGGGAAGGGTATCTAACTCTAGTATAGATAAATCAACAAGAGCATGGAATTGCATATGTAGTAGTATTGTATGTTTACAGGCATTCTATATTTGAATTTTCTATATTTGAATTTTCTATTTTCTCGTACTATCAGCATAAAAAGAGGTTTGTTATATATTGAAGAAGTAAATACCAAAATAATGTCAGTGTCAAATTGTGAATATTATTTACGTTGTGCATATATTTTTACGTCTGATTTTATTGTATTCTCACAATTATCAGAATAATTTTGTATCAGCCCGTACGACTAAGTGTAAGTTACATAATTTTCAAAAAATATGGCAGTGAGTAATTTTGGTCCGATTGAGAGTCAAAGTAAGCAAATTATTTTTAACTGTTATAAATATTTTGAACTTGAACTGAAGAAAAATTTAAATTCTCCTTACACCGCTGCCCAGTTAGTTGAAAAAGCGGAAGGACTGTACAATATGTGACATCGAGTTCAGGCTTCATATTTTTTTTGTAGCTTCTAATCGCCAAAAGACTTCACCAAATTTTAAGTTGCGGAAACGCTTGGTTTGCGAGATAAAAAATAATCAAAGTTCCATATAAAATCCCGATTTTACACCGCCATGACACAATATTTTGCAGACGAGAGGGGGGGAGTGTGATAGTGTTAGGTTCTGGCGCTTCGCCGGCCGCTGCCGCGGCACGCTCGCTTCGCTCGCTCGGCTCGCGCGCTGTAGGGTCGCAGTTCTACCTAACACTCCTCCTCGCTACGCTCGTCGTCGTACCTACACCGACCTGCCTTAGAGTCTGTCTGAAACTACTTTGAACTAACCTAAAAAGTTCCTACAAAGTGTCATGTCGTATCCCCCGCCCACAGACCCCGCCAATTCTATTTGTGTTTTGTTTTACGCGTTTTAATAAAATCGTACCATTTTTGATAATTATTAATCAACAATTTTCCACAAAATAATGCTCATAAATTAAAAGAATCATTGAATAAATATCATGTAACTATTATTGTACACAAATAAGTCGAAAAAACTGTATTTATGTAAAAACTGAACATAAAACAAATCATCACGTTTTAGTTTTTCTCAACACGTTTAACGAAACGCAAAATATTGTGTCATGGCGGTGTAAAATCGGGATTTTATATGGAACTTTGATTATTTTTTATCAAGCGTTTCCGCAACTTAAAATTTGGTGAGGAGTTGTCTTTTGGCGAGTAGAAGCTACAAAAAAAATATGAAGCCTGAACTCGATGTCACATATTGTACAGTTGAGCCGAAAAAGCTACAGGTGTTTGTCTCTCTACTGTTTATAACATTGTGTCTGAGAGCAATAGTGAGAAATTCGCAACAACAAAGAAATTCACCTCCCCGAGAAATAAAAAGTTACGTACTTGTCCGTCATCAGCAGTAGACGATTTTGATCAGGAAGTCATCCGGAGAACTATATACAATTTTCATCTGTCCCATAAGCAAATTCCAACCTTAAAGGCACTCCTCTCTGTGTTAAAATCCGATATAGATTACAAATTTGGTATTTCCACCTTACGAAAACAAATACAAAAATTAGGATTTAAATGGAAAAAGACCGAGGACAACCGAAAAATATTAATGGAAAGACACTACATACGACTGCTAAGAATAAATTACCTTACCAAAATTGCGGAATATCGGTCTGAAGATAGACCACTAGTTTATACTGATGAAACCTACATCCACACTTCACATGTGTCCGGAGAGGCTTGGAACGATGGAACAGAATTTGGTGTAAAAAAAACAAATCAGTACAGGCCAGCGGTTAATAATAGTGCACGCAGGAGGAAAATATGGTTTTATTCCCAACGCTTTGTTAATGTTTAAGGCAAACCAAAAAACGGGAGAGTACCATGACCAGATGAACTTTGTCAACTACGAAAAATGGTTAAAAGAAAAATTAATACCGAACCTTAAACCGAATAGCGTACTTATCGTAGATAATGCGTCCTATCACAACAAACTTTAGAATCGTGCTCCAACGTTAAATTCTCATAAACAAGAAATGATGGATTGGTTGACAGAACACAACATTTTGTATAGCCCGTTGATGTACAAAACCAGTTTGTATGATTTCATTAAACAAAATAAAGAGCGGTTTCGTGAGTACCACATAGATGCAATTTTAAAAGAACATGGCCACTCCGTTTTACGATTGCCACCGTATCACCCGACATTCAATCCGATCGAAAATATTTGGTCCATGGTAAAAGGATATGTAGCGAAAAGAAACGTTTCATTAAACATGCAAGGCATTATGGGTTAAGCAACTGAACGAATGAATACTATTACTGCTGAGGACTGGGAAAATATTTGTCGCCATGTCGAAAGTGAAGAAAATAAATATCGATGTCAGGAAGGGGAAATGGATCGAATTTCAAACAATCTTATTATCAATACTTGTGACAGCTCAGATGAAGAACATGATAGCGACTAAAAGAAAAAAACAGAGGACTACTACTTATTCCATTTCTTAAGGGTATGTAATTTTATTAAATTAAGAGAAAATTATTCTCCTTTTGTTACAAACAACCACTACAAATGCAATTCCGTGATCTCGATAATTCATCTATAGTTAGCACCTAGATGTCGTTTATGGCTGCTGTATAGCCGATGGAGATCAAAATATGTGCAAAAAGATGATTGAAGGCATTGAAAATTTCGTCAACTTAGTAGTAACTTGACCCATAGCTTAATTGGTAAAGCGATCGAGCCCCGGCAAGATGTATCGATGCAGGTTCAAGTTCTGCTGGGTTGATTATTTTTTCAATGTTTTTAATGTTTGTATTTGATTTAATAACAAACTATTGTATGAGTGGAATGTCCCATTTTAAAAACACAAATTAAGCAATTTGTTGATAAAAACACAAAAATGACTACATAGAGTTCTCTCGATTCATAATTAGAAGTATCAGAACTGCCTTTTGACAAAAACGGGACCTATCTGTATATATATATACTTTATATCAAAAAGAGAATTTTCAAAATTGGTTCAGACATTACAGTCATGGAGTAACAAACATAAAAAAGGAAGAAAAAACATAAAACCCGAATTGAGAACCTCCTCATTTTGAAACCTTGAATTCGGTTAATAAAAAAAAAAAGTTTAGAGCCTCAAAGGAAGAATTTCACTAGAGACGCGTACGGTAGGGGATAGACATAGATGACGATAAAATCACTTCTACAGCACAAAACAAAACTATTTACTATTGTTTTCCTTTCTAAGTAAAATATCAGGTTTTCTCATAGTAAACACAGACATTCTTGAAGAAATCGCGAATTATATCTGTTTGTGACCCTCGACTGCTATAAGTAATGGCGTGGTGAGTAACAAAAAAACGTATCGTGAGATTAACGATAGACAAGGACCAACGATAATAGCACCTTCTTTGTCGTAACTATTGAAAGTGTAATAAGACCATCCCGAACGATCTTAGTAGTGTTATCACCATGCCCCGTCTATACCTTTTATCCTATGTCTATGTTTAGAGCTAAAAAAATGGCTATTGATTATAAAATCGTGTAAAGCCTGACCAGAAATATATGATCATGCGGCATGTTGTGAAATTTCAGTGGAACTAATTTCTTACACTGGCAATAATTTTAATGACAGAATGATATGCATGTGTGAGTGCATGTGATAGGCTGTCACTATTGTCAAGTGTCATTGAGACGGTTTACTCGAATAAAATAAAGTGTTGAATATTAAATAATAAACCACAAAGAATTCCCAAAATTATCCATATTCAAGAGCGAAACATTGTAAATAGTGTATAAAATAAACTGACGTAAATAATACGGTCGGGAAATGATACTATTTCGCTGTGAAACATTTTCAAATTAACATCAGAGCTGACAGGTAAACAAATCAAATCAGTGACAAATCAAGATGTCAATAATACCATAAAGAATAACAAACACGCTCTATGACTGTTGCCATATAAATGGGAATAATAGCGCCCTCTTGACAATAATCATATATTTCTGGTCAGGCTTTACATAGGGTGGGGTAATTCAATGATTTGTTACAAGGCTTCGTAAGTATTATACAAGCAACCGAGCGAGTAAAAGCTCCACAAAGCGAAATCTATTTGAGGTAATCTGTCTTCCATACCCCTATATAAACGGATGGTTACCTCAAAGCGATTACAACCCATCAGCACTTCAACAATGGCGGCGCTAAAGGTAGCCATCTTGTTTCTCATCGTGTTCGCCGTAATGGCGGCGGCGGTGCGAGTAGACCCGTGCAACGAGGTCTGCAAACGAAGTTTTGCGGAAAAAGACGAGTGTTGCCGAGCGCATGGCTACTGGAGGGGCCATGCTGACTGCCGGTATGGATGGATGAATTGTTGGGACAATTAAATGGAGGAGCTCAATGCAGAACATTTATTGCATTAAATATTACATGATATGATTGCTAATAAATAGTTTTGGTATCCATTTTGGTTGTTTGGTATTATAATTTTCCCTATGGTTAAGGACGACCTATGGTTATCTTGGAAAAGGAGTTTTTATTCCCCGCTGGTAGCGATCAAAATTGCACGCTTTTTCCCGTCTAGAACGTGCACTTTTCTGCATAGCGTAGTTAAATTGTTTTGATCTTGGACGACGTTTAAATTCCTCACTTACACTGAGTCTATTTCAAAGTCCTTCACTTCATTAAAGATTCATTGAACGCCTTTGGTAACCTATGTCATTTCCTTTTTCTCTCTTGTGACACAATCTACTTAACTTATTTAACACTTTCACAAGCAGGAACCCGCTTTACGCTACATACGGGGAAAACGCTACGGCTGGCTACGAGCGTAGCGCGTAGCTCGGAAAGGGTTAATACACGTATGGCGTATTTGATGATAAGCAAATCATTGTGAGCTCAAAGAGGACCCAGTGTGTTGACGACGGACGATGACGGCCCTCTTGTTATTTTAGCCGTCAACACATTGAATCCTCCTTTTTGTAAAGGCTACAGTAGCTGCTTACCATGAGGCGGGCCGTATGCTTGTTTGCCACCGTCGTGGTATTAAAAAAAAAGCAGACAACGTAGTAAAAGAAATGTTCTCGGAAACTTTTGGAAAAGTTCTTGGGAACAGTGGCGGAGCATTCATAGAACTCAATTCCGACCGGCTTGTCTAATTTTCTACGACTTGAGTACTTTTACTACAGCTCACGAAGAAAAGTAAATCCAAATGAACTCCGGCTATAGGCTTAGTAAAAAAAGATACCATTTGTTACTTAAACTCTTTTTAGGGTTCCGTAGCCAAAATGGCAAAAACGGAACCCTGATACTTAGTTCCGTCATGTCCGTCTGTCCGTCCATCCGTCCGTCGGTATGTCACAGCCATTTTACTCGGAAACTATAAGACGTATCTTAATACAATTTATACAAAAGGTGTATTTTGCATGTCGCTATTTAGTTATGTAGTTAAATTGCAGAAAAAAATTTTTTTAGGGGGCGCTCCGTACATGTAACTGAATTTCAAAGGTTTTTTTACCTAAAATCAATATGTTGTACATCAATCGATAGGTCTTTAAAAATAACATGTTCAAAGAAACCTTTGAACACAAAATGTTGTGTTCATTTTGTGATTTAGTGACTATTTTCAGAAATAATAGCTTCGAAAATAAGAATAATTGTGTCCCGTGTAACATTTGAACCATAAGTCCAAAAATTATGAAACAATTTGAGAAGATGCACCTTATTATTTACTTTCTACGAAAATTATTTTGAACATTATCGGTTCAGCCATTTTTGGGTTATATCCAAAAAACTTCTTCCATAGGCATCAGATACGACCTCTTGGTACTAGTTACATTCTTATTCCATTGAAGGTACGGAACCCTCCATTATGCGTGGTTCGACACGCACTTGGCCGGTTTTTTTTCCTCCAGGTACTAAAACAGTTAGATTGCACAATTTTTCAGCATTCTGTCTAGTTTTGTACTAAAATAACATTTGGATTGGACAGGCATCTATCTAGTAGGGGCAAATCGATCCGTCATTTTATGGCTTACGTTACGTTACGTAGGTAATGGACTAAGAGCTGGCCACGTCAGATATGACACAATAATGAGAGCAACAAAACCCATGTGCTTAGATTACTATACTATTCTTATTGCTAGATCCGGGCATCTGGCAGCTTTTAGTGGGTGGAGGTCAGAGTGACAGACTTACAATTTTTTTGAATTGCAAAATAGTAATACCAAAATAGGTAAAAACCGTCGAAGTCGTCTCAGGTATAAAGGGCAGGGCCTATATTTTAACATTAGAGCAAAAAACATTGCGTATTATTTCGGAAACAGAAACAGTAGGCGACAAACTATGAATTACATTATACGTCGTATTGGACTACTTTCCCCCATCAGAAAGTTTTGGCAATGATATTATCTAATTATTTATATAATTTCTCATAATACTGCATTAAAACCAGAACTCTAGGATTTGTATTCTTAAAGTGGTTAGCATTCTTTGACCTCCACCAAGCATAGTATAGCAAACTAACGAGAGGGGTTTCGTCGCTCTCATTATTGTGTCATATCTGACGTGGCTAGCTCTCCGTCTATAAAAATTGGCTTTAGTAACAATACATCCCGCCAGAGCAAGAAGCGTATGTAGCATGGCCGTGGGCGCGGCAGCATTCAGCTTTCTCTGGGTCGCTCCTATTGCAAACCTGGAATAAAAATAAACAAACATTAAAGGAACAGGCAAAACACACAGTTCTATACCTTAAACCTATTTTTATATTAAGACCACGACTTGTATCACTTGTGGTCTACAATTAAAAAAAATCTTTAATTTACTTTGACTAGAGATGTAATTAAATGGTCATCCAAATATATATTATGATCAGCAGAAAAATTAGGTCGTCAGCATGGGTTAGGTAGTTAAGGTTACACTTTTGCTAAATATTTTAAGATACCTAGTTCATAGATGTTCTAGCCATAGATCTGTCATGGTAATGACAATACCAAGATCGAACGGGATGGTTTTAATACACTTTTAATAGGTACGACAGAGAAAGTTCTATTATCGTTGGTCCTTGTGATAGACCTTGTTACCCTCCACCCATTACTTATAGCAGTGGAGGGTCACAAACATATATAATTCACGATTTCTTCAAGAATTTCTGTGTTTACTACGACAAAACCTGATAATTTTCTTAGAAAGTTGTGTCGGCCGAGGAAAACAATGGTAAATTGTTTTGTTTTGTGCTGTAGAAGTGATTTTATCGTCATCTGTGTCTATCCCTTACGGTAGTACGCGTGTGCCGCATCTAGTTAAATTCTTGCTTTGAGACCTAGTTACTGTTACTCAATGATCAGTAACTAAACAGACTTGAAGTACATTCAATTATCCTCGTGATTCTAAGTCGAACTTCCATAAAAGTTTCAAATAAAAATAGTGTAAAATGTACTGATTTAAACTCAAAGTGTACGCAGTCCCGTTTTTGTCAAAATAAATAGTGTAAAACTTTAAATAAAATGGCCGAACTGCTACTTAAATGTGATCGCTATCAATAACTGAATCAGAAAAATTGGTTCCTGGCGATTTACCGATTAAATTTCACCATGTAGTTATAAAGAACGAATTAAACTAGATGAAGGGTACACGGAAATAACATGTCTAGTAACTTTTTTTGTAAAATAAGATTTTTATATCAATATGTAGAGCTTGCAATGAACTATTAGTAACAACTTCTGTTACAGCTGTAAATTTTAACGTATATCCACTTCTTAACTCATAAAAACCATCTAATTACGAAAATAGTATGGTTAATTGAATCGTTCCAAATTTTAAAAGCGCTATAACTCAAAATATTGTCAATGTGACTAGACATGTTCTTTCCGTGTACCCTTTAGCTGACTTACAATACAAAATCTCGTCTATGTAAATAGTTAAATACCTAACATTTTTAATTTCGTACTACTTAAATAAATTAAACAAAACTAGAATATCTATAAAAAACATAATATATAACTCTAACTAAAAACTGACATAAAAAAATTGCCTCTGTCTCTGTCAGTAGGTAGAGTGCCTAGAAGGCTGGCCGCATTTCCACGCTGGATATCTAAATACGCTGATGCGTTGTCCAAAATAGTGGCCAGCCGTCTGGTGGTGGTGGTAGTCGCCATCAGATATATTGGAGCGGCCAAGGTGGTCACAAATATCTGAACAACACCTCTATTGTCAAGACGATAAAGTGCATGCTCCGATATATTTGATGGCAATTTAAATAGAATAGCAAGATAATTTATGTATCAAACCTCGTAACACGTCGGCACCCTAGTCCACCTATTGGTTGCTTCTGTGTGGGCAACCATGGTCACGGTAACCAGGACGAGAAGAAAAGTAACCTTGAACATTGTTGATTTTCACTTTTATCTGTCGTTGACGGGCATCGATGTTCGAGCGTTGTATTTTTTTTTTATTTTTTTTTTATACTACGACGGTGGCAAACAAGCATACGGCCCGCCTGATGGTAAGCAGCTACCGTAACCTATGGACGCCTGCAACTCCAAAGGAGTCACATGCGCGTTGCCGACCCTTTACAAAAATGAGGATTCACTGTGTTGACGACTAAAGGAACAAGAAGGTCCCTCATCGTCAACACACTGGGTCCTCTTTGAGCTCTTTGGCAACCTTACTCACCAGCAGGAACACAACACTATGAGTAGGGTCTAGTGCTATTTGGCTGTGGTTTTCTGTAAGGTGGAGGTACTTCCCCAGTCGGGCTCTGCTCCAGATTTGAGCGATGACATTCGCTGAACGTGCCCTACCACACTTAGCGAGATGCCATTCGCAGTGCCCATACCTCTCTTTTTGGCATAGTTTAAGGACATACCCAGGTCCGGACGTAGTTTAAGGACATACCCCGGGTCCAAAAATACTATTATGATGGGTGTATTGTTATGATACTTATGATTAGGGCTACTTTTGTATACGTAAAGGCATATAAACTTACAAATTAGTGTCCTATAGTGTGTAGAAGGAAAACTGTTGATAATTATACCATTGTTATTTACCATCGGACTACCAGACAATCGGCACTCCGGCATCGCTTCATGGTAAGTATTCCACATATACGCACGAAGTGTTTTGCTTCAATATTCTTTATGCGGACTGCCAAGGAGTGGAACGGCCTGCCCGAGTCTGTGTTTCCACTTGAGTACAATTTGGGTATGTTCAAAGCGAGAGTAAATATCTCATAGGTAAGCGTGCTCCACGGTAGACCACATCATCACTTACCATCAGGTGAGATCGCGGTCAAACGTCTGCCTATTCTCCATAAAAATAAAAATAAATGTATGAAGGCCATAAGGGGTGAAATTTGATACGTGTTCAGATTAATCTTCGAACTTAATAGATACTTATCAAAAAATATTTTTATAAATTATACACATGAAAATGTTATTTCGACCGCTCAATAAAATAAAAGTAAATAAGGAAAAAATAAACTAGCTAAAGTAAGGGAAAACCCGCAATGAATTACTTTGTATCTCTAAGGAAAACCTTACACTATCAGTGATATACCTGTTATGTATATTATACAGTGTGGAATCGGGGTCGTGCGTGTAGCAAGCGATTAAGGCGTTATACGAAATCGAAAGATTAACCTATGTTAATGATATTTTTTTTGTCACCAATATTGACAATTAATTTTGGCATTATTTTCTAAACTAACAATTTTATTTCAGTGCTGTAGGTAGGTACATTCGTTTAAAATATGAATAGTTATATATGCAAGAATGATCTTTACGGGATGATTATTTGACGAATCAATTTTTTTTGAGTAGCATTATGTATTTTGGCTCTCCTGAAAAGTGGGTTCGTCCATTACTCGATATATGAAATTTACTCTATAGATAGGGTGTATTGTATTCCCATATTATGTTCCGGTAGGCATAATAGGCACGTACAGGTGGGTATCGGCAAAATAGACTGATATTGCAACGCAACGTTACTTAAGTAGGTACAGTCACCAGCAATACTATCTTCCTACACGAAGCCCGCAAAAATATGTGACACGCTCTTATGGCCCTACAAATAAGAGCGTGTCACATATTTTTGCGACCTTCGTGTAGGAAGATACTATTGCCAGTGACTGTACATGAAACAAATAGGTATTACCGTTCTCGGTTAGAATAGGATTGAGATAGCTCTGTCAATCCCCATTCATTTTAACGTATGGCAAATTTGGCAACTCTACCTAATCATTGAGTTAGGATACACAGTTTGGAAAAATAAGTCAGGCCCTGGAGGGAAACTACCTTAAAACGTTGAGAGAGCTCAATTCACTCAAAGGAAGCATTTTTAATTTTTTTAAGGGGACATAGCTGCATTTACAAATTTTAGAAAAAAAAGTACAGTTCACAAAAAAAGTATTTTTTGTAATTTTTGCCATAAATATATTTTATGACAATTAATGCTAATTGTTCCAATAAGGATAAAAACTTCTTAATACCAACCAAGTTTAGGGCACAAGATTTTTCATGGAATTAGTATGGAAAAAAGTAAAAAAAAAAGAATAGAACTGTGAATGCAGTTTTAGTTTTTAGGAAAAATAAAATAATGTTTCCTTTCAGCGAATTGAGCTATCTCAACGTTTTAAGGTAGTTTCCCTCCAAGGCCCGACTTATTTTTCCACACTGTACCGATAGTAGAAATAAAGTCTCAAAGAGCCTGGACTTTGACCGAAAATATGGCTCGTGAAAATTAGTAACCGGCCAGTGTTATACCGTAATAAGACTGTCAGAGAAACTGCTGTAGAATTCGTTCTTACAGCACTAATGTAGGACCATTTTCAATTCAATTCAAAATTCAAATTCAAAATTATTTATTTTTAAGAACAAGTACATCTATCCTATATTGACCGGCGTCTCCTTGTAAGTTATTTGCAAAATAACCTGTGCTAGGAGGCACCGCTCTTCCATATCTACCGTTTGTAATTTATTTTTATTTTACTTGTTTCTTATAAAATAACAAACTTATACATAGAATCTCACGAAAGTTTTATAGTTACTCATACTTAGGGTTGTGCAAATCTTTAGACTTAAAACTATTTTCCGTAGTAATTTTATGAGTTTGTATATACTACATATTGTGTGTGTGTGTGTGTGTGTGTGTGTGTGTGCACATGTGTGTGGTGAGCTAGGTTATGTATTCTAACAATTTTTTCAGTTGATCATAGTTTTTATCTTCCAACCAACTTGTTATTTTATTTTTCACATCATAGTAATATACCCAAAGCTACAATGCTTTGGGTATATTACTCAATGTATGTTATTGTGTTCTTGTTTTTACAATAACACAAAACAATATTACTCAATGATCAGTAACTAAACAGACTTGAAGTACATTCAATTATCCTCGTGATTCTGAGTCGAACTTCCATAAAAGTTTCAAATAAAAATAGTGTAAAATGTACTGATTTAAACTCAAAGTGTACGCAGTCCCGTTTTTGTCAAAATAAATAGTGTAAAACTTTAAATAAAATGGCCGAACTGCTACATAAATGTGATCGCTATCAATAACTGAATTAAAAAAATTGGTTCCTGGCGATTACCGATTTACAGATTAAATTTTACCATGTAGTTATAAAGAACGAATTAAACTAGATGACTTACAATTTCAATACAAAATCTCGTCTATGTAAATAGTTAAGTACCTAACATTTTTAAATTCGTACTACTTAAATAAATATTTTATTAAACAAAACTAGAATATCTATAAAAAACATAATATATAACTCTAACTAAAAACTTCCATATAAAAAATTGCCTCTGTCTCTATCAGTAGGTAGAGTGCCTAGAAGGCTAGCCGCATTTCCACGCTGGATAGCTAAATACGCTGATGCGTTGTCCAAAATAGTGGCCAGCCCTCTGGTGGTGGTGGTAGTCGCCATCAGATATATCCGAGCGGCCAAGGTGGTCACAAATATCTGAACAACACCTCAATTGACAAGACGATAAAGTGCATGCTCCGATATATTTGATGGCAATTCAAATAGAATAGCAAGATAATTTATGTATCAAACCTCGTCACACGGCGGCACCCTAGTCCACCTATTGGTTGCTTCTGTGTGGGCAACCATGGTGACGGCAACCAGGACGAGAAGAAAAGTAACCTTGAACATTGTTGATTTTCACTTTTATCTGTCGTTGACGGGCATCGATTTTCGAGCGTTGTATTGTTATGGTACTTATGATTAGGGCTACGTTTATACACGTAAAGGCATATAAACTTACAAATTAGTGTCCTATAGTGTGTGTTAGAAGGAAAACTGTTGATAATTATACCATTGTTATTTACCATCGGACTACCAGACAATCGGCACTCCGGCATCGCTTCATGGTAAGTATTCCACATATACGTACGAAGCGTTTTGCTTCAATATTCTTTATGCGGACTGCCAAGGAGTGGAACGGCCTGCCCGAGTCTGTTTCCACTTGAGTACAATTTGGGTCTCTTCAAAGCGAGAGTAAATAGGTATCTCATAGGTAAGCGTGCCCCACCGTAGACCGCATCATCACTTACCATCAGGTGAGATCGCGGTCAAACGTCTGCCTATTCTCAATAAAAAATAAAAAATAAATGTATGAAGACCATAAGGGGTGAAATTTGAAATGTGTTCAGATTAATCCTCGAACTTAATAGATACTTATCAAAGATTATTTTTATAAATTATACACATGAAAATGTTATTTCGACCGCTCAATTTTTAATTGACATTTGCCGCTTGACCAAGTGTGTATAATAATATGATAAAAGTCAAAAAGGTCACCTTTAAACTACCTTAATAATTTATACGTAAACAAAGTTGTTAGGTATTATTATACCGCAATCAAAATAGGATTAGAGTGGATGCAGTAAAGAACGAGATACACAATTGGGTACTTTCCTGGGTAAAAAAAATATAATTCTATATAGTCCGTCAGTTAGATTATCAAAACATATTGGACACATATTTTTTATTTTGTCAATCAAACAAAAATTGGTGAAGATATAGCCCGTTAAAGTTCCGCGTGACGTCACATTATAGTAAAAATTGTACTGAAATGTGACGTCACGCGGAACTTTAACGGGCTATATCTTCACCATTTTTTGTTTGATTGACAAAATAAAAAATACATGTCCAATATTTTTTTATAATTTAACTGACGGACTAAATATTTTTTTTTAGGAAAGTAGCCAATTAACCCAATAGCCAAAATGGTTCTACAATAGTGCTGTAAGAACGAGTTCTACAGCAGTTTCTGTGACAGTCTTATTACGGTATAACACTGGCCGGTTACTAATTTTCACGAGCCATATTTTCGGTCAAAGTCCAGGCTCTTTGAGACTTTATTTCTACTATCGGTACAGAGTGTGGAAAAATAAGTCGGGCCCTGGAGAGAAACTACCTTAAAACGTTGAGATAGCTCAATTCGCTGAAAGGAAACATTATTTTATTTTTCCTTAAAACTAAAACTGCATTTACAGTTCTATTCTTTTTTTTTTCTTTTTTCCATAATAATTGCATGAAAAATATCAAAAAAATTAGGTGTCCGCGGCATGGTGCCAAGGATGCTGGCAGCATTTCCCCGCTGTATTGCAATGCTGATACGTTGCGCGAGGAAGCTGCCAGCTCGTCGGTCACCGTAGAGTCGCTCAATCTTTAAATATTTATGTAACAAATAAACAAGATTCAAAAGCAGCAGGTTGCAACAAACAACAGTGTGGAACAACATCTTGAATGGCTTGAGATTTGAAGGTTTTGCAATCTTTCTTTCTTTCCTAGCAATACCTATACTAAGTTGCTCGACTTGTTATCATATCATGGCATGATAAAAAAACAGTGGAATAGCACCCCAGCAGTTCCTTATATCGCTCACACCCACCTAACCGGCGTAACTCGATATAATTTGCATATTTATCACAACAGGTTTATATTACGCTTACCTGGTTCATACACATGCTGATAAAGATGACTTGTCCCGTGTTTCCGAAACAACGATATTAAGTAAGAATTATCCCATACGACTTGTGCGTACTATTTCTATATAGACGGAGAGATAGCCACGTCAGATATGACACAATAATGAGAGCTACGAAACCACTACCTACAAACTCTTACAAGTGTAGAATCGAAAAACTCCAACCGGTTTTTTTGAAAACTGGAAGCCGGTTTTCACAATCGGCGAAAATCCAGTTTTACCGGTTTTTTCGGTTTCAGTGAAACCGGTTTTGTGACCGCTATATGCAGCCATTCACTTCGAGATTCGTATTCGCTTTATCATAGTACTATACCATAAAGTTATATACAAGGAGAACGCTTCGCCTCATCTTTCGTGTAATCGATTTTTGACATAGGGTTTTTAAAGACTGATATGCTTTTTCTGCATATAGTTTTAGCAGAGATGAAATAGACCCAAGGCCTCTCTAAGAATATAGCTTTATGTACTATACAGAAGTCTCCTTGTGACGTGAATTATGTTGTCCCTACTTACGCATGAGAAGTTCTCTTTCTCACTTATGCAATAGTATCGGTTACTATGTTGTCAACATCACTCATCTTCCTTTTTGTTTAAAAAGGAAGACGAGTGACGTTCATAGTAAATAAAACTGAAATGTGGTCCTGCACCTACAAAATGCTACACACCGCTATAATGTATGTGCATCATGGGCAAAAGAGATAAACCTATATAGTTAACACGGGTATGCAAGAGAGGCCTCCATATTTTGCGCATTGCACAAAGTGTGACTGAGAGACTCTACCACACGACTAATTCAATATAGGTCCCGGAACCTATATTTGATGGTACACAATCGAGCGCCTGGTACCATATCTCCCTTTTTATATAAATCAATGGTTGTCAAACTCAATTTTGTTGACAGAGATGTTAGTGAACCGCGATGAGAATACGATTGAGTTAGCCGTCAACCCATACTAATTTTGACGTAAGTATATGGAAAAGTCAACTCTAATCCTATTCTATCCTATAATCGTGGTTCAGTAATAAATAATACATAACCTTTGTATAGGTACCCAATACCTATTAAATAGTCGGCGGTGTACACGACAACAAAGGATTGTTGACTGAACTGAGGAACGGATGACTGTTATTGGCCTTTTTTCTATGTATTTATTATTACGTCACAATAAATTATTGTATCTATGGCTGTTTGTTGTCCTGAATACCAATAAAATAAATAAATTGTAGTGATGATGGGATCCCCTTTTGCATAGTGAGACCTTAGGACCCATAGGCCATTTTAGCAAGGGGAGCCCCCTTAATTTATGCTGTGGTGGGGGTAAAAATGGGGAAGTATTATTTGCGAGTCACAGAGATTGAAAACTATAAGTCTTAGCAACATACTGCAAAGGCATATAGGTATGTGTTTTATGTAATTCTGAATAACTTTAGATTATCTCTTTTTTTTAAGTAAATTAACTGCCATTAACAAAACTCGTTTTTTAAGAAAATGTAGTATATAAACCGCGGCTTTTCTATTTTCTTCACACAACTTTCTTCAACCCTTCGTTTAACACAAGTAAGTTATATCAAATATTAATTTATTGTATAACATGTACAACCCATACAGTCTGACAAAATATGACTAAATAAGAATTTCAAAATTATTTTAAATGGTTCTTTCTACCTAGTCTAGTTTTCAGTGACCTCGCCTATAATGACACAATAATGAGAGTAATTAAACCTATCTAGTTAGATTAGCTTTAGCATCCTGGTTGCTAGATGATAAAATTGAAATACAACTACCACCAACTAAATTAGTAATGTTTAAAAAAGGCCCTTACTACCGATGCATACTTGTAGCAAACAAACTACCCGAAAAAATAATTAATGAAATCGAGGACAACGTGTTCAAAAGGGAACTAAAAAATTTGCTCCTCAAAAAATGTTATTATTCCATAGACGAGTACCTGAATGATGACTCTTTGCCCAAATAAAATGATGTATAATGATAATTTAGATTAAATATGCGTATAATACTTATAATTAATAATTGTTGATCTGAAATAAATATATAAAAAGTAAACTCTGTTAATATTTTCTAAAAATAATTTAATTTGTTCCAATACTAATATAACACGTATAAAATAAAAAATATTAGTTTTTAATTTTATGCCTCGAACATAAGAATCAAAATGCGTTATTTTAATTTATGTAATCTTAATAAATCTCGAAAATATATACCTAATATGAAAATTTTTTTTTTTTTTGTCAGATAGTTAACTTTAGAAATCATTTATTTCATTATCCTCAAAAAATTCATCTACTGTATAATAACTTTTTTCAATAAGCATTTTCTTTAATATATTTTTGAATGTTTTACATTTATGTAAATATGTGCCTGCATCTTCTAGTTATAGTTTAGTCCTAAGAAATACTTGCTGTGCCCTAACAGGGTTCATGTGTGATCCTATTTTAATATAATACCTGTTGTACCACATGATTATTATGCAATAAATTATTATGAATTATTATTATGAATTATGAATTAGATTAGGGCATCTGGCAGATTTTAATGGGTGGAGGTCAGAGTGACAGAACAACACAGTTTTTCATTTATAGAGGCTTATTTAGCTTAGAGAGATTGTTTCAGTTATAGAGGCCAGGGCCTGTATATTAATATTAGAAAAAAAAACCTTGTGTATTATTGCGAAAACAAAAACAGTAGGCGACTGACTATAAATTGCATTAATCATCATTTGGCACTACTTCCCCCAATAAAAACTTCTGACTATGATATAATCTAACTAATTACATAATTTCCCAAAATATTGCATCAAACCCAGAACTCTAGGATTGTTTTTCATCAAGGTATTTGCAATCTTTGACCTCCACCACTTTACAGCTGCCAGATGACCGGATCTAGAAATAAGCACAGTTTAGCAAACTAACTGGAGGGGTTTCGTTGCTCTCATTATTGTGTCATATCTGACGTGGCTAGCTCTCCGTCTATAAAGCATGAGATCCCGAGTCTCGGATTTCGAGTCCTGGAGTGCGATTTTTGAATCTCACCAAGTGACTAATTCTCACCGATGTGAGTGATTTCCGATAGTAAATCACTCACATCGGTGAGAATTAGTCACTTGGTGAGATTCAAAAATCGCACTCCTGGTAGACATTTATTTGTAATCACGGATATTTGTTCCTTAGTTATGAATATTTCCTACATACTTAAGTATTTGTCAATACCTATATTTTCTTATTATGTATTCCTCTGGTATCCACAACACAAGCCTTATTGTACAGCTGCCATCAAATATATCGGAGCGGCCAGGGTACTCAAAAATATCTGAACATGCACTTGATGGCCTTGACAATAGAGGCGTTGTTCAGATATTTGTGACCACCTTGGCCGCTCCGATATATCTGGTGGCGACTGTACTAAGGCTCTGTCGTTTATGTGATTGTTGTATAATTTATTTTTCAGGACCAAATCTCTTTCCAAGCTAAGATGGCCGCCCTCAAGACCCTCCTAGTCCTGGCAGTGCTAGCGCTTGCCATGTGCAGCGTGGTAGCCGAGTGGGTGCCGGCCTGCGACGAGGTGTGTCCCAGGATCCAGCGAGAGAGGGATGAGTGCTGCCGTGCCCATGGACGCGGCAAGGCCAGCTGCTGGAGGGGCATGATGTGGTGCAACAATAACTAGACCTGGAACAGAACTTCAGATAAAAATTGTTGTATCTGATATGTTGAATTATTATTGGTCCTAATAATATGAAATAAAAAAGTAAAAATAATTATAATTAGTTTTATTTTGTTTCGAAATTCGATCGTAGTTATCACAGTTAGAGTTACTTGTGTGTTTTTATTTTAAGTGTCTATAATTTAAAAAAAAACACCGGCCAAGAGCATGTCGGGCCATGCTCAACGTAGGGTTCCGTATTTAGCGGCCCGACACAAAATACCCACTCAAAAGGTTGTATCTTATATGATATTTTGCAGCACTTACATATGTCATTTTACCATGCGGCACTTATGTCCTTTTTACCAGGCGTTTTTGAATTATAACTCAAAAACGACTCAACCGATTTTATTCAGTATAGTTTTCATTGTAAGTACTTACTCACTTTTATGAATTTAAAAAAAATGTTTGGACCCACAGTTCAAAAGCTAGATTGGGGGACGCCGTTTTTTGAACTTTCGGAGCTATTATTTACGAAACAATTATTTATCCAAAAATTGTTTTACAACACCCCTATTCGTTTTCAAAGACCTATCAAAGTTATCCCACACGATAGTGTCAAAGCGAAAAAATCATTCACCCCCCACTTCGTGTGTACCCTAAAAAAGAATATTTTTTTCAATTATTTTACTACTTTCTTGGCGCGATTAATACATGTACTGTTACTCATACTAAATTTCAGTTTTCTAGTACCAAGCGTCACTGAGCTAGACCGCGGATAGACGGACGGACGGACGGACACGGCGAAACTATAAGGGTTCCTAGTTGACTAGGGAACCTAAAAAGAACAATCTGCTATTTAAATTTACTACTGTACTAATATAATTATTTTACATGTTTTTAAAGTGGGGCATTCCACTCATACAATAGTATGTTATTCAATCAAATACAAACATTGAAAACATTGAAAAACTTGCAATAGGGTCGGCGGGAAGGGTATCTAACTCTAGTAGTTAGCACCTAGATGTCGCTTACGGCTGCTATAAAGTCGATGTAGATCAAAAATAAATGCAAAAAGATGATTGAAGGCATTGAGAATTTCGTCAACTTAGTAACTTGACCCATAGTTTAATTGGTAAAGCGATCGAGCCCCGACAAGGCGTATCGATGCAAGTTCAAGTCTTGCTGGGTTGATTATTTTTTCAATATTTTCAATGTTTGTATTTGATTGAATAACATACTATTACTGTACTAATACTTATACATAGTCTGGAAAACGAATAACGATGATTCGTTTTTTTCTTAATCCTAACTTGTATTCATACGTAGTTATGGCAATCACAATCACATGTTAAAATATATAATTTTAAACCAAAAAGAACCGACTTCACTTAGCATCCATCTTTCCAAAAGCAAATGCTGGAGCTGCTGTAAAAAGTACTCAAATCACTATAGTTGTGCCTATAATAGTTGAAGAGTTCCCTCGATTTCTCAAGGATCCCATCATCAGATCCTGCTGCAGCTGGTTACAATGGGATGAACTGTGAAGTATACTGTTTCAAACAAAAAAAATATTTTCCTTATCGGTCCAGCCGTCTTCGAATAATCGGTGAACATACTTACATAAAAAAAAAATGCAAAAACAAAGATCCCAACGAATTGATAACCTCCTCCTTCGAAATCTTGAAGTCGGTTGTAAAGAACCGACTTAACTTAGATTCCACCTTTCCAAAAGGAAATGCTCGAGCTACTGTAAAAATATTGAAATCGCTATAGGTGTGCTTATAATATTTGAAAGGTTCTCTCGAGTTCTCCAGGATTCCATCATCAGATCCTGATCTGGTTACAATGGAACCAACTGTCAAGTATACTCTTTTAAACAAAAAAGTATTTTCCAAATCGGTCCAGCCGTCTTCGAATAATCGGTGAACATACCTAAATTAAAAAAAAATAGCAAAAACAAAGATAGGTACCGACGCATTGATAACCTCCTCCTTCGAAATCTTGAAGTTGGTTGAAAATACAGTTGGTACTATTTACGATTAGTTAGATAAATAAATATTTGGGGGACAATCTTATTAGTCTAGTTTATGTCTGATTTTGTTTTAGTTAATGCTTATTATAACAGACCTTGTAATATTAGTACCTAGTTGTTGGTAAGTTGGATCATAAGTTCCTAATATTTTGATCTCGTTAAGTTTAAAATGTATGTAAATATTAAGTTTTATAATTTTTTTAATTTTTTTCTCAAATTTTAATGTATTTGTTATTGTGTACAGTGAATTTCAAACACAATCTTGTATTGTTGATGAATAAAGCTACTATGACTATGACTATGACTAGATCAAACTAGCCCCAACCCAAACTAAGCAACGCTACAATGGATGCTAGGTGAGACGATATACAAAAATACATATTGTATAGATGGGAGAATGGCGACCATCTCAGGAATAAGATATAAATAGCTGTTTGGTGAAGAAAACCACGTTTTTCAAGCCAGGCAAAGTTAAGCATCGTAGGCAAAGTTGTAGCAGTCGGCAGTAGCTTTAAATCAAACGCTTAACATTGGGATATTATCTCAATAGTTATGTTAGAAGTGAGAAAATTTCCTATACTTAGTTAATAGAAAAAAACCGCCCAAGTGCGAGTCGGACTCGCGCACCGAGGGTTCCGTACAAACCTGTAGGTATAATTGCTGTTTCTTTTGATTGCGTTGACATAGAAGTTTGATTTTGTTACAGCTTAAAGGTATTATAGACCTGAGTATTTGATATGAATTTCAATTGAATACCTCTATGCGTTCATGAGGAAATGATGTACTTAATTAAAAAAATACAGTTTTCGCAATTTTTCCTTTATCTGTGCTATAAGACGTTGTGCTTCGTACCAAATTTCAAGATTCTGAGTTCACGGGAAGTACCCTGTAGGTTTTGATTCCCTTGCGAGTTTCGAAAATTTGCGGCATAAACGGCTGTATCTTTTGATTGCGTTGGCTTAGAAGTTTGATTTTTTTACAGGTCCAAGCAGGACCGGATTAACCATACCCGGGGCCCCTAGGCAATGCAATTCATGGGTCCCTTTACAACAAAAAAAATATTCAGTAAATTTTTTTTTAAATGCCACGAAGGTGACAAACAGGCATACGGCCCGCCTGGTGGTAAGCAGTTACCGTAGCCTATGAACGCCTGTAACTTCGGAGGATTCACATGAGCGTTGCCTACACTAAAACTTAACTTTTTTATTTACTCTCTTTATCTCTTTTCTCTTTCTTTTCTTTTATTTTACTCTTATATTAACTTGTTAGGGTATAGTGCTCAACGTAGTGTTTTTTGTTTCGTCATGTCCTTGTCCACCTGTCTGTTTGCGGCTTAGCTTAGCGCTTGAGGGACTGAAATAATGGAAAAAATATCGCAAAAATATATCCCGTATAATACGGTGTTTACACTTTCATGTTCGCACTCGCATCAGTGCTAGTCGATTCATTCGCGTACGAGTGCCAACATGAATGTCCGTTCACATATTCGTCTCCCCGTACAACCTCCCGATTCGAAACGCGCGCGAATATGCGCGCAAAACTGAAACGCATAATATGTAAACAGTCCGCACCCTATTCGCCTCGTCATTCGGCTCGTCACTCGCGCGCAAGTGTAATCGCAACATTTCTTTAACTAATTTAGTTAAAGTACTTTTAGGTGTGTGTACTTGTGTATTAAGCAAGGCCTAAAATGCTCTTAGTCGATTTTTTGGATACAGAATCGTTCATAAGCACTATTTACCGAGTCCCATAAGATAATCGACATAGCAATTGAAAAAATATTAAAAGTTAGGTCAGCTGGATAATTTTGTCGTCGCTTTTCAGATGGCAGCTTCTAGTCAACGTCTCGTTCTTTTTTTACCGACACCGATTAGTGAGAGTGGTAAAACTTAACGCTGTCCCCCCTAAATAGGACTTCTCTTGCCACAAGGTTTACTGAAAAACCACTGCATATGCTTGACCTCTAAAAACATTCTTGTAGTTTTAATGTATTTTTTACCATTATTATTTAACTGACGCTAGAAAAACCGAAGATATCATCTGATCTGATTTTTGTTTTTTTTTTTGTATGGAACTTGAAATGCATTTTTCTTAGGAAAAAGTCATCATGAAATGGGCCCAAAAGTGGCAAATCATTAATTTTTTTACAAGCTTGATTAATTTAACAATAATTTTACCCTTGTACACGCGGGGCCCCTTGCGGATAAATACAGATTTTCCAATTAATATTTAACTCTACGAAACAATTTAATTTCACCCGTACTTAGCCGACATTTGCATATACAAATTTCCCTTTAAGATTTATTAATTTTCACTTTAAGATTTTAATTTTTTTTCTGTGCATGCGGGGCCCCTGGCCGATGCCGGGCGCCTAGGCAGTTGCCTACTCTGCCTAAAGGCTAATCCGGCTCTGGGTCCAAGGAACAGTAGCTCTGAGTATTTGATATAAATTTCAGCTTGATACCTCCACGCGTTCCTGAGAAAAAGGGTCTTGACAGACGGACGGCCGGACGGACGGACGGACGGACAACAAAGTGAACATATAAGGGTGCCGTTTTTTCCTTTCGAGGTACGGAACCCTAAAAATGCATATGGGTCAATTAATGAATAATCTGCGCTACCGGGTAAACACTTAAATTTTTTAAGTGTTAACAATAAAGCAGACCCTGTTTGGTTACTAAAAGGCATATCTTTCTTTTTTTACAGCCTAAATAACGCCCAATACAAATTGCAGGGATCTAGCATTCGCATACTACTTGCTTCGAATTATCCGTGGAAATATCCACAATCCGGACATACTGCAAAAGTTAAATGTATGCGTACCTAACAGGTACACGGAACGGCAGCGGCAGCCGTGGTTGCTGACAGAGCTGACCGGCCGGACTAACCTATTTCGGAAGGCGCCACTCAGTCGCACCATCCATATCGTAAATCTGGTTGCCGACAAGATGGATCTATTTCACTGTCATATGTGTGAATTTATTAAAATTTAAAGATATTTATAACGGGTTACTCACGTAATTTAAGTCGATTTTTGCTCGACATGTTTCGATCAATTTACGATGATCATTCTTACGAGCGGCCTTCCACGACGGCAGCGCGTCGGCTAAAATCTACTTAAATTACGTGAGTAACCTGTTATAAATATTTTTAATATGTTAGAGTCTCACGAAAGTTTTATCATTAAAATTTGGTTATAACTATAAACTGTGTTATAATATGTAATGAGGATAGTTTATTATTCAATCAAATACAAACACTGAAAACATTGAAAAAATAATCAACCCAGCAGGATTTGAACCTCGCATCGATACGCCTAACCGGGGCTCGATCGCTTTACCAATTAAGCTATGGGTTCAGTTAGCTAGCTTAATTGGTAAAGCGATCGAGCCCCGGTTAGGCGTATCGATGCGAGGTTCAAATCCTGCTGGGTTGATTATTTTTTCAATGTTTTCAGTGTTTGTATTTGATTGAATAACATACTATTGTATGAGTGGAATGCCCCACTTTAAAAAACATGTAAAATAATTATGAGGATAGTTTAGTTTAAGGCACTATTGTATTCGGATAATCTGTAAAGATAGTTGCTATCCATACTAATATTATAAATGGGAAAGTGTATGTGTGAGTTTGTTTGTTTGTTTGTCCGTCTTTCATGGAAAAACGGGGCGACGAATTGACGTGATTTTTTAAGTGGAGATAGTTGAAGGGATGGAGAGTGACATAGGTTACTTTTTGTCTCTTTCTAACCCCCCACTTCCCTAAAATGGGGGGTGGAAGTTTGTATGGTTTGTTACCCCAAATTTAACGCCAGCGAAGCCGCGGGCAAAAGCTAGTTATTAAATAAATAAAAATAAAATAAAATAAAACCTGTATGCCAAAAAAGTCACGGGTGATATCCAGTCTTAATTTAGGTATACAAAATAAGGAAAACGCTTACATATTCACAAACGACCTTATTTTGATTCCTTAAGTTGTTTGTCTTCGCGTATATAAGCCCAACACGCGTCCGAATTACACAAAAATAATCTAAACACCGCGTTGAAACAAGCTCGAAATATTCAAAATGGCCGCTCTCAAGACTCTTTTGATTCTCGTGGTGCTCGCCGTTATCATGGCAAGCGCTGTGGCCATCCGCGTGGATGCTTGCGACCAGGTCTGCAGCCGTACACCACCTGAACGTGACGAATGCTGCCGCGCCCATGGGCACGGAGGTTATAGCAGTTGCTCCGGGGGGATGCAGTGTTATTAAGAGTTGGGGATTGGACACACAGCAGCATACCTAGCCTGTAATCTGAAAACATCTACGAGACGATACTAATGTGACATGGAATACCTTACGGCAAAAATGAAGTTCATTGATGGTTTAATACATCGTGGGTGAGACCTCAGCAGTTATCAATTGAAGCTATCGGCATCCTACAATATCAAGACGATATCAACTATTACCACATCTGCATACCACAAACTGAGATGTCATACGGCAAGATTGATGGTCCTTGATGTCTACGTGTTGAAATACTCTGTGGAAGTCTTACACACCAGTCACCAGTTGAAGATTTCAAGCCTGTTTAGTACATAGAAGCCAATAAGGATGAACGCGCAAAGCAATGTAACGATAGCTATTAAACTCAATCTCCCGGTGGCTTGTGCCGGCGCTCGGGGAGAAGGAAGTTGTCCTCTTCCGAACGTGCTATAAGATTGTATAAAAATCCTTAAGACTATCGTCGTCGATGCTAAAATATGCGACCATAAAAGCTCCATCGAAAAGTATGCGCTAGTAGTTCCGTCTACAAAGTCTCCATTCAAGCATTAAAATCGACGAGTAGAAAGCATCTTATTGGTATGTTAAATAAAATCCATAAAGTCCATGGTCTTTAAATGAAATTAGGGTGCCACGAAAGATAGTTGTCATCATGTGACATCGGTTTTTAATGTTTTTATCCTAATTATTTGCTGGATTTGAAACTCAACTATAAGATGTTGATACAAAATACAGTGGAAGATCAAGCTGCGCAGGTATCGTTTTCTGATTAAGTAGTTGTTCAAAATGTGTCCATTTAAATCCCCGTTACGACATTGGCAAGTAAACATTATATGCGATTTGATTTAAGCTTCGATTAGGACGTTTTTAATACTTATGTTTAGTTTTTAAAAAGAGAAAAATAAAAAAATATGTCTAAAGTACCTACAATGTAATGTTTGGAAATGTAAAATAAATTTATTCGTAAGCAAAACTTTGTGTCACATTATTTTATCACCTATAATTTTTTTTTTGCTAAGAAACAAAGACCATATAATACTTGGACTCCCATATATTAGGTAAACGCACTAGCACCATCTATTGCATCATTTGCGTTACTAAAGCTCTATACATTTAGTTAAACAATTTGACGCTGTCAAAATAGCTGAACTTCCATTCGATAGATGTTGCAGCACTTGATATACCGAAAACAGATGTATAGATGTTATAATAGCGCTGGTAGCCTGGCAGTAAGATGTCCGACTTTCAATCCGGAGGTATTGGGTTCAAAACCCCGGCTCGTACCACTGACTTTTTCGGTACTTATGTACGGAATATATAGTATAGTATAGGAATGTATAATATACAGTGCGTAAATCCAAAAAGAATAATTAAACCAGACAAATAATTTATTAGTGTAGCTATTCATTAATTAAGACGTTTTTTCAAGTTACTCTCAATATGACCCCGTAATTTTATTTTATTTACCGAGCAGCAATGTACTGCAAACATGACTGAAGTAAAGTAAGTAACTGTCAATGTCACCGAGCGTTTAACTCGAATGTGTTGCATTTACATTGCGGGCCGAATTATTTTGTATGGTAAAAATCGCCGTATTTCTAAGCAAAATTTGTATAAATATATTTTTATATCCTGTTTTAAAGATTCGTTAAAGATTATTTTTCTCAATGTTTGCTTGTTTGGGTACATGTAATAATTGTTTTTTTTTTTTCAATATGACATTTGTGTTTTATCAAAACGTGAATAGAATTAGATCTAAGTTACCTAAATATGTTAAATTGTAATTATGACTTGATATGTCTAACAGAAACAAATTTCAGGCCCAGACGGTATTCCTCCATCGTTCATTATTTCTTGTGCGAAGGAACTTAGTCTTCCACTGTGTTTATTGTTTAATAAGTCCATAACGACTGGAATGTTCCCTTCAATGTGGAAGACTGCTTACGTTGTCCCTATTCACCCCTATTCACAAATGCGATGAAAAGTCTTGTTGCGAAAATTATAGGCCCATAAGTATCATAATTATCATATATAGAAAAACTTTTTGAATCTTTAATATACATACATCTCTATAATCATTTTAAACAATTTTGGAAGTGTACAAAGAAATTGAGTGGTAAACTGCCTGCGAGTGTAAATGGTGTTGCAGAACCTAAACAAGTGGCAAATATGTTCTCAACACTTTTTAAAGTGCAATCGCCTTTAGGTCCTTCTTCCTCGTTCAGTGCTCAGCCTCAGCATGCCCAGTTTACTCCGCGTGTGTCGGCTGAGTCGGTCGCAAGGATCATAAGGAAAATGACTAAGGGCAAGTCTCCTGGGCATGATGGGCTTAGCATTGAACATCTACAATACGCAGGGCCTCATGTACCTCGAGTCTTGTGTCTGTTATTTAATGTCTGTCTTAGCCATTCCTATCTGCCTCCAGAGATGCTGCGTACTATAGTCGTGCCAATAGTCAAAAACCGAACGGGTGACGCCTCCGATGGATCCAACTACAGGCCAATATCCTTGGCGACTATCACGGCTAAGATATTTGACAGTGTGCTCCACTCACAACTGGATAAGCACTTATGTTTGCACGATGCCCAATTTGGGTTCAGAGCGGGACTCTCTACTGAAACCGCTATCCTGAGTCTCAAACATACTGTCATACTTGGATAGAAAGACGCCGGTTTACGCATGCTTTTTGGATCTGTCGAGGGCTTTTGACCTTGTTTTGTACGACATCCTCTGGGGGAAGTTAGAAAAAGCGGGAGTACCTCCAGATATTGTAAATATTTTAGGATTCTGGTATAGTAACCAGATAAACCAGGTCAAGTGGGCTGGACAGCTGTCTGAACCATACGGATTGGAGTGTGGAGTTAGACAGGGAGGCTTAACGTCGCCCTGTCTATTCAACCTGTATGTGAACGAGCTCATAGAGGAGCTCAGCAGCACGCATGCAGGCTGCCATATTGGTGGCATTAATGTCAACAATATCAGTTACGCGGACGACATGGTGCTGCTGGCTCCCTCTGTGGGTGCGCTCAGAACACTGATAGGGATTTGTGAACGCTATGTGAAGGCACACGGCCTATTGTATAATTGTAACAAGTCAGAACTCATGGTCTTTAAGGCCGGTAACAAGTGCCCTAATCACACTCTACCTGTAACTCTTAACGGGACTGAACTTAAAAGGGTACAGCAGTTCAAGTACCTGGGGCATTATGTTACAGAGGATCTTAGGGGTGATGCAGACATGGAGAGGGAACGCAGAGCATTGGCAGTTAGGGCTAATATGTTGGCTCGTAGGTTTGCCAAGTATTCGGACGAAGTAAAAATAACCTTATTCAAAGCGTACTGTACGTCTATGTATGCGGGTAGCCTATGGGTCAAATATAGTCAAAAGGCTTACAATGCTCTGCGGGTCCAATTTAATAATGGGTTTAGGATGCTGTTGGGGCTGCCGCGCTTCTGCAGCGCTTCAAAAATGTTTGCTGAAGCCCGAGTAGATGGGTTTCACGCCATCCTACGCAAGAAAGCTGCATCCTTGTTGGGCAGACTGCGCGGCAGTAGCAACAACATTCTGAGGATGATTGCCGGTAGATTTGATTGCCCGATAGTCTACGGGTTGATCAAACTGGTAAAGTCCAATTTAGAATATATGTTTTAGATGTTTTATGTTTTATTTTAAGTATGTTAATATGATTACTTACTAACAACTTAGAATGTATACTAACAAAATGGACCATGTTGTCTGAAATAAATATTTTTGAATTTGAAAAAACTATTCTCAGGTAAACAGCACGGTTTCGTTAAAAATAAGTCTACCATCACAAATCTTTCGAAATATAAAAACTATCTGTGTGCCAGTTTTGCGAATAGAGGACAGGTTGTTTCAATCTATACCGACTTCTCGAAGGCCTTCGACAAAGTAGATCATAAGATACTTTGCCATAAACTTGCGTTCTACGGTATTCACGGCAGTTTGTACGATCTGTTCCTACTTAAGTAAAAGGAGTCAACTTGTTGCTATCAAGGGTCGCATTTGGGACTGTAGCTGTTTTTAGTCTTCATAAATGATTTGGCGGAGAAACTCTCGTGTCTGTCACTGTTTTATGCGGACGACTTGAAAGTGTACATGAGAATAAACAATAATGATGATTGTACTCAGCTTCAAAAAGATTTAATTACTATTTCTGACTGGTGCAATGTTAATCTAATGTTTCTAAATGTCAGTAAATGTTTTGTAATATCCTTTTCTGACAAAAAACAGAAAATTTACTATGACTATAATTTGGCCGGCCAGAAACTAGAGCGTAAGACGGTTGCAAAGGATCTTGGCATTTGGTTCGATGAACAACTGAACTTTAAGTACCATTATGAGAACATCACTAAAAACCAACCAAATGCTTGGTTTCATCCTTCGTGTTACCAGAGACTTCAAAAAACCTAGCAGTCCACTATGCCTAATTCAGAGTCTAGTACGTAGTATACTCGAGTATGGGTGCATAGTCTGGTCGCCTTATTACTCTGTACACTCTAACAACATAGAACGGGTACAAACAAAATGCCTTAAGCATACATCTTACAGGTACAAACGTGATCTCATGCGCCATAGCTATGAACAGCGACTACATACTCTTGGCATTACATCCCTTCATTGTGGATTTTCTGTTTCTTCACAAACTTCTTTATCACAAAATTGATTCCCCTAGTTTATTATCCCTACTACCCCTAGTCACATTTAATGCCCCTCGATTCAGAACCCGAGCTCCTAACACTTTTTCCCTTCAAGTCTACAGAAATAACACATCTTTCTATAATCCGATCGTTAGAAGTCAGTACAATGATTTGGTATCAAAAATAGAAAAATCGACATTTCTGACTCCAGGCTTGAGGTATTCAAGAGGCAGGTTGTAAATGCTCTTGGCCATCACTGCTAAATATTTTTTAATAACACAGCTGAGCACTAGCTTAAAATAACTATTTTATCTGTGCTGTACATGCCTATTTTGGACGGCATTGTTATAAAAACCTACCTTACATGTAATTTTCTATTAATGTATGGAATGTTGTCTGTCTGGTGTGCCTAATAAATAAAATAAAATAAAATAAAATTCGCCCGTATTGGAGTTACGCACTGTATACAGATATCTAAATACATACTTATATACATAGAAACCTCAATAACTCATTCCTTTGCCCACGGACTTTCCTAGCAAGGGGCAATGCTATCAAACAAACGATTGCTACAAAACAAGGAAAAAAGTAATACCTGGACAATATGTATACAAAAGCGCTTACCAAAATTTTGGATATCCCTAGGTACATCTGTTTTCGGACTTTATTTAAAACCAGAAAACAAAGTAACTAACAAATTTTCTATATAATAAATCTGGGGGCACGTTAGTGCCAAAAAAGGCACGGCCGTACCATCCTTTTCCCGAAGCCATTCAGGCCATTTTCGACCCCCCTCTAATTCTGTTGTCGATAGAGCTAGAACGCTGAAATTTCTGTGACCAAGAGGCCATAACAATAGGAAGATATATTTTCAATATCCAAGTTATTTCAAGTCAAAATCCCTTAATTTTGTCACTGATTCACTGATCAGGACTGTATGTACTCCTAACTTCAAAAAGGGCGCTCTTTACTCGTGAAGGAATATTTAAATGAAAATCAACAAGTCACAAATAAAGCCAATATATTACAATAAATCACCAACCCTTATATACAATCCCAATAAACATTTTGATAGCGTGATGTAGAAATTCATCTTTTTGATACAGCGCCATCTACCGTGACATTTGCATAACTTATTTACATGAAGTATGGTATCGGCGCAAACATGCCGGCCACCAAGAACAACAGTTCTTAACCCAATTTAGTACAAAACACAACAAAATAAACCTAACATCAGTTAACAGAAACGTTTGACTTCATCTAAACAAGTAACAATAACATTAATTTGAACTAATCAGTTAAAGGCAGAACACAAATTCTTGAGGTAGGTCTTTTTATAAGATTATTTTTACTTCTAAGAGTAACCACTCGCGTTACCCTGTCCAAACCTGGATGCGTTTCAACTACTTGGCCGAGAAGCCATCTAGCTGGTGGCAAATCAGGTTCTTTCACCAGTACTACATCGCCTACCTTGGGTTCTGGAATTTTCTGTGTCCACTTGTGTCTTTGGAGAAATTGATTCAAATACTCCTGTGACCAGCGACGCCAGAAATCCTGCATCATGCGTTGACATAATTGCCACCTGCGCAATGGCGATATTGGAACTTGATCATAGCGCTGATCTGGTGCCACTATAAGTGGCTCTCCCACAAGGAAATGACCTGGTGTTAACGGTAGCGAATCCCCGTTGTCTTCATTGCGCCACAGCGGTCTAGAATTCAAGCACGCCTCAATTTGTGATAAAACCGTGCTCATCTCTTCAAAAGTGAGAGTGGAATTCCCTATAACACGCTTGAGATGGAATTTACAGGACTTTATCCCCGCTTCCCAAAGCCCGCCGAAATTGGGAGCATACGGCGGTATAAAATGCCATTGGGTTGCATTGGAGGCCATCCAGTCTGCAAGCTCAGGAACCAAACTTGATCGTTCTATATTAAAGAGATACTTAAGTTCCTTCGCCGCACCCACGAAATTAGACCCGTTATCACTGTAGATATCGCTACAGTATCCCCGCCTCGCAACAAACCTCTTATAAGCAGCTAGGAAGCCAGCAGTTGACAATTCACTAACTGCTTCTATATGAACAGCCTTGGTGGCCATACATACAAATAAACAAATATACCCTTTGTATGATTTGTTTCCTCTACCTTTTGCAACACGTATATTAATCGGCCCGGCATAATCTACCCCACTGCGTAGAAAAGGCCTGGCCATATTTACCCTAGGTGCGGGTAGTTGTCCCATCAATTGATTTCGTATGTTGGCTGCATTCCTAACACATGGAATACATTTCTTGACATGTGTTTTTGCTAAACTCTTAAGCCCTGGTATACAAAACTTAGCCCTAATGTAGTTAACCATCAGTGGTGGTCCTCCATGCAAAGTCTTGAAATGTGCATCACGAAGGATAAGCTGTGTTAACCACGCTGATTTCGGTAACAGCATTAGGTGTTTCTGGTTATAATCCATGTCTGCGCTCTGGAGCCGCCCACCAACACGGATTATTCCGAAATCATCAAGTTGTGGAGTAAACGAGGTAAGTTGACTCGTTTTTTTTAGTTTACCCTTTTTGATTTCTTCTATTTCTTCATCATATACTTCTTGCTGACTTTTTTTTACCATTATTGCTAAAGCTTCATCTAATTCTCTTTTCAGTAAGTAGGGATGATTTTTTCTTTTATTTTTCAGGAATCTCCGGCAGTAGGCAACAACTCTCAACAACTTTGTGAGTGAAGAATACTTCGACCACATAGAGTCTTCATCGTCTATCGCAGAGACTACAGTTCCCAAGTGAGTGTGTATATTTCTTTCTTCTAGCTGTGTATTCATTGGTTTTGGTACTTGTAATCAATCACTTCCTTTTTCAGCCAAGTTGGTCTAGTTAGCCAGAGCTCGAAATTGCTTAGTTCAGACGCCGGGATCCCTCTTGAAGCACAATCTGCTGGGTTCTGCTCTGACTTCACATGTGACCATTGACTTCGGCTAGTAGCTGTTAAAATTTCTGAACATCTGTTCCCTATAAAAGTCTTCCATTTGCTTGGATGGCTGCTTAACCATGCTAAAACTACTTCTGAGTCCGTCCATGCATGGATATTGGATCTTTGAACGTCCAACACTTCTGAAACTTCGATCAATAGTTTGGATAGCAATACTGCTCCGCATAACTCCATTCGAGGAATTGAAATCTGCTTTATTGGTGCCACCCTTGTTTTACCTGTCACCAAACTGACATTAATCAATCCGTCGGCATCAATAACGCGTAAATATACCACAGCAGCATATGCAGCGTTAGACGCGTCACTAAACCCGTGTAGTTCTACTAACCTAGCATCAGTTCTGTGATTTGTCCAGCGAGGAAGTCTGAAGTTAGTGAGCTGTGACAATTCTTCCCTATAGTTCAACCATTCTTCAAGCAAGGGGGATGACAGCTCTTGATCCCACTCGATGCCTGCCAACCACAGCTTTTGAATGAACATTTTTGCTTTGGACTATGCTGGGTGCTATCCATCCGAGAGGATCATATAGTTTCGCTATGTCTGATATTACCTTCCTTTTAGTTACAAGTGCTGTTGGTGGAGGTAACTGAACTGCATAAGCAAATTCATCCTGATTTCGATCCCAGGTGAGTCCTAAGATTTTATTGACTGCTTCTGGCTTCATTTCTATCTTCTTTTGCTCATCTTTACCTGCTGTACTTTCTTGAATTTCTTCCAACATAGCTTTGCTGTTGCTTGACCATTTTTGAAGTTCAAAGCCTCCTTTGCCGAGTAGAGTCTTCATTTGATGGTATACCTCTATTGCCTCTTGTTCGGTTTGACAACCTGACATTAGGTCATCCATGTAGAAGTCCTGACGTACCCGACACGCTGCAAGAAGGTAGGCTGCACCTTCATCTACAGCGACTTGAATCAAACTTTTGACAGCTAGGTAAGGAGCTGATGATACCCCGAACGTTACTCGATTTAGCTTGTATTCTTTAACTTCCTGATTACTCTGTTCTCTCCACAGGATACGTTGGTACTTCGTGTCTCTCTCATCTATTACAACTTGCCGGTACATCTTGACGATGTCTGCAATGAAGACAACTGGATGCATTCGCCAACGCATGATTATATGTCTTACTTCCGACTGTAACGTAGGACCCACCATAAGATCACTGTTTAAAGACACCCCGTTTGTACCTTTGCATGAAGCATCGAAAACTATACGAACCTTAGTGGTATCCCTGTCTTCACGCACTACGGCATGGTAAGGTAAGTATAGTCCCTTTTCTTTGGATTCTACAATAGACAAAGGTTCCATGTGATTTAATTCTTTATATTCATGAAACACTTTTGTGTATTCTGTTTGCAGGCGCTCATCGATTTGAAGCTTTCTTTCCAGAGAGTGAAATCTCCGCAACGTAATCTCTCTGGATCTACCATCCACACATGCTGGTTTCTCATCCCTGAACGGTAGCCGAACAACGTAGCGTCCGTTGTCATCCCGTGTAGTAGTCGCATCGTATATCTCTTCACATCTTTGTTCCTCAGGTGTTAAGATCCGTTTATTGTTGCTAGGTTCTGATTCCAGTTCCCAAAACGACCGCAGCAACCGTTCCAACTGAGTGTGCATGCTTACTAGGGTGCCGGAGATGTTCGCCTGAACATCTGCATCACCCCATACAATCCATCCAAAAGGCGTCCTTTGTGCGGCCGTAGTACCATGAGGAGATTTGATCAAACCCGCTTCAATGATCCGAGCATAGACTTTTGTTCCCAATAGTATATCTATTTTATTGGGTGTGTGATACTCAGGATCTGCGAGCTCGACACTTTCCAGCTCAGGCCACGAAGTGATCGACACCTTTGTAGCAGGTAAGGGTTTGGTAACTCTGTCCACCACATACGCTGTAACCGTAATGACATAGTTGGAGTCGATGCGTGATGCCATTGTGACTTGGACAGTTGACTTCGATACTGCAATCAGCTGACCTCCCAATCCAGTCACTGAACCCTTAACTGGAGTTCGTTTTAATCCGAGTAACTGAACTGCAGCTGATGTGATAAACGAGACCTCTGAACCTGGGTCTATCAATGCCCTCATCAGTTGATATTCTTCCCTGTCCCATGATTTGGCTTTTACTACCGCGGTAGCCAGTAACCCTTGCCCTGATTCTTCGTTCACGAAGTGATTTGAAATACTGGTTCCCGATGTAGCTTCTCCCGTTGTATTTGTGACTTGCTGTGTATGAACTTGTACCACAGGTTTGCTGGCACAGGCATCCACTTTTTGATGTAACAGCGAGTGATGTCGCCTGTTACAGATTTGACAATTTGTTGTGAGTTTACAATATCTGGCAGAGTGATTAATACCTAAGCAGTTGAAACACATTCCGTTGGTCTGAACAAAACTACGCTTAAGATCAACATCTAAAGCATTGAAATCTTTACAATGTATAATCCTATGTTCACCCTTGCAATATTTACATGATACATTGTTAGTGACGTGCAGATTACTAACACTTTGCACCTGATTGCCCTTGACCTGACTGAAATTCCCTTTAACATTGTTATAGTTATTTACATATCTAGCTTTTTGGGCAAATCCCGGTTTTGGTTCCAAAAATTCCAAAGAATGATATCGCGTTTGCAAAAAGTCCTTAAATCGCTCCAGTGTCGGTAACTGTTGTGACAGAGACATGGACTCGCTTACTTTACATTCCCAGTTTTTCCGACTTTCTGGATCCAACTTATGACTCACAATGTAAATGATAATGATATCCCAAGTGCTTGTATCAACTTTAAGACTAGATAATGCGTTTAAGGTTTCAGTCATACAATCTAACATATGCTTAATGTCAGTGGCAGACTCAGTGACAAGAGACTTTTGCGCAAAAAATCTTTTTGAAATGCAATTCGCCAAATATTGCTTGTTATTATAGCGACTCTCTAACTGGGTCCAACACTGGTCATAACTTTCGCTAGTAATGGGTATATGTCTAAGGAGCTGTTCTGCTTCGCCTGTCAAATGTGCCTTGAGATAGTGGAGCTTCTGGATGTCATCAATGTCTTGATTCTTGTGGATGAGTGAAATGAACAAATCCCGAAATCCCATCCACTCTTCATACTTTCCCGAAAAGGTAGGAATCGTGATTTTCGGAAGCTTCACGTGGTTTGATTTTGACGTTGATGGAACTGACAACGTGGGACTAACATTGCCGCTGGGTGGTGGAAGTAACTTGCTCAAAGCGTTCTTAAGCGCGCATTTGTATTCCATGTATAGCTCGTTCGTCGTATCATACAAATCATCTTTCATGTATGCAGTGTCTTGTAACTTATCTGGCTCTAGCGTCATTAATATCTCCATGTGCATACGTGAAAACTGTTCCCATATTTGTTCTTGATTTTCTAGTCTTGTTTCAATGTATGGGATAGTAATGCGCTCCTTCGGAGACTTCTTATAGTTACAAAACGCCTTGGTGATACGAATGCTTTGATCAGTTTGAATATGTATACTAGCTTCCAATTTGCTACTCATCTTGAAATATTACAAGTCCCAGCCAACTAATTTTCAAAGTCCCAATTTAAGTGTTTGTAAATTTACTAAGTTCCCATATACCAAATCACGAAAAAATTACAAGTCTTTTCTGCTCTCAAATTTTCTAAGTGTTTGGCCGATGTACTTCGCTATGAAATCGGGCATAGGTTCCCCGTTGGATCACTTTTCCTTAAACTATTCTAAGTCCTAAACACTTCTACTAAAGTTTCTAATATTTTTCTAAGTCCAAATTTGACACTTGACAGTTCTACTTTCCAAATACTCTTTGATTGATGACACTTCCACAGATAGAATATAAATGTACTCACAGTTTGAAATCTTCTTACACTTTCACTTCACTTCACTTGTACTTGAACCTCAGTTGAATCTTCCCGCCAAGTTGATCACCGTGACGTCACTCTGTGTCACGGCGCTGCTGACTCCGTCGACTGCTCCAATCCGCTGCCGCCCTCGGAGACTGCACCATCGACAACGATCCGTTGCCACTTAATGCAGGGAAGCACCACTAAAACACTTAAGGCCCATAGTACACCCGGTTCGCTAAGGACCAATGTACGTATGTACTCCTAACTTCAAAAAGGGCGCTCTTTACTCGTGAAGGAATATTTAAATGAAAATCAACAAGTCACAAATAAAGCCAATATATTACAATAAATCACCAACCCTTATATACAATCCCAATAAACATTTTGATAGCGTGAATTGAATTACATCTTTTTGGTACAGCGCCATCTACCGTGACATTTGCATAACTTATTTACATGAAGTATGGTATCGGCGCGAACAAGGACCATCGTATATCTAACGTGCCAATCGCACAGGACAATAAATCATCTAATAATGTTGCATTATATAATCCAACATGTACACATATTGATAGGCTGGCCTGGCTGGCTATACGTATGTTTAGCCGTGAGATGGCTAGGTCATTATATTTATTATAAAAATATAGACACCTAATATTCAAAGGATCACAATGACATGTTGTTAGTAAACTCCGGCACACCGGCTTGTTTTACATTAGATCTCAATACTTTTTGCAGTAGGCGAACTGCGTTGCGAGACTGGCATTTTTGTACATGTAATGTTTTTGATGGGATAAGGTATGACCTAAAACTATTTGAAAACTATCTACAAAATTAATAGAAAACGAAGATTTAGGTAAGGGCGCCGAGATCGGAAACCTGGGGGAGGGTTCCCGTAAGGCTGGCTGCGTTCCCCTTCTGGATCGCTATAGACATAGACATAGACATCATTTGTTGGTAATAACTCATTAGAGGTTACGCTTAAGAACTAAAATTTTTCTCATTATAAAACATGATTACATTATATTATACGAATCCTTTGGGCGAGGAACGAGCCAACCCTACGGTCCCCGATGACCTCAAACAGTTTTTTGGACAGCTGCCTTAGTCTGTGGCCGGCTGGGAACCACGGTCCTAGAGTTTCAACAGCAAATGCCGCAAATATGTCTGGTCCGCTGGTCTGTCAGACCAACATAATTGCGGCACTTTGCCACATCTGCCGCTGCAGCTACCCTGGGCCCCGATATGAGATGCCAAACTGCGAGACGTTGCTCTCACACTTGTCTCACTAGGTGATAGAGTGATACACCTAACTGTCAAGCTGTCAGTAGGTCTCGCTAGAGCGTTTTGTCTATGGCTATGGCCACCATTTTAGATATGTTGACAGGACATTGGGAATCCCATGGCAGAGAGTTTGGTGTTTTTTTTAGTAGGTATACGTAGGTATCGACCATGGATATATATGAAGTGGATCTCAGTCTTCGGTCACAAAGTGAGGCCGACAGAGAAGCTTATCTAAGGGAGTGTCTCGTTTTGACTAAGGAGGTAATGACGTCATCAGACAATCAAAATGTGGATATGTGTCAAATGTGACAATTTTGTAACGAGTGCGAGTGAAGCACCGCCCCCCACTATTATGCTCTCTATCGGACCGTTTTTAGTACTTTTAAGGGTTCCGTAGCCAAAATGGCATAAACGGTACCCTTATAGTTTCGTCATGTCCGTCTGTCTGTCCGTCAGTCCGTCTGTCCGTATGTCACAGCCATTTTACTCGGAAACTATAAGACGAATAAAATAAAATTTAGACAAGGTGTATTTTTCATGCCGCTATTTAATTATAGTCTGGCAACCATTTTTTCAGTAGAAAAGCGCGGCAAATTCAAAATACGTACATGTGCCAACCCTTTGTGATTAGACACCGTGTTCGTGACGAACATTTCAATTCACATTTCTTTTACATTGAATTTGTTTCTAGTGCATTTCACTCTCTCGTCTTAAGGCTCCTTATTCCCTAAAAGGTCGAAAAACTCTATTAATGAAAAAAGCCGCATAAAATGCTATTTATACGATAGTTTGAAGTAGTAGTAATACAAAAAAATAATTTTGAACCACGTTTATTATTATTAAGTACCCAAAAATACGATTCTTACAAAAAGTGTCATGTGAAGTGTGATTTAAGTGTCATTTTTAAAAATTTATAGTAATTTGAAATTTACTGCTATAGTAATGGTTTTTTTTATCGTGATAGAAATATAGTTTAACTTTGCAATGGTAATATTTTGAGGGCAAAATATTCATAGGGTTTTCGTGGAAAAAATGAGATGTAATCGTGTTTTCATCAAAAAACTGGCATATAATCAGAAGGTATTTTGTCGATTATCCAAGATGAATCTTCGATTTTTATTTCCATGGCCGTCTCATACATGATATACTCAATTGAATTTAATTCAAATTGAATAAGAATTTTTACCCTTTTTTGCGTAATCTGAAAATGAACGGTACACCTAACTGGAAAATCCGGAAAGGCCTTCCAAGACAACCAATTTTTTTCATATTTCACTCGTTAAAATGTAATATCTGCTCCGATGGCCGTCTAGATAAAAAAATGAACTATTATGTGCATCAATAGTTGATTAAAAAAAACTTAGTATTTTCGCCATAGCCTTCGAAGAAAATGAAGCATTTCGTGAAGTTCGCGCGTTTTGGGAATAAGGCCTCTTAAGCGCGAGTGAGATAGAACTCCTGCAACGTTCTACATTGAATTTTAATTCGTTTTTATGGCATATGTCAATTGCCTCAACCAGATTATTTGTTACAGTTGATGACAGATCAGACGAAATATATCCGTCTCCTTTTTACACACCGTGAATGTCATGTAATGAAAGGGGTGGAAATACCAACTAAAATTAAAAACATAGAATTTGATGATCATTGCTGCTTTTTTCACTGATTCTTAGTGTTGTCATACTTTTGGTCGCTGTACATTGCTACTGCGTTCGTTGGCTGGCCAGACTATATGTAGTTAAATTGAAGGAGAAAATATTTTTATGGGGGGCGCTCCATGTAACTAAATTACAAAAAACAATTTTTCCCCTAATATCAACATGTTGCACATCAATCGATAGGTGTTTAAAAATAACATCTGGTATTAGTTTGGTTCTTATTCCATTGAAGGTACGGAACCCTCTATTATGCGTGGTCCGACACGCACTTGGCCGATTTTATGCTAGTCGCCTATGAACGACTCTTTTACTTGGTAATAATTTTCAACTGTGGCTAGGGCACCGAGTAAACAATAGTACTATACAGAGGTCCCTCTTTGACGTTACGAATCATGTTGTCCCTTCTTCACGCATGGAAAGTTCTCTTTCTCACTTAGGCAAACGTATCGGATACTAGTTGTCAAATTCAATGACAGAAATGCACATCCTTGGTTAGGGACAAGGTTTAAGAAAAAGATCCACTTCATATAAATCCGTGATACGAACACAGATTACACCTTGTTAGCCCGCCCCACTGTACATTTATCAAAAATCTTATCGGTTGGCTTCCATAGAGCGATATAGAGCCCATCTTCGAGATCATGAAAAAATAAGTCTTACTAGTATAACACGATGTAAATTGTTCTTGAATAAATATCATATCATATCATATGGCGTCAAGTTGAAAATACAAGACGATAACGTTAATTAATCAGTGGTTTTACCGCTCCAAATTTGTACTCACGGTAAAGTCTACTTCAAATAACCTACATACCAAATTCCGTGGGAGCATACAATAGGCATGGTGAATTTTTTTCATGTATGGTATCAATCGATTCGTTTTGTTGAGAAACAAATGCAAGTCCGAGATTTGCATTTGTTTCTCAAAACGCTCCTAACAAAATGACGTGCAAAAGTGACGTCACGATCACATAGTTGCCCTGTTTAAAGTATGGAAAAAATATGAAATTGCTATATTTACAGTGAAACGTTGCGTTTATGTGTATGGTTGCCATACAATTTATTTTACAGTACAATGTTAAAAATCATTTCAATTCACACTTTCAAAAATCGTAAAATTTTGCAGCTTGATATATTTGAGCCTCTTCAAAAGAATTTATAAATTTTCACTTTAGTTGGATATATTGATCATTTTGCATCCTATCAACTAAATTGTATTGCATAAATCAATATGTGTCATCATGCCTATTTTAAGATTCGAATCTAATCGCAATTTTTGCATTTGTATTATTTTTGAGCTAACCACTCCAAATTTTTTGACCATAAACTAGGCACTTCACCGCCTTATTTTAAACCGTAAAAGTTAACCTTGCGGGACAGTTTTGAAAAAAATACTTTAAATAGTTTCAAAAATTTACTTAATTGGCACACGCATAACTGGATATCCATGTTTAAGTGGCTTATAGTTTAACATGCCGTTATAAAGTGTATAACAGGTATATGTTTTTTTTTCCTGTTTTTTATTGTTTTTTTTTCTCTTGTTTTGATTAAGATATTCTTACTTTGGGGATGTGATCGTGGCGTCAATGCGCCGTGTCGTCAAATGGTTGCAATGGAAGACCAGCGCTGGCCCTGTCGGCATTTAACGCTGAGTTGCGACGATTTCGTGGCAATTAATGTTTCGGGTTGTATATGTTATTGTTTATTATGTTTTTTGTAATTGTCATGAATAAATCTTTCATTAATTCATTCATGTTTCTAAAAGAATGCTTTAAATGTTCATCCTTATATTTTTTTATTTTTGAAAAAAAAATGGTATTCAATATTTATATGACGTTCTAAATAAAACAATTTTTTTTTAACGTCGTAGAACGCAATTTTTTTTTATGGAAGTTACAAAAACTATTTAAAACGGGGTATTTACCATGGGTATTTGTTTGGTCGAGGTTCCGATATATTGTATGTATCGACATGTTAGAAACTAACAAACGAGGATGGTGGCAGCATTTCTCCGCTGTATCGCAAAACTTATGAGTTGAGCGAGGAAGCTGCCAGCTCTTTGGTCACCAGTTGAGTCGACGAGCCTCTTTTTGCGTTCTTTAAAAAGTTACTGAGCACTGGGTCCCCACGCGCCAAGGGTCTCGACTACGAAAGGTATAAAAATGTTTTATAGGTTTTCAGTTTTTCAGCGTCTTTGGCCACCGCACCTGCTTGATTATTGGTTCCGGTGAAGTGAGAAGCCGCCAGTGTGTCTACGCATATAGCATCCCACAGGCACGCATGTGGCATTTACTTAAGTACCGCAAGAACACCTGTGTGGAGCACAAACACGGACTCAAAGCCGGAATCAGATTTCAATCAATCAGGTGCCGGTCCAGATACTATACGGTTTAAGACATTTATTTCTCAAAAAGATTTACATAAATCACTTACTGAGAAAACAATATTTATCTTAAAGCTAAATGGGAGAGGGTAGAATGTAAAAACTGGTGGACGAGTTAAGAACAAAGGCGCTCGGTAACACCAAGCGCAATGCAACAATGTAATGTTGTGCATAGGGACCAGTTAAACCGAACTACCCGGTGCGTTCACTGGTTAACTTACATATGATTTGTGTGTATTCATTAAGTGCATATTTTGTGGAAAAGCCTTAGAAGACGTTTTTATTTTAGTTTTTAACTTTTTCATGTTATACATTTGGTCACGATCCTCAGTAATGAGGGACCGACGAAGAAGAAGAATGAAGGATGAGCAAGATGAGTAGAGAAATAATGTCATTATTACTGACAGTGTCTGGAAAAGCTGTCATCCCGTCACCAAACCTCCTGTTTGGTGACGGGTAAGCCGGTAGCCAGTGCTGCGGCTTAGGAGTGAGTGACTCATAAGAAATTTGGCACAATACGTCGTCCCAGCTCCAATGGCAATTTGGATGGGTAAAAACATCCTGACCCGCCAACCACTTCACCAAGCTTTTTTGGCCTCCTCTAAGCCCACAGTTCCATGGTTTGGGGGTGGAGGTCCTGTAAGATTTTAGTGACTTTACCTACGAGGCTGGCTGAGCTGTAGACGGAGGAGTGTCTTACAGTTGATGTTATGAAGCCGACTATTTCTTAAAACGGTCTTAAATCCTTATGCGCCCACCGGTATGGTCTTAAATTTGGTATTTTCTTACTAAACGGGTCTTATAGCTTCTGTAAAAATTTCGAGCAGTAAGCTCAAAAATAAATTAAGGCTCAACAAATTGCGATTTCAACTGGTCTTAAAACCTTATACGCCCACCGTAATGGCCTTAAATTTGGTAAGTATGTAGATTTTGTGGGTGGTTAAGTAAGTGGGCTTCGCCGTGTGTCAAAATTTAAGCGTAACGATAAATTAACGTATTTTTTTTGTATTTTCAACTTGACGCCACACATACTAGCGCCCATTTACGACCTTTAAGACTTATGTTTTCAATATCTCCGTGATGGGCTCTACAACGCTGTCAACGCTATATGGAAGCCGACCGGTAATTTTAGATTTTTGATAAATTTACAGTATAGCCGGCACCAGTATCTATAATGTTTAAGTAGTGAAGTATCAGATGTCAAACAATCCTTTAAGGCACTGACTACCAGGCTACCGATAGTAATGATGGAGGCGACCTCTAGTAATTGCCCCCACGAAACTTTTGCGCGAAGTTGATTTCTGACTATTCAAACTAGGTAAGATACCTACTAGAAGTAATTATAAAATTGATATGATTTTAAGACATTTTCACTGAGAGCACATTAATATTTATAATTTTTATGATTACGAGTATTAATTGTAGGTATTTATTAAAAATATATAACTGTTAAAATATAATATGATAGGCATTACCTATTCAACCTAAAGTTCAATTAACATGCCATAAAAGAAACGTCGATATCTGGCCGAGGAGCGAATGGATAAACATCAAAAAGTGCGATGAGTTGTAGGTGTTCTTCCACCCTGCTGTTGGGAATATCTCTACAGTACCCTGCATTCACTGTGCTCTGCATTATTTTGTGTAATTTGGATGCTATGTTAGAGTAGATTTCCTCAGATTAAGCAAGCCACTAGCAATAAATCTCCTACAACGCCTTGACTGTATGCGGCTGTATAGCCATTCCCCATGTACATGTGCATGTGGGATACTACATGCGTAGACACACTGGCGGCTTCTCACCTCACCGGATCCAATAAACATACAGATGCGGTGGCGAAAGCAGCTGAAAAACTGAAAACCCTTAAAAAAAATCGATGTTTAAAGAAACAAGTATGTATAGTTTAAAGTGCCATGGTAACCATATCAATTCATTATATAAGAAATATAATATGATATAATATTGGAATATAACTTAGACGTAAGTCAGTCAGATACACAATTACATTTACTTGCAGTAAACGTCAACTTCTTTTTTGAAATGAAGACCCATTGGTTTTCATATCCCGAGTCTCCTAAATAGTAATTCAAAACTTGGGTCTTGTTAGTGGCAATTAGTTATAATCATGAGGGTTATGACTAGTACTACTGTGCACTGTATTTATTTACCTGATATGTTTATATTTCCATAACATCCTCAACTCTCAGGATTAGGAATACCTTTGTAATATAAGAGTTTTACATTAGATTAGAATCTATGAAGAATATGTGTAAAATTGTTTGAAGTGTCTAAAACCTTAGTTAAGTTAGGAGGCAGTAGTAGCAGCCAAGTTTGAACCCGCGATCCTTAGAGCGTAAGTCGGGCGTCTGGCCGCCAGGCTACCAGAGTTTGTTTTGATAATTACTATACTGTTGCTCCATTTTTCTACTATGTTTATCTGCGTGAAGTATCAAATGTCAAACTTTCCTTTAAGGCACTGACTACCAGGCTACCGATAGAAATAACGGCCTCCTAGCCCAGTCGGTAGTGACCCTGCCTACGAAGCAGGAGGTCCCGGGTTCGAATCCTGGTCAGGGACTTTGTTTGTGTGTTTATCACAGATATTTGTTCCTGAGTTATGGATGTTTTGTATGTATTTAAGTATTTATCCATATTTATCTAATATATATATACATATATCGTCTAGTACCCATAACACAAGCCTTACTGAGCTTACTGTGGGCCTAGTTCGATTTGTGTAAGATTCATTTATTTCTCGAATTAAATTTCTTTTCTGATGTTTTTGAAATGCCTCAAACTTTCCATAGACGTTGACGTAACAAAGTCTGCAGCACTATAAGTAGGTATTAAAATAGACAGAAACATTGCAAAATTAAATAATTATATTATTAGTAGTTAGGTTTTCTTATTAAAATTATTTTCTTGTGTATGAATGCTTTTTCACCACATCAGCACCACCGCCTATCTTGATTTTTTTAAAGCGTCAGTAAAATTGATTTTTTTTTGACAAGTGAGAACAGTAATTACTTTACGTTATAGAACGATGATTTTGAACCATAAATATTTGGCAGAATTAATTTGTTTTGTTTTATGTATTTACCTAAGCTTGTATTTTTTTTTGCCGTGGCGTAGTGAAAAATGTTGTAATACTCTCGGCAGCAGTTTTTTTGCTTCTATCTAGTGCCCCCCGCAATGCTCAAGATACCACTTTTTTAACCATACACTAGTTATAATTTTGTAATCTTTCACTTTTTCGGGTCTCGATATAAACACGTGAGATAGATATCAAGTTGTATTCTTGATATTATAATTTATTTACACTAAACCTATTCTACATAATATTTGATCTACGTGGCCGGTTTACAAGTCAATGTATTGTTTTATTTCTTGTGACAAAAAAGATTTATTGGTTACAAGAAATCTTAAAATCATTCATACCAGTCATTTTTATTCAATATGTAATATTTGTCACATATCTTTTACCCAAAGCACAGGTTTCGTCATAGTTGCTACACCCAAAAATGCATCGTCAAATCTAAAAAATTGCTTGTAAGCCGTCTATGTAGACTACCCTAGTTCTAGCCTAGTATTGTATCACGAAAATACACGTATGATTTACACACATACTCACACACGTATTTAGTTTCAGAAGACATTCAGAGATGTCGCTTTCAAATGAGTTTTCATAAAATGCTTCAAGGCTCTCTTTACCTACTAGAGGTAAACAAATGCTTTACGTGGGATTCCCATAATTTACTGACGTCAACGTCAAAACAATAAGATGGCGCCCATGCCAATAGAGAAATTCCGCTAGCGAGACCTGTTGATTTTGACGTAGGTGGTTAGGTGAATCAACTGTCACAAAAGTGTGATATCATAGTTGTCTCGCATGCGAATGTCAGTTATGCCATGTCGATTAGAATAGACTCCCTGCCTGCTCTGGTATATTGTTATACCGCCTGTATTCGGTATATCAAGTGCCGCAAATTCTATCGAGCGGAACTTCAGTTATTTTAACAGCGTCAAATTGCTTAACATAATGTGTAGAGCTTTAGTGATGCAAATGACGCAATTGATGCTAGTGCGTTTACTCAAATTATGTGAGTCCAGGTATTATATGGTCCTTTTTTCTTAGATAAAAAATAATTATAGATGATGAAATAATATTAAACAAACTTTTGCATACGAATAATTTTATTTAACATTTCCAAATATTTCATTACTTTTTTATAAATGTAAAAATTAAACATAAGTATGTCGGAGTCAAAGCTTAAATCAAAATCACATAGATTGTATACTTGCCAATGTCGTAACGGCGATTTAAATGGACACATTTCGAACAACTACCTAATCAGAAAACGATACTTGCGCAGCTTAATATTCCACTGTATTTTGTATCTGCATCTTATAGTTCAGTTTTAAAAAAAGTATCAGAACACGTAGACATCAAGGACCTTCAAATCTCGCCGTATGAACTCCAAGTTGGTGATATGCAGATGTGGGAACAGTTGATGTTTGATCTTGTAAGATGCCTGATAGTAACTTCAACTGATGACTGCTGAATCTATGTCTTCCACGATGTATAAGATCACGTAGAATTCAAGCTTCTTGTTTGACATTCCATGTTTGAAACTCAAATGGAATTGGGCAGGACATGTTGCCAGGCAGGATGACGGCAGGTGGACTAAAATGTTCACGGATTGGTGGCCACTTTCATATGAAGGAGTCCTTGGCGTCCGTTGGCTCGTTGAATGGACGTCATTAGGAAGATCTTGGGTCAAATGATGATGATGATTCCAAGTTTGTTTGCAGATGTGGGAGCACTAGTATCGTCTTTTAGGTAGTTTTCAGATGTAGACAGGCCAGGTGTGCTGTGTGTGTCCAACCCCCAACTCTTAGTAGCAGTTCATCCTTCCTCCTGAGCAGCTACTGTAGCCCCTGTGACCATGGGCACGGCAGCACTCATCACGTTCAGGCTTAATACGGCTGCAGACCTGGTCGCAGGGTCCCACATGGACAGCCACAGCGCTTGCCATGATAACTGCAAGCACTACCAGAATCAGCAGAGTCTTAAGAGCGGCCATTTTGAATTCTTGGAGCTTTCAACGCGAAGTTTGAATTGGTTATGTGATGTTCGGACGCGCGTCGGGCTTATATAACCGATCACAAACAAGTTAGGGAAATATCGATTGTAAATATTTCAGCGTTTTCCTTATTTAATACACTTAAGACTAGACGTCGCGCGCGACTTGTCGAAGTCGTGAAATTGCCGTACTCCTAGTATTCCTGTATTTACATAGGTTGCTACTTATATATCCGGAAACAAAAAAACAAACAAACGTACACGGCTGAAAATGGTTTTATTGTTTTTCAAAGTATTCCCCTTGATGGTCTATGCACTTTTGCATTCGCGTGAACCAATTTTTAAAGCACTTCTGCCACTCCGCCTGAGGTACCTCCATAACGTGTTGTTTGAATGCGTCGATAGCATCTTCAGCGGTCGAAAATCGTTGACCGCGTAATTTATTCTTTATATTTGGAAATAAATAAAAATCGTTGGGTGCCAAGTCAGGGCTGTACGGCGGATGACCCGTTAATTCCACATTTTGACCCTCCAGAAATAGAGTTGTTTCCCGTGACGTATGACAGCTGGCATTGTCATGATGAAGAATGATTCTTCGTCGCTGGTTAGTTTTACGAATTTGTTCAAATACTTCCGGTAAGCAAATGGTCGTGTACCACTCTGAATTAACCGTTCTACGGTTTTCTAGTGGCACTATAGCTACATGGCCATTAATACCGAAGAAGCAGGCCACCATTTGTTTCAATGTACTTTTTGCACGAGTAACTTTCGTAGGGTTCGGCTCATTTTGAAACACCCATACCGTTGATTGTTGCTTCGTTTCGGGATCGTATGCATAGATCCAGGATTCGTCACCTGTATAGATGTTATAAACGGCTTTAGAGTCACCACGGTTATATTTTTTTAACATTTTATTGCACCATTCGACGCGAGCATCTTTTTGCTCTTTTGTTAAGTTGTGGGGTATCCAACGCGAACAAATTTTTTTTACAGCCAAATAATTATGTAATATGCTATTAATGCTGGTCATAGAAATACCCAGAGTCGCCTCTATCTCGCGGTACGTAACATGTCGGTCGTCCATTATAAGTTTTCGCACAGCCTCGATATTTTGTTGTACAACGACCGATTTCGGGCGACCTGCCTTAACTTCGTCCGTAAGCATACTACGTCCACGATTGAACTCACTAAACCAGTGATACACAGTAGTTTTAGATGAGGCTTCATCACCAAAAGTTGAAGTTAGTTGATCTATGCACTGTTGTTGCGTCAAACCACGCCGAAAATCATAATAAATCATAGCACGAATATTTTCACGAGTGAGTTCCATTCTTGCTGCGAGATGACATTTAAAACCCGTCAAAAACAAAACACGAGCGTTAATAAGAAAGAAAAAATATACCGGCCAGTACTTAAAAAAGTTCAAATTTTACCATGGAGGTCAAATATGCTATTTAAAAAGATTGTAATCCCGGTTTCCGGATATATAAATAGCAGCCCTCGTAGAATCCATATTTCATCTCCTTAAGGAAATTACGGGATGAAAAGTAAGTTTACACTCCCACGATCTCACTAATAAAAAGAAAGTTATCTATCTGCGGGGCGATTTTTGAGCACTCGAATCTAACATTTAAAAAACCTTAAAAGTCTAAAACCATAAAATGGTAGTTTAAAAATAACAGCGATAGGAATTTAAAATCTTGATTAATAAAACTACTTATTTCATGGGAAAATAATGGCGATATACGTTGGTGTGGGATTATTTGCGAGTTTCAATTCCCTGAATTCGAGCGCTCGAATATCAAACATCGACTCCCGTACCCCTTTCAAATTAAATTTACAGTTGACTCTGATGTAATAGCTTTTTTAGGGTTCCGTAGTCAACTAGGAACCCTTATAGTTTCGCCATGTCAGCCCGTCCGTCCGTCCGTCCGCGGATAATCTCAGTGACCGTTAGCACTAGAAAGCTGAAATTTGGTACTAATATGTATATCAATCACGCCTATACGTAAAGTGGGGAGTGATTTTTTTTATTCATTTCAACCCTAACGTGTGATATATTGTTGGATAGGTATTTAAAAATGAATAGGGGTTTAGTAAAATCATTTTTTGGTAATGTAAATATTTTCGGAAATAATCGCTCCAGAAGTAAAAAAAATGCCCCCCCCCCTCTAACTTTTGAAATATAAGTTTTAAAAATATGAACACTTTCTAGGAAAATTATTTTGAACTTGAAAGGTTGAATAGTTTTTGAAAAAAAATTACAAAATAATTTCTGAACTAAGTTTGTAATTTAACCGTATAAGCAGGTGTTTATTGTACCTGTAATTTCTACAAAATCACAATGGAATGACGTGCTTTCAAAAACTCTTAAGTGGGGACACTTACTGTGACGGACGGAAAACTACGGAACCCTACACTGAGCGTGGCCCGACACGCTCTTGGCCGGTTTTTTATAATTAAGGTTGGTATCAATAGAAAAGTAAATAAATAGGTACGGCTGCATTTCTAAGCAAAAAACATTTGACACAAGTGAGAAAATATTATTAAAGAAATTCGTTTTCACTGAAATATAAGTAATTAGCGCGCGCGCATCGCAGGTGTCGGGCGTGTGTTAGACTGCAGCGTACCTGCGTTACTAAGTTTGTGACAATGGCTTCGAAAGTTGTGAAATGTACAGGGTGTAATCTGGTGATCAGTGAAGTGCTAGCCTTCGTAAAAAATAAACTTGATGTAATAGGCGAAGACAGTCTAAGTCGTATATGTGTAACGGCGTTCAAGCCAGAAGAAATCAGTTGTGCTAAGAAACTATTATACGATTCAATTCCAACAGACAAGCGAATCATAATTCGTAAGGGTAACAAAAAAACCCACAGAGATATTGACGACATAATCACACTCTTGAAAAAGACGGACCCTGACTGTGTGCCTATATTTGTAGCTCGAGATCTACAGAAATTGCCCCCTATAACATTCGATCACCTGGATGCGACTCGTCTCCTTAAGGATATACTGGTTTTAAAAGCGAAATTAAGGGCAGTAGAAGAGCAATATGTCACCTTAGATACCTTTAAGGCGTTAAAGAAAGAGGTGGATTATCTAAAATTCGCATCGATTACTCATTGTGATGACCACGACAATGTAAATACTCGGAGAGGAAACTACCTACGAAATAATAACTGCAATTACGATAGCGGTCCTATGGGATTGAAACATTTTCTATCTGCATCTAGTCCCAACAACAGTGGTTTATCATTAAATACAAACAGCCCCCAAAACCTACACAAGCCGCCGGCGCCGGTATACCGACAAATATCTACTTCAAACTCCAATAAAAGCAACGGACAAATCGGAATAAACAACTCTGATGGGCCTTCAATACAGCGTATGTTCAATCGTGTGTCAAGTGCAGAAGCATCGATGACTAATACCGACAACTGTGTGCAATTAAAATCACCTATGTCGCAGGACCCTAGTGCGCGCGCAAAATCGACTATGTTACAGAATGCAGCTCTGGGTGCTGTGCAGCCAGAACCGCGTATGTGCGCTCAAGTACTGCAACCGGCGGGGCCGGGGATAGCGCATGCACCGCATGCAGAATCTTCGATGTTACGTACCAACTTGGACTCTGCGCTGTCAGATCCGCGAATGTGCGATCAAGTATTGCAACCGGCGATAGCGCATGCAGAATCACCAATGTTACATACGAACTTGGACACTGCGCAATCAGATGCGAGAACCAGTGCTAATAAAACATCTTTTGCAAATAAATTGAAGGAGCCTGGTCAATGGAAAACCGAAAACCCTACCGAGGGGTGGCAAAACAACCAGAGACATAGATTAAGGAATAGAATCATTGGAAAAATAGGAACCGCCGCTACAGAATTCAGTGGCAATTTTAAAGCGGCAAACATTAGAATTCCATTGTTTATTTATAACGTTAGCAAGTCCACCACAGAAAATGACATAAATGCACATGTGTACAACAAGGCACAAATTAATGTGTCCTTAAAGAAAATAAATTTGAAAATTGACCGTGGATACGACGCCTACAAAGTGCTAGTACCTAAAAGTAAGTTAAACATCTTTCTGAATGAAAACTTCTGGCCGGAAGGTGTACTGTTTAGGCGGTTTGTGGACTTTTCTTTCAAGAAAAATGAGGACAGAGCTGATAATCAACAAAATGGATAGTACACAAACAACAAGTAAGTTTGTATCCTTCAATTGCAAAGGTTTCTCCAGATCTATTGAATGTATCAGGACTCTGTGTGAATCAGCTGATATCATCGCACTTTCTGAGACTTGGCTGCTACATCATGATATACCGCTACTGGGAACTGCTGACGCCGGGTTCGGGTACTGCGGCAATACAGCTGTGGATTTATCGGCGGGAGTTTTGCGTGGCCGCCCTCATGGGGGCGTGGCGATAATGTGGCGTAGAAACCGGTTTCCGTGTGTTTCCTTAATACAGTGTAAAAGCGTTAGACTGATAGCAATCAAAGTTACTATGAATGATAGATCTATGATAATTTTCTCAGTTTACATGCCGACTGACGAAAGCGAGAACCTTGTCGAATTTACGGAGTGTTTAGGAGAAATATATGCGATTATTGAGAGTGAACAAGTGGATCTAGTTTATTTGCTAGGCGATTTTAATGCGCACCCTGGTACGGCCTTCTATAGTGAACTGAACAGTTTTTGTAGTGAACAACAACTAACCATAGTGGACTCTGAACTCTTGTCGGCGGACTCTTATACCTATGTCAGCGATAGCCACGGATGTGCACGATGGCTCGACCACTGTGTAACTACAAAAGCTGCTAGAACAACCGTTACCGACGTTAAGATACACTATGATGTGTTTTGGTCAGATCACTTCCCTTTAGAAATAGTATGTAATTTAAGTAAAAATATTCCTAAAAATAATATTCAGATTGGAAATAGAGAAAATGATATTCCTAAAGGTTTAATATGGGGTGAAAGGGACCAGCCTCTGATAAACGAGTACTTAAATATGTGTAACAGTAAATTAAGAGATATTGATTTTCCTAGTGAACTAATACAATGTTGTGATAATGTTTGTAACAATGCTGATCATAGGATAATTATAAGTAATATGTATAAATCAATTATAGGGATACTCAAAGATGCTTCAATTGCCAGTTACCATGAAAGACAGCACAGAGGAGGCTATATTGCGGGCTGGAATAAACACGTCAGGGGGGCTCATCACAGAGCGAGGTTATGTTTTCAGGAATGGTGCATGTACGGTAAGCCTAAGTCTGGCCGACTGTACGAGGAGATGTGCCGTTCTAGAAAAGATTTCAAAGCTAAACTTAAATATTGTCAAAATAACAAAGACCAAATTAAGATGGATATTATTGCCTCCCACCATAAATCTAAGAACTTTGTACAATTTTGGAAATCAACAAACAAGATGAATCCCAAAGTGAGCCTTCCAGTAAGTGTTGACAGTGTAAGTGAGCCGAGTGATATCGCCAACCTCTTCGTGAATCAGTTCAAAGTGGAACCTCTGGAGGTGGATGGGCGACTGCCGGTGTTCGATGCTCGGTCTCGTGGGGATGGCACCTCAATTAGAATTACACCAGCAGAAATATCCAAGGTTGTACGACAAATGACGAGAGGTAAGTCACCCGGACACGATGGTCTCAGCATCGAGCATCTGCAACATGCGGGTGCTCATCTCCCCAGGGTTCTTGCGATGTTCTATACACTTTGTATTCGCCATAATTACTTGGCTGAAGACCTCATGAAGACCATTGTAGTACCAATTATGAAGGATAAGACGGGTGATGCCTCCGACGGGTCCAACTATAGACCAATCTCTTTGGCAACAATACTGGCGAAGGTGTTGGACAGTGTGCTTAACACATACCTGAATAGAAATATCAACCTACATGACGCTCAGTTCGGTTTTAGGCCCGGACTGTCAACTGAATCGGCTATACTATGTCTTAAGCACACTGTTCAATATTACACGAACCGGAACACTCCAGTTTTTGCTTGTTTTTTGGACTTGTCGAAGGCATTTGACCGGGTATCTTACAAGTTGTTATGGAACAAGTTACGCAATGGGACTGGTTTACCAGTTGAAGTTATCAATATGTTTGAGTACTGGTATGAAAATCAAGTAAATATTGTGAGATGGGCTGGGGGATACTCAGATCCTTATAAAATGAAGTGTGGTGTGAGACAGGGGGGGTTAACGTCTCCCACACTTTTTAATGTTTATGTTAATGGGTTGATTGAGGAGCTCAGCAGCGCTGGTGTTGGTTGTTCGGTGGACGGTTGTTTCGTTAATAACATCAGCTATGCCGACGACATGGTGCTGCTGGGCCCCTCAATAAATGCGTTAAGAATTATGCTAGCTATATGTGAGAGATTTGCTGTGGCCCACGGGCTCAAATATAATGTCAAAAAGAGTCAGATTTTAGTCTTTAAGTCTGGTAATAAAACGTATCCCATACCACCCACTAGCCTAAACGGTTCTCCTCTTCAGGCTGTGACTAAATTCAAATATTTGGGCTATTGGGTCACAGACACCCTCAAAGATGATGTTGATTTAGAAAGGGAACGCAGAGCACTATCGGTTAGGGGTAATATGTTGTCACGCAGGTTTGCGCGCTGTTCCAGAGAGGTGAAGATCACATTATTTAAAACCTACTGTCAAAACTTGTACACGTGCAACCTGTGGAGCAACTATACCAAAAAGACCTTTAGTGCTTTGCGTGTCCAGTATAACAACGCCTTCAGGGGACTGTTGGGGCTGCCCTGGCGCTGCAGCGCATCAGGGATGTTCACCGAGTGGAGCACAGACGGCTTCCAGGCGGTGCTGCGAAAGAGGGTGGCGTCTCTGTGGGAGCGTGTACGGGGCAGCACCAACACTCTCCTGAGGGTGATTGCAGAGAGGGTCGATAGCCCTCTTATCACTCATTGGATGTCCATGCACGTTCGATCCAATGAGCATTATAAATTTTACTAACACATTACGGTTTTTTATTCTATTTTTATTGTTATTTTATATTATTGTGTTACTAACATAGTTCTGTAGACAAAATATGGATACCTACTTGTGTGTCTGAAATAAAAAAAAAATATTTTCATTTCATTTCATTTCATTTCATTTCATTTCAATTAAAGGATATTTTTTACTAAAAATGAATATAATAAATGCCAAGTGGATGTGTATAAACAATGAAACCATGGTTGTTTTTTAAAAGTGCGTGATTGCGTAATACTCTAAATATTTAGAGTATATTATTATACTCTACTGACGCCGAAAATAAATACATCAAGGTCAACCGTAGCTGTTATTATAAAGTCAACAATTATTAGCTAATTTATTTATAACTAGATGACTGAACTACATTTTTTTCTATAATTGAATATGTAATAGTAATAATTTTATAATGCGGGGCGGAGATAACTAAAAAAACCATTATTAAAACCGGTTCAGCCGTTCTTTAGTTATAAATGGTGTAACGCACACGACTCGTTTTGTATATAAATAATATTCAGAGACGATGTGAATTTGTTTATTAAAATTATCAGTATGCCAGTGTGATTCCGGATTAGTGTAACCATACCATTTACCATTTTGTTGACTTACTAGCAACTTAGCAGTAAGCTCAACTAGTGATCCGTTTATATAAGGGCATAATCGGTATCGTATTCATCATCATCATCATCATCATATCAGCCGAAAGACGTCCACTGCTGGACATAGGCCTCCCCCAAAGAGTGCCACAATGACCGGTCCTGCGCCACCCGCATCCAGCGGACTCCCGCGACCTTCACCAGGTCATCAGTCCACCTTGCGGGGGGTCTACCCACGCTGCGCCTTCCGGTTCGTGGTCGCCACTCAAGAACCTTTCCGCCCCAACGGCCATCGGTTCTACGAGCAATGAGCCCCGCCCACTGCCACTTTAGTTTAGCGATTCGGAGGGCTATATCGGTTACTTTGGTTCTGCTGCGGATGGCCTCATTTCTGATGCGATCACGCAGAGAGACTCCAACCATAGCCCTCTCCACTGCCCTTTGGGTGACTTTGAGCTTTCTTATGAGGCCCATTGTAAGCGACCACGTTTCACTACCGTATCGTATCGTATTGCGACTAAGAAAAAGTAAGAAAAAAATTTTTTTGACGCGAAAAAAATATTTTTTGTATGGTGCATGTCATCCCAGCCCACTAACCCTCCATACGAAACCATTTTTTGTAATGATTTTTTTTCGTAGTTTTTTATTATTAGAATACGATACCAATTACTCCATTAAACGGATCACCAGCATTTTTTTTACACCTTGTATAGCTACAGTGTGTGGAAAAAGTACATGGGCCATGGAGGAAAACTACCTTAAAACGTTGAAATAGATCAATTTATTGAAGGAAAATATTATTTTCAAAAAAGTACAATCACATTTTTTTTTTACTTTTTGTCATACCAATTGTATGGAACATCTTTTTCAACCGACTTCAAGATTTCGAAGGAGGAGGTTATCAATTCGTCGGGATCTTTGTTTTTTTTGCTATTTATTTATTATTTGTATTTGTATGTATATTCACCGATTATTCGAAGAAGGCTGGACCGGTGTGGAATAGTTATTTGTGCAACAAGAGAGGAAAGTTGGATTTCCTTGCGAGTGTTGATTTTGAGTCCCGAGTAAGCGAAAGATTCTATAATTGAATCACGAGCGAAGCGAGTGATTCTAAGTTAGAATCTTGAGCGTAGCGAGGGACTCAAAAACACGAGATATAAAATAACTTTGCTCTCGTGTGACACATACAACTTTTCACCTCAGTAGTGAGAAGTTTATGTAACTGTTACGTAATAAGGGTCCTTAAAATAAGAGTTTCATAATAAGATCACACGAGTGTTTTAAGGCATAATTACATACAGTTGCATACATTACTTTATCTACACACATACTATAAACCCTATAAAATGGTTCAGAAACTATATGTAATGCATTGATAACAGGGCAACAACTAAAATACCCATAAGCGAATGATTCTATCCTATAGAAGATGAAGACAAATAAGATGATGCTGTAGACGAGGAAGAAGATGAATAATAAGAAAAAGAAGAACGAAGAAGCAGATGAAGACGTAGAAGGAGATGAAGTAAAAGAAGATGATGATGAAGAAGAAGACTAAGAAGATAAAGATGAAGAAGAAGATTATGATGCAGAGGGTAAAGATGAAGAAGATGATGTTGATGAAGAAGAAGACGATGATGAAGAAGATGATGATGTTGATGATGAAGAAGATAATGATGAAGAAGAAGATGATAGAGAAGAAGAAGGAGATGAAGAAGACGAAGAAGGTGGTGAAGATAAAGGACATGCAGATGATGATGAAGAAAAAGAAGATGATGATGAAGAAGAAAGTTATGATGAAGAAGATTGAGATGAACATGATAAAGAGGAAGAAGAAGAAGAAGATGATGATGATGATGATGCTGATGATGGTGAAGATTTTGATGGTGATGATGGTGATGGAGAAGAAGAAAAAGACGATTAAGATGATGAAGAAGTTCATGGAGGTGATGAAGAAGGTAAAGAAGAAGACGCTGAAGAAGATGGAGTTGATGAAGAAGATGATGATGGAGAAGAAGAAGAAGGAAATGAAGAAGACGAAGAAGGTGGTGAATAAAAAGGACATGAAGCTGAAGATGATGATGAAGAAGATGGAGATGGACATGAAGAAGAAGAAGAAGAAGATAAATAATAAGAAGATGATGATGATGATGAAGAAGATAATGATGAAGAAGATGATGATGATGAAGAAGATGATGATGTTGATGATCTTCAAGATAATGACGAAGAAGAAGATGATAGAGAAGAAGAAGAAGGAGATGAAGAAGACGAAGAAGGTGGTGAAGACAAAGGACATGAAGATGATGATGAAGAAGAAAGTTATGATGCAGAAGAAGATTGAGATGAACATGATAAAGAAGAAGAAGAAGAAGAAGAAGATGATGATGTTGATGCGGATGATGGTGAAGATTTTGATGGTGATGATGGTGATGGAGAAGAAGAAAAAGTCGATGAAGTTGATGAAGAAGGTCATGAAGGTGATGAAGAAGGTAAAAAAGAAGACGATGAAGAAGATAGAGTTGATGAAGAAGATGATGATGGAGAAGACGAAGAAGGTGGTGAATAAAAAGGACATGAAGCTGATGATGATGATGAAGAAGAAGATGGAGATGGAAATGATGAAGAAGAAGAAGATAAAGAATAAGAAGATGATGATGAAGAAGAAGATAATGATGAAGAAGATGATAGAGAAGAAGTAGAAGGAGATGAAGAAGACGAAGAAGGTGGTGAAGACAATGGACATGAAGATGATGATGAAGAAAAAGTAGATGATTATGAAGAAGAAGATTGAGACGAACATGATAAAGAAGAAGAAGAAGATGATGATGATGATGATGATGCGGATGATGGTGATGATGGTGATGGAGAAGAAGAAAAAGACGATGAAGATGATGAAGAAGGTCATGAAGGTGATGAAGAAGGTAAAGAAGAAGATAGAGTTGATGAAGAAGGTGATGATGGAGAAGAAGAAGAAGGAAATGAAGAAGACGAAGAAGGTGGTGAATAAAAAGGACATGAAGCTGAAGATGATGATGAAGAAGAAGGTGATGATGAAGATGGAGATGGATATGATGAAGAAGAAGATAAAGAATAAGAAGATGATGATGAAGATGATGATGATGATGAAGAAGAAGAAGATTTCCAAGCTTATTAATGAAAACTCCAAATTTAGTTAGATTAGCGGGTTTATGGTGTGTGTGTAGATAAAAATATGTATTTCGAATTTGTAATAGACCCCGAAATATGAAGTAGCAGTTCATGGCCTTCACTAAATTAAAAAACTACTTTGTCTCACTCCCTGGAGTGACGAAAGTCGCACTTTCATCACTCTAGGGAGTGACGAAAGTGCGACTTTCGTCACTGTGTATTCGCAGGGAAGTAAGCTTGTTCGAGCTGCTGAGGTGAAAAATTCTTTTTTTGTTTGAAAGAGTAATACTTCACAGTTGGTTCCATTGTAACCAGGTCAGGATCTGATGATGGGATCCTAGAGAAATCGAGGAAACTCTTCAACTATTATAGGCACACCTGTAGTGATTTGAGTATTTTTTACAACAGCTGGAGCATTTGCTTTTGGAAAGGTAGATGCTAAGTTAAGTCGGTTATTTTTTGTTTAAAATTATTATTGTTCAATGCTTCTCTTGTGCGCTAAACCTGGTTGGAATTATCCTTGTTGGAAATAGGAACGACTTGCATCAATAAAAATGATAAAATCTACTCTATCGTGACCTTGAGATTAATTTAAAACTTTTTAAATGGCAACACTATTTTCTGAATGTTAAATGTGTCAATGGTCTGGTATTTTGGCCTGGCACCGAGTTATTGTTTTACAAAAACGTGCATTACGGATTATAGCAAAGACTCCACCGGGTTCACCGGCCCAACATCTGTTCGCTCACATGAAGGTTCTTACACTGCCGTCACAATTCATATATATAATAATAGCGAAGCATGTACATATGTACAAACACACCTTTGAAATTAGTAAACCCTCCCGTACCCGCTTAGGAAGCAAGGAGAGGCTGTTATCCCATTTCCACCGACTGACCAAGTTTTCCAAAACCATGCTAGTCATGGGTCCAAATATATATAACGCGAACCCGCTGAATTCAAATTACTGGATAGCACCAACATGTTCCAAAACAATCTAAAGAAATGCTAATTGAAAAAACTTTCTACTCTGTCACTGAATTTCTTGACAGAAACAAAGTCAATTTGAGTACTAATTCCAAGCTGACATAACAAAGTGATTAATAATTCAATTTTTATGTTTAATATTATATAATTGTAATTTAAATGTATGCTATAAAACCTTACCTATTGACATGTAATATTTTAAATATTATGAATATATGAGTATGAGTATGAGTATTTCATGTGACATTTGGAAAGAATATAACGATTTTTTCATTGTTTTTTATAGAAATCCTTGACAAAACTATCAACCTAATCGCATTAGTTAAAGTATAAGAGTCCACGACACTCAACCTAGGTGATATATACATAATTAGTTACTTCTTTAATGGGGAACACAAAATGGCGATGCTGCAATGAAAAAAACCTGGCGGTGTATCTAAACATATAAAAGAAGAAACTGACTGACTGACTGACTGACTGATTAACTGACAGACTGACATATCAACGCACAGCCCAAACCGCTGGTTCTAGAGATTCCAAATTTGGCACGTAGGTTCTTTATAAGGTCTAGGGGTGCACTAAAAAAGGATTTTTCAAAATTCACCCCCTATGGGGGTAAAATGGGGGTCCAAAGTTTATATGGCGAAACAAGATTTGTTAGACTATTTTATTCGAAACTTCACAGAAGTATTCCTAACGATAATTGAGTAAACACGTGTTTCAGGTTTTTTGAAAATTCAACCCCTAAAAGAGGAAAATGTGGTACTTACATACAAACATACCAGTCTAACTGAGAACCTCCTTTTTGAGTACTTATAGTATGCGGGCGAAGCCGCGGGAAAAAGCTAGTTTAAAATAAAAAAAGTAAAAAATCCGGTTTCTAGTTTGATGACTCCCAGGTTACACCTATAGTGATTTAAATATTTTTTACAGTATCTCGGGCATTTCCTTTCTGAAATGTGGAGGCTATGTGAAGTCGGTTCTTTTTTTAAATTATTTATGCAAGTCATTAAATGCAAATAACTGTAGGCACATTGTACACTGTTTTATGGAAAAGGAAATCATCAATTTTTGTTAGGTGATCTGGCCCAGATTATTTAGGACCGTTTAGGAATGGTTCTTACTTTTAAAGAATCGTCATAATTTCTAAATCAGGATGGTGGTAAAAACATTGCGAAATCTAATGGGAAAATTGAAAAATCATGCATTTAAAACTGGAATCTGACAAGGACAATATTTGAAAGCGTGCTTGCCTATGATTTATATATTAATGTAAAAAAAGTACCGATTTTTTAAAGATAATGTACAAAAGCGGACTTGAAAACAAAAGGGGAATCATGATGAAATAATAAAAAGTCATATTTTGACCGTATTTATAGTTCCTGTATTTCGGTAAACAAAGATGGCTGTCAAACCATCGTTGATACTATTAACTGAACATTCCTAACACTTATTGCGAAGGGATAAGGTTTACCGTTGAGTGCGATAGCACTAGTATCTGACAATTACAAAATTGAAAAAAAGATGCGTTTCGTTATCGAATTGATATTATGCCATTATGAAACCCACTTTTAATATTCTAACTCCGATCAAAAATGCAAAAATACGCATTTTCAATCTTTAGGCGTTTTAATACAGTCGATTTCTAATTTAAACTTCCGTATTCGTAGGCTTAGATACTATTTTAATATTACAATGTTCTAACTTACCGAACAGTATCAAAACGCAGATTATGTAACGGTATACATTGACAGTGTCAAACCAAAAAACAATCCCGTTTCAAGCCAGGGTGAAGTTAAACTTTATGTCAATGCCATAAGGACGTTAACAACTTGTCTTGCTGTATTTTAATCGCGGAAAAATCTCTTTATTCATTTAGTATTTCTAATTCCCGTTTCATTTTTTTGCATTATTTTGTCTACTTAAGTAATAAAATGAGTATTTATTTTACATTGCAGTACAAACTGTATACGGTTTATATCAGGTGGCCCAGAATTGACGATCTCCTTTGTGTCGTATTTATTTATCTATGACAATAGTCATTATATAGGTTTATGGTTAACCTGTATGATTCTGCGGCCATGACTTAGCTAATTTTCGCAGCTTAAATGAGTCTTAAGGATAATTAGAATTACTCACCTAAGAGTAAAACTAATCGTACTTATTATTCATAAAAAAGTAACGCAGTTTTTATGTAAATACTTGTTCCGAGTAATATTATACAAGGCTTAGTACTACGGATTCAGTTAATAACAAGCTATTGTTTGATACCAGTATTAGTGTGATTGGCGCAAAAAAAAATTCTAGTAAAAATAAAAAGATTTAAATTATTTACGACACGCATGGTCACTTTACAATTAGAATACTTCGTCGAGTACTGATACTCTCTTGTTTTTCTATGGTATGTGTTAAATTTATGTCTGATTACTCTGGAAACATCGTATCTCACTTAACTTTTTTATTTTATTTTTTGGACTTACGGTTCAAAAGTTACAGGGGGAGGGACGCTATTTTACCGACTTTCGAAGCGATTATTTCTGAAACTATTCACTTAATCACAAAATTTTCAAAGAAACCTCAATGTTATTTTTAAAGGCCTATCGATTGATGTGCAACATTTTGATATGGTAAAAAAAAATTTTTCCTCACCCTGAAAATATTTTTTTCTGCAATTTCACTACATAACTAAATAGCCTACATTTTATTAAGATACGTCTTATAGTTTCCGAGTAAAATGGCTGTGACATTCGGACGGACAGACGGACTTGACCAAAACTATAAGGGTTCCGTTTTTGCCATTCTGGCTGCGGAAGCCTGCTATCATATACTTTCTACGAAAATTATTTTGGACATTATCGTTTTAGCCATTTTTGAGTTATTTCCAAAAATATACGACCTTTTGGCATTAGTTTGGTTCTTATTCCATTATGACTTAATGCAAAAAGATGATTGAAGGCATTGAAAATTTCGTCAACTCAGTAACTTGACCCATAGCTTAATTGGTAAAGCGATCGAGCCCCGCAAGGCGTATCGATGCAGGTTCAAGTCCTGCTGGGTTGATTATTTTTTCAATTTTCAATATTTGTATTTGATTTAATAACAATTTACTTTATATAGGTGTTTTAAACATAATAATATAATAATGAATAATAATAATAATAAACCCGCGGGGGCAGCTTGTGGCGAGCTGACGGTGAGTGGCGACACCGCGGACCCCTATTCCAGAGGGCCCTTTCCATCTGGCCCTCGCCTCTGCGCTTGCCTTAACTGGCCGGCCAGAGTGGAGTCGCAAGAGCGGGACCACGGACTAGATAAATACTAATGGACGCGGTACTGGACCGGGCGCGCGTTACGTGGTTTATGATCAGATGCGCATAAACTTGTCGAAACCTCATGCCGCGCGGTTCAGTCGTCGTTCGACCACGTGTGACGAATTTAGTGCCAAAAAACATGTAAAACCGTCGTGTTGTACAATTTCGTCGTGTTGTATACGAAGCAACGAATTAAAAGAGGCCCCTGGATAGTTACTTTCCACCGGTAAGTATAAAAATCGAGTATTTCACATTTTTTCCAAAAATTGTAGGCTTTTATTACGACATTCACCCATTATTTGATGGTACAACAGTATTCATATCAATTGCTCGCTGGCTATTGCTGGCGGTCGCAGGATTACGCGAGTGACGCGCAATGTATTTGGAAATACGAACGTCGCTCGTCAGTCTCGTCACACGATCGGCAGCCACGTTGCTGGGCAACATGGCTGCCGCGCGCCTGCCGCCACGAGAGTGCGGCCCGTTATTTATTATCGATAATTTCGAACACATTGTTTAAGGTGTAACTTTCTGTCCTGTAGTAGAAACTAATTTTCTTTCTTTCGAAAACAAAATAACGTGATTGACTGGATTAATTAATCCAATGATCAACTTATTTTATAGATACGATAACTTTATAATGGTACTTCTAACCATACTAATATTATTAATGCGAAAGTGTCTCTGTCTGTCTGTTACCTTTTCACACTTAAACTGCTGAACCGATTAAGATGAAATTTGGTATGAAGATAGTTTGAGTCACGATTATTTTTAGTATTTTAGCAGACACATAAATTAGATAGATAAGGGTACATCCACAAATTACGTCAAACAAATTTCAACAATAATGTTTAAAATTACTATTTCTTTATTTTCCCATTTTAAATAATATATTAAATGAAATCAAAACAAGAAAAATAATAATCCAAAGTGTTTGAATGTCAGACTAGAAGACATAAAGAGTTCCTTTCCTTCAAAAAAAGTGTACACAGTACTGTACTATGTGTATATATATGTACACGATATTTGTATTTGTGACGTCACAAAACTCCCCCTTCCCCTTATCAGAACTCGTCACACTTTGTTGATCCCTCCGTCCCCCTTAAAATCTGACGTAATTAATGGATGAACCCTAATTAGGGTAGATTTTTATCCAGCTATTAATAAAAATCGACATTGTTTTATTAATATGAGGTGTGGCGTGGTATTATGGAGTTAATTATCGATAATCGATATCGATAAAATATATATATCGAAGGGCCACATCCCTTATGTAGGCGGAGCCTACGAGTCAATGGTAGTGGTTACGTATTATCGAGTGTACGCACACATCAACACAGCGAATGAGAGACTGACATTTCTTTGTGTGTATCACCTCGTGCGTACTTTAATGAGAATGTGTGCGTGTAAATGCTGGCTACGCTGGTTTTGGAACAAACTACGGCTGATACCGTCTCCATATACTCCGTGAGCGGGACCTATGCTCCAGGTTGGAAGTGTAAAATGTCATAACGCCGGCGGCTTGTTGAACGGATTACCGGGATCTGGCTACCGCAGACTCACCTCTCGACAACCTCACAGCCACTCTCAAGTGTTGCTCTGTTGTCGCACTTTGCGTACGGCCATTGCGGGGCCCACTCAATGAGTTGGCGAGTCACCACCTGTCTTTTACAATTTTAAAACTGATTGTCATGGCAGGTGTCCACTAGTCTCCTCCTATAGCCCGATATCCAGTCCTTCCAACATTCAAATCAATAGCCTTTTGACCTTAGTTCCCATCGCAGCACAAAAGTGCTGCACTGCTAATATGCAATAGTCTTTGCACCTCGCGGGGACCATCTCCGGATGTATCATGTTGTGCGTTCGAAGATGGTATCTGCCATGTGTATCCCTTAATTTTATATTATATCGTTTTAAAGGGTCTATGCGCTGTTGGCTTCAGCTCCACGCATGCCTCCCAAAGGTCCGGGACCCCATGGTCCCGAGATATGAAAAAAACGTACAAATAATAATAATAATAAAATAATTTATTTCGAGTAACTTTAGACCCATAGTTTATGGTTGGTATGTACGTATACTACTTATAGGTATGTTAATATCTTCGTAAAACTATTTTATTTTTGTGTCATGCATGTTTCTAGAAGCACTTACATAGTGGTTAAACATAATAAATACGTCTAGAAACATGCATCTCATCACAATGCCTCGAATATGGGCCATCAAACCTCTCGGCTATCGAGCGCAAGGTGGGGTTGGAGCTGGCCCGCACCCGGCGCATCAGGGATGCGCATCGCTTGCGCATTCTCGTAGTCGCATAAAATCAATCTATGCGCGCTTCAGCAAACATTCCTGGGTGCGTAGCCAACGTGCTAATCGTTAACGCTCCGTAGCGAACGAAACGCAACTGTCGCTCTAATATGGAAGAGTGATAGAGAGAGGTAACTACGATACGCTACGGAGCGTTAACGATTGACACGTTGGCTACGCATCCTGATGCGCAACAGAAGCGAAACGATAAAAATATGGAAAATATCCATGACTCAGAAACAAATATTTGTGACATTGCCTTCACCCAGATTAGTCACCGAGATATTAGATATCCTAGTCCTGAGTCCTAGGTATATGATATACTTACAGAGTGCTACAGATAAATATTTACATCTTACTAATATTCAAATATTGTACATGCGAAAGTATGCATGTTGATTGGATGTTTGTTTTTTTATCAGGTTAAATAGATTTTGATAAAATTTGGTACAGGTATAAAACGATAAAGGAGCTTTGCAGGGCACTGTATAAATATATGTATACTTTTCGATTAATAAAGCAATCAATCAATCAATCTTCTGTTTTTTATAATAAAAAAAACGGGACTCAATCGCGTACACTTACTTTTATTATTTTTCCTGACGTGCCGAGCGTGCCGTAACGCGGGTCGTATCCCATGCACGTATAATCGTGCCGTTTTTATTTAAATTATGAGTGGAGATCGTGTGAGTTTAAACCAAGGATGATTAAGACATGGATTGACAATGCCTATACAAAATCGCGTTCCCTTATTTCAGGCTAAAGCACTAGCGTCATCTATCGGTCACCGCAAACACTAAATTCCTACTTAACCTTCCTGTTAAGCCCATTGGTTGACTGGTAGAGAATGCCTTATGGCATTAAGTCCGCCATTTGTACCATCTTATTTTGTGCAATTAAGATTAAATAAATAAATTCTAGTTTCTAATATTTTGTTCGGCGATTAACGCTGACAGAATAACTCGACTCCAGACTCAACAGATGGCGCTGTGGCACTCAGTACCGAAAACAGACGTATAGCCTGAAGGTTCGAGGAACGCGATTTTGTATAGGCATTGTCCATCCATGTCTTAATCATCCTTGGTTTAAACTTACTTTGTATCCCGTAATTTTCTGGAAGAGAAAATAGACAAAGAAGAGAAGAGATCGCTGTTTCACCAGACTTCAAAATTTCGAAGGAAGAGGTTCTCAATTCGTGGAGATGTTTGTTGCTTTTTGTTATTTTTTATAATGTTTGTTCACCGATTATTCGAAAACGGCTGGACTGCATTGGAAAATTCTTTTTTTTGTTTGAAAGAGTATACTTGACAGTTGGTCTCATTGTCATCAAGTCAAGATGTGATGATGGTATCTTGGAGAAATCGAACGAATTCTTCAAATGTTATATATTAGTGATTTGAGTATTTTTTACAGTAGCTCTGTAGTAGGCAATGCCCGAGCATTCTCTGTTGGAAAGGTGGAATAGCCTAAGTGAATGAATGAATGAATGATTAGTTTACTGCACACCTCAAAAATTACAACAGAATAGAAAATACAGGATAAAAATAAAAAGAGGCAAACAACTTAGTGGTTTAGGTGCTTTTTTCTTCAAAATTATTAGCGATAAAATCGCCAATCGTTTTATCTTTTTTGAGGAGTTAAGGGTTAGGCAATTTCACGACTTTTACTCGAACAAAGTCGCAGGCGATATCTAGTCTTAAATAAGTACCTGTAATGGAAAAAATAAGGAAAATGCTGAAATATTTACAATGGCTTTCCTAACTTGTTTGTGATCGCGTATATAAGCCCAACGCGCGTTCAAAACTTTACACAACTAACCTAAACGCATTACGCATCTGTGTACGCATTGAAACAAGCTCCAAAAATCAAAATGGCCGCTCTTAAGACTTTTCTGATTCTCGTTTTGCTTGCCGTTATCATGACAAGCGTTGTGGCCGACCATGTCGCTCCTTGTGACCTTGTCTGCGGCCGTAGTAAGGCAGAACAAGATGAGTGCTGCAAAGCCCATTATTATAGTGGTTCTAGCAGCTGCTCCAACGGACAGAATATCTGCTACTATTAATTGGGGATTGGACACATACAGCCATACCTAGCCTGTCTACATCTAAAAACTACCATCAATAACGTGCTCCTACAATATTAGCGCTCCCACAGCAAACAAACTTGGAATATCGGATAAGAAACGCGCTTGACGTCTATGAGAATACATCATGGAAGACTTAGAGCTCAGCAATCATCAAGCAGCAGCATCAAGGCTTTGTCGGCCAGATCTGTGTGCGAATGTGCGAAGATCCGTCAGTGTATGGCGGGAATAAGGCTTTCCTGGATCGTTTTTTTACCAGGTGGCAGCACCGTGGCGAGAGACCCAGCTGTCATAACCACCAATCATGTTCAATCGCATTTTTTGGTGGATTTTGACAGCTGCTCTCAAAAAGACCTCTCCTCACAGTGGCGCCACCTGGATTTCCGGAAACCCTCATTGAACAGGGATGTGTCTGCAAGCAGATCTGTATACCACCATATATTGACGGATCTGTCTGCCAGACAGATCCAGCGGGAAAAATTGTGCGTTTATCTCTATTATTAGGCATCCTTCAAGATCAAGACGACTTCACATCTGAATACCAATTGGACGTCATACGGCAAGATTTGACCTTAATAATGTCTACGTGTTCTGCTATTATGTAGATGACCTACTAACCGGTCAGTTGAAGATTTCAACACTAATCAGTAAAGGAGCTATGAGGATCAGCGCGCAAAGCAATGTATAGAGAGCGCTGCAATCGTAAAAAACATCTTGGTTGTTATCGATATGTCAACAGTCTAACTATGGTAAAAAGTCTTCCGCCACGGATCGAAAAGTCATGCCATAGACGCCCGACAGCATGCCTAATGCAGTAGAGACCTAAGTGAGATTCTGCAAAGTTCAATTGTGCGCTTGCGTGGCGTTTCAGTGACTCGTCATTTGTTCAATGCTTGGCGATCAGAAGGTTAACGCCGTTAACGGTGCCAAAAAACAAAATATTGGCATTTATGATCTGTGGGTTTTTAAATTTGTTTATCTTAGTTGATTGCTGGATCTGTAGATTCAAATATCAGATGTAGATGCACAGTACTATGGAAGAAGCTGCACGTTGTTCAAAATGTGTCCGTTTAAATCCCCGTTACGATATTGGCAACTCTAATCGGCTATTGATTTAGATTTATATTCAGACGTATATAATACTTGTGTTTGTTTTTAAAATAAGTACAAAAAAAATTAAAAAAAGGAAAAAAGTGGAGTTATAGAAATGAACAAAAAAAAAATTAATGTAAATGTGCAATAAATTTATTCGTCAGCAAAACTTTGTGTGTCACTTTTTTGTAGTCTATATAATCCATACTAATATTATAAAAGGGAAAGTGTATGTGTGTGTTTGTTTGTTTGTCCGTCTTTCGGGGCGACGAATTGACGTGATTTTTTAAGTGGAGATAGTTGAAGGGATGGAGAGTGACATAGGCTACTTTTTGTCTCTTTCTAACCCCCCACATCCCTAAAATGGGGGGTGGAAGTTTGTATGGAGCATTCCGGGAGGCAATCAGGAAAGGGGAACCGTGTTACCCCGAATTTAACGCGAGCGAAGCCGCGGGCAAAAGCTAGTAGTGTAATAATTGTGGACGAGTTTAATCAAAGGACCCACTTTGTTGGTTTAATAGACACTTCAATCTTTTACTGTTAAGTAGATAGCGTATACCTGTTACGTGCTTTTAGGAGGTTGCTAGTTTCCCGTCCAGGTCCAGTTTACCGTCCATTTGATTAAACTGCTGCAAATAAATGGGAAATAATATTTGCTTTTATTTTGGAAAAAAACTTGAACATAAACATATAAATAAGTACGGACGGAAAACTTACAAAAGTGGACGAAAACTAACACAATCACCCTACCTACTAATAAATTCATATTGACAAGTGGAACATTTCGCTGCATTGATATATCTGTTTGCTAAGAAACAAGGATCACATAATGGACTAAGTGCTGGCAACGTCAGAAATTACACAATAATGAGAGCAACGAAACCTGTATAGTAAGATTGCAAAACTATCCTTATTGCTGGATCCGGGCATCTGGCAGCTTTTAATGGGTGGAGGTTAGAGTGAGAGTCTAGCAAAATTTTTGAATTGGAAAATAGTAATATAAAAATTGGTAAAAACTGCCGAAGTTGTCTTATTTATAGAGGATGAGGCCTATATTTTAACATTAGAACCAAAAACATTGCGTATTAATTCGGAAACAAAAGCAGTAGATGACCTACTGTGAATTACATCATACGTCGATTTGGACTACTCTCCCAAATCAGAAAGTTTTGACAATGATATAATATAGTTATTTATAATAATTTCTCATAATACTGTATTAAAAACGGAACTGTAGGATTTGTATTTTAAAAATAGGTTGCATTATTTGACCTCCACCACTTTACAGCTGCCAGATGTCCGGATCTAGAAATAGGCATAGTATAGCAAACCAACGGAAGGGATTTCGTCGCTCTCATTATTGTGTCATATCTGACGTGGCTAGCTCTCCGTCTATAATATAAACAATCGACTATAAAGAGATGTATCCACTTTTTCACCTTATTGCGTTGTAATAAGGTCCAAATGTGGATACATATATTTGTTGTCGACTGTACGTGTACCTACTGACAATGCCTATACAAAATCTCGTTACCGCAGTAAGGGAACTGTCACAATGATATGTCACAATTCCCTTGGATAAGCTAAATTATTATTAATACTTCTAATCTTTGGGAAGCGGAAACCTTTGTAAATTAACAGAAAAGCCTACTTTGCTGTTCCGTTGTTAGCCCACCCAATAAAGGAAAACTAAGAGGAAATAATTCGTGTATAGCCAAATTTTGGTGTAGTTGTAGGCAAAGGTATCTTACACAACATACTAAAAGTACCGGTGGATGGGGGTGCCGCTAGCGGAAAGGGGGGGTTGTAAAGGTCCCTAATTTTGGTTTTTCGTAAATAACTCGGTAACGGTAGCTCATACGAAAAAATGTTATATTGCTCAATTCATCCACATCTAATTTTCTATAAAAAAGATTCTCTGCAATTTTTTGCTAGGATCAATGTTTAATGAGATATCGAGGAAATACGATAAACACTTTTTTAAACTTTCGGAGCTAATATTTACGAAAGTATTAGTTTTATTCAAAAGTGGTTTCAGAATACCCTTATTTTTTTAAAAAGACCTATCTAATGATACCCCACACATTAGGGTTGGAGTAAAAAAAATATTTACCCCCCACTTCATGTGTACGTGAGGTACCCGAAAGAATAATATTTTTTCACATTTTGTTTTAAAACTTTGTCTGCGTAATTAAAACACATACTTATACGAAATTTAATTTCTCTAGTACTAGCCATCACTGAGCAGGGTGAGGAGGGGTCCTACCCTTGGAGTTTCGGCATGTCCGTCTGTCCCCGTCTGTCCGTCCACGGCTTTGCTCAGTGATGTTTAGTACTAGACGTCTGGACGGACAGATGGGGTCAGACGGACTTGGCGAAACTATAAGGGTAGGAAGTGAGGTAGCAGGGTGAGCAGCCTGCTCAGTGATGGTTAGTACTAGAAAATAAAAAAATCGTGTGAGTATGTACTTTATTCACGCCGGCAAAGTTTTAAAACAAAATGTGAAAAAATATTATTTTTTCGGGTACCTCCCGTACACATGGAGTGGGGGGGTAAATATTATTTTTACTCCAACCCTAATGTGTGGGGTATCGTTAGATAGGTCTTTTTAAAACAATAAGGGTATTCTGAAACAATTTTTGGATAAAACTAATACTTTCGTAAATATTAGCTCCGAAAGTTTAAAAAAGTGTTTATCGTATTTCCTCGATATCTCATTAAACATTGATCCTAGCAAAAAATTGTAAAGAATCTTTTTTATAGAAAATTAGATGTGGATGAATTGAGCAATATAACATTTTTTCGTATGAGCTACCGTTACCGAGTTATTTACGAAAAACCAAAATAAGGGACCTTTACACCCCCCTCTCCCCGCTAGCGGCGCCCCCATCCACCGGTACTTTTAGTATGTTGTGTAAGATACCTTTGCCTACAACTACACCAAAATTCAGCTATACACGAATTACTTCCCCTATCAGGCAGTTAAGCGTCTTCGTTTGGTGAGCTATGTGTCAAATGTTTGATTTATTTGCTTTGCAACACCTACATATGTTGCAATGCAAATAAACGAAACATTAATAAACTTACACATATAAAAGAAAGAAAAATAAATAAACTTACATAGCTCATACATACGTACATACATGTATACTGTAACGATTTATTTCGGTTAAAGATATATGTAGTTGGTTAACTTATTCTTATTGAGGAAACTGTAAGTGTATAACCTAAAAACCCTGTTGTACCTAATATAAATGTATACGACTGTTTGTTTCTAAATAAATAAATAAAATAAATAAATATACTAGTAGTCCGCCTCGAACTCAGATCTCGCGATTTCCTTGCAAGTGATATGACCAATATAACAAGACCCATATGATAATTTTTTCGCGTCTTCTAGCTCCATGACCCCTTGGTCGATCCTACTCATATACGAACTCTCAAATTATATGTATCTCTGCTATAACTCCAACAAATTTCATGAAGATCAGAAAAGCGTTACTAAAGTTATCGCGGAACAAACTCTCAAAATCAAAAAGCCATCGAAATGCTGAGACGTCCCACTAGCTAGAAGTTGTTTGTAAGAACTCACTTCGCTCGTTCAATTATTGGCAGGAAGTAGTTTTATCACCCGACTTCAAGATTTCGAAGGTGGAGGTTATCAATTCGTCGGGATCTTTGTTTTTGCTTGTTTTTTTTTAACTTTTTTTATATATTTTCACCGATTATTCGAAGACGGCTGGACCGATTTGGAAAACTCCTTTTTGGTTTGAAAGAGTATACTTCACAGTTGGTCCCATTGTAACCAGGTCAGGATCTGATGATGGGATCCTGGAGAAATCGAGGGAACTCTTCAACTGTGATAGGCACCTATAGTGATTTGAGTATTTTTTACAGCAGCTCGAGCATTTGCTTTTGGAAAGATGGATGCTAAGGGAACGTACCCAACGTACTACGTGACCCGTTTAGGGGTTGGAGGGGGGTAGTCAAAATACTACTCTTGGTCACAAGGGGGAGGGGGGAGGTTTAGGTTTACGTCACGTAATCAATAATTATTATAATTATGCTTTTTAATTATGGTTTGCACGCACCTTGAGGTGTTACGCGGCAACCGCCGTTTTAATAAATACAAATATGCGCCAAATTATGATATTTTTTACTTTCCGTTTGCAAAAAAACAATTTTAAGAATTACTACGTGACAACCAGAGGGGGGGGGGGGGGATCTTGGCATATACTACGGTTGGTCACCGAGGGGGGGAGGGGGTGAAAATTGTAAAAAAAAAAAAATTGGTCACGTAGTATGGGTACGTTCCCTAAGCAAAGTCGGTTCTTTTCTGTTTAATTATTTTATCTTAGCGAAAATGACTCACTGTTTTGTCTCGAATTGGTCCTCAAAGGAAACAAGCAGGTTTCCGAAATACTTCAAAATTAAAATGCTGTAAAGTAAATCGAATTTCCTCTAAGAAAAGCCTTCCGACTGTATTATAGTTTCAGTACGTTATTATGGTTGACTGGTAGAGAATGCCTCGAGGCATTAAGTCCGCCATTTGTACTTATTTTTATTGTGCAATGAAGTTTAAATAAATATAAGGACCATTGATCTTCTGCCTCTTTCTCTTCGTTGTATGAAATCTGGAACAGCGCCCTCTACAATAAGTTTTAACCGACCTTCCCCTATGATGTAAGTTACACTGTGCCATAGACTAATTAACCCAAGACCCTGCATAGCCGGGCGACCCCCACTGCCACGCTCGAAGTAAATTCACTCTATAGTGAAACACTAATATAGGAAGTGACAGTAAATATAGTACGTCTCCATGACAACCATTAATGTCTGACTCTCTCTTACGCCCCACGGAAGAATCGCGCGTCCCCCCCCCCGCACCCCTTCTTTTTGGCAGCTTTGGTTTCAAAGAAATAACGCGCTAAGCGGAGTATAGAGATATCTTGTATATGCACTGTGCTTTCTCCATTTAGGCGAACGCGCTCGCACCATCTATTGCGTCACTAACCGGCAGGTTTCAGTTAAGCGATATGTCGCTGTGAACTCTGTGGCCCCTAGATAATTATCTTCAAAACTAGCATACCTGTTTTTTATACCACGACGGTGGCAAACAAGTATACGGCCCGCCTGATGGTAAGCAGCTACGGAGTCTATGGATGCCTGCAACTCCAGAGGTGTCACATGCGCGTTGCCGACCCTTTTTAGGGAGGATTGACGGCTAAAGGAACAAGAGGATCCCTCATCATCAACACACTGGGTCCTCTTTGAGCTCTTTGGCAACCTTACTCACCAGCAGGAACACAACACTATGAGTAGGGTCTAGGGCTATTTTTCTGTGATGTTTTGTAAGGCGGAGGTACTTCCCCAGTCGGGCTCTGCTCCAGATTTGAGTGACATTCGCAGTACCCATACCTCTCTTTTGGATGTAGTTTAAGGCCATACCCGTGACCGGACGTAGTTTAAGGACATACCCGTGATCGGACGTAGTTTAAGGACATACCCGGGTCCAGCACCACGGTTTTCTGTTGCGCCACCTGCTCCGGTGTACCTAAAATAAAAAGATAAATCTCAAGGCTAAATAAATCTAGTAAATCTCATTCTTTGCTTCCTGGTCTCCTGTGGCCAGCCACAGGAGACCAGGAAGCACCCGGTTAGTGTCGAAGGTGTAAGCGATCCTAAAAGTATTGCCAACCTGTTTAAAGATCATTTCTTCATCGATTCTTCCCTACTTCCGTCGTTAGAGGAGCTCAATTCTGAATTCGTCCCGCGCGTCGGAACGGGCGAGACGGCTCACAACTCCGTCGGTCCGTACGGGACCTCGGGTTTTCTCAAACTAGCTCAGGGATGAGAGGGACACAGGGGAAAGTAGAGAAACACTGATTAACAAGGGTAAATACAGCGGGCTTTTATGCCGGTTTATTTATCTTAACTAAGAGTACTTAAGCTAACCTATGCTACAGAGCGCGGGACGGGATTCCCAGTTAGGGATGTATAAACGGGCGCGAGGTCCTAGTCTACTCGCGACAACCACGCGGGGTTGTTTGACCCTCGGTACGGAGATCAGGGTCGGTCGGGCGGCGGACGGTAAGGGTGACGGATGAACGGGAAACGGTAGGTACTATAGTGTGCAATTGCTCCTATACGAACACCGCGACTACTATAGACCAGGATACGGGAATCGGGATGGACGGTAGGTACTACAGCGTGCAATTGCTCCTATACGAACACCGCGACTACTATAGACCAGGATACAGGAATCGGGATGGACGGTAGGTATTATAGCGTGCAATTGCTCCTATACGAACACCGCGACTACTATAGACCAGGATACGGAGGAACAGGCGAGGGGGAAGGGATCAGGACTATGGCGTGCTATTGCTCCTGTACGAACACCGCGACTGCCATAGCCTGGGTACAGCAATCCTAGCAGCCGAGCGGCGGCTGCGAGAATCACTGCCACGATGCTCGGCGCGCGCGCCTTATATACGGATCGGAGCGCGGGCCCGCGCGGGGGGGTGGTCGGCTTCAGTCGGCCGGCGGCCACGATGCGGTGCGCTCGCTGCGGCGTTCCGTCGCAGCGTGCGTAGCTCATTTGTGTGCGCGCTCATGGCGCTGCATCACAGTCCCGTTCCGGCTCTGGAGATTTTTACCTGTGGGAAAAAATCACCTGTATAATCACGGTTATAAAAAAAAATGTCCCCTCTGTCCATGTGTGACGTTTTGGGGATCCGTGTTTCCCTTGATATGTTTTTTTACACTTTTAAGACTATTATCTATTTTCTTGGTTCTTATGACCGTGTTATTAATATTTATCTACGGTTTTTTTTTATTAAAAATATTTTGTTAGGTTGGGTTATCAACATTTTTCGGGATAGCTTGGTTTAACGCGTGTTAGTTGCTATTTTGGTTTTGAATAATTTTTCGGGATAAATTTGTGTTTAGACCTTATGTGGTCTGCTTTAGGTTCGTTTTTATGTAATTTGTGTGTGTGTGAAAGTGAACCTTATTTGTAATAATAATTTTGTTAGCTTTTGGTTGCGTTTACGTCTGGCTTGCGCTTTGTTGTTTATGTTCCGTTTTATTTTAAGTTATTTTGACTTGCCTTCCTGGATTCGGGTTGGATTTTGTGTTTTATTTCAATTATTATACGGTATCAAATCTTTTTCACTTCTCATGCTCAAAAAGTGTGTCATATTATGCTTACCAAGGCGGATTAAAGTAGTACATTTAGCCTCTAGGGCTAAAATGTATACATATTTATGATTTACAAAACATTTTAAATTGACCAATCGGAACACTTCACCATATTAAATCCACCAATCACAACACACATATCGAAGTTAATCGGAACGCTAGATACTTTTTTGGTGCGTATACTGTGTAAATAATTAAAGTCCTTAAAAAAACATTGTATTTAATATCAACCAATCAGAATACAGCAATGTTAAAATCGACCAATGAGGAAACGCAATTTATTTCTCAAAACGTGAGGTGTTTTTTAGTTCCTACTTCACAATCATTAAAAAAGATTGTAATTTTTTGGAAGCGCTTTAAAGCGTGTTTAAACTGTTTAAACGCTATTAGACATGGCGATTTGTAGGGCCCAATCGTTTGTGTCCAACTCCTGGCGGCCCCAACGCACTTTATTACACTTTCCCTACAAATCGCCCCTACCGACCCTACCTCACCAACAAATCGTCCCTACCGACCCTAGCTCAACGTTTACAGAGATGCCTTCAAAACATCTAGAAAATGTATTTGGTGAAGCACGGTGATAGTACTCATAACAGTCATAACAGTACACATTAAATAAAATCGGAAACTGTTTTTTTTATTATAGATATTTAAATGACCGCTCGAGCTGCCTGAATTCATCTGCCCAACCCTTCTATTATTTAAATACAAAACTAGATAAATATATTAATTACCAGCGAATCTACACAATTTAACTTTTATTTTAAATAAAAAACCAGACGGAATGTGTAGAATATGGCTAACATTATAAATAAAAAAGGTAAAATAACTCTAACGACCTCCATAAACAGCTGCGGATGTCGGGGCACTGCCGATCGCCCTAGATCGGGACTCCTACTCCCTAAGTACCATTACACCTACCAACCCGACAGGTTGCACCCTACAAATTGCAATGTCTAATAGCTACTTTAAAGAGCTAATTATACCGTCGTCTGTGGCATTTATTCGTGGTGTTTATATTTTGTATCTATGTCAAAGAAGTTAAAAAAATTAAAAGACCGTCAAGTTAAACCATAATTTAACCTTAGTTTAGTTATTGTGCGTAAATAATAAGTATTTTTATCTTATTTTCTCGCAATCGAAGTGAAAAATAGTATGCATTACTCTGGTCTAAAAGCCATATTACCACTCGAACAATTTTCCCTCACTTCGTTCGGGAAAATAACCACCTCGTGGTAATATGGCCTACTTTAGACCCTTGTCAAACAATCTACTATTGTGTGTGCTGTTATAATTGTGCGTTTGTAGTTTTTCTTGTAGTAGTTATATAACTGGTGATTTTTTTCTAAAATAATGTATGGGGCTTGGGGCTAATTTGGCGCAATAACTTTTCTCTGCGTTTGATAATGTGAAATTTCTTTTTAGTACGTGGTTTTCTATTTTGAGGTTCCACGGTCGTTTATTTTTGCCGTAATAAGTTTCTTGTACCGTTGATGCCATTTCTTGTTTTTTTGCACAATTTTATATATTTCTTGTACTTTCTTGAATTCTTGTATGTGTGGTGTCGGGAATGAATTTTGGTCGTTAGGGTTCCGTAGTTTTCTTCCATATAGTAGGACTGCCGGGGTATATTTAGTTGATTGTTGGACCGATGTGTCGAGTGCGAAATTGAATTCTCGTTCTACATTTACATTTGTGAAGTCAGCCCTTGTCAGGATAGGGTCTGTTGCTATTTTTCCTTTGAGTTTTTCGAAGGCGGTTTCTTGTTGCGTGTCCCATACGATTATCTCTCCTTTTTTCAAAAATTTGACTAGTGGTGCGGTTATGTCGGCGTAGTTGGGTATAACTTTCCTATACCAGGATGCCATGCTTATGAATGTGCGTGTTTGTTTTATGTTTTCTGGCGCTTTTAGTTCTGTTATTGCTTTTATCTTTTCTGCGTTCATTTTGATTCCCTCTCTTGTCGTGTGTCCCGGGTATTCTACCTCGGCCTTTGCGAACTTACATTTTTCCATGTTGATGCGTAGTCTTGCTTCTCTGATTCGTTGGAATACCTCTTTCATGTGTATAATGTGTTCTTTGAACGTGGGGCTACACACTATAATGTCGTCGAGGTAAACGTATGCGTGAGGTTCGTGTTCCGGTCCGATTACCATGTCTTTGGAAGGTGGCTCCACTAGAGTGGAAGTAGCTGTAGACGTAGCCGTTCTTTAGGTCGAACTTGGAGAAGAATTGGGCTTGTCTTAACTTTTCTAAAATATCATCTATTTGTGATAGTGGGTATGTATCTTTTTCGGAGATTTCGTTTAGTTTCCGGGAATCTATATACAAACGGTATTGTCCGGATGGTATTTTCACCAATACTACGGGTGAGCTGTACGGGTTGTGCAACTTCTCGATTACCCCTTGCTGCAGCATGTCGTTGACGTGTGTGTCGATAATTTGTTGCTGTTTGGGGTTCCGCGGATTATATTTTTGTTTTACTGGTTCTGTGTGTTTGTGTCTAATCTTGTGTTCTATCCACGTGTTTCCCTTTGGGCTCTTCTCACACAGTTCGAATTCTCGTTGTAAAACTTCTTGTAGTTTTTTGTTTTGTGCTTCTGAGAGCATTACCCCCATCGTCGGGTCAGTCTTAACATGCTGTGTATGCTCTGGGCTTTCCTTTGTGTCGGTTTCTGGTTCCATTTGTTCGGATTTGTTTGCTGGCTGTCGTTCTGTGTTTGCCGCCTGGTTATTTATTTCGGATTGTTGCTGCGCTTGCTCTGTTGTTTGGCTGTTTCCTTTTCCTTGTTCGGGTGGTTGTGTCCCGTTGTCTGTGTTTGTTATTTCTTCCTGTGGCCACTGTAGGGTCACTCCCAGCCTTCTTAACATATCCATTCCGATTATTATATCGGTTGCTTTCGGTAACACTCGTAGCCAGTGTTTTATTTTTATGTTTTTCACTTGTAGTTCCACTAGAATGCTTTTTGTTGACTCGGTTCTATTTCCGTTTGCTAGTATTATCGGTCTTGTTGTTTCTCTTTCTAGTAGGGCTTGTTTCTTGCACTCGTCGTATGTTTTTTGATTAATGTATGTGTTTGTTGATCCGGTATCGATCAATCCACGGTACTTTTGTCCCATTATATATATTTATGTGTATGGGCGGTTTTCCTCTCTTGGACTGTTTGATGCACCTAGAGCTTCGCTTTTTCCCCAGGTTGGTTTTCTACAGCAGTTCTTGCTGAGTACACCTAGCTTTCCACACCTACTACAGAACACCTGTCGCTTGCCCCTGCATGCCTCCGCGTCATGTCCGGGCTTTCCGCACGACCAGCAACAAATCTTTGAATCGTATTTGGGGTGTATCTTGCGGTTCTCATCGGAGCTTTGTGTTCTTTGTCCGCTCGGCTCTTCCGGTCTGTTTCTGCCTGCGGTATATGCCGTGTGTGTGTTTCCTTCCGGGTTTGTCGTTCTCCAGTGTGTGTCTCCATATCTCCCTGGTGTAGTGTCTTGTAGTGCAAAGCTCTCATATTCTGTAGCTAATTTTAATAATCCGGCGATATCCTTGAAGTCCTGCTTTTTAATGTATATCTTGTAATTCTTTAGCATGTTCTCATGGATGCGGTGCAACTGCTCTGCTTCGTTAAGGTTTCCATACCTCCTTATAAGTGTTTGCAGGTCTGTTATGTAGTGCGCAAACTTTTCTCGGAATTGTTGCTTTCTTGCCACTATTTTGACGAGTAAGTCTTCTTCGTAATTGCTCGGAAAGAAATAAAGTTTGAAGAGATTTACGAACTCTTCCCAGGTTTTCCATTGCTTTGCGTTGTTTCTGTGCCACAGGAGTGCTTTTCCTTGCAGGATGCGTGGTAGTGCTGGTAGTATTTCATCTTTCTCGATGTCACTTGCTGCTACCAGTTCTTCTAACCTTTCTACGAAATCTACCGCGCAATCGGTGATTTTGAAGTTTAAGTTCCATTCTCTGATGAGTTTGGTGATCGTTTTCGCGTTGTTTTCGGAAATGGTATTTAAATCTTCTTCTTTCAGGTTCCGGGAAGTGGCTTCTTCTTTCAGGATCTCGACTAATCCTTTGCGGATTTCTTCGACGGTTAACCCTTCTGTCGGTATGCCTCGCTCTGTTGCTACTTCTATCAATTCCGGTTTCTTTAATCGGTATATCCAGGCCGTTGGCATTTAGCGCTGCTGTGATATCTTGACGAGAGTCTTGAATTGCTGTTTAAATCGAATTAATATTCGAACAATCTGTAAATAATCTGTTATTACACAGGCGGAAAATAGTTTAATACTATTTGAATGGCGGGAAAATAGTCTATTGCTATTTTATTTTAAGACGGGAATAAGTAGTTAGTTCTGTTGACTATCGCGTGTCGGGACTGCCGGTAATTACCTACTTCGGGTGGGCAGGGAAAACGCGATATTAGTCTGTGATAGTGACCTATCCTGTGTCCCCTCGAGCGTATGAGCTCTTACGCGAGTTTTTGAGTTGGGCGCCAGATGTGATGTCGTCCCGCGCGTCGGAACGGGCGAAACGGCTCACAACTCCGTCGGTCCGTACGGGACCTCGGGTTTTCTCAAACTAGCTCAGGGATGAGAGGGACACAGGGGAAAGTAGAGAAACACTGATTAACAAGGGTAAATACAGCGGGCTTTTATGCCGGTTTATTTATCTTAACTAAGAGTACTTAAGCTAACCTATGCTACAGAGCGCGGGACGGGATTCCCAGTTAGGGATGTATAAACGGGCGCGAGGTCCTAGTCTACTCGCGACAACCACGCGGGGTTGTTTGACCCTCGGTACGGAGATCAGGGTCGGTCGGGCGGCGGACGGTAAGGGTGACGGATGAACGGGAAACGGTAGGTACTATAGTGTGCAATTGCTCCTATACGAACACCGCGACTACTATAGACCAGGATACGGGAATCGGGATGGACGGTAGGTACTACAGCGTGCAATTGCTCCTATACGAACACCGCGACTACTATAGACCAGGATACAGGAATCGGGATGGACGGTAGGTATTATAGCGTGCAATTGCTCCTATACGAACACCGCGACTACTATAGACCAGGATACGGAGGAACAGGCGAGGGGGAAGGGATCAGGACTATGGCGTGCTATTGCTCCTGTACGAACACCGCGACTGCCATAGCCTGGGTACAGCAATCCTAGCAGCCGAGCGGCGGCTGCGAGAATCACTGCCACGATGCTCGGCGCGCGCGCCTTATATACGGATCGGAGCGCGGGCCCGCGCGGGGGGGTGGTCGGCTTCAGTCGGCCGGCGGCCACGATGCGGTGCGCTCGCTGCGGCGTTCCGTCGCAGCGTGCGTAGCTCATTTGTGTGCGCGCTCATGGCGCTGCATCACAACCTTCGATGAAAACTTAGGACCTGGGTTTACGGCCAAATCAATGTCCAGGGGCAAATCCCCGGGTCATGACGGGCTCAGCATTGAGCACCTCCAATAGGCTGGTCCTCACGTAGCCAGGGTTTCGGCATTGTTTTTTACATTATGTATGAGACATGTATATTTCTTTCAGGATATGATGCGTACGATCGCCGTACCAGTAGTAAAAAACAAAACTGGGGACTTGCCAGACAATCATAATTCTTATTGAAATAGTATTTTATACAATCGTGACATAATGTAGAGGTTTTCAATCGACTACCGTGTTTAGACCGCCCCCCACCCCCCAGTTGAACTGACGGCAACACCATCTCTCTCGCTTTCAATGAACTCCTAAGAGTTCGGATTGGAGGTACGGACTCATAATGTTCTACCTTAGATGATTGGCTGAAATGCGCCTTAGCATTTACAAAGATCTAGACACACGGCAGTGTGTCCGCCAAGTTCGAGCAAAAAAAAGCGACACACCGGCCGTGGCCGGTTATATTACACGACCCATTTCGGGCCAATTTCGACCACCCTATAACTCAAAACATATTTTATCTACGCATATGAAATTTCGAGTGTCTGTTGACATCCCCTTAATTGTCTAGAATACAAAATTTCATTATTCTACCTATAGCAGTTCTTGAGATATTGACGTCAGAAAATCGCTATTTTTACTATACACTCACTGACTCACTGACTCACTGACTCATCAAAAACCTAGACCACTTCCAATGGTCGTACTGACTTGAAATTTGGCATGGAGATAGGTCTTATGGTCAAAGTAAAGGGAAAAATCTGAAAACGGCCAAGTTGAGTCAGTTTTAAAAATAGCGAAGGTGTAACTTTGTTCTACTATGAAGTCATAATGAACTAAGTGGGTCTATCTTCCAATGGTCGTACCGACCTGAAATTTGGCTCGAAGGTTTGTCTTTAGGTCGAAATAAAGTAAAAATCTGAAAACGGCCAAGTGTGAGTCAGTTTCGAAAACAACGAATGTGTAATTTTGTTCTACTATAAGTAGGTATGGAGTGGAAATGAGATAAGACTTATTTAAATTTAGATACATACCAATTTAAGACAATACATGTTTGTCTTAAAGACAAGAACAATAAAATTGTTCACCACTCTGTGTGTGTCTGTTGCGGGAACCGAACCCACGATTTACGAAGTACAAAGCAGGTCACTAGGTACACTAGGTGTGCTAAATCAGTCAAACAAAAATGAAAAGACTATTTTTTCTCGCATAGTCTAAATAATTTCTAATTTTACAACTAATAAAATCGCAGATTCAAGAACATGGAAATCATATATACTCTAAGATGGAATTATATATACTACTGCCCATCTCACCCTCCGATACGCCACGGGATGAGATGGGATGGTGCACTTCTAGGGCTACATAATAGGCCACCAATTATAATACCTACTGGTAGGTGGGTATTACCAAGTTATTAATTATCTATGTAGGTAGCGTACTTACAAACAGAATAAAGTACGTTATTGATGTATGTAATTATATGTAAGTAGGTACATTTTATAGGTGTAGGGAGCCAGTTTATTTGTAAAAATCACCTATAAATAAATAGTAAAATAGAATTAGACGCTTAGTATAAAGGGTATAGTATAAAGTACATACCTAAGTGGAATGAGACATTTCCTAAAGCAAAAGTGATAAAAAAATAATAAAGAACCTACACCTAACAAAAATAAATGAAATCCCATCAAAAACATAAATGTGAAAGGCTGCCAAGTTCGATACTATGGGAATGCTTCGCCTATAAAAGAAGTGAGATCTGAATAAGTACCAAGTTCCATAAAAATACCTCAAATCATAAATAGTTATAGGAATGCACACTTGATTTCCAGCAGTTTCTAAGGTACATTTTGAATAAGTATCACGTTACATAGAAATACCTAAAATTATAATAGTCAGAGAAACGCACACCGGTTTTTTTAGCAGTTTCCTGATAACATTTATTATTTTCAGTACTTTTTAATGATGTAACTTGGCAAGTTTTAATAGAAAATTATATACTTGACACATTGCAGTCCAAAGGTGTCGATTCATTGCATTGAAAAGGTGTGTGGTGTGTGAAAACTTGCCAAGTAACATCATTAAAAAGTACTGAAAATAATAAATGTTATCAGGAAAGTGCTAAAAAACCGGTGTGCGTTTCTCTGACTATTATAATTTTAGGTATTTCTATGTAACGTGATACTTATTCAAAATGTACCTTAAAAACTGCTGGAAATCAAGTGTGCATTCCTATAACTATTTATGATTTGAGGTATTTTTATGGAACTTGGTACTTATTCAGATCTCACTTCTTTTATAGGCGAAGCATTCCCATAGTATCGAACTTGGCAGCCTTTCACATTTATGTTTTTGATGGTTGCATATACACGGGAAAATTCGACCGGTGCTGCTGTGACCGGGGTGGCCAAGTGGTAAAGGCTTCTGCCGCGAATGCAGAAGACGCTGGTTCGTTCCCAGCCCTGGGCACCGGAGGCCTAGATCACTTTTTCCTTTGTATATGACATCTATATAAGTTTATAAAATGTTTTTTCAAGGAAAATAAAAAAATCGGGTTGGTAGTTAATATTTAACTTATCTTCATTCTAAATCATAAAATAAGCTACCTAGTTCAAAAAATAAGATGTTGAATATTACCATTATTGCCCTGGTTACACCTACCGAGTACAGTGGCGAGTCAGTGCTCTCGACCGAGTGCTCGCTAAGTGTAAACACATCGCCGAGTACTCGGCCGAGCACTCGGCCGAGTAAATGGGCGAGACAGTAACTCGCTCCCCAATCTTTTTACTAGGCCGAGTGCCCACCCCCGCGCTCCCCGCACTGACTCGCCGATTCGCTCGCTGGGTGTGAACAGTGCGCTCGCCCTGCGCACTCGCCACTCGCCTACCTTCGTTTTGAAGTTTATGCTACCCACCAGTATTTGATTATATGTTTAGTGATTAAAATAATTAACTAGACAGCCGGTAGTCGTTTTGTATAAAAGTATATTAGAGAGAAAAAAACATGGTTAGCAATAGATGGGATGAGGAAACAACAATAAATGGTACGAGTCGAACTCGCGCACTAAGGGTTCCGTACCATTATCTATAAAAACGGCAAAAAAATCATATCTGTTGTATGGGAGCCCCTTTAAATATTTATTTTATTCTGTTTTTAGTATTTGTTGTCATAGCGGCAACAGAAATACATCATCTGTGAAAATTTCAATTAACTATCACGGTTCATGAGATATAGCCTGGTGACAGACGGTCGGACGGACGGACGGACAGCGGAGTCTTAGTAATAGGGCCCCGTTATACCCTTTGGGTAGAAACCCTAAAAAAATATTGAGTTCTTGAAAAATAGTACTTGTAGCGCCAAGATCAGGTCTCCTTAAAATCCATGGTCTTGTCTTGTCCAAATACGATTTTTCTCTTGCTCTAACACGTCCATCAATTCCTCTATGAGGAGTGGTATAACCAAGTTTATATGTTTTCGAATGATATTTTTGCGATTCATAATTGGGTAAGCTCATCTTCCGTGCACTTCGTTACTAAACACGCTGACTGACTCGCCACAAAATTCAAAAAACGCGTGTAAACAGTCACTCGGCCATTTTACTCTCTCGGCCGAGTGGCATTTTGCTGTCTCACCACTGTACTCGGTAGGTGTAACCAGGGCATATCAGGACTGCATTGCTGTTGCTACACCGATGGTCACTTGGAATGGTAAATAAACTTAAACAAACAAAACTTTCATTGCTTAGCAATCAAGTACTTATAGAGTACCTTGTGTTAGGGAAACTTACATGAAATGGGGTGAACTTTTTTTTCTTATCATCCTTATTGTATTGGTGTCGTTAGATAGGTCTTTCAAAAAGAATATGGGTCTTTAAAAACAATGTTTTAATAATAGCACCGAAAGTTTTAAAAAATGCGCGCCACAATCTTTTGAACCGTGGGTTCAAAAAATATGGAGAAATTCATGAAAGTGATTCCTAACAAGTAGTACTTTCAATGAAAACTATATTTAATAAAGCCGCAAAAAGTTGTCATTTTATAGTAAATACATTAAAAGGACGTAAGTGCTGCAAAATATCCCATAAAAAACGACCTTATGAGTGGGTGTATTGTGACGGGCCGGTGACTATGGAACCTAAACTGAGCATGCTCTGGTTTTATATAAAATTCCAGTTGTAGGTCAGCCATATTGCTTACATTATTTGCCATTTCTATTGACCTTCAGTGAAGCAATACTAGCATTAGATGCATTACTGCAATACATAATGACTTCTGTTGCGTTTTGTTTAGTTAAACCGTCCTTCGAAACTATCACTGGTAGAGGTTCGCAATTAAAATTTAGTTTTAGTTTCCTTTCATTGTTAAAGTTTTTACTTTCATCGCTATTTGCTTTATATGGTTGAAGTTTAAATCTTTCTTCCGATTCAGAATTCCTGCTATGTGTTGTTTTTCTTGCGTTCCGTCTAGATTCTTTATTTATTTCACTTTCAGTGTTCCTGAATTTTCTTGTTTTGGAATGTTTTACATTATTTATTTGTATTTTAATTTCAACTTTGTTATCCTTACTAGAGTCTTCATCTTTGCTATTGTCAATATTAGATCTAATGACAATTTCTTTGTTTTTGTTTACTTTGGTGTAACTTAAATCTTTTTTGACATAAATTGGATTAAAGTATTCATTTTCTGCGCTCATAGATCCATGATTTTGCTTATGTTCCGTAATTAAATGTGGATAAAAATGCTCGCTTCGCCTGGCACTTTTGTTTACTGATAGAGTATTTTTATTTGCTACTTTAGCGATATATTCAAAAACTACATTTCCATGTGACGTTCCAGCAATTCTTTTCATTGGTTGTAATAACACATCGTCTATGAAACCTGAAATGTATTAAAAAATTAACAGCATTGAGTAATTTATTTTATATAAATAATATAATAATAATAATAATAGATTAGATTTCGAAGCAGATTTTCATCCGTTTTAAATAACGCTTTCATTATCTAGTAAGTTTCCTGGAAGCCCCACCTACAATCATTCTGATTGTCCCAAAGATTGACTGGTAGTGAATGCTTGACGGCTTCGATAATAAAGACAGAGATAGCAAAGCTTAGAAATGGCGGGATATTGAGCAGCAGTTTAATAGAAAGCGAGTCAATGATTCTTCCAATTTTACCTTGTACTATTTGCTCCCCTGTCTTGGTACCATTAGGGAACACCCTGGTCTCATGCAGAACTCTCTGCATGGCTTCCTCCTCACCCGCATGATACGCGTCATCCATTTCATCCAACATGGCGTTGAAAACATCATCAAGCATCACCCGTCTATTATCCAGCGCGATTTGAATTATGGAGATCTGTCCTGCAAATTGATATGTCGATAATGTGTGAACAACTGAAAAAGATCTTTCTACAGCGATAAGACCACCTATTTTACTGTCTCAATTTTACTAAGGGTTGCTACATGAACTTGGGCAAATCTTTGAAAACAAGTGAATCTTATATTGTGTAACTATGTAGTGGCGCATGAAAAATGTTTCTAGGCAAGCCGGAACGAACGGCATTCGTTTTATTAAAGTTTTAAGGAAAAATAATGAACAGTGAAAGTATGCCGTTGACAATCAAGTTGCCCCACCACTGTTAGTCACTTAGAACTTGGCAGGGTTACTTTCCGCAGTAGCAGCTTTGATGAAAGATGTTTTTTCTTACATCGCACAATAATCAGTAGGTACAGATAGTAAAAATTAAAAACTACTAAAATATAAATTAAAACTAATCTAAACTAAAGTTCCGGGCGGGTCGGTCGGCCTAGGTATAGATGGGCGGATGTGGTGGATGCGGATCTGTGCGAGCTCCAAGCTGGCGACTGGCGAGAAATTGCACAGGACCGGGATCAGTGGCGAGCAGTCGTGTTGGAGGCCAAGACCCACTTTGGGTCACTGCGCCAGAGGAGTAAGTAAGTAAACAAAAAATCTAAATAAGGCCCCCACGGCATCATGCCAAAGATGTTGCCAGCATCCCCTTGCTCAATAACGTTTTAAATTTTTACTATCTGTGTTATTTTAAGTTCTTGTGATTTTCTCTTTAATTTGTGAAAATGTCAATAAAAAATGACACTTCAAGTAGATACAGGGTATATAGCATATGGATGATAAAGCCACTAGGGCGAGGATAAAAAGAGCAGTGGACATCACAGGGAGTACTACGAGATACTATATTATACCAAGATAAGTTTTAGTTACCATAGGTTTTTATATCTGTGCGGAAAAGGAAATGACGCATATAAGCGAGAGCTGCTTATAAATTCTATACACTTAATTTTCACACAGACTGCATACTGCAGCGTGAAAACGGATTCTTAGTTTCGTATCCCCAATCACCATCCACTTAGCCATTATTCGCTATTTCCTAGTTTGAAGTGAAGGGGTTAAGGAGACTTGTGAAGTTCAGCTGCCGCTCTGTTTATGAGCTTAGGAACGCGATGACCATTTTTTTAAGGTGATAAAAAGGGCTGCTATTCCTCCCATCAACGGAACCGCAGCTGACCTTATCGCCTGGGACGCGATTGGTCATGAAATTTGTTTCTGGTTTACAATCCAGTAGATAAGTAATCGTTAAATTTACTTTGTATCTCCTTAATTGGTGCGTACAGCAACCTCGTTGCCTGCGCAATGTAAGAGCTTGTCGTCATTCCCAGCTTCATTAGCACTCCGTTCTCCAGCAGTCTGAAACACATCTTCTTATTTAAAAAAAAACCGTCACCGCCAATCCCGCAAGCAACCTGAACGGATAGGATGGTTGCCATTTTATCGCCTATCGCATCATGCGTCATTAAAACGACATTTTCTCTTGAAAATTCATCATCATCATCATTTTAGCCATTTGTCACCCACTGCTAAACATAGGCCTCTCTTTGAGTTCGCCATTTGTCCCGGTTCTAATTTAATCCAGAAGTAACCCGCGATCCTCCGGATGTCATTCACCTAACCAGCCAACGATCAAAACGACCAAAAATCAAATAAAAAAATATATAAATATAAATTGTTAATTGGTGTAATTTTTTTTTCGTATGGAATGAGAATTGAATCTCCTGAAAAATGTAAACAGATGTTTGCTGGTCCCTTAAATATTCATGCCATCTTTAAGCTTAGGTACATCATCCATACTAATATTATAAATGGGAAAGTGTATGTGTGTGTTTGTTTGTTTGTCCGTCTTTCACGGCAAAACGGGACGACGAATTGACGTGATTTTTTAAGTGGAGATAGTTGAAGGGATGGAGAGTGACATAGGCTACTTTTTGTCTCTTTCTAACCCCCCACTTCCCTAAAATGGGGTGTGGAAGTTAGTATGAAGCATTCCGGGGGACAATCAGGAAAGAGGAACCGTGTTACCCCGAATTTAACGCGAGCGAAGCCGCGGGCAAAAGCTAGTTCAGAATAAAGGTGACAGTCAAGATGTTAACTACCGGGCACAAACGAGTCGACCATTAACTTTATGTCCCTATCGAAACTTTTATAAAAGAATGGAAACTTACTTCGTAACGTAGCGGTTGAATGGTTTTATAAGGTCTCTTAGATCCTGCAAGCTTTTAGAAGCTAAAATATTCATCAATTTCTTTAAAAATATAGAAAAAGGATCATTCTCTTCATTCATACCCGTTGCTACACTGTCTTCATGTTTTGGTTCAAATCTATCAGCAAGTTGAGTTTGGCTTGGCTCAGTTCTCGCGTCCATTTCTGCAGACCTTTGCGTTTCTGGGTGGATTCTCAAAAAGTCATCTGGATTGAGCTCCTTATAGTCATATATTAGTGTAGATGGTAGCATTTGAGGACTTTCTGTGGTTGGTACTGTAAAGACCTTTGTTAATAGCCATGGTTCTATAGTAGTTGTACTTATTTGATGTAATTTAGGCAAATGTTTTACATGCGATGGTCGTTTTGGCATCGAAGTTGTTATCCACGGTGGAACCAATTTTGCATCATCTATGTTATCTAGTTTTTCTTCCATTGGTGTTCTAAGATAGGCAATATTTGATCCTTGTGCAAAAGCATAATTTATTTTTTCATTAGCTTTTTCTGTTGAATATGGGTTAAATATATTTCCGTCAGCTTTATTTATTGCTAAAATTTCTTTTTCTTTTTTATTACGGTAGTTTTCATTGAAGAAGCTAGCTTTCATAGAAGCTAGTTTTGATAATGGTGCCTTAAATCTTTCAATAGCCTTTGCGAATGCATTAGTCACGCCATTAACTTGCTTGCTTGTCTCATATGATATTCCATTTGGTGTAGTGACTGCTTTAACCCAAGTTGGTACCCAATCAGATTTAGTAACACCAATTTGATCTATTTTTTCTACTGCTGATGCTCGGAGATGGGCGATGTCTTGCGGAAAAGCTGCATTTTTTATTGATTCTTTTACCTTTTTGTTATCTGCTAATCTCGGATGTATACCATTAAACAAATTTCCTTTAGCTTTATTTGCCGCTTGAATTACCTTTTCTGTTGTCGATGAATGATAATAATCATAATCGTTAAAGCTGGCTTTCATAGAAGCTAGTTTATTTAAAGGCAACTTGTATTTGTCAATTTCTGTTGCTAATTTATCAGCGACTTCATCAAGATGCGTTAAACTTGGTATGTTTATTAATGGCTCAGAAGATCTTTCGATTGTTTTTACCATTAATGGTTTACTTTTGCTATTTACATGGTTACTATTACCCGTGACATCCTGTTTAAAAAGTGATTCATATGTCTGAGCTCCTTGACTATTTATTTCCTGTATTGAGCGATGTAATGCATCAAATGCACCGAATTTCATATATTGATCAAGTTGTGAATCTATATTTGTCAAAGTTCTTAACATGGTTGATTTTGTTGCTGCGTGGCCACCATATATCTTTGCCAATGCCTCTTTATAACTTTTAATGGAATGAAAATTTTCAGGAGGTTCTGATTCGGGAGGATACGTGGATGGGGTTTGCATGTGTGTTATTCCTTTTCCTCGGGTTTTGTTCAAAGTAATAAACCTTGTTATTGTATAAAGAGCGTAAAGATTCACGCCTCTAGCAGTCGTGTCATCATGTAAATCTGTTTCGTTGAAGGAACCATAAAAACCAAGACTGTTTTTTTCTGTTGTAGGAACAGTAATATCATCGTGTAAATCCGATTCATTTAATGAACCATAAAATTTATTAGTGTTTTTTTCTGTTGATACGTTATATAAACTACCACGAACCTCCGGGTTAAATGAAGTCAAACCTGGTTCGCCAATATTGTGAACTATTCCTTGAGGATTCATATAATCATAATCTCCATGGTCAAACACATTCACAGTTTCCTCAGGTCTCTCTATTTTGGGTTCCAACGATACGCCATCCAATGTTTGTGTTAACTCTGGTTTTTTTTTTACAACACTAAGAAACCCTTTATTTTGCGAGTCCATGGCTAGGGAATATGTGTCCTTATACGCTTCAGGTTTAATATATCCTAGATGGCTGCGAATAGTTGTTACTTTTGGTATATAGCCATATTTTCGTTTGACATTTTCCCCTTCATCTTTTTGGCTAAAAGACTTTCTTTTTGGATGATGGGTGGCTTCATATATGACGTCTGCTCTATCTCTTGGAAATAACGACTCTTCCGGCAAAGAATCATCGTATATTATTTCTGTTGGCCCTGGTCGTGATATCATTTGAATCTGTGCTGTTATTGTCTCCAATCTAGTCTGTAGTAAATACAAGGTCATGTAACCTAGGTAAAACATGCTTTCTTGGGACGTATAAAACAGGTTAGATCCATTTAATTTTAAAAGCGATTATGCTACTGGCTATAATCTCGTAAATGCATAAGATTAAAAAAGTACTTCCGCTCTATAAACCACAGGTGCAAAGTGTTCGTCACAATTTTTAAACATATTTTACCTCTCTTTGACCGACGCTCGTGAAACCTTCAAAATAATTCACCAGTTCCACTTTAGCTAGCCTTTTTATGGTAGATAAGTATAGAATATGAACGAGTAACAAAAAGACTAATGTCAAAATGTGGAAACAATGTCAATGAAATGATATACAAGAAGCGTTGCTCGAAAATTCAGATAATACTCTAGCACCATCTGTGGTTGGTCTCAATTTCGTCCATTTTGTCCAGCGCTTGATTTCTGGTTAGTTTTGTTCTAAATCGAAGAGAAATACCTAGTTATTTTTAAACTTTATAGGCAAGGAATAAAATTACCACGCAAATATATTTTACGATTAAGATATGGCGGTTTTATTATTTGCTGCTCAGATTTTCTTTAGTTCCGAACGTGCTTTGAATATCATGGTTATTTAACGATGATATGGTGAGACCACGGGTTTATACTTAGTACGGTCACGTCTGAAAATATGGAAACATTTTATGTGTCAAAAACATGTATCCAAGATTTTACGCCTTGGTAATAGAGTCGTGGCTACATATTTTTGTCACATTAAATGTATCCATATTTTCAGACGTGACTGTACATGTATCGATGGCCCTATTATAATTGTTTTCAAACTAAATCGACCCTTAAAAATATCTATAACAAGTTACTCACGTAATTTAAGTCGATTTCTACTCGACATGTTTCGATCAATTTACGATGATCATTTTCACGAGTGGCCTTCCGCGACGGCAGCGCGCCGGCTACTCAATATTTTTAATATGGCAGAGTCTCACGAAAGTTTTATAGTTAAATCGACCCTTATTAGCAAGCAAATATATAAATAAAAATTGTTTATTTCAGACCATGGTTACGATCGATCCATATTTTCTTATTACTAACATTTGAACCTTAAAGACTATGGTGGCGTAAAACAGGTGCTTATAGGACTATTATTATTCTTAATTGGGCTATCGATGTGCCGCGTCGACCAGATTTGATCTATTGTGGCAGCCCTTTATAGCTCATTACTGATTCCCGTTGCATCTAGAAATTTCCAGATTCTTTGGGCTGTAATGTGTTGTACCTCATCGGGTTGCAGTACATGTCGCCCTAGGTGGGTACTTCTTTTATGCATTAGTGGTCCGCAGGAGCAGAGGATGTGCAAGGCTGTTTCCTCTTCTTCCTGGCAGAACCTGCATACTGAGTCCTGTTTCTTACCCATACGAAACATGTGTTTGTTCAACATACAGTGGCCTGTCAGTATTCTAGTCACTGCACAGGTTTTGTGTCTTTTGAGCCCTAACAGCTCTTTAGAGATTTTGTTGTCGAACCCTTTGAGTAGAGCTTTCGAGTGTGCTTGTCATTTGACGAGCTTGCACCATGCGTTTGCTCTCGTTTTTTTCAAGTTATTTAACAGAGAATATGCCTCCCGTTTGGTGATTCCACAGAACGGTTCTGGGCCGACCAGGGGTGTGTCCGCGCACTTTCTGGCAAGTTCATCCGCTATTGCGTTTCCGTCAATGTCGGAGTGCCCTGGTACCCATCTAAGTGTAACTTTGCTGGAGTTAGCCAGTGCATTAAGGTTATTTTTGCAATTCTGGACTAGTTTTGAGTTTGACTCTAAAGATTCTAGTGCCAGCAGAGCAGCTTGGCTGTCTGAGTTGATATAGATATGCTGGTGTCTTAGGTTTCTATCCAGGTTGATTTCCGCAGATTTGTTGATGGCGAAGACTTCAGACTTATAGGACTAGTGAAAACGGCCCGAAACAGGGCTTACAAAGTAGGGGACGTCTCACTCGCACTGCAACCCTGCAACATTGATTTTTTGTTATGTTGGCATTATCGTCTAATGCTTTGACATCTCTTTCGCCCTCAATTTCTTATCGAAGCGCTCTCCAGAGTATATTGTCCTCATAGACATATTAAATTAAAAATAAAAATAGTATTTATTCCCAGATAACCATTATCCATAGCATTTTAGAACAATATTATAAATTATAACAAAACAGAAAATAAAACTAAAATTAAATGTCAATGCCAATAAAAACAATAATAATAGCATTACAAATAAAATTCATTCATTTGCATAAAACTTAAATAAAACTAATATTATTATTACACATAGAATAAAAATACAATAAAATAATTACTAAATTATTGTCTCTTTATTTATCTTTCTTCTTAGGCTAGGCTTTTTACAATATTTTTATAAAAGTAAAATACAAATATACATCTAAAACATATAAAAACAATAAAAGCATTATAAAAAACCTAACCTAGGGTGCCGCCGGCAACGGGGCAGGGCCCAGGCTGCCGGTGGTTAGGGCCGCAGAGAGAGGAACCTTCGGACTATGCGCGCCGTGTCCAGGATAACCGCCTTCTGAATCTGACCCTTAATCCAACCACAGCCCCGTAGCGAAAGTCTCTCAAGATGTTGCTCGAGACTCTTCGCTATGAGACCGTTCGCAGAGACAACTATCGGCACAATGATCGCCGAATCGACCTCCCACATGGCGGTTACCTCGTGAGCCAAGTTTAGGTACTTGCTGGACTTGTCCTTCTCGGCCTTCACGAGGTTCTCGTCACATGGGACGGTGATGTCGACGAGCATAGCCCGGCGTTGCGGTCGATCTATTACCACGATATCAGGCTTATTGGCTACAATAGTCCTGTCTGTGATAATAGATCGATCCCAATAGAGCGTGGCCCGAGCATTTTCGAGCATTTTTTTTTTGTTCTTTTATTTATTTAGGGACTATTAATCTTAGGATTATGCCATTGTACCTTAATCTAAATAACATCTACAATCTGACAACGAACTGCTTAAGATAGTTATAAACAAATATATATACCTGTTTTGCCTCTTCTGACAATGGTACAGCTAATATACTTTGAAATGTTCTTACATCTAACCTATTGACATTTAATGAGTTCATTAATAATTGCCTATTACCTTCGTTCCGCACACATTCAACCAACACATGATGGACATCCTCAACAACGTTGCATACTTCGCAGTTTGGCGAAGGCTCTTTTTTCATCATAAAAGCAAACTTTCTTAAAGGAATGTGTCCTGAACGAAGTCTTAAACTTATTTTAATTAATTTTCTACTTAACCTAGCATTTGTAAACCAAGGAATATGAGGAGGTTCACATTGCATAGTCCTGTACCATACACCTTTTTCTTTACAGCGTTCGTCAAAGTGTTCTTTCCATAGACCACGTACTTTCTTGTTGTATTCATGTAATTTTTCTGTAAAGTCTGGTGTAATATAAACCTCTGCTCCATTTGTACAGGCATCTTTTGCTAAGATGTCAACCTTCTCATTTCCTCTTAATCATATGTGAGCAGGGATCCATTGCAATCTCAACGTCATGTCAGTAGGTAGTGAATGCAATTTATTTAGCACGGAGTAAGTAATCTATCTATCGCTGTACCTCTGTGTCCAGAGGCAGAGCGAGCTACGTGCTGCAAAGCACTTTTACTATCTGTAAAGATGACGATTTGTTTGCATTTTAAACTAACTGCATATGATATGGCCTCTGAGATTGCAAACAACTCCGCTGACATAATACAAATTGCTGACCTCACGCTGTAGCAGCTTTTTGTATTGAATAATGGGTCATGGTAGGCAGCTCCTATACTACGTTCATTCTTAGATGCGTCTGTATATACTTTATGCCAATCACCATATTTTTCATTTACTTCTACTAACACCTTATTCCGCATATCACTAGGATGGAATGATTTTTTGGAGCATTTCACTAAATATAAATTAGAAATAATGATGTCTCTGACATTTATATTAGATACCCAAGTATTCAAACTGAATATTTTAAGAGGATTTGAGGAAGATATTCTTTCATGTTTTATGTCGGCATAAATGGTTGCAAGAAGTGGTTTTTTCTTGTTACTCCAGTAACGGCATGTTGATGATAATTCCAGCAATTCTAGAGATTCTACAGTTGTATTATTGGTCCGAGTTAGACATTTAAGGCAATATTTGTAGGCTAAAAAAAAAACCGGCCAAGAGCGTGTCGGGCCACGCTCACTGTAGGGTTCCGTAGTTTTCCGTCCGTCACAGTAAGTTAAGAGTTAATAACACCGCCATGTAGGATATGATATGAGAGTTCCATGTACAGCGACATCTATCGGCAAATTGAGTAAACTATTGCGCGCGAGCATAAAGTATGGAAGATGATTTTTATGGGATAATTCTTTATTGCGTGAACCGATTTTCACCGTTTTTACTTTATTTGAAAGCACGTCATTTCATTGTAATTTTGTAGAAATTACAGGTACAATAAACACCTGCTTATACGGTTAAATTACAAACTTAGTTCAGAAATAATTTTGTATTTTTTTTTCAAAAACTATTCATCCTATCAAGTTCAAAATAATTTTCCAAGAAAGTTTTTATAAAGTTCTACTTTTGAGATTTTTTTCATATTTTTAAAACTTATGGTTCAAAAGTTAGAGGGGGGGGGACGCATATTTTTTTACTTCTGGAGCGATTATTTCCGAAAATATTTACATTATCAAAAAATTATTTTAGAAAACCCCAATTCATTTTTAAATACCTATCCAATAATATATCACACGTTAGGGTTGAAATAAAAAAAAAATCACTCCCCACTTTACGTATAGGGGAGGTACCCTAATAAAAAAAAAAATTTCACTTTTTATTTTACCACTTTGTCGGCGTGATTGATATACATATTAGTACCAAATTTCAGCTTTCTAGTGCTAACGGTCACTGAGATTATCCGCGGACGGACGGACGGACGGACGGGCAGACATGGCGAAACTATAAGGGTTCCTAGTTGACTACGGAACCCTAAAAAGGACCTACGTATATGTAAGGGTACTATAGCTAGTTCGGACTCCATTACATGTATAGGCGTAGTTTTTATAAAACCACCGATTACTCTCAATGCTTGATTTTGTAGTTTATCTAATTTTGTTACATGAGACTTGGCGCTACAGTCGTATAGAAAGCAAGCATAATCCATCCTACTAGCCTACTGCGAATTAGAGCCCCGAATCGTAACCAGTTCACCGACGCGAGCAGGTCTACGTCGGGTCCCGTAAGGGCCCTGTAGAACCGCCCGTGTAGCTCCTTGCTCTTCCATAGCGCCCTGCGATCCTCGGTGCTTAGCACCACAGGTTTGCGCCAGTTCTCGTTTGCCAAGGAGATTCCAGTCGCTTTACGGTGAATCATCGTTACAAAACCAGATCTAATCCCAACAAGGTAGTGCTTATGCCGATTCTAGGCAGATGCGTATTTTAAAATTGAATGCCCTGGGCCATAAAGGACTTATAAGCACCGATACTTGACTGACCGGCGCCTTCAACCCAGCCGCCCCTGGCGTCCTCCTGCCGTCTCGGGCCATGGCCCTCTTGGCCCTAAGGTAAATACGCCCCTGATCTAGGGGTTGCCAGCGGACTTCAGGCTCCATTGAAATGAAATGAAATGAAATTATTTATTTCAGGCACAAGTCCCATACAATGTTAGTTACAATTATAACTTAACCTATGTTAGTATTATGGATATTCATAAATTATAATTATAAAATATAATAAAACATAAAAACCAATTACAAAATTAAATTATCAAATTATTATTATTGTTGCAATGCCTCCTGCCATTGGGTTCATGCAGTTTATCCCAACGCCTTATCAATGGGCAGTCTATTCTAGCGACTAATGCGTTTAGGATGCTGTTGGTACCACTCTGCAGCCTGTACAATAGGGATGCCGCTCTTTTACGGATGATAGCATGAAAGTCATCCGTCCTGAGCCCATGTCTTCCCGCATACCGCTCACAAATTCCCATTGGCCCGTAACCAAGGCTGGGGAAAATTGTTGACCGTTGAATGGTGATGATTCTACTGTGTTTGTCACTAATCTGAAAACAATGGAACATCTCAACATTGTGGTTTGTATAGTGTACATAGTTGACCATTTGTAAACCTTATTTTAAATACGTTAAGGTTGAACAGTTATCAGCTAGCTGCGTTAGTCAGGTACGTAATTAGTAGAAACTAGAAAGCTGATTCATAACAAATGTGGGACAATTACGAAGCATAAGATGACAAGGTATAGGTATATCCAGTGACTCCCAATAGCTGTTAAAGGTACGAAGATATTATGTACTCCGAAGAGCTCTTTGACAAAAAATTGAGGCTGAAAAAGAAGTCAATTTTATATAATACTAGCGACCCACCCCGGCTTCGCACGGGATAAAAAAAATGGTTATTGTTGGTTTGTCTAAGAGATAGACATACTCGTATACCATCGCGGACTTTTTTGTAGACCTTTGTAAGGTGTACAATACTGTAGTACATTATTTTGATCTATCTCGTAGGGTTCAGCCAGCGTTTGTAATGTAAGCGCAAAAAATGTGTTTCTCTACTACATTATGCATGTATTATACATATAAACCTACCTCTTGAATCACTCTAAATTGAAAAAAACCGGACCAAAATCCGTTGCGTAGTTTTAAAGATCTAAGCATACATGGGGACAGACAGCGGAAAGCGACTTTTTTTATACTATGTAATGATATTTAGAAGACTAGCCAATTACAACCTCTTTGCTGTTGTCATGTGGAAACAAATCATAACTTGTTATAAATTAGATAAATAAGTATATATTTTCCTTATTATGTTAATCGGGTCAAGTTATGTAGATAAACTTGGCAAAGAATCAAAATTTGGTACTATTTCATTTCCAGTTAAACTAATTAATAAATAAAACATTTTTGAAAATTGTAGCCCCTCATGCATGTAGGTACAGTTGCCATCATATATATCGGAGCGGCCGCGGTACTCAAAAATATCTGAACATGCACTTTATCGCCTTGACAATAGAGGCGTTGTTCAGATATCTGTGACCAGCTTGGCCGCTCCGTTATATCTGATGGCGACTGTACCTAGTAACTTAAATGTTTTTAGTGTTCGGTTGCCAAAATGGCGCGGCGTCTACGATAGTACTATAAATCTTAAATTTAATTTGGTACGAGTATGTTTATAAATCAAGCCGACAAATCCTAAAACAAAAACTTTAAAAAAGTTTTTAGGGTATGTACAGTCGCCATCAGATATATCGGCGCGGCCAAGGTGGTCACAAATATCTAAACAACGCCTCTATTGTCAAGACGATAAAGTGCATGTTCAGATATTTTTGAGTACCTTGGCCGCTCCGATATATTTGATGGCGACTGTACGTCTCGTAGGTACATGAACTTGGGGATTTTTTTTCACTTTAACCTTATTTTGTAGGGTGTGGGGTGTCATTGGAGAGACTTTTAAAACATTATTGGTTTTTAGAATAATTTTACGTCCCTCCGGGCGGTAAGTGACGTTTAGTAAGTGGCAGCGGAAAATCTCACTTCACACCCAGGAGATGAAGTAAAATTATGTACTTAAACATATACAAATACCGATAACACAAGATAAAGAAGATACAACTCTAAAAATAATCATTAAATTTACTAGTTCAACTCGAATCCTAATAAACTGCACCCGCACCTGCACCGGGAGTGCCGCCCATCAACAACTTAATCAATTTAGCCCTTATTGCTGGTATGCTGTCATTAAATATAACAAAATCAATTTTTAATAACACTGTTTAAACTCGTGCTTGCCCTGCACAGGAAACCATTGTTCCTATATTTTGCAGAAGCTTGATACGTGCCAATGGGACGAAAGTGTCTAAATCTCCTATTAGGAATATTAAAAGATATTATTAAGTATACATTTTTTGAAGTGAAAACTTCTTTAGCGGCGCTGTGCACTTTTTGTGATGGGGAAAAATGTTAAACTCATGTCAGGTCACGTGACCGTCAGATTCGTCAGATTGAAAATTCGTAGGACGGACACGTGACCTGATCGAATAAATCTATATTAATAATTCCGTCGAGGGGTACGGTAGACCCGAATGAAATTATGCTCAAATGAAAAAGCGTAAAAACATAAAAGTTTTGAATCGAAGACATATATGGGCAAAATTAGGATTGTCGCGTATTTTTCATTTAAAAGTGTTAATTTAATGACAAGTGGTCGCCATATTACATACCTACTTTAGTAGTTGACAACTTGATAGTGAGGGTTGCGTTCGGAAATTGTGAACTATGTTTACATCCGGCATATTTGACAGGTTAGTTGGTCAAAAGGAGGACGAAAGTAAATAAATTATTCTTAATTTCAAGTTTTCACTTCTGCCGGCACTCCCGGAGTGCACCCCTTGTTTTTTTTTAAATAGTGACCATTTATTATGTTCGTTTATTTTATTATTCATCGTCAGGGCTTTGAGTTCTGTTACGTTAGCGACGCAGTGCGCAGAGTTAATGAAATATAAGTATATGAGTATAATTATTAAATAGATATTATTGTCTTTAACTAATCTAATTACATCAAATTTCTAGATACTTACTTATCAAACCTATTATAGCGGGTGTGTTTACTTAAGAATAATTTAAGCTTAGATAACATGTGATAACCCGTTATGTGGAACAAATCAACACAATGTGAGAAAACGAGGTTGATATTAGGAACAATGATAACAAGAGGACTGTAAATTTGCGGACCCGGGGTATGTCCTTAAACTACGTCCGGACTTGGGTATGTCCTTAAACTATGCCAAAAAGAGAGGTATGGGCACTGCGAATAGCATCTCGCTTAGTGTGGTAGGGCACGTTCAGTGAATGTCATCTCGCTCAAATCTGGAGCAGAGCCCGACTGGGGAAGTACCTCCACCTTACAGAAAACCACAGCCAAATAGCACTAGACCCTACTCATAGTGTTGTGTTCCTGCTGGTGAGTAAGGTTGCCAAAGAGCTCAAAGAGGACCCAGTGTGTTGACGATGAGGGACCCTATTGTTCCTTTAGCCGTCAACACAGTGAATCCTCCTTTTTGTAAAGGGTCGGCAACGCGCATGTGACTCCTGTGGAGTTACAGGCGTCCATAGGTTACGGTAGCTGCTTACCATCAGGCAGGCCGTATGCTTGTTTGCCACCGTCGTAGTATTAAAAAAAATATATATATAATTTTTAGGGTTCCCCAACAGAAACTCCTGGCTATGATATAATCTAATTAATTACCTACATAATTTCCCATGAAACCACAATGCCATCAAAAACAAAACTTGCACTAAACAATCTTATTTACTTGTGAGTTACATTGTGTTTTCATGTCATGGCCAAGTCAATCTATTTTATTTAAACATAAAAGATTTTTTTTTTTAAATGTGGTCACTATAAGATGTTGTTAGATTAGCTAATTACGTAATAACTTAAGACTCGTCCCTTAAGTAGGGACTGAATAAATCAACCGTCTTGGTATTACATGGATTTCACAACTTTTTACGGTAGAATTTAAGAACTGAGTTGCGAGACTTGTTTTTTTTACAAGTTTTGTTTTTAATGGCAAGTTTTGTTTTTATCAGGAGCCATGGAAAAAAGTGGCCAAAACTGGCTCCTGGGCCCCTTTCTGACATTTAATTTAAAAAAAGCCGGCCAAGTGCGTGTCGGACTCGCGCACCGAGGGTTCCGTACAAACCTGTAGGTATATAGGTGTAGTAACTGTAAAATTATTAAAAATATTATTTTTTTATGATGTAACAAAAAATGTACGGTTTTCGAAATTTTTCCTTTATCTGTGCTATATGACGTTGTTTCGTGCCAAATTTCAAGTTTCTGAGTTCACGGGAAGTACCCCGTAGGTTTTGCGAGTGCCGAAAAACTAAAATTTGCAGCATAAACGACTGTATCTTTTGATTGCGTTGGCTTTAAGTTTGATTTTTTCACAGCTCCAAGGGACAATAGACCTGAGTATTTGATATAAATTTCAGCTTGTAACCTCCACGCATTCCTGAGAAAAATGGTCTTGACAGACAGACAGACAGACAGACGGACAGACAGACGGACGACAAAGTGATCCTATAAGGGTTCCGTTTTTTCCTTTCGAGGTACGGAACCCTAAAAAAGATCTAATGTCAGAATCTTAACAACGGAGATTCATATAAGTATAGTAACATATTTTTTTCAATGACTCAGTACATAAAGAGTGTCACTGACACAAAATGACGGACGTCTGAATAGGCAAACTCTCCTTAAAGTGGCCAAAATCGGGCAATCTTCCTTATGTAGGTACCATAGTTTTAAAGTGACATCTGACCTGTATTTCTTATTACCGATGCTCAATTAATATGAATGAATATAATCCGATAAATATACTTAATTGAGGAAAATAACGCTTGATAGGTACTTAAATGATAAAATTACTCGCGTTGTTTTCGTTATGATCTAATTGAGATATTTTCCTTATTTACAGTGCTACATACATTGAATGGATACAGATAACCTTGTTTCAAAACAGATTATAGTGCTAAAAATTGCTGTAGCGTTAAACCACGCCAACTTTGGATGGAATTTTAATGCCAATATGAGGAACTGCTGTTATAAACGTCATATGTGATAGTCTACGTACTCTACCTCAAAAGGTACCAAACTAACGTTAAAGCAACATAAAAGTCAGAAAAAGGTTCTATTTACTCCTCAAACACACAGTGTTTGAAAAGGGTCGGCAGCGCGCATGTGACTTTTGAGTTGCAGGCGGTAGGTTACGGTAGCTGCTTACCATCAGGCGGGCCGTATGCTTGTTTGCCACCGTCGTGGTATATAAAAAACAATAAAACTTTTGTTATACAACTTTTAAAAATAACTTGTGTTTTGATTTTTAGTACACTTTAAAGTTTATTCAAACACGCAATGTATTGCGAAATTGAGTATAACTGTAGGGTGACAAAACTGACAAGCAATGTCAATTAGATGGATTTTAACGAACATTGAAAATATTATTTAGTTTGTATGAAAAAGAGATGATAATCTAAAGACAACATATTTTTAAAGAGTTGTTGAACAAAAGTTTTATTGTTTGAGGAGTAGAATCTACGTTTTAATTTATTGCTCTTATTACAGGCCACAACCTGTATAATTTCAATTTAATAATTAGTGTAAAACAAAATTTTTGCATGCAAATAATAACACTTAATGTTTTGTAAGTCATTCGTTATGGAAATAAAGAGTCTTCTCTTATAAAAATAGAGATTTGCGATGAAAACAATAAAAAGTTAATATTAAAAAAAAGGGGCAAAATTATTATTATTTTAATAATAAATCTCTATTTTTATAAGAATAAGAATAAAAACATTTATTTATCTACACTCACATTGTAAGTCCTCTAAAACGTGTTCAAAAACGGTAGGCAATGGCTAGCATTACCACAACCGATTTTACTATGATAAGGTTTTTATCTGTGGCAGCAACGTAATTTTAACTTTACATGCTCATATATTGATACGTTATGAGTTTAAAATTCCGAACATCGAATTTGATAACATAATGTAAATCCTGTCCTCCTTCCTGACCAACGGCACGCGCCCGTCCGACCGCCGGCACAATCGAGTTGGCCATGGCGGTGCAATGGCGGTCATTCTATGGTTTCGCAAAAACTTCATTTAGGATATATAATATGAATGTAGATAAAGCAGTGTATGCAACTGTACGTAATTAGGCCTTATTACGTAACAGTTACATAAACTACTATTGTGACGCTTAATACATGAACATTGAGAGATAATAACAATGAAAATAAACAATTGGTCTAAGAGCTGGCCACGTCAGATGTGACACAATAATGAGAGCAATGAAACCTGTCTAGTTAGACTGCTTTACCGTCCTTATTGCTAGATCCGGGCATCTGGCAGCTCTTAATGGGTGGATGTCAAAGTGACAGACCAACAAAGTTTTTAAGTTGGAAAAAAGTAATACCAAAATAGGTAAAAAATGCCAAAGTTGTGTCGTTTATAGAGGACGGGGCCTTAGACATTAAGGGACATTAGATTAAAAACCATTCTCTATTATTGCAGAAATAAAAACAGTAGGCGACTAACTAAAAATTGCATTTTACATCATTTGGCACTACTTTCCCCGAACAGAACCTTCTGGATATGATATAACCTAATTAATTACATAATTTCCCATAATATTTCATTAAACCCAGAAGGGTTTAATGAAATATTATGGGAAATTATGTAATTAATATTAACGGGTTACCCTCATCTGGCAGAAAAATATTGGTCAGAAATACGGTTCACTATTGTCTTGCAGAAACTTTTTTGACATATATTTGTTTTGCATAATGATACTTGGCAGAAGTAACGTTTGGCAGAAACACCTTACGCAGAGTATTCTTTGGCATAAATCATTTCGCAGATTTTTATAATGTCGAATCTTATATTGGCATAATGTTGATGAGCATAACTGTCTTATAAACGAATAGTACTTTCGCAGAATTTTTTGTTTGCATAATATTTAGGCGGCATAAAGTTGTGAAGCCGATTTTTTTCTTTGATTACAAGATAATCTTCATTGTCTTATCATATTGTACAAGACATATGCGGGATTGTATGTATTGCTCATAAAAACGTGCAGGCGCTGTAATAATGAGCATATTTGTGTCGGTACTCCGGTAAATGAAATTGTTATCTGCTAATAGTGTCTGTGGTATTTTGTTGTGTCTTCCCAAGCCGGGCTCCCGGCCCGGCTGCTACGTGCGAGTTATCGCGATATGCTCGAGCCACCCTGAGAGCAATGGCCCGTTGCGGCCGCCACAAATACTTTTACCCAACCTAACCTAACCCACTTTACTGGCAACAGTTTGTTTCTGCGGGGGTCGCAGTTCTAACCTAACCTAACCCAATTTTCTGGCTACATTTTGTTTCTGTGGGGGTCACAGTTCTAACCTAACCTAACCCAATTTTCTGGCAACAGTTTGTTCCTGTGGGGTTCACAGTTCTAACCGAACCTAACTGACTTTTCTGGCAACAGATTGTATCCGCGGGGGTCGCAGTTCTAACCTAATCTAACCCACTTTTCTGGCGACAGTTGTTTCCGCGGGGGTCGCAACTCTAACCTAACCTAATCCAATTTTCTGGCAACAGTTTGTTCCTGTGGGGTTCACAGTTCTAACCTAACCTAATCCAATTTTCTGGCAACAGTTTGTTCCTGTGGGGTTCACAGTTCTAACCTAACCTAACCCAATTTTCTGGCTACATTTTGTTTCTGTGGGGGTCACAGTTCTAACCTAACCTAACCCAATTTTCTGGCAACAGTTTGTTCCTGTGGGGTTCACAGTTCTAACCTAACCTAACCCACTTTTCTGGCAACATATTGTTTCCGCGGGGGTCGCAGTTCTAACCTAACCTAACCCACTTTTCTGGCGACAGTTGTTTCCGCGGGGGTCGCAACTCTAACCTAACCTAATCCATTTTTCTGGCAACAGTTTGTTTGCGCGGGGGTCGCAGTTCTAACCTAACCTAAATAAATCTAAATTTGGTGGGACTTGTATTCTACTACGTAAAATTTACCTAACCCACTTTTCTGCTAGCAGAAAATAATTATGCTATTGTAATAGTATGCTATAGGATTATTATGGTATATAAAATGATGCTAAACCAAAATCGGCCAAAGTAGTGTTCTGCAAAACAATATGCTGCAAAACGTGTCGTATGCGTAGTAGTAGTTATGCCAACTATACCTTTATGCAAGATTACCATTCGACCGAAAGTGTTTCTGCGAAACATGTTATGCCAAGTGTATTTCTGACCAATATTTTTCTGCCAGATGAGGGTAACCCCAGAAATACACTTGGCATAACATGTTTCGCAGAAACAATTTCGGTCGAATGGTAATTTTGCATAAAGGTATAGTTGGCATAACTACTACTACGCATACGACACGTTTTGTAGCATATTGTTTTGCAGAACACTACTTTGGCCGATTTTGGTTTAGCATAATTTTATGTACCATAATAATCCTATAGCATACTATTACAACAGCATAATTATTTTCTGCTAGCAGAAAAGTGGGTTAGGTAAATTTTACGTAGTGGAATATAAATCCCACCAAATTTAGATTTATTTAGGTTAGATTAGGTTAGAACTGCAACCCCCGCGGAAACAAACTGTAGCCAGAAAAATGGATTAGGTTAGGTTAGAGTTGCGACCCCCGCGGAAACAACTGTCGCCAGAAAAGTGGGTTAGGTTAGGTTAGAACTGCGACCCCCGCGAAAACACTCTGTTGCCAGAAAAGTGGGTTAGGTTAGGTTAGAACTGTGACCCCCACATAAACAAACTGTTGCCAGAAAAGTGGGTTAGGTAAGGTTAGGTAAAAGTAATTGTGGCGGCCGCAATGGGCCATTGCTCTCTGGGTTGCTCGAGCATACTGCGATAACTCGCACGTAACAGCCTGGCCGGGAGCCCGCCTTGGGAAGACACAACAAATTACCACATCCACAATTGGCAGATAACAGTTTCATTTACCGGAGTACCGACAGAAATATGCTCATTATTTCAGCGCATGCACGTTCTTATGAGCAATACATTCAATCCCGCATATGTCTTGTACAATATGATAAGAAAATGAAGATTATCTTGTAATAAAAAAAAATTCGGCTTCACAACTTTATGCCGCCTAAATATTATGCAAACAAAAAATTCTGCGAAAGTACTATTCGTTTAGGAGATAGTTATGCTCATCAATATTATGCCAATATAAGATTCGACATTATAAAAATCTGCGAAATGATTTATGCCAAAGCATACTCTGCGTAAGGTGTTTCTGCCAAACGTTACTTCTGCCAAGTATCATTATGCAAAACAAATATATGTCAAAAAAGTTTCTGCAAGACAATAGTGAACCAATATTAACTCTAGGATTTGTTTTCTTCATGTTATTTGCATTCTTTGACCTCCACCACTTTACAGCTGCCAGATGTCCGGATTTAGAAATAAGCATAGTATAGCAAAATAGTTATTTTAGTTTACCCATGTAGTTACATGGGTTTCGTTGCTCTCATTATTGTGTCACATCTGACGTGGCCAGCTCTCCGTCTAAATGAACGTGCATAACAAAATGGACCCAACTCAGCATAATGTCAGCTTAAAAACCGCTTTGGCTACGGAAAGTACTAAAATACTTTACCCCAAGTTCTTTGATATGTATTTTTAAGAATTTTAAGACGCAGTTGAATGTTTAAATGCATTAAAATCGTAAACAGATGCTTATCACGTGCTAACTAGCACGTGAAACGCGTATTAATTCGCTCCAACTGGTTATAAGATGATAAACAAGGAAAATGCTAAATTTTCATTAGTTTAGAAAAACCCAATATCCTTATCAAGTATATATAAAGGACTACGACTCATTTCACGCGCAGAACTCAGATTCATCTAAAGCGATCACTTGGCATTCTTACAAGAACACTAAGCAAAAATGGTTTCCAAATCGTCGATGTGCCTCCTGGTTTCCGTGGCTTTAATGGTCATCGTCTCGCAGCCACAGAATGCAGTTGTAGCTGACGTCTCCATCGGAAGCTGTGTATGGGGAGGGGTGAACTATACTTCAGACTGCAATGGGGAATGTAAACGCCGAGGCTACAAGGGAGGACATTGCGGGAGCTTCGCGAATAACATCTGTTGGTGCGAACAATAGTCCCTTTCAAGATCTACTCTTTTGCTTAAACCCTCAAGTAAGAAACCGCTTCAAGATTCATAGAAGATATGTAAAGCATTTCAAGATTCTCAGAAGAATAGCCGTACGTAAAGATCTATCCGCTCAGCCTCAGATCTGGTCTGTTACTTCACGCATAGTTGCCCATATCAGTGATCAGGACTGCACTATGGGCAAGCCAGATTGCCTCCGAACTCCACTATGAGCTAGCCAGTTCTCTATATTTGCCAAATATTGTGAAAGACCTCCAGTTGCTAAAGATGTTCAGCTACAAACTGGCTATTTCAATGTACAAGTGAATACCTTGATACGTCATACACCTGAATTGGGACAACCTTCATCTGAAGCCGTTCAAGATCTATCAACCCCAGTGAACATCCGTTCTGCAGAAATATCTGCAAGTGGAATAAGGTTAAAATCGCAAAGAAATGCGCAGATGGCTCTACAGTCACTTAAAAAATCTCTTTAGGTACGCCAAATCCACAAACAAAAGATAGTTAAAATGAATTATAATCTTTACTCAGATTTCTAAGCTCTATTCTTCAGCTATGTCAACTCAAGTACTTCAACTGTAATATTTGTACTTATCTTCTGTCGAAAATTGTAAATTGTTTTATCTACACCCATATCATAAATCCTCTATTTTGCGTTCGGAAACCGTTAATAATTACCACTCTTATTGCAACCAGTAATATAACATCAGTGTAATATCTGTGCCAGTGTTGTAATAATATATGAAAATTCATTACGACGTCGATCGTAATGAAAATCCAGACCTGCTCCCCGACCGCGGTTATTCTCCTCCCCGACCGCCCGCACAGTCCAGTTGGCCATGGCGGTGCAATGGTGGTCATTCTAATGGTTCCCGAACATATAATTGAGAATTTATAATATGTGTGTAGATAAAGCAGTGTACATAATTAGACATTGAAATTGAACCACTCGTGTGATATTATTATGAAACTCACTATGTATAAGTAAATTTCGTTCGTTTCATAAAATCGCACTCGTATTTTAATGCGCTTCATTATGTAGCAGCCACATAAACTACTATTTTATTATTTTGTGTTACATTTAATCATCATTTTTGTTATGTCACTTAGCCATTATAATGTTTTTGTCATATATTTTGTAAATTTTACTATTGTTTAAATAAAGTGTTAAAATATATTTTTATGTATTGCTTTATTTCCATCCGATCCAACTAAGAAGGTAGGTATTTGTTTACTCAAATGAAAGGAAGTTTTAGACAGGTACAAAAATATTCTGACTCAAAAAACGCAAACATAAGGCAGACAAAATATAATTTGCACCTATGTGATAAATACCTAGTGCAAATAATAATACTCAAGGACAATAAAAACGGATACCTTAGTACTTATAGAAAAAGCTCAAAGAGGATACAGTGTGTTGACGACGAGGGACCCTCTTGTCCGTTTAGCCGTCAACAAGGGTCGGCAACGCGCATGTGACATCTCTGGAGTTACAGGCGTCTATAGGCTAAAAACGGCTATTACACATGGCAATTTGTAGGGCCCAACCTGTTGTGTCCAACTCCTGTCGGCGTTGGGCCCGTTATTACACTTTCCCTACAAATCGTCCCTACAAACCCTACCTCACCAACAAATCGTCCCTACCAACGTTTACAGAGATGCCTTCAATACATCAAAAAAATGTGTTGGTGAAGCACGGTGATAGTACTCATAACAGTATACATTAAATAAAAAAAGAAACTGTTTTTATTATTATAGATATTTAAATGACCGCTCGAGCTGCCTGAATCTAACTTCATCTTCCCAATCCTTCTATTATTTAAATACAAAGCTAGATAAATATATTAATTACCAGCGAATCTACACATTTTAACTTTTATTTCAAATAATGGAATGTGTAGCAAATGGCTAATATTATAAATAAAAAAGGTAAAATAACTCTAACGACCTCCATAAACAGCTGCGGGTGTCGGGGCACTGCCGACCGCCCCGATCGTCCTAGATCGGGACTCCTACTCCCTAGGTGCCATTACACCTACCAACCCGACAGGTTGGACCCTACAAATTGCCATGTCTAATAGCCGTTAAAGACAGTAGCTGCTCACCTTCAGCCGGGCCTTATGGTTGTCTGTTACCATTTTTATATAAAAAAAATCTGTACAAAAACACTGGTGAACCGTTTAAAGGCATAATTGCTATCGTAATTCTGAAAAACTACGAAAAAATTTCGTGCGAAATTTTGTTGTATGGAGAATTGGCCGGCATGGACGACGTGTCTCATACAAAAAAAAAATTTTTCTCGAAATCATTTTTCTCCTACTTTTTATTAGTCACAATACGATATCAATTATGCCTTTAATTAAACGGATCAGCAGATTTTTTTTACACCCTGTATAAGCTGCAGGAAAGTGCTTAATAAATAAATAAATAAAATATTACAAGGACAATCTTACACAAACTACAAAGGGTCCATTTTTAACTGCTCCAGTTGACTATCATCATCAATACCTACTGTTATGTTATGAGGCAAAACAAAAAAAAAAACAAAAAAACAAAAAAAAAAAAACTTACACAAACCGACCTAGTCCCACGGTACGCTCAATAAGACTTGTGTTGTGGGTACTAGACGACGATATATATAATAGATAGATATGGATTAATACTTAAATACATAGAAAACATCCATAACTCAGGTACAAATATCTGATAAACACACAAATAAATGCCCTTACCAGGATTCGAACCCGGGACCTCCTGCTTCGTAGGCGGTGTCACTACCGACTAGTAAGGCGACCAATAATAAGGATTAATAGTATAAGGCTGCCCTCCTGATAACCATCAGTGCCAACATGGCCACGGTTGTGGTAGGTATTAACTATTTAAAAAATCTTTACAAGGTAAGCGCTTTTCATCGTACTTTATCGTACGGTCAACCAATTTGATTCCTAGGCCACTGTAGAGCCTTGTCGTAATGACAGTTGCCCGTGGATACGTATAAACGTAACCTATTCGCTAATCGCTACCAAACTATAGCTATTGTGACAAGGTTCTAGCTAAAGTGGCCTAGAAATCAAATTGGTTGACTGTACATATATCCTATCAACTATACAGGGTGGTCCAAACCTTGACGTCAAAAAAAATTTTTTAGATACCTCTCGTCGTGGTTTATCAGAATATACCCCATGTATGTTAGCCGATTTTTCGTAGTTTTCGAGTTATGAATTTTTTAATTTTTATCTTTTGTTAAGAAGTTCCTGGTGAAGCAATTAATTTATAAAAAAAAACTATTGAACTTTTTCGATTTTTTTCTTTTTGTAGCACAATTCTTAATAAGCGGCGCAGTTGCAAAAAAAAATCAGCATCCTCACTTGGCTGCGAGTTAGAAAAAAAAAGACAAAAGTGAAAGTTTTACGTTCAAGCATGTCAAGCTTAGATTTTGCGCTTAAATAAAAAAAATACAAACGATTTCAAGGACTTTTGGTTATTTTAGAAACTGCTAGACCCTAAGTTTTTTTTAAGGTAAAAAAAAGTGTCACTTGATAGTCATAATTGGACAGAGTCGCCGGTCAAAGGAACTGAGGTGGAAAGTTCCCAAATAAGTAATTCATTAAAAAAATCTTTTTTTTTATTATTCCTTACCTTAAACAACCACAGAAACTACCACGAGAATTCAATGTTGTGACATGTGATTGACCAAGCATCATTTTGATTAACTTAACTTTAACTGGAGCCGCGTCGCGGTGGGTTGTTATCTACAAAGGGTCCATTTTTACCTGCTCCAGTTGACTATCATCATCAGTACCTACTGTTATGTTATGAGGCAATTCCCCATCGCTATGTGTTATCAGTGCAAATACCACAAACAATTATTAGTAGGCATAAAAGCAAAGGAATTTTGGGATTCTAAATCAAATAAAATACACTGAAAATTAATCGGGTAAAACAATTTAATTTAATAATTATTACAAAACGTCACAAATAATCTGATAACAATTTAACAAATACCCTAAACTTAAACAAGTAGTACATTACAGCCCTACCGCCCTCCCAGCAAATGATTTAATTCACAAAAGATTTTCAAATGTTCGACCTCCTACTTCCATACATAGCCTACATCGCCTTAAAAAATTAGCTTTTAACTTCCTGAAAGCATCTCGATTTTCTTTGATTCTCTGTTCGCTCTCTCTTAACATTTTTCGAAGTTCCACTTCGGAATTTGAGTCTCTTGCGTAAACCATTTCTTTGTAGTATCCCCAGACAAAAAAGTTTATGGGATGCAAATCCGGTGAACGTGGAGGCCACTCGATTGGTCCGCCACGCCTATCCATCCATCCAACCTAAAGAATAGTGGCAAGGGGCACCATCATTTTGGAACACCATGTTTCTTCTTATCTCCAAGTTGACGTCGTCCAACAAGTCATTTAGCTCGTTTTCTAAAAAGTTTAAGTATTCGGCGCCATTTAACCTCGCTGGTAATTCAAAGGGCCTGATCAATTGGCCATCAACAACACCTGACCACATGTTCACACTGAACCGGACCTGAAAGTTGGAACCTCTTCCTAGGTGTGGATTCTCAACAGCCCAGCTGTGATAGTTGTGCATGTTGAACACACCAGTCCTTTCGAATCGCGATTCATCGGTCCATAAAATTTTATCAAAATAATTTGGGCCTTCGGCAGTTTTCTCTAACATCGTTCGGCAAAATGCTACACGTCTATCATAATCTCCTTCGTGAAGTTTCTGGACGCGCTGGATGTGATAAGCATGATACCCCTCTGAAATAAAGAAAAAAATAGCATTACAGGTTTGTAGTTAAGAGTAACGTTTAAAACTTTGAGTTCTGTTTGAGTAACTTTTTTACTGAATTACAGATAGGATAGACTAATCTTCCTCGCCATAAGTAACATGCAACATCACATTCATAAACCACGTACTAATTAAGGTTATTAGCCGTTGTTCCATCGCGATGTTGCAATAATAAAACAAATTCAGCTCACCTGACTTAAGTGTTCTCAGGGTCGATGTACGAGGTATTCCAGTCCTATGAGCTATCCTCCTTGAACTCGTAGAGGGATCTCTTTGGGTTTCCGCCAAGATTTCCTCCCTCCTATCTGGATCTACTCTTGGTACTCCTTCGCGAGGTTGTTGTCCAGGTACGCGTCCAGCCATCAGCGTCTGGTGAGTATTTATGAACACTCTGTGGTCCAGGTAATGTTGTCGTGGTTCTCCACGGCGCTCTAACTGTTCACGATAGAGTCTTGCTGCTAAATTCCCGTTTCCTTGAGCAACACCATAATAATAATGCATCTCTGCATAATCACTCAGAGTGTAGTTCATTTTGCTGCACAAAACTAATCCAAGTCACTAGGCAAAGTTAGTCCAAACACAAGCACAGGTCGGTCGTAAGGCAAATAAATCGGAAACCAGTTAGCACAGCAAGAAGATTTCAAAAATAAAACGTAACGAGTACAGTAGCGACACATGCAAATCTGAAGATAGCATTCATCGACTGTCACTAATTACACTAAGTAGAGATAAAGGAGTGACCTTATTGAACAATGTATGTATGTATGGTGACAGTAGGCGGTGGGGGGGGGGGGGGGGGGGGCAACAGGTAAAAAATATCCCTTTGTAGATAACAACCCGACACGACGCGGGTCCAGTTAAGCTTATGAATAAGTTAGGCAAAATTATGCTTGGTCAACCACATGTCACAACATTGAATTCTCGTGGTAATTTCTGTGGTTGTTTAACGTTAGGAATAATTTAAAAAAAAAGATTTTTTTTAAATGAATTACTTATTTGGGAACTTTCCACCTCAGTTCCTTTGACCGGCGACTCTGTCCAATTATGACTATCAAGTGTCACTTTTTTTTACCTTTATAAAAACTTCGGGTCTAGCAGTTTCTAAAATAACCAAAAGTCCTTGAAATCGTTTGTATTTTTTTTATTTAAGCGCAAAATCTAAGCTTGACATGCTTGAACGTAAAACTTTCACTTTTGTCTTTTTTTTCCAACTCGAAGCCAAGTGAGGATGCTGATTTTTTTTTGCAACTGCGCCGCTTATTAAGGATTGTGCTACAAAAAGAAAAAAAATCAAAAAAGTTCCATAGTTTGTTTTAAATAAATTAATTGCTTCACCCGGAACTTCTTAACAAAAGTTAAAATTTAAAAAATTCATAACTCGAAAACTACGAAAAATCGGCTAACATACATGGGGTATATTCTGATAGCCCACGAAGAGAGGTATCTAAAAAAAATTTTTTGACGTCAAGGTTTGGACCATTCTGTATAAGCATAAGTATAAGTTTTTTTTATATTTGTTTTTATTTATAAGAGCCATCCTATTTTTAATAAATCAATCGAAAACTCATTGTACGGGATCCTGCCTTTTCGCCGAACTTTTTTCCCAAACTGTTTCATTTGCCAACTGTGTCATTTGGCATAATGCATTTTTTTCCGAAACTGTAAGCTTTTCAGGGTTCATTTTATAATCATCGTGTAGATCCATATAGGTTAGGTTAGGTTTGTTTTATAACAATCCAGAAATTCTTACAGTTTCCGAAAAAAATGCATTATGTCAAATGACACAGTTGGCAAATGAAACGGTTTGGGATACGTTATTCGGCGACAAAGCAGAAAACCCTTTATTCGGATACCTCTTCATTAAAATAAAATTAATTGAAACAGGAAAAGTTGCGAATAATATCATTGCGAACATAAAATTATATAATATGTGTTTTAGTTAGTGATGTGTTTTATACAAACAAAAATACTGGTGCCACTTTTAAGGGCGTAATTAGTATCGTATTCTTAGTTTAAAAAATTAAGAAAATTTTTTCGGGAAAAAAAATTGATTTTGTATGGAGGGGTGGCCGGCTAAGACGACGTGTCCCATACAAAAAAATTTTTCTCTGTATAAAGGTGCGACCACACCGCTGCTTGAAATACGGTGACGCTACGGAATCGCAGTGACGCATCGTATCCGCACCGTTTTTATCGCATGCCCTCCACACCGCTGCTCAAAATACGCTGGTACCGTCAGCGGGAATCGCAATGACGTGCCGTAAACGTCACGACTTTAACGCATGCTCTCCACACCGCTGCTCAAAATACGCAGACGCAACGTGTACGCAGTGACGTGCCACATACGAAATATTTTTGACGCGAACCTTCCACACCGTATTTCGAGCAGCGATGTGGAGGGCATGCGATAAAAACGGTACGGATACGATGCGTCACTGCGATTCCGTAACGTAGCCGTATTTTAAGCAGCGGTGTGGTCGCACCTTAAATGAGATATATTATCCTAAAAAAATCTTAAATTATTATCTATAGTCTGACAAACCATTTCTGTCAGTAGAAATGCGCGGCAAATTCAAAATACAACCAACCCTTTGTGATGAGACACCGTATTTCATGACGAACATTTCAATTCACATTGAATTTGTTTCTAATGCATTTCACTCTCTCATCATTCTAAGCGCGAGTGAGATAGAACTCCTGCAACGTTCCCAATTAAATTTAAATTAATTTTTAAGCCATATGTCAATTGCCTCAACCAGATTATCTGTTGCAGTTGATGACAGATCAGACGAAATGTATCTGTCTCCTTTTTATACACTGTAAATGTCACCTAATGAAAGCCGGAAATAGTACCTAAAATTAAAAACATAAAATTGCTGCTTTTTTCACTGATTCTTAGTGTTGTCATACTTTTGTTCGCTGTACATTGCTACTGCGTTCGTTGGCTGGCCAGACTATAAAAGGAACTTTGTCAACTTTGTGTCAATTTTGCAGTACAGTAGAACTTGCTATCGGTACAAAAAAAGAACAGTAATTTCAAAATTCCCCTGTCATTACATGACATGTTGTTGTGTGAGTGACTCACGAGCATAAAGCTCTATAAATGGAGTACGCTTCGCCTCATCTTTCCAAACAAAAAAGTCTGCCAAAATCTGAGGGGGGCGAGGTAGCACGCATGTGATGTTTTCTAGTCAAAGGTACATCATTGTCGGTTGTTAATACAGTTTATTTCTAAATGATTTTTTATGGCAACAACGCTTTATTGACAACCGACAAAGATGTACCTTTGACTTAAAAACACCAAACATATTTGACATATTCTTTTTATACTTCATAGCACTAAATGGAGCAATAGATAGTCGACTGTGTACATACGTTAACATATGGTTCATTATTGGATGCAGTCTTTGCAAATGTCAAACAAAAAAGCCAAGGATCATTTTTGATTGTATTTTCAAACAAAATATAGAAGACAGCAATCCTTAAGCGCGTTAAATATGGAGAAATATCAAACGTCAAATAGTTACTGCCCGTCGGAAAGAAAACGATTGTCTTTGAATCGATTCTGTAAACGAAGCTTGACTTTCGATTTAGGTTAAATATTTTATTACGAAAGTAATGATAAATAAAGTAAAATTTTACTTACATCTGAATTGGTATTTCATATTTTTGTTAACTAGACGAAATATAACATTTTTTACATCCAAAAACAGCGCATAAGGGCATTTTCACGGAGCTTGTTATCCATCGACAGCGATGGCGAAAGTGCGTGACATCGATTATTGAAATAGTTTTTATAGATGTACTAGATTTTCCTGCCAATACTTTTGACAGAGGGGAAATGATACCTAAGGCCTCTCCTGGTTTAGAACTCTCTGCTCACGAGTGACTTCAACTCTGGCGATACCTATACCTAAATCAATGTTTTTGAGACGCAATACATGTTTTCATAGCTTAAACCGGCCAAGAGCATGTCGGGACATGCTCAATGTAGGGTGGCGTAGTTACTGGCCCGTCACAAAATTACGTACGCACTTAAAAGGTTGTTATTTATATCGTCATTTTTGATTTATAACTTTTACAAGGCGTTTTTGATTTATAACAAAAACGACTCAACCGATTTTATTTAATATAGTTTTCATTGAAAAGAAGCGCTGGTAGCCTGACGGTAAGACGTCCGACTTTCAATCCAACTTTCGACTCGTTCAAACCCCGGCCCGTACAGTCGCCATCAGATATATCGGAGCGGCCAAGGTGGTCACAAATATCTGAACAACGCCTCTATTTTCAAGGCGATAGAGTGCATGTTCAAACATTTTTGAGTACCTTAGCCGCTACTATATATTTGATGGCGACTGTACCACTGAGTTTTGCCGGAACTTAGGGTACGGAATATCATTTAATATTATACGTCGCTTTTCGGTGAAGGAAAACATCGTAAGGAAACCGGACCTAATCCCGACCGGTCTATAGTTTTCTCTCCGGGTCAGATTCCAACCCAGAAAGAAAACTAGGCCAGTCGGGATTAGGTCCGGTTTCCTTACGATGTTTTCCGTCTATCGTAAAAGATTAGTGCCTATTACTAATCATGGGATTAGGTTGCCACACGGACCTCAGGGCCTGCCGTTGAGCCGTGGCACAAGCCAATATAATTAGTCGCTTAATAAGTTTTAACTGTAAAAGTCTGAAGAGGTCGATAGAGGGTGTAAGGGATCTGTGCAAGGAAGGAGACATTGTGGCATTGCAGGAGACCTGGCTATTGCCGCATGACTTGCCGCTTCTCGGGACAATACATGAAGACTTCGCATATACGGGATCATCTGCAGTCGACACAGGGGCCGGTATACTTATAGGGCGGCCACACGGGGGAGTCGGGCTGCTATGGAGAAAGTCTGCGTTTTCGGAAGTCACCGTAGTCGAGTGTAAAAATGTGCGGTTAGTGGCAATAAAGGTGAAAGTGCGGGAGTCCTCATTCCTAGTGTTTAGTGTATATACGCCGGTAAATGAGCCTAAAAATGTGCCGTTGTCCACTGAATGCTTAGGCGAAATTAGTGCTATCAGCGAGGACAGCACGGACGTTGAGGCGATATATGTTTTAGGGGACTTTAATGCGCACCCTAAGGAACTTTTTTACCACGAATTGCTGCAGTTCTGCGAAACGCAGATGTGGAGTTGCGTGGATTTGGAAATGCTGGGCTCTGACTCGGGGGCATTTACATTTACGAGTGAAGCGCACGGATGTAACAGGTGGTTGGACCACTGTGTTGTCACGGAGGCAGCGAGACAAAGGGTTTGCAACGTGAGTGTGAAATATGACGCATATTGGTCGGACCATCTGCCGCTCATAATTGATTGTAAATTAAATAAGTTACAGATTAAATGTAGTACTGGCAGGGTACGTAACGACGGGGTAATGTGGGGTGACAGGCAACCTTCGCAAATAGAAGTGTACCAAGCACTGTGCAACGAGAGCCTGAGAATGCTAGACTTTCCGACCGAGCTAACGTCGTGTGCTGATAAATTATGTATGGAACGAAATCACTCGGAAATTTTAGATAAAATGTATGACGACATAATTGACACCTTGACGGATGCGGCGCGAAAGTCTAGCAGGAAAGGGCACGCCAAGCGAAATGTCGTAGCGGGGTGGAACAAGTATGTCGCGGGCGCCCATAGACTCGCAAGAGAAAAGTTTATGGTGTGGACGTCGTTAAATAAACCTAAACAGGGACGAGTTTATGATGATATGTGTGATTCCAGGAGGGTCTTCAAGTCAAAATTAAAATGGTGTCAAGATAGGCAGGACCAAATTAAAGCCGACATCCTTGCCACTAAACGAGCAAGAAATGACTTCAAGGCCTTCTGGAAAAGCACTAATAAGCTTAATGTGAGACCTAGTGTCCCTGGGAGTGTAGGGGGAGTTAGCGACAAGAAGGGCATCGCGAATAGCTTCAAGTGAGTGTTTTCTATAGACCCAATCCTCCATAAACCTGTAAAAGCGGTGCGATGTGCTGAGTCCGTTATGGGTGAAAGTACCCTTAGTTTCTCAGCTAAGCAAGTTCAAAATGTGATTAAAAACATGCAAAGGGGTAAATCGCCGGGGCATGACGGGCTCAGCATAGAGCATCTCAAGTATGCGGGCATACACCTGCCACGGGTGCTGGCGATGTTCTACACGATGTGCTTAAGACACGCTTATCTCCCTAGGAAGCTCACTAGGACAGTTGTAGTGCCGCTGGTAAAGAACAGAACGGGGGATTTGTCGGACATAGGAAATTACAGGCCCATCTCTCTGGCAACTGTTCTTGCCAAAGTACTTGATAGCCTTATTAATGAGCAACTTTGTAGATATGTGAAGCTGCATGATGCACAGTTCGGCTTCCGTCAGGGATTGTCTACAGAGACTGCAATATTATGTGTTAAGAGGGCTATCAGGTACTATAAAGACAGGAATACGCCCATATATGCGTGTTTTCTGGACCTGTCGAAAGCATTTGACCTGGGAGTCTATTCGACATGGCATAACTGACAGTAGATTGCGAGACAACTATGAGATCACACTTTTGTGACAGTTGATCCACCTAACCACCTACGTCAAAATCAACAGGTCTCGCTAGAGGAATTTCTCTATTGGCATCGGCACCATCTTATTGTTTTGACGTTGACGTCAATAAATTATGGGAATCCCACGTAAGGTATTTATTTACCTCTAGTAGGTAAAGAGAGCCTTAAAGCATTTTATGAAAACTCATTTGAAAGCGACATCTCTGAATGTCTTCTGAAACTAAATACGTGTGTGAGTATGTGTGTAAATCATACGTGTATTTTCGTGCTACAATACTAGGCTAGAACTAGGGTAGTCTACATAGACGGCTTACAAGCAATTTTTTAGATTTGACGATGCATTTTTGGGTGTAGCAACTATGACGAAATCTGTGCTTTGGGTAAAAGATATGTGACAAATATTACATATTGAATAAAAATTACTGGTATGAATGATTTTAAGATTTCTTGTAACCAATAAATGTTTTTTGTCACAAGAAATCAAACAATACATTGACATGTATACCGACCACGTAGATCCAATATTATGTAGAAAAGGTTTAGTGTAAATAAATTAAAATATCAAGAATACAACCTTGATATCTATCTCACGTGTTTATATCGAGACCCGAACAAGTGAAAGATTACAAAATTATAACGAGTGAATGGTTAAAAAAGTGGTATCTTGAGCGTTGCGGGGGGCACTAGAAGCAAACAAACTGCTGCCGAGAGTATTACAACATTTTTCACCACGCCACGGCAAAAAAATACAAGCTTAGGTAAATACATAAAACAAAACAAATTAATTCTGCCAAATATTTATGGTTCAAAATCATCGTTCTATAACGTAAAATAATTACTGTTCTCCCTTGTGAAAAAAAAAAACAATTTTACCGACGCTTTAAAAAAATCAAGATAGGCGGTGGTGCTGATGTGGTGAAAAAGCATTCATACACAAGAAAATAATTTTAATAAGAAAACCTAACTACTAATAGTATAATTATTTAATTTTGCAATGTTTCTGTCTGTTTTAATACCTACTTATAGTGCTTTTTATTTTTTATTTTGTTTTATTTATTAAAGTACATCCACATCATATATATTAAAACTTATACTAATATTATACTAAATGGTAATAACAACTGATATATACGACAATTATGGAGTACATAACACTGGCTACATTAAATTGCAGTGAGATCAACTATATTAATAGTGCTGCAGTCTTTGTTACGTCAACGTCTATGGAAAGTTTGAGGCATTTCAAAAACATCAGAAAAGAAATTAAATTCGAGAAATAAATAAATATTTGTCGGCAAAATCAAATAAGTCGATCAATTGACTAAGTTGAGGCCCAGGTGCGCTTCAGACCAGGTGGTGCCACCTAACGAAACTTCGGAGCGGTGCGGTGGCAGGTGGTGGCTAGGCATAAAATCCAGCCCGCTGCGCCCGCACCGGCATTCCATTGCGAACCTCCGACGGATCGTTGTGCCTCAGTGATTATTTATGTGACTTAGATTAAATTGTGGTTAATTATTGTTATTATTTCTATAGTGATTAGTGTTGTTGTTATACAGTGTCTTTCTTGTTGATCAATACAGTGAATATAAAAAGTATTCTTTGTTTTACTTACTACTGAGTATATGTATAGTCAGCTCATACGCCCACATGTCGGATACCGAGCAGTCTAAAGAACCTAACCCCGAGCCCTAATCCGATATATAATAGGACAATCTTACACAAATCGAACTAGGACCACAGTAAGCTCAATAAGGCTTGTGTTATGGGTACTAGACTATGACGATATATATAATAGATAAATATGGATAAATACTTAAATACATAGAAAACATCCATAACTCAGGAATAAATATCTGTGATAAACACACAAACAAATGCCCTGACCAGGATTCGAACCCGGGACCTCCTGCTTCGTAGGCAGGGTCACTACCGACTGGGCTAGGAGGCCGTTATTTCTATCGGTAGCCTGGTAGTCAGTGCCTTAAAGGATTGTTTGACATTTGATACTTCACGCAGATAAACATAGTAGAAAAATGGAGCAACAGTATAGTAATTATCAAAACAAACTCTAGCAGCCTGGCGGCCAGACGCCCGACTTACGCTCTAGGGTTCGCGGGTTTAAAATTGGCTCCTACTACTGACTCCTAACTAAACTAAGGTTTTAGACATTTCAAACAATTTTACACATATTCTTCATAGATTTTAATCTAATGTAATCTTATATTACAAAGTGTAGCATGACGCTACGTATCGTACGACATCTGTCGACTTTCTTTAGAACTTCTGAACTTCTGTGTCTAAGGGAGGTCTAAGGCTAGGTCACGGTTGATATATAAAAAGCGTACATTGTGATTCACGGCATTACAGTTAGATGGCGCTTATATCAGTCCGCATTTTTTAATACGTCTGGCAGTTATAAAATTTAGATAATACTCGCGCTAATTTTGAATGTGAATTTTTGAGGTATTCCAGATTGTCAAAAAGAAAAAAGTTGATTTTTGATTGAGTGTGTCAGAGGACGGGAGATTTTTAAAGAAAAACAGATATTCTGGTTTTGTCTGAGAGTTTTGCTGTAATTTGCTTAGTTGCATCGAGTTGAAGTGCGATCTATTACTGTAGATCTTTGCGCTCAAACATTATGTAGCAAGTGCTAATACATTATTAAATACAAATTTTTAAAAACCAAATACGTCGCCGGATAAAAAGGCAACCAGAGGGACCGCCTGAGCCGGAAGGATTCCGGAAGGCACTTGTGGGTGCCGGACCGGCGAGACGGTCTGCAACTGCCGCGTTTTCCGCGGGTTTCTTCACCATTCATCGGAGAATTAGAGTCCGCATCCAGCGGGCTCTCCAAGTGAGAAAAGGAGTTCAGCGAGCTATTGGGTCCGCCTAAATCAAAGCGGACACTTGCCCACGAACTCTTTTTAATTTAAAACAACAGCTTTAGCCATCCTGCTTTCGAGAATATCAAATTATTTAAATTTTTTTTAAAAACGTTATAAATCCGATTCCTTTTCTTTGTATCCAGTATTTTTGTGCCATAATAGTTTTTTTTGTTGTTTTGCTAAATTTCCCCAAATTCCAATTGCCTCGTTTGACGGGCATATAAAGACCTGGCTCTTTAATTTAGGCTACGTTCAGCCAGCGAATCATCTGTCACCATCCATATCACCCGCCTCATTAACCCATTATTTTCCTGCAGCCAAATTATTACCAGCCGAGTCTTTATTTTTACTTACCAGTTTTGCTAACTATTGAATGTGAAATATCCTTATATAGGTACAACTTTGTCTTCATTTTTAAGTGAAGTGCTAATATTAAATATTTTTATTATTGTAATTTAATTACATTCTGGTTGTTGAATGTGAATGTGAAATAGGTACAGTTGTCTTCATTTTTAAGTGAAGTGCTATTTTTAAATATTTTTATTATTGTAATTTAATTGCATTCTGACCACTAGGGAAGTTATTGAATGTGAAATATCCTTATATAGATGCCGTTATTGTGATTTTTACGTGAAATGCTAAATTTTAAATAATTGACTATTTTTGCTAATCTTAAATATTTTTACTTTGTCTTCAAAATTAAACGTGTTAATGCAATTATAGAAGTGTTTTACTGCAAAAGGTATTCCTAATCCCGAGAGTTGAGGATGTTATGGAAATATAAACATATCAGGTAAATAAATACAGTGCATAGTAGTACTAGTCATAATCCTCACGATTATAACGAATTGCCACTAACAAGACCCAAGTTTTGAATTACTATTTAGGAGACTCGGGATATGAAAACCAATGGGTCTTCATTTCAAAAAAGAAGTTGACGTTTATTGCAAGTAAATGTAATTGTGTATCTGACTGACTTACTTGTAAGTTATATTCCAATATTATATCATATTATATTTCTTATATCATGAATTGATATGGTTACACATGGCACTTTAAACTATACATACTTGTTTCTTTAAACATCGATTTTTTTAAGGGTGTTCAGTTTTTCAGCTGCTTTCGCCACCGCATCTGTATGTTTTTTGGATCCGGTGAGGTAAGAAGCCGCCAGTGTGTCTACGCATGTAGTATCCCACATGCACATGTACATGGCGAATGGCTATACAGCCGCATACAATCAAGGCGTTGTAGGAGATTTATTGCTAGTGGCTTGCTTAATCTGAGGAAATCTACTCTAACATAGCATCCAAATTACACAAAATAATGCAGAGCACACTAAATGCAGGGTACTGCAGAGATATTCCCAACAGCAGGGCGAAGGAACACCTACAACTTATCGCACTTTTTGATGTATATCCATTCGCTCCTCGGCCAGATGTCGACATTTCTTTTATAGCATGTTAATTGAACTTTAGGTTAAATAGGTAATCCCAATGATATTATATTTTAACAGTTATATATTTTTAATAAATACCTACAATTAAAAATCATAAAAATTATAAATATTAATGTGCTCTCAGTGAAAATGTCTTAAAATCATATCAATTTTATAATTACTTCTAGTAGGTATCTTACCTAGTTTGAATAGTCAGAAATCAACTTTTTTTTTTTTTTTTTTTTATGAAATAGGAGGCAAACGAGCAGACGAATCGCCTGATGGTAAGCAATTAACGCCGCCCATAGACGCCCGCAACACCAGAGGGGTCACAAGCACGTTGCCGGCCTTTAAGATGGGAGGCGCAAAAGTTTCGTGGGGGCAATTACTAGAGGTCGCCTCCATCATTGCTATCGGTAGCCTGGTAGTCAGTGCCTTAAAGGATTGTTTGACATTTGATACTTCACTACTTAAACATTGTAGATACTGGTGCCGGCTGTACTGTAAATTTATCAAAAATCTAAAATTACCGGTCGGCTTCCATATAGCGTTGACAGCGTTGTAGAGCCCATCACGGAGATAATAAAAAACATAAGTCTTAAAGGTCGTAAATGGGTGCTAGTATGTGTGGCGTCAAGTTAAAATACAAAAAAAATACGTTAATTTATCGTTACGCTTAAATTTTGACACGGCGAAGCCCACTTACTTAACCACCTACAAAATCTACATACTTACCAAATTTAAGGCCATTACGGTGGGTGTATAAGGTTTTAAGACCAGTTGAAATCGCAATTTGTTGAGCCTTAATTTATTTTTGACCTTACTGCTCGAAAGGGTCTAGCAGGCTAAGTTAACAAGAGTGGCCCCCGAAAGGGATTTGGTTGTATTTTAAGGTGCAGTAGTGGCAGGACCTAAGAACACTGTATGCGTAATATTAGCCTTTGATCTTCTTTTGTTTCAGACTTATTCACTAAACTGTCAAAAAATCAAGGTAATTTTTAAACTGTTATTTTAGCTAAACCAAGCAAGCGAGAGTCACCAAATAAATTCAGAATAAAGGAGCATAAAATGGGGTTTATAATGCATATTTTTACAGACATTCATATCCTTGAACTTGGATGAAAAAAAATAAAGTTTTTTTTTCGCTTCATTTTTTTGCCACTTTTCGCGGAGACACAACTATCAAAAAAATTACTTGATAAGTTACAATTGTCAACTACGTATACATTTAAAAGCATTTTGAAAAATCATGGTGCGTCATGTAAAAAAAGAACATTTACTAACGTATGTTTAATATAGTGTAGTGGCAAATGTGTAGAGCCCTTCTAAGGTAAGTCTGTAGTTGTCACACCAAAGAAAGAGAGTTGATGGACACATAGGTCGTGATTGACGTATGCAGACTTAGCTTAATCACACTATATCTGTAGAAGAAATCATAAAGTACAAATTGTAAGTTTTTTGATTTTGTCGTCGGCTGCAAATGAAATGGACATGCTATGCTACTTTGCTTTAGGTATTATTCTAAATGTGTTTTTTTTCTTCTATTTTTTTTTATTCTATGCAAATGTCAATTAATTATTTCATAAGGAACGAAAGAGGATGTTATACCTATATACTACAGACTGATTTGCCACTACTACTCTATTGATCGGCGACATTCATTGTTATGCAGACGACAGTACTGGGGATGCCTGTTACACGGGCCGTGCCAATATCCCTCGATCCGTTGTGGTAGAGAGTCGTGAAAAACTTGTGTCCGATAGTCCGATATCGAGAATACTCTTTCTGGAGTCTCGGTGTGGGGTCAGGACAACTTAGTCCAATTCAACCCCACAAAGACACAAGTTTGCGCGTTTACCCTAAGAAAACCCCATTTACTGTGGCCCCTCAGTTCCAAGGCACAACCCTTACAATGTCAGGGAGTATTGGGATCCTCGGAGTCAACATTTCCAGTGACGTCCAATTCCGTAGTCACCTTGAAGGGAAGGCCAAGCTGGCACCCAAAAAGCTCGGTGTGCTCAACAGAGCGAGGAGATACTTCACTCCGGGGCAGAGACTGCTTCTATAGAAGTCGCAAGTCAGACCCCACATGGAGTACTGTTGTCACCTTTCGGCGGGAGCACCTGGATACCAGCTAGGGCCCTTTGACTCGGTACAAAGGCGCGCTGTGCGGATCGTCAACGATCCCAAACTGACGAGCGATATTGAACCTTTGAGTCTAAGGAGAGACTTTGCCTCCTTATGTGTGTTCTATCGCTTGTACAATGGGTTGTGCTCCGAAGAACTGTTTGATATGATGCCCACGGCAGGTTTTTATCACCGCACCGCTCGCCGCCGGTAGGGTGTTCATCCTCACACCCTGGAGCCCAAAGGGTCGCGCACAGTACGGTTTAAGAGGAATTTCCTCCCACGAACGCTGCGGCTGTGGAATGAACTCCCTGCCGAGGTTTTCCCAGCGGGCTACAGGCAACGCGCATGTGAATCCTCTGGGGTTGCAGGCGTCCATAGGCTACGGTAACTGCTTATCATCAGGTGGGCTGTATGCTTGTTTGCCACCGTCGTAGTATAAAAAAACCATTGATATGATATGAAATAGTAAACATACGTTTGTAAATGTTTTTTTTTTGGCATGACGCACCATGTTTTTTCAAAATGTTTTAAATGTATACGTAGTTGGCAATTGTGGCTTATCAAGTTTTTTTTTGATAGTTGTGTCTCCGCGAAAAGCGGCAAAAAAATGAAGCAAAAAAAAACTTTTTTTTTTCATCCAAGTTCAAAGACATGAATGTCTGTAAAAATATGCACAATGAACCCCATTTTATTCTCCTTAATTCTGAATTTATTTGGTTTCTCTCGCTTGCTTGGCTTAGCTAAAATAACAGATTTAAAATTACCTTGATTTTATGACATTTTCGTGAATAAGTCTGAAACAAAAGAAGATCGAAGGCTGATATTACGCATACAATGTTCTTAGGTCCTGCCACTACTGCACCTCAAATTACAACCAAATCCCTTGCGGGGGCCACTCTTGTTAGCTTAGCCTGCTAGACCCTTTCTACAGAAGCTATAAGACCCGTTTAGTAAAAAAATGACAAATTTAAGACTATACTGGTGGGCGCATAAGGATTTAAGACCATTTGAAGAAATAGTCGGCTTCATAACATCAACTGTAAGACACTCCTCCGTCTACAGCTCAGCCAGCCTCATAGGTAAAGTCACTAAAATCTTACAGGACCCCCACCCCCAAATCATGGAACTATGGGCTTGGAGGAGGCCAAAAAGCTTGGTGAAGTGCTTGGCGGGTCAGGATGTTTTTACCCATCCAAATTGCCATTGGAGCTGGGAAGACGTATTGTGCCAAATTTCTTACGAGTCACTCACTCCTAAGCCGCAGCACTGGCTACCCAACTAACAATTTGAGGTCGAATAAAGGTATATACAACCCGATTTTACCGTCGTATAAAGGTTGAATAAACGTTTATACGACACGATTTGGGCGCATCTTATTCAACTTAAAGACGTAAAAAAGTTGAGTAATGGTAGTATAAAAAACCATTTAGTTGCATAGTCATCGTATATGCGTCGCCGATACGACTTCTTGTCGGATAAATAGTAACTATTACGACGCGTATTCGACTTGAGGAAGAGTAGTAGTGCGAAATACGACATTTATACAACTTTAAGTTGAGTTATCGTCGCTTAAAGGTCATATAGATAGTTGATTTCTTCAACGCAAGTTCCGTCGTCGCGTGTGGTCACAGGTGGGTCACAGGAATAAATTAAGATATTAAATTGACTGCAGTGTTGTGAAATCCTTAATAGGAGGTAAGTAGCCATTTTTTTAAAGTTGGTGGTTTTTTGTAATTGAAGGAGTGTATTTCAGAGCTGTAAACTACTGCGCAGTCAAATTTACTGATAATTGTTATCTAAGTTTATAACTAATTTTTAATGCGCTTTTAAAATTCTTAAGTAATTAACTATTTTGATTAACAAATTATTAAGAAGTTTGCCTTTTATGACCCTTGTTCAACTTAAGGTTCTATAATCTATACGTGTGAATTGGAACTGGTCGCCATTACGATACTTTTAGGGTTCACTAGAAAAACAATAAAACGCCTGAGCTACACAAACTAAATAAGGTGCTAACAAATTAGTTACCGATATTTCAAGAGATAGTACTTTTCATTAAATCAGTTAACTTTAAATATAAATTTAAAAAACTTTTTATATATTTTTTTGTTTTTATTTACTGAACAATAAAATAAATCATAATCCGATGTAAAAATTATCATTACGTGCATTTAACTGACAAGATGTTTAACTTTTTCAGTCATTTCAACAACGTTTGTCTCAATTTTCGTTGTGGTTCCACGGGATTTGATGAGTGATTAGGCCAGTAGTGTTAATCTGTCCGGAAAGAGAAGTGTCGTAGAATGTATGAGCCCCCAAATAAACCACGACACTTCTCTTCCCGGACAAACTGTAGTTAAAAGAGGTTCTAGACTCTGTTCAATGCAGTCTCATTTAATTATCTCATTAACAGGCTGTTTTACGTAGTAAATTAGTTTTCCATTTTTCTTAAAAAAACCTATATTTTATATTTTAATATTGTCCAGGAGCCAAATACTATCAGCTGTAAAAATATTGGTAACTAATTTGTTAGCACCTTATATAAATGAAAGTTCGACATATTTTACATAAGTACATACATAGTAACAAATTAAATTGAATAATGGTTTTCTTTAATTCTCTTTTTTGTTTCAAGGTGATCTACAAAATGATTAATCAATATATGAACATTGATAAATTTTTATGCAAAACGGATTTCAATGAATTGATCCATGATTTTTTTAAATGGCCATGGTCTTATACCCACTTTATTCTTTGTTCTCATTGTTATGGATGTAATGCGCCCATAATTGGTGGAAATAGGCCATTACATTTTGTTATAAATGACAGGAATGTGAAGAATTTATTATACTGTGATTTATTTTGGTGCTCAAACTGTCAATCGTTTGCAATATATAATCATTATCCAGAGGATGAATGTGTACATTGCAATTAGCGCTGAGTGTACCTATGTTTAAATAAAAAATATAATAAATTGATTTTGGTTATTGAATACTTTAAATCTTATTCAAAATTTAAGTAGATTTTGATACTAATAGGTATTATATTTTTAAAATGATTCGGATGGTTACTTAAATATAGTCGGTATACATATTTAATAATTTACAAGGCCATGAATTAAAACAAACGTAAGAGTGTCAACTATTCAAATATTCCATCTGCCGCGTACCACCACGGCCTAGAGGTCGCCACTCATCGAGAGGCCAGAGCGAGAGGTCCGAGCGCTGCATCATCTCAGTCAAAGTACGTATTTGCAAGAAAGTAAACAGTGTTTTTTAGAGCTCCTAGTTAAAATAATTGTGCCGGGTGGTGTGTAGTCTATATTATATTAAGTTGAACTTAAATTGGTAAGTACCTACGTTTAACAAATACAAAACTTGAAGATATTCTGGTCAAGCCGCCGATCGGCTCCATAAAAGGCGTAAAATCTAAGAAATCACGCGGCGCTTGTGCCGTTTTTGGAATTAACTTTGCCGTTGCTAATTCCTAGAAAATATACGAGATTTCCGTGAACTGCGTACTCCGTTGAACAACATTAGGCAAACCGAATTAACGAAGGGTTATGTTATGAGTTTCTAGAGTACATGTCCATGTACGTAATGATGTATGATTTTTTTGGACAGTGTATGGCTTAACGGATTCAAACTTATGAGGTGTCATTACCTACTATATTCGTCTGTTATGGTTAAAATACAATCAAAACAAAAGAAAATACAATGTAGAAAAGCGATCCGATAGTTATCGGATAATTATCCCCGGTATGGGTTTTTTCTCTTGAAAATGTTGAAATTCACACCCATCTTTTTTTTTCTACATTCTGGCTTTTCAAATTTGGGTTTGTTATCAAATCGATAATTATCAGACATAAATAAAAATCACGATAATTACCAAGATAATTATCATTGATAATTATCCTTTTGAACCCTGACATACACAGACAATCTTACCTATATTTACTATATAAGTAGGTATTCTTTATTTATACATTTTGGCACTTTACTACGTTTTTAGAAGGTTCAAAATTGTATAAGTACATATTTTTGGCGTTGACTGTACCCAATAACGTTATTTTTTTAGGAAAATGCCATTTCATATTGTCGAAACGACGGAGAATGCAAAACGTCTCTTGTCAAGTGTCCCATCACAGTGGGTGATTGGGGACAAATTATATTGGCCGAGACGAAATTACTCAATTTTAAAAAAGGCCGAAGATTCGGTTCCGGATGAGAATACCTGGAAGAATATAAAATGCTCCATCAAGAGACCGTATCTACGGACCATTGAGGAAGCAGAAATAGAGATAGCATTAATGTCTGATATGTCCGATACGGACCTGGACCAGGATGCAGACACACGACGCAGGCAGTATAAAACATCCGCAACTGTTGTTGCCGATTTCAACAGCCTTGTGAAAAATTGTATATCGGTAAGATTAATATATCTTTTTCCTATCCATACTAATCCATATCCATACTAATATTATAAATGCGAAAGTAATGGTAACGTGAGTACCTAATAATACGTTATTGATGTATATTGAAACCTCGTGAACGTCAGCTGGCACTCCGTTGGAGGGTCAAGTGACCCAAGGCTGTCATTCCTTAACCCACCAAAGGAGCGGCAACTGATGCCCACGAGGCTTCAATATACATACATCCTTCTTAACCACTCTATGCACTAGATGACCGACGAATTTGCACTTCGATATGGTTATATAACTCATATAATTCTGCTTTAGAGGTTATCCCATTTCATTTGGTTACCTTCATTTTACATTTGTTTGACCATTTTTAAATTTTTATTTATTTATTTTAGGATAATAGCGTTAGTCTTGGAGGGATGCCTGCAATGCAAACAGTGACAGCCAGCGATGTAACAGATAAAGAGGATGCTGAAATTTCAAAAACCGCGGTACCTAACTACTCTATAAAATAATAGTCTTTACAAATTGCTACTACATTATACAGGGTCTCACAAAAATAGTGGTGATCCGTTTAGGGACATTATTGGTTTTATATTCGGATTAGGATTATTAGGAAAAGTAAAAAATAAAATTGTTTCTTGTAAGGGACAGATCGTCGAAACAGGCTAAATCCCCTACTTTCATCATGAATGTTCCTAACCAGCAAGCAATAAATAAAATGGGAGAATCTATATAAAATCGTATAATAAATAAAATAAATAAGTGGCGACCATCTTACACAGATCGCCCTATCCTCAAACTAAGCAAAGCTTTGTTATCAACAATATTAAAATAGTTAAAATGTCATTTTGACTCTTTTTTATTCCTTTTAGGTAAACGTCGGTGTTCTCGAAAAGATGCCTGTTGAAATACAACAAGTGATGGAGGTTGACCTGATGGGAGCTAGTGCAGAAAAACTTAACACCATTATTGAGAATCTGAACACTATTGGTGAAAACCTTAACCATTTGATGTCTTTGTCGACAGCAAATGAAACAAATATTCATGTGCTATTTGAGAATCAACAGAATATATTGCAAAAAATTGCTGTTATCGACACAAAATTTGAAGAATTCGTAGCTCGCAGTTTTTCAACCACACAAAGCGACATTACAACCAAGGATTTTAAGAGTATCAACTCATTAGAGGAACTCACTAGTTTCGAGGAACGCTTAAAGTGCCCTCTATTTACAAAAAAAATGATACAGGCGCTGTCTATTACTTGCAATAAAGCTAAAGGCCAGGCGTCAAACAATGCGTATTTATTGAGCGATGCTATGTTCACGCGTGATTTCTTGACGAAATGTTCTTGGACGGGGGGAACTAGAGGAGAACCAAAAAATTGTTTTAAGGCATTTTCTAGTACCATCGACTTGTTTTTTAAAATAGTACACAACTCTGATGACACTTTTACAAAACCAGAATGCGAAAGCCATTTCAAGAAAATTTTAAAACATTCGATTAAGAGAAACTCTAGCAAAATGTTGAGGGTGTCTTCACAGAAAAAGAGAGCAAAACAAAGCAAAAGGTCTCAAGATCTTGATACTACAGGAAACCCACAACCCGAAAGTATTAATAGAGATCAAGAGATTACGTCCGCGCTAGATTTGACCAGTTAGTGTATATTACACAATGGTTAAGTAGGTGTCAAAATTATTAACGGTAACATATAGAAATGAGTCCTGAACAGATTGAAATATCTTCTTACTTTTTAAACTTGTATGTATAATTTCCTTTCATTTCATTTAGCGCGCTCTAAAAGATAAGACCTAGATGGGCCGCCTTTAAACGTCATACTGTGCCTAACTCTCCAATTATTACATAAAAAAATGGTGGTATATTGTTAATTACAATTTTTAAGTGACTAGACTGATTTATCTTTAAGTTACCAGCTAGACTGATTTGTTTTAACTTTTGACTATACACGGTGTAACATGATAAAACCGAATAATTTTAACAGCGTATTCCTGACCATAATTGGAGACCAAAATGTCGTATAAACTTTTCTGGAATTCGCTTAGTTTCAGAGTTACTACCAATTAAATAAAAAAAACATTTTTTATTGTCACTCAGTGCAAAACGCTTTTTTGATGGCGATTTCACCCTTTATGGGGTCTAGTCTAGACATTCTTATTGACAGATATCAAAGTGCCAAGGAATACTTTACGTAAACAATTTTACGAAAAAAATGTACTAATTTATTTTAATCGCCCAATAATATTTATGTTTTTATGTTAAACACAAACACAAAACACACAAAAAAAGGAAAAAAAAAATTTTAGTCTCCAATTATGATCAGGAATACGCTGTTAAAATTATTCGGTTTCCTCATGTTACACCGGTATATCTTATTTTAATAGTGAGTATAATATCGTGAAACTTGTGAAGTTGTTACCTATAGCTCTTTAGTAATTTAGAGACTGATTTATTTTGGTTGTTTTATTTGGTTTTGAGTTTTTAAGTCATTAGATGACAATATTAGCAACGTTTTATACATTTATGTAGAGAAACATAAAAGGTGTAACAAAAATAGTGGTGATCCATTTAAGAGCATAATTGGTAACGTTTTTAGCGTAAAAAAAATTTTCTCCTACTTTTCCTTAGTCGCAATACAATACCAATTATGCCCTTAAACAGATCACCACTATATTTGTTATTCATTGTAAATGAATGTTAAGCAAAATGAGCTACTTTAAAAGCAGCTTCCGATTTTGTTATGATTTATTTTATGTTTGTAGTTCGTTAATTATTAGTTAGTAAGAATGAGTGAAGTTCTTTTCATTAGATGTTTTAAGGAAGAAGAGTATTATTTTTCTGTTTAATCGTTTCTACCATAGATGAGCGAGGATGCGTTGCGAGGAATGTGTTTTGAACGTCTTTTGCACATTTCCGCAGCGGGATCGACATTCGACACCAAGGTAACGCGCTACACCTTACGCCGCAAAACCTGAGCGATCGAGAGCGAATCAAAAGCGGAAACTACAACGCGAAACCGAATTCGCTCTTGTTTCGCTCTCGGCAAACGTGTGGCGCGTTATCACAGTGCCAATTTCTACCGTTACAATAGATCTATTGGTTCTTAAAGACCCATTCCTCGTAACATACCCACGTTCAACTCTGGCGGAAACGCAGCCTTAGAACAGTTAGAACTGGTAATAAAGTTACCTTAGACCTGCCAAACGATCAGGGTACTTTTTAGTATTATTAGTTATTACTTGTTGAGGTATTATTAGTTTTATTAGGCTCTCGTAGCGTATGCTCGATAAAAGTACGAGGCAAAAGTAACCAATACGAGTTGGGTATACAGGATATAACAAAAATACTGGTGAACCGGTTAAGGGCATAATTTGTATCGTATGGCGAGTAAAAAGAAGTAGGAGAAACATTTTTTTGACGCAAAAATTTTTTTTTTTGTATTGGACGTTTTTTTGACGCAAAAAAATTTTTTTTTATAGTCGTTCTTGTTGGCCAACCCTCCATACAAAACCAATTAATTTTTTTGCGAGAAATTTTTTTTGTTAGTTTTTCATTATTAGAATACGATACCAATTATGCCCTTAAAAGGATCACCAGCATTTTTGTTACACCCTGTATTTGTAGAGTTGAGTATGAGTAGTTTTTTTTAATGTTTTATATAAAAGATTAGAGCATATTTTGTCCTATACCGACTTCCAATATTGTGTTGATCATATGTAGGTATAAATATTGCAAACCTTTCAAGTTTGATCCTCAAATGTCAATTTTATGGATAAATATAAATAAAATATTAAAAAAACCGTATTTTTTTCATATGTTTTTTAATGTATGTATTAGCGAAGCAAAATATATGTTTGAATTATATACAATACTGACCAACTTACACTTTATATCAGTAACATTAAATGTAGCTTCAGTTCGTGTAATGTCGTTCTGTTTTATCATAAATATATTAAGACATGAAGATTTAATAGGCGTTTCAAACACGTCGCTTCTTAAGCTTTGAATTTGATTTCCTATAATTTGTATATGTCCATCATTGCAAGTGGCCGAACGTACCTCGATGAGTTGGTTGTTGTTACTTAAAAACCACTTATTTTCATTGTCGGTTGAGAGACTAAAGCTTTCAAGTTCTATTACCGTCTTTGGGGTACCTTTATATGTGAAAGTTTTCATCGTTGGGAGGTTAGAATTAGTTACGTTCCGCAGATTTTCTACTTCCATTTGATGTCTCTCTGTCAGCCGTTTAGCAATTTGCTGAAGAGGATGATTTCCATGTCTGATTGTTCTCTTTATAGATTTTAACTTATTTTCAAATGGATATGCATTAAAGCTTTGTAATATTCCATACCTCTTCACCTCATCTACTACATGTATTAAATTATGGACATTGCTTGTTATATATTCTCGACCATAAAATTTGCCATAATTATTAACGAAAAGTTTGAACATTCCTTCTGCAACGGGTAAGAGATTAAAATGTATTTCGCTTGTACAAATCGTTACTGCTGAGAAAAAGAGCAAAAAATGCTGGTACGCTTCGGTACTTAAAACATCCTTTAATATAATGAAGCTTAAATAAAGAAGAAAAGTTCGGAATTCGGAACCTTTCCAGTGGGTCAAGTCATTAAGGCTTCTTACATTTCTGTGGATTTCCTTTGGCATCTGACAGCTTAGTAAAAATTGAGTGACTGTGTTTATTTGTCTGGCAGACCATTTTGTTATTAGTTTTCCTAAATTGCCATCTCTCCAACCAAATAATAACCGCTTCATAATACCCAAATCTATAAGGTGTAAAGAATCTCCTACTGGAAATTGTTCAATCATGTCTATTGGCAACTGAAGCAAAGGCGAATCGAGTTTGTGGTGATCTCCATATTTCTTAAAACGAAAGTCTTCGTCATTTCTGCGCGGGCAATCAGTCTTTGGAAATGTAACTGTGTGTGATTGATGACTATATTCCCCAACAACTGTACATTTCAAACAGCCATGTTTTGCATTAAAGTTGCATACACCTGGAAAAATAAAAACGATATTATTACTTATTAGTATTCGACTAAATAATACATCGCCTTGTGTTTATTGTTTGAAGTCCTAGATTGGCAATTCCTAGATTAAATGACACTATCAATACCTAGGGACTGCCAAGTTAGCGTTTAAACGCAAAGAGTATAGGTAACCTAACTTAGATCCGGGACATCCGGGTAACGTTTGAAAATATGGATATGTTTAATGTGACAAAAACATGTATCCACGACTTTACTCCTTGGTAGTAGAGTCGTGGCTACATATTTTTGTCACATTAAATGTATCCATATTTTCAGACGTGACTGTACGAACCGGGTGTGGACTCGCCCAGCCCGAACTAATTCCAGATCTGAATCTAGAACAGAACCAAGACTCGAGACGGATCCGGAACAGGACCTATGCTTGAGCCGGGCCTCACACCTGAACCTGGATCCCGATCCACATCTAAGTATAGACCGACCGCTTGCCTGCGCGGGGCCGGAGTGGCAGAGTATGACGAGTAAGGGGACTTACAGGAACATAGATAATTAGATATATTTTAAAATCAAAGCGGCTATAAAAGATGTGAAAAATAAACAAAATGTTTAATTATGATGATAGGTATTCATTTGACTCACCTTTAACCAAAGCTCTTGCTGGCGAGTCACATATGAATGCTCTGATTTTAACTTCAATAAAATCGTCCGCTCCGTTTTCTGAAGGGATTTTCAAATTGTCTTGCATTACCTCAAGTAGCTCAGTAACAAAAGGTTGAAAGAATGCGTATAGATTTTTGGGCTTACTAGGTCCTTCATAAATTCCCACGACAAAGGGAGCAATATCGCGTCTCTCGTTAATTTGACACAATATAGGCCATACTTGATTTTTTGAGCTTTTGAACAATGGTAAACCATCTATGTTCACGTTAAGAGAAACGCATCTTGGTTTATCTCCAATGTTTTCAAGAATAGTTTTTAAACATGCGATGAGACCATTATGCCAATAGTAACCATCATCGATATGAGTAACTTCTATTTCCTTTTTTGTTTTTAGGAGAGTTCTCGGGTCCACTGGAACCAAATATGGCATCCTTTTGTTTAAAATTAAATTCAGTTCTCTAATCGCTATGTGTGGAATATTATGTTCAATGGCCCAACCCTTATACTTATCTCTGAATTCGGCATTCTTGTCTTCACCACTATCATCGTCAATTTCAGAATCACTATAATCACAATTATGTCCGACAACAGTTAGTATTTCTGTGGAATCACTGGGATTGGTGACATTTGAGACAATTTCCGAAAATGACACGGAACCCTCATTTTTATCACTGCCTCCAGCTTGACTTCTTTCTGCTGCAATATTACGCATATTTGTTTGAATTTGAAGCGCAAGTTGTTTGTTTTTTACTTTTCTTCGAAAACCACCACTCTTCTTAATGTTTTTCCATTTATTTGGATCCATTTTAAAGAACATATAATAATGATTGCGTCAATGGAAAATAGCAAGAGTTGTATTAAAGTTTATTTAACAACTTTTATTCAACTATTGATTGAATAGCGGTAGTACTACAGCAATTATGCTACTTAAATACGTATAGCGGTCGCCTTAGTAACAATTGGTCGACTGTTCTATAAGGAATACTTTTACGACAAGTAAGCAACTATTGGTAGTTTAAAAGTCGTATAATTGGTTTTCATACGACTATATTGTCGCGAATACGACATTATTACGACCGTAACCTCTATGCGACCAACTGTCGTATAAGTAAGTTCTATAGAAGTCGTCGGAATACCTACTATACGACAGTCGTGTAAAATGGTTGAATAAACTTTTATACGACCTGGCTATACGACAATAAGTGCCACCGACTACTTAGTTGCATAATGCACCATTACACGATGTACGGCCAAAATGACGACAGTTATACAACTGTTATAATACTTCCAGTCGTATAGTTACTTGATTATACGACTAAATTGTTTGTTGGGTACCGGCTTACCCGTCACCAAACAGGAGGTTTGGTGACGGGTGGACAGCTTTTCCAGACACTGTCAGTAATAATGACATTATTTCTCTACTCATCTTGCTCATCCTTCATTCATATATATAGAAAAGGATGGGTACAGAAATATTGACATTATTACTGGATAGAAATAAGTCAAATAATAATAACAATAAATAATTAAAATACTTCAAAAAAAATTTATATATATATATAAATGAACAAAAATGTATAACATAAAAAAGTTAAAAACTAAAATAAAAACGTCTTCTAAGGCTTTTCCACAAAGTATGCACTTAATGAATACACACAAATCATATGTCAGTTAACCAGTGATCGCACCGGGTAGTTCGGTTTAACTGGTCCCTATGCACAACATTACATTGTTGCATTGCGCTTGGTGTTACCGAGCGCCTTTGTTCTTAACTCGTCCACCAGTTTTTGCATTCTACCCTCTCCTATTTAGCTTGAAGATAAATATTGTTTTCTCAGTAAGTGATTTATGTAAATCTTTTAGACAAATAAATGTCTTAAACCGTATTGTGTCTGGACCGGCACCTGATTGATTGAAATCTGATTCCGGCTTTGAGTCCGTGTTTGTGCTCCACACAGGTGTTCTTGCGGTACTTAAGTAAATGCCACATCCGGGCCTGTGGGATGCTACATGCGTAGACACACTGGCGGGAACCAATAAACAAGCAGGTGCGGTGGCCAAAGCAGCTGAAAAACTGAAGACCCATAAAACATTTTTATATCTTACGTAGTCGAGACCCTTGGCGCGTGGGGACCCAGTGCTCAGTAACTTTTTAAAGAACGCAAAAAGATGCTCGTCGACTCAATTGGTGACCAAAGAGCTGGCAACTTCCTCGCTCAACTCATAAGTTTTGCGATACAGCGGAGAAATGCTGCCACCATCCTCGTTTGTTAGTTTCTAACATGTCGATACATATAATATATATCGGAACCTCGACAAAACAAATACCTATGGTAAATACCCCGTTTTAAATAGTTTTCCTCGTATCGCGTACAATCATTATTACATTATTTCAAAATTAAGATCGGAGATGTTTTTAAAAAGTTACATAACCAAACAGCTTTTTGTGGGGGGTAAATAAACGTTTGTTTAATTTCAAATCTTTCAATATATTAAAATACTGTTTACTTACACATCTTTCAATTCTTTAAATACTGGGGGTAAAATCAAGGTAATAGGTTAGGAACCACTAGTAAAAACAAACGACCGCAGAAAAGATGCCGGTTATAAACATAAGATGTTGTTATAATAGTAATGCTGCGCTCCAATGAAAAGAAAACAACCTTCGTACTGTAACAGACAGTAGAAACAAGAAGAAGTATATGTAATGTAATTTCATACGGAGCATCGAATACACATTATTTACGTTATCTAAATGATAATATCTAAACCAATCTAGGTTTGTTTATAAAACAAATTGGTAATACTGATACGAGTACATGTTTTAGGCTGGTACAGTCACCTGTGATATTATTACACACGTATACACAATAATTTAATATTTTTTGCGACCTATGTAATGTTGTGCAATATATTAGTTAATGACCGCACAAGACATTTCCCTTAATAAAACACCATTAATATATAAAACGATTAGTAGAATGAATCACAAGGAATCTGTATGGGAGGTAGGTATAAGAGAGTTGTGAAATAAATCATATTCAAAAAATAAATTTGTTTAAAAATTATAATAATAAGTATCGAAAAACACAAAAAAAAACAATAATTATCTTCGATAACCAAAAAATACACCACATAAAACTTTCTTTAAAATACCAGTATTGAATGGCCTACTACAAGATTAGTAATTTATAAGGCTACCACGGCTACACATTGCAATGATCACACCTATTCTATTTTTTGTAGATAAAAATAAGGATTTTTCCTGCCCGTTTTACCCCTACCCGGTTTGCTTGAAAGGATATTTTTATTTTCAACTACCAGAGACATTACTCTAAGGTCAAACAGAATGAAAGAAACCCCTGAATTTTTATAACACATTAAATCATTGATTTTCATCTCTCCTGTTCGCAAAGCACCCTAGGGTGGAAAGTATTTTTTTTTTATTAGCGATGAGCAACGGAGAATAAGCCTTATGCTATATAAAATAAACCTAGTGTCTGTACCTCCATTAATTCATGGTGGTTCTAACACCTATTGCTATTTCATTCTGTCTCTTGAAAAAAGCTAGGAAGGTAGCAATTAAATCAATGAAATTATCGAATAATGGACTCTACAGACTGAATTCGCACCCAATTTATCGGGATTGTATCAAAAATCGTTTGCGATTTTTTACTAGGTCTATAGAGCCCATTTCACTGAAAGTTTTTAATTGAAAACTAAATCAAAGAAAAGGCGGGAATAATGGATAAAACAGAAAAAAAATTAATATTGCGGGAATACATGATTAAATATAAATACGGTGTCTTTTTTGGTTAATAATGGCTTCGACAAGTAGGTAGTTCTAGTGACATGGACGCCCGATGAGATAAAAGAACAGGCAAAACCCGTTGTTAACAATCTTTCACCCCAGTGCTCTAAAGAGAGATATCTTAAGGCATAGCACTATTTCATGAATTGGAGATCCGCTAAAAATATCAAATGCCCGGCAAAACATTACATTTGTCTTTTTCGAATTGTACCAATTTTATTGTAAATCTTAACTGATTATTCTTAATATACCTTTTATAAAATGTGCGTGTAGTATTTTACTTTCCGTCCTCACAGTCGAAATGAAAAGTAGATTGCTTAAGTCGGGTGAAATTACCCAAATATCTCGGTTGAAATGGATCCCTTACCCCTTTCCACCCTTGGTTAACAATCTACTATGTATCTACATTCACATTGTAAGTCCTCTAAAATGTGTTTATAAACGGTAGGCAGTGGCCAGCATTACAACAACCGATTTAACTATGATAAGTTTTTTATTTGTAGCAGTACTTACCGTAATTTTAACATTACATGCTCAAATATTATTAAGTTATGAATTTCAAACTTGGAACTACGATTTTGGTAACGTAATGAAAATCCAGCCCTCCTCTCCGACCGCGGTTGCTCTCCTCCCTTACCGCCGGCACAATTTAGTTGGCCATGGCGGTGGAATGGCGGTCATTTTAATGATTTCCGAACCGTCATTTAGGATTTATAATATGTGTGTAGATAAAGCAGTGTATGCAACTGTTCGTAATTAGGCCTTCAAACACTCCTGTGATTTTAATATGGAACTCGCCTGCGGCTCATTTCATAAAACCACGCTCGTATTTTAAGGACCCCTATTACGTAACAGTTACATAAACTACTATTTTCACAATGGTTATCGGTCTTATCATACTTAATTCTTTTTTTTTTTAACACAGCAATAGTACATTGTTGTAGAGGCTTGAAAGTAAGCTATAGGTGGATCGAGTTAGTTCGAGCCTCCCCTGGCGGGTCGGCCCTCGAAGATACGAGTCCACCTATAGCGCTTTCGGCCGAGATATTACATAGTGCTTTTCACGACTACTGTGAGGAAATAAAAAAAACATTTGTCATAATAGTCTGGCAAACCATTTATGTCAGTAGAAACGCGCGGCAAATTAAAAAAACGTACATGTGGCAACCCTTTGTGATGAGACACCGTATTTCATGACTCATGACGAACATTTCAATTCACATTGAATTTGTTTCACTTTCTTATCTTAAGCGCGAATGAGATAGAACTCCTCCAACGTTCCCAATTAAATTTAAATTAGTTTTTAAGGCATATGTCAATTGCCTCAACCAGATTATCTGTTGCAGTTGATGACAGATCAGACGAAATATATCCGTCTCCTTTTTACACACCGTAAATGTAACCTAATAAAAGGGGGGAAATACCAACTAAAATTAAAAACATAAAATTTGATGATCATCGCTGCTTTTTTCACTGATTCTTAGTGTTGTCATACTTTTTTTCTCTGTACATTGCTACTGCGTTCGTTGGCTGGCCAGACTATAAATGCTTTAATAGAATATCCAATTCAGTATTCCATTCCCGCCTTTTTACTTTTTTTTTCACTTTCAAGAAGCATTTTTCTGTTGTTTGCTTCAAACCGACTCATTACTTAGAGGCGTTTTTGATAGAAAACCACAAAAAGTAAAAACGCCTTAAGAGTGAACAAATGGTTTTGACGTTTCTTTTTTTAAAAACAGGTAGTTGGCCCGATAAACAACCTTATTTTATTTTTGAAACTTAAAGTTGTGCCAAAAAAAGACCTTTTAATGTTTTTAATTAATGCAATGACATAACTGGACAATTTACTTTCCAACTAATGACATTTCATCGCTACAATGACATTGCTGTAGTGGTGGTTCAGGTGCTACAGCAAATGCTTACTTTCCAGCTTGGATTTTGACCATATTTTGTCACATTTCCGAACAGTAGCGTGAAATAGATATTTGTACAACAAGAGAAGAAAGTTCATATTTACTTCGAGTGCTAATTTTGAGTCCTGAGCAAGCGAAAGATTCTATAATAGAATCACGAGCGTAGCGAGTGATTCTAATTTAGAATCTTGAGCGTAGAGAGGGACTCTGAAGCACAAGATGTAAATAACTTTATTCTCATGTTGAACATACTATTTTTCACCTCAGCAGTGAGAAGACATGGAAAAATACAACCTGGGTGATGCTTAATCCTTCTTTGTCACTTTTTTCACTTGTATTTATTATAATATTCTTACATTTGAGTTCAAAAACCTCAATTATAAGTTAATAACACAAAAAATTATCAAAATAAATTAAATATTTTTAAAATATCTATACCGCCATTTTGACTTTTGTCAACTTTTTTTTATCTGCGTTCCGTAACTACTGTTTGATCACAATACGAAAGATTGTTGTAAGTAATAATATTTTTCACATGATAATCTTGTAATTTTTCCGTTTATACTTATTTGATCTTGAAATAAAGAACGTAAATTATTTTAGGTGTTGTATGGTTAAACATTTCAAAATTAAAATTTGTTTAAATTATATTTACAAATTAGTACTTCTGCGCATTTCGGAACGTTTCGTTCTGACTCTGTTTCAGGGGTCGAATCGAAAGTTCAGAATACGAATTAAAATTAAATAAAATTTGATTGAATGACGTTTAAAATATTTCTGTCTCTTTCTATTTACTAATGACGTGAAAAAGACAACACGAATAGCTTCCGAGTATTTCGAATTTGTATTAGACCTCGCGCGCGGATTGACATTGTAATTCCAAGGTCACCAAGGTCATTTTGTCTCACGCTCGCAGCAAAATTGAGTTTTGCTCACTGTTTTTAGGTATCAAAGAACCCTCGTTCCTGCTGCTGAGGTGAAAAAAATATTGTTGTATCTTGTCATGCAAGCGCTCGAGTTACAGTGACGAATGCACCCTGCAATTGGTTGACAGTTAGGTACCTTGCAAGCCTCTAACAGGGCCCAAACAGGGGTACGCCCCTGTTTTTAGCGCATATCCCCACGTTAAAGATTCCTGCAGAAAGTTAAGCGTTCGAAAGTAAGTAAATGTAAATAGTAGATTTTACATTAACAGTATAAAAAAATTAGTATGAACGATAAAAAATATCACTACCTAAAACGGAATGGTTTTAGCCGCAGGCACATTAAAAGCTTTGGAAGAGTTCACCCATAAATAACGCCCATTAGGTTTTCCATAGCTTTAAATTATAAAACGTGTTATGACGATAAGGAAAATAACGCATGAATAACGCGCGGGCAAACTGGCCAAGTTCCAGTGCGGTATGGGGGCAGTGGTTCCGTTTATCACTTGAGGTTTTACTATTAATGTAGTGAAGTTAAAATATGAATTAGTTTGAAGATTATTTTATTAAAAAACGCCTAAGGGCATAGTACCTAATCCATTCTAATATTATAAATGGGAAAGTGTGTTTGTTTGTTTGTCCGTCTTTCACGGCAAAACGGGGCAACAAATTGACGTGATTTTATAATTGGAGATAGTTGAAGGGATGGAGAGTGCCATAGGCTACTTTTTGTCTCTTTCTAACCCCCCACTACCCTAAAATGGGGGGTGGAAGTTTGTATGGTTTGTTACCCCGAATTGAACGCGAGCGAAGCCGCGGGCTGTAATAAAACCAACACGTCGATTCGTACGCCATTTAATTCCGAACAACCCGATTACCCACATAACATAACATCCCAATCTTGACTACCTACATTACACTCCTCTACGCTAAACTTACAAATAACAGCTAGGGGACCCTTTTAGCCGCCAACAAGAGTTGACGCCGTTTCACGCGAACCGAAGACAACGCAGCTTAGAACAACTGCTTATAGGTACAATTGAGACATTGAGTACAATAACTGGAAATATATTTTAGATAGGCGGCTGAAAGGGTTAAAAAAACATTTACATTTATTTATTTCTTTACACTTTATAATTAGGTTTATTTAGCCTACATTGACGAATAGGACGGGCTCGGGCAGGTGTCGAAGCTGGGTGGGCAGGGGTCGAAGGTGGGGAAGCAAACGACCACTCCGGTGAAGCCGGAGAGGCGCTGTTAGCCCGGGGCGTCTGCGCCGCCGCCGTGCCGCGGGACTAGTCCGCCGAGGCCGCCGACGTCTCCGCCCGAGTCCTCACCGGTGTTACCGGTACCGGTACCGGTACGTCAGCCGATACTGAGCGATGCCCTTGAGAATCCGCGCCGGATTCATCTAATGCCATAGTAGTAACTGCGAGAGATAGTCTACCGTTAACTGACCGTTTCCGCAATTGATCGATATGCCTGTGTACCGTTTCACCATCGTCACCTAACACTTTATAATTACTGGGGCCTAAGACATCCACTACCCGACCAGGGAACCATTTTTCTCCCTTCAAGTATTTTATGTACCAGACCTGGTCCTCCTTATCTACACTCCTACTCACTCCTCCCGCCGCCTCCTGCTGCCGCTGCTGCGCGCGCCGCACCTGTCCCTCCCTGTCCGGTTTAATGGTGTCTAAGCGCGTGCGTAAACGTCTTCCTAAAAGAAGCGTAGCTGGCGATTCTCCTGTGGTGGAGTGTTCTACGTTTCGGTAATATATCAGGAAAGCCCAAGAGCCCTATCTACATTTTGGTTTTCATGCAACGCTTTACGAATCACCCGCTTCAAGGTCCTAACTGAATTTTCCGCTAACCCGTTCGACGCTGGATGATACAGAGCTGTAAATATGTTTTCGATACCACAGTACTTGGTAAAATCCTCGAGTTCCTTGGATGTAAATTGTTTGCCGTTGTCGCTTTGGTATTCCCCACCTACTAAACAATTCACACAACCGATCTATTAACCCTCCTGCGGTGACATTAGTTACATTAAATACCTCTAACCACTTGGACATCGCGTCTACCACAACTAAGTATGTTTTCCCCCAATAGGTCCCATATAGTCCAAATGGATGCGCGACCAGGGTCGGCCGGGCCAGTGCCACATGCGCTTCTTCTAAAATTCTCAAAGAACCGTCAACTTTATTTACCGGCACCAGCGGTGAGGCCCAGTCGGAGCAGTCCACGGCCTCGATGACGTTGTCCCGCAGCATGGCGTCCAGCTCCGCGTCCACCCGTTCGCGCAGCGCGTACGCCGGCGGGCGCGCGCGGTGGAACACCGGCGGCGCCCCCTCGCGCACGCGCAGTGTAGCCTGCCCACCGTTGTACCGCCCGAGACCGCCGCTAAACAATTCTTTATATCTGGAAAGCAAATTGTTTATTTCATTAGATATTGTTACATTTTCACTTCTCACATTGTTACAATTACTAAACTCGGGTATTTTAATATTTAACTCCGCCAACCACTGTCTCCCCAGCAGTGGGGTGGTACCTCCGTCAATAACAAATAATTCCAGATATTTTGTATTTTCACCATAAGTAACTCTCGGCTTAATAACACCTAGGGGCTTGACCTTTGACCCGTCATAAAATCTTAGTGTTAAAGCGCCAGTTTCGAGCGGATAATGACTTAAATGTTTTTATACGTTTTGCTGCTTATACACGAGACCGCTGAACCTGTATCTATTTCCATTCGTAGTATGATGTGATAGGTATTATTGTCTATTGTGATGGGTACACTCACCGGCCCGTAGTCACTTAGACACAAATGGTGAAAGTCCTCTGCTGGCTCGTCCCGATCCGAGACCTCGGTTGTCTCCGCTTGACCGTAATTCAGTCTCCCTGGGGCGCTACCCCCGCGGCCACCTTCACTACGTCCCGAGCACACCCGACGCAAATGGCCCCTGCGACGGCATGAACTGCAGACATAGTCCCGGAACCGACAATTATCGTAGTCGTGATCTGTCGCTCCGCAGCCTCTACAGGAACGGTAGTCCCCTCTTCCACCGGGCGTATATGCGGCGCCAGCGCCTTGTCCGCCGTTCCTCACGATGGAGTGCGATCTTGCCCCGCCCCCCCGCGCTGAATTGCCAACGCTCCTGCTGCGCCAGCCACCAACGCCCCGCGATCCTCGCGTCTGGTTCCCACGCGCACCACCCCGGCGCCAAGGCATGTACCGCAGCTGCTACCGCCGGCCCCGCACCGCTCGTTCCGGTGCCCGACGATGGTTCGACCGCTGCCGCGTCTCTTTCCGCTGCCTCCAGTGAAGTCGCAATCCTGATCGCATTTGTATACGTTAGCGTATCCTCTTCCGAAAATAATCGTTGACGTATGATGTCACTTCGCAGCCCACATACAAACTGGTCTCGAAGATTCTCGTTAAGAGTAGCACCAAATTTGCAATCCCTGGCCAGTTTCTTCAATTCCGCTACGTAAGTGGCAATATTTTCTCCGTTATTCTGCCGACGTTGTCTAAAACGATATCTCTCTGCCATTACTGATGGCGTTGGCTGAAGATGATGACGTAACAAGTCCACGGCTTCTTTGTATGTAACCTCCGATGGCTTTTTGGGGTTTGCTAAGTTCACAAGCAGCTCGTATGCCCCGTTTCCCATAACAGCAATTAAGGTTGGCAATTTTAACTCGTCCTTTATGGCGTTCACAAGAAAAAACATTTCTAAGCGGTGCACGTATGACGACCACGTTCCGCCCGCTACATCGAACTCGCTCATCTTCCCAATCGACATGGTTTTTTTTTTTGTTGTTTACACGCGTATCACTATGATAACACTCCGCAACTAGTATTTAGGCGAAAAATACTGCGAATTATAATAAACCCCAACTCGTTAGCCACTGTAATAAAACCAACACGTCGATTCGTACGCCATTTAATTCCGAACAACCCGATTACCCACATAACATAACATCCCAATCTTAAGACTACCTACATTACACGGGCAAAAGCTAGTAACTAAATAAGTATAATCACGAACCCGGATTGTTAAGCCACTTGCCATTGTTCGTAATTTAGCCGTGTTATGAATGACCGATGCACGATGTTACCGACTAGCTGTCAACTGGCAGCTACATCGATCATTTATTACACGGCTAAATTACGAACAATGACAAGTGGCTCAACAATCCGGGTTCGTGACTGTACATAAGGAAGACCGAGGTGAATCGAATCGCAGGACGAACGAATCAAGAATAATTTTTGTTAAATTCATAAGACTGCAAGTAGTCACGGACGGCCAATCAGCGTCTCGCATTGAGATTGACCTCGCTACATGCAGTGGTGGCGCGATCTTTTTAATTTCACAAAAATGTTTCTTGATTCGTTTCGTCCTGCAATGTGATTTGCATCGAAATCATTCATAACTCTGGATAAAATATCCATGATCATTGGAATGGGATTGATGGCAACATTTTGGTAGGGAAGGTTTTACCTAGTGACTTAACTAGAAATGATATAACTATTTTGTCCTCGCCATTTAATATTTATTATATAGGTACATGAAATAAATTAATATTATTAAAATTTTATAGGTCCTTGACTCATTTAAATTTTTATCTATACATATAATAAACGCGTAAGGAGAAAAAAAATGTACATTGAAGATATTCTAGAAAAACTTACTCGGGGTGTGTTAGAAACGTTGACTGAATACATTTCAGTGATTTTTGTAATTCTTGTCTGTTTGTCTGTGAATTTGTCCGCGCATTACGTAAAAACTACTGCACAGAATTTTACGAAATTTTGTATAGTAGCAGTTATACCCCGGAGCAACATATAGGGTAGTTTTTATTCTGTTTATTAAAAACATAATTTTCATAAAAAAATAGTTCTCAAAAGTGGTCACAGATGGCGCTGTATAGGTACCCTGTATACTGTAAACAAACATTATTTAAGGACGTCTTTAGATTAAATTAAGCGATTCAGTCTGTTGCGTTCCGCCGAGGTTTAAACCATGGATTTTTAAATGCTTTCCCAATTTAAGGATTGCGGGTTAAATATTTTTAAAACGTGTTACTTCGGTTTGGAAATTGTAAGTATCCGGACATATATTGTGATCCATTAATGCCTGGAGGTACTTTAAAGTTACTGAAGCTACAGAAGGTACTTAAACCTACTTACAATATACGTCAAAACAAATAAAACAGGTAATTAATTATCCATTTCGATTTACCCGACACTAAAAATTGTACCGTTTGTGAGATCAATATGTTTTATCTCGCTTTAACAGCTGATTGCCATAAAAAGGGTAGTCATGAATCTAGGAATTACTAGCTGCTAGCTGTCACGCTGCTGGTGAAAAAATTCTCGCTTCGACGCTCTGGGCCTGGGCCTACGCGGTACTTGGCCTATGGCTTTCGCAGACATTGCCGCTCACCGTCGGACCTCCGGCCCTCAGATTTGCTAAGCCTCTTCGCCATTGAGTTTTGTCTGGATTCTATCATGCTGCCTGCTGCTGCTGAATAAATTCTCGCTACGACGCTCCGGGCTTGGGCCTACTCGGTACTCGGCCTATGGCTTTCGCAGACATTGCCGCTCACCTTCGGGCCATATGACACTTCACCATTGAGATATGTGCGCTCCCTGTCATGCTGCTGCTGCTTCTGCTGAAGCAATTCTCGCTGCGACTCTCCGGGCGTGGGCCTAAGCGGTACTCGGCCTAAGGCTTTCGCAGACATTGCCACTCACCTTCGGGCCTCCGGTCCTCAGATTAGCTAAGATTTTTCGCCATTGAGTTTTGTCCGGATTATATCATGTTGCTGTTACTGGAGAAATTTTCGCTGCGACGCTCCGGGCTTGGGCCTACGCGGTACTCGGCCTATGGCTTTCGCAGATATTGCCACTCATCCTCGGGCCTTAAGACACTTCACCAATGAGATATGTCCGATCCCTGTCATGGTACTACTGATTACCTTGGCCCTACACGGTACACGGCCTTTGGCTTTCTCAGACGTTGCCGCTCACCCTCGAGCGACGGCCCTTGGGTTCGCTAAGACACTTCGCCTTTCAGTTATGTCCGGTCCCTGTCATGATGATGTTGAACAAGTTCTCGCTGCGATGTTCCAAGCCTGAACCTTACGCGGTCTTCAGTCTTTGACTTTCACATACATTTCCGTTCACCCACGTGTCCGCAGCCCTCGAGTTCGCTAAGACACTTCGCCATTGAAGTATGTCCGGTCTCTGACATGCTGCTTCTGCTGAAGCAATTCTCGCTGCGATCCTCTGGGCCTGGGTCCTGCGCGATACTCGCCCTATGGCTTTCGCGATATTGCCGCTCACCGTGTCACGGCTTCGGCGTTCGGATTCGCAAAAAAACTTGACCATTGAGTTTTGTGGGGACCCTGCTGAAACAATTCTTGCTGCCGGATTTGGCCTTATTAGATTTTGGCCTGCTGCTGCAAAAGCAGTTTCCGCTGGGACGTTGCGCTCACACGCTACCTCGCGCCAGTACCTTCAGCCTTTTACCCTCTGTTCGAACCATATTCTCCTGCAGGAACTCGGCCATTAGCATTCGCAGGTCTCGACGCACGCCTTTTAGTCAGTTATCTTTATCACGGATGAACTAATAAATTTATTTAAAAAAAAATCCATAAAAAAATTACGTTCTAAGACGTTTTAAAAAAAATTGTTTTATTTAGAACGTCATATAAATATAGAATATCATTTTTTTTTCAAAAATAAAAAAAATATAAGGATGAACATTTAAAGTAATTTTTTAGACACATATACCTGTTATACACTTTATAACGGCATGTTAAACTTTAAGACACTTAAACATGGATATCCAGTTATGCGTGTGCCAATTAAGTAAATTTTTGAAACTATTTAAAGTATTTTTTTCAAAACTGTGTTAACTTTTACGGTTTAAAATAAGGCGGTGAATTGTCTAGTTTATGGTCAAAAAATTTGGAGTGGTTAGCTCAAAAATAAATCAAATGCAAAAATTGCGATTAGATTCGAATCTTAAAATTGTATGCTCCCACCGGAATTTGGTATGTACGTTATTTGAAGTAGACTTTACCGTGAGTACAAATTTGGAGCGGTAAACTGACTGATTAATTAACGTCATTTTCTTGTATTTTCAACTTGACGCCATATGATAATTATGATATGATATTTATTCAAAAACAATTTACCTCGTGTTATAATAATAATAATAATAATAAAAACAACCGCTGACAATGACAGACGTCTTGAAATCTAATTTTGCTAAAAATATATATTTTTATACGTGTTTTTTGCCTAAACTTTGTCAAATTTACTTTTAAGTGATCCCTACAATAATCACGAAATGTGGAATACCAACATATTCGAGTGTAAATACAACAACGGGTCCCGAACGTACAAATTTAGCACGTTGACAGCTAGTGCTCAAAGCTGATATAGGCGACACACGTATATAGCATGATAACGAGAAGTCGGACAAAAGCGGAAACCACCAACGCACGCCCACCATCCTCGCCCGCCCCGTCAGTCTCCTCGCCATCGTCGTCGGGCGATAAGTTCGCTATTGCGCCCGACACCAGCGAGTCGAGCGACGAGTGCGGGCCGCCGCCGCCGCCGCCACGACCACCTGCGCGACGGGGACGGCCACCGCTGCCGGCACGCTTGGGGCTTGCGGGACATCCTGCCCCGCCCAGGGCCCCCGCTGCCGGTGGTGTAGTGCGTCGCATGCAATGGACTTCATCCATTAATGAGAACGTCATGCGCGCCTATTATGGGGCTACAGAGGGGGGAACTAATCTGTGCGCGTATCGTGACCGGATACTTCCTCTGTTTCAGCTCCTTGAACCAACCATCAACGTGACTGCGCAACGACTATCGGATCAGGTCCGAGTCATCCAGCGGGATAAACGGTTGGATGACTCGACACTTGATCGGCTCCGCCTGGAGGCTATTTCTGCTCACGTGGCCTCCATCTCGACGCGGGATCCGCCCGCCACGTCGCCGGATCCGATGCCCGCACCCGACCTGGCATCGGGGGCGCCGCGGGTTGATCCCAGTGTCGATGAGGAGGAGATCGCGAATCAGAGTGTGAGTAGTACAGCCAATGAGCAACTGAGGAGGACTTTGGAAGAGGTAATTACGCAGTATCGCTCCACAAACATCCCTAGGCCACGATTACCACGCTTGCCTATGAATAGACGCAATCTAGCGCTAATGGGAGCCCTAAATGATTTGCTAGATCCATTCCTGCGGACTAGTAAAGACTTAGATGATACGCACTCGATCATGTACTGCGGGGCCATCGCGGCGTGCCGTGTTGCTCGAGTCAAGTTTCCGGACGCTGAACGTGCACCTAGGACCGCCGGGGGTGTCCCCGCATGGCAGGTGCGGATCGAGCGTCGTATCAACTCATTTAGGACTCTCATTGCAAAGCTGATCTGCTTCAGGGGGGGCAATAACCGCCCCCGAGTAATGCGCTTTGTGCATCAGGCGTTCGCGGGGACGGATATCGAGCCCCGCGACTACATGGCCAATGTCATAGAGCGCATCGACTTTCTGAAGCAGAAAGTTTATGCATGGGCAAGCCGTATTCGCCGTTACAGAGAGCGCGTGGACCGATTCAAGCAGAATCGTCTTTTCCAAAGTGACCAAAGGAAGGTATACCGAAGGTGGGAGGAAACTGACCCCCGTGTGTCCGACATGCGACTGCCGGATGCTTCTGCCATGACTGATTTCTGGCGTAGCATCTGGTCGGCGCCCGTTGAACACACGGAGGGCGAGTGGATGAGTGTTGTTGAACGTGGGTGCGAGTCCATCGAACCAATGGGGGCTATCACCATCAGCCCCGACGACGTAAGTTGTGCAATCCGTACGGCCCAGAACTGGAAAAGTCCTGGCCCGGATGGGTTGCACAACTTCTGGCTAAAATGGTTTCGATGCTCGCACTCGCGGCTGGCAACACAATTTCAACAAGCCCTTGAACTTGGCTCCCTCCCGCCTTCCTTAACAACTGGTGTAACCTTCCTGCTCTATAAGTCCGGTAGTACCACGGAAGCGAAGAACTACCGACCCATCACGTGCTTGCCTACGCTCTACAAGCTTCTTACATCCATTTTGAGAGCAAAAATAAACGCGCACATGGTCGCAAACAACATTTTGATCTCCGCTCAAAATGGATGTAGGGTTGGGTCCCGTGGTACTAAAGAGCTCCTCCTCATAGACATGACCATTTGCCAACGAGTCCGGCGGAACAGGGGGGCCCTCTCGGCCGCTTGGATTGACTACAAGAAGGCCTATGATTCGGTGCCTCATTCATGGCTGAAGAGGATCTTGGAGCTGTATAAAATTGATGCAGCTTTAGGATCCTTCCTTGGCGCGTGTATGAGGCAGTGGACCACAGTCCTTCGTCAACCAGGAGGCGGGGATGACCCCCCTGGCCCGCAGGACTTTATAAGGATCGAGCGAGGAATATTTCAGGGCGACAGTCTGAGTCCCCTGTGGTTCTGCCTAGCTCTAAATCCGCTCAGCAATCTGCTGAAGGATTCGGGGCTAGGTTGCCGGCTTCGGAGAGAGGGTGAAGTCATATCTCACCTTCTGTACATGGACGATCTCAAATTATTTGCACCAAATAACCGAGACTTGTTGGAACTACTGAAGACCACTGCAGTGTTCAGTAGTTCCATCAAGATGGAGTTTGGTGTTGATAAATGTGCGGTTATGCATGTACAGCGGGGGAAAGTAGTAAATTCAACAAATCTACAGCTTTCTGAGACAATGACGTTCAGGTCTATCTCTGAATCAGAAACCTACAAATACCTTGGTATGTCACAGTCTTTGGGCATTGAGGACGTGGGTATTAAACAGGCGTTGAAGGAGCGCTTCTTCGGTCGGCTGACAAAAGTACTTAATAGTCTTCTGTCAGGTGGCAACAAGGTGCGCGCCTTCAATGCCTGGGTGGTGCCCCTACTCACATACTCCTTTGGCATACTAAGGTGGACACAGACCGAGCTGGATGCCCTGGATCGGAGAGTCCGTCTATTGCTCACCACACACCGTATGCTTCACCCACGCTCGTCTGTTATGAGATTGTACATCCCACGGAAGTGTGGAGGTCGGGGCTTTTTAAACGCCAAAAATCTCCACAACCGTGAGGTGTACAATCTCAGGAATTATTTCCTTAACAACGAGTGTAAGATGCATCGTGATGTGGTGGCAGTAGATAAGGGTCTCACGCCGCTCTCCTTGGCAAACGAGAACTGGCGCAAACCTGTGGTGCTAAGCACCGAGGATCGCAGGGCGGTATGGAAGAGCAAGGAGCTACACGGGCGGTTCTACAGGGTCCTCACGGGACCCGACGTAGACCTGCTCGCGTCGGTGAACTGGTTACGATTCGGGGACCTCTTTGGAGAAACCGAAGGTTTTGCCTGTGCAATTGCAGACGAAGTTATCATGACGAATAACTACCGGAAATATATCCTGAAGGACGGTACGGTCGACATTTGTCGGGCATGCCGCCGTCCCGGAGAGTCACTCAGGCATATCATCTCCGGTTGTTCTCATCTTGCTAACGGCGAGTACTTGCACAGACATAACCTCGTAGCCAGGATTATACACCAGCAGCTTGCTCTCCTATACGGTCTTGTGGACCACGAAGTGCCGTACTACAAGTACACAGCTGCACCAGTTCTCGAAAATGGTCGTGCCACGCTCTATTGGGATCGATCTATTATCACGGACAGGACTATTGTAGCCAATAAGCCTGATATCGTGGTAATAGATCGACCGCAACGCCGGGCTATGCTCGTCGACATCACCGTCCCATGTGACGAGAACCTCGTGAAGGCCGAGAAGGACAAGTCCAGCAAGTACCTAGACTTGGCTCACGAGGTAACCGCCATGTGGGAGGTTGATTCGGCGATCATTGTACCGATAGTTGTTTCTGCGAACGGTCTCATAGCGAAGAGTCTAGACCAACATCTAGAGAGACTTTCGCTACGGGGTTGTGGTTGGATCAAGGGTCAGATTCAGAAGGCGGTTATCCTGGACACGGCGCGCACTACTCCGTTGCCGGGGGCACCCTAGGTTAGGTTTTTTATAATGTTTTTATTGTTTTTGTTTGTTTTAGATGTATTTTTATATTTTACCTTTGTAAAAATATTATAAAATGACCTAGCCTAAGAAAAAAAGAATAATAAAGAGAATATAATAATAATAATAATAAATACTCTTTATTGCAGTTACAAGCACAAATTTTTAAATTAGATAAATTTAGGTAGAGGTAACAACAGGCGGTCTTATCGCTAATGAGCGATTTCTTCCAGACAACCTTTGGGTAGTGGAGACTAGAGAAAAACAATAAGCAGTAGGTGGTGCATAGACACAAAAGAGACGAAATAGATAACACAGCACATTCATATGAATATACATACTTAAATAAATACAAAATAAACATACATATACGTACATATATACATATATAATACACACAGTAAGAAACAACAGTGACAACTTAAAACCCTAAGGAAGAGATAAATAGTATTCCTTAAGTTGCGATTTAAAGCTACCAATAGATTGCGCGCGTTTTATGTTGAGAGGGAGAGAATTCCACAAACGAACGGCCTGGAACGTAAATGAGCAATTATAAAATTTGGAAGATGAAGATGGCACTTTTAGGAGCAATTTTTGAGAGGATCTAATAGAATTAAGATAAGAGAAACGCTCTTTGAGGTAGCGGGGAGTTGCAGGGTTAAAAAGTATAGAAAAGAGTAAAGAAAGTATGTGAGAGTTACGGCGGTGACGGATAGGGAGCCATTTGAGTTGAGAACGAAAACTAGAAACATGGTCGAATTTGCGTAATCCGAAAATGAACCGAATGCAGGCATTTTTAATAACGCTCAAGCTTATTAAGTTGCTCCTCGGTTAGGTCTAAATAGGAGATATCTGCATAATCAAGAATGGGGAGAAGTAACGACTGAGCTAGCGCAATTTTAGTAGCAATTGGCAGGAAATTCCGGAGCCGTCTGAGAGACCCTATGGCAGCAAACATCTTCCTGCTCACTTCACTCACCTGAGGCACCCATGATAGACAACGATCCATGATTACGCCAAGATTTTTCACTTGGTTGGAAAAAGGAATTTGGATACCATCGAAGACTATCGGAGGGAGCCTGAGAAAGTCAATTTTGGAGATTTGTTTAGCGCTACCCATCACAATTACCTGTGACTTTAGGGGGTTTACTTTTAAACCGTAATTTTGACTCCAATTTGATATGCGGAGCAGATCAAGATTCGTGGCTTCTATAACTGAATTGAGATCGCTATGCATACCCTGCGAATATATTTGAAGGAGGTGATACGAAGAGGAGAGATCAAGAGTTATGGAATTAATGAAGATAGAAAATAAAAGAGAAGACAGCACACCACCCTGTGGAACACCAGCTGATGTGCTGCACCAGGAAGAACACGAAGAATCTAGTTTTATTCTTTGCCGACCACCAACCAAATAGCTGCGGAACCAGTCAATCGCTGCAGCCGATATGTTAAGAGACTGTAAGAATGCGAGCAAAATGTCAAAATCGACCGTGTTAAAGGCATTACTGAAATCTAGAAGTGCAAGAACTGTAAGCTTCTGGTCATTCATACCCAAACGGATGTCATCGGTAACCTTGACAAGAGCCGAGGTAGTACTGTGGCCCGGACGAAAACCAGATTGAAATGGGTTTAGGAGGTCATTTCTATTCAGGAAGGAAGTTAGTTGCTGATGCACTAGCCGTTCGAGGACTTTGGATAGGAAAGGAAGAATGGAGATGGGGCGATAGTCAGAGAAGGAACTGGGGTTGGATTTTTTGGGTAAAGGAATAATATTGGCATCCTTCCACAGACTGGGAAAAGTACTTGATGAAATGGAAAAATTCAGAATACCGGTAATAATAGGAACAAACAAATCAAGGAGAGGGAGTATCATATTTCGGCTAACACAGTCAACACCAACGGCGTTAGAAGTGATATTCAATATACCCTTCCTAACATCACTCTCACAGAAATGGCTAAAATAGAAAGAAGAGAAATCTAAGGCAGGAAGTGATGAAAGATGATGAAGTGAGTTAGATTTCTTAGGACCACTGAAACAGGTGGACAATGAAAAATGCTGGCTAAGCTGGTCAACGCTAATATTGTTTAAATTGGTTGCCTGTTGAGATTTGCCAACTCCGAGACCTTTCAAAAATTTCCACACTTTGGCTGGATTTCCATCTTCAACAGAACTGTGAATATGACGCCTCTGAGCATCTCGACATATAGTGCTACAGCGATTGCGCAGGGTATGATATTTAAGTTTATTTTTCTCAGACTTGTTAGCCTTATACTTAGATTTAGATTGATTCTTCCTCTCTATAAGGGCTTTAATATCCTTAATGAGCCAAGGAACAGGGAGATGCTTGACTTTTATTGCCCGAACAGGAGCGTGAGCGTCATAAAGTTGTATGAGGAGCGAATTAAAGAGAGAAACTTGATCGTCTACCGAACCCGCTCGAGCGATACTGCTCCAATCGATTGTTAAAGCGTCATCTCGAAGCTTTTCCACATTTAATCCACTAAAATTGCGCTGCAAAAGAATTTTTGATTTAGATTTAGGAGGACGAATTTTGTAAGAGATATAGAGCAGATCATGATATGAGAAGGCATCCGCGGAGTATTGTCCAAATTTAGACACATGAGAAGTCGAAGAAACTAAAGTTAAATCAAGAAGAGAAGGCGAGCAATTTGGAAAATAGTGTGTGGCGTCTGAAGGGAGAATAGTTAGATTGCATGCATCTACCAGGGATTTAAGGCGCCGGGATCGACTGTCATCCTTCAGAAGACACGTATTTAGATATCCCATAAGAATGTGATGATTATAAGAAGGCATAAGGTCTTCGAGAAGTCTCTCAAGAGAATCAAAGTAATTAACGTGAAGGGAGGGGGAATAAAAAACGCCAAGTAAAAGTTTGGAATGAGAGAGGGAAACGTCGAGAAACATATACTCTGCGGCATCAGAAGTAGAGGAACTGGCAGATACATTAACAATTGAATAGGGGATGTAAGAACGAAGGTAAATCGCAACTCCACCGCCACCTCTTCCAAGGCGGTCGTGCCGAATTAAATTGAAACCAGGTAAAGAGTAAGACGTTGAAGGCAAAGCTGGAATGTGCAGGAATACTTTGCGCATTTAAATGCACAACGTTAAAATTTTTAGGTACATCATTAAACTGAGATTCCAGAAAGTCGTGAAGCGAAGGAGGCAAACTATGGAAACTGTCTTCACTTACACTATCTAAGGAGGAAAAAGATAAATACTGATCACTGTTATCACTGAAAGGCATCTGAAAAATATATATAAAGTTAAAAATATAATAAGTATATAATAAGTGTATACTAATATTCAATAAATATAAAAATATATACAGTAAAAACTAAACAAAAACTCTACAATCTACCCGCCAGCAGCAAATAAAGAAAGAAATACACTTATAAAGAAACTGAAGTTCAATTTAAAAATACATGTTGGCTTCAGATTCGACAGGCATTAAGTTAAATCACAAAACTAAGGAAATAATTAACTAAGAAAAACGGAACGTAATTTAATAAGGAAATATTTAACTTGGTAAAGCGGACCGCAATTTAACAGTTGGCAACACTATACCTGCCATCCGTCAGCACACATGTCAAACTGTCAATGTCAGTTGGAACTTGGCAAAGTGACATTTAAAGTTAGCAATGAAGTTATTGGAATTAATTTATAATATTTACGAGAGATTATTAAAGAGGGTATACAACAAATAACAGTGATTACACGTCGAAATAGAAAAGCGTCAAGCAGTATAACCCCAACAAATACAGAAGAAAGCTACACTATGTACATACTAAGGCTTCAATTTGGCAGCCGCACGTCTGGGCTTTATCTGTTTCTCCGGTTTCTCGGCTTTGCTGCAATTATCTGCCTTGGGAGGAGCATCTCCCAAGTAACACATCAAAGCAGTATAACGGCCGTCTTACAGCATATCTGTATGCTTAAAGCATTTTGAGTTCGTTTTATAGTAGCATTATAAACGTTTATAGTGCTGATATAGGTCTTAAATGGGCACAAATTACCCAGCTTGAGATCATATACAGGTCATTTAATAGCATTGCAGGCGCATTATGTCTGCGCTATTAGCATTATCGTTGTCATGGAAAGTGCCAATCGCCTCAAAGAAGCATTAGTACGCTCTATTAAGTTGCCGACTGCATTAAAGAAGCCTTAATACGGCCAAAAAACTTGCTAATCGCAGTTAAGAAGCATAAGTACTCTCGATTAACTTGCCAATCGCAATACAAACGCATTATACTAGCATAAGAGTGTAGTAAACTAAACCTTACGTCAATGCAAAAACGTCTCTAATACCGACGGAACAAATGTTATAATACAATGAACGTTGTGATTTAACTACTTTGTCTCGCAATATAAAATGGACGAAGACGGTACAAAAAACTGAATGAGTGACACGTCATATTTGTTTGCATCCTAACAAAATTTATAAAAGTTTTTGATACTTTTACGTTATTATATCCTTCAAATATGACTGCGCAATGTAGTTTACTGTAAATGTGTATATAAGTTTCATTGAAAATTTTCACGCGCCTTTGATTTATTGTGGTTTTGCTATAAAATATTATAAAAAGATATGCGTCAAATAAACAAAACAATTGTGTAATCCTCGTATAGAACGAGTTTTGCATTATTAACCCAATAGTGTTGGTTGAGCAGTCTTAAATATTATTTATTTATATATTTCAAATACTTTAAGCTTTAAAATACATTAACATAAAATTATAATACACTCAGTCAAACACACCTTAACTAAAATTATTGCTACCGTTCGTTGTCGTTTCCGGTGCAAAAGTGCCCATAACGCTTGCAGCATTACCACGCTGAATAGCCATGGACAGTCTTTGCACCAGAAACGACTCAGAGCGGGAGTCTTAAATTAAGTAATTTCTTTATTATATAGGTATTTTCCTTGTATAAATAGGTCCGCATGATTTTATTTTTAGGTTATTAATTATTTACAAAATGGCGTTGGTTTATATAGACGGAGAGCTAGCCCCGTCCACGTCGGATATGACAATAATGAGAGCAACCAAACCCCTCTAGTCAGTTTGGTATATTATGCTTATTTCTAGATCTGGACATCTGGCAGCTTTAAAGTAGTGGAGGTCAAAGAATGCAAACCATTTCAAGAAAATAAATCCTAGAGATCTGGGTTTGATGCAATATTATGAGAAACTATACAAATACTGTACAATATTAAGAGAAATTATACAAAAAATTATGTTGGGAGAAAGTAGTGCCAAACGATGTATAATAAAATATAGTTCATAGTTTTCGCCTACTGTTTTTGTTTCCGTAATAATCATATATCGGGGTTTTCGGTGCGGGAACGATTTGAGAAAGAGTAGAGATAAACAGATAGGTTGAGAGTTAGTCTGAGAAAATATCATATTATGCTTAATGAATAACTACCTCTCTGTGAATAGCTTACACACTATGATACGAGCTTTTTTTCTTAGAGGCATGTTTGTATTGACTATTATATACTTATTATTTTAAAAATACAATTGCATATCCGAAATTTATTAACTAGATCTACCTAAGACAAAGACACGGTATAGTAAGTGTCAAATATTAATCTTGACGTCCGATATTTATGAACTATTTGATTAACTGAAGAGGTTGACAATGATCAGTCACTACATGAATTAATAAAAAAATACTTGAAAAAATCATAGGTATATGTACCTACAATATATATACATAATAGTCAGCTATTTCATATAAATTGTATATACCTATGATTTTTTCGATCAATTATTCATTAGGTAGAAACGTGCTAGAGTACATTCTGTTTTTTAAGTTAATGCCTACTCTTTGGCTAATGTCAAACATTCCCGCACCGAAAACCCCGATGTATGGTAAGAATACACAATATTTTTTGGTCTAACGTTTTTTTTTATCGATTTTTGACCAGTTTTGAGTCGATATTCCAACATATTCACTATAGATAGAATTATGAGGCAAACGACTATCGGTTTTTGAATCTTTTATCTCCATTCTGTAGAGCCGGATCTTGAAATAAATGAGCCGTTATTTTTTTATGATATTTTTAAAATATGGTCTAAAAAACACTTTTATCGATATTCGAATGGTGTAAAGAATCTTACATATACGTAATCTACATATTAGGGTTCCTCTTTGATGTCTCTAAAAACTGTAGAGAGATTTTAATTTTTAACTAATTAAAACAAAATTTATGACCATAAAACCACTTTTTTAGCCTAAACCGGTTCGACTTTGATGTCAAATATCTCGAAGACAATGAATATTGAAGTAAATATAGGATACTATATTGTTTAAGGCCGTTACTGATAATATGATAAGCTATATAAATCATTAGAAAACTAAGGGAATCAGATCTAAGGTCGTTGGCGCCAGGGAGCCCCTTAAAATATAGGCCCTGTCCTTCATAACTGAGACAACTTCGGCAATTTTTACCTAGTTTGGTATTACTATTTTCCAATTAAAACATTTTGCTAGTCTGTCACTGTGACCTCCACCCATTAAAAGCTGCCAGATACCAGGATCTAGCAATAAGAATAGTATAGCAATCTAACCAGACGGGTTTTGTTGCTCTCATTATTGTGTCATATCTGACGTGGCTAGCTCTTAGTCGAATAGCAGCTCAGTGACCCTTAAAAAATGCCTTATTTATGCCTACAGCATTACACGTGAATAATTATGCTATTAAACAACATTAAGCATTTATTTATGCTATTGTAGAACCTAAGGCACTAAAACCGCTAAAAGCTGTATAGGGGCTGTTCATAAATTACGTCATCAATTTTTGATAGTAAAGCTGCCAAAAAAAGTGACGTCATTAAAAAAAATGCGTTTTAAGCTTAATTGTAAAATAAAAAACTATTTAGTAGATAATATTTTATAGCATTAAAAGTTTATAGAAACACGACTTTCATTCCTTTTTTACACATTGATGATGTGATCTTCGGAATGACCCCCCCCCCCTTCCTACGTCATGCTACCATCATCCGATGTCCAGACCCCCCCCCCCATTTGAAATGACGTAATTTATGAACAGCCCCTTATAGTAATTTACGTGGCATTATAAAGGCTAATATTCATGCTCTTAAACAGCATTGAGCATTTATTTATGCTATTGTAGAACCTAAGGCACTAAACCACACCGAAGCATTAGTGTAGCAAACCAAAACGCAACTGTACAGCATTCAGCTGTACAGTTGCATTTTGGTTCGCTGCACTAAAACTAAAGGCTTTAAAAAAGCATTTATACATGCCATTATACAACCGTTATACAGCTTAAAGCATTATATAATGCTATTGTAGAACCTAAAGCACTTAAGTGCTTTTAAACAGTCGAAAGCTGTACAGTTGCGTTGTGGTTTGCTGCACTAAAGCTAAAGGCTTTACAAAAGCATTTAGATATGCCATTATACAACTGTTATACAGCTCAAAGCATCATATAATGCGACAAGTTGCTCGGTGAACGTATATAAGAGTTTATACGGTCCTTAAGTTCGAAATAAGTTAACTATTCATATGTTATAATGCTTCCTGTGTTACTTGGGCTACGCTTGGGGTCGGAGTCACAGGCTGCTCTGGCGCATCCGAAATCGCCTTAAGCTCTGCAAGGCTCACCACACGCCTGCGCACGTCGGTCGCATCCAAGACATGAACAACGCCGTCCCAGGTCCAACATCTTCTGACGCCAAACCGCTCCCAAGCTGCCATGAAGGTCTGCTGACGTGATTTGGTCAAGAACTCGGCTATCGTTACGCTGGAGCCTTTCAATGCCACCTTACCAAACCACACTTTATCACGGACGGCAGTCTCACAGAACTTCACCACAATAGCCCTGGGTTTGCTGCCTCTGCGACGGCCAAGTCGGTGGCTGCGCCTTATGTCATTTGCAGCCACGTCAGCCTTAACAGCTTTGAGCTGTTCAACTACAAGGGCCGTTGTGCCCTCTTTGTCAGCCTCCGGAACACCATGGATGACCAGCATCTTGCGTCGAGATCGCATTTCTATTTGATCGACCTGTTGAGCGATGAGCTCCACCTGCTTCTGGAGTATATTGAGAGAGTTCAAAACAAATGCTTTTGATATTGAGAGAGTTCAAAGCAAACTCAATTTTTCTGACTTTCGAGGCGATTATTTCAGAAAATATTTACTAAATCACAAAATGTTCAAAAAAACCTCAATGTAATTTTTTAAAGACCCATCGATTGATGTGCAACATGTTGATATTAGGGGAAAAATTGTTTTTTGAAATTTAGTTACATGGAGCGCCCCCCATAAAAATATTTTCTCCTTCAAGTCTGGCCAGCCAACGAACGCAGTAGCAATGTACAGCGAGCAAAAGTATGACAACACTAAGAATCAGTGAAAAAAGCAGCAATGATCATCAAATTCTATGTTTTTAATTTTAGTTGGTATTTCCACCCCTTTCATTACGTGACATTTAGTTCAGTTAAATTGTAGGTACTCTAAAGGGCCCCTAGTGAGAGTGTCTTGGGGTAGTTCTGATTTCTTTCATTCCTTAATCCTTATGTATTTTGGGGTGCTGAATCCGAATCTGAGGTTTGCGGACAAAATTTTGTGACGAAACATAAAAAAAATCGCAAAAAGAGCGAAAAAATTCAGCTTTTTTCCGGTTTTTTGCTTAAAACTCGAAAACTATTAACTTTTAGTAAATGGCCTGTTTACAGAAATTAAAGTACTTAAAATTATCTACATACATCACTATTTAGTTTTTTATTTCAGATGAACCGTTCGGTCTCAAATGCGAGTTGAAAATTGCCAATTTTCAGCGGTCACTGTTTTGTTACTGCAAATTTCTTATTATCTGTGAAAAAGTTATTATAGCGTCTTTAAGATATCAAAATCGAAGTGGGGGTGGAAAAAAACTAGTACTTCTCTCGTGCCAGTGCTAACCACTTTGGACCCTGCACCAAACTCAATTTCATGTAAATGTAAAAAGGGCTGCCAACGCAATTGTGGATTCAGGCAGGCGGGCCTCCATTGTTCCCCAATCTGCAAAGGACTGTGTGACAATGTTGAGCCTCCTGAAGACAGCTCTGATATAGACATAGAAAAGACCGAAGAAAGAGACAGAGGTATGTTGAATCTCACTACAAGCCAGGTCCTGAGCCAGGACCCGATGCCATCGAAGAACCTCAGCAAGGTGCGGAAGGTTTGTTTAATCTCACAATCTATTTTTCAATCCTCATCGCTCCTTGAGAAATGACACCACCTCTTTATTTTCCAGAACAAGCACAATATTTACCGGGACCCATCGCCACCGGAGAACCTCAGGCAGGACCTTTTAAAAGACAACGGCTCATATAATAGTACGTAAGCTGCTACGTTACGTGATACAAAGACAAGTCCTTGTAAAAGGTCCTGGATGAGGTTCTTCGGTGGCGATGGGTCCCGGTAAATATTCTGCTTGTTCTGGAAAATAAAGAGGTGGTGTCATTTCTCAAGGAGAGATGAGGATTGCAAAATAAATTGTGAGATTAAACATACCTTCTGCATCTTGCTGAGTTTCTTCGACGGCATCGGGTCCTGGCTCAGGGTCTGATTGCTCCATGGTCATCGTCGGGGGTATTTCTCCTAGAAAATAAAAGAGGTGGTGAGGCACTGACTTGTGATCATATATCTAGGAGAGATGAATGATTAGACAATAACTTGTGAGATTGGACATACCTGTGTCTCTTTCTTCAGTCTTTTCTATGTCTATGTCAGAGCTGTTTTTCGGAGGATCAACGTTGTCACACAGTTTTTCGCAGGATGTGCAGATTGGAGAACAATGGAGGCCCGCCTTCCTGCATCCACAATAGGGATGATGACACATGTTGAATTTTGTAATAAAATTTAGTTGAATGGATGCAAAATGATCAATATATCCTAATAAATTAAAAACTAAAGTAAAATAAATTAAAATCTTTTATCTCTTATCTTTTATCAAACTTTAACGATTTTTTAAAAGTACAAAACAATGACAGCATTCGATTTATCATATATTACTGTAAAATAAATTGTACAGCAAATATATACATTCGCGGCTGACGTTCTGGCTGGCGTGACGGAGGACGTCAGCCGCGAAAGCTGAAGACGCCAGTTCAAATCTAGCCTCGGACACCGGAGGGTTTGGTCACTTTTTCTGAAGTATATGACATCTATTTTCAGTTTATATATAGTAGTGTAACTACTTAAAAATTGCAAATCAAAAAATATTGAACTAAATAATTTTATTTGCTTCAAGATGCAATATGTCACTGTCAAAATAACAATTTCATAAATTTTCCATACTTTGAACAGGGCGACTATGCAATCGTGACGTCACTGTTGCATATCATTTTGTTAGTAGCGTTTTGAGAAACAAAAGCGAGTGTCAGATTTTGAATCTCATTTCTGACTTTTGTGTTGCTTTAACGCAATTGTCCCTAGATATAGACATTTAATCCTCACAACAAAACGAATCGACTGATACCATACATGAAAACAATTCATCATGCCTATTGCGTTGGCAGCCCTTTTTACATTTACATGAAATGTACCGGAGTATTGAGTTTGGTGCAGGGTCCAAAGTGATTGGCACTGGCACGAGAGAACTACTAGTTTTTTTCCACCCCCACTGCGATTTTGATATCTTAAAGAAGCTATAACTTAACTATAACAACTTTTTCACTGATAATAAGAAATTTGCAGTAACAAAACAGTGACCGCTGAAAATTGCCAATTTTCAACTCGCACTTGAGACCGAACGGTTAATCTGAAATAAAAAACTAAATAGTGATGTATGTAGAGAATTTTAAGTACTTTAATTTCTGTAAACAGGCCATTTACTAAAAGTTAATAGTTTTCTAGTTTTAAGCAAAAAACCGGAAAAAAGCTGGTTTTTTTCGCCCTTTTTGCGTTTTTTTTATGTTGCGTCACGAAATTTTGTCCGCAAACCTCAGATTCGGATTCAGCACCCCAAAATACATTAGGAATGAAAGAAACCAGAACTACCCCAAAACTTTCCTAGTAAAAACACAATGTAACTGGATCAATTCACGGTGTGTAAAAAGGAGACGGATATATTTCGTCTGATCTGTCATCAACTGTAACAGATAATCTGGTTGAGGCAATTGACATATGCCATAAAAACGAATTTAAATTCAATGTAGAACGTTGCAGGAGTTCTATCTCACTCGCGCTTAAGAAGAGAGAGTGAAATGCACTAGAAACAAATTCAATGTAAAAGAAATGTGAATTGAAATGTTCGTCACGAACACGGTGTCTTATCACAAAGGGTTGCCACATGTACGTATTTTGAATTTGCCGCGCTTTTCTACTGAAAAAATGGTTTGCCAGACTATAACTAAATAGCGGCATGCAAAATACACCTTATGTCTAAATTTTATTTTATTCGTCTTATAGTTTCCGAGTGACATACGGACAATGCAACACAATGCCTGTGACATACGGACAGACGGACTGACGGACTAACGGGCAGACAGACGGACATGGCGAAACTATAAGGTTTATGCCATTTTGGCTACGGAACCCTTAAAAGTACTAAAAACGGTCCGATAGAGAGCATAATAGTAGGGGGCGGTGTCTCACTCGCACTCGTTAGAAAATTGTCACATATTCACATTTTGATTGTCTGATGTCGTCATTACCTCCTTAGTCAAAACGAGACACTCCCTTAGATAAGCTTCTCTGTCGGCCTCACTTTGTGACCGAAGAATGAGATCCCCTTCATATACATCCATGGTTCTATACCTACGTATACCTACTAAAAAAAACCACCAAACTCTCTGCCATGGGATTCCCAATGTCCTGTCAACATATCTAAAATGGTGGCCATAGCCATAGACAAAACGCTCTAGCGAGACCTACTGACAGCTTGACAGTTAGGTGTATCACTCAATCACCTAGCGAGACAAGTGTGAGAGCCACGTCTCGCAGTTTGGCATCTCGAATCGGCCCGGTTGTGTACGACGTACTGTGGGACAAGTTAGCGAAAACGGGTATACCGAGTGAGTGCATCGAACTGTACTGGTACGAAAGTACTGGTACGGAAGCCAGGTCAATTGCGTGAGATGGGCGGGCGAAGACTCAGACGAGTATAGTCTCAAATGTGAGGTTCGTCAAGGTGGACTAACATCTCCCATTCTGTTCAACCTTTAATGAGTTGATTGAGGAGCTCAGCAACACACATGTCGGAAGTCATATAGAAAGAACGTGTTTCAACAACATCAGCTATGCAGACGACATGGTGTTGCTGGGTCCGTCGAGCGACTCGTTACGAAAACTCATCACTATATGCGAGGGGTATGCTGAGGAGCATGGTCTTAGGTATAACACTAGCAAGAGTGAGTTCGTCCTACACCAATACCTGAGATCATGCTTTGCGGTGTGCCCCTGAAGAGAGTGGAGAGGTTCAAATACCTGGGGCATATCCTTACTGAAGATCTGAAGGATGACCTAGATCTAGAGAGGGGGAGAAGGTCGATGGCGGTGCGTGGTAATATGATTGCCCGCAGATTTGCAAGGTGTAACGAACAAGTCATAATTTTTAAGAAAAAAAAACCGACTTCCATGGGGGTAGCCGGTGAAGCATTATTGTAGATGGTGCACTTAGATTCCATACAATGAAATAACTTGCTTAACAAACGCAGCGGAGAGGACAAATCGCCAAACCTGAACTATGCGTCGTTGAAGAGTTCCGTTCTGATCATCATCAGCAGTTCCACTTCATCAAATGTCACTCTTTTGAATGAAAATGCTTGACTTGTTGATAAAAATACAAAAATCACTATGTGTAAGCCCTTAAGATTTGAGGAGTTCCCTCGATTCTTCATGGATCCCATCATCAGAACTTGAGCTTGACGAAAATTTGTCCTGACAATTAAACTTGCTAAACAAACACAGCGAAGAGGACAAATCGCCAAACGTGAACTATGCGTCGTTGAAGAGTTTCGTTCTGATCATCATCAGCAGTTCTACTTCATCAAATGTCACTGTTTTGAATGAAAATGATGGTTTTGTTGATAAAAATATAAAAATCACTATATGTATGCCTTTAAGATTTGAGGAGTTCCCTCATGGATCCCATCACCAGAACTGCGTTTTGACAAAAACGGGACCAATCTGTATATATATACTTACAATCAAAAAAAGAATTTTCAAAATCGGTTCAGACATGACGGAGTTATGGAGTAACAAACATTAAAAATAAAAAAAAAAAAAAAAAAAAAAGAACATACACGCCGAATTGAGAACCTCCTCTTTTCAAATCTTGAAGTCGGTTAAAAATGATGCTTTTTAAAGCATACTGTCAGACGTTCTACACCTGCAGTCAGTGGGTAAATTTTACACAAAGGGCATACAACGCACTGAGAGTCCAGTATAACAATATCTTGAGGATGCTGTTGCGGCTGCCGAAGCACTGTAGTGCGTCTAGCATGTTTGTGGAAGCGCGAAGTGATGACTTTTTCGCAATCAGACGCAAGCGTGCTGGCTCACTACTTAGGCGAAGTGCGTTGCGGTGGCAATCCTCAGGATATTGTCGCGAAAGCCTAGACTGCCCTATAACTAAATACTGGGTCGAAGTCGCCATGGGAAGGGCAAATAGGAAGTTTTTTGTTTTTTATTTGGTTTTTGTTTTTATTTTATGTTTGCTCAAGCTAACATAGTTATTTTATTAAGTCTAGAGTATAAGTAAGCACTAACATAATATGGATCTTTGATCTGAAATAAATATATATATATATATATATATATATATATACCTATATATATAACGGAGAACGGGCCCGGGCGGAAGCGGAGGCCGAGGGTAGGTGGCATGGCAGCGGTAGTGCGAGTGCGCTTCGGAAACTAAAATACTGACACTATCAGTAATATCAGGATAGCCTAACACTAAACCATTACACACGATATACACACGGTAATGAAATAAAACATAAACTCTGGTTTCATAACTGTATTGAATTAAAATCATTTTTAAACCAGATTAAGGGAGGGCAATAAATTACCACTGGTTCGGAAATGAGCCTCAACTGAGAAGAACCAGCGTAAGAAACTCAGCGGGACTTATCTTTTGTTATCTGAAACACTATTAGAACTAAATTGCGTAGATTACACAGGTACAAAAATACTTTCTAATCAGTAATCACAAAATGATCTTAAACACTTTAACTACGAAAAGCAATGACTGATTTTATAAGGCATCAGGAAAACGAGGAGAGTTCCTAGCTTGCGTCCGTGTGCTACTCAAAATACAACCCGTTACTCTAAACTACCAAGCCGACCCGACCCGTCTACATGAGAACGATCAGGATAGTGTGACTGCAAGGCTAACAAAGCCACAAAGAGTACTGAACTGAATCACGACTGCTCCAAGAATGAATGCTCAATCAAGACTGAATCAAGAATGAATGCACAGGTACTGTGCTCATCGTTTTTATACTGTCACCCGGTGGGTAAATATAAACACGAGTTTTAATGACTACCGGCGCATTTCTTACTTTAAAATAGGGTAAGTCGAAACGTCAATTTTATTGACTACCTACACGGACCAAACTAAGACCACTCCCAAGCAAAACAATGATCGTCGTTTTCCAAACTTGTTACAAATTCAACAAAGGTAACTTGATTGACACAAAATATCATAATTCTATCAGTTGTGATGCTTATAACGTAGCCCTGCGACAAGCTGTTGTCGTCTCAGTCCGACATATATATTTTTTATATAAAAAAACTTAAATAGTTAATTGGCATTTTAATTAAAAGACACAAAGAAATCGTCACAGTACCTAAGTAACGTTTAAATGACTAATAAAATAAATTACTTATTTTAAATAAGTACCTACAATATTTATTAGTAGGTAATACAATTAGCAAATTAAGTTATTAATCTCACGTTTTCCTCATTTACATTATTCCTTGAATGTTGAAATGTTCTACTTAAAATTATAGGGAGCAGTGCTGATGTTAGTATTAGGAGTTCGTTGTCCAGGCAGATCTTGGTTGGTAGACTGGTAGACGTCCATGTTAAAAGGTCTGGCGTACATCTTGATCGTAAGAGGCTGACTATTGCTCACACCAACAATTAACGTTAGCGAAGCTTCCACAATGGCCGCCCCTGTATCCACGGCGCTTGCACTCCTTATTGCAGTTGGACGTATAGTTGACAGCCCCCCACACGCAGCTGCCTATGTGCACGTCAGCCTGGACCGCGTTCTGAGGCTGCGAGACGATGACCATCAGAGCCACGCAGACTAGGAAACACATGGACGATTTGGAAACCATTTTTCTTTGGAACTGTTGATGCCGTTTGAGATAGGAGGTCTTGTCTTCAACTGTTGCGAGCGCTTGTTGAACTATGTTAGTAGCTAGCTGCCTTCCGTATTTATAGTTAAAGTGGTTATGAATCGGGATTTCTTCGCAACAATATGCACGTTTTCCTTGTATTTTGCGGGTAATGAGATGCGTTCACGTTCTAGTTACAACACTTAGAACAATAAGTGGGTTTTTTGAGTACGCCAACTGAGAGGGATGACGAGATGAAGACTAAGACTAAGCGCATAATAGGTAACTGACAGTCACTCTGAATCATACATAAAGGATTCACGTTCCGCGTCATAGTCAAAGTTAAAAATGTGTTTATTCAAGTAGGCATAGCAACAAGCACTTTCGAATCGTCAGTTACAATTATTATCTTAAGCTAATATATAAGGTGCTAACAAATTAGTCACGGATATTTTTACCGCTGATAGTACTCGGTTCTCGGTGTATATTTAAGTATGAAACATCATAGGTTTTGTTATGTTTTTTTGGAGAAAACTAGGAAACAAATTTCCTACGTTAAAACACTCTGTTAATAAGATAATTAAATGAGGCTCGAATCATAATGACATTTAAGAAAAAAAACTTTTGACATGATAAGACAGACAGCTTGACAGGTACATTATAGGGGTTATGGTTATTTTAAAAATTAATTATAATATTTTTTTTTGTTCGGTAAATGAAAACAAAAAAATGATATACAAAGGTTCCTTAATTACAGTTAAAAGTTAATTGTTCTAATGTAATGTATTATCTCTTAAAATATCAGTGACTAACTTGTTAGCACCTTATATTATAATTCAGAGAAATATATTGATTCAATTATGAAAAATATAAATATTTACATGTCAAAATGTATGATAATAATTCACAATGAGATTGTCAAAGCTTAAGAGACAAAAAAAAGTATAATAATATACTAGTCTAGAATAAAAATATTTTTTTTTTGTCTAGAATATTTCTAGACTAAATCTATGTCAGAAAGAAAATTTAAGTAATTATTTTTTTAATAAACCAATAGTATACATTGTTAACACTGTTAACAGTAACCAATAGTATACATACACGACACTTCCAACACTTCTTTTTGTATAGAAAACATCACGTGACCTCCAAGGATCACGTCATGTTTTCTATACAAACTGAAGTGTCGGAAGTGTCGTGTAGGACGCAGAATGTAACAGCGTGAACCATCCTTAAGTCGGTGCGACACACTGCATGCCTCCATCGTGCAGCGGTAATAGGGTGTCCCTTATATTGTGAATTTGAAAAATTAATAACGTATATTTCCTAAATATATTTCGTTTACCCAAATACTCTACATAATAGTTCTCATAAAAACAAGTAGATATCTAAAAAACTGTTTAAGTAAAGTCAATTTGAAGGTCATCGGGTGTTGTCAGCCTCTTAAGCAGAACGTCAGCTAACGATACAAATGTCGCTAAGCATCCCCCTAAGGCACTGGTCCCACCGGCGGCGAGTAAGCGAGTAAAGTTAAGCGAGTAGCATTACATCGCGGGCCTTGAAAGGTCGATCGATCACTCTATACCTCGACAAACCGCAATGTAATGCTACTCGCTTAACTATACTCGCTTACTCGCTCTTGGTGGGACCAGTGCCTGACACATAAAGGATATGAAAATAGATGTCATATACTTCAGAAAAAGTGACCAACCGGAGACACACCGGAGTGTCCGAGGCCAGATTTGAACTGGCGTCTTTAGCTTCCAGCCGCGAAAGCTGAAGACGCCAGTTCAAATCTGGCCTCAGACACCGGAGGGTTTGGTCACTTTTTCTGAAGTATATGACATCTATTTTCAGTTTATATATAGTAGTGTAACTACTTAAAAATTGCAAATCAAAAAAATATTGAACAAAATAATTTGATTTGCTTCAAGATTCATAAAGGATATGGTAGAGAAATTTGCAGTAATCAGGTAACTCTCAGTATCTCAGTTGGTCAGAGCGACTGGAATGTATTCCAGAGTCCCGAGTTCGAGTCTCGCCTAGTGTATTTTTATACTTTTTCTTTATTGCTGTACATTTCGGCTAAGATGTAATGCGATGGGAAACGGCTAAGCTTGGGCACGGTTGGCATAACTAAACAGTGGTTTTATAATATTACGGGATCCTGCCTTTTTGCCGAATAACCTTTCCCAAAATATTTCATTTGCCAACTGTGTCATTTGGCATACTGCATTTTTTTCTGAAACTGTAAACTTTTCAAGGTTTGTTTTATAATCATCGTGTACAACCATATCATATACCTAGGTTAGGTTAGGTTTGTTTTATAACAATCCTGAAATTCTTATAGTTTCAAAACAATGCAGTATGCCAAATGACACGGTTGGCAAATAAAACAGTTTGGGAAACGTTATTCAGCGAAAAGGTAGAGAAACTTTATTACCTTTTGACCCTTCTTCACGTAGTATACTTACTATTATTTTATTCTGTGGTCATATATGACCACAGAATAATCTAGGTAGATATAACTAGAATAATTGTTATGGTATGTACTTAAAACTAGTTTAACTAGAGAAAAACACAATCCAAAATTTTAAGATTGCAGGTTTGGATTTTGATTGTTCCATATAAAATTTTGACATCATATTAATTTATTTTAATTTTAATTGTACGTGTCATTCGCCGACTGAATACTTTATCTCCTGGACGAACTGAACCCATGGACCAGGGGGTCCATGGTGCCTAATTGACATAAGTCTATATTTCATGAAAAAACAATGAGTAACAAAAGATAGATTTATAAATAAATAGGGAATTTCCTCCCACGAACGCTGCGGCTGTGGAATAAACTCCCTGCCGAGGTTTTCCCAGCGGGCTACAGTGTGAGGTTCTTTAAAAAAGGAGTGTATAGGTTCTTAAAGGGTAGGCAATGCGCATGTGAATCATTTAGTGTCGAAAGCGTCCATAGGCTACGGTAACTGCTTACCATCAGGCGGGCCGTATGCTTGTTTGCAACCGTCGTGGTATAAAAAAATCTCCTTGCTTAGGTAATTTAAGTATGTCAAAAGTGCCTATACTTTTTTTGATTTTTTTATTATATGGCTTTTACTCCTCGCCGATTTTGGCGAGGTGAATTCTACCAATGTCGAGGTGTATACTTTTGATTGTATTAATCTTTAGTAATAAATAAAAGCAACGTTGTTGAGGCCTTGCTGATTGTAAGGTAGCCTCCCTACAAACACGTGGGTGGCCGAGACCCCGGATAACCGTTTGTTCAACTAAAGGGAGGTTATGTACTAAACTAGATTGTCAGACAGCGGAAAAACATCTTAATATGAATGTTGTTCACCAGAACATTCAGGGTTTTTCCAGCAAGGAGGTAATACCTACACAAAAGGCACCATTCATTATGCTCTGTTAACTAGGTTGGTATTTTGGTAATACTATACAAAAGGCACCTTTCATTTTTTCGAAATCATATGTGGCATATGAATTTTGGTTCTAGATATCTGACTATAGATACTTACCTACCAATATTCATAGACCCTAGTAACTTTTTTAAGAATCCATTTTATCTTATAATTACAGCTCGTGTAAAGTTGCCCGTTGTACTAATATTTAATATATAATTCACTTTAATTGCTTCCTAAATATTTTAAAAGTACCTTATTTTTAATTTAATAGGTAATCGTTTTCGATTAAAAAAAAGGCTTCTTAAAATGCTTCCCAGTTATAAATTCAGTTTTCAATATAATTATTTGATACCTACCTTAAACAATGGCTATTAAGACATTAAAAAAACAGCCCATATTAAAATAATGTACGGCCCCAAATTAGTCGCCAACCTATTAATTTTGGTACCCATTTTTATTTTTAGCTACCCAAATTACTTATTATTGTTAAAAATGGTCTAAGATCTAAAGAACGGAAGGATGTTGTAAAATGTTCCATAGAGAGGATTGTAGAAATTTCTTGTGTAGAATTAGACAGTTATATTGTTATCTATATATATATAACTCAAAGGTGACTGACTGACTGACTGACTGACTGACTGACTGACTGACTGACTGACTGACATAGTGATCTATCAACGCACAGTCCAAACCGCTGGTTCTAGCGATTCCAAATTTGGCACGTAGGTTCCTTATAAGGTCTAGGGGTGCTCTAAGAAAGGATTTTTCAAAATTCATCCCCTAAGGGGGTGAAATGGGGGTCTAAAGTTTGTATGGGGAAACAAGATTAGTTAGTCTATTTTATTCGAAACTTCACAGAAGTATTCCTAACAATAAATGAGTAAATACGTGTTGCAGGTTTTTTGAGAATTCAACTCCTAAAAGGGGGAAATGTGGTCAAAAAGTCTGAAAATCAACATGGGTATTGTTTCTATGGTTTATCAGGTCGTTGATTACGAAAACAACAACGATTTTAAAATCCGACGTGGCGGTACAATGGGGTTGAAATGTCTAAATATCCATATGGGTGTCATTTTTGTGATTTTTTGGGACGTTAATTAAGAAAAGCTAGGCTATCCATCGCCATCCAGCGCGGTAACGCAGCGAGTGTGATGGGCACCTTTGCGCCGGGAACCACTCGCGGGGGCCTCTTTGAGTAGTTTAGCAGGTTAGCCTAAGCTAAGAAATTTTAATGTAATTTATAAGGACGTATGTTATATGTATTGACATTATTGTAAACATGACTAATAAATCTATTAAGAAAATGGCATCGGTTTAGAAATTTAATATTGTGGACATAAAAAATTTTGAAAGTATTTGTGCCAAATTGCAATCTTCTTCTAAATATATAAAAGAAGAAACTGACTGACATATCAACGCACAGCCCAAACCGCTGGTTCTAGAGATTTCAAATGTGGTACGTAGGCTCCTTATAAGGCATAAGGATGCACTTAGAAATTATTTTTAAAAATTTACCTCTTAAGGGGGGAAATGGGGTTCAAAGTTTGTATGGGAAACGAGATTAGTTCAACTATTTTATTCGAAACTTTACAGGAGTATTCCTAACGATAAATGAGAAAACAAGTGTTTCAGCTTTTTTGAGAATTCAACCCATAAGGGGGAAATGTGGTGACAAAATTTAAATATCAACATGGGTATTGTTTCTATGGTTTATCGGGTCGCTGATTACGAAATCAACACTTAAGGGGGTGAAATGGGGGTTGATAGTTTGTATGGGGAATTTTTAAACGTTGAACCAATTTAGATGAAACTTGGTATAGAGATAGTTTGTATACCGGAACGAAACTGCCGAAAGCATGTTATAGTATGTGAGGATTTTAATGTTAACTTGCTTGAATCGTCTAATAATTCTGTTACATTGCTATGTTTGTTTAAATCGTTTAATATGTTTAATTTGTTCTTTGAACCTACCCGGGTGGGCGTCACTAGTGCAACATGCCTAGATAATATTTTTTGTAACTGTGAATGTCTGGATAAGCAAATATTTAACTGTTTTAATTCTGATCACAGCGGTCAAAGGGCATCTTTTATAAAGCCAATTCAGGAAACTCCACAAACTGTAACATATAGACCCATTAATGCTTATCGTTTAGAATTATTCAAAAAAGAAATTCAAAATCATCTGTCAACACTGCCTTATTCACATTTTTATGACTCAAATAATTTGTATGAAGATTTGTTTGGTATGATTCTTTGTCAGTTTAACAAACATTTCAAATTGAGAACTATTAGTGGGTCAAAGACTAAAGCTAAATCAAAGTTTAGCGAATGGGCTACCGTAGGCATTCATAAAAGTAGAAAGAGGCTTTATGAACTTTATGGAGAGAGAGAACTGAACAAAAATGCAGATTTTCTGGACTATGTTAAGAACTATTCAAAAATTTTCAAGTAAGTGTGTCTGACTGCGAAGGCGAACTATACTACGTGCAAAAATCAAAATTTCGGACAACAAGGTAAAAACAGTATGGAATATTATAAATAAGGAAGCTGGTAAATGTAAATCACGCGATTGTCAAGTCAACATTGTCTCAGACGAACAGCAGGTCTTGTCAAATGACGATATTGCCTCGGCATTCGAAGATTATTTTTCTAACATAGCATTAAATACCACAAAATGTCTAAAATCATCTTCGTCTCAAGCTCATTCCTTACTTTGCACTAATATTAAGAAATGTCAGATGATATTTGAATTTGACCTTGTAGATTAGGAAAAAAATGTAAAAATATTCAAATCTCTGAATTTACAGAAAACAGAAGACTTATGGGGTACATCAGTTGTAGTCATCAGTCATATCATATCATAGACGTCATAGCGCCTTACTTAGCCTTAATTTATAATAATTCAGTTTCACAAGGCGTTTTTCCAGATCTTATGAAATGTAGTAAAGTCATACCTCTTTTTAAATCGGGTGATTCTAGTGATCTGAATAACTTCCGGCCGATATCAATACTTCCTGTACTAAGTAAAGTCTTAGAAAATCCAATGTTAAATGATCTACTGGGCCACTTCAACAGACATGGATTGCTTACAAGCAATCAGTTTGGTTTCACAAAGGGACGTTCCACAACCGACGCTGCTGCGGTACTCATCAAACATATTTTCATTGCCTGGCAAAAACATTACGATGCAATTGGTATATTCTGTGATCTTTCTAAAGCGTTTGATTGTATAGATCATACAACCCTCATTCTTAAATTAGAACATTATGGTTTGTCAGAAAATGCCTTGAATCTCATGTCTTCATATCTTAGCAACAGAACACAAACAGTTGTTGTAAATAAAACCCAGTCTAAAGGGACTTTAGTAAAATTAGGAGTGCCACAGGGTTCTATTTTGGGCCCTGTTCATGGTTTATATAAATGATTTACCTTGCGTAGTACAAAACCTTTGTGATATCGTTCTGTTTGCCGATGATACATCTTTAATTTTCAAAGTTGATCGGCAATCTACCGATTTTACTGTAATCAATAACACACTAGCTGCTGTACTGAACTGGTTTACTATTAACAATTTGCTACTTAATGCTAATAAAACCAAATGTATTAGATTTGTTTTGCCAAACGTTGCACCGGTGGACACTAAGATTCTCCTGAATGGTGAATGTTTAGAGATAGTAGATAAAGCAGTGTTCCTTGGTTCGACGTTGGACAAAACTCGCTCTTCGATTAAGCTCGGCCGCTCATGCCGTTAGGAGAATTAGACAATTAACGAATATTGACACAGCTCGCTTAGTTTATCACAGTTATTTTCATAGTGTAATGTCATATGGTATTCTGGTTTGGGGCAAAGCAGCTGACATACAGACTATATTTGTTTTACAAAAAAGAGCCATCCGCTTTCTGTATAACTTAAAGGCAGGTGCATCAGTTAGAGAACTATTTAAAGAAATTAATATTTTAACTGTTGCTTCCCAATATATCTATGACAATATTATATTGGGAAGCAACTTATGTTGTAAAGAATATACATACATTCTTATATTATGCTTATATTATGTTGTAAAGAATATACATACATTCAAAAAAATTTCTGACATCCACAGCTATAACACTAGAAATAAAAACAAGTATGCTATCCGCAAGGCATATAAGTCATTTTTTGGTCAATGTATTCACATTTATAACAAGTTACCCGTCGATGCTTTAAATTTATCACTTAAGAAATATTTGAAAAAAAGTTTAATGTCAAAGGGTTATTACAGGGTCGAGGACTATATGACGGACAAACATGCATGGCCCAAACCAGAAACTACTACAAAATCATCTAAGATTTAGAGGACACAGTTCAGATAGGAAAGCATATCAAACGTTTTGTGAAGCAATCAGATTTGGATTTTATTATTATTATTTTATTTTAATTAAACAATACGTACATTGTATATCTCTCAAGCTGTTTTGATATGTCTTCTTATAGAACTACGCATTATTGTGTATCTTTAGGATATAATATTACTGTATTACTGTTTTGAAAAAATAAGTCCCGCCGAGTTTCTTGCCGGTCATAAATAATACTTCTCGGGTCAAAGGTGTAGGGTTAGAACCGGTGGTAGTTTTTCTTTTTCTCTCTTCTTGACGTTCATAAGTGCATTGTAATGTGCCTAAATTGAAGAATAAATATCTTTTATCTTTTTTATCTTTTACGCGCGTTTTGAGACTAATTTTTCATTAGCTGCACACTTGTTCGTTAGGTCACCGCACAATAAGCTATCAATATTACACACTGAACAACGTAAATGAGCAAAAAAAAAACTATTCTAAACACGCTGTCACCATCTTGAGCTCAAACGGGTAAACCTGCCTATACTTGAGCGGCTTCATAATATTATGTCACGTGTCCAATGCTATTTTTGCCTAAATATGCAGTTGTCATTCAGCCATATTGTTTACTATATTATATTTTTCTATTGGCACCGATTGCCCCGAATATACAGGGTGTAACAAAAATTGTGGTGATCCGTTAAGGGCATTGGTATCGTATTCTAATTATGAAAATGTAAAAAAAAAATTTACGCAAAAAAAATTTGGTTTTGTATGGAAGTGTCCCATATAAAAAAAATTGAAAAAAAAAAATCTTTTTCTTAGTCAAAATACGATACCAATTATGCCCTTAAACAGATCACCACTATTTTTGACACACTCTGTATATTACGGCTTGAATTTAAAAACTAACATATCCGAATCACGCATTGGGCGGTGCCGGGAACAACAACAAAATTCTCCGTGATAGTGCAGTGTATTGTAAACAAAACACGTGCACGTCTTAATTAGCTTCGGCTTTCCACTGCTGAATGAACAAGGAAAATGCGCAATTTCTATTATTCTGGGGCACCGTTTGTTTCATATCCAATCAAGCTGTATACTTAAATAGGTAATGTTTTACGGACACGATTCTGATTCAGGCGAAGCGGTAAATAGGGATGATTACACATGTTGAATTACGCCATAATATTTAGTTAATAGGATGAAAAATGATGAATATATCAAAATAAAGTGAAAATTTAAAAATTCTATTGAAATGGTTCAAAGAACAGGCATCAAAATTACAAATTTTACAAATGCGTTTATTTCATTACTTTTTAAAGTTGTTCTTAAGGTATCGAGGTTAGGCAAGTAAGTAGTCTATGTTAGTTATGAAAAGTTAGGTAACAATTTAAGGATATGAATCATATTTAATTAAAATCATGTAATGAAAAAGGTGCGGGTACAGCTTGCTGGATTTAAACCCGCCTTTATTAATTTACATTACAAATTGTATTGTTAAAGTGAAATAAAAACCATAGAAAAGAACAATAATGAATAGTTTCCTTAGGGGTAGGTATTAAGTATACACAGGAACAGAATAAGTAATAAGTAACTTACATCTATTGACATGACCTAAAAGTTAACTATATGAACTGTTTTCAAAATTTTAATTTTTTTTAAAATACGAAATTTAAAAAAAACAATGATGTCATTCGATTTTTAACATATTACTTTAAGATAAATTGTATGGCAACCATATATATAAACGCAGCAATGCTATGTAAAAATTGCAAATTCTTAATTTTTCCATACTTTAAACAGGGCGACTATAATTATGATCGTGACGTCAGTTTTGTACGTCATTTTGTTAGGACTCAAAATACTACGCTTGGTCAAAGGGCGGAGGGGGAGCTTAGGTTAGTCACGTGGTCAGTCAAACTCGGGTAAATCCATCTGTCAGATTATGCGATTTCGGTATTAAGGAAAGGTAATAGGGTAGATATTTGCTGAGAGGGTCGGATGGATTTACCCGAGTTCGAAGTTGAGCGACACAATTATGCTCAAATCTCGCACTTACTAGAGTTCTATTCAAATGTGGTGCATCAAACTCAAGTCACAGGATAGATACTTGGAGACGCGTTTAAATGATAGGCTTGCACGAACTCTTGGCGTCACACGCACTCTTGGCGTCATGCGGCCAGTGTCGTGTTAATAAAGGCAAATAATAATATAACATATAAGCAAACATTAATTTATTTTTTACTTTCTGTTTCCAAAACATCATTCAAAACCATATGTGTGAGTTACTACGTGACAACTAGGGGGGGGGGGGGGGGCGTCTTGGCAATTACTACGGATGGTTACCGAGGGAGGGTGGCTGGTCAAAAATTGTAAGAAATGGGTCACGTAGTATGGGTTCCTTTAACGCTAATGTACCATCGGGTTCAAAATTGCATGGTCAATTTATCAATGAATTCATTCATAAATTGGCCATGCAATTCTGAACCCGATAGTACATATCGGAAGCTTGCTTCTTATTTGGGGTGGATTATATTGCGCATTGCAAAGAGGAATAGGCTACAAGGGAAGAGCAAGGTTGAAGCTTCCTATATGTCAACTGTTGGTGTGAGAATTCATAAAGCTACAGAATTAATTCAAAATTAATTGCAATCATTTTATAAGGTATGTCTAGTTCTGTTAACTCTCTTATATGTATACTTGTTACCGAGAATACAACACATCTTCGGTAATTACTGGTTTTCGACCCTCCAACTATCATCATATCTAAACCCTGACCAGAAATATGTGATCATGCGCCATGTTGCAGAATTTCATTAAAACTAATTTCTTACACTGGCAATAATTTTAATAACAAAATGATATGCATGTGTGAGGGCATGTGATAGGCTGTCACTTTTGTCAGTGTCATTGTAGTTTATTTGAACAATAGTAAAGTGTTGAATATTAAATAATAAAAGACCAAAATATCCCAAAATCATTCATAGTCAAGAGCGAAACATTGTAAATAGTGTATGTAATAAACAGCTGTAAATAATACGCTCGGGAAATGGAACTATTTCGCTGTGAAACATTTTCAAATTAACATCAAAGCTGACAGGTAAACAAATCAGGATGTCACTATACCATAGAGAAATAATACGCTCTATGGCTATACTGAACTGTTGCCATATAAATGAGAATAATAGCGCCCTCTTGACAATAATCATATATTTCTGGTCAGGCTTTAGTAGGGTATTAAATGAGTAGCACATACATTGAAATAATCTTAAAAATAATTGATGACTACAATATAACAGACATGTATAGTCTCTTTGCATAGTTAGTAAAACATTGGAAATTTAATGTACCTGTAGTATATGTCTAATTAACATATAACAGTAACTTCACGTTACTGTCTGCAACATAATGTGACACACATAGTTGAATAAAATAGATATAAATAAGGTATGTTTAGTTCTGTTAACTCTCTTTTATACTTGTTACCGAGAATACAACAGACTTCAGTAATGACTGGTTTTACTTAAATACTCCATTTCGACCCTCCAACTATCATCATATCTAAACCCTGACCAGAAATATGTGATCATGCGCCAAGTTGCAGAATTTCATTAAAACTAATTTCTTACACTGGCAATAATTTTAATAACAAAATGATATGCATGTGTGAGGGCATGTGATAGGCTGTCACTTTTGTCAGTGTCATTGTAGTTTATTTGAACAATAGTGAAGTGTTGAATATTAAATAATAAACGACAAAAAATCATTAAATTATTCATAGTCACGAGCGAAACATTGTAAATAGTTTATGTAATAAAACAGCTGTAAATAATACGCTCGGGAAATGAAACTATTTCGCAGTGAAAAATTTACTAATTAACATCAGAGCTGACAGTTAAACAAAGCAAGTTGTCACCATACCAACTGTTGCCATACAAATGAGAAAAATAGCGCCCTCTTGACAATGATCATATATTTCTGGTCAGACTTTATATACTGTTGGCAGTATAGGTACCTTAGGTAAGGTACTACAAGTAAAATAAGAATACATATGATAGTTTTGCGGCAAATTATGTACATCAATGAAACTTTGTTCATAACTTTATCTTGACACTAGAAATGAGAATCGGCTGGCTCCTACAAAAATTTAGGGGTACCCCTAACTTAAAAACCGGCCAAGTGCGTGTCGGACCACGCATAACAGAGGGTTCCGTACCTTCGATGAAACATGAACGAAATAATTAAATAAATAAATTAAATAATAAATAATACATATTATAGAACAATCTTACACAAACCGACCTAGTCCCACAATAAGCCCAATAAGGCTTGTGTTGTGGGTACTAGACGACGATATATATAATAGATAGTTATAAATAAATACTCAAATACATAGAAAACACACATAACTCAGGTACAAATATCTGTGATAAACGCACAAATAAATACCCTGACCAGGATTCGAACCCGGGACCTCCTGCTTCGTAGGCAGGGTCACTACCGACTGGGCTAGGAGGCCGTTAATAATAAATAAATAAATAATAAAATTTATTTATTTCGGACAAACATGTATCCATAGAGTGTTAGCAACAGACAAACAAAAATCTCAATCTAGTGTTTGTCTTAATAATTTAACTTAATTACAATTGGGTACTTTCCTGGGTTAAAAAAATGTAATTCTATTTAGTCCGTCGGTTAGATTTAAAAAAAATATTAGACACGTATTTTTTATTTTGTCAATCAAACAAAAATTGGTGAAGATATAGCCCGTTAAAGTTCCGCGTGACGTCACATTATACTAAAAATTGTACTGAAATGTGACGTCACGCGGAACTTTAACGGGCTATATCTTCACCAATTTTTGTTTGATTGACAAAATAAAAAATACGTGTCCAATATTTTTTGATAATCTAACTGACGGACTAAATATATATTTTTAGGAAAGTAGCCAATTATATATATAGTTAATAATTCCAAAAGGTCGATGTCCATATGGAAGAAGTTTTTTGGAGATGGCTCAAAACTTCAAAAATGGCTGAACAGGTAATACCGACTTATTCGAACTATATTTTTTAGAAAGTAAGTAAAAGTTAAGACGCATCTTCTTGTATTTTTAGGGTTCCGTAGCCAAAATAGCAAAAACGGAACCCTTATAGTTTCGTCATTAACATACGGTGTTTTTGTATGCCGCTGCTTGGTTTTGTATTAAAATTGTAGAAAAATATATTTATAGGGGGAGGAGCATGTAACTTATTGTCAAAATATATTTTTTTTACATTTTTTTGATTTACTCAATATTTTTAGAGATTAACTTTTAACGGGAGATCCAAAAAATATGAAAACATTTTGAGAAGATATATCATTGTATATTCTTTTTACGAAATTTGTTTTAAACATTATCAGTTAACGTGTTTTTGAGTTATAGTCTGGCAAACCATTTCTGTCAGTAGAAAAGCGCGGCAAATTCAAAATACGTACATGTGGCAACCCTTTGTGATGATACACCGTATTTCATGAGTTTCATGACGAACATTTCAATTCACATTGAATTTATTTCTAGTGCATTTCACTCTCTCATCTTAAGCGCGAGTGAGATAGAACTCCTGCAAAGTTCCCAATTAAATTTTAATTCATTTTTAAGCCATATGTCAATTGCCTCAACCAGATTATATGTTGCAGTTGATGACAGATCAGACCAAATATATCCGTCTCCTTTTTACACACCGTAAATATCACCTAATGAAAGGGGCGGAAATACCACCACCACCTAAAATTAAAAACATAAAATTTGATGATTTTTGCTGCTTTTTTCACTGATTCTTAGTGTTGTCATACTTCTGTTCGCTGTACAATGCTACTGCGTTCGTTGGCTGGCCAGACTATATCTCCAAAAAACTTTTTTCATAGGCAGATACGACCTTTTGCTATTATTTTTTTCGATAGTAGGTACGAGGTACGGAGTCCCCATTATACGTATGTAGTCCGGCACGCACTTGGTTGCTTTTTTTTTACTTACGGTTAAAAAGTTTAAGGGGGAAGGCCCAATTTTTTAGACTTTCGAGGCGATTATTTCCGTAAATATTCACTGAATCATTTTACGAAAAATTAGTATGTTACATATGTTTTGTATGAAACAACTATACTTCATTGTTTCTAAACTTATACTTCTGAGCGAGTTGTGTCCTTATAAAAAAATAATCAGGAGACTCGAATCTACATCGTACTAAAATTTCGTGAGATTTGACTGACACCACTTTTTCCATATGTTTGCTGCGGGGTCCTTTATGTTTTGTCTGTATCCAACAAACACAACTGTCAAAGTGACAGATAAGAACAAAACATAAATTAAGTAATTAAGGTCTGAGATTCGTTTATGAATAATGGGGTAACTCTGCATGAAATAATAAACCTGTGAACTAGGTACTGGTTCAAAATTAATCTATAGCCAGCGCAAATACCTCCAACTTTTTCCAAAATACTTCAGCCAAAAGTCAAGCTCTTGAACAATTTCTGGACAAAGAGCTGGCCACGTCAGATATGACACAATAATGAGAGCAATAAAACCCGTCTGGTTAGATTGCTATACTATCCTTATTGCTAGATCCAGGCATCTGGCAGCTTTTAATGGGTGGAGGTCAGAGTAAGTAGTAATACCAAAATAGGTAAAAACTGCCGAAGTCTCGAACAAAAAACGTTGCGTATTATTTCGGAAACAGAAACGGTAGGCGACAACTATGAATTACATTATACGTCGTTTTGGACTACTCTCCCCCATCAGAAAGTTTTGGCAATGATATTATCTAATTATTTATATAATTTCTCATAATAATGCATCAAAACAAAAACTCTAGGATTTGTATTCTTAAAGTGGTTTGCATTCTTTGACCTCCACCACTTTGCAGCTGCCAGATGTCCGGATCTAGAAATAGGCATAGTATAGCTAACTAAAGATAGAGGAGTTTCGTCGCTCTCATTATTGTGTCATATCTGATGTGGCTAGCTCTCCGTCTATTCAATCAGTATAATTAAGTACATAAAAAAATCATAAACCTTAACTCTTAGCTATACAAAAATATCCCCTAGATCCACCAGTGGCCAAATTGCTACGTTGTATATCATCATTGCATTATCACTATTATCAGCTTATAAGGAAACTTTTTTTACAGGTCTTTGAAGAGACTCAAAGCGCTAGGACCCGACGGACGAAGGGTCTCGACGCCGAATGGGACAAAAATATATTCGACGCCGAGACCGCTGTTTTTTCCCACCTTGGCTTTTTCGGCCGCCTCTGCGCCCTAGCGCTCTGAGTCTCTTCAAAGACCTGTCGAAGAGACTCAGAGATGCCACAGGAGACCGAAGAGCTGGCAGCTATCTTGTTCAACCAATAAGTTTAGCAATTCAGAGAGGAAATGCTTCCAGCATCTTCGGTACCATGCCGCAGGGGCATCTTTTAGATATATTTTAGTTTTAGTTTCATTTTATTCTTAGAGTTAATTATTTAGATTTATTTTAGTTCTAGTTAGTTTTATTTGTTATATTTTTAAGTCATTTGTATGTTAACCTGAAATAAAACCCATTATAACTACCCTTAACCTGCCGTAATATCGTGCAGTTACCTTAAGATAAATTCTAAAAGCGACTCTGTAGTGTAGAGAGATTCTTCAGGTGACTGTTTACGTACTGTGTAAGGTAGCTTCTGTGCAGTGTAAGTAGATTTTTCACCAGGAATGATGAACTTAGGTGCTTCGCCATAATCTTCGAATACCATCGGAATCGTGACCTCGTTGGTCGGTACCTGCCAGCAATATCAAATAATGTTACAAACTAAAATGTGTTATCTTATAGATAACAACAGCCAAATAGCACTAGATTCTACTCATAGTGTTGTGTTCCTGCTGGTGAGTAAGGTTGCCAAACAGCTCAAAGAGGGCCCAGTGTGTTGACGATGAGGGACCCTCTTGTTCCTTTTTATCGTCGACACAGTGAATAATCCTTTTTGTTAAGGGTCGGCAACGCGTATGACGTATTGACCGTATGCTTGTTTGCCACCATCGTGGTATAACAAATATTCTTTAAAAGGCTACAATTATCTGTGCTACAATACTTAATATTGAACATTTATTTATAGTTTTTTTGAGATTAGAAATTGGGTAAACATAGTACCTAGCAGAGTAGTTGCCAACCTGTACTAATCTGTTTTGTTTAAATGTTTGATTTAAAGCCTGACCAGGGGCCCATTTCTCGAACGGTATTAGACTAATATTATTAGTATTTTGTCATGGAAACCCATACGATTAATAATATTGGTCTAATACCTTTCGAGAAATTGGCCCTAGAAATATATGATCATGCGCCATTATGCGGAATTTCATTGAAACTTATTTCTTACACTGGCAATAATTTTAATGACAGGATGATATGCATATGTGAAGGCATGTGATATGCTGTCACTGTGGACAGTGTCATTGTGGCGGGTTATTTGAATAATAGTAATAAGTGTTGAATATTAAAAACAAACGATAATAAATTCCAAAATTATTCGTAATCAAGAGCGAAACATTGTAAATAGTGTATATAATAAACTGCTGTGTAAATAAATACGCTCAGAAAATGAAACTATTTCGCTGTGAAAAATTATGAAATTAACATCAGAGCAAATCAAGATGTCACCATACCATAGAGAATAATACGCTCTATAACTATACTGAACTGTTGCCATGTGCCGTTGCCTGAACTGCTACAAATTCCAATGTCTAATACCCGTTTCAAAAATAATCTTAAATTGTCTATACTCTACTTAGTTGTGCATGACAACACTAGTTCTATCTTTCTCTTCTTGTATATGGCTTAACGTGTAACTTGTATCGTCCCATTTTATTTATACCGTAAAATGGGGTGAGTAGGGATTGCGTGGAGAGTTGGGTTATGAATGGGGAGAGAAGGGATGCCAGGGGGGTGAGATGGATTTTAAAGGCTACTGCTACCTAAATAATGTATTCGTATTGCAAATGGAGCTATAGTGATATTCATAAGAAAAAAAATCGAAGCAACAATGTTCCAAAATCACCTTTGTATTTAATCCCATCTCACCCCAACTACGAGGTACTACGGGGTGAGGAGGGATTTTGTGTTTATCGGTAAAGTAAAGTAAAGTTATGAAATGGAACTACCCAAAATCATAAAAAAAAAAAAATACCGACGTCCGGAAAATATATTATATATACCATTCAGTATAAGTACATATGTAATAATTTTTAAGAAAAAAAAACCGACTTCAATGGGGGTAGCCGGTGAAGGATTATTGTAGATGGTGCACTTAGATTCCATACAATGAAATAACTTGCTTAAAAAACGCAGCGGAGAGGACAAATCGCCAAACGTGAACTATGCGTCGTTGAAGAGTTCCGTTCTGATTATCATCAGCAGTTCTACTTCATCAAATGTCACTCTTTTGAATGAAAATGCTTGATTTGTTGATAAAAATACAAAAGTCACTTTATGTATGCCTTTAAGATTTGAGGAATTCCCTCGATTCCTCGTGGAACTCATCATCAGAACTTGAGCTTGCCGAAAATTGGTCCTGACAATCTAACTTGCTTAACAAACATAGCGAAGAGGAAGAATCGCCAAACATGAACTATGCGTCGTTGAAGAGTTCCGTTCTGTTCATCATCAGCAGTTCCACTTCATCAAATGTCACTCTTTTGAATGAAAATGCTTGATTTGTTGATAAAAATACAAAAATCACTATGTGTAAGCCCTTAAGATTTGAGGAGTTCCCTCGATTCTTCATGGATCCCATCATCAGAACTTGAGCTTGACGAACATTTGTTCTGACAATTAAACTTGCTAAACAAACACAGCGAAGAGGACGAATCGCCAAACGTGAACTATGCGTCGTTGAAGAGTTCCGGTTCTGATCATCATCAGCAGTTCTACTTCATCAAATTTCACTGTTTTGAATGAAAATGATGGTTTTGTTGATAAAAATATAAAAATCACTATATGTATGCCTTTAAGATTTGAGTTCTCTCGATTCCTCATGGATCCCATCATCAGAACTGCGTTTTGACAAAAACGGGACCAATCTGTATATATATACTTACAATCAAAAAAAGAATTTTCAAAATCGGTTCAGACATGACGGAGTTATGGAGTAACAAACATAAAAAAATAAAAAAATAAAATAAAAAAAAAAAAAAAAAAAAAAAAAACATACACTGCGAATTGAGAACCTCCTCTTTTCAAATCTTGAAGTCTGTTAAAAATAAAATGTTATTGAGGTTTGAGTGTCAGTTTTCTCCCTACTCACCCCATTTTACGGTACTTTCATTCGTTTGACACTTTTTACATAATATTATAATTATTAATTAATGTCTAGAAAGGCCTATGAAGTGATAATTAAATAAAACTCAATCAATATAGTCGCCAGTTTTTATTTGAAGATCTCTCCAATCAAGCACGTGGTAACCCGCTGCCAGTCTAACAGGTTTTTCGGCCCAGATATATTGGAAGAGTCGCATTTAAAGCTGAAAACGAAATTGTGCGGTAAGCGCATCGGGAAATGGAAAAACGGGTACAATGGATCGAGACAGACTTAGTGAAACTCCTCTGGTAGGGTCTAGTGCTATTAACTAAACTAAAGCCTGACCAGAAATATATGATTATTGCATAAAGCTCTATAAATGGAGTACGCTTCGCCACATCTTTCCAAACAAAAAAGTCTGCCAAAATCTGAGGGGGGCGAGGTAGCACGCATGTGATGTTTTCTAGTCAAAGGTATATCATTGTCGGTTGTTAATACAGTTTATTTCTAAATGAATTTTTATGGCAGCAACGCTTTATTGACAACCGACAAAGATGTACCTTTGACTTGAAAACACCAAACATATTTGACATATTCTTTTTATACTTCATAATACTAAATGGAGCAATAGATAGTCGACTGTACATACGTTAACATAAGGTTCATTATTGGATGCAGTCTTTGCAAATGTCAAACAAAAAAGCCAAGGATCATTTTTGATTGTATTTTCAAACAAAATATAGAAGACAGCAATCCTTAAGCGCGTTAAATATGGAGAAATGTCAAACGTCAAATAGTTACTGCCCGTCAGAAAGAAAACGATTGTCTTTGAATCGATTCTGCAAACGAAGCTTGATTTTCGATTTAGGTTAAATCTTTTATTACGAAAGTAATGATAAATAAAGTAAAACTTTACTTACATCTGAAATGGTATTTCATCTTTTTGTAAACTAGACGAAATATAACATTTTTTACATCCAAAAACAGCGCATAAGGGCATTTTCACGGAGCTTGTTATCCATCGACAGCGATGACGAAAGTGCGTGACATCGATTATTGAAATAGTTTTTATAGATGTACTAGATTTTCCTGCCTATACTTTTGACAGAGGGGAAATGATACCTAAGGCCTCTCCTAGTTTAGAACTCTCTGGATTATTGTCAAGAGGGCGCTATTATTCTCATTTATATGGCAACAGTTCAGTATCGTCATAGAGAGTAGGTATTATTCTCTATGGTATAGTGACATCTTGATTTGTTTACCTGTCAGTTCTGATGTTAATTTGAAAATGTTTCACAGCGAAATAGTTTCATTTCCCGACCGTATTATTTACAGCATTTTATTATATACATTATTTACAATGTTTCGCTCTTGATTATGGATAGTTTTGTGATTTTTTGTCGTTTATTATTTAGTATTCAACTGTTTATTATTCTTTAAGTAAACCGCCGTAAAGTGCATGTGGCACTGACAACTGTCAAGGCCACATGCACTTACGCAATGACTTACACATGCATATCATTCTGTCATTAAAATTATTGCCAGTGTAAGAAATTAGTTCCAATGAAATTCCGCATCATGACGCGTGATCACATATTTCTGGTCAGGCTTTCAATAATTCATCATTGAGTGGAGTAATCAAACAGCAACAGGCATACAAAACTGTTTGCAATTAACATGTCAAGTGCGATCAAATTCAATTATGAATTTTACTTTATGGCCAGTCTTCAAGTATCAACTATTTTATAATATGGAGATACCTTGACGCCCTCACACCAACATTTGAGCTTTAGGAAGCTGCCGCAATGTCCACCCGTGTAGCCTTTCCGTTGGCACTCGTCTTTGCACAACCACACATAATCAGGAAGCAAAAACATACAGTTCCCGATGTACACATCTGCTTGTAGTTGTGGCAACACTATGACCATAAAAGCCGTACAGACCAGGAAACATTTAGATTGAGAAAACATCTTCGTTCTTCAACACGGGATCGCGTATAGATATTTAATGCTAGTTGGATTACCTATTTATAGACGTTGAAGTGAAAGAAAGGGTGCTCTAGAATAATGGATTCTACGCTCATTGTCCATTCTATTTGTTTTATTTATTTGTTTATTTAACAATGGAAAGTTGAAGCTATTGATATGCACACGTGTAGATTTAGAATAATAAACTAAAATAACAAATAACAAAGGGTCACCGAAGAAATTACGTGCGGTTCAATATATGAAATCGCTTGGGGTGGGGAAAACGCCACATAGTGCTGGTGCTCTTGACTTAGATGGTTGAAATTCTCATTTTAACTCTTCTCCTGTCATTCTAGATCCTTCTACTAAGCAAGACACTGTTTTCTTCTCTTTTAAACTCCTCACACCCTGACTCATCGACTTTCGAGCTTGGTAGCATCTCATCTCATCTCGTCTCACTATCCTGAGACGAAAGCCATTGGTGAAGATAGCCTTAGTCTGGATATGCTTATGCTTGTGGCGGATTGTATTGCACCCATCCTTTCTCATATTATTAATTACTCCTTTTCCTCTGGTACTTTCCCATCTATTTGGAAACAAGCTCATATTATTCCACTTCCCAAAATTCCTAAACCCGTCACTTTTTCCCAATATCGTCCCATTTCCATCCTTCCAGTTTTATCAAAAGTTGTAGAACATTTTGTAAACCGCCGCCTCTCTTCACGTCTCAACAAGCAAACTTTTTCAATCCTTTCCAGTCCGGCATCCGCCCCGGGCATAGCACTGTCACGGCTCTGGTTAAGGTAACTAATGATTTTCGTCTTAATATTGAGGATAAAAAGCTCACTCTTATTGTGCTCTTAGGTTTTAGTAATTCTTTCAACACGAGGTGATTGTGATATTCTTCTAGGTAGTCTAAGTAGACTTAACCTTTAACTCAAACTGCTCTGTCATGGTTCCGGAGTTACCTTCTTGGTAGGCGCTAGCGAGTGAGAGTCGACGACAAGGTCTCTGAGTGGTGTCAGCTTGCCGCTGGTGTCCCCCAGGGTGGGGTGCTCTCTCCTCTCCTTTTTTCTATATTTATTGATGGCATTGAACAATTTTTGGAGTGCAGTTACCTACCATCTTTATGCGGACGATTTGCAGATTTACGCAGCGGCTAACATTGACCAACTCCCTTCTCTGTTCCGTAAAGTCAATTGCGATTTAGAAAGTATTCGCCACTGGGTGTTTAATTTCGAATTAAAGGTAAACGCCGAAAAATCGCAGGCCATTGTTATCGGCAGTCCCTATTTGGTCTCCAAACTTGCTGAGGTGGTGGTACCTAATGTTATTTTTGACGGGACATTGATCCCTCTTTCCTCTACTGTGAAGAACTTGGGTATCATCCTAGACCAAACACTCTCATGGACGCCGCATATATCGGAGGTCAGTAGAAGGGTGTTTGTTTCGCTGCACTCTCTGAGGCGACTGCAGAACTTCCTTCCTCTTCCTACCTTCTAAAATCACTCTTGCTCTCTCTCTCTTACTACCTATCCTAGATTATTATGAGTGTGCATGAATCACGCCGACAAAGTGGTAGAATAAAAAAACCGGCCAAGTGCGTGTCGGACCACACATAATGGAGGGTTCCGTACATTCAATGGAATAAGAACCAAAAGGTCGTATCTGATGCCTTTATTTAGAAGTAGTTTTATGGAGATAACTCAAAAATGGCTAAACCGATACTCTTCAACATATATTTTCGTAGAAAGTATGTGACAAGGCGCATCTTCTCAAATTTTGTCATATTTTTGGACTCACGGTTCAAAAGTTACAAGGAGGGACACAATTTTTCTGGCTTTCGAAGCGATTATTTCTGAAAATATTTACTTAATCACAAAATGGTAGATCCAATCTCGATGTTATTTTTGAAGCCTGAATCAACATGTTGCATATAAATCGATAGCGATTTATATGCAACATGTTGATATTTGGTAAACAATTTTTTTTTAAATTTAGTTACATGTATGTATGCGCCCTCCAAAATTTATTTTTTCTGTAATTTAACTACGTAACTATGTAGCGGTATACAAAATATACCTTATGTATAAAATTTGTTAAGTTACGTCTTATAGTTTCCGAGTAAAATGGCTGTGACATACGGACGGACGGACAGACGGACATGACGAAACGAAAAGGGTTCCGTTTTAAAAACTGGAAAAATATTTTTTATTAGGTTACCCCATGAAGTGGGGTTGAATGTTTTTTCGCTCTAACCCTATCGTGTGGGGTATCGTTGTTGGATATCCCTTTCAAAAAGAATAGAGGTCTTCTGAAACATTTTTTGGATAAAACTAATAGTTTCGTAAATAATAGCTCCGAGAGTTCAAAAAAGGGCGCCCCCCCCCCCAATCTAACTTTTGAACCGTGGGAATAAACGTATCTCAGGCCTCAATTAAGTACTTAATTATTGTTTTGTCTTTTTGTAACAAACCCAACTGTCAAAGTGACGGGTAAGGACAAAACATAGATTAGCTATAGAGCCCTGAGAGACGTTTATGAATAAGGGGATAAGTTTACAACAAACTCCCTTCGGAAATAAAAAATGCGGGTAGTACAAATAGTAGATTGTTTGACAAGGGTCTAAAGTAGGCCATATTACCACGAGGTGGTTATTTTCCCGAACGAAGTGAGGGAAAATTGTTCGAGTGGTAATATGGCTTTTAGACCAGAGTAATGCATACTATTTTTCACTTCGATTGCGAGAAAATAAGATAAAAATACTTATTATTTACGCACAATAACTAAACTAAGGTTAAATTATGGTTTAACTTAACGGTCTTTTAATTTTTTTAACTTCTTTGACATAGATACAAGATATAAACACCGCGAATAAATGCCACAGACGACGGTATAATTAGCTCTTTAAAGTAGCTATTAGACATTGCAATTTGTAGGGTCCAACCTGTCGGGTTGGTAGGTGTAATGGTACAGGGAGTAGGAGTCCCGATCTAGGGCGATCGGCAGTGCCCCGACACCCGCAGCTGTTTATGGAGGTCGTTAGAGTTATTTTACCTTTTTTATTTATAATGTTAGCCATTTTCTACACATTCCGTCTGGTTTTTTATTTAAAATAAAAGTTAAATTGTGTAGATTCGCTGGCAATTAATATATTTACCTAGTTTTGTATTTAAATAATAGAAGGGTTGGGCAGATGAATTTAGATTCAGGCAGCTCGAGCGGTCATTTAAATATCTATAATAAAAAAACCAGTTTCAGATTTTATTTAATGTGTACTGTACTGTTATGAGTACTATCACCGTGCTTCACCAAATACATTTTTTAGATGTTTTGAAGGCATCTCTGTAAACGTTGAGCTAGGGGGATTTGTAGGGAAAGTGTAATAAAGTGCGTTGGGGCCGACAGGAGTTGGACACAACCGATGGGGCCCTACAAATTGCCATGTCTAATAGCCGTTTAAACACGCTTTAAAGCGCTTCCAAAAAATTACAATCTTTTTTAATGATTGTGAAGTAGGAACTAAAAAACACCTCACGTTTTGAGAAATAAATTGCGTTTCCTCATTGGTCGATTTTAACATTGCTGTATTCTGATTGGTTGATATTAAATACAATGTTTTTTAAGGACTTTAATTATTTACACAGTATACGCACCAAAAAAGTATCTAGCGTCCCTATTAACTTCGATATGTGTGTTGTGATTGGTGGATTTAATATGGTGAAGTGTTCCGATTGGTCAATTTAAAATGTTTTGTAAATCATAAATATGTATACATTTTAGCCCTAGAGGTTAAATGTACTACTTTAGTCCGCCTTGGTAAGCATAATATGACACACTTTTTGAGCATGAGAAGTGAAAAATAAATTACCTTGCGTCCGGCTTTCAACTCTAATGTTTCGATAACTGCCCGGCCTGGGCGGATGGCAATTTGTTTCTGGTGTCTGTATGTGATGAAGAACAAGCATGCTAATTTTCAAGTGGTTGCCTGACAATTTTTTTTCACTCTCGTGCAGGGAACCAGTCCAACCAGGAGGGATGGCATTAAAATTTTGTTATATAACCGGGGTACATTCTTTCAGGCAACCGCTATTTCAATCGGTTTGCACATTTGCACCCTCCCTCAATTTCCGCTCCAGTCCAAGTTGGGTCAGTTCGGGTTGCTCAGGGCGGTTCCTCATCACTTAAGGAGCTTAAATACCGCGAGCCATCCGGTTGCCTCGCGGTCACTGAAACTACGCGTCATTGCTCTGAATATACCGTAAACCGGTTGTATGTTATTATCGACTTTAACGTTGTTCTTTTTCTTCAATCGTAAATTGAAGATAAACATAAGTACCTAATAATTGATGCCTTTTAAAGAACAAATACTAAGGGGGAATCCCAAACACTTCAAGGTTGACCTTTTGAAAGTCAGATGGCGAAGGAATATGCTGTGCCCCTGACGCCAGGCGATCGCGATTATTTAACCCTTTACGGTTTAAAAAAAGACCACCTGCATGTAACATCATCTTTTCGTATTTTTTTCTTGTACAGAATTTTTAGGACTATAGATTGGCGATGAGACTTGAATTGAGGATTTTTTTCAGTCTTGCCTGTTAAAGGGATAAGCGAAATTGAACTTTACGGAGTCCCGGGTAAGTTCCTATTGTATTGGCGAAGCTGTCGGCTGTAGCCGTAGTTGGCCTTTGGCAAGACTTTTCGATGACGGCCACAGCTGGCTGTGGTCGTGAAAAGGTTATATACTCTGGAGCGCGATTCGATATGACAAACTGCAACACCGAAATGTCGCAGTTGTATCCTGTTGTATCCCAGTGCTATTGCATGACATTTGAGAGATATCCGACTATCCTCCGATACCTTATCCGATACCTATTGATTTTGATGTACGAGATATCTCAGTTGTATTGCAGTCGACTGTCACATTTTGCATGTCGAATCGCGCTCCTGTAGTATTGTAAAATAGAGATACCTTGACTGTGACTGCCCTTGGTGTTTCGCACCAACATCTGTGCAATAGGAAGCTGCCGCAATGTCCTCCCTTGTAGCCTCTCCACTTGCATTCGTCTCCGCAATTCCACACATAGTGCGGAAGCAAAATATAACAGTGTCCAATGTGCGCATCAGCTTGAACTTGTGGTAACACTATGGCCATGAAAACCTCGTAGATCAGAAGACAAATACATTTAGAAACCATCTTTTCTTCAACACGTGATCGCGTAAATTGCAAATGAGTGATGTGTTACTAGTTAGATTATCAATCAACCAATCTTTGGGTAGAATGGCTTCCATCGATACTGTAGATGATTTCGCCAATGTTGAAGTAATATAGGAAAAGTTTTCTCGTAGTACCCATTGTTTTTGTTAAGTGATAGCTTTCTGTATTTTACAAATAGCACGTGGAAGCCAACCACAGACTGCCATTCGATGACCAAAAGGTGGTTAGACGCGTTTTGAGATTAGTTCTTTTCTTCATTAGCTGCACACTTGTTCGTTAGATCACTGCACATCAATATTACCTACACACTGAACAACTTTAATGAAAAAACAAAAAAAAGCAAGCCGACTTCGCCATATTAGAGTTCAATGGATAGCCTATTTATTGACAGTGAAGTGAACGAAAGGGTACCTCATAAAATTTGATCGTCGGTATAGTAAACATTTCACATTATAGGTCATCATCTCAATAACTTCGACTGTACAATAACAGTGGAAACTATTGAAAAACAATCATCGATAAGTCCATTATTCAGGACAGCCTTTCTTTCAAATCATTGTCTATAAATAAGGTAATCCAACTAGTTTTTAAGTCATAGCACATTCGCATTTTCCGCAGTCACGCGTTGAAGAACGAATATGGTTTCTCAACTTTTGTGTCTTCTGATCTGCGTGGATTTCCTGACCATACTGTCTCAGCTACAACTGATTCAAGCTGATGTTTATATCGGAAGCTGTTTACCATTTTTGTTTCCAAATTACGTGTGGCAATGCAAAGCCGCATGCAAGCGGAGAGGGTACAAAGGAGGGCATTGTGGAAGTTTACTAAAAATCCGATGTTGGTGTGAAACAGTCAAGTTGTCTCCAGATTATGATAGTTTACTGAATCTCACAGACTGGGTTTTGGACTAGTTCGGGACTTCCCCGAAGTGTATTCAGTATTGTGTCAATATTCTATAAAAGGCAACAATTATCAGTGCTACTATATTTGAACATTGGTTTGGTGTGTTTGTCTTTAATTTACGAGTAGGTGTTAAGTTAAATTACCTATTTATTTTGTTCTGTTATCGATGTTGAATTTCCAGCTTACCCACGATCCCTCTCACTTAGTATTTTAGATATAGTGTATGTTAAATTTAGTCTATAATGTTTGTTGTCCTGAAAACCAGCGTTGCGACATATATCATGACTTATGCAGAACGGCATCCTTATTATCGTGCCATTTTACACGAAATAAATATTTTTATACTTTCATTTTCACTTTAAATAAACTTAAAAATTACTTCAACAATGTATACTTCAAAACAAGGATGATATAGACATGGATGGACAATATCCAAACAAAATCGCGTTCTCTTATTTCAGGTTAAAGCACTAGCGTCATCTATTGGTCACACCAGACACTAAATCCTAGTTTCTAATACTTTGTTCGTCGCTTAACGCTGACAGAATAATTCGACAGATGGCGCTGTGGCACTTCGTACCGAAAACAGACGTATAGCCTGAAGGTTCGAGGAACGCGATTTTGTATAGGCATCAAGGATGATTAAGACATGGATTGACAATGCCTATACAAAATCGCGTTCAGGCTATACGTCTGTTTTCGGTACACAGTGCCACAGCGCTATCTGTCGAGTCTGGAGTCGAGTTATTCTGTCAGCGTTAAGCGACGAACAAAGTATTAGAAACTAGGATTTAGTGTCTGGTGTGACCGATAGATGAAACTAGTGCTTTAACCTAAAAAAAAAAGCGATTTTGTAAGGGTATTGTCCATCCATGTCTACGAGTATATCATCCTTGCTTCAAAATATGAATAGAAATAACGAATATTATTTACAAAATTTACACTACAAAAATTTACACGAACAGCTCGCTCCCAACTACTCCCGGCACGAAGGCCCATAACACTTGCGGCATTACCTTCTTCTTCTTCCTTCTAGCGTTTGTCCCAGCTTTTTGCTCTATTTAGCCTGGGGTCCGCTCGGCAACCTATTCCCAGGAATTGGCATAGGCACTATTTTTTTACGAAAGCGACTGCCATCTGACCTTTCAACCAAGAGAGGAAACTAGGCCTTGTTGGGATTAAATCCGGTTTCCTCACGATGTTTTCCTTCACCGAAAAGCGACTGGTAAACAACAAATGATATTTCGTACATAAGTTCCGAAAAAATCAGTGGTACGAGCCGGGGTTTGAACCCGCGACCTTCAGACTGAAAGTCTGACGTGTGAGTCAGCGCTTTTTGACTTACTTGCGGCATTACCACGTTGGATTATTATGGACAGCCTTAAAATGTATGTACCAGTTTATCTTGTTTTCAGTAGTCTTCTTTAACAAATAAATGCATGTGCATTACGTTGCCTGTAAGAGATCATTCTTTGAGGATAAGACCCATAATAACGAATAATTTGGACATGGACGTAGTTTTATATTATCATTTCTATTGTGTTTATGTGTTTTTTGTTTTGTGTTTAGTATTTTGTGTATTGAGTTATGTTTGTGTTTTAAACCCGCGACCCAATATACCTACCTACTTTTCTTCACTCAAGTTACGTACATGCATTCTCCATGGAGCATAATTCTTTTTGATTATTGGCGATTCTACATTTTGTCGATGCAGAGTTAGTTTAAGGTTAACATAGACTGATTTTATAATATTCTATAATACGGATAAGCCTTATTATCTTTGGTTATCATCTTTGACAGACCATAGATTAATATGTATATAACTGAGATGACAGACATTTGACAAAATGATCAAAAATGATAAACAAATCTCGCAAAACTCAAGTATATTTCGCAACAAAGATATTTTAAATTAAATGAAAATTCACCATTAAGACGACGACGACGACATAATCTCCGCATGCTTTGCACTCTCTTTTCTGTACTTAACGATCCACACTCTCCTGCTTACCTCAAGTCTTTCTTTAAATATTACTTACGGCGTTACACGCGTCCGTCAACTTCGCTCTTCCGGCAATTTGTCTCTGTCCATCCCTATTCATCGAACTGGCTTCATGTCGAACTCGTTCACAGTGCGGGTGGCGCGCCTTTGGAACGCTCTTCCCTTTAATGTCAGAAATTCCCCAAATAAGTTTGCATTAAAAAAATCTTTACGCACGCTCTTTGCTAGCGGAATGAAAGTCTCTTAGTTTCTCTGTTTTGTATGTTTCGTCTTCTATTTATTTATGTATTTAGTATATGTAAATTATATATGTATGTATATCCATATGTGTGTATCTATGTATTTGTCTTTTATTTATTATTAGTAGCACCGCCCACAATCTCTCTGCTTTGCCTTAAGGTTGACTGGTAGAGAATGCCTCATAGCATTAAGTCCGCCTTTTGTACTTTAAGTTTTTCTTTTGTGCAATAAAGGTTAAATAATAAATAAATAAATGAATAAGGTCCATACGCCGCAATGTCAGACAAAAGAGAAATAGAAAGGCAGAAAACTTGGTACAAGATGGACATTGACGGAGCCTAACATCACGAAGTATGACGACGAACCAAAACCAGCAAAGAAAATCAAGAAGAAGCAGGTTAATTCAGTGAGGGTAAAGGATCGCGTCCTGATCATGTAGAAGGGGATATTGAGAAATTGTCTAATGATTTTGATGATACTGTGGAAGAGAAAATAGTAGGGCGACAATAGAGAGATCTCTCTGGGACCGAAGTCCAATGAGAGTTGGTTGGGACTTGTATATACACAACTGACATCAGAAACTTCGTTAGCGCGATGTAGGATGTATATGGGCGCTTGATACAATCTGTACGATCACTATGGGAGTTGACAGTTCGTCGCCACTAGGTCGCCATCTATTGGGATTGTGGCGCGACACCAGAATTGACAGCTGGCAGAGGAGACGCCACAATACCTTTCTTTATTTGTGTTTCTTTTGTGCTCTTCAGGAGATTGAAATGAATGAAAACTGCGTAACTAAATAAGTAATAATTGCTTTACACATTTAGATATAGGAAAAGTAGATTCAGGTTAAAGGCCCTGTTACACTTTCCTTTTTTGAGTCCTTGATCCTAACTAGTTTTCATAGTGAATTTACTTGCTAAATGCGGTTAGACTTGACTAAATTTAGAAACTAAATCATTTAGGAAGCTAACTAGGACAAGTGTAACAGGCCTTTTAAGCTTTTACGGGTTTTACACGTCACTACATAGTATAAAACAAAATCGCTTTCCGCTGTTTGTCCCTATGTATGCTTAGATCTTTAAAACTAAGCAACGGAATTCGATGCGGTTTTTTTAAATATATAGAGTTATTCAAGAGGAAGGTTTATATGTATAATACATGCATAATATAGCAGAGAAACACTGATGATTTTAGAGGTTTCTAATGTGATGTCGTAAATAAACCCATTTTTTGCGCTTACATTGCAAACGCTGGCTGAGTCCTAAGAGATAGATCAAAATAATGTACTACAGTATTGTACATCTTAAAAAGGTCTACAAAAAAGTCCGCGATGGTATATGTCTATCTCTTAGGGATAACCCACAATAACCATTTTTGATCCCGTGCGAAGCCGGAGCGGGTCGCTAGTATAATGGCTAAAACGGGACCGCGTAATAGCCCTATTAGTCCTATTACATTTGTCCTAGTTAGCTTCCTAATGATTTAGTCACTAAATTTAGTCAAGTGTAACCGCATTTAGCAAGTGAGTTTTCTAAAAAGTAAACTAGTTAGGAAGCTAGCATGGTCACTAACGAACTTATAGAGTTATTAGCATCCTAATTAGGACGGAAGAAAGTTAAGTGTAACAGCGTTTAGTCGCCAGTCGAACTAAATGTCATAGATTTTATAAATCGCAGACTGATTCTGTTTATTCTGAATTTAGGGTCCTAGTTAGGACAAGTGTGACTGGGGGATATATTTAGGATCCTAAATAGGATGCTACTTAGGCATAGACATAAACAAAAAGGAAGATGAGTGACGTTCATAGTAAACAAAACTGAAATGTGGTCCAGCACCTACACACTTGTAAAATACTACACACCGCTATAATATATGTGCATCATGGGCAAAAGAGATAAACCTATATAGTTAACACGGGTATGCAAGGGAGACATCCATATTTTGCGCATTGCACAAAGTGTAACTGAGAGACTGCCACACGACTAATTCAATATAGGTCCTGGAACCTATATTTGATGGCACACAATCGAGCGACTGGTACCATATCTCCCTTTTTGTATAAATCAATGTACTTAGGACGACAAATAAAAGTAAAGTGTAACGGAGCTTTAAGTATAAAGTCTGGGACCATGAGGACAATGTCGTTGGCGCAGGTAATTATCTTCAAAATATGTATATTTGTCTAAGGGCCTGTTTCACAATCTCCAGATTAACTTATCTGCCAGTTAAAATTATTGCTATCCTTTTCTCCACTCATATAAAAGAAAAGGTTAGCAAACATTTATCTGACAGATATGCTTTAATTCCATAACTCTTGATCTCTCCTCTTCGTATCACCTCTATGCCGACGACCTTCAAATATATTCGCAGGGTATGCATAGCGATCTCAATTCAGTTATAGAAGCCACGAATCTTGATCTGCTCCGCATATCAAATTGGAGTCAAAATTACGGTTTAAAAGTAAACCCCCTAAAGTCACAGGTAATTGTGATGGGTAGCGCTAAACAAATCTCCAAAATTGACTTTCTCAGGCTCCCTCCGATAGTCTTCGATGGTATCCAAATTCCTTTTTCCAACCAAGTGAAAAATCTTGGCGTAATCATGGATCGTTGTCTATCATGGGTGCCTCAGGTGAGTGAAGTGAGCAGGAAGATGTTTGCTGCCATAGGGTCTCTCAGACGGCTCCGGAATTTCCTGCCAATTGCTACTAAAATTGCGCTTGCTCAGTCGTTACTTCTCCCCATTCTTGATTATGCAGATATCTCCTTTTTAGACCTAACCGAGGAGCAACTTAATAAGCTTGAGCGTATTCAAAATGCCTGCATTCGGTTCATTTTCGGATTACGCAAATTCGACCATGTTTCTAGTTTTCGTTCTCAACTCAAATGGCTCCCTATCCGTCACCGCCGTAACTCTCACATACTTTCTTTACTCTTTTCTATACTTTTTAACCCTGCAACTCCCCGCTACCTCAAAGAGCGTTTCTCTTATCTTAATTCTATTAGATCCTCTCAAAAATTGCTCCTAAAAGTGCCATCTTCATCTCCCAAATTTTATAATTGCTCATTTACGTTCCAGGCCGTTCGTTTGTGGAATTCTCTCCCTCTCAACATAAAACGCGCGCAATCTATTGGTAGCTTTAAATCGCAACTTAAGGAATACTATTTATCTCTTCCTTAGGTTTTTAAGTTGACACTGTTGCTTCTTACTCTGTGTATTATATATGTATATATGTACGTATATGTATGTTTATTTTGTATTTATTTAAGTATGTATATTCATATGAATGTGCTGTGTTATCTATTTCGTCTCTTTTGTTTCTATGCACCACCTACTGCTTATTGTTTTTCTCTAGTCTCCACTACCCAAAGGTTGTCTGGAAGAAATCGCTCATTAGCGATAAGACCGCCTGTTGTTACCTCTACCTAAATTTATCTAATTGTAAAATTTGTGCTTGTAACTGTATGAGGTGTGCAATAAAGAGTATTTATTATTATTATTATTATTTATTAATTGGAGATTGTGAAACAGGCCATAAGTCCCGTTTTATTTAAGTACTTATTTACAATAAAAATAGGTTTTGGAAACAAAACCGACCTAGTAGTTTAAAATTCATTTAGGTACCTACGTTAGGTACTACGTATCCGGTTTTGGGTCACTGGCATAATCAAACGACCTGACATATGTGTAGACCTGTCTACTAAATTTTAACTCAATCGCTGCAGTAGTTTTGAAGCTAATTTGCTGGTGACAGACAGACAGACAGACAGTGTAAGTTATTCTATAAGGGTTTTGTAGCCATGCAAAATGGCGAAAACAGGACCCTTACAGTTTTGTCATGTCCGTCTGTATGTCACAGCCTCAAAGACTTCAACCAACCGGAGATTGACAGGCATTCTCCTCCGCCGAAAACATGACCAGTGGTCATGTTTATTGTATGGAATGACGTTTATCTGACGTGGCTATTTGTTGTGGCTTATTGTTACGTACTAAGAGCCATACATTTGACGTTCCCCTCCCCTGCAAAAATCGGCAGACTTTTTTTGTATAGAAAATGACAGACATGGCCGCTCCGGTTGGTTGAATTATCTAAGGTCAGCCATTTTACCCGTAAACTATACACTCCGTGAGCGTTTAAAAGACCATTCGGGTTTATATTTCTCTTTCGCTTGCTTTTGTTTAGTTTAGAACGTACCACGAACGTACGAAGGCAACCGAGAAAGAAATATAAACCCGAATGGTCTTCTAAACGCTCACGGAGTGTACAGTGTATTATTTATGAAAGTTTAACTAGAGGTGCGTTTTGTGTGCCGCTATGTGTGTGTTTTGTACTTAAATTGTTGAAAAGTATATTTTAGGGTGAGCACCCAATACGTGTAACAAACTCTAATAAAAATTGCGAATACCAGCATGTTGCACATCAATTTGTAGGTCCGCACTTCGCATAAACAGTACAATAACGATTTTAACCTACTTCAAGATTTCAAAGGAGGAGGTTCTCAAATCGTTTTTTATGTATGTTCATCGATTAATCGAACACGGCTGGACCGATTTGAAAAAATATTTTTTTCATTGAAAGAGTATTTGGTCTCATTCTAACCAGGTCATGAGATCTGTTGATGGAATCCTGGAGATATCGAGGGAACCCTTCAAATATTCTAGGTACCTACACCTATAGTTATTTTATTATTTTTTTACTAGCTCGGGCATTTTGGAAAGGTGGAGTCTAAGTGAAGTCGGTTTTTAGGGTTCCGTACCTCGAAAGGAAAAAACGGAACCGTTATAGGATCACTTTGTTGTCCGTCTGTCTGTCTGTCTGTCTGTCTGTCTGTCTGTCTGTCTGTCTGTCTGTCTGTCTGTCTGTCAAGACCATTTTTCTCAGGAACGCGTGGAGGTATCAAGCTGAAATTTATATCATATACTCAGGTCTATTGTCCCTTGGAGCTGTGAAAATATCAAACTTAAAAGCCAACGCAATCAAAAGATACAGTCGTTTATGTTGCAAATTTTAGAGCTTTTCGGCACTCGCAAAACCTACGGGGTACTTCCCGTAAACTCAGAAACTTGAAATTTGGCACGAAGCAACCTCATATAGCATAGACTATAGAAAAATTACAAAAAGTAGAAATTTTTAGTAATATCATACAAAAAATAGTTTTTAAAACTTTAAACTTAGTACCTTTTTCCTCGTAAACGCGTGGAGGTATTACATTGAAATTCATGTCAAATACTCAGGGCTATAGGACCTTTCAGATGTAGCAAAACCAAACTTTTATGTCAACGCAATCAAAAGTAATGGCAATTTAAGTTGCATATTTTGAAACTGAGTACTCGCAAGAAACTCAAAACCTAAAGGGTACTTCCCGTAAACTCAGAAACTTGAACCTTGGCACGAAAAAACTTCATATAGCACACACAAAGGAAAAATTACAAAAAGTAGACATTTTTAGTAATATCATACAAAAAATAGTTTTTAAATTTTTTAACTTACTACCTTTTTCCTCGTAAACGCGTGGAGGTATTACATTGCAATTCATGTCAAATACTCAAGGCTATAGGATCTTTCAGATGTAGCAAAACCAAACTTTTATGTCAACGCAATCAAAAGAAATAGCAATTTAAGTTGCATATTTTGAAACTGAGTACTCGCAAGAAACTCAAAACCTAAAGGGTACTTCCCGTAAACTCAGAAACTTGAAACTTGGCACGAAGAAACTTCATGTAGCACAGACAAAGGAAAAATTACGAAAAGTAGACATTTTTAGTAAAATCATACAAAAAATATTTTTTTTTAATTTTAAACTAACTACCTTTTTCCTCGTAAACGCGTAGAGGTATTAAATTGAAATTCGTATCAAATACTCAGGTCTATAATACCTTTAAGCTCAAGTATCAAAATCAATTTTCTATGTCAATGCAATGGGTGAACTTTTACTTATATACCTACAGGTTTGTACGGAACCCTCGGTGCGCGAGTCCGACTCGCACTTGGCCGGTTTTTTTTTGTTTAAAATTATTTTTTTATTTGATCGATAATGAACATCTCGCCGTACTATTTTTTTTATACAACAAGGCGAACATTTCCGAGTATATTAGAGAAAATATTTGTCATTTTTACGTCGGCTAAGTCGATCTACATTTTTATAATTCGAACAAAAACGAGTAATAGAGGAAATCAAAATAGATCAAGAGTAGACCGTAAGCAATCTTACCTCATCGAGTAGGTACCTAAATTAAGGAATTCGGCTTATGTAGGGCATGGGCGATGCACGGCAATATGTTATGTATATACCTGGTAGCCTGAACCAAAGTTGGAGCATTTTGTACAGTCAGCAAAATATGACTATTTTTTGACAAAAACTAGTTCATCAACTAGCTTTTTGAGAAAAACTGCTCATAGAGAAGTACCAAAAAATTGTGGTAGCAACACGCAAACATGGCATTTTCATAATCATAATCATATTAATCATAACAGGGGGTTTCATTATGTCTCTCTCCATTGTACCCGTTTTCCCATGCATGTACTATATAGGGGATCCGACATATGTAAATCAAAACACATAAAAGGATATTCGCCTCGTTTTAACTCAGCGCCTTATTCATAAGCAAAAAGAGATGACGTAAAAACCCGGCCGCGGCCGAAAAATCCGCCATATTGAGAGCTCTGGGCGTCGAAACCTATACACTTTATCCGCCATGTTAAGAGCTCCAGTACAAACAGCAACACGCTTAATTGTACATCGGTGGACCTTATTACAAAAGGCACAAGGTCCACCGATGGGTAATTAACAGTGTGGGCGATGGTACCTCAAAATCGACACTCGTCTTTCGTTGACGTGTCATTTCCCCTATATTTATTTCAATAGTTTTTCCCGATGCGCTTACCGCACCGCGAGGGAGGGCTAGTAAGTTAGTACATAGGTTAAATAAAAAAAATCCGCTAAAATTTTAATAAGGTAGAATCATGAAGTTGTCAGTGCAACCAATGCAACTCAGGGCAGTAGATACGAGGGGGGCCATTATGGGGCAATACCTTAAAAACTACCATCGGCTCGAAAAACTATGAAAATAAAGAAAATTATCGGTATTCACTACGGACCAGAAAAATACTTAGTTTTCACCTTAAAACTTGGCTGAATAAAAAAAGCTCATTTGGCTGAATAACAGACGGTAGATTTTATAATGATGGTTTTGCTGACGGTAGAAACTGCTCCAAGTTTAGCTGAGGCTACCAAGTACTAAAATACATAACTTTTCACCATGCATTGCCAAATAAGCCAAATTCTGCTACTCGATGCGGTAGGGTTGCTTACGGCCTACTCTTGATCTAAAAGAGAAAAGGGATGATCAGTGAATAAAAAAGTTTTTTAGTAAAATATAAACTTTATTCCATAATAATAATTGTTAGTAGGTACATACATAATGAATTGCACATAATACATGCTTGTGAATAAGGTTAATGTGGATAAGACCGACATAAAGGAAAGACCGTCTTTTTCAGTCTATAAGTGCCCCAGTCTAACTCTTATATTTGTATACTTGCCGCTTACAGATTGCATAAATGGCGTTCGTGTACCTACCTACAAACACAAAGAGTTGTGGCCTGTATAGACGGGCTTGCCTTAGTGACGTTCTTTCCAATTATACATGCATTAAAAAGGAACTCCATTCGAAAATCGATTCTAGTGAATTTTACACAGGAAGAAATCGTATGAGTCTGGTTGCATTTTTAGCAAACAAGATTTCGGAAAAAACGGCGAATTCGAGACGGCATAAAAAGGTTTTGTATGTTGTAGTATTATGCAATAATGAAAACTCAATTTCTACAAATAGACACCAATAAATAAAAGAAGAAAATTAAATCTTACTATTACAAAATGGAGCCCCTTTAGTCAGAAATAATATCAATTTTACAATTGTGATTCATTTACAAGTTCTGTTGTTTTTTTTTCTTTTGCTATGTTGTGCCCTATTATGTTTCTGGCATACATCGAATATTGACATAACGGGTTGATATTTTAAACAAATAAATTTAATGTTAACAAAACCTTGCTTGCAATTTCCTTGCAAAATTATTCGTAATATGAAAAATATTTTTAAATAAATTTCATTACTTATAGCACCCAAATCAAACGATCCGAATCGGAAAATTAGAAAAAAAAATTGGTGCGAGCCAAGAACAAGGTTTTAAAAGAACCTACTTTACTTAAAGTAGCTGCTGCTGTAACAACATGTCTTATTTGCTAATACAAGAATAATTGTTTTTTTTTTAATAATATTTTACTTTTTTTTAACTAATCACAATTTTTGTATCCAAATACAAGTACTATATTTATTACATAAAACTGGATTTAAGCGCGTATACATAACATACATATATGTTTGAGATTTGACTGTCTGTATTATGAAGTGCGGTGCGCCTACGGGACAAGCGCACCTACCACATCGAAATATCCAAAAGTACAGATGTCATTATTACTAACTAAACCCATTTTATCTTTGCCAAGTAACTATAGTTGTGTGGTTGTAAGATTACGTTAGTAGTATAACATCTGTAGTTTTCGATATTTCGATATGGTAGGTGCACTTGCCCCGTAGTCGCACTTGTCTGGACTGACCATTGTAAAAAATAAGGAATTGGCTATGTGCGACGTGAACCTTAGTTGAAAGTATGAAGGCTACTTGACAGCATGCACCATAACACTTAGACGTTCTTGGCGCTGTGGTCACGACTACTCATGACACCTTTAGGCATTAAGGGATAATACCGTCCGAGAAATGGGGCTCCGTTACTGACGTGGCGTCGGATAGTTTCCAAAATTGCGAAATTTTCCACACATGAAAATTTCCTATATTTCTTACGAAAATTTCCAGAAATTTCCGAGAATATTTCCCATTATTTGGAAACTTTACGCGACTAGCACATCTGTAGGCTCAGTTACGCTACACATGTAAAATTCCAAATGCGTCACTTCTTATTTTTATCTTCAATAAGAATTTGTTACGTCTTTCTGAATACCTGCTGCAATAACCAGAGGAGAGGCGAACCTTTTCGTTTTTTTTAAATAAGTATATTATCAATTAAATACAAATATTTTTTTACAACGTATACGCGATCAAATTAGTGCGAATTTTTACAATTCATTTTTTATCCATGTCACGCTTTGCATTTTGCGAATCTTAATTATTAACCTTCTATATATGTAGAATGTAAAATTGAGGCCTATGGACAAGCAAGCCTTAACGAATCTTTTCGTTAAAAAGTTAATTACTATACTCTATGTCTTTAGGTATTTAAATAAAAGTAAACAAACAATTTTCACATTTTCGGGTAGTTATAACTTTTATTGGTTAACCAATCAAATACAAAACTGCCTGGATCTGTCACATAACGACCTGGCTTTAACCAATATTATTTGATCGTGTAATGTTTTCATCTACCCTCAACTGGCTTAAGGAGCCATTTATTTACTTTTATTTAAATACCTAAAGATACAGATATAGTTACGGGCCATTTTCAGAAATGAGATGTAAAACGTATTTTTTTCTGCTCTGGGCTTATTGGTGCTCGTTCTTCTTAGAATCACGAGCATGTTCAATCCTACGAGCACGAGAATAGACAGCAGTCCACGTGTTATATGGTCTTTGGCCCGTATACAAATCTTCTTGCAATTGACTTGCTATTTTTATTATGCTAACATTATGCTATATACTGAAGATCGATCTAGCTACGCGAGACGGCTGGTCGATGCATCTGGAATAATATAAATACATATTAAAGTAATTATGCGTTACTTTGCGGAAGTCCATATGGTCTAAGAGCTGGCCACGTCAGATATGACACAATAATAAAAGCAATGAAACCCGTCTAGTAAGATTCCAATACTATCCTTATTGCTAGATCCGGGCATCTGGCAACTTTAATGGGTGGATGTCAGAGTGACAGACTGGCAAAGTTTTTGAATTGGCAAAAGTAAGTAATACCAAAATAGGTCAAAACGGCCGAAGTTATTTTATAGAGGACGGGGCCTAAATTTTAAAACGAGAACAAAAAACATTGCGTAATATTTCGGAAACAGAAACAGTAGGCGACAAACTATGATTTACATTATACGTCGTTTTGGACTACTTTCCCCCATCAGAAAGTTTTGGCAATGATTTGATCTAATTATTTACATTGTTTTTCATAATACTGCATCAAAACCAGAGCTCTAGGATTTGTATTCTTAAAGTGGTTTGCATTCTTTGACCTCCACCACTTTACAGCTGCCAGATGTTCGGATCTAGAAATAAGCATAGTATAGCAAACTAACGAGAGATGTTTCGTCGCTCTCATTATAGTGTCATATCTGACGTGGCTAGCTCTCCGTCTAATATTATTTACTACAATAATATTGCTTTGCAATGGGGGTGTAGTGATGGTTTTTTTTTTCATGTATGGTATCAATCGATTCGTTTTGTTGTGAGAATCAAATGTCTATATGCGGCCAATTGCGTTAAAGCAACACAAAAGTCAGAAATTAGACTTAAAGTCTGAGTTTTGCGTTTGTTTCTCAAAACGCTCCTAACAAAATGACGTGTAAAAGTGACGTCACGATTACATGGTCGCCCTGTTTAAATTATGGAAAAGTTATGAAATCGCTATTTTTACAGTGAAATGTTGCGTTTATGTTTTATGTATATGGTTGCCATACAATTTATTTTACAGTAAACTCTTAAAAATGGAATGGTATCATTGTTTTTTTTTAAATACCGTACTATAAAAATCGTATTTTTAAAAAAAAATTTAATTTCCAGTTTATTTGGATATATTGATCATTTTGCATCCTGTAAACTGAATTTTATTTCATAATTCATCATGTGTCATCATCCCTATTTGAGTCACCGCCGTTACTTCGAATTTTGCATCTACTTAAAGCAATATCATTATTGTTCCTTACCTGTTGTCACGATCCTTTCGCCCTGAAATAAAAAAAACCTGTCAGTTATATGTACAGTCGCCATCGTATGCTTGTTTGCCACCGTCGTGGTATAATATATATATTGGCAAACATATCTGAGCGGTCCAGATACTCAAAAATATCTAAACGTGCACTTTTTTTTTTTTTTTGGCTGCTCCAATATAAAAGTTATTCCATCTCTTGTAAAATGTTAATTCTTTGGCAAGATCTTAGATAAAGAGAAAGCTATCTATGAATAAAATTGGCTACGCTTGATATTGTTGATAATCATAATTCTCATATTTCAAACATCAAATTAATGCTTATAAAAATAACTTATTTTATAAAAAAAAAAATTTTTCGCCACAAAATTTCAGTCGCACTATGAAAATTGGTACTTTTTTATGACATTCATTGACCGAGAATGGCAAACATATTGACGTCTTGTAACTTGGACATGACAACAGATTGAAAAAATAATTCTCGCTTTAAATTAATTAAAAAAATAACCTAGATCATACGTGCTTGCAAATTTTTAAATTATAGCTTTAGTTAAAGATTTAAGAGCTTAATAGGTATCATATTGCAACTAAGAAAAAGTACGAGAAAAAAATTTAGGACAGTAAAAAAAAATTATGGGGCACGACGTAATAAATTTGTATAATAAGTTGCAGAGAATTAACTCACGTCAGCCACTATAGTGATCCTCCGCACGGTCATGCTCTGCTGCGGCACGGTAACGTCGGGCTGCACGCCCATCGAGTCGTAGATCTCTCGCAGTATTAGCAGAATCACGTCCTCAGATCAATATAATACGTCGAAGAGAATTGACTCACGTCAGCCACTATAGTGGTCCTCTGCACGGTCATGCTCTGCTGCGACACGGTAACGTCGGGCTGCACGCCCATCGAGTCGTAGATCGCTCGCAGTATTAGCGGAATCACGTCCTCAGATCAATATAATAAGTCGAAGAGAATTGACTCACGTCAGCCACTATAGTGGTCCTCTGCACGGTCATACTCTGCTGCGGCACGGTAACGTCGGGCTGCACGCCCATCGAGTCGTAGATCTCGCGCAGTATAAGCAGCATCACGTCCTCAGATCAATATAATAAGTCGAAGAGAATTGCCTCACGTCAGCCACTATAGTGGTCCTCTGCACGGTCATGCTCTGCTGCGGCACGGTAACGTCGGGCTGCACGCCCAACGAGTCGTAGGTCTCTCGCAGTATTAGCAGAATCACGTCCTCAGATCAATATAATAAGTCGATGAGAATTGACTCACGTCAGCCACTATAGTGGTCCTCTGCACGGTCATGCTCTGCTGCGGCACGGTAACGTCGGGCTGCACGCCCATCGAGTCGTAGATCTCTCGCAGTATTAGCTGAATCACGTCCTCAGATCAATATAATAAGTCGAAGAGAATTGACTCACGTCAGCCACTATAGTGGTCCTCTGCACGGTCATGCTCTGCTGCGGCACGGTAACGTCGGGCTGCACGCCCATCGAGTCGTGGATCGCTCGCAGTATTAGCGGAATCACGTCCTCAGATCAATATAATAAGTCGAAGAGAATTGCCTCACGTCAGCCACTATAGTGGTCCTCTGCAAGGTCATGCTCTGCTGCGGCACGGTAACGTCGGGCTGCACGCCCAACGAGTCGTAGGTCTCTCGCAGTATTAGCAAAATCACGTCCTCAGATCAATATAATAAGTCGAAGAGAATTGACTCACGTCAGCCACTATAGTGGTCCTCTGCACGGTCATGCTCTGCTGCGGCACGGTAACGTCGGGCTGCACGCCCATCGAGTCGTAGATCTCTCGCAGTATTAGCAGAATCACGTCCTCAGATCAATATAATAAGTCGAAGAGAATTGACTCACGTCAGCCACTATAGTGGTCCTCTGCACGGTCATGCTCTGCTGCGGCACGGTAACGTCGGGCTGCACGCCCATCGAGTCGTAGATCGCTCGCAGTATTAGCGGAATCACGTCCTCAGATCAATATAATAAGTCGAAGAGAATTGACTCACGTCAGCCACTATGGTGGTCCTCTGCACGGTCATGCTCTGCTGCGGCACGGTAACGTCGGGCTGCATGCCCATCGAGTCGTAGATCTCTCGCAGTATTAGCAGAATCACGTCCTCAGATCAATATAATAAATAAGTCGAAGAGAATTGACTCACGTCAGCCACTATAGTGGTCCTCTGCACGGTCATGCTCTGCTGCGGCACGGTAACGTCGGGCTGCACGTCCATCGAGTCGTAAATCTCGCGCAGTATAAGCAGCATCACGTCCTCAGATCAATATAATAAGTCGAACAGAATTGCCTCACGTCAGCCACTATAGTGGTCCTCAGCACGGTCATGCTCTGCTGCGGCACGGTAACGTCGGGCTGCACGCCCATCGAGTCGTAGATCTCGCGCAGTATAAGCAGCATCACGTCCTCAGATCAATATAATAAGTCGAAGAGAATTGCCTCACGTCAGCCACTATAGTGGTCCTCTGCACGGTCATGCTCTGCTGCGGCACGGTAACGTCGGGCTGCACGCCCAACGAGTCGTAGGTCTCTCGCAGTATTAGCAGAATCACGTCCTCAGATCAATATAATAAGACGAAGAGAATTGACTCACGTCAGCCACTATAGTGGTCCTCTGCACGGTCATGCTCTGCTGCGGCACGGTAACGTCGGGCTGCACGCCCATCGAGTCGTAGATCTCGCGCAGTATAAGCAGCATCACGTCCTCAGATCAATATAATAAGTCGAAGAGAATTGCCTCACGTCAGCCACTATAGTGTTCCTCTGCACGGCCATGCTCTGCTGCGGCACGGTAACGTCGGGCTGCACGCCCAACGAGTCGTAGGTCTCTCGCAGTATTAGCAGCATCACGTCCTCAGATCAATATAATAAGTCGAACAGAATTGCCTCACGTCAGCCACTATGGTGGTCCTCTGCACGGTCATGCTCTGCTGCGGCACGGTAACGTCGGGCTGCATGCCCATCGAGTCGTAGATCTCTCGCAGTATTAGCAGAATCACGTCCTCAGATCAATATAATAAGTCGAAGAGAATTGACTCACGTCAGCCACTATAGTGGTCCTCTGCACGGTCATGCTCTGCTGCGGCACGGTAACGTCGGGCTGCACGCCCATCGAGTCGTAGATCTCTCGCAGTATTAGCTGAATCACGTCCTCAGATCAATATAATAAGTCGAAGAGAATTGACTCACGTCAGCCACTATAGTGGTCCTCTGCACGGTCATGCTCTGCTGCGGCACGGTAACGTCGGGCTGCACGCCCATCGAGTCGTAGATCGCTCGCAGTATTAGCGGAATCACGTCCTCAGATCAATATAATAAGTCGAAGAGAATTGACTCACGTCAGCCACTATAGTGGTCCTCTGCACGGTCATGCTCTGCTGCGGCACGGTAACGTCGGGCTGCACGCCCATCGAGTCGTAGATCGCTCGCAGTATTAGCGGAATCACGTCCTCAGATCAATATAATAAGTCGAAGTGAATTGACTCACGTCAGCCACTATAGTGGTCCTCTGCACGGTCATGCTCTGCTGCGGCACGGTAACGTCGGGCTGCACGCCCATCGAGTCGTAGATCTCTCGCAGTATTAGCTGAATCACGTCCTCAGATCAATATAATAAGTCGAAGAGAATTGACTCACGTCAGCCACTATAGTGGTCCTCTGCACGGTCATGCTCTGCTGCGGCACGGTAACGTCGGGCTGCACGCCCATCGAGTCGTAGATCGCTCGCAGTATTAGCGGAATCACGTCCTTAGATCAATATAATAAGTCGAAGAGAATTGACTCACGTCAGCCACTATAGTGGTCCTCTGCACGGTCATGCTCTGCTGCGGCACGGTAACGTCGGGCTGCACGCCCATCGAGTCGTAGATCTCTCGCAGTATTAGCAGCATCACGTCCTCAGACTCCCTACGCAATATAAGATAAAAAAAGTTAGCAAGGCACTCATCAACGCAGAATTATACGTAAATTATAGGTGTAGGTATAGACCGTGGATACCAGGGCACGAGGGCTTTATCGGCAATGAAAATGCTGATGAGCTTGCTAGAAGGGGCTCTCGAAGGGAACCATAATAACGGCCGTAAAGGACCACACCAACAAGAGGGGTAGTTGAACAGGTCTACGAGTAAGGCATTCGAAGCTCTTCGTGCATAGAGTTGACTCAAGCTGGAGCAAAAAGCTTTGGAAACTTAGTAGAAGCTCCAAATCATAACAGGAGTTTTCACAGGCCACTACGCTGTGAAAGGAGTCTTCTTCTCCCTGCCCTTATCCCACGTTATGTGGGGTCGGCACAACATGTCTTCTTCTTCCATTCTCTTCTATCTCCCGTCATCGCCTCACTCACTCCTTTCTTCCTCCTGTCCTCTTTTACACAATCCATCCATCGTTTCCTTGGCCTACCCATAGCTCTTCGCCCATCCACTTTCATATTTAACATTCTTTTGCCTATATTACATACATTCATCCCTTCTCATGACATGCCCGAACCATGCTAACCTACCACCCTTCACTTTCTCTGTTATTAGTGCTACTTTCAAGCTTCCCCTTATATACTCATTCTTAATCCGATCCTTCCTTGTCACTCCACACATCCATCTCAGCATTCTCATTTCCGCAGCATGCATTCTTCTTTCGTCTGTCACTTTCGTCGCCCAGCATTCTGATCCATACATTACGACAGGCCTCACGATCGTATTGTATATTTTCCCCTTAAGTTTAAGGGGCATGCGCGGATCGCACGTTGCTCCAGAGACCTGCCGCCATTTCATCCATCCCGCATTTATCCTATACTATACAACATGGGCACGCTGTGAAAGGAGTATTGGCTAAAATGGGACTGTCAGATAACACTGATTGTAGAATTTGTAGCGAAGAGGAAGAATCAATGAAACACTTATGTGTGAATGTCTCTAGCCAGACAGAGAATGAGGGACTTTTGAACTGGCTATCCAGATCCAGAGGAACTCAAAGCACTACCCTTAAGCTCCATTATCCAACACATGGAGATGATTGAAAAAGCTCTTGAGTAGGTGTACTTAGAGGGCAATTACGCCAATTACACAAAACATCCCTTTGGGTCGAAGTGTATCCATATGGGCCCCCGAATCAAATAAGATAAGAAGACCGTGCTAGGTTTCTTTTTGAGGTGTTCAATAGTAGATTGTTAACCAAGGGTTGAAAGTGACCCATTTCACCTTGGTAATTGGTAATGGGTAATTTTACCCGAGTTAAACACTCTGCTTTTCATTTCGACTGTGAGGAAAGTACAATACCACACGCACATTTTATAAAACAGGTATATAATGAATAATCTATAAAAATGTTAAGTAAAATTTGAACAATTTGAAAAAGACAAATTCTATGTTTTGCCGGTGGTCGGGAAGCAGGGCATCCGGGTGGGCACCGGCTCAATCCACAATTAACACAGCTAATCACTTTCCACCCTAGGGATGGAAAAGCAATTTTCCACCCGGCTATCTACCCAGGAAAATAAAACTTTCCGAGCAGGAGAGATGAAATAACGGGTTGGCTTAAAGTAATGAGAATTTTCATATTGGAGAATCGAAAAATAAAGTCAATAGCTACAGGTTAATAAGTTGTATTTCCATAAACTAGAACATATTCAACATTACAAACAAACATTAAAATATAGGAAAAGTCCCTCCATCTTCAAACTTTCGTAACTTGCTTCTGGCTGTTCCACTCACACCTTGGACATCATACAAATTGCCTTTTTGAAATTGAATATGTACTTATCCAAAATTGTATTTGATTGGTAAATTGGCTTCCTACGCATCTTACCATTATTTTGAAAATTGCCAAATAATCTCTGATTGTTCGACGTTTAGAGACGTCACACTAGATTAAGCAAACTCTAAGTATGCCAAAAATAGTCAAAATTGTTTAAAAAGCAATCCCATACATTATGTATCAAAAGATGCCAACCCAGCAAAAGTCCCTAAAGCTCGACCAATCGAAGCTTCATGGGATATTTGTAGTAGGTTAGTATAAGGTTACGGGCAGGATGCCAGTTCTCCGAAACCATTAGAATTAAGGATAATATGGACAATTAAGAAATGTTGTCCAAGGTATGATGCGTATGGTCAGAAGCACGTTACAAAAGATCGAAGCTGGAGGGCCTTTTTCTATATAGTAGTGATTGTTTGTAATGTCTAATATGTTCTAGTTCCTCGTAAAAAAATCCATTAACCTGTAGCTATTGACTTTATTTTTAAATTTTTCAATGTGAAATTTCTAATTACTTTAAGCCAACCCGTTAGTACATTCCACCAAGGGTGGAAAAATAAAGAACTATCTGAGGCCTTTATTACCGCCCGTGATGCATACAGAATTTTATTATACATCTTATGGTGGGTGTGAAGTGCGATTTGCCGCTACGCGCGCGGGCAGTAAATCTTGCTTACCGCCCGGAGGGACGTAAAAATATAAACTGACCAGTAGCAGACGTGGCTGCTCATGGCGAAGATGTACTCGTTGATCATCTCAAACGGCGCTTCTTGCAGTACGTAGTCGACGCGACGCCCGTTGTTGAGGCGGCCCAGCATCTCGCCCGGCGTCTGTTACATGAGATTATTATCGAACGAGCGAGCACAGCGAAGCGAAGTTCTTACACGACGGAACTGTCAGCTTGCTACCGGGACGTCCCGGCATTTCGATGACTTTTTGATTTTGAATAGTTGTTCCGCGATAACTTTAGTTTTTCTGAGCTTTATGAAATATGTTGGGGTTGTAACAGATATAAATATCATTTGAGAGTTCTTTTAAGAGCAAGATCGACCGAGGGGTTATGAAGCTAGAAGGCGCAAAGGCCATCTTCATTAGGGTCTTGTTATATTGGTCGACATGTTAGCAAGTAAAACTAGTTTAATAATATGAGCAAAAATACCCAGAATTTCGGTTTAGATCTTACAGAGTTACGGTAAGATCTAAATCGAACATTCGGTCGAATATTCGTATTCGGTAAAGTCCATCGGCCCATCTCTAATGCTTACCACGTCAGCTTGGACTGGCTCCTCCTTGGAACTATCTTCTTCTATCTGCTCCTTCTCTATTTCCTCTTCCACAACCTGAAAATAAATGGAGTTTCCTTTTATATTTAACCAGGGAGGTTTCACTATGTTTCTCTCCATTGTACTCGTTTTTGCCGATGCGCTTACCGCATGTGAGGGAAGGGTTGGCACATCGCTTAGCACCTTTTTTTTTTTAATTAATGGCGTTTACTCCTCGCCTATTTTAGCGAGGTAAATTCTGCCAATGTCAAGGTACACTTTTATTCATTTTCGTAAAATAAAATAAAAGCAACGTTGTTCGGTTAAGGCCTTGATTGTAAAGTGATAGCCTCCTTACAAACACGTGGGTGGCCGGGAACCCGGATAACCGTTTGTTCAACTAAAGGGTGGCTACTCGCGTTTTGGGACTAATTTTTCATTAGCTGCACACTTGTTCGTTAGGTCACCGCACAATAAGCTATCAATATTACACACTGAACTACGTAAATGAGCAAAACACAAAAAAACTATTCCAAACACGATGCAGCCATCTTGAAGCTCAAACGATTATCCGCTTAGCACCTTAATTGGGTGCGTTTGAGAATAATGACATTTCAGCCAGTGTTTATGAGTTTATGACATGTGTATGACATTTCTCAAACTCATTCATACTCAGCACGAATATAATAAAACGTTGAAAACCCTATTTTTGAAGTGAAAACTTATTTAGCGGCGCTGTGCACTTTTTGCGATGGGGAATACATGTTAAACTCGCGTCAGGTCACGTGACCGTCAGTATCGTCAGATTGAAAATTCGTAAGACGGACACGTGACCTGATCGAATAAATCTATATTAATAATTCCGTGGAGGGGTACGTTAGACCCGAATGAATTATGCTCAAATGAAAAAGCGTAAAAAAATAAAAGTTTTGAATCGAAGACATATATGGGCAAAATTCGGATTGTCGCGTATTTTGCTTTTAAAAGTGTTAATTTAATGACAAATGGTCGGCCATATTACATATTTTAGTGGTTGACAACTTGACAGTGAGGGGTGCGTTCGGAAATTGTGAACTATATCCCACCAAATAGTGGTAGCCGTACAAGCCCAATTTCAAAGAAACACCGCAAATCGATCTACAGTTAAACGGCTAACCGTTTGGCACATGCATACTAGAGGTCAAAACACATTTTTTGACCCGCAGTTCTTAAAAAAAATTCCCTTAGGAGGGGAGTGCCGAGACATTTTTATTATTTGTATGGAAAAAAAATGTTTTTTTCAGAAACCTATCGTGTGTGGTATCCTATGATAGGGCATTTTGAGGCAATTCTAAAAATATACCACATCATTACATTTCAGCCATTGTGTTTTAATTAACACAAAAATAATTTTCGAAACATACCAAGTTTGGGCTCCTCCAGACACGATATGGCTGATTTTTTTTAAATACAATATACCACAAATGATACGTAATATCCTCATATCTAACCTCAAAAAAGCAATTTTGAAAATAATTTCATTAAGTATTTTTTTTTAATTTTTCAATATTACAAAGTGGCACAATTCTACTTCAATACCTATTTTACGAGACGTATAGAACTGTACTGCAGATACGGTACATATTAACCATCAAAAACATAAATGTGAAAGGCTGCCAAGTTCGATACTATGGGAATGCTTCGCCTATAAAAGAAGTGAGATCTGAATAAGTACCAAGTTCCATAAAAATACCTCAAATCATAAATAGTTATAGGAATGCACACTTGATTTCCAGCAGTTTTTAAGGTACATTTTGAATAAGTATCACGTTACATAGAAATACCTAAAATTATAATAGTCAGAGAAACGCACACCGGTTTTTTTAGCAGTTTCCTGATAACATTTATTATTTTCAGTACTTTTTAATGATGTTACTTGGCAAGTTTTCACACACCACACACCTTTTCAATGCAATGAATCGACACCTTTGGACTGCAATGTGTCAAGTATATAATTTTCTATTAAAACTTGGGGGGTTTTTTATGGAACTTGGTACTTATTCAGATCTCACTTCTTTTATAGGCGAAGCATTCCCATAGTATCGAACTTGGCAGCCTTTCACATTTATGTTTTTGATGGGATTTCATTTATTTTTGTTAGGTGTAGGTTCTTTATTATTTTTTTATCACTTTGGCTTTAGGAAATGTCTCATTCCACTTAGGTATGTACTTTATACTATAACCCTTTATACTAAGCGTCTTATTCTATTTTACGATTTATTTATAGGTGATTTTTACAAATAAACTGGCTCCCTACACCTATAAAATGTACCTACTTACATATAATTACATACATCAATAACGTACTTTATTCTGTTTGTAAGTACGCTACCTACATAGATAATTAATAATTTGGTAATACCTACCTACCAGTAGGTATTATAATTGGTGGCCTATTATGTAGCCCTAGAAGTGCACCATCCCATCTCATCCCGTGGCGTATCGGAGGGTGAGATGGGCAGTAATATATATAATTCCATCTTAGAGTATATATGATTTCCATGTTCTTGAATCTGCGATTTTATTAGTTGTAAAATTAGAAATTATTTAGACTATGCGAGAAAAAATAGTCTTTTCATTTTTGTTTGACTGATTTAGCGCACCTAGTGTACCTAGTGACCTGCTTTGCACTTCGTAAATCGTGGGTTCGGTTCCCGCAACAGACACACACAGAGTGGTGAACAATTTTATTGTTCTTGTCTTTAAGACAAACATGTATTGTCTTAAATTGGTATGTACCTAAATTTAAATAAGTCTTATCTCATTTCCACTCCATACCTACTTATAGTAGAACAAAATTACACATTCGTTGTTTTCGAAACTGACTCACACTTGGCCGTTTTCAGATTTTTACTTTATTTCGACCTAAAGACAAACCTTCGAGCCAAATTTCAGGTCGGTACGACCATTGGAAGATAGACCCATTTAGTTCATTATGACTTCATAGTAGAACAAAGTTACACCTTCGCTATTTTTAAAACTGACTCACACTTGGCCGTTTTCAGATTTTTCCCTTTACTTTGACCTTAAGACCTATCTCCATGCCAAATTTCAAGTCAGTACGACCATTGGAAGTGGTCTAGGTTTTTGATGAGTCAGTGAGTGAGTGTATAGTAAAAAATAGCGATTTTCTGACGTCAATATCTCAAGAACTGCTATAGGTAGATTAATGAAATTTTGTATTCTAGACAATTAAGGGGATCTCAACAAACACTCGAAATTTCATATGCGTAGATAAAATATGTTTTGAGTTATAGGGTGGTCGAAATTGGCCCGAAATGATTCGTGTAATATAACCCACGGCCGGTGTGTCGCTTTTTTTGCTCGAATTTGGCGGACACACTGCCGTGTGTCTAGATCATAAAATGATACGTAGTATCCATATATCCAACGGGAAATACCTCTTTAACCCTTCAACTGCGGCTTTTCATCGGCTGGTATAGTTTGTTTACTAAAACTATACCAACTGATGGAAAGACGCAGTTAAATGGTCAAAGAGGTATTTCCCGTTGGATATATGGATACTACGTATCATTTTATGATTAATATGTACTGTATCTGTACTACAGTTCCATAAGTTACGTCAAATAGGTATTGAAGTAGAACTGTATCACTTTGTAATATTGAAAAATTATAATTATTTTACATGTTTTTTAAAGTGGGCATTCCACTCATACAATAGTATATTATTCAATCAAATACAAACACTGAAAACATTGAAAAAATAATCAACCCAGCAGGATTTGAACCTCGCATCGATATGCCTTACCGGGGCTCGATCGCTTTACCAATTAAGCTATGGGTTCAGTTACTGAGTTGACGAAATTCTCAATGCCTTCAATCATCTTTTTGCATTTATTTTTACATCGACTTTATAGCAGCCGTAAGCGACATCTAGGTGCTAACTACTAGAGTTAGATACCCTTCCCCAGTTGGCCAGTTTCCATTACATCAGTCATTTTATAAAGTTATTCAACATATATATATATATATATATATATTATATATATATATATATATATATATATATATATATATATATATATATATTTATATAACAGCAATTGTTATAGGTATCCAATAAAGCAAAGAAATTGAGTTTAATACTTGTTCATAATGTTATTTTGTTCCTATAAATACATATTTGGATTTTGCATAGATCTTGGCACTCATTTAGATCTCCATTCTATTTGCGGCGAAGCTCCCAGAAAAGCATAATTTTTGTATTGAACTTGGCTCTCCTTTTTTACATTTATGTTTTTGGTGGGATATCATTACTTTTTGTAAAGAAAACTAGGCAGGTATTGAGATTTAGCGAACGGGTTGTATAAAGTATATTTATTTATTCATTGAATCTCATGTATGTACTTCACTTTTATACTGTTACTGGTTTAGGCACGAAGAACGTTTGTGGTTATACGAGTAGTATGACAATCATTTAATTCATCGTTGAGAAAGAAGCAGGATGAACATAAATGTAATAAAACAATAAATAACTAAATCGGTATTCGTAAGCGGTGCCTATGTTTTATGTGTTGCTCGGGAGCGCTTTTATGTAGATTTACTTCTGTTCTGTGTATAATTATGTGGCGCAGCGCGCTGCCGACGACACACCGTTGGCCGGTCGTTTAGCGCGTATTACAAGTTTTTTGTATGGGGACACCACTTATTTTTTGACTTAACTTTATTTTTATATTTCTGTTATATAGCAAATATAATAATACATATATTGGGATAGTTTCAAATATCTGCTTGTAACGGTTCCAACGATACAATTTAAAAAAAATATTTTTGTATGGGGACCCCCCTATTTTTTTACGTTTTTTATTTTTAGATTTTTTCCTACGCTTACACACAATTACCGAGCTGGATTCCAATTTTCATCCTTCTAGGTCATCTGGAAGTAGGTTAGATTTAGGTACTATATGTCAGTCAGTCAGTCAGTCAGTGCTAAAATTTACGACTTTATGACCTTCATATCTTTATAACCATTTGAGCTAGCTTCATGAAATTTGGGCTTCTAGATGTCCTTATGGATATAATTAAACACACGTAGTTTTATGTGTTTACGTTAAAGAGGTTTTGAGTTATAGAAGGGTCAAAAGTGGCACCAAGTGGTTCGTGTAATATACACTCGGCGCTGGCTAGCCAGTTCCTTTGCTTGAACCTGGCTTGACACGCTGCCGCGTGTCTAGATTTACGTCCGGCATATTTGACAGGTTAGTTGTCACCAATCACAAAAATGCACAACGTGAATATTCTAGTTTTCACTTCTGCTGGCAGTCCCGGAGTGCTGCCCGTTGTTTTTTTTTTAAGAGCGCATGACAGCTATCGTTTTCATCTCTGTAGCTAAATGTCAAATTCAGGAAGGAGAATCTTCTGTACTTGTACTAATACTTATTCTGTGATTTAACTAGTTCTGTTTGGGTCAAAATTTAGCAAGTTTTTGACCTACTTTCGGTAGTCGGATTGCCTTGAAAATTGGCATGGATAGGATAATATATAAGTTGGTTGATAAGACGACTTATGTTATTAGCCTCTATTTATTAGCCTCTGCTGGGCAAAGAACTCCCCTTTTTTCTCCTTATTTTTTTTAAATTATTATTTATTAATTATTAAAAATCCCACATAAAAACTCTAGAATGAGTTTGTCTGTGGGATCGACAGTCTCTCATTCATTGATGTATTATGTATTCTACTAGATGAGCTATCTAGAACAAATTTTGTGCCCCATGTTTGGCGGTTGACAGCAGCAACTGAATCAAAGAGTAGCTTTCAGAAACAGAACTGACGTAACACTGTTTTGACAAAATTTATTTTCTGCCTAAAGAAATTTTGTAAGGAAACGTAATTAACTAAATTATTGTTTTATTTATACCTAATGTTTATTTTGTTCCTTACCCTAGAGTTTTAGGAACGAATGGAGTAAAATACTATTTTCGCCGACAAGCGCCTTTCAATACGAACTTTGGGGGTTAATGATCCTTGATATATACTTAAAATTACATTGATTTCTTCGCACGAATGAAAAAACATTGTATAAGTACGTATTACACGGGTGATATTTCGATATTTAAGTTTTAAATTCAAATCATAAAAACCGTTTCTATGTATTTTACTCGCATTAACAATTTTAGCAAAATCGCCCTTGTTGAACAATAAATATATGTTTACGTCACACCTGGCCATAATGTGAGTTTTACCGCACGCTACGCGTACGGTAAAACTCGCATTATAGCCAGGTGGAGACGTAAAATTGTGTACTCACCACGGGCAGTAAAAAAGAAAGCCCTCTATCGCATATTTACAACCCTCGCCTACGGCTCGGGTCACAAATACCTGCGATTTCGGGCTTTCTTTCTTTTACAGTCCTTGGTAAGTAATGTACTATTAATGAACTAAACATTACCTATCGTACTTATCTAAAACATGTTTATTACGTAAATAACAAACAATATCAAGTGTAACAATGTCAAGGTATATCAAGTGTAGTCACATATGCTGTGTTACTTCTGCGACATTAATCTGTGCGCCAAGGAATATGGCGTCGCACCGCCAACATTAATATTTTAAATTAATGTAACACTAAACTTTGCACTTACTTACCTATGGAATGTAATTCCGTGGCTTTTATTACTATTTTTAGAATTATTTTTACAGTTTATTATCACGCAAGAAGCCTTTACGTTTATTATTTGATTTTTAAATTTTTTTGACACTTGCGTGTAATCATGTCTGTGGTCCAACTGCCACTGTCAGACTTGTAGTGATTTTCACTAAAACTCATGGTACAAATAATTTCTTAGGGATGTCTTCTCCTGTTACTTAATGCTCTCATTAGACTATTATTATAATTTATATTATTTTAAGCTTATGTTGTACAACAAGTCATCAATCTACAGGTAATGTGTGCAAGTGCTTTTTTAATAAACGTGTGAATACCTACGTTCTTTTTCTTTTCGAGCTGATGGTTTCAGGCAGACCGTTTAAAAGGTATGGGATACGTTTTTTTAGGATCCTGTCCCCATAATAGTTGTTAACTCTGGGAACAAACAGTTTGCCTGATGCCAAAGCCTTCGTAGAATAAGCATGGTCAACAGGCCTCAATAGATTCCTACTTATTTATAGTGCTTCCTTGCCATTCCATAAAGAAAGCGTCCAGGTCGTCCCGCCAGGGGGGTTTCACTATGCCTCTCTCCATTAACCCGTTTTTCCCGATGCGCTTACCGCACCGCGAGGGCTAATTAGGGAAGGGTTGGCACATTAACGATTAATATGGAGAGCAATGAAAAAAGAAACTACGCATTAATACATAAGAAATACAAGATAAAAAGTTTTTAGTATTAGTGTGGTGGAATTTTGTCCTTAATTACAGAGTTACGAGTACATATAAGTCAAGAAACTAAAGACATACACAGTTGTAATAGTAGATTGTTTGACAAGGGTCTAAAGTAGGCCATATTACCACGAGATGGTTATTTTCCCGAACGAAGTGAGGGAAAATTGTTCGAGTGGCAATATGGCTTTTAGACCAGAGTAATGCATAAAATTTTTCACTTCGATTGCGAGAAAATAAGGTAAAAATACTTATGATTTACGCACAATAACTAAACTAAGGTGAAATTATGGTTTAACTTGACGGTATTTCAATTTTTTTAACTTCTTTGACATAGATACAAAATATAAACACCGCGAATAAATGCCACAGACGACCGTAAAATTAGGTCTTTAAACAGTTTAAACACGCTTTAAAGCGCTTCCAAAAAATTACAATCTTTTTTAATGATTGCGAAGTAGGAACTAAAAAACACCTCATGTTTTTAGAAATATATTGCGTTTTTTGATTGGTCGATTTTAACATTGCTGTATTCTGATTGGTTGATATTAAATACAATGTTTTTTTATGGACTTTAATTATTTACACAGTATACGCACCATAAAAGTATCTTGCGTTCCGATTAACTTCGATATGTGTTGTGATTGGTGGATTTAATATGGTGAAGTGTTCCGATTGGTCAATTTAAAATGTTTTGTAAATCATAAATATGTATACATACTAGCCCTAGAGGCTAAATGTACTACTTTAGTCCACCTTGGTAAGCATTATACGACACACTTTTTGAGCATGAGAAGTGAAAAAGGTATTGTATTGTAGAACGGGCAGGTTTCCGCAACTCGACGTCTAGCACCTATTTTGCGTGATGAGCAGCCTATAGGTAGTGTAAGGTTTTTAAGCCTATTCCTCAATATTTATGAATATTAAGTATCATTACCAGGGATCGGAAATTCGGATGCTTTTATACCTACGATTAGCAATTTCCCGGAAAAAGCTCAGCAAGTATGGAGTCGGCTTCTTAAAAATATTATTTTAATTATTTAAGTTCCGGGATTCCGGGATTTTATAAAACATCAGGAAATAGTGATAAACGTGTAGAACAAAATTTCTTAAAATAGTCATAACCTAAATATTTTGATAGTTATCACTGATAACTATCAAAATATTTAGGTTATGACTATTTTAAGAAATTTTGTTCTACACGTTTGATGTTAAAGAATAGTGTAGGTACTGTTAGTTAAACAAGCCACATATTTTGTGAAAAGAATCGACTAAAACATGTTATTTAAATACTTTAATAAGTATGTGTATATGTATTACAATTTCCGGTATTCCGGGAAATTTATAAGCGAATTTAAATTGAGTCCGCTTTCAAACTGTTGTCGAGTACAACAATAACGGGGTGTAGGTACTGAGGCCGAAGTTTAGGTATAAAAGCATCCGAACTTCCGATCCCTAAATTCATTACTGGTCGTGAATACACACATAATACATTTATTTGTAAAGTCATTGGTTGGCAGAATGGCTTCACGATCATTGCCTTGTACGAGAGCGCGGTTTAGAAAAAGCATGCGCTGAACTGATAGAATGGCGGGCGCCGGCACCGGCTAATGAAGTTTTGTTTGGATTAAGAAAAATAGAAGAAATACAGTGGTAATATCATAAACGTATATAGATGTCATATACAAAGGAAAAGGTGACCTAGGCCTCCGGTGCCCAGAGCTGGGAACGAACCAGCGTCTACTGCATATTTATTAAAAATAATTTGATTTGTTCTTCAGTTTTAATGGTAATATCGTGTAACATTGGACCCCGTTGTGGAATTTGGACCCGGGGTACGTCCTTAAACTACGTCCGGACTTGAGTATGTCCTTAAACTACGCCAAAAAGAGAGGTATGGGCACTGCGAATGGCATCTCGCTAGTGTGGTAGGGCATGTTCAGCGAATGTCATCTCGCTCAAATCTGGAGCAGAGCCCGACTGGGGAAGTACCTCCACCTTACAGAAAACCACAGTCAAATAGCACTAAACCCTACTCATAGTGTTGTGTTCCCGCTGGTGAGTAAGGTTGCCAAAGAGCTCAAAGCGGACCCAGTGTGTTGACGATGAGGGACCTTCTTGTTCCTTTAGCCATCAACACAGTGAATCCTCCTTTTTGTAAAGGGTCGGCAACGCGCATGTGACTCCTTTGGAAGTGAAGGCGTCCATAGGTTACGGTAGCTGCTTACCATCAGGCGGGCCGTATGCTTGTTTGCCACCGTCGTGGTATAAAAAAAAAATTAACGAACTTTGTGAATCAAAGGAGAGAGCGACAATGTCGGTTTGGTTCCAACAGGGCTGTCCTAATAGTAGGAAGTGGGCTAACCTTCTCCAGCTGGTGGTCTGGTGGAGCGGCGGAGGGCCACATGGAAGACCACGTGCTCTTGATGGACTCTACTAGTTTCTGCTTCAAGTCTGCTCCTACTCTGGCCATGGTGTCTTTTAGCTCTGGAAACAATTATTGATTATCCATATTTTTTTATTATATAGAACTAGCCTTTTCCCGCGGCTTCGCCCGCGTACTATAAGTACTCAAAAAGGATACGATACCCATGTTGATTTTCAGACTTTGTGACCACATTTGCCCCTTTTAAGGGTTGAATTTTCAAAAAACCTGAAACACGTGTTTACTCATTTATCGTTAGGAATACTCCTGTGAAGTTTCGAATAAAATAGTCTAACAAATCTTGATTCGCCATACAAACTTTGGACCCCCATTTTACCCCCTTAGGGGGTGAATTTTGAAAAATCCTTTCTTAGTGCATCCCTAGACCTTATAAGGAACCTACGTGCCAAATTAAGAATCTCTAGAACCAGCGGTTTGGGCTGTGCGTTGATATGTCAGTCAGTCAGTCAGTCAGTCAGTCAGTTTCTTCTTTTATATATTTAGATATATAGATCAAGACACTTGGAGACCTTATACATCTCTAAGGATAATTTGGAAATAGTATGTTTATTGTATACTAGAATCACTTAAGTACTTTCTTTTATATTATTTAAATTCAAAATTTGTTTCTAACTGTTGATGATGGATTATTATAATTTGGAAATTGATGTAGAAGACACAGTTCAGGTAAGAAAGTATATCAAACTTGTATGTAATTCATTTTCAAATAGTCAGATTTGGACTCATCTTTTTTCTTTGGTATTTTTCTTAAACTATAACCTATTGTTGGTTAATCTAACCTTAGTTTGATATGTTTTCTTATAGAACAAAGCACTTACATGTATTGTTTAGTTTTGATGTACTGTTGTTTTGAAAAAATAAGTAACGCCGAGTTTCTTACCGGACATAATTCTTCTCGGGTCAGAGGTGTAGGGTTAGAACCGGTGTAGTTTGATTTTTTTTTTCTCTCTTTTACTTTGACGTGTAAAAGTGCCCTTGTGGCCTACTTACTGAATAAATGTTTGAGTTTGAGTTTGAGTTTGACAATATACCATACAATATAAGATAAATAATCTTCATTGCACACCCCAATAAAACCTCGGTAAGCGTAAAACTCATCATTAAGCTTTTACAAGGAGCACGGGGTCACCACACATTTTATTCGTTCATTTCTACTATTCGAACAGCAAATCTCAATAGTATTCTACGCCATTTTCAACCGACTTCAAGATTTCGAAGGAGGTTATCAATTCGTCGGGATCTTTGTTTTTGCTATATATTTTTTTTTTATGTATGTTCACCGATTATTCGCAGACGGCTGGACCGATTTGGAAAATTATTTTTTTGTTTGAAAGAGTATACTTCACAGTTGGTCCCATTGTAACCAGGTCAGGATCTGATGATGGGATCCTGGAGAAATTGAGGGAACTCTTCAACTATTAGAGGCACACCTATAGTGATTTGAGTATTTTTTACAGCAGCTCGAGCATTTGCTTTTGGAAAGGTGGATGCTAAGTGAAGTCAGTTTATTTTATTTTATTAGATTCGTTAATTTCTACGATTCGAACAGCACATCTCAATAGTATTCTACACCATTTTGTAGTATAACAATCCAGGTTAGTCCCTATAACTCTAGTCCCTATAACTATAGAGTAATGATCAAAAACGTTAACTCAAATGAAATAAGCGGTCGCGCTCTCATACTAAATTAGTACGGGAGCGTCTATGTGTTGCCTAGAGTTGTACTTATGATCTATCTAGTGGTTGAGGCTATCTGTGCCTGGGGGTAAGACATCGGACTTTCAATCCAGAGGTCTCGGGTTCAAACCCCGGCTCGTACCACTGATTTTGTCGGAACTTATGTACGAAATATCATTTGATATTTACCAGTCGCTTTTCGGTGAATGAAAACACCGTGAGAAAACCGGACCTAATGCCAACAAGGCCTAGTTTCCCCTCTGGGTTTGGAAGGTCAGATGGCAGTCGCTTTCGTAAAAACTAGTGCCTACGCCAATTCCTAGACCCCCAGACTCGATAAAAAAAAACCCGGGACAGAGGATGATACATAATTAGTTTCATACAAATAGTAATCGCAAAAAAACAACAAGTGTCATAGAAATTCTAAAACTACCTAACTCTGCTTACCTAAATGCATTCGTTTCCTGCCTTTGTGGTGCGGTATCAGAGACGGCTTCACATCTTGGAGCTGAGAGTTGACCAAAGGCTCAATCCTAAAAAAAAATCAACCATCTAACATTTAGAGGACACAGTTCAGGTAGGAAAGCATATCAGTCGTTTTGTTAAGCAGTCAAGATTTTTTTTTTTAATTAAACAATAGGTATGTCTGTCTTAAAGTTTCAAACGTTGAAGTTCTGAATAGAATGAACAAGAAACTTGAACTTTTGACCACCGTAAAGACAAGGAAAACCTCATATTTTGGACATATCTATAGACACGACAAGTATAACATTATCCGTAACATCTTGGAAGGGAAAATCGACGGTAAAAGGAGCAGAGGAAGGAGAAAGCTAACCTGGATAGACAACATTAAAAGCTGGTCCAATATTAATGACACTGCCAGTCTGTCTAGACTGGCACAAGATAGAAACAAGTTCCGGAAGATGGTCGCCGACATTCGGTGAGGATATGGCACAAGAAGAAGAAGAAGGATTTGATATGTCTTCTTGAAGAACTACGCATTATTGTGCAAATGATACAGTACGTGAGCTCTTTAAATAACTCCGGTGCCCAGGCGGCCAGCGATGCCGTGAGCAGGTAGCGGCTGTAGGCAGGTAGAAAAATCCACTGCCTCAGGTGAGACCCGAAATCGCGACTTTATGATACATGCCCATCGCTCTGACCAACTGGGCTACTGAGAAGTGTAAGACTTCTTCGGCAGATGTCGCTAGGCTTCCTTCTAAGACGCATAAAGGATATGGTGGAAAAATTCGCAGCCATCAGGTAGGTCTCAGTAGCTCAGTTGGTCCCATGCATGTATCACGAGCATGCATGTATGTATCATGTATGAGTCACGAGTTCGAGTCTCGCCTGAGGTAGTGGATTTTTCTACTTTTTTTTTGTTCTTCCGTATAGGCACATTACAATGCACTTATGAACGTCAGAGAGAAAAAAATAACTACCACCGGTTCTAACCTTACACCTGTGACCCGAGAAGTATTATGACCGGCAAGAAACTCGGCGGGACTTATTTTTTCAAAACAGTAATACTATATCTTAAAGATACACAATAATGCGTAGTTCTATAAGAAGACATATCAAAACAGCTTGAGAGACATACAATGTACGTATTGTTTAATAAAAATAAAATAATAATAATAATAAAATCCAAATCTGATTGATTGATTGATTAATACAAAATTAATTGTACTTAGAAAATAAGTTACTTAGCATTTGTTTTTGTAAAAAGTATTACGCAAGCTTGCATGTTTCCTAAGAAATATAAGGCTTTTTTATTTATTATATAAAGGAAAAAGTGACCAAGCCCAGTGCCCAGGGCTGGAATCGACCCAGCGTCTTCTGCATTCGCAACACCTCATCGCTGGTTATTTTAAGAGCTCACATACTGTATGTGCTGCTAACAATTTCTTAAACACTATCACAGTATAAATAATAGTATTTCATACAGAACGACTACGCTACGCCCCGCCCCGATTGGAATTACCTCATCCCGCGGCGGCCGATTGGTAGGAAACTAGTAGGTGATAAAAGTCAGGTTGGCAGCGCGTCATGAACTTACGCACACATTGAAGTACAGACGTGCCGTGCACACAGACACTCAAACGAGTTTTGTAGTACAACGTGTCCGCCCTGTGACACTAGGTATAAATTTAACAACAAATTACCTGTAAGCTATAGGGTCGTAGGGGTGGAAGATGTTGAAGAAATTCCGGCACGTGGGCAGGTAGAACTCGCCGCCCAGCATCTCCACGCCACGGATGCACTCGAATATGGCTGCGACAATGAACAGACGAGTTGCGTTATTTATTAACGTGTAAATATGACTAATAATTTTAAACAAAAAAGAACCGACTTTACTTAGCCTCCACCTTTCCAAAAGCAAGTGCTCGAGCTGCTGTAAAAAATACTCAAATCACTATAGGTGTGTCTATAATACTTGAAGAGTTCCCTCGATTTCTCCACGGCGCTTCTCTTTTGTTTTTTTTTTTCCTACATTACACTACACATTATTTACATAGTATCGATACCGCGCCAAACGTTTCGCCACGGAACGTCACGGTGTTAATTCCACCGCGGAGATGTGCAAAGGCCCTTATAGAATGTTACATTTACGTGCCGTGACCAGGATACATGGACTAATTTATTTTTTACCTATTTTACAATTTTATTTTTCGAAGTTTATCGCAACTCTAAATCGATTAACTAAGTGTACGGCCTCAGTAGCGGGCGACGCCGTCAGCGTTACATCAAGTTCCAAGACATTTGAGCAGAGTTCACTGAGAACACTCCCATACGAGTGCAATTATTGCCATGGACCGCTCGAGCTCTTAGTTTTCCCTCTAAACCTAGCCTGAATGAACTGGATGGCTCACCAATGGGGCTCCCAAGAGCATAGAGTGCCAGAGGCTCGAAGCATAGACTCGGATATTGCATTGTAGGATTGTTAGCTGCCGTCCCACTAATGTAAGTTTTCTCAGTCCGAGTTTTTACTGGGTTCCTTGGGATCTGAAACCAAAAAATTGTTTGAGTAACGATGGATATTGATTCTACATATATTTTCTAATTTTGTGCAGTTATGGTAGTATCTAACTGGTTTGATAAAATAAAATGTACCTATGATAACTAAATATATAATAAAAACTTAAAAAAAACTACACATTAATTGAGAAATATAAAATAATGAAGTTTTAGTATTAGGATAGTGGAATTCTGTCAGTATTTAATTACAGTCATACGTATAAGTCAAGAAACTAAAGACATACTACTGTTTAAAGCTAATTTTAAGATGTAACTTTGGAATTATTTTCTATTAAACCGATTTCGTCCAATCGTGTATCGGAATTAACAAAGTTCTTTCAAATATAATGAATATTAACTTTTTTTTACTTTCCCAAAACAAGTAGTTATAGCTAAAAAAACTGTTTAAGTCAATTTGAAGGTCATCGGGTGTTATCAGCCTCTGTGGCCTATGTGGCAAATGGCCTTGCTGAATAGTATTAAAATATATTTCTATAAATATTAAGGAAAGTACAGTAGCCAAGAAAATCATAGTCAGTCCAGGAATTCGATTTTTGTGACTCTTCGTAGTTTATAGCAATCATTTAATATAATTATCACTGCTTGCTTCAAAGTATAAAGTCGCACAGAAATCGAATTCATTTATCGCACCTATCGACATTTTCTTGACATAAATGTATGCCCTTGTATGTATGTCGTTAACTCACAGGCTCAAAACCGCACCGGGGGATCAATGTTACTCTGCGTCCGTAGGAAACACCTTAGACAACACTACACGTGATCCCTGGGTGGTGCTAAAAGAGTAACAAACTTGGCAGCTGCACTGTCCCATCTGGACCTCGCAGCACTCGCTGGATTTTCTTTATCATCTGCTTTCCCACTACTACTACCCTTGCGAAGAAAGGCTTATATATATCCAGTGACAAGTCGCCATACGATAAATAAATAAACTCACCGGCTGATTACACAGAAGATCGTACAGTATGACGCTGCCAAGCGAGTGTCCACCGAGCGACACGCGCCCTTTAAAATCTGGGTTCCGCGACATGAACAAAGTGTAGATACGGTTCAATTCGCCGCATACCGTGTCAAGAATCATCTGAAATCAGAAAAGGAAGGGTTTTATTTCAATAGGCAAGATTCAATATTTTCATTTATGCTTTCATTTGAAAGAATTGCACGTAGAATAGACCACGAGTGTATTCAAAAATTAAAATACTATAATTTATAGTCAAATATTGCTGTTACAAACTGACAATTTAAATTTTTGCGCCTAAACGGATCTACAGTTCTTGTGACGTCACTCATGTGTGTCACTCGCATATTTGTTCGTCCACAGTGTCAAATTGTTGTTTTTTTTTAAATTTTTTGACCTGGATGCTTGCCCTTTAAGCCAAATCCTATAGACAGTTGCCAACTCCATTAGTTGTCATAACAGGAGTGACGTCACCAGACGCTGATTGGTGGATTAAAACACGTTCCGTTTCACATTACTTCAAATCAAAATTTTTATTTGAAATTAGTATAAACTAAAGTAAAAACGTTACAATAGCTATTATTTTAAGTTTTTTCAACATTTTGATCACAAAATAATGGTAAATATTATAGCTGCATCTTCCCTATTAAAGAAAAGATAAGTTTGTTGAGAACCATGGATAACAGAAGAGGGAAGATGCTTGGACACCTGCTACGGCACGCAGAGTTTATAAGAAACATCATAGAAGGTAGAGTTGAAGCAGAAAGGAAGACAGGAAAGCCAAGGAGAACATACATGGACCAAGTAAAGGAAAAAATAAACGTCGTGTCAAAAGAGAAGGCAAAATGACAGACAGGCATGGAAATTGCTCCACCGACAAGAGCCTAGCTCTTAAATACATGATGATGATGATGATTTCAATACCGATCTCATTAACGTCATAGTCATAGTTAAAATTTACAGTACTTGCGATACAAGGTTCTGAAAAGGTACATGAAAAGATGCAAAATAGAGCCCTCTCTAATTGGGAGAAGGCAGCGCGGAGGTCCGAATGGCGTCGCCTCATTCACAATCGACTTAACACTTTGAGATTGAACGTCGCTATGAACTCGACAAGAATCATGATGACCAGGGCCCGTAATTTTCATGCCGATGACATCAATTTGACGTCACGCTCCATATAGGGTGATCCCATATAGTTTTATTATAAATGATTAATCATTAGTCGTCAATCATTTTAATCATGTACAAATGACTTCATAAGTACTCTATTTACACATGGAATAAATAATACCTACTTGATACGTGAAACGTACATACAACTATTTGATTTGTTTTTATACATACATTTTATTAAATGGTATTGTTAACAACACATTACAATTGTTACGTAGAAAACAGAATTCCTCTCTAACGTAAAGCACGCCATCCTTCTTGCATTAATTCCCATGCAAAGAAAATCTAAGTCATCTTCGCGTTCATACGTACCTAACGCAATATTCATAAAAATCATTTTGTTTTGTAATCGTATTTTTGTTTGTTGTGTCACACATTTGGTTAATTATTTCAAATTCTCTGCTAAAAATAAAATGTCAAAAAAAAAAAAAAAATTCAAAATTCTTTATTTCATAAATGCATACAGGGTTATGATACAGGGGATGGGGCCACCCGGTAAGCAAAATATTGCCTGTGTTGGGAGGCACCGCTCTTCCCTTAGGTTTATAAAAGTTAAAAGTTTTGTAGGTAATTAATGGTTTTTAGCTATGTTCAAGCATGTCCCATGTGTGTGCGTGCGTGTGTGTGTGTGTGTGTGTGTGTGTGTGTGTGTGTGTGTGTGTGTGTGTGTGTGTGTGTGTGTGTGTGTGTGTGTGTGTGTGTGTGTGTGTGTGTGTGTGTGTGTGTGTGTGTGTGTGTGTGTGTGTGTGTGTGTGTGTGTGTGTGTGTGTGTGTGTGTGTGTGTGGTGTGTGTACATGTGTGTGTGGTGCTTCCTAGAATAGCGGTCGCAACATACTCTCCGTATCCTCATAGGATTTCCTTTTGAGCCACTTTGTGATGAGCGATTTACACTCGTGGTATGGTTTTGAGTGTATGTCAAGTTCCCTGTTAATTTTGTTGTAATTTTGTATAATTGATGGACAATTTTTTTCTGATTTTAACAACTAATACAATTAGGAAATCAGTATTTTTATTTCTCAGTGGCACTTGTAACATTTTTGACAGAACGTTTTTTAATGAGCACGAATAAAAAAGGTTACATTTAAAAAGGTTTTATTACATATTGATTTATAAACAGCCAAGGAAATTGATTTGTGTAACATTACGTACTTTGTCATAGTGTCAATCAACATCTAGACGCTAGAGATTTCATATTATTGTCACTGTGACCAGGTTCTAAATGGTATGCAAATCAAAGTCCTGGGCCATAACTACACGAATAACTAGATACTTAATGATATTATTTACAAACGAGGTTTTGTACATTATTATATACAGCCTTGGCCAGAAGTATTGAGCATCCTTGTGATTTTCATACAAAACTCGAAAGTTTAGACCGGTGTTTCTGACTTTTTTGAAGTTATTTTATCAATTAATTCAAACTGAACAGGCATGTTTTGTTGAAATGAGTAGTAACTGCATCGAATATTTGCAATTTTTCGCACCGACCTAAATTCGCATTTTTGGGACCTCCACTTTTCATATTTTATAGGTACCTTGAAAGTGTTATTAAGTGAAGTTTTCTAGATATATCAATAAAATATAACATTTTACGTCATTGTACATTGTTATGATAGGGAATTAATACTTAACATCAAAATTGCAAGCAAAAAAGAGCTATGCTCAACACTTCTGGCCAAGGCTGTACAAGTTAGTTTTGTAAATACTCGTAATAATTTACAAATTAATTTAAAACATATTTACATTTCTACTTTTTTTGCCCCTTATATTTTGATTCGAAATTGATAATTAGAATTTGCGCAAGGTTTTTAGGGGTCATACTGCATCGCCGGTTTGTAAAAATCCATTTTAATATTAAAAAGGACCTTTCAACTTCTACAGATGTAATAGGGGCATACTTCTGGCCAAGGCTGTACAAGTTAGTTTTGTACATACTCGTAATTATTTACAAATTCATTTAAAACATATTTACATTTCTACTTTTTTTGCCTCTTATATTTTGATTCGAAATTAATAATTAGAATTTGCTCAAGGATTTTAGGGGTCATACTGCATCCCCGGTTTGTAAAAATCCATTTTAATATTAAAAAGGACCTTTCAACTTCTACAGATGTAATAGGGGCATACTTAAAATAAGACCATAAATCAATTTTCCCATTGCTTCCATCAAGACGAACTTCATTATTGTCGTTTAAGTCAGCCATTATTTGCATGGTTGGTAATTCCTTGTTTTTGTGTAAGACTGTTTTATGCTTTTTATAAATAAAATTTCCTTTTTCATGCAGACTAACCCTTGATAATTTGCCTGTCACAGTTTTAACTACTTGTAGCGACTCACTCAATGTCAGCGTAAAACTCTCCATTTGCTTGGTAGCTTTTACTAGAACTCTGCAGCTTTCAGGTATGAATTTTAAATGATTTTTCAGATGATGTTTCCCAATTGCTACATAGAGTCATGCTGCATAGAGTATGATTCCAATTAAATTCGTCATAATTAATCATTTAACAACATTGATTTATACAAAAAGAAAGATACGGTACCAGGCGCTCGATTGTGTGCAATCAAATATAGGTTCCGGGACCTATATTGAATTAGTCGTGTGGCAGAGTCTCTCAGTTACACTTTGTGCAATACGTAAAATATGGAGGTCTCGCTTGGATAGCCGTGTTAACTATATAGGTTTATCTCTTTTGCCCTTGATACACATGTATTAACTGAGGCCACACAATCACGTAACTTTTTATTAATCATATTTAATTTTAGTTTAATTGGCTTTAGACACAACATTCGGTGCTTGATTATCCATATTTTTTTATTATTATATAGAATTTATAGATCAAGACACTTGGAGACCTTATACACACATACTTTTTTTTAAATTTAAATTCAATTTTTTTTTCTAACTGTTGATGATGGATTATTATAATTTGGAAATGTATGTAGAAGACACAGTTCAGGTAAGAAAGTATATCAAACTTGTATGTAATTCATTTTCAAATAGTCAGATTTAGACTCACCTCTTTTCTTTGGTATTTTTCTTAAACTATAACCTATTGTTGGTTAATCTAACCTTGGTTTGATATGTTTTCTTATAGAATAACGCACTTATATGTATTGCTTAGTTTTGATGTACTGTTGTTTTGAAAAAATAAGTCCCGCCGAGTTTCTTGCCGGACATAATTCTTCTCGGGTCAGAAGTGTAGGGTTAGAACCGGTGTAGTTTGATTTTTTTTCTCTCTTTTACTTTGACGTGTAAAAGTGCCCTTGTGGCCTACTTACTGAATAAATGTTTGAGTTTGAGTTTGAGTACAGCGGTGTGTAGCATTTTACAAGTGTGTAGGTGCTGGACCACATTTCAGTTTTGTTTACTATGAACGTCACTCATCTTCCTTTTTGTTTATGTCTATGTTGAACAACCTCTGCAGGTAACCGATATCGATACTTGAAATAATCAGTACCATGTCTAATTGACTTATATAGCTGTCAGCTTAAAATAATACATATTGTTGTGTTTTAATTATTGTTAATTTATTTGTTAGGTATTGTTGGATAAATGTAAATAGGTACAATGTCATCTTTACACCAGTTTTGCTACAGATATCCGTTTTTAATCGTATACGACGAAAACGTTTATTGTTCCTGTTGTGATCAATATATAACATCAAAAGTCAGCAATGTCACAGCACATTTGCAAACAACTAAACATATTGAAAGAGAAGAAGGAAAATTAACACAAAATGAGTTTAACCTGGATCTTACGAATTTTATGGTAGCGTCAAACATACCATGGTTTCAATTAGAAAATGAAAATTTCCGTAACTTCCTTCAAAAATGCATTGATGGCAAGTATGCGAAAACAGCAAAAGTTCCATCGGAGTCAAACTTAAGAGTACAGTATTTACCTAAAATGTTCAAAAAGGTTTTCGATTCTATCAGGAATGATATCGCGGATTCGTATATTTACGTAAGTGTTGACGAGACGAAAGATCAATTGGACCAAAATGTGGCCAATGTTATCGTTGGAGCACTCAGAAAGACTAACACAAGTAAACCACACATAATAGCTTCCAAGGTCCTTGACAGGACTAATCATGCCACTGTAAACAATTTAGTAATCGAATCGTTGAAAAATCTTTATGGAAATGACAATTACAATGAAAGGGTGGTGTTATTTTTGACTGACGGGGCTCCCTATATGGTAAAAGCAGGTAAAACTCTACGGAATTCATTTCCAAATATGATACACGTGACATGCTTGGCCCATGGCTTCAACCGTGTTGCTGACACAGTTCGAGGTTTGTATGAGGATGTAAACGAGTTGATTTGTAGTATGAAAACGACATTTTTAAAATCCCCATCACGAACAAAAAAGTTAAAACAGTTATATCCTAATATGCCACAACCTCCCCGTCCAGTTATAACAAGATGGAATACGTGGATTGAGGCCTGTATTTACTACATGACTTACTTTGATGAAATCAAAAACGTTCTTAACAATCTCGATGACCAGAATACCGCAAAAGTAAGACGGGCTAAATTAGCAATTGGGAAACCTCATCTGAAAAAGCATTTAAAATTCATAACTGAAAGCTGCACAGTTTTAGTAAAAGCTACCAAGCAAATGGAGAGTTCTACGCTGACATTGAGTGAGTCGCTACAAGTAGTTAAAACTGTGACAGGCAAATTATCAAGGGTTAATCTGCATGAAAAAGGAAAATTTATTTATAAAAAGCATAAAACAGTCTTACACAAAAACAAGGAATTACCAACCATGCAAATAATGGCCGACTTAAACGACAATAAAGAAGTTCGTCTTGATGGAAGCAATAAGAAAATAGATTTATGGCCTTATTTTAAGTATGCCCCTATTACATCTGTAGAAGTTGAAAGGTCCTTTTCAATATTAAAATGGATTTTTACAAACCGGCGATGCAGCATGACCCCTAAAAACCTTGAGCAAATTCTAATTATTAACTTCGAATCAAAATATAAGGGGCAAATAAAGTAGAAATGTAAATATGTTTCAAATTAATTTGTAAATAATTATGTACAAAACTAACTTGTATATTATATTGTACAAAACCTCGTTTGTAAATAATATCATTAAGTATCTGGTTATTCGTGTAGGTATAGCCCAGGACTTTGATTTGCATACCATTTAGAACCTTGTCACAGTGACAATAATATGAAATCTCTATCGTCTAGATGTTGATTGTCACTATGACAAAGTACGTAATGTTACACAAATCAATTTCCTTGGCTGTTTATAAATCAATATGTAATAAAACCTTTTTTAAATGTAACCTTTTTTATTCGTTCTCATTAAAAAAACGTTCTGTCAAAAATGTTACAAGTGCCACTGAGAAATAAAAATACTGATTTCCTAATTTTAGTTGTTAAAATCAGAAAAAATGTGTCCATCAATTATACATGTTCATTTTAGCAGAGAAGTTGGAATAATTAACCACACAACAAACAAAAATACGGTTACCAAAAAAAAAAGATTTTTATGAATATTGCTTTCCGTATGAACGCGAAGATGACTTAGATTTTCATTGCATGGGAGTTAATGCAAGAAGGATGGCGTGCTTTACGTTAGAGAGGAATTCTGTTTTCTAATGAATTGTAATGTGTTGTTAGCAATACCATGTAATAAAATGTATGTATAAAAACAAATCAAATAGTTTTATTTACGTTTCACGTATCAAGTAGTTATTATTTATATCATGTGTAAATAGAGTACTTTTGAAGTCATTTGTACATGATTAAAATGATTGACGACTAATGATTAATAATTTACAATAAAACTATTTGGGATCATCCTATATGGAGCGTGACGTCAAATTGATGTCATCGGCATGAAAATTATGGGCCCTGATGATGACCTAAATGCGCAACCGCCAGCAGCAACCCTGTACAATTGTGTCGATGGTATGCTGACATGTCCAAAGTGCGCATCTTTAATAAAAAGGTCGGATACAGATCGGATATGTAATAATTTTGCTATTATACATTTTCCTGACCTGACAATAGTGCGGGCTCGTGTACGAGTAGAACAACACATCAAGTACGGGGTCGTGGGTGAAGTTGTGTAGACGCGGTATGGAGGCCAGAGTGACTCGCACGTAACCAGGGACCGGCCCGCTATCCCTTATAAAGGGTTTTGTATGGGGTTTGCATAAGGCTTAACTAACCATACCCTTTCCCGGACGATACCCTTTCATATTGCTTTTATAGCCCTTATATAAAGGCTAGCACCGCTATCCCAATACCCTTACGAAACCCTTATCATCCGCTCACCAAGCCTTACATATCGCTTATAAGTGTTAGCCTTATATAAGGGCTTCCCTTTTAGCATACTGCGTGCTAATTTAAACCGTCTACCTTGTTCATAAAGCACACATTCCTCCGAATCCACGCGCTCGATGTTCGCGCGCTTAGAAATGATCGAAGCCGCTGTAGATGAAATACGGTTCAATTTTCAATGGCAAAATGCTGTGATGGCTGTTTCTTACTTTGCGCGGGTCGAGCGACTCGAGCGCATCGTCACGGCGCTTTTTTTAAAGTCTTAGACACGTGCCGATGTTATCATTATTTATTATTAGATGTCAGAGTGGAATGAAAATAAACATCATGATAAGTGAATTATAATGTTTAGAACACTTTAGACCTACTTGCTGTATGTATAGTGTATAACTCCGTATGTCAAGCGCGCTTTAATGTCGTTTGCCCAATATTACAGGGTTGCATGTTTTACTTTAATCGAATGGAAATTTGAACCTCTATTGAAAGTCTAAATTTAACTATCCTCAAAATCTAATATTATCTATTTTATTTTTATTTTTATTTCATTTCTATTTCGTTTCTATTTTCATTTTATTTTCATTTTATTTTCATTTTATTTTCATTTTATTTTTATTTTATTTTTTATTTATTTTTATTTCATTTTTATTTCATTTTTATTTCATTTTTATTTCATTTTTATTTCATTTTTATTTCATTTTTATTTCATTTTTATTTCATTTTTATTTCATTTTTATTTTATTTTTATTTCATTTTTATTTCATTTTTATTTCATTTTTATTTCATTTTTATTTCATTTTTATTTCATTTTTATTTTTATTTTTATTTTTATTTTTATTTTTATTTTTATTTTTATTTTTATTTTTATTTTTATTTTTATTTTTATTTTTATTTTTATTTTTATTTTTGTTTTTGTTTTTGTTTTTGTTTTTGTTTTTGTTTTTGTTTTTGTTTTTGTTTTTGTTTTTATTTTTATTTTTATTTTTATTTTTATTTTTATTTTTATTTTTATTTTTATTTTATTTTTATTTATTATTTATTCTTTTCAGTCAGACAGCTCAACTACGATGCGCGGTAAAAGCAACTGGTAGTTGTAGTCGTACTAGTAATTATGTGGTATATATGGTAAGCGAATATAATGATTTAACAAACCCTTCCCGTACGTATTGTCTTTCCTTTTCATACACTACCGATATAGACTAATTCTTTCTCGTTCACGCAAGGCTCAACTACGACATTACTAAAGGGAAAGCCTTATAAAAAGCGCTTAATGATAAGGGTAACCCTTATTAAGGGCTAGCTTTATATTTGGCTAAGCTTTATGATAAGGGTTAGTCAAACGAATGTGTTAGCAGTTCAAAAGGGAAAGTCTCTCAATCGGTTAGCCTTATATAAGGGACGCCCATTGAAAGGCTTTTATCGCGGAAAGGGTTGTCCGGTCCCTGCACGTAACGCTACATGTGATGTTTTCCTGACCTGGCAATAGTGCGAGCTCGTGTAGAACAACACATCAAGTACGGTGTCGTGGGTGAAGTTGCGTAGACGCGGTATGGAGGCCAGATTTACTAGTACAAGACGAAAGTATATTCTAGGGCCAGAGTGCAGGCTTAAATGCCACGATATAAAAGTACGGAGGCCTATGTGTAATCTGGTTTAATCCAGTACCCTTGTCGCCTGAAAGTACGGGGTACTGTGCGTCAAATCCCGTAGTTCTGATAGCTTTTCATAATAGAACCGTTTTTCCCAGAACCTTTACCCTTCCCCTTCACTTCTGGGAAAAGTGGTTCTATTTTGAAAAGCTTTATCTCGGAAACTATTGGGTCTAGAGAGACATTTTTAGTCTTATATTGTAGCAAATTTAGTCTTCTTTAAAAATGTCTTGTAAAACTACTGTCAAAAACTAGTCTTTTGGGGTTATAATCGCCAAAATATGAAAAAAAAATTTTTTTGACAAAGTTGCGTTCGGTGCTCTAGGTCACAAACTTGGATTATTTATTGCGCCAATATCACAAATAAGTCTGCAAAAAATCAGATCTACCGGATTTGAAGCACACGATGAGTGTATAAAAGTTACTGGATTAGTTGTTGTTATTCCATGTTTTGCTGACCTGACAATAGTGCGGGCTCGTGTAGAACAACACATCAAGTACGGTGTCGTTGGTGAAGTTGCGCAGGCGCGGTATGGAGGCCAGAGTGACTCGCGCCAGACGACGGTCTACGCCTCGAGGGCCGGAGTGGAGGCTCGCGTGCCACGATATGGGGAGTACCTGGAAAGTAAATCGAAAATTAATTACTAGAACAAAAATCCGTTTTACTACTGGAAAAAAACATTTTAAAACTATGAACAGAAGTTGCAAGAAGAAGTAGCATTGGCTTTGTTAAAAATCGGTTTGTTTTTTGTGCTTTAACCACAGAATAAGTAATAAATACAGAAAATTCTCTTTTCTCAATTTAACATTTAGTTACAGAGATGAAGACCGTTTGCTGTCATGCGCTTTTAAAAAAAATAGGGTTTTCAACATGCTTTATATATATAAAAAATAGGAATAAACTCTATTAACAACCGACAATGATGGACCTATGACTTGAAAACGTCACATATTCTCGAACGCACCCATAAGGTGATAAGCGATGTGCCAACCCTTTCCTCATTAGCCATCGCGGTGCGGTAAGCGCATCGGGAAAAACAGGTGTATATATATATATATATATATATATATATATATATTAAAATTATGTATCAGCTTGCCGGTGCATTCAAAGACTTGAGGAGTTAAGCAATATTGATATTGCTTCAAAATACCAAAACAAATACAACAAGTTTCTGCGTATTCTTCGAGAAAATTACATATTCGCCCGCATCGCCAGCCTCGTGTTACTAAACGGCCTCGCTTCACTCGTCTGCCAGACTAGTAAAGTATACCTCAACTCTGCCGACAATCCCGTTGTCGCAGGAGTTCCTGTAGTGTGACTGAAGCAGCTGCAAGCTCGTGGCCCGGAAATCGTCCACTGCAACATAAATAACGTTAAGTTAAGTTAAAGATCGCCTTTGTACAGCACCACACGGTGGTAAAGCCTGACCAGAAATATATGATCATTGTCAAGAGGGCGCTATTTTTCTCATTTATATGGCAACAGCTCAGTATAGTCATAGAGCGTATTATTCTCTATGGTATGGTGACATCTTGATTTGTTTATCTGTCAGCTCTGATGTTAATTAGAAAATGTTTCACAGCGAAATAGTTTCATTTCCCAATGTTTCGCTCTTGATTATGAATAATTTTGGGAATTTTAGTCGTTTATTATTTAATATTCACCACTTTACTATTACTCAATAAACCACCACAATGGCACTGACAACAATTACAGCCTATCACATGCCCTACCACATGCATATCATCCTGTCATTAAAATTATTGACAGTGTAAGAAATTAGTTCCAATGAAATTCCGCAACATGGCGCATGATCATATATTTCGCGATAATCGGAAAAACTCTGCAAAAACGACTTTTGCCGAACTCTGTTGACCTATGACGCTGATGTTGATGACCGATGGTCTATACTCGATCGTTCTTCTATCCACCCGTCTCTGTCTAGCTGTATACATTAGAGAGAGTATGACTCATGTAAATGACTCACCGACTTCCTCGACGGGTCTAAAACGCATGTCGCAGGCGGAGCCGACGCCATGACAGAGTAACAGCAGATGGTCTATACTCGATGGTTCCGTATCCTCGATCTCGGACTCGTCTATGCCGCGACGGACTACGCGCGGGCGCATGGTAGATTGCTGGAAATTAAAAAAGTTTTTGTCCAAAATTTGACTTTTTATACAAGTTTAAGAAAAGTCGCTTCTTACAAAACTCATCTACAGCTTCACGAGATGATTCTAAGAAGCCCAAACATAATTAAATTTCAGTGCGTGCGTTTGTATCAAGGATGATATAGACATGGATTGACAATATCCATACAAAATCGCGTTCCCTTATTTCAGGCTAAAGCACTAGCGTCATCTATCGGTCACCACAAACACTAAATTCTAGTTTCTAATATTTTGTTCGGTGGTTAACGTTGACAGAATAACTCGACTCCAGACTCGACAGATGGCGCTGTGGCACTCAGTACCGAAAACAGACGTATAACCTGAAGGTTCGAGGAACGCGATTTTGTATAGGCATTGTCAATCCAGTTTTCATCATCCTTGGTTTGTATTGTGTTGGCTTGGCACCTGCTATCTCACACATCCGTCACATCAGACATTTCTCAAATGACAAAATGTAATTAGTGTCCGTGGATTTATATATAAAGTGGATCTAATTTATACACCTTTTCCCTAACCACAGTTGAACCATATTACCGAGTAATAGTCATTCATAGGTGACTAGTAAAAACGCCTGGAGATGTTTATGAATAAGGGGGTTAGGGTCTCCCTACATCTATCGACGCGGATTCGGCAAAATCCGGTAGAAAAAAGCTTTATGTCCACACAATAAGAGAGAAAAAGACGTCGACGCGTCGGCAGCCGTCGGCCGAGCCGATCCGAGCCGAACCGTGCCTTGTTAGCTCTTATTGCGTGGACATCAAGCTTTTTTCCATCGGATTTTGCCGAATCCGCGTTGATAGATGGGGGGCAAACCTATTCTCTACAACTATTTGAATAAAGGTTATTTAACTATTGTTTTTTTATACAAACTAAATAAGGTAAATCGCCGGTAACTGGCCACCGTTCAATAACTGGCCAATTAACTCTGTTCAATTATAAACAGAATTCATTTTAGTATAAGGTTTTAATTACTGGCCACCCTTCAATAACTGGCCAATTGTAGCCGCTGGCTGTTTGTAGGTGAATAGAGTTAATTTTTAGTATGAGGAGGCCAGTTATTGAAATGTGGCCAGTTACTGGTGATTTACTCTACTGTTTTCAATGTAAGTGATCCAATGAAGCAATTGACATCGTCTGTCACATTTTAGAAACTGATGATTTTGCAGTACATTGCAGCTCGGATAAGTTTAGAACTTTATTTTTTTTACAAATCTAGTTAATTTCAAAAGTTGTAGTTCACTTTTATGAGCATAATCGATCCTATATTTAAAGCCCCATGGTCAAAGTCACGCTGTATACAACACGTCAAGTCAAGGACCATATAATACCTGGACCGATGTCTGACCAAAGTCAGAATTCAGGGGCCGCATGGCCATCTATAAAGCCGAAGTTGAGATATTTTGGCAACAACAAAATGTAACTCAGAGTGACGCGATAGATGGCGCTAGTGCGTTCACCTGAATTCCAGAAACGCGATTTTGGATAGACATCGTCCAGGTATTAACATTTTGACTACCGAGAACCCGCCTGGTAGGCACTCGTAATGTTTGCTCAGATGCCGGGCACGCGGCGTGCGGCATTGCGTTGCACGTCGTAGCCCGCCTGGCGGGTTCTGTCGGTTTCTGGGTATTGTTCAAATTTTGCCCGGTTGCGAAAGTGTTAATATAGGCAGGGCCGGATTAACCTTTAGGCAGAGTAGGCTGCCTTGTAGCCCTGCAGCGCGGGGACCCGAGCGTGCAGAAAATTCCTTTCAACTTGAAAAGAGTTTGTTATCTTTATATGACTGAAAAAACCTCGTTTCTTTTCAGCTTAGAAAAATAACGATCGATTTCGCCAATGTATCTTTATTTTTCTCAGCCATATTAGGGAAAAATTTAAATGAGACTACTTTTTTCCATTATTAGTGATACGCTTAAGCCAATAAGATGCAAAACAGTGAATTTTAAATTCGTTTTCCCAAAATCTTAGAGCATTCAACCAACCGGAGGCGCCATTGACAGGCGTTCCCCTCTGCCGAAAACATATGACCGGCGGTCATACAACGTCATTTATTGTATGGACTGACGTTTATCTGACGTGGTTATTTGTACGTTACGTACTAATATCCATACATTTGACGTTCCCCGCCCCCGCAAAAATCGGCAGACATTTTTTGTATCGAAAATGACACACATGGCTACTGCGGGTTGAATGCTCTAAGTCCCAAATCGCACGACAACAATTGCTCGAATTTTCTAATCTTAAAAAAAAAAAGAAGTATAGTTGCCTAACATGGTTAATCCGGTCCTGAATATAGTCTGCAAGATTATGATGGATACACTGAGGACCTTATCTTTCTGGCACCGCCATTCACCAGCCCCATGGACGAGGAACAGGAGGTGGTCGATCTTCACGGGCTGGTCGAGGGACAGTTTGAATCTAGGAGGGTTTCGGTACACGCGCCTCCCGATCGCCAGTGGCTGTGATGGAGAGGTAAGGATAGGATATAGGATAGGTGAGGATTAGGGTGTCACTTATATTATATTACCAGCATGCAACAAATAATGTGGTGTTATGTAGTGTAATTTAAAGCCTGACCAGAAATATATGATCATGCGCCATGTTGCGGAATTTCATTGGAACTAATTTCTTACACTAGCAATAATTTTAATGACAGGATTATATGCATGTGTGAGTGCATGTGATAGGATGTCACAGTTGACAGTGTCATTGTAGCTCACCAAACGAAGACGCTTAACTGCCCGATAGGGGAAATAATTCGTGTATAGCTGAATTTTGGTGTAGTTGTAGACAAAAGTATCTTACACAACATACTAAAAGTACCGGTAGATGGGGGCACCGCTAAAGGGGGGAGGGGGGTGTAAAGGCCTCTTTTTTTGGTTTTTCGTAAATAACTCAGTAACGGTGGCTCATACGAAAAAATGTTCTGGTACTTAATTCATTCAAATATAATTTTCTATATAAAAGATTCTTTGCACTTTTTTGCTGAGATCAATGTTCAATGAGATATCGAGGAAATACGATAAACCCTTTTTTAAACTTTCGGAGCTATTATTTACGAAAGTAATAGTTATATCCAAAAATTGTTTTACTATACTCATATTTTTTTTAAAAGACCTATCCAATGATATCCCACACATTAGGGTTGGAGTAAAAAAAAATTTTACCCCTCACTTCATGTGTACGGGAGGTACTCGAAAAAATAATATTTTTTCAGATTTTATTTTAAAACTTTGTCGGCGCGATTAGAACACATACTCATACGATCTTTTTCTTTTCTAGTACTAACCATCACTGAGCAGGCTGCTCACCCTGCTACCTCACTTACTACCCTTATAGTTTCGCCATGTTCGTCTGATCCCATCTGTCCGTCTAGACGTCTAGTACTAATAATCACTAAGCAAAGCCATGGACGGACAGACGGGGACAGACGGACATGGCGAAACTATAAGGGTAGGCACCCTGCTCACTCTGCGCAGTGATGGCTACTACTAGACAAGTGACATTTCGTATGAGTATGTGTTTTAATTACGCCGACAAAGTTTTAAAACAAAATCTGAAAAACTATAATTTTTGCTGATATCTCCCTTACTCCTAAAGTTTAAAAAAGTGTTTATCGTATTTCCTCGATATCTCATTAAACATTGATCCCAGCAAAAAAGTCCAAGTTGAATTAAGCAGATGAACATTTGTTCGTATGAGCCACCATTACTGAGTTTTTTACGAAAAACCAAAATAAGGGACATTTACACCCCCCTCACCCCGTTAGCGGCGCCCCCATCCACCGGTACTTTTAGTATGTTGTGTAAGATACCTTTATCTACAACTAGACCAAAATTTGGCTATACACGAATTATTTCCTCTAAGTTTTCCTTCGTTAGGTGGGCTATTGAGGCCGTTTACTTGAATAATAATAAAGTGTTGAATATTAAATAATAAACGACAAAGAATCCCCAAAATTATCCATAGTCAAGAGCGAAACATTGTAAATAGTGTATATAATAAACTGCTGTGTAAATAATACGTTTGGGAAATGAAACTATTTCGCCGTGAAACATTTTCAAATTAACATCAGAGCTGACAGGTAAACAAATCAAGATGACACCCTAGCATAGAGAATGAATATACTGAACTGTTGCCATATAAATGAGAATCATACTTCATTATCCAAATCGAAGATTACAAATATGCAGATGTTCAGAGCCTTGAAGCTCGCCTCGTGAGTAAGAAAATAAAACAAAATATCGTATTTATTTATGTTTTCGGCTGGAAAAACATATGACGGATAAAATGAAAAAATTTCGTTAAAAAAAGAAATCACTAAATTTGAACAGCATATCAAAAAATAGACCTCATTAATAACGGTAAAAAAACTCATCTGTTTAAGTTTCTTAAAAATCTAAGTAAGAATCAAGAAGAAATAAAACTATCCTCGCTGTAATTGTAGCATCAACAACGTTTTATTTCTCTTATGTTTGTATAACCATTTTTTGTAAATAGGGCCTTTAATTTCAGCGACGGAGACCATGATGTTATTTAAAGGGCTATTTGAGTACTAGTCAGCCCTTAATAATCAGTATAAATAATCACTTTCCTCTGGCGTCCGTTGGCTAACGAGACAACGACATACACGCCATGACCACCATAAAGGGGTAGACGACAATCCAATCAGAAGGTCGCGAGTCACTTCTGGATGAAATTGGCACAAGACCGGGACAAGTAGCGTACACGAAGAGAGGCCTATGCTCAGCAGTGGGCGATAAAGGGCTGATGATGATAATAATCACTTAATAGAGACTTGTCTTTCTACATGAATTTAAATTACCAAAAAAGATAAAACGATTAGGTATTCATTCACATAAATATATGTTGTTTATAAATTCAACAAATTTGGTTTCATCCAAACTATTTATTTACGATCAAATGCCAGAATGCAATTGTACGTTTGGTTTTTTCAGAAAGTCTGAAAAGCAATATATTTCTTATTTATTTTACAACCAATTTAAATGAGCTGGCAAAACAGTAATTTACCCTTTTGTGTAAAATGCCATTAAAATGTAAACAATATTTTCTTTATCACTAGGCTGGAGAAGTCTAGCTTCTACTTCTATAATATTAATTGGTAAATACACATAGTAATATACTCGTACTTAATTGTAGTTTATACAAACCCTATTACATGGAGCCAAGTGTTCTCATGTACATACCTATCATTTTTAACGCAATGAGCTTGATTTGTTATAGGTACTACATATGGTATTATAATTTATATGTATTCAATACCTCGCTACGTAATTTTTTATATCCACGTAAACGTAACAAACATCGATTATGTATAAGCTTTATATATGTTCTATAACAGTATACAAAGGACCCATCTTGGGGCCGTGACTGTTTTGCAAATGTTATCTGCAGTATTTTTGCACCGTAACAAATGTCAACTTAACAGCGCCGAGAACCCGACTCTGTTCGTAGCTACTATGAGCTCCATGCGATGAATACGTCGTGAATTCGTATCACTACTTGGGACTGAATGTGTTGACCCATACTTGATTCAAGCCATGTTACTTGAACTCGAACATTCCATCCATGAACCTTGCGACCAGGGCACCTGCGATTGTAAGTTCTTGCCCAAGCCATATCTAGTGTATTGGCACTATCACTGAGAACCTGGAGCAGCGTTATATATCTTCAACTCAGGTTACGGCGAAGCGACCGAAGAACGAAGTAACCGAAGCGACCGGGGAATGAAGTGATCGGAGCGATGTATAAAAAACATCGCGATTAAAATGCGGAGCGTAACTCTAGACTGCTTCAGTGAAGTGAATATATTATGTTCTATTCTGAACACAAATGTAATGGTGGTGTATGGATCTTCTAGTGAAGATAAGTTATTTTACCTAATGCTCTTGATAAATGAGCTCAACTCTGTTAAAGCGGAGCATAACGACATCACCCTTGTGTGTGTGTGTGTGTGTCTTTTTATTAATTAATTATTATTTAAACCTATTTAAAGCTAGTAGGGAGGCCTTTTGCCGCCTTTTGGGACACTCTAGGCACTTATAAATAAATAATTAAACCCTGACACTGATAAAATTCGGTAAACTTACTACCTTTGGCGCTAGAAATGCGAAGTTTATCTCATTGTTGGAGCGAATATTGCACTGTTTTAAAAATGCTCTACACCAAAGTGGAGTGACTTCAAATTATATTTTTCTATTTTTATTATTATTGCGGTGTAAAGTTAAGCAATTTTCGACTAATTTTTATATGATTAATGTGAATAATTATAGTCTACATTGTAAAAATGAAACAAATTGTAATATGTTCGGTATAATTAATGCCAAGCATAGTTATACGTTAAAATGGAGATATTTTGTACTATACTCGGCCCAATCAATGTATAGTATACCTCGACACTGTTAAAGTGGAGTAGTATTGTATTATCCTCGACACTGTTAAAGTGGAGTAGTATTGTATTATCCTCGACACTGTTAAAGTGGAGCGTTGTTGTAGTATCCTCTACACTGTTAAAGTGGAGCACTTTGTACTATCCTCAACACAGTTCATGAGGAGTAAATTTCGACACTGTTAAAGTTGAGCATTCTGTATTATACTCGGACCAATCGTTGTGTGATTTAGCTCGACACCGGTAAAGTGGAGTGATGTTGTGCTATCCTCGACACTGCTAAAGTGGAGCACTGCTGTACTGTCCTCGACACAGTTTATGTGGAGTGTTTTAAAGTGGATTATATCTCGACACTGTTATAGTGGAGCAATTTTGTTGTATACTAGATACATTCAAAGCTAAACGTTATTAAAGCGGAGCATACTGGTAAATTCAATTTGTTGCATAAATACGATTTACGCGTAGCAAGTACGAAATTCAACACCTGAAGTGGAATAGTTATGCTTACATACTTGATTTTTAACGCTTTGCGCTATTATTGGTTTTTATTACATTTATGTTATGCATGTTTTAATTTTTAATTATTTACTTCTTACATATAAATTATATGTCGCAGGCCCGCGCGCGCATTGGTTGACGAAGATATATCTATAATATCACCACTGTAACTTATAATCGTATAATACCATTATCATTCATATAATTCATATAACTGATTAGTATATAGCAGGTATTGAAATAAGGTATACCACAACGACAGTGTGATATCAATGATGCAGTCTAGTGCACAATAGTACGTGTGTGCTATAGTGCAAGGTGAATGTTGGTGTGCTATGCGACCGATAATAAATTCTATAAACTTATTATTTTACTTTTTATTGTTATACAGTGGCACAGGACAGCACAACATAGAATGCACTTAAAAATAGTGCATTTGTAAGAATAAACAAATATGATAGTATTGAATTACAAAAACGACAAATGTATACATTGGTAGCTCCGGTAGTCTGGATAGGTTCAATACCATCATCGGCTCGGCAACCGCTCCCGTGGCGGGGCCCGCCATACGCGGATCGACCGCGGCCCGAACGCTGTTGTTGCAGGCAGCGGCATCCCCCAAACGTTTAGAGTTTTACGCTGAGATAACCAGTTTATGAAATAGTACTGGCTTTTTCCATTTCAAATGAAATATATATATATTTGGTGGTAGTATATTTCATATATACAGTATATATCATTGACAGCGTGTTAAAGTATTTTAATAATAGCATTGACCTTTGTAATTTAACCATTTGTCGTGTAACCCGCTTTAATTGGAAAAGAGCAGTCATCTGGATTATAAATTTTATTTTACCAACGACGGAGCATAGTGCATTATAGTACACGAAACAACACGACTACACTGTGCTCTAATATACCTTATAATTTGTACTTAAAGAGATGAGGTATACAAAAAGTACACAATTAGTTTACACGCGGAACACACCGTAAGAAGTACCTAAATACTTAGTGCTTGATGACTAGGTCAGCAATATGAATGAATAGCGGGTAACTAACTGAGTGCAAAGATACAATGAGACTTTATGACACACCAAACTAAGGATGCAGGCCAGTATTTACATTAAAATTTGCCTTAAAATATAGTATTTTGAGCTAAATTGATTCATCAATATGCTCTGCTTTGGTATTTGCGCCATATGTTATTAATTTTAAGTAGGTATTGCAAGTACACCAGCAATTAAATCTTTTGGTAATCTTAACTCCTTGTTTTTCTAAAATTTATCTTTCTTTAAATCATAATCTTACTCACAAAGTACGTAAGATGCAAGGAAGAGAGTTTTAAGTAGGTACATACTCGTAGGCTAAGTTTTAATCTAATACCATATACTTTAATCTTAACTTCCTATTGCAAGCTTGTTGTAAAATTTTATATTTTCTCACAAGCGTCTGTTACAAGCAGGCATTTTCATTCTTAACATTTCTATTATATAGCGGTTAATCGAACATGGTAGCCGTTACTCCCTGAAAGGGTTGACTAATGTTTATTTTATTCAAATATCGACAGTTTCATGACAATTACTTATCTGATAGGTACTTCTATACCACTAAAGATCTATCGCAGAATTTAAAAACCTTATTTATTTAAATTAGAGTATCTTAATTTATAGTTACGTCAAATAAAATCAGTAGATGACTTGACCGATGTATTGTTTATGTTGGAGTTATTATTACGAAAATAATGTCTTATGATATAATACTCGTATAATATTAATATTGTTAACGTCGTAAACGTCTTGGCGTGCGATCGTTGTTTGCAATTTTAAATGCAACATAATTATTTTATTTGAAACATAAACAATAGCATACATAATTATAATATATACTGTAGGGTTATAATCCTACTATTAATCGTTCGACAGGGTCAAAGTTCAAATTGCGATCGATACTGAGTGCCTACCTTCTTCAATTTTAATTATTTAATTAGAATAAGAAGGTAGATGTACCGAGACATTTCTTTTATAGGAATATAATCATTTAATGTTATATGTTATTTCCATAAAATGTTATGAGTAATAAGCTAATAAGTATACCCACGTCATATTTAATGGAAAATTTCCAGTCAAGGTAATATTTCAACAAAGTTAACTTTGCTACCAATATCTGTAATGTTTTCGTTGGAAAACAAGTCCAATTTGCAGCCTATCGAACGCAAAACATGTTTAAATCACTCACCCCATCTCCATCAAACGAAATAGAAGATACACAATGAAAATAACACTATTTTTGCAAAAATACGTGTGAATCGGGTTAACACAAAAACACGAATGACAAGTACAGCCGAGGCGCCTACGCGGGTGGAGTTTGGGGATAGCTTGAGAGAGATGGGTAGCTTTTTTTTTTAGGTTGATATACCTCTGAAAGTGTGAAAAGGGTGCATGATTCCACCTGCTGCATATTGTAATCTTCGATTTGGATAATGAAGTATAATTCTGGTCAGGCTTTATATTAATCGTTTTTGTATAAATGAATAATAAATGTCTATGCAAAATCGAATTCCTTCAAAATGTAGGCTGAACTTCTGTTCGAGTAGAGAACAAATCAAATTATTTTATTAAAGCCTGACAACTTACAATTTGGCCCTGAGAAAGTGGCGCTACAAACAGCTTACATATGGCAATAATGTGGCAATAACCTGACGGTATAGTCTAAAAAAAATACTTCAAAAATTCAGTACCATCAATGCCCAATTTCAAAACATTGTAATGCTTTTTGATGTAAATGTTTTATAGTATTCACAATAATATTTATCTACACTCACATTGTAAGTCTTCTAAAACGTGTTCAAAAACGGTAGGCAATGGCTAGCATTACCACAACCGATTTTACTATGATAAGCTTTTTATCTGTGGCAGTAACGTAATTTTAACTTTACATGCTCATATATACGTTATGAGTTTCAAATTCCGAACATCGAATTTGATAACATAATGTAAATCCTGTCCTCCTTCCCGACCAACGGCACGCGCCCGCCCGACCGCCGGCACAATCGAGTTGGCCATGGCGGTGTAATGGCGGTCATTCTATGGTTTCCGAACACTTCATTTAGGATATATAATATGAGTGTAGACAAAGCAGTGTATGCAACTGTACGTAATTAGGCCTTATTACGTAACAGTTACATAAACTACTATTCTTGCATGTTTAGGAATCTTTTTTGGCATTTTTGTGTTAAAATCATTTATAATTGCGAAATATTATCTTCTTGTTTATATGGGTGACATTCGATGACTTTCGACCTCTGTTTTCAAAAATGACTCATTGCCAGTAAAATAAATTAGTACAACTGAAGCAGCGCGGAAGCAATATGGCGTGGGCCAAATAAAAAGTTGTCGGGCTTTAAACGTTCAGATTTTTTTAAGGTAGAAACACTATTATGTAAATTATAAACTTAAATATATGTCAGATACGAAAGAAAGTGAACAAGGCCCGTGCCCAGGGCTGGAATCGAAACAGAGCAAACACATCTAGAAACTTCCAGATTCTTTGGGCTGTAATGTGTTGTACCTCATCGGTTTGCCGTACGCCCTAGGTGGGTACTTCTTTTATGCATTAGTGGTCCGCAGGAGCAGAGGATGTGCGAGGCTGTTTCCTCTTCCTCGTGGCAGAACCTGCATACTGAGTCCTGTTTCTTACCCATAAGAAACATGTGTTTGTTCAACTTACAGTGGCCTGTCAGTATTCTAGTCACTGCACAGGTTTTGTGTCTTTTGAGCCCTAGCAGCTCTTTAGCGGTTTTGTTGTCGAACACTTTAATTAGGAGCTTTCGAGTGTGCTTGTAAGCCTTATAGGGAACGTAGGTAAACTGAAGAGGGTAGCACAAGATGCCTCTGTTTATTGGCGAGAAGTGCAAATGACATATTTAATGTTGCCAAATTAGTCCAATAGATGGTAGGACCTACAACGTGCAAGGGTAAGCGAGTCAAATGTTGGAGGCTCTGTCTATTGGCGCGGAGTCCGTGCATCACCACCAACTCGTTCTTCGGCAGCACCGGTCGTCGGTGCCACTCGCCAGTCGTTATGCCGTGACGATACTCCACCTGGTCACAATAGATTTAGTAATACTTACATTAGGAGCGCTGAACGCGTCAGTGGTACCGGCTTACAGGAAATGCACCATGACTGCGGGTCCGTGCATCACCACCAACTCGTTGTTCGGCAGCACCAGTAGTCGGTGCCAGTCGCCAGTCATTATGCCGTGACGATACTCCACCTGGTCACGAGAGTAGATTTAGTAATACTTACATTAGGAGCGCTGAACGCGTCAGTGGTACCGGCTTGCAGGAAATGCACCATGACTGCGGGTCCGTGCATCACCACCAACTCGTTGTTCGGCAGCACCAGTAGTCGGTGCCAGTCGCCAGTCGTTATGCCGTGACGATACTCCAGCTGGTCACGAGAGAAGATTTAGTAATACTTACATTAGGAGCGCTGAACGCGTCAGTGGTACCGGCTTTCAGGAAATGCACCATGACTGCGGGTCCGTGCATCACCACCAACTCATTCTTCGGCAGCACCAGTCGTCGGTGCCACTCGCCAGTCGTTATGCCGTGACGATACTCCACCTGGTCACAAGAATAGATTTAATAATACTCACATTAGGAGCGCTGAACGCGTCAGTGGTACCGGCTTGCAGGAAATGCACCATGACTGCGGGTCCGTGCATCACCACCAACTCGTTGTTCGGCAGCACCAGTCGTCGGTGCCACTCGCCAGTCGTTATGCCGTGACGATACTCCACCTGGTCATAGATTTAGTATGAAAGTATAGACATATAATAAGGTAATAAGTCAAGTGCGAACAAGATGGTTTCAAGGAACTTTCACTACGATTTAAAAATAGGCCATCCAAGTACATTTCGATTCTAAATATCTCTAGTATGGTTTTTAGTGTTCCGGCCTCAAGTGCGCGACACGTGATTGGTCGATATTCATTACAGTTCTCTCGAGGGTTTCTTAATAAATTATTAAAGGTATGTCGGAAACTCCATCGAAATGCGCTTGTAGTTAAAAATACATTACGATTAATCTATAATCGTATAAGAACAAGACTCCAAGAGTTCTCACCTCTAATTTTTCAGCCACGGCCTCCGTATAGGGCACATACCGCGAGTCGGTTGTGCCCTTGTAGAACCAGCTACATCTAGAATTAAACAATCATTTTGGTACAGTCGCCATCAAATATATAGTAGCGACCAGGGTACTCAAAAATATCTGAACATGCACTTTATCGCCTTGACGATAGAGGCGTTGTATTTGTGATCACCTTGGGCGTTCCGATATATAAATAATAATAATAAATAAATAAATAATATTATAGGAAAATCTTACACAAATCTACCTAGGCCCACAGTAAGCTCAATAAGGCTTGTGTTATGGGTACTAGACGACGATATATATAATATAATAGATAAATATGGATAAATACTTAAATACATAGAAAACACCCAGAACTCAGGAACAAATATCTGTGATAAACACACAAATAAATGCCCTGACCAGGATTCGAACCCGGGACCTCCTGCTTCGTAGGCAGGGTCACTACCGACTGGGCTAGGAGGCATATACAGTCGTGGCCAGATAATTAAGGACAAGATTATTTTTGCCATACAACTGCATACAAATATGACATTGTAAATTTGATAAAAATATAAATTTTGCTTATGCGATTTTCATACATCGCTCCTAATTATAGTATGAACTTATAAAATGAACTTATAAAAAGTTGACCGTCTGTATTTTTTAAAGTTCAAATTTTATGGAAGACTAGACGGGCCCGCAGCTCCGCTCGCGTGAGTAAAATATATCTTATGTTTCTTACGCGTAAGTAAAATAAATCTTATGTTTCTTACGTGTAAGTAAAATATATCTTATCTTAATAGTATAACTAATGTTTACTCAAATACCGACACCTTATTATGTTATCTATCATTAGGCAAACTTCAGCATTCAACCCTGTCAGGGATCATAACTATCATACTTCTTATTTGTAACAGTTATATATGTAACTTAGTTCGCTTCTTTCTCAATAGCAAAGGAAAGATTATATTTTTTCATCCACATATTTAGTTATTGAACACTCAATAAAATTATGATTTATGGAAGCCGCTCCAATTTAATTTTACGTTTGTGTGTCAGCAATATGTGCCAGCATTGTCACTGCCTAACCAGACTTAAAATTATGTGAATTATACATTTTACATAAGATCCATTGATCCTAAATAAAATTCGTGTACCTACCCAAAAGTTAATTTTTCTAGGTTCTCAACCTTTAAACTTGCTCACGTTTGTATTTTTTGCATAAATTTGTTAAATTTATAAATGAATGTTATTTTTTTTCTATTTCAATTACAATAAGGTATTAATTTTAATGCTCTGAGACCAACCTCGGAGTATCACGGAGGATTTCTCGCCGCGGTATTGACGTTAGAGGATACCGCGGCGGGAGGTGCCGACATGCCACAGCATCCACCAATATGCGCCAGAGTCTCCCGAGTGTGCTGGTGAAGCGAAGCCTCAGGAAGGGAAGGCCTAGCGTAACTCAGCAGACGACGGGTTGTACACCCGCACGCTGGTGAGGAGAATCCCTTTTGATACCGTATACCATGGGTATAGCGCGTATGCCGGAGACCTCCCGACTCGCGAGCCCGAGCGCGCGTCAACGGCCGCCAGCCCAGCGCTGATGGGCGCGAGCGGTATCGTGGAGGATGTTCCCTTGTCACTGTCAGTGCGCGCTGCTCTTTGATAATCTCCGCTACCGTTCGCCGGTTTGCGCAGGTGTTTAAACTCAATCGCAAATTGAAATGATAAGTAAGTTATCCATGCCCGCCATGCTCTTGGCCGGTTTTTGTAATAAGATACACAATTTTAATTTATATCTGATTAAAAGTAAATTTCAACTTAAAATATAAAACTATACCTACTAACAGACTATTTTAAAAATATGTATAGGATACCCCGTCTTAAACGTTCGCCCGCGGCATGGACCCATTACGCTGGCGGCGTTACATCTCTGTGCAGCTAAGGAGCTATACGCTGGGAGAGGTGCGCGCCAGATCTATGTTCCCCTGTAATTTCGACCAGACCAGACGTGCCTACAGAGCCCTCATGAAACACTTCATGTCGGCCGACCAGTGGCCCAGTATCTCTAATAATAAGTTAATACTTACAATTCTTGGTATTTCCTCTATAATCACTTATTTCAGAAATAATTTCAGGCGGCCGGCAATATAGACATATTAAACCATCATCATAATAAAAAATAATTATGAATTGACATAAATATCCATTTATGTCCATTTTGACATTTGTCTCACAGAGGTTGACAATGGGTTTAAAGCACTTTTCATTTCATTTCGAGTAAAAAAACACTGATATAACTGTATACCAACATGACAAATATAATTAACTTACGTCAAATAATGGGCTACTTAAACTTACTTAAGTTTAGCGAAACGAACCGAGAGTTGCCGAAAATGACCGATGATCGAGAAATGAAGAAATATATGAAAATTTGTTTAGCTAATTGTAAAATAAATACGCAGCGCAAGCGGTAGTTTTTACGCTCTTGTTCTATTCTCATATTTAGACAATAGATTTGCATAGTTTTTTCCAATGATATGTGCGTTGTATTCGAGAAACGTGTCAAGGAAGTTCCTAAAATTTGGTAAGGCGCCATCTCGCTTCATGCCTCGTTTTTTATCCCGTTCTGGTTTTTCGTTTTTATATAAGTAGATGTTTATGGCCCATATGAAGTCTTGTTTAAACACGGATACGTCAGTATTTTTTAAAATATAAATAGCATAAGCAAAATTTATATTTTTATCAAATTTAAAATGTCATATTTGTATGCAGTTGTATGGCAAAAATAATCTTGTCCTTAATTATCTGGCCACGACTGTATGTACAGCCTTGGCCAGAAGTGTTGAGCATAGCTCTTTTTTGTTTACAATTTTGATGTTAAGTATTAATTCCCTATCATAACAATGTACGATGACGTAAAATGTTATATTTTATTGATATATCTAGAAAACTTCAGTTAATAACACTTTCAAGGTACCTATAAAATATGAAAAGTGGAGGTCCCAAAAATGCGAATTTAGGACGGTGCGAAAAATTGCAAATATTCTATGCAGTTACTACTAACTTCAACAAAACATGCCTGTTCAGTTTGAAATAATTAATAAAATAACTTCAAAAAAGATAGAAACGCCGGTCTAAAGTTTCGAGTTTTGTATGCTCAACACTTTTGGCCAAGACTGTATCTGTTGGCGACTGTGTTTTAAACGTATTTTACAAAATGCGCTTTGAAATTTTTTTTCAAGATTCAATATTCATGACAATCATGACACACTATTACATACAAATTTACAGACAAACAAAACAAAGACGTATTGGTGTATCACCACCAAATGGACCCTGCTCAGCAAAATGCTAGATAGTATGTCAGCTAGCGTTAATTGCGTTATTTTCTGTACATAATGTTGTCTACTCAGAACTTATACAAGATATCTCTATACTCCGCTTAGCGCGTTATTTCTTTGAAACTCGCAATCCGTGGGGCGTACGAGAGAGTCAGACATTAATGGTTGCCATGGAGACGTACTATGTTTACTGTCACTTCCAATAATTTGTGTCTCACTGTAGAGTGAAATTACCTGAAGCCTGGCAGCGGGGGTCGCCCGGCTATGCGGGGTCTTGGGTTAATTAGTCTATGACTCAGAATCACGAGTTCTTTCGATTATAATAGGATAAAAAAGTCCAATAGTTTTTTTATCGTGTTACTATTTCCCATACACTTTGTATGGCGGTAACACACAAAGATGTTTAAAAAATGTTTGGATTTTTTTAGACACTTTTTTTTCTATTAGGATGGAATGTGTGATTTTAAGTGGAAATAACATGCATAAAACTCTTAGATAATAACATCTTCTTTTTCCTTCTTTCTTTGCTGGTAGCTGAAAGTAAAATTTCTGTATCTTCGCCAAAAGTGCTTTTCTCGGTGTATTTTGTGTGTATGTATATTATTATATGTGTATTCGTTTTATATTAATGTATTTTATGTATGTTAGTTTATAATATATTTTATGTGTATGAAATAGTATGAATAGGGTAATAGATATAGTTTTCGTTATTAATTTCATTAGATGCACCGCTTACAATTTTTTTCTGTTTTGCCCTAAGGTTGACTGGTAGACCAGGTATTATGGCATTAAGTCAGCCTTTTGTACGTTAAGTGTTCTTATATGCAACAAAGATTAAATAAATAAATCATTTCTAAAAATGAATTTTTTTTTAGAAACCCCCCTAACGGTGGCAAACAAGCATACGGCCTGCCTGATGGTAAGCAGCTACCGTAACCTAAGGACGCCTGCAACTCCAAAGGAGTCACATGCGCGTTGCCGATCCTTTACAAAAAGTAGGATTCACTGTGTTAATGGCTAAAGGAACAAGAAGGTCCCTCATCGTCAACACACTGGGTCAGCAGGAACACAACATCACGACACGTACGTCATTTGACATTCACGTCATACCACCCGCCGCCGGTCGGCACCAGGGGACTCTCATTTAAAAATTGAAGTTTTGCCATACCTCCTGACATTTGTGGGCTTGTCCGACCAATAAACAGCTATCCTCAGTCTTCCCATCACATTGACGTCATACCGCCCACCGTCCGTTGGCACCAGGGTGCTCTCTCTTAGGGTCGCTGGAAGACAAAATATATGTCCATTGAACTAATATAATATAATTTTAAACAAACAAGAACCGACTCCACTAGCCTTCACCTTTCCAAAAGCAAATGCCCGAGCTAATGTAAAAAATACTCAAATCACTATAGGTGTGCCTATAATGGTTGAAGAGTTCCCTCGAATTCTCCAGGATCCCATCATCAGATCATGACCTGATGACAACGGGACCAACTGTCACGTATACTCTTTCAAACTTATACTATGATATGTCTAAAAAAGGCTGCTCAGTTCTTTCATCGTCCCTTATTGAAATGAGCCATATGGAACTTGCAAAACATCATAAATCCCTCATGGATGCACGTAAAGAATGCCACAAACTAAAAGAAGCTCACGACGATAATTTTTTAGACTCGATTTTAACCAATCTCCCACCCATCAAAAAAAGAGCCATAGAAAGGTCAATCGCAACCAAAATGAAAACAAAATCCTCCAGTTGGCTATCCGTTATACCTACAAGCAAAGACCATTTTGACCTTTCTCCACATGAATTCCGAGATGCCCTTTCAATACGTTACCATCGAACACCGATCTCAATGCCAAAATCTTGTGATGGATGCGGTAATAACGATTTCAACATCGATCATGCCCTGTGTTGTAAAACCGGCGGTCTCATCACGAGACGACACAATGAATTAAGGGATCTCTTCAGCGAACTATGTCAACATGCATGGGGAAATGTTGTCAAAGAACCCATAATCACTGAAGGTGACACTGGTCTACGAGGAGATTTAGCATGCCGAGGCGTGTGGGTTGCACAGAGGGAGGCGTTATTCGATATCCGTGTTGTTGACACCGACGCTCCCTCTTACATATCACGCCCTGTTATTTCTGTCTTGAAATCTGCTGAATCAGAAAAACAAAAAAAATACTCGAATGCCTGCGAGTCACGTCATGCCACCTTTATACCCCTCGTCACCTCTGTGGATGGAGTTTTTGCCCCACAACTGGCCACCTTCGTAAAACACCTCGGGGAAGCACTGGCATCTCGCTGGAATAGATCCCTGTCCAGTGTTTTAGGCTGGCTCAGGGCCCGTATAACTACCTCTATAATTAGAGCGACGAGCATGTGCATCCGAGGTACCCGCCATAAATGGAAGCCAGTAGCAAAACTCTTTGGCTTCGATGATGGTGCTGCGCTTCCACACTCCGACTGACATTTTATATTTATTGCTTAGTTCCACCGAAATATGTTTTATTTGTCTGTATGTTTACCATTTGGTCAATAAATGATTGCACTTTAATACTCTTTCAAACAAAAAAAGGATTTCCCATGTCGGTCCGGCCGTCTTCGAATAATTGGTGAACATACATTAAAAAAAAAACAAAGATCCTGACGAATTTAGAACATCGTCCTTCGAAATCTTGATTGAAGTCGGTTGAAAAATAACTACAGTCAACGCGCAAGAGCGGCACAGAAAAGTAATACGACCCCTTTTCCCAATGAGAGCCAATTGAATGTTGGCAGTTAAGTAATTCTCTGTTAATTTGGGGGAAAATATTGGAAATGAGTATACTTAAATCGAAAAATAACGTCACTATACTAAACACGATCCCTCGATCTGAGACATGGAGTTTATTTGACGAAAAATCCTTAGAATTTACAAAATATATATGAGTTTCATAGTTTCCACCAGAGATAAGCGAGGAAGCGACGAATGTGTTTTTAAGAACCAATATTACTTCATTTACTCCTCGCACAGCGCAGCTCTAGGTTTGGTTCTTTCTTAACAAACACATTCCTCGCAACGTATATTCACTTATCTTTTGTTGAAACGCAGCTAAAAGGGTTATGTAGTTAAAACTCGGAATACTCACGGCTCTGGAAAGCATTCTCTATGGCCCTAGAGTCGGTGAGAGAGAAACCGCGCCAGGTGGATTTGTCCTCACAGTCTACTCTATAGAACCAGTGATGTTTCACCGGCTCATACTCGCTGGATGAGCGATTCTGAAACGTAGGAGTATTGAATTAAGGTTCGGTTTAGTTTGGAGATTTAAAGTTTTTGTATAGTGCACTTCACAGGCATATGAATAGACAATATGAGCAGTATTGATAACGTTTACGTCCAACATAAAGCAAGTTATTTACAAGTATGTAAGTGTAAGGGGTAAGGGTTAATAGGAGAAAAGTGTCCCCAATTTTAAGCTCAACTTTAAGAGGTGAGCGTTCGGCGGAGCTATTGGTGGGCGCGACCAGCGGGCATACCGCGACTTCGAAAATCGAAATAACGTTGCCTCCGTTTCTATCGCTCTTGCATATTCGAAAGAGAGTGGTGCAAATAGACGATCTGACCAACGAAGTGGTTCTCCATTGCGTCTAGCTTCCAAGGGATTACAGCAGCGTCACTGAGGTCACTCCCATACGTTGCATTTGTTTACTATGGACGCGGCGCGAAACACACCGCGATTCACCTCCGTTCGAGTGGCAACTCAGTTTGTATTATACCCAGTCGTTGAAAATGGTAACGGAATGGGAAGACTTGAAACATAAACTTGATTGGAAGAAACTTGGGAACACTTTTTTCTTTTATCAGTATCGTAAAAGCTTGTACATCTGAATAAAGAACACATAAAATAGAGAACACATTAAATTTTAGTTACAATTTTACGGCGACGGCAATTGCGATACGTCATCTCTTGGTTAGTAATATCTCGAAACTAAATTAGAAAGCGACTTAATTTCATTGTCATTACGTTAATGACAATATGCTAACGTTATTTTTGTTTTGAAAACCCCTCTGCTTTTAACTATTGTCCGGTACATCTTTTTTCGTAAACTTTCTAATGAAAAGGACAGAGAAAGGTAGGTATAAGGCTCATGTTGATTCTCTTTCCCTCCCATCAGAACGTGTCTGACCAAAAGGTAGATGCAATAAGCGCTTATGAGTGAGCGATGGGCACCATATCGATTGTCACGTCCACCTGCTATTTCCTTAATGAACCTTTTAAGTGAATAGAAGGTTTTATAACTCAACAGACGAACGTCCCGTTTGGACTAAAACACAATAAAAAAACTCTAAACCATAAACAAGTAAATTAGAATTTCCGAAAGTATCCGTTTTATAACAAAACATTTTAGTATCGAGAAAATCAATCAGCTAACCAAGATATTATCTATTGCTGTAAATAATAAAATAAATAAAACAAATAAATATTATGGGACAATCTTACACAAATCGACCTAGTCCCACAGTAAGCTCAATAAGGCTTGTTATGGGTACTAGACAATGATATATATGATAGATGAGTATGAATAAATACTTAAATCCATAGAGAACAGAACTCGGGAAGAAATATCCGTGATAAACACACAAATAAATGCCCTGACCAGGATTCGAACCCGAAACCTGCTGCCTCGTAGGCAGGGTCACTACCGACTGGGCTAGGAGGAAATAATCTACTTTGATACATTCTAACCTTTAAATATATTCTAACATTACTTTTAAAAAACCTTATAAACTTGAAAAAATACAGTGATCTAGCTGCATTTATTCGTTAGAAATTCCATCAAACTCCCTATGCTACGAGTATGTAACTTAAGTACAAAAAAAAATAGGCAAATATCACTAGACATTCATTCAGTTTTGTTGTGGTCTCTTAAATAATAGTCTATAATAAAAACAGTCAATACCTCAGTCATCATAGCGACTCCTTCGCCATTATCTCCTTCGGACGCTACATCCTCCATCCTGACATTCACTGACCGCTCTGTTTCCCTTTCCGGCTTCATATCAACTTGTCCCTTCTTAGGACTATTACCACCGTCCATAGCCTGCCTAAACCTAATCTGATTAATGTCTAAACCAGTTTCACGAATCAAAACGGATTCCGCCTTTAATGCGTTACAATAATTACATTTATTTACAATGTCTACAAACATTTCGTCACTAAGAATGGTTTCCTCTTTTTCTACTTTCATGTCTTCATTTACATTATTAGGATTTGGTGGTTCTTTATTTAGACTTTCTTTTATTAAATTTAGACTAGGTTCACCTTTGTTAAAATGTAGCACGTCATTGTCATATTCTAGAGTGAAATAGTTTATCGTTTTTACTATTTGCTCTTTATTAGGCTCAATATTTTGGCAAGATGTCAAGTCCTTCATCAGATTAAGATGTGCTATATATTTATCGCGTGGAATGTTTGCAATATTTTCTTTGTAATGATCTTGGCTTTGACTTAATTCAAAAAAAGGTTTGCTTCCTTTGATTTCTTCACTTTGTCTGTAATGATCTTGTCCTTGGCTTAATTCAAAAAAAGACTTCGTATTCTCAGTTTTAGCAGGTGCAGCAAAGTAGCTTGCCAATCTATTCACGCCCTCCGCAGTAGCAGGTTCTTGAGCTGACGATCCGAAGAAATTTATAGGATCTGGTAATGTGACTGTTTTATTTTCCTGAACTTTATCTTCAGTATGAACTTGAGGATTTACAGGAGTATGTTCTTTTGGGGGTTCTATAGTTTTCTCAGCACAAGATACATTAGCTTCTGTAAAAGCTATCTTTGCACCAAAAACACTAGTAAAATCAGGCAATTTGGTCTCAGACTCTGGTTCTTGTACGTGTGTAGATTCGATTGTAAATGGTGGCATACTCGAAAAAACGGCAGACGTCAAATTCTCATTTTTCGTTAAAATATTACTCACTGTCGTAGTCACAGCTGTCTGCGTTGTTGTATCAGGTACTTTTATAATATCATATTGTTTATCTCGATGGCTTGGCATCAATTCGTAATGATCTTCAAAACCCGGTGGTATCCTGGCAATGGTCGGCGATGTTAGTGATTTCTTAAAATGAGTCTCAACAGCATAGTTACCTGTATCAAAATATGAAGACATCTTCGTATTAGAAATTGCCAAATTAGAGGTCTCTTTTTGCTCTGTGCCATCGTCACTGCCTTCAAGTTGTTTAAACCTGTCAACCCTATTGGTGAAAGTATCTTTTACTTCATCGTTTTTATTTTTAAGTTCTGTCTTATCATCCTCCGTCTCAGATGGTTCTATTACATATTCTTCAAGGACTGGAAAATCTTTGCTTGCGTCTTGTTCAATCGACTGAACATCTAACACACCTGTTTCGTCTGATTTAGCATCATCTGAATCTTCCGCCGGCGGGGCGCTTGGAATACTCATTTGGCTTTGGAACGCAATTGGAGTCTCCTTCTGAACATTTAACTCAGTTATTATATTATCATAATTTGGTAAATTGTCAAAGAATAGATCATTATTTGCAAAGAATCCTATGGCATTCGGATTTGCTTTAAATGTATAATCATGATCCAAAATGTCTTCGCCCGGAGGCAACGGCGCTTCAGCACGCCAACCATAACTTGATTCAATGCTGGTGCTTTCAGCCTCATTTAACAACTCTGTAGCTGATTGTATTTGCAAAGTTTCTATTGTTTCATCAGCAATGAGCGATATTTCTGCACATTGGTTGACTGTGTCAAACTGATCTGGAGTAGTTCGACTTACATCAGTTTCGGTCAATGGTACTTCAACCGGATTTGAAAGTTGTATGGGAGCAGTGATATTTTTAATTAATTTATGCGTCAAATCTTCATCTTCCTCCTCAGGTTGATCAACTTCTCTACATGTTACACAAATATCTAGATTCTCAGCTGCTTCACTTTCATACGTGCTCAAAATTTCATCTTCTGAGCCTTCATCGGCTAAACTCAATAGACGTTCAGCAGCAGATTGATCGTCCACTTCTTCTTCATTAGAATTCCAAGAATCACCTCCTTCACTACACCCATCAAATATTTCTTGGTGTTTTGTAAAAGGGTTTTGTAATGGGGCAGTGTACGCTTTGGGCACTTCAGGCATATCTGGATTTTGCAACATATCTACGTAATTAAATATAGCACTTTTCTTTATCTCACCATTTTCATCGAGATAAGGAGACGATAGATCGTTGATATAGGGACAAATTGGCTGTGAAGAATTAGAATTATTACTAGGCACATTCTGTTCTTCAACTAAACCAACTTCCTCTATTTTCGCCTTTTCGTCTTCCTCGATTTGAAGATTTTTCACAGCGTATGCTACGTTTTTTACAAATGGCATTTCTACCATATTTGGATCATTACTTCCTAATTGAGCTTGATTGAGAGCTCCTTTATAACCCATTTTGTGCTCCACTTCATTATCTTTATCACCGCTGGAACTGGTAAGGTCATAAGAATCCCATAAATTTGTATTCTGCTCAGATTCGACGTCCACAGCAGGTAAAGGTTCCCGAGTATTATTACTGTTTTGTCCTACGTTTTGTGGACTATAACTAGTACTAGGAGAACCATAAGTGCACCATATATTAGTTCTTTGTGATGAATCATGTTCAACGTAAGACGTTTGTTCAAGCGAAATATTGCTGTTATCTGCTACATTATGCTTATCAGAAACAGAAGTTAGGTCATACATACTTCGTATATTATTTATTTGTGTAGAATCAGTGTCTACTGTAGATGTCGGTATTACAGTAATATTACCTGCCGCACTAGAATTATCATCACGTTTACTAGCTGGGTCATAGGCACTCCATGAACTAGCTCTTTCTGAAGATTCGGTGTTTACGGCAGATGTTGGTATGTGTGTAATATTAGTGTCACCTACTACGTTATCTTTATGATAACCGGTACTGGAGTCATAAGAACCCCACGGATTTACTCCTTGTGGAATTTCGGTATTTACGGTAGATGTTTGATTATTAACATTTTGACTATAATCTTCTTGTACTGGTATCTGTGTTTGGCTATAACTTTCTGTGCCGTAAGTTGGTTGTGAATAATAGCTGTTAGTAGAATAAACATTATGAACTTGTTGATTGTAATAATCACTGGCGTTAGGTATAGATCCTTGCCCATATGTAAAATTATCTTGGTGTGCATTATAATTATAAGGCTGTGCTTTCTCATCAGGGTTGGCTACAAATATTTCAAATCCTTGATTCTCTCCATAAGCAGATTGAGTTTTTTCAACCGTCTCTGTTTTTACCATATTATAGCCAGGATCAAAGAAAGTTGTTACGCTATTTTGTAGCTTATTTATATCAATTGAAGATAATTTAGACTTAAGAGAGCCTATTATACCAAATGGGGATTCTTGTGTTGGCGGTTCATAAGCATCTGGCGCTTGTCTACTCAAATCAAATGTTGTGTTATAGTTATGAGTAGAAGTTACAGATTCAGATGAGGCACAATTGACACTGCTTGATGGTTGGTTTATATCAACAGGTGTGATGTTGTAAAATTGTTGTTGATATTCATTAATGTTTGCTGGGACCGAAATAGCTCCTTGTGATGAGGTTATATTTTCAGTTACATTCTCAGGCGTGAATACAGCTGCTTGATACGCAGTATTAGTTTCTGGTGTAAAGACAGCGCCCTGAAAAGCAGTTGTAGGTACTGGAGTCAAAGTAGGTTTCACATTGTTACTAATAGCACCGACACCTTCAATAGGCCCTGAGTAATATTGTGGTCGCCTTTTCGTCATCCTGAAATTGGTATTCCCTGACGCTTTTGGTGGTTCTGAGATTTTAAGTGGTTCTTCCGTAGGACGTAACATTTGTTCTATTTGGTCTTGTGTCATATCCTTCGATAACAGAGATACGTGTTGATTAGGATTGAATATTTGCGGTAGGGCTTGAGATGTTACTTTACTTTGAGCAGACAAGTTTGTGTTAGGTATATTTTGCAAATTAGCACTACTCATATGTGGCTGAGGCAATACACCTGACGTAAATGACGATGCTACTGATTCAGTATTTGAAAATAGCGGAATATTTGTAGGCTGTGGTATAGTTGGAGGCGGTGGAACCAATATCTGCGAATGACTACCTGGTGTAAAAAGTAACGGCGAAGCTAGTACAGACTCCGATTGGCCTTTTGATGTTACTGAAGCTGCTGATGTATTTGATTCCATGGCTGGTTGAAAGGCATATACATTTTTTGGTGGTGGTCGATTTCCAATTATTAAAGATTCTGTTTGCAAATCCGTAGCAGGCGGAGTATTAAATGCATATTTCGGTGGCGGCGGTAGATTTCCTGGTATTGAAGATCCTACTACATGCGAAACTGTGACGGGCGAAGGGGAAAATGTATTTTTAGGTGGTGGTGGTGGAAGAGTCCCCATTGTATAAGGATATATTCCAGTTGCATTTGGTGCTGAACCAGTCATTGATAAATCCATTTGTGGCGTTGCTTCTAATGCCATAGATGTTGTAAAAGAGAAATTGGGTGGTACAACAGTTGATGTCTCTGTACTCGTGGACGGGATTGGTATAAGAGGCTGTGATGCTTCATGTGTGTAACTTGAAGGAAAATTGGTAGCTAAATTACTTTGACTGAATGTTTGCGATATATTTTGTGGTAATTCTTCTGCATTCGGTGCTGGCACAAATATATTGCCAATCGCAGTAAAAGCTGGAGTTTGATTGCTTATAGTAGTCTTATTAGAACCTATTCTCCTAGCGACAGATGGCGGTAATATCGTTTTACCAACGTTTGGCAAACTGTCTTTTTTAGCTAAATTAGAAAACATAGGTGGAGGTGGTATAATAGCTGCTTGCGTATTAGAATCTTGCGCAAATTGTGATGTAGCTACAAAATTAGCTTCTTGCTTTGGAGTTTCTAATATATTAGATATATTATCGCGTGATTCTGGAATGTTTTGCATATGCCTAAAAGCGTTAAAATCTACATTAGTTTGACCAACATCTAGTATTGGTATACTTTCTGTATTTATAATATTATCTTTAATTTCTGGTTGGGGTGGGGTGAATATTGGTTGGTTGAAAGTAGGAGGCGTGTAAGTTGGCATTTGTGCTGGTTCTCCGGAACTTAGACCAGGTATTTGAGCGTATTTCTTCTTCGTCGTTAGACGGAAATTTCCTGGACCTGAAACAATTAAAGAAATATTTGAGTTGTTTTTTAGCACCCAAATAATGAAATAATCAAATACTTGTATGTAAATGTAGGTTGCTGTTATTGGTAGTTTATCCTCATTGAAGTACCATAATATCGAGAAACAATCGGCACACAAAAAGTGGCATAGTAAAAGGCGTCCTAAGGAAATTGCTAGTCACAAGGGACCGGCAAAGGGCTACGTTAATATTAGACCAGCGTAAGCAAGACTACTTGATACGCGTGATGCTACGAACATAGAGGTCAAGTTATACTAGACATCTACTTGCGAGAGAATCAGAATTATCATTTTGTTCGGTGACATTTTGTTTGTGCCAGTAATACCTTTATTTCTATAATACATTATAAGGCGAGTACGGCCACGTATAGCATACTTATACAGGGGTTTTATTATATACATAGCAGAGACTATGAATATATAGACCGCTACAGTCTAAGAACTTTTTGAGGTTTGCAAGAAGGTTCAAAGCTGCCGTATGTATGGCAGAGTACTCTCTGTCCCTCAGTGCCATCTAGTAATTAATAGCGTTACTATTGTTACGGTATTACTACGGAAACTTTGGTTAGTCTCGTTCAGATGGCGCTTTAGACTAGAAGCCTCAACAAGTTGTTAGACTGTCACTGTCATTATAAATGTATAGTATATAAATGTTACATAGTGAATCTTCCGCGCGTAGTATTACTTTTTAGAGTTTTTAGGTATTCTGTAGTAACTTGTAAGTTGAGATAAATAATTAAATAAATAAATAAATAATTATTATAGGACAATCTTACACAAATCGACCTAGGCCCACGGTAAGCTCAATAAGGCTTGTGTTATGTGTACTAGACGACGATATATATAATAGATAAATATGGATAAATACTTAAATACATAGAAAACATCCATAACTCAGGAACAAATATCTGTGATCAACACACAAATAAATGCCCTGACCAGGATTTGAACCCGGTACCTCCTGCTTCGTAGGCATAGTCACTACCGACTAGGCTAGGAGGCCGTTGAGGCCGTGAGATAAGTTACAGGTGTGTTAGGGGGCGTCCATTAATCGCGTCATATTGTTTAGGGCGGGGAGGGGGTCAAGAAAAAATCACCAATGATCACCACAGGGGGGAGGGGGGTCTGGACACATATCAAGTGTAATTTTTTTGTTCCTTTACTGTATTATGGTCAATAAAATAAAAATTATCAACATTTAAATGAATCAATCTGTCAAAAGCAGAGTAAAATTGCACTAGCACTATGATTGTAAATAAGTTTTAATGGCATTTGACATATTATTTTGTGAAGTAGGTTTTTAGGGTTCCGTAGCCAAAGTGGCAAAAACGTAACCCTTATAGTTTCGTTATGTCCGTCCGTCCGTCCGTATATCACATCCATTTTACTCGGAAACTATAAAACGTATATCTTAATAAATATTTAAATATATGGTGTGTTTCTGTATACCGCTACTTAGTTTTGTAGTAAAATTGCTGAAAAAGATATTTTAAGGAGGGGCACTACTCCATACATGTAATTATTTGTCAAAAAAAATTTTTTTTCCTAAATATCGACATGATGCACATCACTCGATAGTTCTTTCAAAATAACTCTTGTCTTGTTGTCCTGAAAATCAATAAAAAAATTAATAATATTAAACATTGCGGTCTGTTTGAATTTTTTTTATTTAGTGAATATTCTAAGAAAATATCACCCCGTAAGTCTAAAAACTTGTGTCCCTCTGTCACTTTTGAACCGGAGATCCAAAAAATATGAAAAAAAAAGAGAACATTACCGGTTTAGGAATTATTGAGTTATCTCCTAAAAACTCATTTCATACGCAGATACGACCTTTTGGTATTACTTTTTCGATAGTAGGTACGAAACCGCGTGGTCCGACACGCACTTGGCCGGTTTTTTTCTATTAAAGATAATTTTATTTTATATGTATACATGTAGTTTCATTTTTTTACCTTTTACGTGTACGTACGTTACGTAAGTAGGTTCACGTGTTAGAAAACTGTACTTACTTTAGTTAGCAAAAAATTACACGTCATATTGGACAGGGGGATATCACCAAAGATCACCATGGGGGAGGGGGGGGTCTAAAACAAGCCAAAAACGTATGACGCGATTAATGGACGCCCCCTTAGGTAAACAGTCGCCATCAAATATATCGAGGCGGCCAATGTACTTAAAAATATCTGAGCATGCACTTTATCGCCTTGACATTAGAGCCGTTGTTCATATATTTGTGATCACCTTGGCAGCTCCGATATATCTGATGTCGACTGTACATTACACAGGAGTCAGGTCCGCTTGTAAGCGGCATTAAAGCTGTCATTAATGTCATTAGCATCGGGACACCTTGTCAATAAGGACCGGTTAGTTTGGCATGTTTCCATTGTGTCACTGAATAATATGTATAATATACTATACCAATCATAGACTAATTAACCCAAGACCCCGCATAGCTGGGCGACCCCCGCTGCCAGGCTCGAAGTAATTTCACTCTATAGTTAGACACTAATTATTGCAAGTGACAGTAAACTTAGTACGTCTCCATGGCAACCATTAATGTCTTTTACGCCCCACGGAGGAATCGCGCGTTCCCTGTCTAGCATTGCGAGTTCCTCTCCAGCACCCCTTCTTTTTGGCAGCTTAGGCTTCAAAGAAATAACGCGCTAAGCGGAGTATAGAGATATCTTGTATATATACCAATATTATATACCACTGCGTTACCATCTTTTTACATTAATCAATATTAATATATGAATTTAGGTTAACAAATTCCTATTATTTGGTTCAGGTACAAATTGGGAATACAATTTTATACACGAAATTCAATGTCTATCATACTTTTTTCTGGCAATAGATTAATGGTCACGAAAACGTAGAATGAGCCGAGTAACAATCCATGATCAGTCTGTCAATTGTGGTTCGGTCAACCAACCCTACTTCTGCTAAACTATATGTCGTTCTACCACCACATTACAATCGAAAAATCAACTTTGAGGAACTCTGGAACATCACGGGATTCGAACCCGCGTCCTTCGGATTGCCGGTCCGATGTGCTTGCTATTCTCACAAACAAAAATGTCAAAATAACGGATACGGACAAACGATTATTGACGGCATTTTATATATGACAGACTTTTAAGAATAACTCCTTTCGTTATTTTATAGTTGACTAGCGACCCACTCCGGCTTCCCCCCGACCCACCCTTTTTAAGGTGTACAATACTGTAGTAAGTACATTATTTTGATCTATCTCGTAGGGTTCAGCCAGCGTTTGCAATGTAAGCGCAAAAAAATGTGTTTATTTACGACATCATATTAGAAACGTCAAAAATTATCAGTGTCTCTCTACTATATTATTATGCATGTATTATACATCAATTGTGGTTCGGTCAACCAACCCTACTCCTGCTACGACATATAGTTTATATGTCGTTCTACCACAAATTGGAAACATATGTTACTACATTACAATCGAAAAATCAACCGTGATGAACTCTGGAACATCACGGGATTCGAAACCGCGTCCTTCAGATTGCCGGTCCGATGTGCTTGTAATTCTCACAAACAAAAATGTCAAAATAACGGATACGGACAAACGATTATCGACGGCATTTTATATTTATAGACGTTTAAGAATAACTCCTTTCGTTATTCAACTGACTTCAGGATTTCGAAGGAGGAGATTATCAATTCGTCGGGAAAGGAGGGTGGGCAAATTGGCCTATATGACCAATAAGGTCAAGCGATATGTTACTGGATAGATTATTCTAAGTTCTAAAACTTTTACTATGACAGGTAGCCCCAAATCTTTGTGTAAAAAAGTAACGAGGTATAAAAGTAGTTTGAGCTGAAACGTTACTATGTAGGTATTTTGATACTAAGTACTTGTATCGCTCTACAGATTATGAAGGTTTTATAACTGTCGATGATTATGTGTTATGTTTTTGTTTTTTATGAGTTTTCCTGTTTTTTTGTGTCATTCTGGTTCATTTATCACTTTTATCAGTAACACACAGCGCTTCGATATTTTCCGCCATACAAAAAATTGTAGAATATGAAAAAACCTTTCCAATGATATATGGCTTGTCATTATTGGTTTCTAGGCCAGAGTCCATACAAATCTGCCCATCCTCCTTTAGAAATTTTGCAGCTTGATATCTCTGAGCCATTTCAATAGAATTTATATATTTTCAATTTAGTTGGAAGATTCGTCGGGATCTTTGTTTTTTTGTGTATGTTCACCGATTATTCGAAGACGGCTGGACCGATTTGGAAAATTATTATTTTGTTCGAAAGAGTATAATTCACAGTTGGTCCCATTGTAACCAGGTCAGGATCTGATGATGGGATCCTGGAGAAATCGAGGGAACTCTTCAACTATTAACTCACACCTATAGTGATTTGAGTATTTTTTACAGCAGCTCGATCACTTGCTGTTGGAAAGGTGGATGCTAAGTGAAGTCGGTTCTTTTTTTGTTTAAAATTATTTTATAGTTGATAAACGACAAACAAACCAGCGCTGGCCATTCTTTCATTGACGCATCCTTGCTCATCTCTGCTGGAAACGCAGCCTTACAGGGCTCTACGAGTATATTACATTTTCAGGGTCGTTAAATTTAGAGTTACTGTCACTACGACAATATCCAAATTTTAATTCGATAAAAGTGAAACATACATATTGTGTCAGCGAATTAGGAACATGCATGATTTTTTTTGGAAGACGTCATTCGATTCTATTTCCCTGTAGATTCAAATGTCTCTAATAAACCTACTATCTATGATAGCCCTGAAACGTCAAAAATGAAAATACGTTAGGCGTCTGCGCCGCGCGTCAAAACGCCCCATACAAAAAGTGTGAGGTTTGTGACATCACCGACCACAAAGTTGCAGAAAACTGCTTGGAAGGAACAAGTTTTTGGAAGATTTTTGTAATTTTAGGCACGAAAAAATGCGTTTAGCTATATAGTTGTTATTCATTTTTTTTCTTGTTAGAACATAAGTAATCGAACTGAAGTTTCGAAATACATATGAGGTATAAAAAAAAATGCCTAAAATTTTACGTTTTTAAACCGCAATATCTTTAAAAAACTGTTAAAAATTATTACGGATTTCCATTTATTTATATTAATTTGGGGTTGTTGAACGTGTTTATGGAACAAATTCAATTAAATATTTTTCACGCATGTTCTCTATTATGGCAATGGAAACGTGCAATCTTCTCAAGTCATATCCATTATTTATCCACTTAGTTACTAACAAACGATATATTACTATTGCGAATCTCTGCCACTAGGTGTGTTTCAATACCTGCTATGTTTATGTACTTGATAACATAATAACATATATCGATGTATTTAACCCTTAAATCTTACTGTATACAGCCTACGTAACAATACAATCAAATTTTATGAATATGATTAATTAAAACAAAACCAATTACCCCACCCCCGCGCAGGTATGTCCTTAAACTACGTCCAAAAAAGAGGTATGGGTACTGCGAATATCATCTCGCTCAAATCTGGGCGAGCCCGACTGGGGAAGTACCTCCACCATGCAGAAAACCACAGCCAAATAGCACTACACCCTACTCATAGTGCTGTGTTCCTGCTGGTAAGTATGGTTGCCAAAGAGCTCAAAGAGGACTTGTTCCTTTAGCCGTCAACACAGTGAATCCTCCTTTTTGTAAGGGGTAGGCAACGCGCATGTGACACCTCTGGAGTTGCAGGCGTCCATAGGCTACAGTAGCTGCTTACCATCAGGTGGGCCGTGTGCTTGTTTGCCACCTTCGTGGAATATAAAAAATATGTTCTTTGAAGGTACTAATTATCTTTGCATATTTAGTTAATATTTAAAACCCTCAGTAGGCATGGCGTAAGACCGTGTCTGATTTATCGTGTTAGTGTACAAACTATATGGCTGCTCGAGTTCCATAATAAACATATGCAAAGGTATGGGAGTGTTCTCAGTGAACGCTAATCCCTTGGAAGCTCGATAGCCGATCGCGCCGCCGGACGCTCAACACTGAGGCCACTTATGCGATTTCGGCAGACCCTATCATTACCTCGGAAGGCTATAAAATGACCCAACAGTACGCGTTACGAAATTCAGAATAATCATTGCAATTATATACATCCGTGATCATTTGGGGCCGAATCACGAGGTTTCGTGACCGGAGGTCATGGGGGTCCATGGGTGTTTAAAATTAACTACAGACCAGCTTTATTTTAGCACCTTGGTTTTTACACACTATTAGAATGTATGATTCCATATCACTGAATAAGTTATACACAAGATACACAGAACAGAAACAGACACACAGTCACACACACACACAGAAACACACACACACACACAGAAACACAGAAACACACACACACACACCCACCCACGCACGCACGCACGCACGCACACACACACACACACACACACACACACACACACACACACACACACACACACACACACACACACACACACACACACACACACACACACACACACACAGTACAGAGAGTTGTTCAGAAGATTCTCCTTTCTTCATTTGACATTTATCCACAGAGATGAAACCGTTAGCTGTCATGCGCTCTTAAAAAAATTAAATAGGGTTTTCAACGTGCTTCATATATTCATACAGGTTTGAGACATGCATGAGACACACTGGCTGAAAATCATTGTCGGTTGTCATTAAGACGTTAAATGCCATAAAAAATAATTTAGAAATAAACTCTATTAACAACCGACAATGATGTACTTACCTATGACTTGAAAATGTCACATATGCTCGAACGCACCCATAAGATAATAAGTAGTATTGTGTACTCACCACGGCCAGTAAAAAAGAAAGCCCTCTATCGCATATTTACAACTCTCGCCTGCGGCTCGGGCCACAAGTACCTGCGATTTCGGGCTTTCTTTCTTTTACAGTCATTGGTAGGTAATGTACTATTAAAGCACTACTTACCAGAAGTCGGCGGCTCCCTTAGCGGCGGCGCTCTCTCGCTCACTCCCACCAACGGCACCCCCATCTCCCTCACACCCGCTTGCGTCTCACTCGCACCCTGCAAAGGCGCTTGCCTCTCCGGCGTCTCTCTCTTCATATTCAACATGTTAGAAAAAGATGAGAAGACAGCGCTAGCTACTTGCGGTAAAACTGCTGGTAGCTGACTAAAATTCTGCGCTATATCAGCTGTAATGCTTTGCTGTAGCTGTATATCTTCATTTATAGGCTCGTTTAGATTAATCTCTTCTAAATTCTCTTCCTTGTCAATATTTGCATTAGCACTCTCTATATGACTGTTTAGCGGGGCGCTGACGTATCTAGTGCCTTGTAGGCGCGCGAAGTATTCGTTGACGTCGAAGTCGTCTTTCGGTTGGGCATTCTGATCGGGGGGGTGGATGGGGGTGAATGTGTCGCCTGACGGGGTGGGGGTGAATTGCGACGGGATCTCCGTTTCTGGAACAAAGGTAAATTGCTGTTAGTTGTAATTTTATTTTAATAAGTAATTGTACGTTACATTAATTGGGTAACTTGCCCATATAAAGATTGTTTTAAATGGTTCTTTAAATTTGATTATATGAGTAATGTTATAATATAACTTTTCTCGTCTGGCGGTTTGTATGTTATAAATAAATATTAAATAATAATATTATAAATGTGAAAGTGTGTCTGTCTGTCTGTTTGTTTGTCCGTCTTTCACGGTCTAACGGGGCGACGAATTGACGTGATTTTTTAAGTGGAGATAGTTGAAGGGATGGAGAGTGACATAGGCTACTTTTTGTCTCTTTCTAACCCCCCACTTCCCTAAAATGGGGGGTGGAAGTTTGTATGGAGCATTACGGAGGCCAAAGGGGAAACGTGTTACCCCGAATTTAATGCGAGCGAAGCCGCGGGCAAAATCTAGTAAATAAATAATAATAAATATTATGGGACAATCTTACACACATCGACCTAGTCCTACAGTAAGCTCAATAAGGTTTGTGTTATATTGAACTTAATATGGCTAATAGGGATGATGACACATGTTGAATTTGTTAATAAAATTAAGTTTAATGAATGCAAAATAATAAATATATCCTAATAAAGTGAAAGTTAAAAAAATCTATTGAAATGGTTCGAAGATATGAGGCTGAAAAATTCCAAAATTTTACGATTTTTTTTAAAGTACGAAATTCAAAAAAACAATGACATCATTCGATTGCTCATATTTTACTGTAAAATAAATTGTATGGCAACCATATACATAAACGTAATATTTTACTGTCAAAATAGCAATGTCATAATTTTTCCATACTTTAAACAAGGGACTATGTAACCGTGACGTCACTGTTGCATATCATTTTGTTAGGAGCGTTTTGAGAAACAAAAGCGAGTGACAGATTTTGAGGCCCATTTCTGACTTTTGTGTTGCTTTACGGCAATTGGCCCCATATAGACATTTGATCCTAACAACAAAACGAATCGATTGATACCATACGTGAAAAAAAAAACATCATACCTATTGTTGAAAAAGCATTATGTATAAAGCTCCGGCCAAATTAGTATTGTACCGATATTTTTGATCACTTCGTCCGCCTAGCTATTTCTGCACTCATAAATAAAACAAGCTCCTTTGGCGAGTGAAACGCGTGCGCCCATTAGCCGCTTATCATCGCGACATGATTGACTGTACCACTTTCTCGCTAGCTGTCACTAATTTATGGTACAGTGACAACCATAATGTATAACAGGTGTTATAGTTCGTTTTTTTTTAAAATTAGAAATTGAGTAAACATAGAAACAGTAGTTGTCAACCTGTTCTGTTTAAATGTTCAATTTAAACACACTGCAAGCACACCAAGAAACGATTAGTTCACATGATTAAGAGTTCACATTTTGCATAACAATTTGCAGATTAAATAATCCAACAAAACAATAAAAACATTTCAAAAATATTTATAACGGGTTACTCACGTAATTTAAGTCGATTTTTGCTCGACATGTTTCGATCAATTTACGATGATCATTTTCACATGCAGTCTTCCGCGACGGCAGCGCGCCGGCTACTACGTAAATTGATCGAAACATGTCGAGCAAAAATCGACTTAAATTACGTGAGTAACCCGTTATAAATATTTTTAATAAGTTAGACTCTCACGAAAGGTTTATAGTTATAAAAACATTTCGTTTTGATTACCACATGAACATTGAGAAACTGACAGTGACGCACGCACGTTCTAAAACGGAAAGGGAAACTTACCGTCTAATTTTTTATCAGTATTCACGAAAATTATTTAATTAACAATCATAATATGCACTTATTAATAAATTTTCGTTCATAAAAGTACTTCTAAACGTAATTTAATAGTCTTTTTATATAATACTAAATAATAATGTATTTCTCTTAGGTGATGGTATACGATTCTGTGGACTACAGGGTGGCTTTTGTTGTCGTATGCCACTCGGGCCTGCCTCTCATTGCTCCATAACCCTCCAACCAAACGCACAATATCAAGCAAATACCTGTAGTAAAATAAGAATCACAATAAGCTTTAAACATTAAAAACTATCCAGGAATGGCTGAGAGATACGAATGACAGATGACGCTAGAAAATATTAAAAATCTAACCATCCGTTTCGAACCTCTTCTTCTTTAGATTTTTATTGTGCAATATACACAAGAACATTAAGTACCTGATAAAAATAAAAGATTTCGTGCAAATAACTACCATCAAAAAATAGTTAAATACTCAATATAACATTTACAAATACGTAGGCATGGCTTTAATATCAATACAAATATATTTAAGTATTTTTAATGGCGGCGTAGGCACTTTGACAGTTGTGTCATATATCGTTCCTGATAAAGAACCCTGTACATAGTTCGTAATTTTTTTTTTAAATCTCAAAAAAACAAATTATATATTATCGAACGAGCGACCGCAGCGAAGCGAAGCTTTTACAGACAATTTCGGACGCAGCAGAACTGTTAGCTGGCTACTGAGACGTCCGTGCATATCGATAGCTTTTTTATTTTGAATGTTTGTTCCGCGGTAACTTTAGTAACATTTTTGTAGGGTTGTAGCAGAGATAAATATAATTACATAGTTCTTTATATGTATGATCTGGATTGACCAGGGTATTCTGGAATTTAGAAGGTCTAAAATAGATACATTAACTGCTCAACTCGTTTGCAAGATCGGTTTTTTTGTTTTTAGGGTTCCGTAGCCAAAATTGTCATGACGGGAAAAGTTGAAGGCACAAGACTAAGAGGCCCTCCCCCTGCAAGATGGTGTGCCCAAATCACTGCACCCATGCGATTAAAACTGCAAGAAGCCATACGCTTGGCGAGGGATAGAAGCCTATGGAGGAACCTGGAGTGCGATTTTTGAATCTCACCAAGTGACTAATTCTCACCGATGTGAGTGATTTCCGATAGTAAATCACTCACATCGGTGAGAATTAGTCACTTGGTGAGATTCAAAAATCGCACTCCTGGTCTTCAACAGAAGGATATGATGTCACGATCCTCAAAAACGAAACCCTTATAGTTTCGTCATGTCCGTCTGTCCGTCCGTCCGTCTGTATGTCACAACTGTTTTACTCGAAAACTATAAGACCTATCTTAATGAAGTTTTAACATAAGGTGTATTTTGTATGCCGCTACTTAGTTATGTAACTAAATTAAAAAAAAAATACCAAATATCAACATGTGACACATCAATCGATAGGTCTTTAAAAATAACATTGTAGTATAATTGCTGAAAAACAAATATTTCTAGGGGGGGCACTTTAGGGGGGTCATTTTTTTTTAACCAGCTATCAACATATTGTTATTTACATGTTGCACATCTATCGATAGGTCTTTAAAAATAACATTGAGGTTTGTTTGAACATTTTGATTTACTTAATGAATATTTTCAGAAATAATCACCCCTAAACAAATATGAAAAAAATGAGAAGATACATCTTTGCATATTGTTTCAACGAAAATTGTTTTGCACATTATCGGTTATAGCTCGAGTTATCTCCAAAAAACTTCTTTCATAGGCAGATACGACCTTTTGATATTAGTTTTTTCGATAGATTGTGTACGGAAGCCTCGAAAACACTATTTTATTTTTTTAAGAGTGCATGACATCTAACGTTATCATCTCTGTAGCTAAATGTCGAATTCAGGAAGGAAAATCTTCTGTACTTGTACCATATACAAGATATCTCTATACTCCGCTTAGCGCGTTATTTCTTTGAAACCTAAGCTGCCAAAAAGAAGGGGTGCGGGAGGGGAACACGCAATGCTCGACAGGGAACGCGCGATTGTCCCGTGGGGCGTAAGAGAGAGTCAGACATGAATGGTTGCCATGGAGACGTACTAAGTTTACTAACCCTTCCAATCATTATTCATTAGTGTCTTACTATAGAGTGATATTACTTCGAGCGTGGCAGCGGGGGTCGCCCGGCTATGCGGGGTCTTGGGTTTATTAGTCTATGACTTGTACTAACTATTACTTATTCTGTGCTCATAGACATATATTAGGTATTAGGTGTTGTATTATGAATATTATTATCTAATAATTATTTTACATGTTTTTTTTAAAGTGGGGCATTCCACTCATACAATAGTATGTTATTCAATCAAATACAAACACTGAAAACATTGAAAAAAAAAACCAAAACATTGAAATCGATGCGAGGTTCAAATCCTGCTGGGTTGATTATTTTTTTTTTTTTCAATGTTTTTTTTTTTTCAATGTTTTCAGTGTTTGTATTTGATTGAATAACATATTATTATCTAAGTTTTTTTATTGTGTATATTTTTGTTTTACTCATTAATTTCTGTAAATTAAAGCTTGACTCAATACTTTTGTGTTTATTTAGTATATTTCTGTCGCTAATGTCAGCTGGTTGGTTCCCTGTTTCCCAATTTTTCCCAAAAAGCTATCGAACCCTCAATAAGCTGTGTATAGAAGTGTACCAGTCCTGTTCAGGCCTTATACAGCCAGAGATTTGATTAGTCGGCCAACTCGGTTTCTACACAAGCAGACTTCGTAAGAATCGGCAGCCCTTGGTTACTTAATAGCCTTAATAAGTTAAGTAGTTGCAAAATTAATATAATAAAATTTGGCAAACGGTCACCACCAAGCAGTGCCGTAGCATACCCCACGTATTATAGGGCAATTCCCTGTAATAAAAACGGCCAAGTGCGTGTCGGACCACGTATAGGAGGGTTCCGTACCTTCAATGGAATAAAAACCAAGCTAATACTAAAAGGTCGTAAATGATGCCTATGGAAGAAGTTTTTTGGAGATAACTCAAAAATGGCTGAACCGATAATGTTCAAAATGATTTTCGTAGAAAGTATATGATAAGGCGCATCTCCTCAAAATTTTTCATATTTTTTGGACTTACGGTTCAAAAGTTACACTGACTTTCGAAGCGATTATTTCAGAAAATATCCACTTAATCACAAAATGGTCAAAGAAACCTCACAAAGAAATGTCACATGTTGATATTTGGTTAAAGATTTTTTTATGAAATTTAGTTACATTTATGGAGTGCCCCACCTAAATTTTTTTTTTTTTCAAATTTAACTACATAACTAAGTAGCGGCATACAAAATACACCTTATGTGTAAATTTTATTCAGATACGTCGTATGGTTTTCGAGTAAAATGGCTGTGACATACGGACGGACAAACAGACAGACATGACGAATCCATAAGGGTTCCGTTTTTTGCCATTTGGCTACGGAACCCTAAAAACGGATCGAAAAACTACGTAAATTGAAAATAAAGTAAGTGTCCTACCTAAAAATTGGCCATGCCCCCCTACCTTAAATTAGCACTGCCCTATCTACCCTTTGTATACATACGAGGGCTATTCTGAAAATTTTTAGTTAAACAAAAACTATAAGGAATATAATAAAACTTTATTTACAACTTTTCAAAGTATTCCCCTGCTACATTAATGCACTTATGCATTCGGCTGAACCAGCTTTCAAAACAGGAAAAAAACTGTTCTTGCGGAAGGTCAAAAAAAAGTCGCCTAAATTCGTCCACTGCTTCATCCGCCGTCGAAAATCGTCGTCCACGTAATAATTTTTTTAAGGTGGGGAACAGAAAAAAATCACACGGAGCCAGGTCAGGACTGTACGGAGGGTGTGGTAGTAGTTGCACACCTGATTTGCTCAAAAAGTCCATGGTTCTGGCAGCCGTGTGAGCCGGAGCATTATCTTGATGAAAAATTATGCCCCGAGTTCCAGTACTTGGACGACTGACGTTCAGCTCTTGGAAGGCCTGTGGCAAGCAAACTTCACTGTACCATTGGCTGGTAACTGTTTTGCGATCTTCAAGTGGAATTACGGCTACAGGTCCACTGCGTCGAAAAAAAACAGCAACCATTTTTTTGTTGACGCTTCGGCCGCGAACTACTTTAGTAGGTAAAACATCTTCTTCAAAGACCCATTGTGTTGATTGCTGTTTTGTAAATGGGTCGTAACTATATATCCAAGATTCGTCAGATGTCACAATGTAGGTCACTTGTTGAGAATCGCCATTATCGAATTTCTTCAACATATATTTGCACCAATCGACACGACTATCTTTTTGCTCCTGTGTGAGAAAATGTGGTATCCACCGAGACGAAACCTTCCGAACTTGAAGGTGGTCATGCAAAATGGTAGAAACTGCCCGGGATCCAATCTTCAGTTCGTCCTGAATCTCTCGGTGGGTAATGTTTCGAGATTCCTTTATTAACCACTCCGCCTTGATAACATTTTCTGGAGTAACTGCCGTTGGCGGTCGCCCCGGTCGAGGCTCATCTTTGATGTCGCTCCGCCCACGCTTAAATTCACGGAACCAGTAACTGACAGTGGCAAGAGATGGGGATAATGTCCCAAAAACACTAGTTAAATTTTCATGAGAATCCTTGTATGTTAGCCCTCGTTTATAATCATAATATATCATAGCACGAAATGCTTCCCGCGTTAGCTCCATTTTTGCGAACAAACGAACAAAAAGTGACAGACATGTTTTTTTTTCTGATTTCATAAAAAAAATACTGATTGTCACTGGCCAGTGACATTTATACCAAAAAGTTTGTAATGAAATTTGCCTTTAAGCTACAGTAAAATTAAATGAATACAGTTAATAGTACGCCGTTGACTAACTATTAACGGAACAACCCTCGTACATGCATTATATGAGACTGATACCTGACTCCACAGTCAAACTTAATGTAGTTTTGTGGAGCACTAATTTAACACATATATTAAGAAACAGTTTGTAATAATTTTAATAAATAAAAAAAATAAAAAATAATATCACAACTATCATAACTGCAATTCTGGTTACGGCCCTGTCACCAAGTAAATAATAGTAGTTTATGTAACTGTTACGTAATAAGGGTCCTTAAAATACGAGTGTGGTTTATGAAACGATCTACACACATATTTTAAGGCGTGCTAAATCTCTTGCTGTGTTTAAGAAATACCTTAAAGGATATTATCTGTCTCTCCCATGATACGTTATGCTGTAACTCCATTAAACGGATTTTGTAACTACCTGTGGCAAATAAAGGTTGAACACGCCAAAACTCGGGCACGCAAAATTTGTTTTTAAACCAGTTTAAAAATAAAAAAACTACATTATGAATACCACATTTAATCACAAATTTAATGAATTCTAAAATCACATTTTTAATTTTAATTAATGTTTACACAGTAAGCCATAGATCGAACTTTTCTACGCACACGGCTCATAAGACTTTGCACCCTCTCTTTAGAAAAGATTTTTGTCGCCCAGGTCCATATTTTTTGTAGCTCAGGGACCGATTTTACTTCTCCGCCTTTCTTTTTTAGAATTCCTTTCATAATACTCCAGTACTCTTCAACAGGCCGCAGTTCTGGACTATTTGGCGGATTGCATATTTTGGGTACCACCATGATCCTGTTAGCGTTGTACCATTTCATAACTGATTTTGCGTATTGGCTACTGGCTAGATCTGGCCAAAACAGCGAGCATGCTGTCTTATAAAAGGCAGCAAACGCTTGTGTAAACAATCTTTCCGATAAATATCGCCGTTTATTGTCCCGGTGGTGATAAACGAGCGACTTATTTTACCACAGCTACATATTGCCTGCCAAAGAAGTAATTTTTTTGGAAATTGCCCTCGTTTTGTTAATTCAAAATCTTCAGGACTATCTGTTCGAGATTTGGTAGTATAAAACTCTTGACCAGGTATTTGTTTAAAATCCAATTTTATATACGTTTCGTCGTCCATCACCGCGTATTCAAATTTTGTAAGAAAATCGCCATAGAGTTGTCGCGACCGTATCTTTGCGCATAAGTTCTGTTTTGAGTCTCGATCTGGTGCGGCCTGGGCTTTATAACTCCTCAGTCCTGCCCTCTGTTTCACTTTTTGGACATAGGACTGAGACATTTTCACTTTTTTAGCAACATCACGAGATGAAATCGTATGATTTGAGGCAAAAATCTTTAAAATACTCTTTCCTTTTTCTTGTTCTTGACTTCCTGCAACCCACCACTTCCTGGCTTGCTATCTATTGTCAAGCGTTCACGGAAAGTTTTTAATACGTGACCAACCGTAGATTGTGGATATTTCAGCCTTTTCGCGATATCTCTGTAGCTTAACATGGGATTTTTTACATGTTCGTGCCAAATGCGTTCACGTTTTTGATGTTGTACGCTCGACATTTTGCCAATGAATAAATAAAAGAAAATAAATTTATCATCATTTTGTAGCCCAGTTCCTTGTGAGAAAATTGTTGTTTAAAAAGTATGCATATCTAAATTTTTCGAATAACTATAGCTATTTTTACATGCCCAGGTTTTGGCGTGTTCAACCTTTAGTGTGTATCTTGCTCCTAGATTGTATGTTCTTAATTTATCAATTTTTATTTATATATGTATGGTTTATGTAAGTTTATTTTTATTTTATATGCGTAAGTTTATTATTGTTTACCTTGTTGATTTGAATTTGCAACACCTACGTATTTCTGTTTATTTTCAATGGTTTCCGCTTCCCAAAGGTTGTCTGGAACATAACATGTTCCGCAGTGGGCGACAAATGGCAAAATTTTAATGATAACAGAAATATCAAATAACGAAAGGGGTCAAGTGGCAGTGTAAAAGTATGGCCATACTTGCTCATTATGGTCATTAGTCATTAGCGTAAACGTTACCTTACGCAACGCAGTCGGTTAAGCTAATCGTGTTGGGTGTTGGCAATAGGCACACACGACATTTGGGGTTAGCAGGACACTAGTGGGGGCGAGTCAAAAATATTAGTCAAGCCGGAGCTTGTTTAGCTTTTGTTTAAGTTAAGCTTAAGGGACAAGAGGGTTCCCCGTCCTCAACATACTAAAGCCTGACCAAAAATATATGATTATTGTCAAGAGCGCGCTATTATTCTCATTTATATGGCAACAGTCATAGAGCGTATAAATGTCTATGGTATAGTGACATCTTGATTTGTTTACCTGTCAGCTCTGATGTTAATTTGAAAATGACTCACAGCGAAATAGTTTCATTTCCCGAGTGTATTATTTACAGAAGTTTATTATAAACACTATTTACAATGTTTCGTTCTTGAATATGGATAATTTTGGGATATTTTTGTCGTTCATTATTTCATATTCAACACTTTAATATTATTCAAGTAAACCATCTCAATGACACTTGACAATAGTGACAGCCTATCACATGCATATCATTCTGTCATTAAAATTATTGCCAGTGTAAGAAATTAGTTCCAATGAAATTCCGCAACATGGCACATGATCATATATTTCTGGTCAGGCTTTACATCCTTAGTCTTCAAAAGCCTGAAAATTAAGAAAGCTGGTGGGAGTCGAGTCGTATGAACGCCCGCTATAGCTATGTAAAACCTGACCAGAAATATACAAGGTGTAACAAAAATGCTGGTGATCATTTTCAGGGCATAATTAGTATTGTATTCTAATTATAAAAAAACTAAGAAAATAATTTTTCACGCCAAAAACAAAATTGGTTTTGTTGGAGGGTCGGCCGGCTGGGAAGACGTGTCCCATACAAGAAAAAAAAATTTTTCACCTCAGCAGCTCGAACAAGCTTACTTCCCTGCGAATATACAGTGACGAAAGTGCGACTTTCGTCACTCCAGGGAGTGAGACAAAGTAGTTTTTTAATTTAGCGAAGGCCATGCACTGCCACTTCATATTTCGGGGTCTATTACAAATTCGAAATACATATTTTAACCTTTAATATGTTCTCACTACTGAGGTGAAAAGTTGTATGTGTCACACGAGAGCAAAGTTATTTTGAATCTCGTGTTTTTGAGTCCCTCGCTACACTCAAGATTCTAACTTAGAATCACTCGCTTCGCTCGTGATTCAATTATAGAATATTTCGCTTACTCGGGACTCAAAATCAACACCCGCAAGAAAAACTAACTTTCCTCTCTTGTTGCACAAATAACTATTTCATGTCCAAATTTTTTTTTTCCTTTTTCTTGGTCGCAATATGATACCAATTATGCTCTTAAATGTATCACCACTATTTGTGTTACACCCTGTATGATCATGCGCCATGTTGCGGAATTTGATTGGGTCTCGTTTCTTGCACTGGCAATAATTTTAATGACAGTATTATAAGGCTGTCACTTTTGTCAGTGTCATTGTGGCGGTTTATTTGAATAATAGTAAAGTGTTGAATATTAAATAATAACGACAAAAAAATCGCAAAATTATTCATAGTTAATACCGAAATATTGTAAGTAATATACTGCTCTAATTAATACGCTCGGGAATTATACTATTTGGCAGTAAAACATTTTCAAATTAACATCAGAGCTGACAGATAAACAAATCAAGATGTCACCATATCATAGACAATAATACGCTCTATGACTATACTGAACTGTTGCCATATAAATGAGAATAATAGCGCCCTCTTCACCATAATCATATATTTCTGGTCAGGCTTTATATTAGCAGTCTGCCTTTTAATGCACCTCCTAGACATTTCAAATATTATAGCCACCTTGATATAGTTCTGTGATAGCCACATCCAGTGTTGGCCGTTAATTTCAAGTAGAATTGATAATTGATCAATAAGATTGAAGATTAATTCCGTAACTAATCAATTACACTAACCATCAATTTTTACTAACGTTAGTTCGCATTGATTTCGTGACGTCATTAATTCACTAACCGTCAATAAGAATCAGGGATGTAACAGATGTGGTTTTATCGGAACCGAAAGCGGAATCATATCATGTTTTAAATTTAGTTTATCGGAACCAGAAACGGAATCGGAAGCGGAACTAGAATCGGAGCCCGAGTGATAGGTGGAAGATGTTAAGGGTAGGTCTATAAACTTGTTTGTTTTTGATGTACGCCGTTCATTTCCTCCCGCTGCGTTGCTATGATATCCGATTTAACTTCTGTTTTGAAAGTAACAGAACCGGAACCGAAGCGGATGTTTAAAACCAATCGGAAGTTCCGACTTAACGGAACCGGAACCGGACCTCTGTAACATCCCTGATAAGAATTAACCTGTTAGTTGCACTAACGTCTTGAAAATTTAATAAGATTAACAGTCAATTAGATTAACGTTAGTGTAACTAAATTAATCCTGTCTTGTACTAATACTTAATGTTAAAACTGCATCTCGGGTATGGAAGTTGGGACCAATATCATGCTGGACCCTGGGGACCCCTACTGGATCTCGGGTGTGGCGCAACATAGACTCATGCTGTTTGGGCTCATTCGACTTGTACTGATGAGCAGATGGTACCGGTATCAAAATCTGGAGCTCATGCTGGACCCTGGGGATCCCCACCGGATCTCGGGTTTGGCGCATCATAGACTCATGCTGTTTGGGCTCATTCGACTTTTACTGATGAGCAGATGGTACCGGTATCAAAATCTGGAGCTCATGCTGGACCCTCGGGATCCCTAATGGATCTCGGGTTTGGCGCATCATAGAGACATGCTGTTTGGGCTCATTCGACTTGTACTGATGAGCAGATGGTACCGGTATCAAAATCTGGAGCTCATGCTGGACCCTGGGGATCCCTACTGGATCTCGGGTTTGGCGCATCATAAACTCACACAATTGTGTTACAGGGGGGGGCCTTATTACATATTTTTTACGATAATTGTTTTGAACATTATCGGTTCAGCCATTTTTGAGTTATCTTAAAAAAAACTTCTTCCATAGGCATCAGATACGACCTTTTAATTACGGTATTAATTTGGTTACGACGTACGGACTACGGAACTCTCCATTATGCGTGGTCTGACACGCACTTGGCTGGTTTTTTTAAATTATTGTCTAGTGTGTTTTGCGCCTTAAAGTTGGTTAAAAGGGCAAGTTTATCGTATTATCTACTCCGAAAAAAAACTTAAATGTCGCAATAGGATATGACAAAGGCCGTTATCTTCGCAACCGTGTTACTTTAGAACAAGCACTGATTCAGGGCCCCGCCCATCTCGTTATTGGTATTCGATAAGTTAACTATGTGCTAATGCTAATAGAAGAACTTTCCATGCAATCGGTTAATATGTAAGTCGAGTAGGTAATTAGTTAGGTGCAGTTAACAACAGAACTAGCACACAATCGGCAGACAATCGGCAATCCGGCCTCGCTTCATGGTAGGTATTCCACATATACGCACGAAGCTTTTCGCTTCAACATTCCTCATGCGAACTGCCAAGGAGTGGAACGGCCTGCCCGAGTCTCTGTCTCCACTTGAGTACAATTTGGGTCTCTTCAAAGCGAGAGTAAATAGGTAATCTCATAGGTAAGCGTGCTCCACCACCGTAGACCGCATCATCACTTACCATCAGGTGAGATCGGGGTCAAACATCTGTCAATCCTCCATAAAATAAAATAAACCGGCCAAGTGCGAGTCGGACTCGCGCACCGAGGGTTTCGTACAAAGCTGTAGGTTTGATATGAATTTCAATTTAATACCTCTACGCGTCCGCGCGCGAAGAAAGAAGTAATAACTTTATCCTAAAATATTTTTATTATATGGTGTAACTAAAAATTTACGGTTTTCGCAATTTTTCCTTTATCTGTGCTATAAGACGTTGCTTCGTACCAAATTTCTAGATTCTGAGTTCACGGGAAGTACCCTGTAGGTTTTGATTCCCTTAAGAGTTTCGAAAATTTGCGGCATAAACATCTTTTGATTGCGTTGGCTTAGAAGTTTGATTTTTTAATATTAATATTATATTTAACGGCCTCCTAGCCCAGTCGGTAGTGACCCTGCCAACGAAGCAGGAGGTCCCGGGTTCGAATCCTGGTATGGGCATTTATTTGTGTGTTTATCACAGATATTTGTACCTGAGTTATGGATGTTTTCTATGTATTTAAGTATTTATCAATACCTATCTATTATATATATCGTCGTCTCGTACCCAAAACACAAGCCTTATTGAGCTTACTGTGGGACTAGGTCGGTTTGTGTAAGATTGTCCTATAATATTTATTTCATCATCAATTATTTAAGAGCTGGGCTCTTGTCGGTGGAGCAATTTCCATGTATGTCTGTCCTTTGCCTTCTCCTTGACAGCCTGATACGACACGACGTTTATTTTTTCCTTGACTTGATCCATGTATGCAATTCTTGGCTTCCCTGGTTTCTTCTTTGCTTCAACTCTCTCTTAGAAAAATAATACAAAACAAAAAGTGCGGCTATACTGGATGAAACGGGCAATATACTATTAGACAACAAGGAAGTAACAGAACGCTGGAAAAGATATATCGAAGAATTATACAAAGGAGAAGGGCTAACGGTCGCTAATATTGAAAGGGAAGAAGAGGTAAACTTAGATGCTTTAGGCCCAAGTATAATCCGGAGAGAATTTGATAACGCATTGAACAGTTTACAAACCGGCAAAGCTGCAGGGAATGATAAGATTTATATAGAGTTCATAAAATACGCAAATTGTGATCAACTCAAAGATGAGATATTTCAACTAACAGCTCAAATGTATAATACTGGAACCATCCCTACAGATTATTTTTCATCAAAAATAGTAACATTGCCCAAGAAAAGAAATACACTTAAATGTGAAGAACATAGGACTTTGAGTTTAATATCGCAGGCCAGTAAGATATTGTTGAAAATCATGCAGAACAGAATAAGATCAAAAACAGAAGAATATTTAGGCGCAGATCAATACGGATTTCGGCAAAATAGAGGGACAAGAGAGGGAATATTTGCCTTAAGGACGGTTATTGATCGAAGATTGGAGTTAAGCCAGGATACTTACATTGCATTCGTAGATTTGGAAAAGGCGTTTGACAAAGTAAATTGGAAAATAATGCTTGAAATTTTAAAAGAGGCTGGATTAGATTATAAAGACCGGAGAGTAATTTTTGAACTCTATAAAAATCAAGAGGCTACAATAGAAGTAGGAGAAGAGACACGAAAAGCCAAAATTCAACAGGGGGTTAGGCAAGGTTGTCCACTTTCGCCACTTATCTTTAATATGTTTATAGAGTGTGCCATCAGGAAACTAGTTGAGTCAGGAAAGGGAGGGGTAAAATTTAATGGAAAAAACATACAATTTATTCGTTTCGCTGACGACATTGCAGCCCTCGCACAAACATCTAAGGATCTTGAGGAATTACTCACTGAAATGCACACAATTTTTGAACAGTTTGGACTTAAAATAAATAATACCAAAACTAAAATACTAGTAACATCAAAAATACCGTCAAAAAAATCCAGAGAAGCCCCTCCAAGACCAGTTATCGTTAATGATTGTACAATAGACCAGGTAAAATCGTTTAAATATTTAGGCAGCATAATTACGCATGACTCCAGGTGTACACAAGATATTATTACAGAATAGCGATGGCAAAAAAGCTTTTAACACGAAAAAATGTCTATTCAAAGCCCGAATATCAGGAAATATTCGTAAAAGACTAATAAAAGTGTACATCTGGAGCATAGCTCTGTACGGATGCGAAACGTGGACAATGAAGCAACGCGATAGAGAGAGGCTGGAGGCGTTTGAGATGCGGTGCTGGCGTCGTATGGAGAAGATCAGCTGGAAGGAGAAGATGACCAATGAAGATGTTCTATGTAGAATAAAAGAAAAAAGAAGTTTGTTGAGAACCATAGAAAATAGGAGAGGAAGGATGCTTGGACACCTGCTACAACATGACGAATTTATTTATAACATTTATTTATTTATTTTATTTATAATATTATAGGACAATCTTATACAAATCGACCTAGGCCCACAGTAAGCTCAATAAGGCTTGCGTTGTGGGTACTAGGCGACGATATATATAATAGATAGATATATATAAACACTTAATACATAGAAAACATCCATAACTCAGGAACAAATATCTGTGATACACACACAAACAAATGCTCTGACCAGGCTTCGAACCCGGGACCTCCTGCTTCATAGGCAGGGTCACTACCGACTGGGCTAGGAGGCCGTTTTTTCACAGCTTCAAGGGACAGTAGACCTGAGTATTTGATATAAATTTCAGCTTGATACCTCCACGCGTTCCCGAGAAAAGGCTCCTGACATACGGACGGACGGACGGACAACAAAGTGATCCTGTAAGGGTTCCGTTTTTCCTTTCGAGGTACGGAACCCTAAAAATAGCTTAACAGGTGAAGTGTTCAGAATGACCGTCACGCGCTCTTATTCTCTTAACAATAAAGTCGTGCCAAGTTCATTTTGAACACCTCACCCGCTGTACCTGTTTTTGGCCGAGCGTGCGAAGCGTAGCCCTTTCAGCTTAGGTAAAAATCCTTTCGTACGACTCAAACGATTCTTATACAATTTTGTGAGGCAGTTTTGAATAAACAATTTAATGCTGAGTGTGAATGTATGTTAAGATTTCCCTAAAAGAGCACACCCAAGCTCTTTATTGCCGTAGTGGAGATGATATTTAAAAAACTTGACTGGCAAACCTTTGGCATAAAAACCCAAGTAGCACACTTGGCTGTATAGCAGCTGAATAATAGAATACGATTACGCTTAAAGCTGAATATAAAAGCTTCATAATAGCTGTATACGAGCTTATTCAGCTTGTATACCTCTTAAATGGGCACAAAATTATACGCCTTAAGTTCACATAGCTGCTTAAGAGCGTTGTAGCAGAAATTTAACAGAGTTATAAGGGGTAATATGAGTTATAAGAGCGGAATACTGACTGTCTAAGAGACCTCTAATGACCCTTTATTCAGAAAATATATCTCAAATGTCTCCTAATACCGGGGGAGGCTGACATTGATCTGAATAAAAGAATAATAAAACAAAATTTCGTGTGCGATTTCACACCGCCGGTATATAGTATTGCGAAACATATTACACGTAAATCGTACGCGCGCCGGCATATCACCCTGTGTTAATTTATTCGGATCATTATATGTTCTCTTATATGTATTAATCCGAGAAAGATGTATGGGAATGCAAGTTTACTGACATTATATATATATATTATGCACAAAGATTATAGAATTCGGAAAAGTAAATCAAAATATTTATAGGTTATACACATAAAATGGTGGCTGATGTTAAACAGCGACGTTAACCGTTACATGTCTAATAAGCAGCATAAGGCTGTTTAATGATTATTCGTGTACTGTTAAGCAGCCTAAATCTGAATAGAATTCAACATATGAACCTGTATGTAGCTGTAAGCTGTTTACTTTATGTTTAACTCCTCGCACTCTCACCTTTAACTTAAATGTGACTATTAAACAGGCGTTATACAGACATTTTAGGGAGCCGCAATTTTGCATGTAAAGCCATTGCATTGGCTATCTTATACTTCAGAATTGTCTAAGTTATAGTAAAATAAAAATACGCGCGTCAGTTTAGTATCCCCATGCAGCAAATGGTAGACTAAGACTTATTACGGTACCACATATGCTATGTTACTAAGATAATATCTGATTAAAGATACTTAAATGAACCACTATGAAGTAAAAGACGTTAATTCGATACACTACTGAACCGCTAAACAGCTATGAGACATCTTCTGAACGTTTAAACAACCGCTATATGCGGACAGTATCAACGGCAGTATAAAGGCTGCTTAGCGGTAAACATGTTCAGCTTTAAGCTGTATTATGCGCCATATTATGTTTCATTATACGTCTATTGGCTGCATAGTAGTTCATTTGTGCTCCCTTATTAAGTCAGCGTAATAGAAGTTCACAATTACCTTGTTAAACAGCACTTGGCAAAATTTTACGAGTTATAAGAGCGGAATACTGACTGTCTAAGAGACCTCTAATGACCCTTTATTCAGAAAATATATCTCAAATGTCTCCTAATACCGGGGGAGGCTGACATTGATCTGAATAAAAGAATAATAAAACAAAATTTCGTGTGCGATTTCACACCGCCGGTATATAGTATTGCGAAACATATTACACGTAAATCGTACGCGCGCCGGCATATCACCCTGTGTTAATTTATTCGGATCATTATATGTTCTCTTATATGTATTAATCCGAGAAAGATGTATGGGAATGCAAGTTTACTGACATTATATATATATATTATGCACAAAGATTATAGAATTCGGAAAAGTAAATCAAAATATTTATAGGTTATACACATAAAATGGTGGCTGATGTTAAACAGCGACGTTAACCGTTACATGTCTAATAAGCAGCATAAGGCTGTTTAATGATTATTCGTGTACTGTTAAGCAGCCTAAATCTGAATAGAATTCAACATATGAACCTGTATGTAGCTGTAAGCTGTTTACTTTATGTTTAACTCCTCGCACTCTCACCTTTAACTTAAATGTGACTATTAAACAGGCGTTATACAGACATTTTAGGGAGCCGCAATTTTGCATGTAAAGCCATTGCATTGGCTATCTTATACTTCAGAATTGTCTAAGTTATAGTAAAATAAAAATACGCGCGTCAGTTTAGTATCCCCATGCAGCAAATGGTAGACTAAGACTTATTACGGTACCACATATGCTATGTTACTAAGATAATATCTGATTAAAGATACTTAAATGAACCACTATGAAGTAAAAGACGTTAATTCGATACACTACTGAACCGCTAAACAGCTATGAGACATCTTCTGAACGTTTAAACAACCGCTATATGCGGACAGTATCAACGGCAGTATAAAGGCTGCTTAGCGGTAAACATGTTCAGCTTTAAGCTGTATTATGCGCCATATTATGTTTCATTATACGTCTATTGGCTGCATAGTAGTTCATTTGTGCTCCCTTATTAAGTCAGCGTAATAGAAGTTCACAATTACCTTGTTAAACAGCACTTGGCAAAATTTTACGAGTTATAAGAGCGGAATACTGACTGTCTAAGAGACCTCTAATGACCCTTTATTCAGAAAATATATCTCAAATGTCTCCTAATACCGGGGGAGGCTGACATTGATCTGAATAAAAGAATAATAAAACAAAATTTCGTGTGCGATTTCACACCGCCGGTATATAGTATTGCGAAACATATTACACGTAAATCGTACGCGCGCCGGCATATCACCCTGTGTTAATTTATTCGGATCATTATATGTTCTCTTATATGTATTAATCCGAGAAAGATGTATGGGAATGCAAGTTTACTGACATTATATATATATATTATGCACAAAGATTATAGAATTCGGAAAAGTAAATCAAAATATTTATAGGTTATACACATAAAATGGTGGCTGATGTTAAACAGCGACGTTAACCGTTACATGTCTAATAAGCAGCATAAGGCTGTTTAATGATTATTCGTGTACTGTTAAGCAGCCTAAATCTGAATAGAATTCAACATATGAACCTGTATGTAGCTGTAAGCTGTTTACTTTATGTTTAACTCCTCGCACTCTCACCTTTAACTTAAATGTGACTATTAAACAGGCGTTATACAGACATTTTAGGGAGCCGCAATTTTGCATGTAAAGCCATTGCATTGGCTATCTTATACTTCAGAATTGTCTAAGTTATAGTAAAATAAAAATACGCGCGTCAGTTTAGTATCCCCATGCAGCAAATGGTAGACTAAGACTTATTACGGTACCACATATGCTATGTTACTAAGATAATATCTGATTAAAGATACTTAAATGAACCACTATGAAGTAAAAGACGTTAATTCGATACACTACTGAACCGCTAAACAGCTATGAGACATCTTCTGAACGTTTAAACAACCGCTATATGCGGACAGTATCAACGGCAGTATAAAGGCTGCTTAGCGGTAAACATGTTCAGCTTTAAGCTGTATTATGCGCCATATTATGTTTCATTATACGTCTATTGGCTGCATAGTAGTTCATTTGTGCTCCCTTATTAAGTCAGCGTAATAGAAGTTCACAATTACCTTGTTAAACAGCACTTGGCAAAATTTTACGAGTTATAAGAGCGGAATACTGACTGTCTAAGAGACCTCTAATGACCCTTTATTCAGAAAATATATCTCAAATGTCTCCTAATACCGGGGGAGGCTGACATTGATCTGAATAAAAGAATAATAAAACAAAATTTCGTGTGCGATTTCACACCGCCGGTATATAGTATTGCGAAACATATTACACGTAAATCGTACGCGCGCCGGCATATCACCCTGTGTTAATTTATTCGGATCATTATATGTTCTCTTATATGTATTAATCCGAGAAAGATGTATGGGAATGCAAGTTTACTGACATTATATATATATATTATGCACAAAGATTATAGAATTCGGAAAAGTAAATCAAAATATTTATAGGTTATACACATAAAATGGTGGCTGATGTTAAACAGCGACGTTAACCGTTACATGTCTAATAAGCAGCATAAGGCTGTTTAATGATTATTCGTGTACTGTTAAGCAGCCTAAATCTGAATAGAATTCAACATATGAACCTGTATGTAGCTGTAAGCTGTTTACTTTATGTTTAACTCCTCGCACTCTCACCTTTAACTTAAATGTGACTATTAAACAGGCGTTATACAGAAATTTTAGGGAGCCGCAATTTTGCATGTAAAGCCATTGCATTGGCTATCTTATACTTCAGAATTGTCTAAGTTATAGTAAAATAAAAATACGCGCGTCAGTTTAGTATCCCCATGCAGCAAATGGTAGACTAAGACTTATTACGGTACCACATATGCTATGTTACTAAGATAATATCTGATTAAAGATACTTAAATGAACCACTATGAAGTAAAAGACGTTAATTCGATACACTACTGAACCGCTAAACAGCTATGAGACATCTTCTGAACGTTTAAACAACCGCTATATGCGGACAGTATCAACGGCAGTATAAAGGCTGCTTAGCGGTAAACATGTTCAGCTTTAAGCTGTATTATGCGCCATATTATGTTCCATTATACGTCTATTGGCTGCATAGTAGTTCATTTGTGCTCCCTTATTAAGTCAGCGTAATAGAAGTTCACAATTACCTTGTTAAACAGCACTTGGCAAAATTTTACCCACTAAACAGACCTTATTACGGTTAAAGTATTTGAAAACGTTTAAAGCTGTATACAGTCGTAGCAAATTCACCTTTATAGCACCTTTTGCGTATTAATGTTAGTTTTCTCGACCGTAATGCAGCTCTTAATCAGCCCTAAGCTATTTAATTATCACTGACAGCTATTATGCAGCTTTAGGACCGCGAGTGTGTCCTTATAACTGTCTTAATACGCGCAGAGCTCTATATAAATCTATATGTGAGTAGTTATACAGCCATCTGTGCTACTTGGGAATAAACGAAAATTATCTCAGCCATTTACGCTTTGCAGACGATATAATACTATTCTCGGATACAAGCTTACAACTAGAACAAATGATACATCAGCTACAGGTCGAAAGCGCTAGTGTGGGATTGGAAATGAACCTGCAAAAAACGAAACTAATGACTAATTATTTAAAACCACCAATAAAGATAAGGGACGATAATCTTGAATATGTAGTGCAGTAAAACACTTTGTGAATTGCATTAACACGTTTAATTTTGCAGATTAAGTAAATTATTTAAAATTAGCAACAATAATCAGATTATTTAAAATTAGCACTTCACATAAAGATGAAGATAACGATATCGATAAAGGTATTTCACATTCAATAATTTTCTTAGTATCGTAGACCCGAATAGAATGTAATTAAATTACAATAATCAGAATATTTAAAATTAGCACTTCACATAAAAATGACAATAACGGTATCTATATAAAGATATTTCACATTCAATAATTTCCTTAGTGGTTAGAATGTAATTAAATGACAATAATCAGAATATTTAATATTAGCACTTCACATAAAAATGACGATAACGATATCGATATAAAGATATTTAACATTCAATAATTACCTAAGTATCGTAAACGTCTACTTTCCGCACAAAAGGAAAATAAAAAGAGGGAGTACTAGCAAAACTAGTAAGTACAAATAAAGACTCGGCTGGTAATTTGGCCGCGGGAAAATAATGGATTAATGAGGCGGGTGATATGGATGGTGACAGATGATTCGCTGGCTGAAAGTAGCCTAAATTCAAGAGCCAGGTCTTTGTACGCCCGTCAAATGAGGCAATTAGAATTTTGGGGAGATTTTGGCAAAACAACAAAAAAAGCTGTTATGGCACAATAACACTGGTTACAAAAAGGGAATCGGATTTATAACGTTTAAAAAAATGTAAATAAAATGATATTCTTGAAAGTCAGGAAATGGTCAAAACTCAAACTGAATTTAAATAAAGTTCGTGGGCAGGCGCCCCCTTTGCTTTAGGCGGACCCAACAGCTCGCTGAACCCTCTGTCTCACTTGGAGAGCCACGCTGGATGCGGGCCCTAATCCTCCGACGACGGTGAAGAACCACGCGGAACACGCGGCGGTTGCTGCATCGTCTCGCAAGACCGGCACCCACAAGCGCCTTCCGGAGTCCTCCCGGCTCAAACGGTCCCACCGGCGACCTCGGCAGGCACTACCCGCACCCTCAGACACGGCCGAAGGGGAGCACTGGGTATTGGAAAACCTATACCGACGGCCACCCTCTTTTAGGGAATTAAACAACTGTGGTGAACACTTTCAGGGAACAAAAAAAGGACTCAAAAGGATTTGCACAGGACAATTTGCAGATAATTCCTGTGTTTTTCTTCAAAAATCTCTTCGCCGATCTGACACTTCCAATAAACAAACTTTCTCTTCTTGACAATCTGGAATAACTCAAAAATTCATATTCAAAATTAGCGCGAATATCATTTCAATTTTATAACTGCCAGTCGTGTATTACAAAATGCGGACTGATATAAGCGCCATCTACCCGTAATGCCGTGAATCACAATGTACGCTTTTTTATATATCAACCGCGACCTAGCCTTAGACCTTCCTTAGACACGGAAGTTCTAAAGAACGTCGACAGATGTCGTACGATAAACGTAGCGTCATGCTACAGTAGATACTTATATATACCTCGGAAAACAAGTGTCATTCCACCGGGACAACAATCTAGAAGAGATAACTAGGAGAATTAATATATCATGGCAAAAATACTGGGCCCACAGAGAAATATTGAAAGGTGATATGCCTCTTACTGTGAAAAAGAAACTAAATTGACAGTGGCATCCTACCCTGTTTAACGTACGGCTCACAAACATGGACTTATACAAAACAAGCAAAGGAAAAAGTCAGAATATGTCAAGCAAACATGGAACGATCTATCTTAAAAATTCGAAAGAAAGATAAGGTACGCCACACAAAGATAAGACAATTAACCAAACAAAACGATTTCTTAACCCCACTCTATGAAGTTGAAATGGAAATGGGCAGGACATCTCGCCAGAACAGTAGATAACCGGTGGACGAGCCGTGCCGTAGGGTGGAAAGGACCCAAAGGAAAAAGAAAACGAGGAAAACCATTAAGAAGGTGGGTCGACGATATAAAGGACATAGCGGGAGACAAATGGCAAACAAAGGCAAAGGATAGGAAACAATGGTTAAAATTGGAGGAGGCCTTTACCCTACAGAGGGGTTCTCATTTGAAATAAATGTAAGAAAAAAAAAACTATGAATCAATTAATAAAAATAATTCTAAATGCTACTGTAATCACTACATAATACAAAAACATATGAATTAATTAATCAAAAAAATGAATATTTGTCATAATTATTCATAATAAAAATTAAATCATAATAATACTGTAATGACTACATAATATATAAACTTTTTTGTTATGAATTAATAATATGCTTACTGTTGTAAAATGAAATGTATATTTATTAATAATTTTGATGTTGCACGTAAATGAAAAAATGTTATGCTGCATATAAAATGTGAGAAAAATAAAAGGCTTATTTATTATTATAAAAGAGCACAATAATTATTATGAACACAAAAGAAGCGAATGCACTTAGGCTCCACATTTCCAAGAGCAAAGCCCGTGTTGCTGTTAAAAATACTGAAATAACTATAGGTGTGCCTATAATGGTTGAAGAGTTCCCTCGATTTCTCCAGGATGTTATCATCAGATCTTGACCTGATGACAATGGGACCAACTTTTAACCCTTTTAAACAAAAAAAGAATATTTCTAATCGTTCAGCCGTCTTCATAGTCATAGTCATTTATTTATAAAATTTAAAATATTTCATGTCAAATTACAACCTTTTAATTATGGTGTACGGTGAGTGTTTTTTCTTAAAATAATAATATGCTTAAAACTATGTTTAAATGGTGTTTCTGAATAAAGTTACTTCTATTCTATTCTATAAATTATTGGTGATTTTTTTCGAATAATTGGTGAACATATGTACGAGTACAGTATACATAAGAGATGTATCCACTTTTTCACCTTATTGCGTTGTAATAAGCTCCAAAAGTAGATACATCTCTTTGTAGTCGACTGTACATAAAAAAAGTCCGTGAGTGTCGTGGAACACTCGGTTGGAACGAAGTTATGTTATTTTCACTTTGTCACTTTTAACTATTCACTTCACTTCACTTTATTCTTTTCCATTATATTTTATTAAATTTTACATGTTTCGCAATCGTATGGCTTTGTGTCGTGTTTTCGTGACGGTCACGTGACTTTTTCGCCTTACCCCCATCTGCTGCTTATAATCCGTGAACCGTCCGATAAGGAACTTCGTTCCAAAAAATCTGTTGAAAATAATGTATTGTATTTATTTCATTGTGCTTATGCAATTATGCGTAAGGAGTGTAGGGACACGAGCTTAATCCCATAATAGTGTACATATTTTTGGTCACAGTGGATACTCCTTTATATCAAAAGGTCGGCAACGCACAAGTGTCCATAGGCTACGCGAGTTGCTTATCACCAGGCGGACCGTATGCTTGTTTGCCACTGTCGTATTTATCATACAGCCTTGGCCAGAAGTGTTGAGCACCCTTGAGATTTTCATACAAAACTCGAAAGTTTAGACCGGCGTTTCTATCTTATTTGAAGTTATTTTATCAATTAATTCAAACTGAACAGGCATGTTTTGTTGAAGTGAGTAGTAACAGCATAGAATATTTGCAATTTTTCGCACCGACCTAAATTCGCATTTTTGGGACCTCCACTTTTCTTATTTTATAGGGTACCTTGAAAGTGTTATTAAGGGAAGTTTTCTAGATATATAAATAAAACATAACATTTTATCTACACTCATACTGTAAGTACTCTAAAATGCGTTCAAAAACCGTAGACAATGACAAGCATTACAACAAACGATTTAACTATGATAAGTTTCTTATCTGCGGCAGTAACGTAATTTTAACTATGCATGCTCAAATATTGTTAAGCAATGAGTTTCAAATTTGGAACATCGAATTTGATAACATAATGTTACCGCCATGGCCAACTCGATTGGTCCCGCGCGAGCGCCGGCACAATCGAGTAGGCCATGACGGTACAATGGCGGTCATTCTATGGTTTCCGAACAATTAATTTAATATATATAATATGAGTGTAGATAAAGCAGTGTATGCAACTGTACGTAATTAGGCCTTAAAACACTCGTGTGATCTTATTATGAAATTCGCCTGCGGCTCATTTCATAAAACCACACTCATGTTTTAAGGACCCTTATTACGTAACAGTTACATAAACTACTATTACGTCATCGTATATTGTTATGATAGGGAATTAATATTTAACATCAAAATTGTAAACAAAAAAGAGCTATGCTCAACACTTCTGGCCAAGTCTGTATTTTAGAATTTAGGGCGGGTGGGTCGAGTGGACAAGAAAACAAGAGGGGAGGGGAGGCGGTTGCCAAACAGGACACCAAAACAGCCAAAGGCTGCGTTTCCACCAGAGATGAGCGAGGATGCGTTGCAAGGAATGTGTTTGTTAAGAACCAATCCTAGAGCTGCGCTATGCGAGGAGTAAATGAAGTGATTGTATTGATTCTTAACAAACACATTCCTCACAACGCATCCTCGCTCATCTCTGGTGGATTATTATTTGTATGTCTTTCCCGACCACGGAACAATTGTGTTCCGGACCTTTGGGAGGCATATGCGGAGCCGAAGCGAACGCGCAGAGGCCCTTTCGACAATTTAATGAAAAGTGAGGGGTTACACTTAGCGGATGCTGCCCCTACCCGTGTCATGGGACGCACGCAGAGACAGCACCCGCCATATAAAGACTATTGAGAGTTAATGGAGTCTAAAATGTACTAGGCTATTGGGTGAAAAGTAGGGACTAACTACTGGGCTATTGGATGAAGAACCGGACGTCTGCCTAATAAAACGGTATCCAATTTTATTTCCGGCAGACGGTGACTCGCCCGGCGCAAGATGGGCCCCCATAAAAAGCGACATCAAAGATGGCTCAAGGGCATCACCGGTGCTTGGGCTAGGGGTAGAGAGGTGTCACTGGACTTTAAATATGGATTATTATTATTATTAAATTATTTATTCATGTAAAACAATTACAGGTTTCGGTAGTTACAATATTGCGCCAAACTGGAGTGACCAGTTTGTTGGCGCGGCGCGCTCTATCACATACTTAACAATAAAGTAATTGTTTGCAATCAATATGTGACTTATGTCTATTGTTAGTAGGTATTTAAATAAAAATAAAACATGCATGTGTTAGGTAAAAATGAATGATATAGTTCAGTAAGTAACTCCTTACAGAGTTACAGAGTTGTGATTAATTAAGTGACATTTTGGTTGTATATCTCAAACTTTAACATACTACATTTTCATTTAATTTTAAAGGTCGGGTTTTTTATGTTTTCAGTTACAATTTTGGTGTTATTTGAAATTCGGGGTGTTATACCTATTACTTATATAGTGCAATGTCCTTTCTCCATAGTAATTACAAATTGTTGTTGGAAGCGCACTGCGCAGCCTATTAAATATTTACATACGCTCGTAACACATAACTTTCTGCAGTAGTATGTACAGTGAGACACTGAATGTATGAATGAATTCATTCATAATGTGTCCATGCAATTTTGAATCTGGATGTATGTCTAATTCATCAGCACTCTCTACAGCCTAAACCGTACACACACGTCAGAGGCCCCATGCCGGCACAGCCTCCCTAGCAAAAAAGGCAGACAGCATGGCGTGAAAGCTCAGGTCATCGACCCTGCGCAGGCGCAGCCTACGCATTGACTCTGATCTGTGATTAGAGTATGAGTAGTAAACACATCATCCTCCGAGCGTTTGACCCGGCTTTTTGCCGCGGATCGATGGAGCCTGGGGTCCGATTAGGAAAAAATCCTAAGAAATGGCGTAGGCACTAGTTTTACAAAAACTATTTTATTTTTATACCACGATGGTGGCAAAGAAGCATACGGCCCGCCTGATGGTAAGCAGGTACCTATGGACGCCTGCAGCTCCAGATATGTCACATGCGCGTCCCTTTTGAAAAGAGGATTCAGTGTATTGACAACACACTGCATCCTTTTTGAGCTCTCTGGTGACTTTACTCACCGGCAGGAACACAGCACTATGAGTAGGGTCTAGTGATATTTTACTGTGGTATGGTGTGGAATGAGAGGTCAAAAATGTAAGATTTTGAATGATTAAAATTAATAATAAATTTTCGTGAGACATACTAACACCATAAAATATAATGGTTAGACTCACGTCACTTTAGTCACTTCGCGCGACATGTTTCGGAGAGCTTAAGTCTCCATCCAAGTGACTAAAGTGACGTGAGTTTACCGTTATATTTTATAGTGATTAAAATTAGTTAAACTTGCCGATGTTTAGATGGTATTTTTGGGAATGTATTAATATTAAAGTATTTCATTAAATTTTAAATCTTAAAATAAACTTATCTTAATGGTCTAATCAGATAATTTAAAATTTATTTATGGGCATAAAAATAATAAGTTTGCACGAATCAACGTCCTCACTAAACAAGCTCTGCAAGAATTGAGTTTTCGGAATTGAATTTATTAAACAATAATAGATGTGTTCCAAAAGATTTTTTTGCAACAATAAGACTTCAAACTATCTTATAAAATGCAATTCATGTGCGTTATTTCATTATTAGTCATTTTTGGGCATAAATAGTCGCGAACGGTCTAGAACGCAAAATGACCACTCACACACACAGGTTAGGTTGGTTAGTTAGTAATGACCGAAGGCCAAACGGCACAGAAATAGGAGCCTCCAATACATCACATAATCCACGACATCGCTAACGTAATGATATAATTTTAAACAAAAAAGAACCGACTTCACTTAACATCCACCTTTCCAACACCAAATGCTCGAGCTGTAACAAAAACTCAAATCAGATTTGTCTTTTTTCTCCAGGATCCCGTCATCAGATCCTGACCTGGTTACAATGGGACCAACTGTGAAGTATACTCTTTGAAACAAAAAAATAATTTTCCAAATCGGTCCAGCCGTCTTCGAATAATCGGTGAACATACATAAAAAAAAATGTAAAAACAAAGATCCCGACGAATTGCTAACCTCCTCCTTCGAAATCTTGAAGTCGGTTGAAAACGACGAAAATGATGTAGACCGTTCGCGATGTAGACTAAAAGCGATGTTGACAAAATATTACACTAGTCATATTGCGTTCTAGACCATCCGCGATTAACCCATTTTAGTTTTCAAATCGTTACCGGACTTTTAAAGAAATGCGACTTATATTGGCAAAATATTACACTAGTCATATTACGTTCTAGACCATCCGCGATTAACCCATTTTAGTTTTCAAATCGTTACCGGACTTTTAAAGAAATACGACTTATATTGGCAAAATATTACACTAGTCATATTACGTTCTAGACCATCCGCGATTAACCCATTTTAGTTTTCAAATCGTTACCGGACTTTTAAAGAAATACGGCTTATAACATTGGCAAAATATTACACTAGTCATATTGCGTTCTAGACCATCCGCGATTAACCCATTTTAGTTTTCAAATCGTTACCTTTTACAGAAAAACGATTTAACGGTATGGTAGATATTTGTGGCATTCTAATTTTCGTTGTACATAAGTATTTGACACTCTTTCGTAAAATTCATATTTTACAATACTTGGCCATTACTTTCATTTGCTGTTTTGTGACGGAGAAAGATGCTTAATTAGGCTATCAATCCCGCTAGCTTAGTCTAATAACAACAACTGGAAATATTCTTAATCACAGTAACTCAGTGGTCCTTGATTGTCTCCCGATTTGTATGAAAATAATGCATTTACCACTGCGTCCATCCATACATCTACCATCTTTTTACATTAATCAATATTAATATACGAATTTGAGTTAACAAATTCCTAATTTTTGGTTCAGGTGCAATTTGGGATTATAATTTTATACACGAAATTCAATGGCTATCATACTTTTTTCTGTCAATAGATTAATGGTCACGAAAAAGTAGAATGAGCCATTTGCGCCATAAATCATAATTTTAAAACTTTCGATTTGTGGTTGTAATGGAGAACATGCGTGAAAAATATTTAATTGAATTTGTTCATTTAAGTCATTATTAAACACGTTCAACAACACCAAATTAGTATAAATAAGTGGAAATCCGTAATAATTTTTAACAGTTTTTTGAAGATATTGCGGTTTAAAAACGTAAAATTTTAGGCATTTTTTTTAATACCTCAAATGTATTTTCGAAACTTCAGTTCGATTACTTATGTTCTAACAAGAAAAAATATGTATGACAACTATATAGCTATCCGCATTACGTGCCTCAAATTACAAAAATCTTCCAAAAACGTGTTCCGTCCAAACAGTTTTCTGCAACTTTGAGGTCGGTGACGTCACAAACCTCACACTTTTTGTATGGGGCGTATTGACGCGCGGCACAGACGCCTAACATATTTTCACATTTATGACGTTTCAGGGCTATCGCAGATAGTAGGGTTATTAGAGACATTTGAATCTACAGTGAAATAGAATCGAATGACGTCTTCCAAAAAAATCATGCATGTTCCTAATGTAGGAATGAAAAAAATCCTTGCACAAGGTCCTTAGTGAAGCTCAGTCGTGATGTATCTACATGTGTGACCTCAAGTTCGACAGGGTCAACTTGAACGCGTGCGGTAAGTAGAACATTACCGGATGCCCGTGACCGGTAAACGGCAATGTTTATTTGCTATATTTTATTTTATTGTATATTTAACTCGTTACTTGAGTATTTTTCCGTTGGTTATACGTGTAAAAAAAGTAGTGGCGATCCGTTTAAGGGCATAGTTGGTATCGTACTGTGAGTAAGAAAAAAGGAGTTTTTTTTTGGACGCGATTTTTTGTATATGACGTCATCTCAGCTATTTCAGCCGGCCAACCCTTCATACAAAACCAATTTTAGTCTTGACATAATTGGTATCGTGTTCTAATTATAAAAAACAAAAAAAAATTTCGCCGGAAATAGTAGTTTATGTAACTGTTACGTAATAAGGGTCCTTAAAACATGAGTGTGGTTTTATGAAATGAGCCGCAGGCGAATTTCATAATAAGATCACACGAGTGTTTTAAGGCCTAATTACGTACAGTTGCATACACTGCTTTATCTACACTCATATTATATATATTAAATTAATTGTTCGGAAACCATAGAATGACCGCCATTGTACCGTCATGGCCTACTCGATTGTGCCGGCGCTCGCGCGGGACCAATCGAGTTGGCCATGGCGGTAACATTATGTTATCAAATTCGATGTCCCAAATTTGAAACTCATTGCTTAACAATATTTGAGCATGCATAGTTAAAATTACGTTACTGCCGCAGATAAGAAACTTATCATAGTTAAATCGTTTGTTGTAATGCTTGTCATTGTCTACGGTTTTTGAACGCATTTTAGAGTACTTACAGTATGAGTGTAGATAAAAAGATATAATATACATATATATATATCGAAATGAAAAACGAGGATTCATCTTAGAATATAGTCAAAATATCTTCTGATTATATGCCAGTTTTTTGATGAAAACACGGTTACATTTAATTTTTTTCATGAAAACCCTATAAATTTGTTGCCCTAAAAATATTACTATAGCACAATTAAACTATATTTCTATCATGATAAAAAAATCATTACTATAGAGGTAAAATTTAATTTAGTACGAATATAAAAAAAATTACCTATCACACTTCACAGGACACTTTCCGTAAGAATCGTATTTTTGGGTACTCAATAATAATTTTAACTATAAAACTTTCGTGACACTCTAACATATTAAAAATATTTATAACGGGTCACTCACGTAATTTAAGTCGATTTTATTGTCGTAATTGATCGAAACATGTCGAGCAAAGATCGACTTAAATTACGTGAGTAACCCGTTATAAATATTTTTAATAATCAATAATAAATCCATACTAATATTATAAATGGGAAAGTGTATGTATGTGTTTGTTTGTCCGTCTTTCACGGCAAAACGGGGCGACGAATTGACGTGATTTTTTATGTGGAGATAGTTGAAGGGATGGAGAGTGACATTGGCTACTTTTTGTCTCTTTCTAACCCCCCACTTCCCTAAAATGAGGGGTGGAAGTTTGTATGGTTTGTTACCCCGAATTTAACGCGAGCGAAGCCGCGGGCAAAAGCTAGTATGGTTTAAAAGTATCATTTTGTATTACTAATGAAATGAAATGAAATTTATTATTAATAACACGTCGTTACAAGTCAATTTACACATTTTACGATATATTTATATACGTACATGTCGTATAATTTTATCATTAAATTTAAACTTTCGTGAGACATACTATCACTATAAAATATACTAAAGTGACGTGAGTGTAACCGTTATATTTTATAGTAATTTTATCATATATTGAGATCTCAGATCTCACTTCATTTATTTATTATTCGACATACGGAATAGTTTTTTGAGAAACATGTTTTTCACCTTTCGTAGCCCCTTTAACGAACATGATGACATTGAAGACATCAAAAACACAAATCCGCTAAAAATGTTAGTTATGTTATTTTTGTAAACATCCCGTCAATTAAAGACCGTGATCGTATACTATACTCTATGTCTTTAGGTATTTAAACAAAAGTAAACAAACAATTTTTACATTTTCGGGTAGTTATAATTATAACTTTTATTGGTTAACCAATCAAATACAAAACTGCCTGGATCTGTCACTTAACGACCTGGCTTTAACCAATATTATTTGATCGTGTAATGTTTTCATCTACCCTCAACTGGCTTAAGGAGCCATCTGAGGGTAGATCTTATTTACTTTTATTTAAATACCTAAAGATACAGAGTATAGGCATCACTACCGAATAGGCCAGGAGCCCGTCAATACCGGATGTGGCCTGTAACACGAGCAAAAAATTAAATAGTAGATTTTACTGCTCAAACTAAACGACGTTTGTTCAGTGACTTTAAAAATTAACTCGTTATACGTTAAATACGGAATGTATTGCAAAATTGATTGTGTCTGTAGGGTGACAAGACTGACAAGCAATGTCAATCAGACGGATTTTAACGTACATTGATAGTACTATTTAGTTTGTATGAAAAAGAGACAATATAAAGACTCCATTTTCCATAGTTCCGTAGTCAACTAGGAACCCTTATAGTTTCGCCATGTCTGCCCGTCCGTCCGTCCGCCCGCGGATAATCTCAGTGACCGTTAGCACTAGAAAGCTGAAATTTGGTACTAATATGTATATCAATTACGCCGACAAAGTGGTAAAATAAAAAGTGGAAAAAAATGTTTTATTAGGGTACCTCCCCTATACGTAAAGTGGGGAGTGATTTTTTTTTCATTTCAACCCTAACGTGTGATATATTGTTGGATAGGTATTTAAAAATGAATAGGGGTTTGCTAAAATCATTTTTTGATAATGTAAATAATTTCGGAAATAATCGCTCCCGAAGTTAAAAAAAATGTGTCCCCCCCCCCCCCTCTAACTTTTGAACCATAAGTTTTAAAAATATAAAAAAAAAACTCAAAAGTAGAACTTTATAAAAAACTTTCTAGGAAAATTATTTTGAACTTGTTAGGTTGAATAGTTTTAAAAAAAAAATTACAAAATAATTTCTAAACTAAGTTTGTAATTTAACCGTATAAGCAGGTGTTTATTGTACTTGTAATTTCTACAAAATCACAACGAAATGACGTGCTTTCAAATAAAGTAAAAACGGTGAAAATCGGTTCACGCAATAAAGAATTATCCCATAAAAATCATCTTCCATACTTTAAGCTCGCACGCAATAGTTTACTTAATTTGCCGATAGATGTCGCTGTACGTGGAACGCTCATATCATATCCTACATGGCGGTGTTATTTTTACTCTTAAGTGGGGACACTTACTATGACGGACGGAAAACTACGGAACCCTACACTGAGCGTGGCCCGACACGCTCTTGGCCGGTTTTTTCGTATACCTAAAAGTAGTGATGTGCCGTCGGAAAGTTTCCAAAACTGCGAAAATTCTCACATTTTTGAATGAGATTTGAAACTTGCCATTTCTAAAATTTCTTATGAAATTTTCTAGAAATTTCCGAGAATATTTCCAATTATTTAGAAAGTTTCCGCAACTTGCACATCTGTACGTAAAAGCATCTGAAAAGCTCACCTTTATATCTTCCAGACATGAATAGAGATAACACATAACTTTCCTTTTGGCGGCGTCATATATTATAATGTAACTTATTATATCACTGTAATTATAGTATAATAAACAGGTGTCAGCGAGAGATGAATGTCATTCAACAGACTGTTTGTAGTACACGAGCCAGTTGTGGTCGAGGATGTACGAGAGGGAACCAGGAAGTAAATATAAAAAAAAATATAAGTAAAAGTAATCCATTATAATAATTGACATCATTAAGCTATAAAATTATTCGTAATAAATAATAAAAGTACGTATTCTATTCTTCTATGACATCACATAGGTTTATGCCACTATGCCACAAAATGGTCCTCAATTTTTCATTCCAATTTTACTTCTATAATATTAACTGTGAAAGCATAAATGTTTGTATGTTTGTTTTAACACTTTAAACTAGGCAAGTACACAGATAATTTAAAACATAAAAAAAGGATATGAATCCGTTTTATCCCGCAATTCATTCTCTCTAAAGGAATGTATTGGGGTTCGTTATTTAGACGAGAGTATTAAAGGGAGTGGAGGGGTCATTTTAACGACTTCTTACACAGACGAAGCCACGGGCAGAGGTTAAGTCGTTACATAAATCTATACCTCTTAAAGACCAGTATTGTGATACGATATTCATAAGAAAATTACTAGAAACCATCTTGATCGTGTCAGATAAGATTTTGATATAAGAGATATTACTCAATTAAACGTGCTAACGAAGAGTTTTGACATTTATCTTAAATCGAACCAAGATGTGCTTCTGTAGTACTTAGGAATACTTTGATAGTGAAAATGTTAGTCTTTTAATACTGATATTCCTTTTGCTAAGGGATTTATAGGTTGTTTCATAGAAAAATGTAGGGTTTTATAATTAATCAAATATATGTAAACAAATTTCATTGCCACAAATGATTCAATACGAAAAATCTATCTTTTAGTATTTGCTAGGACCAAACTCAAAACCACTTCGTAAAATTATATTGTTTTGGCCCATAAATTACACCATATGTTTTTTAATGGAGGATATATAAATAAATATTATGGGTCAATCTTACACAAATCAACCTAGTCCCACAGTAAGCTCAATAAGGCTTGTGTTGTGGGTACTAGGTATAAAATATAAAAACAGACTGGTACCACATAATATCAGAACATTGTAGTACTTATTACTTTTAATACCTTAAAACAAAAAAGAAACGACTTCACTTAGACTCCATGTTACCAAAACGAAATGCCTGAGCTATTGTCAAAAATATATAAATCACAGTTATAGGTGTGCCTATAATATTTGAAGATATCCCTCGAGTTCTCCAAGATTCCATCATCAGATCCTGACCTGGTTACAATGGGACCAACTGTGAAGTATACTCTTTCAAACAAAAAAGAACTTTCCAAATCGGTCCAGCCGCCTTCGCATAATCGGTGAACGTACATTAAAAAAAAAACAAAAACAAAGATCCTGACGAATTGAGAACCTCCTCCTTCGAAATCTTGAAGTCGGTTGAAAGCAGAGTGGTACCACATAACAGCAAAACATTGTAGACTTGTTACTTTTAAAAACGGACATACCAATCCAGTTACTAACGTACAAATGTCACTAAGTAAAGGAAAAAGATAATAAAAATGTGACAATCAAAGAGTGCCGTCCGTGGAAAACTCGTCATAGTACTATGACACGAGGAAAATGGGTGAAATAGATTGTTTTTACTTATCTACCATTAACTAGTTACCTATGTAGTGGTTAGTCAGAGCTTTTATCATCGTCCGGTTATGGTACAAGTTAAAAGACTTCAGAACAAAGTAACAAGTGTTTTACCCAACTGTCGTTTAAAAATACATATTTCCTAATTTGCAATGTTTTTCTTAAGTTGTGCAGACTTGACAATTTAAGTTTAATTTGAGCTACGATAACGCACGTATTTATGTTAGCAATCATCATCCTCTTGTCCTTGACCCATTTACTCGGGGTCGGCGCAGCATGTCTTTTTCTTCCACACATTTCTGTCACCCGTCATCTCATCACTCACATCCTTTCTTTTCATATCATCTCTCACACAGTCCATCGACCTTTTCCTAGGTTTGCCTCTTTCTTCTACATTTAAGTTAGCAATATTTTTCTTAAAACTGAAGAACAAATTAAATTGTTTTAATAAATATTTGGATTTGTTTCTTTGCTGGCTCGATCCCAGCCCTGGGCACCGGAGTCCTAGGTCACTTTTACCTTCGTATATGCCATCTATATAAAAAAAATCTTAAACTTTACATGTTGTTACGACAGGCAGGTGCTTACTAGCCTTTCTATCAATGATCCTAGAGTCCTTTCAATATTTTTTGAGTGAGTTAAATATATAAAATTAATAAACTTATGACTTATGAGTAGGTACTATTAACGCGGTATCTTCATATTTCAGTGTACATTTAACTCAATTAAATTTTAACAAGCTAATAGCAGTAATATCATTTTTGAATAAATCTCAAAATTAATCCTTATCAAAAGACGCCTATGTCTCAACACCATAAAACCAAACGGAAACAGATAAGGGAATTACTCACACTACATAAACTCATCCACCATAGATCCGTGGCACACCACCTGCGCACAGGCAGTCCGAAGTCAACCGTCGGCGCGCGCGGCGCTTCGAATTTAAAATTGGAACTTTTCCGCGATTTAAACTTCGATTAATCGATGCGGTTCGAATTTTAAACGTTGCACTTTCGAATCGCGTTGCATTTTGTGTTTTGGTGATTTAAATTAGTGTTGTGTTTGTGATTGTGGATTTTTTTGACATCGATGTGAGTAGTGAATAATATGTTTTTTTAATAAAAAAAATATATGAATATGCATATTGTTTTCTAAATTAGCTTGAAGGTTATGAAATTAAGTCCGCCTGTTGTGCATTGGACCAATACACATGCAAAAAAACAACAGATATTTGCAGTTATTTATTTAAATTTCATACACAAGTGTTTTTGAAAATATAATAATATTCATTCAGCATTCGTTTTGGTACCGATGCTGCAACATTAGTAAGCATTTAAGTTTAAGTATAAAACTGTCATATTAAATAATATTGAAAATATTATTATTGTAATTTCGGTCGAAATTGATCGAAACATAGTCAAGTGTCAATAAATGTATTATCAATAAAAGTGACACTATTATTTAGAAAAAAGAAGTACCAAGAGCTTCTAATCATTGTAATCCGAAGCGTGGAAAAAAATCAAAGAACAATTAAAGGCATCAAATAAATGACAAAATACTTACATTGTGAAAATAAAATTAGCCAATTGCTGCAGGATGTAACAAAATACTGGTGACCTGTTTAAGGGCATAATCGGTATCGTATTGCGACTAGGAAAAAGTAGGAAAAATATTTTTTGGAGGCAAAAAAAAGTTTTTTTTGTATGGGTGAAAAAAAAGTTTTTCTTAGTCTTTCATAATCATAATACGATGCCAAATACGCGGTTAAACGGATCACCATCATTTTAGCTACATCTTGTATTACCTACATAAAGTTTTCAAGAAGATTAAATAACAAATATATAATTCTGTGCACTGGCCAAAAAAATACTCCGTTTGTTATGGTTTTCGCATGGTTAATTATAATTACAAAAACCAAAATATTAAGATTTAGTTTAATATGTTGTGACATACCGGTTATGAGCCTCCAAGCTTGAAAAAACTGAATTTTATTTTTAATACAAAAGTTATTTGACAATATAGACAACAAAAATCTACATGTGTGACAACTAAAAACATTGCCATGATGTTCAATCATTTAACCTACAAAGTTATTGTGGCCGGCCTCTATTAAAGTTTACGTTTAATACTAAGTAATTATATCTGAGTATTTTATCGTTAAACCATTAAAAAAACGTCAGTACATAAACTACGTTCATTTAGTTTAAGCTGACAGGCGCCGTATTTTGATTACGTTGTGTTGTGAGTTACGTTTCTTACGTTATACTCGTAGTTACGTGAGCGCGCGTTGGAGCTTTTCACAACGGAGCTTTTGTTATAGCCCTGTTTAATCACTTTTATGCACTATAGATTTAATAATTAAATTGTATTCGTGTGTATAGTATGGTTTTCTTGTGCGCATCGAGAAAAAGTTTTGAATTTTTTATTTGACCACGGATAGGGTGTCTCACGATGAATATTTTTAGTTTTGCAGTTCCGTAAAATTTTTGGACCTTCACGTCAAAATCCTGCATGATAACATTATCTTATCACTGTCTGGTTAAGGCTGCTAGGGGTTGTGTCGTATCATTTCCATATAAAATAGACATGCAGAATTCATTTTTGATATTTGAAATGTATAAATTCATAATAAAAAAAACTTCTGCGGAGTGGAAAAACACCCAAAAAATATTATTTTTTAGAACTTTATATAACTAATAAATATCTTTATTTTTAAATAAGATAATTATCATAAGGAAGTATATTTAATGCAGTTTTTAAATATATACAATATCAAGGCTTTTACTGTACACAAAATACGCGAAAAAAACCTTTCGCGTCGTGGTGTATATGTTTATGACGACTTATGTTATGCTTAAGATAATAAGGAAAAATGTGTTTTTTCTTTTTTGCTTTTTGTATAAGGTATTCTGAGCAAAATTGAGTTCACATTTCACATTGATTTTCGATACCTACTATGGAGAAAACATATACACCACGACGCGAAAGGTTTTTGTTCGCGTAGTTTTTGTACAGTAAAAGCCTTAAAAATTGTATAGATTTAAAAACTGCATTAAATATCCTTCTCTATGATATTTTTCTTATTTCAAAATAAACGATAAGTATATAACGTTCTAAAAAAAATATTTTTTGAGTGCTTTTCCTCTCCGCTGAACTTTTTTTTATTAATATGGATTATACATTTTTAATATCAAAAATGAATTCTGCATGTCTGTTTTATACGAAAATAATTTTGCTGTGATGATTTTGCCGTGAAGGTCCAAAAATTCTACGGACCTCCAAAATTAAAAATATTAATAGTGGGGCGGGCACTCTATCCATCGTTAAAAAATGACAACTTTTTCTCGATGCGCACAATTTTTTTCAATTTCAAGCTCTGCTAGTATACTCGTTTCAATCGCTCGGTTTATTAATTTCATTGTGTTAATCAATGTTGTAATTTTCCAAAGAAACTCTGTTGTGAAATATAGTAGTAGTAGTAGAATTTAAAAAAATATATTACAAAACAATCTTAAGAGATTTAGGTACAAAGGCGAACTTATCCCCACAAGGGATCTCTTCCAGCTAACCTTAGAGTAACTAAGTGGAAAATATAAAGAATTAGATAGACAAACTATCAATCAACGTAGGTACAACACTACTATACAGGATGTAATCGTTAAGTGTGGCCAGGCCATAATTCCGTAAATATAACAGATATCAGAAAACTTCCAACTGATATCGAAAGTGCGTTACCCAATGAGTAAAATTACATTAATAACTTTTTTTTAATAAAATCAGAACTATCCCAAACATTAACTTCAAACCCGGACCGACGTTCGGATAAAGACTAGTTTGTACGGTCTAGTCATTTCACCGTTATCAAATTATTCATGAATTGTTTTATTTTATTCCATATCAATCAATTATCATGTTATTACAGTTTATTCGTGCAAATAATGAATCTCAAGCAGTTTTATCTCTTACGGCACCGACGTTCTTCTTTGGGAGTGAGTCGTCGTAGGTACTAACTGTATGGGAGCGTTTAAACTTAATATTTTTAATATTAATAATTTTATTTAAAAAAGTTATTAATGTAATTTTACTCATTGGGTAACGCACTTTCGATATCAGTTGGAAGTTTTCTGATATCTGTTATATTTACGGAGTTATGGCCTGGCCACACTTAACGATTACACCCTGTATATACTACACTTGTATACTTAGTATAAATTAAACCAGTTCTGCGGATCAGGTCCCGTAACATTCTAATTTTAGAATACGTATACAATACATTATAATTTTAAACAAAAAAGAACCGACTTCACTTAGCATCCACCTTTCCAACAGCAAATGCTCGAGCTGCTGTAAAAAATACTCAAATCACTAAAGGTGTGCCTATAATAGTTGAAGAGTTCCCTCGATTTCTCCAGGATCCCATCATCATCAACTGTGAAGTATACTCTTTCAAACAAAAAATAAAAATACTCTTTCAATCTATCACAAACATAACTCCAACACACAACTAATAATCAACCAATATTAAAGTTGCATTGGAATTATTTTCTAGCAAATTCTGGTATTTCTGATTTAGACATTAAGGCGCTAGTTGTATTGCGCAGTTAATGCATTCGAGTTGTATTGAATTGAAGTTGGATCGCTTTTAAACGTGTTTCCAACCGACTTCAAGATTTCGAAGGAAAAGGTTCTCAATTCATTGGGATACCGATTCACCGATTATTCGAAGACGACTAGACCGATTCGGAAAATTACTTTTTTGTTTGAAAGAGTATACTTGACAGATGGTCCCATTGTAACCAGGTCAGGATCTGATGATGGGATCCTAGATAAATCGAGGTAACTCTTTAAATATTATGGCACACTCATAGTGATTTCTATATTTTTTACAGTAGCTCGGGCATTTCCTTTTGGAAATAAGTGAAGTCGGTTCTTTTTTGTTTAAAATTATAAAGGCCCAAGGTTTCGGGTCCTGTGAAGGTCATATCGATTATAAAGAGTGCGTTACCTGTTTTTAATACCTAATTATAGATTGTCAATAACTTGAGCATTAATGTAGGTGAAGATTACGTACAGTCAGCGGCAAACATCAGAATTTATAAATTTCTTGTCTTAGTACGGAAGCCCCGGTACAACCAGCAACACTAACTGTACATCGGTGGACCTTATTACAATAGGCATAAGGTCCATCGATGGGCAGTAAACAGTGTGGGCGATGGTACAGTCAACCGGCATTAATCTTCCTACACGAAAGCCGCAAACATATGTGACACGCTCTTATGGCCCTACAAATAAGAGCGTGTCACATATTTTTGCGGCCGTCATGTAGGAAGATACTATTGCCGGTGACTGTATCTACTCTAAATTTATCTAATTTCCTAGAGATTGGCTTGCATATACTGCACATTTCGGAGATCATTGAAACACAACACAAGGTCCTTTTTTTTTGACCCAGGGGAAATCCGTTATGGATCCCCCTCGACCCGGGAGAAACCGAGCGGGTATGTCCGACTCGCACGGATTAAAACCCCTGGGATGTTCCACCGCTCGCCTTTGGACGGGGTTTCGGGAACGCGTCTGCCAACTTCCGATACCCCGTCAGACAACACAAGGTCCTTTTTTCTAAAAATCTTCGAATGATTCCCCCATGCCGCGAGGGTGGGCACGGGGGGTATGTGAGATTCTTACTCACTAAAAAACCTGGGGTGTTCGTCACACTGCCTTTGCGGTGGAGCTACGGGCACACTTTAGCCAACTTCCGCGGCTCCACCAGCAGCTGCCCGACCGGGCCCGTCTCTAGGAGATTTCTCCCAAAACACCGTATTCAAGGGCGCACCCCAAAACTAACCCGCCGTAACAATAAACACGATGAATTTTAATCGGTAAGAAAAAAATTCAGTCGAAATGAGAACCTCCTCCTTTTTTGAAGTCGGTTAAAAACCAATTTCTATTATCGATACTGGACAACTTAAAATCGCAAAAAAATGTTTGGCGTCCGCATAGAAAACGACAACACCTGATCGGCTGAAGTGAAACAACCAAAAAATTCGCGATTTCGGAGTTGGTCCCATAGTAAAAGTTGTTCAGTATCGATAACTGAATTAGAAAAATTGGTTCCTGATTAGGGGTCGTCCAGAAATTATGTGATCATATTTGGCCGATTTTTTTTGACACCGGGAGGGGGGGGTGTCAAAAATCGGCCAAAGATCACGTGATAAAAAAAATACAGCGGATTAATTTGCTCTCATTAAATTTTTGAGTGAAATTAGTGTTTTTAGCTTTCCCGCTTTAAAAAAAATTACACTTGATATCTTCTCCCCCCCCTCCCCCATCGTGATCATTCGTGATATTTTTCTTACCCCCACCCCGCCCTTAAACGATCACATGATTTCTAGACGACCCCTTACCGATTAAATTTCACCGTGTATATACAGGATGCGAAATAAAAATGTCTTAGTATGGAGAGATCTGAAACTAAAACTAAGGTATTAAGTAGATAAAAATATATTCTAAGGAGCTACATTGAAGCCAATCGGTAGTTTTTTTTAAATATCACGACAGTGGCAAACAAGCATACGGCCCGCGTGATGGTAAGCAGCTACCGTAGCTTATGGGCGCCTGCAACTCCAGAGGTGTCACATGCGCGATGCCGACCCTTTACAAAAACTAGGATTCACTGTGTTGACGGCTAAAGGAACAAGAGGGTCCCTCATCGTCAACACACTGGGTCCTCTTTGATTTAAGACCCCAGAGGCTCCAGTAAGTCCTATTAAAGTTATTGTTTGGCGAGACTAGCATTGTAAAGGACTCGAGTTCTGGAGTCCTAATTTTGTAGACTCGACTCAGTCAACCAAGGACTCGCTAAACTCGAGGACTCAGAATCGCGAGTTGAGTCGAGTGTGAGTCCTCTGTACAACAACTCGAGTCTTTTTAATAGCCAAAGTCTTCACTACCACTAATTAGTTTCGAATATAGACTCGCGTCTAGGTTTGCAATTTGACTGAAGTCATGCAGCAAAAATATATAACAGCTACAACGTCGTAAGAACTGTTTAGTCTCATCGTTGAGGTCTGCTTAAACAATAATACAGCTCGAGTACGACTCGTTATACAAAAGGACTCGATCGCGGAAAAGAGGCTCGAGTCCTATGCGACACTCGCTTTAGTTCTCGAAACTTGCTAGGTTCGAAGTTCCGAAATAAATGAGTCCTATATACCGAGTCAAGTTCCTTTATTTGAGGTCCGAGTCGTAATAAAAAAACCGGCCAAGTGCATCTCGGACCACGCATAATGGAGGGTTCCGTAGTTTCAATGGAATAAGAACCAAACTAATGTTAAGAGGTCGTATTTGATGCCTATAGAAGAAGTATTTTTGGAAATAACTCAAAAATGGCTAGACCGATAATGTTCAAAATAATATTCGTAGTTGTAAATAGCGGCATACAAAATACACCTCATGTCTAAATTTTATTAAGATATGTCTTATATTTTCCGAGTAAACTGGCTGTGACATACGGACGGACGGACGGACAGACGGACATGACGAAACTATAAGGGTTGCGTTTTTGCCATTTTGGCTACGGAATTCTAAAAATGACTCCTAGAACCAGAGTTCTTTACAACACTAGACAAGAGTGCTTATAATTGTTTATCTACTCTCATATTGTAAGTCCTCTAAAATGCGTTCAAAAACCGTAGGCAATGACCAGCATTACAACAAACGATTTCACTATGATAAGTTTCTTATCTGTGGCAGTAATGTAATTTTAACTTTACATGCTCAAATATTGTTAAGTTATGAGTTTCAAATTTGGAACATCTGTCAAAACCAACACAATTTCAATGGGTTTCTATTCTAGTATCCATAGATTTTAAAATTTGGTCGATACGAAACGTCAGTACGATATATTTTTTGACATAAACCGCACGACATTTTGATCTCGGATGACATGAGAATAAGGACTTCGTTCGTTGGCTAATATTTAAAAAAAACTCGCGACAGAAGTTTGTACGGCCGCCATTTCTGTTATCAACTTGTCAGTTATTGTTTGTCGAAACATTTTTTATCGCGAAAATGTAAATGTTTACTATTAACTATAATTATAATAAATAAATATACTTTCCTTATCAGTTCTAATTTATTTATTTTTATTAAGCTTACACCTGTGGGTATGTTTCAGCACTTGTATCCATCTACCTAGTAATGCAGGTCAATTGCCTTCGGCTTCTGAACCCATCTTTGAGTACTTGCAATATGTGTGTAGATAAAGTAATGTATGCAACTGTACATAATTAGGCCTTAAAACACTCGTGTGATCCTATAATGACCCCACTCGTGTTTTAAGGCCCCCCATTATGTATCAGTTGCATAAACTACTAGTTTTTTAAACGACGCAAAAAGAGGGATTAAGTTTGAGCGCTATATATGTCTGTCTGTGTATCTGTCTGTGTAGCGTTAATGGTAGAACCGATTTTTTTGCGGTTTTTTTTTTAATTTCAGAGCAGGTTTTCTAGTATGTGATCTTAGACATCGAAATCGGTTCAGCCTTTTCCGGAGTATTTTTTTTTTATAATATTTTTTTGACCTAATCTACTATTTTCGCAGCAGCAAGACGCCTTTCCGTGCTGTTGAGGTAAAAATTAATACATATTTCCATTGCATTTCATTCTACCGCTTTTGACCAATCGTGTGCCAACTGTCGCCTTGACCTAAACAGTTAATATTTACTCATTGGACAACCAAAGCAAACGTGATATCATTAAATATACATAAGCCTTTATATTCTAAATTAATTTGCTGCTTGCTTGTGTTACGACACTAGTTGCGTTCGTTTTTCAATGTTTTTTAAAGTCCAATATATATACAGGTTGTAACAAAATACTGGTGATCCGTTTAAGGGCATAATGAGGGTTTCCGCGATCGAGTTTTTCACTAGATGGCAGCACCGTGGCGACAGGTCTAGCTGTCACAATCCACCAATCATGTATAACCATATATTTTTTGATTGGTGGATTTTCCAGCTACTGCCAAAAAGACCTGTCGTCACGGTGCTGCCATCTAGTGGAAATCTCAATCGCGGAAACCCTCATTGGTGTCGTATTCTAACTATGAAAACTAAGAAAAATAAAAATAATGTACCAATTTGTTTAAGGCGATCATTTTATAACTAACATTTACTTTGAAATGTGCAAAAAAACTACAAAAAATTAAAAAAAAAAGAAAAACTTTTTTTTTTTGCGAAATTGACCTAAACTCACATACTTAATTATTTTTCCTTCTTTTAGTCTCAGGAATGCGTGGTTGATCTTTCGGGTTACTCGAGCCCACGGTGTATAGAGTTCAAGATCAAATTTGTAAGCCTAAGACTGTATATACAACACTAGCCTTTTCCCGCGGCTTCGCCCGCGTACTATAAGTACTCAAAAAGGATACGATACCCATGTTGATTTTCAGACTTTGTGACCACATTTCCCCCTTTTAGAGGTTGAATTTTCAAAAAACCTGAAACACGTGATTACTCATTTATCGTTAGAAATACTCCTGTGAAGTTTCGAATAAAATGGTCTAACAAATCTTGATTCGCCATACAAACTTTGGACCCCCATTTTACCCCCTTAGGGGGTGAATTTTTAAAAATCCTTTCTAAGTGCACCCCTAGACCTTATAAGGAACCCCTACGTGCTAAATTTGGAGTCTCTAGAACCAGCGGTTTGGGCTGGGCGTTGATAAGTCAGTCAGTCAGTCAGTCAATCAGTCAGTCAGTCAGTCAGTCAGTTTCTTCTTTTATATATTTAGATGTTTAAATACATTCACGTACTAATCAGAACAGTTTAAAATGGTTCCCACCATTTATCCTTAAAGAAGCGTGACCAAAATATAGAATGTATAAACAACAAAAATTACAATACAAGAATCGCCACAGTTAAAAAACCAGCTTTGTGGTTACCAACCAATAGAGGATTTCGTGCATAGATAAAATACGAAAAAGTAAAAACGGAAAGTGAAGGGTACACGGAAAGAACATGTCTAGTTACTTTGACAACATTTTGAGTTATAGCGCTTTTAAAGTTTGGAACGATTCAATTAACCATATACTATTTTCGTACCTAGGTTTTTATGAGTTAAAAAGTAGATTTCTCTTTAAAAATACAGCTGTAACAGAAGTTGTTACCAATAGTTCGTTGCAAGCTCTACGTTCTACAAAAAAAATCATTTTACAAAAAAAGTGACTCGACATGTTCTTTCCGTGTACCCTTCAAGTGTAAAAAGCAAAGGGCGACTAGAAAAAAAAAATTGAATGACATTGTTTTTAAGTACCTATCTCTCTGTGACCTATCTAGACCAACCCTATGATTCAGAGGAGAAATTAAACTTAATTTTGTTAATGTTTTTTTTTTATATTTACAGAATAATTACCTGTTTACACTTAATGATTACAACCTGTATAAGCTAAGATTAATTAATATGTTTTTGAGCCGTAGCCAAAATGGCAAAAACAGACTTATAGTTTTAGCTTGTGCGTTTGTCCGTCCGTCCGTTTGTCCGTCCGTCCGTATGTCACAGCGATTTTACCCGGAAACTATAAGACGTATCTTAATAAAATTTTAACACAAGGCGTATTTTGTATGCCACTACTTAGTTTTGTAATAAATATCCATATTTTTTAGGGGGGGCACACCATACATGTAAGTAATGTTTGTTGATGTTGATTAAATATGAACATGTTGCACATCAATCCATAGGTCTTTAAAAATAACATTAAGGTTTCTTTGACTTTTTTTTTAATTTAGTGAATATTGTCAGAAATAATCACCCCGAAAGTCTAAAAAATTTTTGTTCTATATAACTTTTGAACGGGAGATCCAAAAATTATGATACACCTACAGATACACCTACCTACCTAACCCTTACCTACCTAGCCTACCTACCTATACCTTTACCGATACCTTTTGACAATTATTATTTCTTATTCCGTGGAAGGTACGTAACCCTCCATTATGCGTGGTCCGACACGCACATAGCCGGTTTTTTTTTTAAATTCCGGGACATGGGGAATGCCTTTGCTCATTAGCAACGTCATCAAAAACGCTTATACCACCGCCCACACTGTTAACTGCCCATCGGTGGACCTTATGTCCTTTGTAATAAGGTCCACTGATGTACAGTTAAAGGTGCAGTTCCGAGCCAAGCGACACTGACGCCACTAACGCCGCGTTAGTATCGCCGCGACAGAGCGATAGTACAAGGTACATGACGGCGTGTACGAACACGGCGATACTTGACGCGGCGTCCGTCACTGCCGCCGTGTTCGTACAGTCAAGTGCAAAAATATGTACCGAAAAATCGTCTCATAAATATGGTACTACGCACTTATTACAACGGAATAAAGATACTGGGACATATTTTTGAGTAAGATGAGTACACCCGTATTTTTACACTTGACTGTACACGCCGGCATTCTATATAACCTTGTACTATCGCTCTGTCGCGACGATACTAACGCGGCGTTAGTGGCGTCAGTGTCGCTTGGCTCGGAACTGCACCTTTAGAGTGTTGCTGTTTGTACGTATTCACATGCCGCGCGCGTCAAGGACGCGATCGCGTATTCTGCGTACGCCGTTCCGGGATCTTATACCGACCTATCTAAGGATGCACCTCACTCCAACAATCGTGTTGTACCCTACCCATAATGTTGTGTTCCTGCTGGTGAGTAAGGTTGCCAAAGAGCTCAAAGAGGACCCAGTGTATTGACGATGAGGGACCTTCTTGTTCCTTTAGCCGTCAACACAGTGAATCCTCCTTTTTGTAAAGGGTCGGCAACGCGCATGTGACTCCTTTGGAGTTGCAGGCGTCCATAGGTTACGGTAGCTGCTTACCATCAGGCGGGCCGTATGCTTGTTTGCCACCGTCGTGGTATAATAAAAAATAAAATAAAAATCGTCTGTAGGTTAAATAGGTTTTAATATAACTATAGTATTATTAAAACTGACGACTGGGGTTATAAAACTTCTCGCTCACACTTGCACGACCGTAGCAAGAGTGAAAGAGATCGTAACATGACTTCAGTCGTCAGTTTGGCTGAATAATACTAAAGTAGTCCGCCTCGAACTGAGAACTCGCGATTTCCTTGCAAACGAGTCTACCAATATAACAAGACCCTTATGATGTTTTTTTCGCGCCTTCTAGCTCCATGACCCCTTGGTCGATCCTGCTCATATACGAACTCTCAAATGATATGCATCTCTGCTACAAATTTCATGAAGATCAGAAAAGCGTTACTAAAGTTATCGTGGAACAAACTATCAAAATCAAAAAGCCATCGTAATGCAGAGACGTCCTAGTAGCCAGGTGACAGTTCGGTCCGAAGTTGTTTGTAAGAACTTCACTTCGCTTACGCTCCGCTCGTTCGATAAGACTCAATTTCGTACATTTAGCGGGGGAGGTTTTTAAAACCATCTTGTCTAGACAAGCACGTTTTTGTCTTAAATAGAAGGTCGTGTATGGTATGGTATGTGTAAAATGATGATCATTTTGTTCACCTTGCCCGCTTAGCTTTCCGCTGTTGATTTCTTCGAACGCCAAATTTAAAAACATATATTTATTTATTTACTGTAATGTCGTCATCAGATATATCGGAGCGGATAAGGTAGTTACAAATATCTGAACAACAACTCTATTGTCAAGGCGATAAAGTGCATGTTCAGATATTTTTGAATACCGTGGCCGCTTCGATATATTTGATGGCGACTGTACCACCTCTAATTCTATTTTTAGTTTAACAGTCCTTTAAGGTCTAGTACCCTATAAAAAGTCGATTCTAAATGCCATTACCATCAATACAAACCGGTATACCAAAAAAAGGACCCGCATAATGAGCACCCCATCGAAATTCCAGAGATACCTGTCGACACCTGTCTGTATCGGTATGAAAGAAGCAAAATTAACTGCTCAAAGTGGCGAGGTTCATAAAACATGATTTCAATCTTACTTAGAATTTTGGTTAAATTAGCTCCGGGTTGCTCAGTAAATAATTATGCCCCGCCACTGCGATCCCTTTATGTGAACGGAACGCACCGAATTACGAAGACTATAAGACGCTTTTTTTTTTAGTATCTAGTATAAAGAATTAAAAAAAGGATTCGTCTAATATCCTTGACCTTTTCTATGGAACAGCAAAATTTTTTTTTAATTTTATAGTTGAACGCATACTAAAAGTAAAAGTTGTCCAAATGCATTTGATTATTATCATGTATGACTTCTTAAGTGTAACCCTTTATACAACGTATGAGCATTCTGTCAAAAGTAACCTTTTCCAAAAAAGTCTCACAGATAAGTGTAATTCGGCCACCGTTTCTTTTTAATCTTAACCCCCCTACCGCTTTGGTATCAAACCCGGAAGCTCTTAAATACGAGTATACTTAGTTTGATCAGTTTCCGTTCAGTTAAAGGCGTCAAGGCCTTTGTTTTTGTTTCTTTTACGCAATTATGTAATTAGACAAGCCAATTTGTACCTTGAAATAGTATAAACACTAAGGCCCCATTTACAAATTAAAGTAGAAAATGTATGGACTCCCACTTAACACTAATCAATGCGTAAATGGGCCTTAAGGGCCGCTTGCACCAAACCGTCTGTTAAGTGTTAACGTCATCGTTTAAAAAATCTTGTACGAAAAGTTTGACAGTGTTCTATGGGATGACAGCTCCGGCGCCATATTTAACGTTGATCAGTTCGTTAGTTACGGCCGTTATGGGTGGCGCAACCCGCCCTAAGTGTTACTTGTTAGTAGTGTCCAGTCAACGACAAAAATATGTATACTAAGTGCTTTAGTATATACGTATGTATGTAAACAATTTATTGTACATAAAAAAGTAACAAAACAAACATGATGTTGCAATTTGCAATTACGATAACAATTATGCCCTTAGTCGAATCACCACTATTTTTTTGTGTACACCAGAGATTTTCTTAAATAGGTTTTAAGTTTTAACTCGATAGATGGCACTGTTATAATTATGTCGAGATTTTTTTTAAGTCTTTTAGTTCAATCTTGAAGCAAATCAAATTATTTTTGTTCAATTTTTTTTTTGATTTGCAATTTTTTAAGTAGTTACACTACTATATATAAACCGAAAATAGATGTCATATACTTCAGAAAAAATATTAAACAAAAATAATTTGATTTGCTTCAAGATTCATAGATGGCAGCGCCATCTCTCTTTGCTATACCAGAATCACGTAAGAGATTCGGATTGGAGGTGCAAGCACGTACTGCGCATGCCCTTAGAGTAGGGATGCTACGGAGGTTCGGCTTCGGCTCCTATACTCGTATACCGAAACTTTCGACTGAATTCACACCTCCGGCTTCGGCTTTGGTTTCGTCTAATTTGAAGCGAACACCTCCGGCTCCGGCTTCGGTTTCGTCTAATTTTAAGCGGAGCCGAAATTCAGCAGCCGCGGCGCGCGGCGTGTGCCTAGGAGTACAAACAGGTTTTGACTTGTCTCCCCGGGAATCACCCCACCTGTTTTACGACGATTGTTTACTCCAGGCCTCCACCTCCACCTTCACCTCCGGCTCCGGTTTCAGATTCGGTTTCGCTTTTGGGTTCGCTATCGGTTTCGGATTCGCTTTCGGTTTCGTTAAAACAAATTTAAAATATCCGGTTTCGGCTTCGGTTCCGATAAAACCACCTCCGTAACATCCCTACCTTAGAGTATGAATAGTATGATCAACGGCGCCTAACCGTTTCAAATTCAGAGATTGCATATACATGAGAAAATTTATCAAGTTCCGCCGTGACCGGGTGGTCTAGTGGTCAGCCGCGAAAGCTGAAGACGCCAGTTCAAATCTGGCCTCGGACACCGGAGGGTTTGGTCACTTTTTCTGAAGTATATGACATCTATTTTCGGTCTTTTAGTTCAGTTAGAAGCATTGTAGAGTACAAACAGCAACACTCTTAACTTTACATCGGTGGACCTTATTTACAAAAGGCATAAGGTCCACAGATGGGCAGTTAACAGTGTGGGTGATGGTACAGTCAAGTGCAAAAATACGTATCGAAAAAATCGTCTCATAAATATGGTACTACGCACTTATTACAACGGAATAAGATACTATGGGACATATTTTTGAGTAAGATGAGTACACCCATATTTTTACACTTGACTGTACGTAACGTTTAAATAATGATGACCCTTTATTTTTAACCCCCAACGAAAAAATAGGGGCGTTATAAGTTAACAGTCTGTGTATCTGTCTGTGGCCCCGTAGCGCTAAACGGGTTGAATTGTTTTTTCTTTGTGAGCAGGTTTTCTAACGAGTGTTCTTAGACATATGTTTCATCAGTTCAGTGTTTCGGGGGCTTTCCTATTTTTTTTATATCTGCGTATTCTTAAAACAAAATGGCCACCTGTCAATTTTGTATAATAAATACACGTCATCTTCATTTATCTTTCAAGAACGAGCACAATAATTCGCCATTCAAAACACGCATGTGCAATGCGGGTTGGCTCGTTGGGTCTCATTATTAAGATGACTCACCGCCTATTATGTCAGAATGTAGACCCAGTTTTTTTGGAACCCGCGATTTTTGAAGGTCCGCAAATAAAAACAACCTGGCTGCGTTTCCACCAGAGATGAGCGAGGATGCGTTGCGAGGAATGTGTTTGTTAAGAACCGATAGAATCACTTCATTTACTTATCCTTGAAAAAAGTGTTCGTAATAGAATCACTTCATTAGTTTATCCTTGAAAAAGTGTTCGTAATAGAACCACTTCATTTGTTTATCCTTGAAAAAGTGTTCGTAATAGAATCACTTCATTTGTTTATCCTTGAAAAAAGTGTTCGTAATAGAATCACTTCATTTGTTTATCCTTGAAAAAGTGTTCGTAATAGAATCACTTCATTTGTTTATCCTTGAAAAAAGTGTTCGTAATAGAATCACTTCATTTGTTTATCCTTGAAAAAGTGTTCGCAATAGAATCACATCATTTGTTGATCCTTGAAAAAGTGTTCCTAATAGAATCACTTCATTTGTTGATCCTTGAAAAGTTGTTCGTAATAGAATCACTTCATTTGTTGATCCTTGAAAAAGTGTTCGTAATAGAATCACTTCATTTGTTTATCCTTGAAAAAATTGTTCGTAATAGAATCACTTAATTTGTTTATCCTTGGACAGCACAGCTCTAGGATTGGTTCTTAACAAACACATTCCTCTCAAGTCTCTCAACGCATCCTCGCTCATCTCTGGTGGAAACGCAGCCTTAGAGCGTTTCTACACTGTCCGATAAGATATCGGATGTCAGATGACCAAAGGAAAAAAGCTGCTAGAGAGTTAGTACTTTAAAATAAACAAATCAAAATAAATATTTATTAAAATAAATTTGTTCTTCAGTTGAAGTTTTATTAACAAAAAAATCCAAGAACCACTAAAGTGGAGATACAAAGAACCCCTCAACGGAACCCAATCAAGAAATTTTGAGGTCCAGACACCTTAATTGGGCACGTGCGAGCCGCGATGATCTGGCATTCCTGCTTTTTTGCTCATGTGCTTTTCTTCGTGTGGTATTCCTTTTTTTTTGCGTTCCACAAATATTTGCTTTGCGTTAGCATTAAAAAAAATAGTGTGAGGTATTGAGAGCCACATTTTATTATTCATTTTATACTAGCATTTGCCCGCGACTTCGTCTGCGTGGATTAGTGATTTCCCGTACAAACTTCCAACCCCCTCTTCGTTCCCTTAAAAGATGATTTCTGGGATAAAAAAAAACTATCCCGATGTCCTTTCCCGGAACTCCAACTATCTTCATACACATCAAAATCGGTTCAGCGGTTAGAGCGTGAAGAGATAACAGACAGACAGATACACTTTCGCATTTATAATATTACTAGCTTTTGCCCGCGGCTTCGCTCGCGTTAAATTCGGGGTACAAACATAATACAAACTTCCACCCCCCATTTTAGGGAAGTGGGGGGTTAGAAAGAGACAAAAAGTAGCCTATGTCACTCTCCATTCATTCAACTATCTCCACTTAAAAAATCACGTCAATTCGTCGCCCCGTTTTGCCGTGAAAGACGGACAAACACACAAACAAACACACACATACACTTTCCCATTTATAATATTAGTATGAATAGTATCGATAGAGTTGGGCAGCAGAAGTAGATACGCAAGCGAAGTGTTCAAAATGAACTAAGCGACTTGTTGCCAGACCGCGTCAAAAAAATTTATGATACCACGACGGTGGCAAACAAAGAAACAGCCCGTCTGATGGTAAGGACCGTAGCCTATGAACACTTGCAACTCCAGAGGCTTCACATGCGCGTTGCCGACCCTTTAATATACAGGAGGTTCACGGTGTTGACCTTTATTAAACCTCATTGACACAACTTTTAAAACTTGCATCTGACAACCCTATATGGCCATTGACTACAAAATGGTCCTTACTGTAGTACGTAATGACACAAAACGATAAATCAATGACATAACACACGATACGATATAAGAACCGGTTATGTAAAAAACCAATCTCGGCTAGCAATGTAATTAACATAACTACGAGGATAAACATTTTACTACGCTTCTGTATGTTAAGGGGCTGACAACAGCTAAATTCCCTCCCTATCTTTTTAAGCGCGAGTGAAAGAGAAACACTGTGTTACGATTAGTATGGGAGCTCATTGCAAATTGTGCAAAATGATGAATTAAAAATAAACTACGCATTAATTGAGAATTATAAAACAACGAAGTTTTTAGTATTAGTGCGGTGGAATTTTTTCCTTAGTTACAGACGTATAAGTCAAGAAACTAAAGACATACGACTGTTTAAAGCAAATTTTAAGATGTTACTTTGGAATTATTTTCTATCGAGCCGATTTCGTCCAATCGTGTATCGGAATCAACGAAGTTCTTCCAAATATAACGAATAATAACATATATTTTTTTTACTTTCTCAAACCAAGTAGTCAAAGCTAAAACACTGTTTGAGTAAAGTCAATTTGAAGGTCATCGGGTGTTGTCAGCCTCTTAACTTTTTTGTGTTACGGTCAAACACAATTGATTTAAACCTATGCATAATAGACTAAGAGCTGGCTACGTCAGATATGACACAATAATGAGAGCAACAAATCCGTCTAGTTAGATTGCAATAGTATCCTTATTTCTAGATCTGGCAGCTTTTAATGGGTGGAGGTCAGAGTGACAGACTAGCAAAAATTTTCAGTTGGAAAAAAGCAATATCAAAAAACTTCGGAAGTTATCTCGTTTATAAAGGACAGGGCCTATATTTTAACATAAGAACAAAAAATATTGTGTAATATTGCGGAAACAAAAACAGTGCGACAAACTTTGAATTAAATCTAAATCTGGTAAATCTAAATATCAATTGATATTTCGTAAAAATTAAGTGGTACGAGCTGGGTTTAGAACTCGAAACCTCCGGATTGAAAGTCAGACTTCTTACCGCCAGGCTACCAGGGCTTTTTACGCAGTGTTACTGCATAGTATAAACCAATGGCAGACCTTTTGGCCCGAATTCCCCCTCCACATGTCCAAAGTCAATATTTTTATCCTCTGCTAAGATTTGTAAATAAATTTTGATTTTCTTTTCAGATACATCGGCAATGAGATAGTGAAAAACAATATGGCGTTCAGGACTATCGTGATTCTAGTGCTAACAACATTAATAACAAAGAACTTTTGTGAAAGTGACTTTATAAAAGACCTCTCAATCGACGCTGGAGCTGACTTATTAAGAGGTAGCGGAGAAGTAAAAGAAAATATTGAAAAAGATTTAGAAATAGAAGACAAGTCAGAATTAATAGAATATACGACTACAGAATATGCTACAACGGACGCAACCTACATAGTTACTTTAAAAGATGACCTAAGAATGGATACAACTGTAGCAGAAGAAATCACAACAGAGGACAATGATGTTGTCAGGACGACCCTGTCGGAGGATATTTATAATGCCAGTAACATTGTTAAGGTAAGATAGTAAACATTGTGGTCTAGGCCTCATAATATTGATATAACAGATAGATAATGGGTAGGTAAGATAGTAAAACTTAAATTAAATGTCAAATCAATTACAAATTAATTGTCAGATCAAGTACAGATTAATTGGGTTGAGTTGTGATGGCTAGACCGTTAACTAGTTGTTTAAAACGAGCGAAACGAAAACATTAAGCCGCTCGCTGCGGTGGTTAGTTAAGTTAGGTCCCCACTGAAAATCAGCGCCGCGGCTTGCCGTGGCATTATGCTGTATCATCCGTTTTTATAAAATTACATGTACAATTTCATTATTTCTTTCTAATAAGGCTTGTTCACGGAAATAAACCTCTCAAACAGTTGTTTTTTTACGGCGGTGGCTAAGAAGCATACCGGCTACCTGATGGCGTGTCTCATGCGCATTGCCGACCCTTTATTTTATTATAAAGGAAGATCACTGTGTTGACGGCTAAAACACTGCATTTTAGTCGTAGATTTTTGTAAACATTATACAGGATGTAACAAAAATAGTGCATAGTGATCCGTTTAAGGGCATAATTGGTACCGTGTTGTGAATAAGAAAAAGGAAAAAAAATTTTTGGACGCGAAAAAAATGTTGTATGGGATACGTCATCCCAGCCGGCCGACCCAATTACAAAACCAATTTTTTTTTAGGTTTTAAAAATGTTTTTCTTAGTTTTTAATAATTAGAATACGATACTAATTATTCTAACACCCTCCTAGCCTAGTTGGTAGTGACCCTGCCTATGAAGCCGGAGGTCCCGGGTTCCAATCCTGGTCAGGGCATTTATTTGTGTGTTCATCACGAATATTTGTTCCTGAGTTATGGATGTTTTCTATGTATTTAAGTATTTATTTACAGCTATCTATTATATATATCGTCGCTGAGTACCCACAACACAAGCCTTATTGAGCTTACTGTGGGACTAGGGTGATTTGTGTAAGATTGTCCCATAATATTTATTTATTTATTATTTAATTTATTTAATTATGCCCTTAAACGGCTCTCAAGCATTTTTGTTACACCCTGTATATGATTACTTTCAGGCAGAGACCACCACATCACCCCCCACAAGAGCCACGGAGGTCATGGAGGGGATGTCCCCAAGGATATCGGAGTTCGACGGGGAGGAGACCAACCAGCGGAACCCTAAGTTGACTGACAATGCTAGACGTAAGTTTATTTATTGTATTAAAAAAATGCCTCGAGTTGTAATTCAAGTAAAAAATTCATGTGCGGGTTCAGCGGCGGAGTTGCGGATTGGGATTGCGGGAGAGGGGCTGTGCGATCCTCGCTCGGGATCGTATCTGGTTCAGCAGGTCTCCATTGCTGTTCAGCGGGGAAATGCGGCGGGAATAATGGGGACCTTTGAACCGGGTACGATTCGGAGTGGCCTTAATAAATAGTAGATTGTTAACCAAGGGTGGAAAGGGACCCATTTCACCTGAGATATTTCTGAGATAGTTCGAGGGTGAAATGGGTAATTTCACCCGAGTTACGCACTCTACTTTTCATTTCGACTGCGAGGAAAGTAAAATACTACAAGCACATTTTATAAAAAGGATATTAAGAATAATCAGTTAAAATTTACAGTAAAATTGGTACAATTCGGAAAAGACGAATTTAATGTTTTGCCGGGCATACTTATTGATGTTCGAAATGTTCTGAGAAACCTGTGTTTCTTGTATGGTATGCGACTCAGATTGGATATTTCAAATATGCAGTAAAATTGGTGAAATTTTTCTTGTTGACATTATGCTTCTTATTTATCGTAGATGTCAGCATCGAGTAATTGCTCCAAAGCGTTGAAGCCTGTAATGTTTTTGACAATTCACTAAAGTATGCTAAAATACATTTTCCGAAACAGATTTGACAATTTTAGCGGATCTCCAATTCATGACATGGTGGTATGCTTTAAGATATTTCCCTTTAGAGCACTGCGCTAAAAGATTGTTAACAACGGTTTTTGCCTGCTCTTGTAAAGGTTGAACACGCCAAAATTTGGGCATGTAAAAATAGCTATAGTTATTCGAAAAATAGAGATATTCAAACTTTTTAAACAACAATTTTCTCACAAGGGCTATAAAATGAAAGGGCTATAAAATGATAATAGTTTAATTTTCTTTCATTTATTCATTGGCAAAATGTCGAGCGTACAACATCAAAAACGTTAAAGCATTCTGCACGAACATGTAAAAAATCCCATGTTAAGCTACAAAGATATCGCGAAAAGGCTGAAATATCCACAATCTACGGTTGGTCACGTATTAAAAACTTTCCGTGAACGCTTGACAATAGATAGAAAGCCAGGAAGTGGTGGGTTGCAGGGAGTCAAGAATAAAAAAAAGGAACAGAGTATTTTAAAGATTTTTGCCTCAAATCATACGATTTCATCTCGTGATGTTGCTAAAAAAGTGTAAATTTCTCAGTCTTTTGTCCAAAAAGTGAAACAGAGGGCAGGACTGAGAAGTTATAAAGCCCAGGCCGCACCAGATCTAGACTAAAAATAGAACTTATCCGCAAAAAAACGGTCGCAAAAACTCTATGAATATTTTCTTACAAAATTTGAATGCGCGGACATGGACGACGAGACGTAAATAAAAGCGGATTTTAAACGAATACCTGGTCAAGAGTTTTATACTAGCAAATCACGAACAGATGCTCCTGAAGATTGTGAATTAAAAAAACGAGGGAAATTTCCAAAAAAATACCTTCTTTGGCAGGCAATATGCAGCTGTGGTAAAATAAGTTGCACGTTTATCACCACCGGGACAATAAACGGCGATATTTATCGGAAATATTGTTTACAGAAGTGTTCGCTGCCTTTTATAAGACAGCATGCCTCTCCACCGCTGTTTTGGCCAGATCTAGCCAGTTGCTAATACGCAAAATCAGTTATGGAATGGTACAACGCTAACAGGATCATGGTGGTACCCAAAATATGCAATCCGCCAAATAGTCCAGAACTGCGGCCTGTTGAAGAGTACTGGAGTATTATGAAAGAAATTCTAACAAAGAAAGGCGGAGAAGTAAAATTGGCCCCCAGCTACAAAAAATACGGACCTGGGCGACAAAAATCTTTCCTAAAGAGAGGGTGCAAAGTCTTATGAGCCGTGTGCGTAGAAAATTCGATCTACGGCTTACTGTGTAAACATTAATTAGAATTAAAAATCTGATTTTAGAGTTCATTAAATTTGTCATTTAATGTGGTATTCATAATGTAGTTATTTATTTTCAAACTGGTTTAAAAACAAATTTTGCGTGCCTAAGTTTTGGCGTGTTCAACCTTTATCTCATCGGAAGTTAAATCAATGTCTATGTCACTAGAACCACTTGTCGAAGCCATTTTTAACCAAAAAAGACACCGTACTTATATTTAATTGTGTATTCCCGCTTTTGCTTTTGCATTTTTTTCTGTTTTATCTGTTATTCCCGCCTTTTCTATGTTATTGTTGCAATTAAAAAGTTTTAGTGTAATGGGTTCTATAGACCTTGCAACAAATCGCAAACGATTATTGATACAATCCCGATAAATTGGGTGCGAATTCAGTCTATACAGTCCATTATTCAATCATTTCATTCGTTCAATTGCTAGACTGTCTATGGTTTCAGACATTTTAATACCGATACCTAGCTTTTTTCAAGAGACAGAAAGAGATAGCAATAGGTGTCTGTACCACCATGAATGAATGGAGGTACAGACACTAGGTCTTTTATATACCATAAAGCTTATTCTCCGTTGCTCATCGTAACTTTAAAAAAAAATTACTTTCCACCCTAGGGTAGGAAAAGATATTTTCCACCCGGCTATCTGCTCATGAAAGTCATACTTTCCGACCAGGAGAGATGAAAAAAAATTGACATTCTCATGTTCTAGGTTCTAAGTTGACTTTTTATGTGATTTTAAATTCTTAAATTATAAGTTAGTTTTGATTTGACATTTTTTATAAAATATGGTTTCAATAAAATTTTAATAAAATGAAAATACTAAATAACAACATATTTTACTACCTTCCACTTTATTCGGTTACAAGATATTCGACTCAATTTATATCAACGGTGAGGTAGGTTGAGTAATTAAAAAGTTCTTATTAATTACTCAACCTCTACTTACCTAACTACAGTCGAAACCTTTTATAACAACATCAGGTATAACGAAATATCGGATGTTATGTCCAATAAATAAATCCCTGCGCAAAATTTTATATTAAAATAGCACCGGTTATTACGAAATATCGGATTTAACGCCAAAATATGGTGGTCCCTTTGATGTCGTTATAAAAGGTTTCTACTGTATTTCCATATTTTACAAAAGTCAGTCAGATGGGGGAACATATTTTTTTTTAATTTCAGAGCAATTATTTCCGAAAGTATTACTTTATCAAAAAAAAAATTATGACAATTCTATGCTCTTTGAAAAACCTATCCAACGACACTCCACATATTGGGATTGAAGAAAAAAAAACATCCCCAATGTATGTGTGCAGCTAACCTAACCTAAGATTTTTTATAATTAAACGATTTTTTTTTCGTTTTTGTTTTACCACTGCCGACAAGGCATGATTAATAAAGCACATACATACCTACTCAAAACTAATTTTAGCTCTGTAGTACTAAGCTGAGCTAAGCCGCGGACAGACAGACATGACATGACGAAACCAGGAGCCCCAAAAACCTGACTAAGGGGCCTAAAGGCTACCGCAAATAACGAAATTTGCAAATTCATACCAGTTCTGATTCTATAATCTCTTTCCAGTGGAACCCCCACCTCAAGCCAGGCCAACCTTCGAGCCCTCCCCACCTGCCACCAGCCCCTACGCCACCCTCCGCGGCTGGCTGGAGGACTCCTGGCTGCGAGCACCAGCTGGTCTCCTAGTGCCGTTGAGGTCCTCGGCCCTGGTGCGGGCCAGCGCGGTATGGGACGACCTCAGCAAGGAGGGGCTGGATTTGAAGGATATCGTGCTCATTGGATATGATTCTAACGGTAATCCATATTACATATAGTTGCCATCATCTGGGAATGTTATATGACAGGGTTCTTAACTGGTAATCCGTGGACCATGGTACATATCTATATATATACATATATAACTCAAAGGTGACTGACTGACTGACATAGTGATCTATCAACGCACAGTCCAAACCGCTGGTTCTAGAGATTCCAAATTTGGCACGTAGGTTCCTTATAAAGTCTAGGGGTGCGCTAAGAAAGGATTTCTCAAAATTCATCCCCTAAGGGGGTGAAATGGGGGTCCAAAGTTTGTACGGGGAAACAAGATTAGTTAGTCTTTTTTATTCGAAACTTCAAAGAAGTATTCCTAACAATTAATGAGTAAATACGTGTTGCAGGTTTTTTGAGAATTCAACCCCTAAAAGGGGGAAATGTGGTCAAAAAGTCTGAAAATCAACATGGGTATTGTTTCTATGGTTTATCGGGTCGTTGATTACGAAAACAACAACGATTTTAAAATCCGACGTGGCGGACGTGAATACCATCTCCCCTGTTAGGGTACAATGGGGTTGAAATGTCTAAATATCCATATGGGTGTCGTTTTTGTGATTTTTTGGGACGTTAATTAAGAAAATGGCATCGATTTTGAAATTTAATATTGTGGACATAAAAATTCTTGAAAGTATTTGTGCCAAATTGCAATCTTCTTCTAAATATATAAAAGAAGAAACTGACTGACATATCAACGCACAGCCCAAACCGCTGGTTCTAGAGATTCCAAATGTGGTACGTAGGCTCCTTATAAGGCATAAGGATGCACTTAGAAATTATTTTTAAAAATTTACCTCCTAAGGGGGGAAATGGGGTTCAAAGTTTGTATGGGAAACGAGATTAGTTCAACTATTTTATTCGAAACTTTACAGGAGTATTCCTAACGATAAATGAGAAAACAAGTGTTTCAGCTTTTTTGAGAATTCAACCCATAAGGGGGAAATGTGGTTACAAAAATTAAATATCAACATGGGTATTGTTTCTATGGTTTATCGGGTCGCTGATTACGAAATCAACACTTAAGGGGGTGAAATGGGGGTTGATAGTTTGTATGGGGAATTTTTAAACGTTGAACCAATTTAGATGAAACTTGGTATAGAGATAGTTTGTGTACCGGGAAACGACATGGTACAGTTTTTATCTCGAAAATCGATCTTTAAGGGGGTGAAATGGGGGTTGGAGGTTTGTATGGAGATTTTTTTACCGCGAACCGATTTAGATAATTTTGTTGTGGATATAGTTTGAGTCCCAGGAAACAATATAGAATATTTTTTAAGCCGAAAATCAATCTTAGAGGGGTAGAAAACATGTTGGTAGTTTGTATGGCGAATTATTAACCGCTGAACAGACGATTGAAATGAAACTTGGTACATATTATATAGATTGAGTCGCGGTAAACAATATAGGATAGTTTTTATCTCGAAAATCAACCCTCTAGGGGGTGAAACGGGGGTTGAAAGTTTGTATGAGAAATTAATAACCGTTGAACCGATTTAGATGATTTGGTATGGAGATATTTTGCGTTCTGGGGAAGGATATATAATAGTTATCCCAGAAGTCATTCCTTAAACGGGTAAAAACGAGGGTGGATTACTAATTCCACGCAAATGAAGTCGCGGGGAAAAGCTTCTATTCAAGAGTAGAAATCTGTATTAATCATAATCTCTCAGTAGTAAGTCGTTATTGGCGTAACAATTAAACAATTATTGCAATAATTTCTTTAAAATAAAAAATGAGGGAACCGCCGTCTTCAAAACGTGGTATACCGAAACCTCCAGAATGTAACGAATACTTTTCCGAAAACCGCTTCTAAATCAGTTCAGCGAAACGCAAGATGATCGCGGACAAACATACTCCTATTTTAGTACTTTTAGTACGCGGGCGAAGCCGCGGGAAAAAGCTAGTATAATATATATCACATATACAGGTTGGCCAAAAAAGAACTAGGGCAGATGCCCCGGCCACTGTGCCGGTTTTGGCCATTTTCAACTTTATTATCATCATCATCATATCAACCGAAAGACGTCCACTGTTGGACATAGGCCTCCCCCAAAGAGTGCCACAATGACCGGTCCTGCGCCACCCGCATCCAGCGGAGTCCCGCGACCTTCACCAGGTCATCAGTCACTTTCAGTCAGTCAGTCACATCACTTTATTATGGTACATACAAATTTACAAGTCTATGGTTTATCGTTAATATAAGAGTAAATTATGGCAGCGCAGATGGCATTGTCATCTGTCATGTATCAGTAGTCATTCAGTTGTCAGGAGCCATTGAAAAAAGTGGCCAAAACTGGCTCCTGGGCCCGTTTCTGACATTCAATTTAAGAAAAAAATAAGATTTAATGTCAGAATCTTACTACGGAGATTCATATAAATATAGTAATATATTATCAATGACTCAGTACATAGAGATTGTCACAATTCCTTATTGACACAAAATGACGGCTGTCTGAATAAACAAACTCTCCTTAAAATGGCCAAAACCGGGGCATCTGCCCTATATTCCCGTTAGCTGTAAGGTTTTGCGACCCAACCAATCCTCCTAGGGAGAGGTTCCAAATCCATCTAGGGAGGATTGATTGGGTCCCAAAACCTTACAGCCAACGGAAATATATTTCTGTTTTGGCCACATGTATACAGGTTGGATTTTTTGAAAATGGGTCAGTAAGGGCAACTATTAGATCCCGTGCTACGCAAGAATGATCTTAGGAGGTATTTCCTAACTTCTTAACGAAGATTGACATTCGCAGATTTTGGAAAAAATGTACCTGGGCATTTCCACTTAACTGTCGGTTAGCAATCGTCACAAAACTGACGGTCAATGTCAAATACCATACATTTTGTCAGGAATGTGACCGTTAGACGTTACTGAAACACGACGTAGGTCGTGTTTTAAAGTACAAGTTGAAATAAAAATACCCATCAATCAAACCTGAAACTGCAATCTGATTAAGAATAGACTAAAAAATGTCAGTAATTTCACATTTGAGTGTCAATAAAGTTTATACCGTCCAATCTTCGACCCCGAAGAGTTGGCATAGGCACTAGTTTACGCATGCCACTCCCACCTGATCTTCCAACCCAACCCAAAGTGGAAACTAGGCCTTCTTGGGATTAAAACCGCTTTCCTCACGATGTTTCTCTTTACCGGAAAACGATTCATAAATATCAAATGATATCACGTACCCGGGGTTCGAACCCGCGACCTTTACAATCGCACACCATACCAGGCCACCAGCGCCTCTAAGTGAAATACTTCAAAGTAGAATAACGTGGTACGGGCATGTTATGCGGAGGGATGAAAGTCATGTTACGAGAAAGGTATTAAGAATGAATGTGGAAGGATGTAGGAGAAGAGGCAAACCTAGGAAAAGGTGGATAGACTGTGTGAGAGATGATATGAAAAGAAAAGATGTGAGTGATGAGATGACGGGTGATATAGATGTGTGGAAGAAAAAGACATGCTACGCCGACCCCAAGTAAATGGGATAAGGGAAGAGGATGATGATGATGATGACATCAAAGTAGAATACTTTACTATACGACCAATAATATAAAGTTACAATTACTATGACTGATGTAAGAAAAGAACAATGACAATCATTACCGATGACAATAACAGTTCACGGAATTATAGCCCTTATGACATATAAGTAAGCCCCAACGATTATTTATTATCATACAGTCGGTAACAAAAGTTGCGCTCATATTCAGCTTTATTGACGAGACACTAAGGCTCGTTATTGTTTATCTATAGATACTTGTGTTGACTTCAACTATGAGATAATCTATTGTTTGCAAACGAGCGTTAAGCGTACAACGCATGCGCAAACACGCACATACGGTTAAAAATGCTTAAGGTGCCATTCATTTATTATGTAAGATAGAAGGGGGAGGTGGGGGGAGACTTTTATATTTTTCTTTTCTTTGGAGGTACGGAACCCTAAAAATGAATTATCCTACCAGCAGTTGGTTTCTGATGAACATGAAAGTTTTGTCATTCTTACCTGAAACAGATATAAAACACAGTTAGATATTTAACGGAATAAATAATAATGAACACTAAACTTATAATTCTCATAAATCACAAGTTAGCGGTAAAAAATCTACATGCTCATCTTTATTTCAATTCTATTATTAAGTTGGCTAATTTGGGTATCATTTTAGCCACTGTGTAGATTTTTCTGCAGCTGACCGTTCTTTTCGGGATTCACAGCCGGAGGGAGGAAATCCTGTCACCGCACAGTGCGCGGCAATTTTTTTTATTTAACTACTTTCTATCATTAAAATGAAAAAAATATTTTTTTTTTTAAGAAAATCACTAAGTGAGATGTTAAAACAGAATAAAATTCGCACAAAAGATGGCAGTCGCCAAAAAAGCATCCAACAGATATTTAAACGTCATACATGATCATAAAGTGACAGTGTCTATTGTTATTATACTTATTATAATTAAGCCACAATAACAGATGTGTGAACACAAATGTTGTACGAGTATACCTGCCTTTTAGGCGCCATTCATTTATTTATTTTACTAAGTAAGACTATTAGGAACGGAGTCGACCATGTCTTATTTTCAACCGACTTCAAGATTTCGAAGGAGGAGGTTATCAATTCGTCGGGATCTTTGTTTTTGCTATTTTTTTTTTTTTTTTTTATTCATTTATTTATTTTATTAAGTAAGACTATTAGGAACGGAGTCGACCATGTCTTATTTTCAACCGACTTCAAGATTTCGAAGGAGGAGGTTATCAATTCGTCGGGATCTTTGTTTTTGCTATTTTTTTTTTTTTTTTTATGTATGTTCACCTATTGTTCGAAGACGGCTGGACCGATTTGGAAAATTCTTTTTTTGTTTGAAAGCGTATACTTCACAGTTGGTCCCATTGTAACCATGTCAGGATCTGATGATGGGATCCTGGAGAAATCGAGGGAACTCTTCAACTATTATAGGCACACCTATGGTGATTTGAGTATTTTTTACAGCAGATCGAACATTTGGTGTTGGAAAGGTGGATGCTTAGTGAAGTCGGTTCTTTTTTGTTTAAAATTATATGTTACTCATAGCCTTAGTGACGCTTGGCCTGGGTGACCCAAACCCATCCCGGTTTGGGTCACCCAGGCCAGGCGTCACTTCCATTGATAGCTAGAGGCTCCATGCAGTCTTTAAATCTCGTTAAACAAATAATTTTAAACAAAAAATCACCGACTTCACTTAGCATCCACCTTTCCAAAAGCAAATGCCCGAGCAGCTGTAAAAAATACTCAAATCACAATAGGTGTGCATATAATACTTGAAGAGTTCCCTCGATTTCTCCAGGATCCCATCATCAGATCCTGACCGGGTTAAAATGGGACCAACTGTGATGTATACTCTTTCAAACAAAAAAAACCGGCCAAGTGCGAGTCGGACTCGCGCACCGAGGGTTCCGTACAAACCTATAGGTATATAAGTAAAAGTTCACCCATTGCATTGACATAGAAAATTCATTTTGTTACAGCTTAAAGGTATTATAGACCTGAGTATTTCATATGAATTTCAATTTAATACCTCTACCTGTTTACGAGGAAAAAGGTAGTAAGTTTAAAATTAAAAAAAATATTTTTTATATGATTTTACTAAAAATTTTCAACTTTTCGTAATTTTTCCTTGTTGTGCTGTATCAAGTTTCTTCGTGCCAAGTTTCAAGTTTCTGAGTTTACGGGAAGTACCCTTTAGGTTTTGACGAGTTTCTTGCGAGTACTCAGTTTCAAAATATGCGACTTAAATTGCTATTTCTTTTGATTGCGTTGACATAAAAGTTTGGTTTTGCTACATCTGAAAGGTCCTGTAGCCCTGAGTATTTGACATAAATGTCAATTTAATACCTAAACGCGTTTACGAGGAAAAAGGTAGTAAGCTTAAAATTTAAAAAAAAAATTGTATGATTTTACTAAAAATGTCTACTTTTTGTAATTTTTCCATTGTCTATGCTATATGACGTTGCTTCGTGCCAAATTTCAAATTTCTGAGTTCACGGGAAGTACCCCGTAGGTTTTGCGAGTGCCGAAAAACTCTAAAATTTGCAGCATAAACGACTGTATCTTTTGATTGCGTTGGCTTTTAAGTTTGATTTTTTGACAACTCCAAGGGACAATAGACCTGAGTATTTAAAATAAATTTCAGCTTGATACCTCCACGCGCTCCTGAGAAAAATGGTCTCGACAGACAGACAGACAAACAGACAGATAGACGGACAACAAAGTGATCCTATAAGGGTTCCGTTTTTTTGCTTTCGAGGTACGGAACCCAAAAAGAATTATCCAAATCGGTCCAGACGTCTTGGAATAATCGGTGAACATACATAAAAAAAAATGAAAAAAAAATAGCAAAAACAGCAAAGATCCCGACGAATTGATAACCTCCTCCTTCGAAATCTGAAGTCGGTTGAAAAGGAGGTGTCGAGATGGTTCTAAATTAAATAGGTGGAGGCGAGTCAGCAGATTCCCACTTTTTCATACATAAGAGGGGGGGGGAGTTAACATCGGCAATAATTGTCTCACGTAATAAATGTATGCTTCGAAGAGTAAACGCAGCTTAACTGATATTACAATATACTTGCTTTTGCTTAATTTATTTAAATTACAACCGGAACAATATCAAAACACAACAATGCAAACGTAAATTTGACCGACCTTGGCGAGTGAATGTAAGAGGTTATGTAAACTAACGACACGCTCCAGTTAATAGGTATTGGGTTTAGTAAAAACTAGGAGAAAAACAACACGGCGTAACTTAAGATGATCGCTGGGTGATTTGGTTTCTGTCATATATTCTTGACAAGTCTTGATAGTGCAATAATTGCGAAAAGATTTTGTGCGAAAAGGCAATTCATATGTCTAGGATGCCATATTTTCAACTATGCCATACGCGTGTAACAAAAATAGTGGTGATGCGTTTAAGGGCATAATTGGTATCATATTGAAAGTAAGAAAAATTAGAAAAAAAAATTTTTGAAGGCGAAAAAAATTTTTTTCTGTGGTACACGTCATCCCAGCCGGCCGATCCTCCATACAAAACCATTTTTTTTTTTAGTTTTTATAATTAGAATACGATACGTGGTGGTGGTGGTGGTACGGCCATGTAATGAGACGCCCGAAAGACCACATGACGAGAACAGTGCTTGACATTGGAACCGGACCGAGAGGACGTGGCAGGCCCCGAAACACGTGGACATCTAAAGTAAACTAACTACTAAAGTCAGCCCAATTAGAGCCACAGACGACCCAGGACAGAATGTCCTGGCGAAGATTGATTAGGAGAGCCGACCCCAACTGAAATGGGACAAGGCGAGGACAAAGAAGAAGAAGAAGAAGATACCAATTATGCCCTTAAACCGATCACCAGCATTTTCGTTACACCTTGCATGTATGTCATATATCGGTAATATGTATTGTGTGTTTGTCCATCAGGTATCAACTGGAGATCCCGACACAACCTGCAGGGCACTACCGTTAAGAATGGAAACAAGGCTGTATCTGATGCCCTGAACAAGCTTCTGGTCAAATACCAGGTAAGTACTTCGTCATCATAGTCCTTAGGGCATACCGCGAAAGTCGAAAATTTAGTTATCTTCAGCTCTATCGCCCTTGCTCATTCGAGCGAAAGAGATGCCGTGCCGAGGTTTTACACCCTTTGGTCACATATGGAGTACTTCTGTGCCATTACTTGGGCATCTGCACTATCAGCAGGGACATCAGCTTGGGCCCTTTGACTCGGTCCAAAGGTGCGCTGTGTGAATCTTCAAAGGACCCCAAACACACTAGCGATATTGAACCTTAGGAGAGGGAGAGACTGCCCCCTTACGTGAGTTCTACGGCTTGTACAATGGGTTATCCGAAGAACTGTTTGACATACAACGGCCACATTCTACCATCACACCGCTTGCCGTCGGGCATTCATCCTAACACCCTGGAAACTAAATGGTCACGCACTGGCGGTTATAGAGGAACACCCGCGAACGCTCCGGCTGTGGTATTGGTATAAGTTCACATACCTATCAATATTTTCCACGTAAGTTCCAAGAAAATCATGTACTGTCACGCCTGAACATATGGATACATTTAATGTTACAAAATTATGTAGCCACGACTGTATTACCAAGACAAAGTCTTGGATACATACATGTTTTTGTCACATTAAATGTATCTATATTTTCAGACGTGACTGTACATATACATATAGTCAGTCAGTGATCAAAGTGATCTTAGCGCGACTTTATCGCTAAGTGAATAATGTATGAAGATCATTTTAAACGCTAACTTAACCCCTAACCTAGTCAGGATACCACAGCTTAATGGGCATTTTCACTTAACTGTGTACCATTAACGGCCGGTTAGAAATCGTCACAAAACTGACGCTCAATGTCAAATCCCATACATTTTGTAGAGAATGTGACGGTTAGACGTAACTGTAAAACGACTTAAGTCGTGCTTTAAGGTACAAGTTAAAATAAAAATGCCCTAATACACAATTTCCTTTGAATGCCAAAAGGTCATTGACCAATCATTGTAAGCAAAAAATTACGGCAAAACCTTAAACTTAATAAACATAAGTCTACTCGTACAATATTCTACAAAAAGACCGTTACCGTTCTTAAAACAACTACTTAAAGGTTATATTAGTTTGACTAGTGTGCATCTATTAAGCGGTTTTGTAGTATTTTGAATATGACCATCTAAAGACAATGGGGCAGACGGCACGCTTGATATTTAAATATCTGTTGTAAATATTTCCTCGTGTTATTGAGTTGTCACAATATTGCTGTCATAGGTATCGACATTACAATACGTATTATTTTTAAATTAAAAAAAGTTAAAGTGGTACTACAGTTTCTACTATACAGGCCCTGTGATCAGGATGTTTGGTCCATCATTTGCCAAATTGAATTCGTGGATAGATTAGATCATTTACTATCTCTATAGGCTTCCAAAAAAGGTTTGCCACACTTGGCAAATTTATTAAAATCATGTAGGCCTAGTCTTTTAAAACTAAATGGAGCGTTTTTTATCGATTTTGACCAGTTTTGAGTCGATATTTCAACATTTGCACTACTGATAGAATTATAAGGCAAACGGCTATCGGATCTTCTATCATTTATCTCCATTCTGTAGAGCCGGGTTTTGAAATAAATGAGCACTTATAAATCTGGTCTTAACTCTTTGGCGTATCTAAAAACTGTAGAGAGATTATAATTTTAAACTAATTAACACAAAATTTATAACCTAGACACTACTTATTTGGCCTAAAATTGTTCGATTTTGATGTCAAATATCTCGAAAACAATGAAAGTTGAAGTAAATATAGAATACTATATTGTTTAATGTCGTTACTGATAATATTATAAGCTATAAAAATCATTAGAAAACTAAGGTATTCAGATCGAAAATCTATGGCGCCAGGGAGCCCCATAAACTACAACAACTTTGCCATGGATGTGTAAAAAGAACCTGAAGCACTGCAATATTAACCCATACATCTTTACAGGGCGTCTCCGAAACGAACGACGGGACCATGCGAGCCCTCATATCAGCCACTAAACTGGTGCCATATGACAGTGCCCTATTCGTGCTGACGGACAGAGGTGCTGGGGATCTGCACAGGCTCCCACTGGCCGTGAGAGCTCTAGTTGAGAAGAGACTAAAGGTAAGTGAGAAATTCAATTAAGAATATTAGAGTACAGCAGTAGTTCTTAATAGGTAATCCGCAGACCACTGATGGTCCCTTGAAGCCTAAAGTAGTCCGTAAATTTATAAACAGTACAACCCTCTGTTGATTTTATTAATGAATATTAATTTACTCCCGAATAGCATTTAGCCAAGACCACTATCTATTTCTGAATAAAGCTAATTAGTATTGTTACACATACCAGACATCACATTGAAAATACAAAAGACTCAAATGGAAGTGGTCGGGCCATATCATCCGAGGCGCAGACAAGTGGAGCAAGCTAGCCACCCAATGGTACCCAAGAGAGGGAATAATAAAGGCGCCGAAACCCCTTATATAAGATGGGATGATGATATCGCGCAGGTCGCACTGGAGGAGGCCTTTGCCGAAGGGCAAGCAGACAAATAAAATAAAAGATGTGAAATAATAAAAAGATAAAAATTAAAAACTTTTTAATGGTTGTTTGATTCTGTAAATAAAGGCTATTTTATTTTATTTTTATGTACTATGTTAAGTTAGTAAAAATATAGAACTTAAAAAACCAGTGTTAGTCACAAATTGGAAGAAATTTTCTACTCGTAAATCAACACAAATAAATAATGCGACATGTTCTGGTGCTTACGGACAAGCCTGTGACTTCATGTATGAGACATTGTTAATATCTTCGTTACAAAAGACAGCTTCGTTACTACTTGACCGCCCTTCAGCAGAAAATCCACCAATTATCCATTTGCTTCAACCTTAGAAATACTTCAGCATCTCCTAAATCGCATATATTTTTCAGGTGTACACAATCTGGACGAACCCAGCTCTGTCTGCGTTAGAAGTGGACCAACAACTACAAGGGCTCAAGAATATCACGAAGCACACCGAGGGGGAAGTGCTGGCTTACACAATGCAGGGCTTGGTAAACTACTGCTATTTCATGCTTTCTTAGTTTAACATAAACTGGACATAATTTCGTCGAAATTGGAAATAGACTAACGACTACAAGAGCTCATCAATTCATGTTCGGTTGTACATAGAAATAATTTTAAACAAAAAAGAACCGACTTTACTTCAGCGTTCCAAACGCAAATGCTCGTGCTGCTGTAAAAAATACTCAAATCCGGTGTGCCTATAATAGTTGAAGAGTTCCCTCGATTTCTCCAGGATCCCATCATCAGATCCTGACCTGATGACAATGGGACCAACTGTGAAGTTACTCTTTCAAACAAAAAAAAGAATTTTCCAAATCGGAATTCCAGCCGTCTTCGAATAATCGGTGAACATACGTAGAAAAATAGCAAAAACAAAGAATCCGACGAATTGAGAACCTCCTCCTTCGAAATCTTGAAGTCGGTTGAAAAGGTTGTCAAGCGGATTTTTAATTTTGTATAGGTCTAGTCACATAAACAATTGGTATCACATAAACGTTGTATTGAACAAGGAGTACATTTCACAAATGTGATCGTAAAACTTTTATACGCTTTCTATTTCAACAATTTCAACATGCGCAACTTTGTTGCCACAATTTACAATTATTAGATCCATTTGTATGTGCAAGAGTAGTTACACTAGCAAAGTTTTAATACCTTACTATCTCCATTTAATAAACTGACTTCTTTTTCCAATCCAATGCAATAAAATTAATAATTGTATACAGGACCGCGAACGCCTTCGTTTGTTCGATCGTCTATCTATTTGGAGCTTTGTCTTTCGAATATGCAAGAGCGATAGAGACGGAGATAACGAAATTTCGATTTATGACATTCGCGGTATGAGATCCTGTCAGAAAAAGGTTAATGCTTCATTCCCCACGCTGGATAATTTAGAATTCGGAACTCTACACAAAACCTTGGATTGCTTTTCCTTGGGTATGCTTTACACTAAATTCCAACTAAGTGCACTATTGGAATTGCTTTACACTAAATTCCAACAAAGTGGACTATTTTTCACAGGACATGGGACCGAGCGCAATGGATCAAATGCGGTGGGGTGTTCAGGCGCAACCGCGACAGGCCAGACTCAACTCCATTGAGGAGGAGGAGAAATTTGAAGTAAGACCTGATAAAGAACTTTTTTTTGTAGAAATTTTCTGTGGAAATGATTTTTGATGATCAAAGAATGCTGTTGAAGAGCTCGTATATAGAAATATGATAATTATTATAGTGTGAAAAAGTTTTCCCATTGGTTAAGGTCCGGCGTGGTCTCCAACCAAGGATAGTCGATGCCTCTTCAACTTCTCCATGTTGTACGAAGACGACCTTTTGCCAGGAACTTGTGACGTCAGCCCTTGCTTGGACATGTGGTTGTTTAACCTTCGTAAAACATGTCCTATCCAACGCCATTTCCAATATATCATAGGCAGTAATTATGGTATTGGCTGGTCTATTCTCATAAACATAAATTGGAGATAGTCCGTGGTCAGTAGACTCCGAAAACCTAGTACTAGTTAGTTAATTCACTCCACCGGTGACCACAGGGCTGGCTCGTTCCTCGCTCAGCGCATTGGCATTGCCATTTAGCGAGGTAACGCAGCCAGCCTTATGGGCACCTTACCAAATAGCAGTGACATAGGGGACATTTGTACATATAATTTAAGCTGGGCTAGGTAGTATTAATTAGTGTATTTTTATATATTGGTGTTTGTGCTTTTGTTTCTTTTGTTCTCAATAAATGTATCAGAGAAATTTAGTTGATTTCCAGGCGTACATTTTTCAATTTCTTTTCAGACGCTTCTAGTACGAAGAGTTAAGGGAGGAGCCACCTCCTTGGGTATACCCGTGGAATATGGAGTAACCGCCCTGAAGATAAACATCGAGGGTGATGTGGAGCATGCTGTCTTGTACCCTCCCAATGAGGGTGAGTATTCCATTGGAAGGACATTGTATCACTTGAACTAGTTGAACTGCTTTATATCAGTTCTTAAGGAAATTTCCATTATATGTTAGCCTAGGCCCTCCGAAACGTTTAGGCACGGATACGGGGAACGGGCACCAGGGGCACTTACCCCCTCTCCCCTGACACGTAAGCATCGCTACATTGTTTGTGAACGATAATTGCCCCCCATTGAAATCCTGGATCCGCGCCTGCGCGTAGTGACTAAAATACGTGTATTAAACCGTAGAATTACCGTAGGTAACTTCAGGATGACTTCCAAACCCAATAATAGTAAAATTTGTTTCATTTTTAGGTTTTACTTCTCTTTGTTGTAATATTTATACTTTTCCTTCAATATATGTACCTTTGTATTTGTATCGATGTTGTTCTATATATTGTGTACCTTGTTGTACATGTTGCTGTAATTGTCTACCTTATTTTTACTTCACTCTCATTCACTCAAAGGTTAACTGGAAGAGATCCCTTAAAGGGATTCGCCTTTGTACTTTACATCTTTTATTTACTATATTTATCTACTGTGCTATGTGGGCATTTTCACTTAACTGTGTACCATTAACGGCCGGTTAGCAATCGTCACAAAACTGACGGTCAATGTCAAATCCGATAAATTTTGTCAGGAATGTGACCGTTAGACGTTACTACTTTAGTCTTGGTTTAAAGAACAAGTTAAAATAAAAATTCCTGTGTACAATAAATTGTTACTTACTTATTTCATTAAAAAGCATAAGTTCCGAATAATTATTTGCCCGACATACAGCCTTGGCCAGAAGTGTTGAGCATAGCAGTTTTTTGTTTACATTATTTCCCAATAATAACAATGTACGGTGGCGTAAAATTTTATATTTTATTTATATATCTAGAAAACTTCACTTAATAACAATTTCAAGGTACCTATAAAACATGAAAACTTAAGGTCACAAAAATGCGACTTTAGGTCGGTGCGACAAATTGCAAATATTCTATGCAGTTACTACTAACTTCAACAAAACATGCCTGTTCAGTTTGAATTAAGAATTGATAAAATAACTTCAAAAAAGATAGAAACGCTGGACTAAAGTTTCGAGTTTTGTATGGTAATCGCAAGGGTGCTCAACTCTTCTGCCCAAGGCTGTATGTGCGTACTGTACTTATTCCTCTCAAGGAACAAAAAAAAAGAAACTAAGTGCAGGTTGGAGGCTTCGGATACGCCTTAACATAAAATGCAAATAGTGACATTAAACACGTTTTCCAACATGATACTTATTAAGTTGACTCATGGTTTCCTGCGGTGTCGTCGACATAGCTCTACATGTAAAAATAACAATCATAATTTGGAATATTTTAGATATAATGAGGAGAACAAATCAGCGGTTCCGGCAATTTGCGAAGCATTGTCATACTGGACTAAGAGCTGGCCACGTCAGATATGACACAATAAGGAGAGCATCAAAACCCGTCCGGTTAGATTGCTATACTATCCTCATTTCTAGATCCGGGCATCTGGCAGCTTTTAATGGGTGGAGGTCAGAGTGACAGGCTATGAAAAAAAATGTAATTGGAAAATAGTAATACCAAAATAGGTAAAAACTGCCGAAGTTGTTTCAGTTAGAAAGGACAGGGTCTAGGGTATTTTAACATTTGAACAAAAAACATTGCGTATTATCACGGAAACAAAAACAGTAGCCGACAAACTATGAATTACATTAGACCTCGTTTGGCACTACTTTCCTCAACATAAACTTTTGGCAATGATATAATCTTGTTGTTTATATAATTTCTTATAATATTGCATCAAACCCAGAACTCTAGGATTTGTTTTCTAGAAGTGATTGGCGCTCTTTGACCTCCACCACTTTACAGCTGCCAGATGTCCAGATCTAGAAATAAGCATAGTATAGCAAACTGACTGGAGGGGTTTCGTTGCTCTCATTATTGTGTCATATCTGACGTGGCTAGCTCTCCGTACTCCGTACTCGTAACATAACACAATCGCATGGCACTACAAGGTCGAGCGATTTTCTTCAATAGCCCGTTGAATGAGGGTGTTAATCCTCATATGACCCCTCGTACATCTTTTTATACATATTCCACAATCTGGTTTGAACTTTTATTGATTAACTAAAGGTTCCAAATTTAAAAACAATACTAGTTGCTTCTCAGGAGGTTAAATCACAAATGCATTTTTTTAGGGTTCCGTAACGTAATAATAAACAAGGACCAATTAAAAATAAATCACAATTACTCATTTTACGTCACACCTGGCCATAATGTGAGTTTTACCGCACGCTACGCTTACGGTTAAAACTTGCATTGTGGCCAGGTGGAGACGTAAAATTGTGTACTCACCACGGACGGTAAAAAAAGAAAGCCCTCTATCGCATATTTACAACCCTCGCCTGCGGCTCGAGTCACAAATACCTGCGATTTCGGGCTTTCTTTCTTTTACAGTCCTTGGTAAGTAATGTACTATTATACAAAAACTCAAATTATTGTAATTTGAACGCTGGGAAACTAAAAAGCACTAGTGCGAGAAATCGTATATCCGGTCGCTAAACCACTATTAAAAAGCTTTTAGAGTTGTATTAAAAGAGTATTTGTGATAGTCTATAGTTCAAGGTACCATTTGGCGGTCGGCGCTTACGCTCTTCTTGCTCGAAAACAATATTGAATTTTTACAATGGTTATGGTATATAGTAAGCGCCTTCCGGCAGTACCTTTTACAATTACATACTTGTGTAACATTTTGTGGTTTGACAGCTCCTCAAGTGGACCTGTACAACATCACGTCAGTGCAAGCATTCTCGCCCGCCTCCAGGACTGACGACATGTCTCCGAGGGAAGTGTTTCTGGTGTTCCCGGGAGCGGATCCTCAGAACGACGCGTGAGTACACTAGTAAGAGTACTACGTGGTTTGACAGCTCCTCAAGTGGACCTGTACAACACCACGTCAGTGCAAGCATTCTCGCCCGCCTCCAGGACTGACGACATGTCTCCGAGGGAAGTGTTCCTGGTGTTCCCGGGAGCAGATCCTCAGAACGACGCGCGAGTATGCTAGAATACTAGTAATAGTATTTAGTGACAGATCCACACGCTCGCTACTAAGATTCGATAGGGCTGTCCTCGCGCAAGTTAATAAACGTAGGTTATTGTACCGAATTTAGCCGAGATTTGAATTTCGAACGTGAACAAAAATAACCTTATTGTACATACACATATTTCCAACAGGCTAAAGGTCCTACCAATGAAGCCCGAGGACTCTCCTTCGGCACAGGCCGGCATGTGGCACCTGTCAGTACGCTGCGATACATGCAACTACCACTTGCGCGTGTCTGCGCGCGCGCAGCTCCGCTTCCACGCCAGTTTGAAGGCGCCAGGTAAGCAGCCTTTTACCACCCCCAGAGTCGCAAGGTCAAATGACGGGCACTAACGTAATAACTTGGGCCCAAGGCTTTTATGAGCTGCTAAAAGCTGGAAAATCACTAGAATAGGTTTTAAACCACGCCGGACAGACACAAGTATACAGCGCGTGTGATGGTAAGGTCACCTTAGCCTATAGTGTTATATATGCGCGTTGCCGACCCAGTAATGAAGAAACTAACCTTAGACACCAAGCGGTGCCCCACAGTGCGGAGCTTACAGACATTTTCGCAGCCATATGGCCGCAGCTTACTTATAAAAAAATGTAAAAAAAGTATTTGAATCGATGTATTAGGTAGCATATGGGACTCATTTATTAGGCTAATAATTAATATTAGGAGGAAATAAACAAATACACCAAACAAGTATGAAACTATGTAGCCTGTCCGATGGCAGTCACTTCTGTGCCGGGCCAAAAAGCTGAAAATTCACTGGGATGATGAAGAAACAAACCTTAGGCACCTACATATATGAAGTAGTACACCTACTTACTAGGAAGCCATGAAGCCTGTTGCATCAGCACAGGCCGGTATCTGGCACCTGTCAGTGCGACTACCACGTGTCTGCGCGCGCGCAACTCCGCTTCAACGCCAGTTTGAAGGGACCAGGTATAAACCTAGCCTTTCCTTGTGTTTGGAAGCTAAGATAGCAGTCGCTTCCCAAAATATTAGTGCCCAAAACGTCTTCCGTCATCCATGGCAAAAAATGCGCGAAAAAGTATGCTTTATGGGCAAGTGTTATAAAAAATATTGCCGATAAATTTACCCAATTCCCAAAACCACTTAAAAAAATATGTTCTAGGATATCATCTAGAAATTTCTGGGAATTTCCTAAACAAAATATTATTCGATAAAAGTTCACAAAAAAATTAAAAAATCCCCGGATTTTCCTAAAGTCTCAGTTTAACTACAGACCTTTACAACTTTTTGTAAGCTGCAATCAAGGATAAAGTTTGTCTTGGAAATAGGGGAATACCGATTGTGGCGACTACATAGGGAATACCCCATGACCACAGAAGCTTTAAGATCTAGAATCAAGTCACGTAAGTTTGTATGTAGATACAGTATCTATGCAAATTGCTCATAATAAAAGACGTTGTGGACCAACCCATTGTATACTATAGACTAATATTAAATACTAAATATTAAATAGTTTTAAACAAAAAAGAACCGCACTCCACCTTTCCAAAAGCAAATGGTTGAGCAGCTGTACAAAATACTCAAATCACTATAGGTGTGCCTATAATAGTTGAAGAGTTCCCTCGATATCTCCAGGATCCCATCACCAGATCCTGACCTGGTTACAATGGGACCAACTGTAAAGTATACTCTTTCAAACAAAAAAATAATTTTGCAAATCGGTCCAGTCGTCTTCGAATAATCGGTGAACATGCATTAAAAAAAATAAAAAAATAAAGCAAAAACAAAGATCCCGACTAATTGATAACCTCCTCCTTCGAAATCTTGAAGTCTGTTGAAAAACTGTACTGACAGACAATGCACAGGCTAAATTTTAGGCTTAGGCCCTAAACCGATAAAGGAACTTGAAAACATTTCATTTAGGTCCACTAAGGAAGGATTTTTTTTATTCAACCCCAAATGAAGTGAAAACGGGGTTGAAATTTTTAAAGGAATTCTAAGCGGAAAACTTGAGAGCGGCTGCTACTTGAAATATATCAGTATATATGTGAACTTAAGTCTCATTGTACAGTAGCTATCAAATATATCAGAGCGAGCAAGTTACTGAAAAATATCTGAACAGGCACTTTTTCGCCTTGACAATACAGGCGTTGCTCAGATATTTGTGTCTCGGCCGCTCCGATATATCTGATGGCGACTGTACCTAAAAGGTGTACCAAAATGCTGGTGATACTTTAAAGGGCATAATTGATATCGTATTCAAATTAATAAGAATAAGAAAAAAAACTCGAGAAAAAAATTGGTTTAATTGTAAGTCCCATACAAAAAAAAACCGGCCAAGTGCGTGTCGGACCACGCATAGGAGGGTTCCGTACCTTCAATGGAATAAGAACCAAACTAATACCAAAAGGTCGTATCTGATGCCTACGGAAGAAGTTTTTTGGAGATAACTCAAAAATGGCTGAACCGATAATGTTCAAAACAATTTTCGTAGAAAGTATATGATAAGGCGCATCTCTTAAATTTTTTTCATATTTTTTGAACTTACGGTTCAAAAGTTACGGGGGGGGCTACACAACTTTTCTGACTTTCGAAGCGATTATTTCAGAAAATATTCACTTAATCACAAAATAGTCAAAGAAACCTCAATGTTATTTTGAAAGACCTATCGATTCATGTGTCACATGTTGATATTTGGTTATTTTTTTTATTTTATTTAGTTACTTGTATGGAGCACCCCCCTAAAAATATTTTTTTTTCAAATTTAACTACATAGTAAGTAGCTGCATACAAAATACACCTTATGTGTAAATTTTATTCAGATACGTCGTATAGTTTCCGAGTAAAATGCCTGTGACATACGGACGGACAGACAGACAGACATGACGAATCCATAAGGGTTCCGTTTTTTGCCATTTGGCTACGGAACCCTAAAAAATTCACGTCCAACATTTTTTTCTACGATTTTTTCTTACTCGCAAATTCGCAATACAAGACCAATTATACCCTTAAACGGACCACCGGCATTTTTGTCACACCCTGTATAATGAATCAAACCGTGTTTATAAAATCACGTTCCATTTAAATTGATTAAAATATGTACGTTATCAAACACGTTTAACAAAATTAACGATGTATATGACCAAATACAAGGTCAGAGACGTCCTAACAAAACTTTGGCCGAATTCTAACTTTATAATAATTATAATTTTAAACAAATAAGAACCGACTTCACTTAGCCTCCACCTTTCCAACAGCAAATTCCCGAGCTTCTGTAAAAAATAATCAAATCACTATGGGTGTGCCTATAAAAGTTAAAGAATTCCCTCGACTTCTCCAGGGTCCCATCATCAGATCCTGATCTGATGACAATAGGACCAACTGTGAAGTATAATACCCATTCAAAAGATGTTGCGAACTTATGAATTTTTTGTATGGGAATTGAAAATTTTCATTTCTGGTACAGAAAGTAACAAAAATACTACACGCCAATAAAATATCAAAACATACAAAAGAGATTGCTTCTAACAATCCATACTAATATTATAAATGGGAAAGTGTGTGTGTGTGTTTGTTTGTTTGTTTGTCCGTCTTTCACGGGAAAACGGGGCGACGAATTGACGTGATTTTTTAAGTGGAGATAGTTGAAGAGATGGAGAGTGACATAGGCTACCTTTTGTCTCTTTCTAACCCCCCACTTCCCTAAAATAGGGGGTGGAAGTTTGTATGGTTTGTTGTCCCGAATTTAACGCGAGCGAAGCCGCGGGCAAAAGCTAGTATAATATAATTGCTTACTTCTAGAAAACAAAATTTGCCGAACCTTATTCTTGAAAACGGACATACTATGAGCGAAAACATCAATTTTATTAAGTTATTACTTATTATAATAATCATGATATTTATGCACAAGGAACTCCGTGTACCATGTTATTGAGGAAAATCCGCGATTTCTTTGACATATCAATGAAAAAAGGGACAATAATAAAAACATGACTGAGTGCCTAATGTTTACATTAAGTTGAATAACATGATATAGACGGAGAGCTGGTCACGTCAAATACACAATAATGAGAGCAACGAAACCCCTCTAGTTAGTTTGCTATACTATGCTTGTTTCTAGATCTGGACATCTGGCAGCTGTAGTGGAGGTCAAATAATGCTAATAACTTGGAGAAAACAAATCTTAGAGTTCTATTGGATGCAATATTATGGGAAATTATATAAATAATTAGATTATATCATTGCCAAAATTTTCTGATGGGGGAAAGTAGTCCAAAACGACGTATAATGTAATTCTTAGTTTGTCGCCTGCTGTTTCTGTTTCCGAATTAATACGCAACGTTTTTTTGTTCTAATGTTGAAATATAAATGAAAAAATGGCCAGAGACTGCACAAGACCGGGATGAGTGGAAAGAGTGGGGGGAGGCCTTTGCACAACAGTGGGACAGTACAGGCTTACAATAAAAATAAAAAATGTTAAAATATAGGCCTCGTCCTCTATAAATAAGATATTTAGGTATTACTTTTTTCCAGCTGAAACTCACTCTAACCTCCACCCATTAAAAGATGCCAGATGCCCGGATCTAGCAATAAGGATAGTATTGCAACCTTATTAGACGGGTTTAGCTGTTCTTATTATTGTGTCATATCTGACGTGGCCAGCTCTTAGTCCATGAGGTCATATCAAGTACGCGTAAACTCAAGTTGTTTATATATTTCTCTCAATTAGTATATGTAGTATCTTTGATTTACAAAATTTGTAAATCCGGTATCATTGTTTTTATTTACATACTATTTTTACTCGGCGTTGATGACAGAAACTTCTTTAATTCATTGGCGTGGCGGCGAAAAGGTTAATACGAGTAGCCAAAGCCAATGTGAACTATGTAGGTACTTTAATCCTTCCTTCCTCCTAGCGTTTCTTCCAGCTTTTTGCTCTATTGAGCATGGGGTCCGCTCGGCAACCTAAGCCCAGGAAGTGGCGTAGGCGCTACGAAAGCGACTGCCATGTGACCTTTCAACTCAGGGGGGAAACTAGGCCTTGTTTGGATTAGATCCGGTTTCTTCACAATGTTTGTCTTCACCGAAAAGCGACTGGTAAATATGAAATGATATTTCATACATAAGTTCCGAAAAACTCAGTGGCACGAGCCGGGGTTTGAACCCGCGACCTCTTACCGCCAGGCCACCAGCGCTTCTATGTAGGTAGGTATCAATGTTACTCTGCGTCCGTTGAAAACACATTAGACAACCCTACATGTGATCCCTGGGGGTGCTAAAAGAGTAACAAACTTGGCAGCTGCACTGTCCCATCTGGACCTCGCAGCACTCACTGGATTTTCTTCATCATCTGCTTTCCCACTATTACTACTACACCAGATAAGACATGCCTATCTATATCCACTGACATGTAGCCATACGATAAATATAAATATGTAGGTACTTAATAGTGTAAATAAGTTACGAGAAAATTATTTAGGCGCACACACACTATACACTAAGCAGCCGGCCCACTGAACATCGTATATATTGTTAACCAAGGGTTGAAAGTGACCCATTACACCTGAGATATTTCTGGCGCACGATAAAGTGAGAGCGCCAATAGTTCGAGGGTGAAATGGGTAATTTCACCCGAGTTAAACACTCTGCTTTTCATTTCGACTGTGAGGAAAGTACAATACTACACGCACATTTTATAAAACAGGTATATAAAGAATAATCTATAAAAATGTTAAGTAAAATTTGAACAATTTGAAAAAGACAAATTCAATGTTTTGCCGGTGGTCTGAGAGGAGAGCATCCGGGTGGGCACCGGCTCAATCCACAATTAACACAGCTAATTACTTTCCACCCTGGGGATGAACAAGCAATTTTTCACCCAGCTATCTACCCAGGAAAATAAAACTTTCCGAGCAGGAGAGATGAAAAAAAAATTGCTGATATTTCGTAATATTTGATTACATGCAGGATCGTATCGACCAATAATGTTTACTTATCGGCGACATATTATTATGTTAATGGTCTTGCGCCATGAGCCGTGATACAAAGCTCGATTTACAAACGGATTTTATTAAAAAAACAATGTTGTATATTTTTTTACTGTACAGGAAAATAAAATTATTATATTTATGGTGTAAATAATTTTAAACAAAAAAGAACCGACTTCACTTAGCCTCCACCTTTCCAAAAACGAATGCTCGAGCTGCTGTAAAAATACTCAAATCACTATAATAGTTGTGGCAATAGTTGAAGAGTTCCCTCGATTTCTCCAGGATCCCATCATCAGATCCTGACCTGGTTACAATGGGACCAACTGTTAAGTTTACTCTTTCAAACAAAAAAATAATTTGTCAAATCGGTCCAGCCGTCTTCGAATAATCGGTGAACATACAAAAAAAAATGCAAAAACAAAGATCCCGACGAATTGATAACCTCCTCCTTCGAAATCTTGAAGTCGGTTGAAAAAACACTTTGTAACTTTTCGCCATAATCACTCGATCGAAAGCAATCGAATTAATCAAAGAACTTTGTATCAAGGCTATTAAATAAGAAAAAAAAGAAAATCAAACCTCGAAACGTCACGCTGACAGCCGGCCATCTTCCCAAAATGGCGACGCACTCTTTCCGGGTCAAGGACGCACGTTGCACGTTCGAACGTGGAATCTTGTTTTTTTTTTAATGCCGCATGCTTTCTACAATCAGCCAACCAGTTTTTTCACACCTTACTATTACGTGAGCGCGAACGCTTTTGAAATAAGAATTGTTACTGTCAGAAAGTCGTATCGTAGGTCGATAATAGTTTAATTTTTTTAAAGATGATCTAATCTTGGTTGTATTTGTATGCTGTATATGATATTAAAAATAAAGAGTTAACTGTATTTAAATCTTAAACTTTGAATTTAAACTTTATTAGTGATACTATGAAGTTTATTTTGTAACAAATGTTTGGGTTGTGCGTGTATGAAATAGAGGAAACCATCCATTGTTGAAATGGCGGAAATAAATTATAGAAAAAAACTTAATGATGCGAATACCGTTTTGTTTAGCAAAAACTTTGTTCTTGCCGATTAACTATAATACAAATGGCAAAATAAGAGTCTTTATTTTTTTGCGTTTAATGTGTCAGTACTGTCAATTCCACCTTTTACCATTGCAAAGTTCATGCAATGCTAGGGGAATTATAAACTATGTTAATCTGACGTAGGATTGCTATTCCGGGACTCCGGGTTTCCCCTGATTTGTCAAAGTTTGAAGCCCGTCCGGAGAGCAGCCGGATTTTTAGGTGTCCGCGCGAAACCCGGACTTTTTTAGTGTTAGAAAAATCCCTAGCACATTAAAATGTTGAATTTTTTTTACTATGATGATCGGGGACAAAAGCGGTTTCACTGAAACGTCCGGGATTAGATTTTTCCGGTGTCAGCCAATAATGTGATAGCACGTTTACCCTGACGAAACATGTTGACAACTTGGTCAATATAACTACGTAGTTTTCCAAATGATCAAGTCATGACATTTTGCTGTGAAGTTGACTTGTTATATGCGTAATAATTATAAAAAAACCGAGACAGAATATTACATTACACTTTTTTCGGCAATAGTATTAAAATTATTGAGAACTTTTCTAAAAAAAAATTGTTTTCTACAATTTTTTCGTAGTAAACTTAAAAACGCTAAAGCTGAACAATTTTTTCGTAGTAAACTTAAAAACGCTAAAGCTGACACATTTTGCTGATTTAGTAATATAACCTTCTTCTACAAATATAACAGAATCCTTAGTTAACTTCTACACACTTTTAATCGAATACACAAACTCGGAACACCGTTTGACACCAAACACTTAAAAAAACCGAAGGTCACAAGTGTTTAACATAAACTAGAACGACATGTCGCTCCAAAGTTGTATTATAAACTAAACAAAACAAATGAATGATAGATTATTAATGTAGATTCTCGATAAATAAGTTCCAATAGGGCAGCGGATCTCAAACGTTATCTTTTATAATCTGTAGAAGCAAAACTGTACCGATTAAATATAAACTTGTTTACAAGTTATCTTATCTGTTTATAGAATGATGAGTAACGATTAATAGTTACTATCTTTCAATAGTGCAAATATCAACTACTTAAATCATCAATTTATGTATATTAAATAAATGTGACGTTTTCAAGTCAAAGGCGCATCATTTTCGGTTGTAAAAATGGCGCTACTGCCATAAAAAAACATTTAGAAATAAACTCTAATATCAACCGACCGATATCAATGATGTACCTTTGATTTGAAAATGTTACAAATAAAGGTTTGGAACGGAATCTCACAGAAATCAACATATATTCCTGCCAAAATCTTACGAGTTTAATATGAAGTTCTTTTCTATTGCGTTAAAATTTTACATGCCTATAAAATATTTTTATCGAATCATTTTATTAACATAAGATCTATCGGTCATGACTTAAATAAAAAAAGTTTTTTTGCCATATGTAATATTGCCAAACGTTAAAACATCAAATTATCAAAATATCGTCCTATATGCCCGATTCATGTGCATTGTTAAACTTAATAAAATAACGTCACCCTCTGACGTAAGCAATAAAGGAACTGATGGAAAGATTCACCGCGGTTGTGTAATCGTCCATGGCTCAGTTGGTCAGAGCGGTCGGACCGGTGTTTCGAAAGGTCGCAAGTTCGAATCTAGCTCGACGCGGTGAATTTTTCCATTTTTCTTTCAATTATAAAATTGAAAATGTTAAAAGTTTAAGAACCACATGCAATTGCATTATATGTTCATAAACATGAGGAAGCAAAACATTATGCTGGGTTATCAGCTGCTGATAACAGCTTATACATTAGGACACGAGATTTGAGGTCAATTAATACATGAGTTACATGACACAGTACACAAAAAATATTAAAATAAACTCTAGGTCATTCAACTGTATAAAATTCTACGTTAGTTGTAATGGTACTTATGGTGACAAACAAACTGTAATTTTCGTAGATATCTGGTCAAAAAATAAACAAGAGTTTAGGCAACAAAAGACACCATCACTACATAGTATAAAACTAAGTCGCTTTCCGCTGTTTGTCCCTATGTATGCTTAGATCTTTAAAGGCGGTTTTTTTAAATAGATAGAGTGATTCAAGAGGAAGGTTTATATGTATAATACATGCATCATATAGTAGAGCAACACTGATAATTTAAGAGGTTTATAATGTGATGTCGTAAATAAACACATTTTTTGCGCTTACATTGCAAACGCTGGCTGAGTCCTAAGAGATAGATCAAAATAATGTACTACAGTATTGTACATCTTAAAAAGGTCTACAAAAAAGTCCGTGATGGTATATGTCTATCTCTTAGGGATAACCCACAATAACCATTTATTATCCCGTGAGAAGCCGGGGCGGGTAGCTAGTAAGATTTAAAATATGTGGCAGCCTTGGTCAAAAGGTACCATTTGATGGTCGGCACTTACGCGTTTATTGTTTGAATACAATATTGAATCTAAGGGCCTTATTTCGATTTTGGAGGTTCGCGGGAGGCCCTCTTCACTAACCAGAAGTCAGAACGTTGGTGATTATAACTTATAATCATCAACGTTTATCTTATAATTTATAAGATAAATTGTGTCATTATATGTAATATAAATAATGTACCACTATTAAATACCTATATGTAGTAATGACACTAATGACGCACTAAGTAGACAATAATAATGTGATTATAGATCAAAGGACAAAGGGAAATAAGTGGAATTTAAACTTTACCTATATCTGACCTGTAAGGATAGCGCGCAATTTCACAATCTTGAGCCTGGGATCCGCTCGGCAACCTAATCTCAGGAATAAAAAGTTATTTATTCTTCACATTACAATGCACTTATGAACGTCAGAGAAACCCTAACTTAACCCTACATCTCAGACCCGATAAGTATTAAGAACGGCAAGGACTTATTTTTTCAAATCAGTAATACCTAAATTAATCTTAAAGATACACAATAATGCGTAGTTCTTCGAGAATTTCAATACGCGTCCTTAAATTGGCGTAGGCACTAGTTTTTACGAAAGCGATTTCCATCGCGACCTTCCAAACTATAGGGGAAACTGGGCCTTATTGGCATTATGTCCGGATTCCTTCACCGAAAAGCGACTGCTAAATATGAAATGAGATGTCGTACATAAGTTCCGAAAAACTCAATGGTACGAGCCGGGGTTTGAACTAGAGACCTCCGGATGGAAAGTCGGACGACTTACTGCCAGGCTACCAGCTCTTCATTCCTAACGTGTTGGTTTGATTTGCAGATACGGTGAAGATCAGAATAATGGGGCCAGTAGCGAGTGTGAGGGAGACGGCGCTAGTCGACGAATTCGGTGTCGAATTGGCTAAGCTGCCGTTCAGGTCAGTACTTTGTCACAATTCATATTAATAATCCATTCTAATATTATAAATGGGAAAGTGTATGTGTGTGTTTGTTTGTTTGTCCGTCTTTCACGGCAAAACGGGTCGACGAATTGACGTGATTTTTTAAATGGAGATAGTTGAAGGGATGGAGAGTGACATAGGCTACTTTTTGTCTCTTTCTAACCCCCACTTCCCTAAAATGGGGGTGTGGAAGTTTGTATGGTTTGTTACCCCGAATTTAACGCGAGCGAAGCCGCGGGCTAAAGCTAGTTTTAAACAAAAAAGGACCGACTTCACTTAGACTCCACGTAACCAAAAGAAAATGCCCGAGCTACGATAAAAAATACTTCAATCACTATAGGTATATATGCCTATACTTGAAAAGTTCCCTCGATTTCTCCAGGATCCCATCATCAGATCCTGACCAAATGACAATGGGACCAACTGTGAAGCATACTCTTTCAAACAAAGAAATTATTTTCTAATTCGGTCAGGCCGTCTTCGAATAATCGGTGAACAAACATAAAAACAAAGATCCCGATGAATTGAGAACCTCGTCCTCCTTCCAAATCTTGAAGTAGGTTAATCATTTTAAACAAAAAAGAACCGACTTCACTTAGCATCCACCTTTCCAAAAGCAAATGCTCGAGCTGCTGTAAAAAATACTCAAATCCCTATAGGTGTGCCTATAATAGTTGAAGAGTTCCCTCGATTTCTCCAGGATCCCATCATCAGATCCTCACCTGGTTACAATGGGACCAACTGTGAAGTATACTCTTTCAAACAAAAAAATAATTTTCGAAATCGGTCCAGCCGTCTTCGAATAATCGGTGAACATACATAAAAAAAAAAAAAAAATTAAAAAAAAAATAGCAAAAACAAAGATCCCGACGAATTGATAACCTCCTCCTTCGAAATCTTGAAGTCGGTTGAAAAGGGCCCTCGTGGGCCTATTGGGCCTTACGTTGTATAGATGGTCCTGAAAGTGAAGTGTCTTAGTTTATATGGGAGCTACATTCTACGATACTTCTCTTTCCAGACAGATTCTTATAGACGGAGAGCTGGCCACGTCAGATATGACACAATAATGAGAGCAACGAAACCCCTCTAGTTAGTTTGCTAAACTATGCTTATTTCTAGATCCGGACATCTGGCAGCTGTAAAGTCGTGGATGACAAAGAATGCAAATAACTCGAAGAAAACAAATCCTAGAGTTCTGGGTCTGATTATGTCTGATTATGGGAAATTATGTAAATAATTAGATTATATCATATCCAGAAGTTTCTGTTGGGGGCAAGTAGTGCCAAATGATGTATAATGCAATTTTGAGTTAGTCGCCTACTGTTGTTTTTTCCGCAATAATAGACAATGATTTTTAATATAAAGTTAAAATATAGGCCCTGTCCTCTATAAATGACACAACTTTAGCAGTTTTTACCTATTTAGAATTACTTTTTTCCTACTTAAAAACTTTGTTGGTCTGTCACTCTGACCTCCACCCATAAAAAGCTGCCAGATGCCGAGATCTAGCAATAAGGATGGTAAAGCAGTCTAACAAGACAGGTTTCATTGCTCTCATTATTGTGTCATATCTGACGTGGCCAGCTCTTAGACCATTAGTGTTTTCAACCAACTTCAAGATTTCAAAGGAGGAGGTTCTCCATTCGTCGGGATAATTGTTTATTTAAATTTGTTTATGTATGTTCACCGATTATTCGAAGACAGCTAGACCGATTTGGAAAATTCTAACGTTGTTTGAAAGAAATAGTTCACAGTTGGTCCCATTTTAACCAGGTCAGGATCTGAAGATGGGATCCTGGAGAAATCGAGGGAATTCTTCAAATATTATAAGCACACCTATAGTGATTTGAATATTTTAATACAGTAGCTCGGGCATTTCCTTTTTGAAATGTGGAGTCTAAGTGAAGTCGGTTCTTTTTTGTTTAAAATTATTACAGATTCAATATCATTTACAAGCAATAAAGGCCGATTTTTTTATAGACATTGACAGTTTTCTTATTTTATTCATTCACAATCAAACTAAAATTGCTACCTTTTGACTAACTAGAAAATCTGTGACCGAATGATATGTGATTAATATTGATAAGGGCCTGTCGTAACTAGGTAGGTACCAGTGATTCAATCATACTTTTACTGCATATTGTATGCAAGTGCATTGATAATCTAACGACATAATCATATACGAGTATGTTGATGTATGCTGATGGCTTTCGGTTCCTATTTGGATGCTTGTTGCGTCATCGTTGCAACGGTGATGCCAAGAAATATGTCAATAAATGATAACCAGGTAGACCAGGTAGATCAGTTGGACCAGGGTATGTGTAAAATACGTCCCAAAGAGAGGTATGGGTACCGCGAATGTCAACTCGCTATGTGTGGTAGGGCACAGCACAGCGAATGTCATCTCGCTCAAATCTGGAGCAGAGCCCGACTGGAGAAGTACCTCCACCTTACAGAAAAACGTTCTATATTTCTTTTGTTTTTATTTTTAATACTTTTGTATACAATTATGGTTTATCATTACGAATAAAACGATTGATTCTGATTCTGAAATGTTTGCCATTACATTTCATTTAGGTGCGTACGGATTTGCGGGCAAAAATCTAGTTAAAAATTTCGTAATTACGGAATAAAATTCTTCAAAAAATAAAATTAAGTGAATAAAAATTATAATATTTAAACAAACTCCTAAACTTACTTCTTACAGTTATCAACCACCCATAGCAGGAGAGGGGACAGACATACCACATGAGATTCCTATGGCCGAAATAGAAGAAACGTTTCCACTACCCGAAGTGAAGGCAGAGCGGGTCTACGTCAGGATCTTGGGAAGGGATATACGAGGTAAAACTATTCATATTTTTAAGGCAAAAAAGAATCGGCTTTAAATGAAAAAATCAAAACCTGACGAGAAGAGTTGAGAACCACCTTGAAGACAGTTAAAAAATCTTCAACCGTTAAATAATTGTCATAACCCAAGATATATATGATTTATTTTGGTAGAGGGGAAAAGCACATTAAAAAGGACATTAAAATATAAAACTACTAAAAGCAATAAAAAAATATATCCTCTAGATCAGTACCGATGGGTAGTGTGCATACAGATTAATAACTAGTTACTTCGTGCCTCCATTCTGTATGGCGATGCTTACACGCTGTACAAAGTATTGGCCAGCCCTCTCAGCCCTCTGGTCACCCGTGGTTTCAATTAAACGCTAAATATTTGTTTTCGCGCGCTCGGCCTCCATGACACGTGATTATCTAGGTAAAACCTGACCAGAAATATATAATTATTGTCAAGAGGGCGCTAAAACTCTTATTTAAGGCACAAGGTACAGTCGCCATTAGATATATCGGAGCGGCCAAGCTGGTCACAAATATCTGAACAACGCCTCTATTTTCAAGACGATAAAGTGCATTTTCAGATATTTTTGAGTACCTTGGCTGCTCCGATATATTTAATGGCGACTGTATGACGTAACGCTCGTAACGGCCTTCCACCAAATGGAACATTTTGATCTCGACTATGACATACCATCGCCCACACAGTTAACTGCCCATCGGTGGACCTTATGCCTATTGTAATAAGGTCCACCGATGTACAATTAAGAGTGTTGCTGTTTGTACATCAAACTTCCTATGTTTACAGAGGCCCCGTTCGTCCGTCTATCGGGGCCGCTGAACGAGCCCGAGGTGCGCATGGGCCGCTCCGCCATCTTGGATGCACAAGACTTAGAGCGAGCTGAGGACGCTAACATCGCATACGCCAGACTACGGCTAGGATTCAACGATACCAACGTTCTACCTTACAATCTTGCTACGACACAGGTAGTTTAAACAATTTATTGTCTGAACAGCCATCTTTCCTTAAGGGCACACCCCCATCCTCAGGGGGCCCCGAAACATTTTTTTACAGTCAACGTTGTCCCTAATTGAGCGCCTGAGGGCCCCTGATTCTCAAAGTGCTCTAGGGCCCCGTCACGTATAAGACTGCCTTGTGTCTGAAACGAAGAGATCCGCAAGAGAACCAAGTCTTTCGCCTAAAATGATATTGATGATGATGATTTTGTTTTAATGTTTAGTAAGGTACAAATGCTACAAATACTATGGACGTATTTATGAGACGATTGTTTTTGCACTTACTGTACAGTCGCCATCAAATATATCTGAGCGGCCAAGGTACTCAAAAATATTTGATCATGGACTTGGTCGCCTTGACAATATAGGCGTTGTTCAGATATTTGTGACCACCTTGGCCGCTCCGATATCTCTGATGGCGACTGTACAAAGCGCGCAACGTAAACAAGAGGCGCGGTGTGTACGTTTATCGCGTGCGGCGCATTCAGACAATCTGGTCTGGACGAACCTTTAGTCTTTAGTGTACAAATTCTTAAATACTTCAATTTTCCACTTTAAATCATTTAAATGCCCACTTTTTTTTACGGAAACGTTAGGTAATCAAAACTGTTATCTTATTTGTGATTTGATTGTTTTTGATTCAAGGTCATCAACCAGCAAGGAACTCTCCTGACTGCAGTGCAAGTTGGGCTCAGTACCAGGCTGTATGGCACACCTGGGGATAATCTACAGGTTAATACTTATATAGGTATCATATACAAAGGAAAAAGTAACCTAGGGCTCCGGTGCCCAGGGCTGGGATCGAACCAGCGTCTTCTGCATTCGCGGCAGACGCCTTAACCACTTGGCCACCCGGGTCACAGCAGCACCGGTCGAATTTTCCCGTGTATATGCAATCTTTGTAAATGCTAAGGCGCATTTTAGCCAATCATCTAAGGTAGAACATTATAAGTTCGTACCTCCAATCCGAACTCTTAGCCATTCAAAATATTTATTATAAAATTTTGATTGTTCTTTAGGTTAATACTTATTATATGTCTATCGTCTTGGAAATATGAGAAGTTATTTTATATCTGTATTACCTCGGCCACACTATGCCCCTCGCGCTGCTCCTCGCGCTGCCGCGATGTTGCCCTCTCCGGCCACACACTGCCCTACTCGCGCGATTATGATATGCGGCCCTTTGACTCGCGCTAAAAAACCGACAAAATAGGGAGCGGTGGGCATGACGAGGAGCATGACGAGCGGCATGACGAGTAGAGCGGCCACACTATGTCTCTGCCTACTTCCCACGCCGCTCGTCGAGTGTGTGGCCGAGGTATATGTGTACGGCCTCAATGGCGAACGTCCGGCGGCGCGACCAGCCTAGCGTCAGCTTCCAAGGAATTTGAGAAATTTTCACTAAAGTCACCCTCATCCGGTTGCATTGCATTCCCAGATCCCAGATAAGTCTTAAGCGTGTCCATGCTTGGCTTGATTACTAAATATCAATCGACACTAGAAAAAAACTTCGACGACAGCCTGACCTTTGTTCGAGATTCAACTTGATTCTCCTAACCCAACGAGCAACAATATAAGGGAGGTACAGACTCAAACGAGATTTACTAAAAATATGGCTCGTAAAAATTTTTATAACCGAAGTTTTGAGAAACTGCAGCACTAGTATTGTGGGGCCATTTGTTTGGGCCGATTGTGTATCCCTAGAGTAATTGATCGGCGTCCCGACCCGATATAAAATTATAACAACAAAAGCAGGAATGCTGGTCTAAATTTCTTCCAAATCATTCAAATCAAAAAAAATTGTTTCAGCTACATTTTGAGGTGACAAACTACAGGGACCGGGCGGTGAGGTTCACATTCCTCGCGCGAGGAGAACTCATGTTCCTGACCGGCATCAGCTCATCGTCGTAAGTGTACCATTTTACCCAAGAAACGTATATGCGTTAAGCTGAGTACAACGTATATGCTCAAGTAGGTAGGGACTCTTCAAATATTGTAGACAGACCTATGACTGATACTAAACTAATGTAATGTAACAATCTGCATGTTAGTTTAATTAAATAAATATTGCAAGTGGCTTTTAGCTCAATTCAAATAGTCGTATCAATGCGAAACTTTAGGTAGCATTGACATAGAACTTTGCTGATCAGATCATGGAGATAGAGACATATTGGTATTTAAAAGGCAATAAAATCTTCGAACAAAATATGTGGTTAAAAAAGAGTATCAAACTCGGTTCTCTCTAGTCTCACTTCACTCGCACTCAATAATATGTCACGCTAGCATTATTGTCTGATGGCTTCATTAGTCATTACTCCTTAATCAAAACGAGTTGCAATGCCTTAGTTTGACTTAAAAGCCCTTTCGGCCTCGTTTCGTGAGTTTGACGATGGAACTAGGAATTGGATATTTAAACTTTTCAATCGTTAGTTGACAGAATCTGATATAACCTATGATATTTCTGTTCCAGCCAAACCATTCAAAGCGGTCAGACATTCAACGTGATCGTTTACATCGGCATCACAAACAACGCTAGCCCAGGAGCCAGGGATCTCATCACGTTCACTGCCAGTGGTAGGTTTATAGCATATACAAGATATCTCTATACTCCGCTTAGCGCGTTATTTCTTTGAAACCTAAGCTGCCAAAAAGAAGGGGTGCGGGAGGGGAAATCGCAATGCTAGACAGGGAACGCGCGATTCTTCGGTGGGGCGTAAGAGAGTCAGACATTAATGGTTGCCATGGAGACGTACTATGTTTACTGTCACTTCCAATATTAGTGTCTCACAAAATTACGTCCGAGCCGGGCAGCGGGGGTCGCCCGGCTATGCGGGGTCTTGGGTTAATTAGTCTATGGTTTATAGTAATAGTCTCTACCCTGCCGTGAGGGAAAAAATCCAATAGCCCTTCAGGAAGGTTTGTGGCTCTAGGCGGTCCGGATGCCCCTCGATCGTCACATGGATGGGCATGAGGACTGGTCACCTCAACCTCAATCATGAGGGACCGTCGAAGAAGATGCCTCTGCCCGCGATTTCGAGTAGTATTACTTTCGTTCCGAACTTTCAACCCTAGAGGATGAATTTTGCGATATATACTCGTAGTACATATTTTTCAAGGTTCAACTAACTGTATATCCAATTTCGTCTAATTCCGTTGAGTCGTTTTTCCGTCATTAAGCAACAAATATTAGAACCTGAACGTTTAAAGAAGCCATTGGATGAAGTTTAACAAATGCTCCTAAATGGTGTCCTGCTGCTTTGCTTTTAAACTGTGGGTGATTGGGGTGTCGACTACAATTACGAAAAACCCTATGATCAGATGATGATTGATTATTTCTTCTTGTTATCCCTTATAGGGGACATAGGGCTCGCAGAAGAATTTTCCACTTGTTACTATCCTGAGCGGCTACCTCCAGTTCTTTCCAGTCGAGACCAGTTTACCCTTTCATTCAGCCAGACATGCCAGTTTTTAAAGAAATCCGTGGGTTTATCATCATCTCATTCCAGGCATTGAGGAAGTCTCCATTCGAGCGTATGTCTACGTGGTGAACAGCGTGGACACGGTAGACGTGTGGGCTCCAGAGCTAAGGCACACCTTCCAGGGAATGTGTGTTGGGAAGCAGGGCGACGACTGCGCGCAGCACGTCTGGTCTACCACCATCACAGCCAGGGATGCTGGTGCAGGTATGACCGATCTTGTTGTTTGAGGGTTAACGGGCGCCTTTCAATTGGATTGCATATTGCGAAATTGGGATGATTGGGAAGAGAAAGGAGCCAGGTTCGAATCCTGAGGTTTTCCAGAGTCCTTCACACTTCACCCCTAATTTTTTCATTGTTAATGAACATTTCTTTCCAATTTCTATGTTATGGTGATAGCCGCGAACGCTGAAGACAACTGGCACTGGAGGCCAGAGTTATTTCAAACCAATCCTCATCTCAGCGCTTTCTCCTTAAAGAGTCTAGTGTCCGCTTCCTGGCAGCCTAATCCTCAGATCTGGCGCACTAGTTTTTACGAAACCGACTCAAAAGCGACTTCATTTCAATCGTCTTATTGATAAGTCCAGTTTCCTTTTATTTACTGATATTGACAAGCACCCGTACATACAACTTTATTTTATTTAGTCCGTCATCGGATTGTCAGTCGGAGTAGGATTCAATCAGTTTTAAATCAATGTGCCACCGCGGGATGAGGTGATTCCCATGATTTCATACGGTGCGTCTCCATTGTGTGCGTCTATTACTTATTGACTGTGTTGTCTACCAGGTCTTCTCCGCCTAACTTCAACTCCCCTCGGCCTGGTCTACGACAGTGACTTCATATCCGGGACCAGGCAGGAGGTCAGGGCCACCTACCGGGCGACATGCTGCGCCCCTCGTCTCTCCGTTACCGCGGTCGATGCCAACGGCAATGCTAACAGCTATATCATTGATATAAGCGGTAAGTCTTGTATACTGGTCTACAGACTTCATATCAGGCAGGAGATCAGAGCCGACCTGGCGACATGCTGCGCACCTCGTCTTTCCTTCACTGCTGTTTCCAACGGCAATGCCAATGCAAACCAAGTTGACATTAGAGAGGTCTACTGCTATGCGTCCGGCGTGGCGTGGAGTTCGTGTTTAACCCATACGAACGGCCTTAACGCTCGCCACTGAGTCCTCCGCATCTCTCGCATACTGAGGACGCCTGGCCAGAAGTAGGCGGGCTGGTCACTGGTTGTGTTCATTCAGCCCTATTCCTTGAAGTTGGGCCTGCAGGTTACTGTCCCGGCGGCATTTCCACATTATTTTCGTCGGCGTTACACTAAGTCTTGAAATAAATCAGCTTTTTGTGATACGTAAGACTGAGGTTACACTGAGATTCGTAAGACTTTTCGGGATAAATCCAAGAATATAAGATGACTTTTTGGGGATGAATTTCAGAGAAAACTGAATTTAAGATATGGTTAGCTACATCAGAAGAGCGAATCACTGGCTTCATCAGATCATCAATAATGACTGCTAATCTTTATTCATGAATAGCCGAATAAAATACAAAAGTAACAGTCATGGATAATGGCTACATGAGATTACTAATCACCGAGTAAACGGTCCCCTTATTGCATAAAAAAAAACAAATAATCTACAAGTTTCTTCTCAGAACTTAACGAATTTTAGCATAATTTATCAGCAGGTACATTTTCTGTTCCAGGTTATCTAAACGGTGCATCTATAGCAGCCATTACATTGGGCATATTCCTGTTTATAGCCATCATACTCCTTATAATCTTCCTCGTCTATTGGTGCGTGAGGAGACGGAAGGAGTCCCGAGAACTGCCCTATTCTACGTCAACTAGAAATTAAATTTTAAGTTTATATTGGCGGACTTCGAGACTTCCGAATTAAAAGACCACTAAATTGTTTTATGTTAAAGTCAGAGACTACACAGACTACTCATCATTAAGCTTTTACAAGGAGCACGAGGGCCACCACACATAAGCTCAATTTTTCGTAAATTTCTACGATTCGAACAGCACAAATAGTATTCTACACCATTTTGTAGCATAACAATCCAGATTCATCCCTATAACTTGATTTTGTGTTTTTTTTTAATTCACATGGCGTAATGATCAAAAACGTTAACTTAACTGAATAAGCGGTCGCGCTCCCATACTAAATTAGTACGGGAGCGCCTATGTGTAGTGACCTCGAGTTGTACTTATGATCTATCCAGTGGTTGAGGTAGGATCTATCTGTGGGTAAAGTGTATCCAGATCGAGCAACTGTGTCTGCTGGTTAAGCCATACGCGTGCAGTGCGCGAATTCGTTATCGGTGCATTCGCAGCACGATCGGCAGATCCGGAATCCGGACGCACATTTAGGAAAAAGAAGCACGTATTTTTTACGTCAAATATAGTTTTTTATTAACGTTTAAGTGACAATTAAATATGGTCAAAAGGGAGTTTTGAAGGGAGTGTAGGGAGCGTGCGTGAGCTGTATGGAGCAGCTGAGAACCCTGTTTATTTGCGGCGGTAGTCCACTAGATGGCATAGTACTACATGACGCTTGACAAACACCGTAGTCCGTAAAGGGACTGCAACGGCGGATCAGGGTTACGGTGTGGTTTACCGCGGTAAACCGAGCGACCGTTGTGAGGGGGAATTACAGTTTGTCTCTTTCTCACGCGGGTGACGGGAGCTCATCAGCACGTCCGCATCTCTCGCATGCTAATGCGCGACTAGAGATAATTGTTTGAATTGAAACATTTTAAGTGCTTCACTTTTGGACCGTGCATACCCCCATCTGTCATTATTATATATCATAGTTGGGTCTGCCATCTTAGCTAGGTACACAGCTAAGATGGCAGACCCAACAACGCACAAGTGTGCATGGGTCAACTGTAGATGGCAGCACCTGCTATTGCCGTGAAGTAGCTTAAGTTTCCTATTTAGACCACAAGTTGGCATCCCCCCTCCCACACGCACGCTCCCAATTGTATGGAAATAAATGTGATGATAAAGTAATTTAAGACAAAATGTATTTAAATATTTTAAGTTACCTATACGTAAATTAAGTTTAATTAAGAGTCAGATATGTGGTATTTTAAATGGGGAAGGCAGACGAAAACTATTTGTAGAGGGCGCTGTTCCAGATTCCAAACAATAAGAGAAAGAGACACATACAATGAGAGAAAGAGACAAAAGATGAATGGTCCTTAACTAGTATGCAGTCAAACAGCTTTTCTTAGGCAAAACCCTACCCTATGGCGTTAATCAACAGCATTTTAATTTTAGTGTATTTGTGAAACCGGTGAGTTTCAATTTCGGAGAAATTCGAGACAAAACATTGAGTCATTGTCGCGAAAATAAATAAAAACTAGTTCGCGCCGTACAAATTTAGCTTTTCTAAGCACCAATGTTCGAGATGTCACTTTGACAGTTGCCTTCCCCATTAAAACAACTGGTGATCTTAAGGACCAACAAATGCCGGCGGTGAGAAAGTGACTACAGATCAGGGATGTAACAGATGTGGTTTTATCGGAACCGAAAGCGGAATCAGATGTTATAAATTTAGTTTATCGGAACCAGAAACGGAATCGGAAGCGGACCTAGAATCTGAGCCCTAGTGATAGCTGGACGAGATGTTAGGGGTAGGTCTATAAACTTGTTTGTTTTTGATGTACGCCGTTAATTTCCTCCCGCTGCGTTGCTATGGTATTCGATATAACTTCTGTTTTGAAAGTAACAGAACCAGAACCGAAGCGGATGTTTACCAATCGGAAGTTCCGACTTAACGGAACCGGAACCGGAGCTCTGTAACATCCCTGCTACAGATATTTTCTCTTAAGTTTAGTCGTCATCTGCAGCTTGCTTGTGCGCGTCTAGAATGCTCATGCGCCAATTAGCACCTTTTAAGCGCTTCACTTTTGGAACGTTCATAACGTATCTATAGTTATTATAAATAAATCATAGGCCTACTATACAATGTTTCGCTCTTTGCTCATTTTTCTGCCTAAATTAGTACACTGATTGGCCTTAACGCTGCTCAAATCGCTTTGAAGCTAACCGCAAAGCTGTTCGGATTTTTTTTAAGGGCAAATACTCCGGTATTTACATTCAAGAATAATCCCAGGATCCGAAGGCCTAATACCTAGTCGCCGTGCCGTGCTAGTCTAAAAAACCGTATCTTCTATAGAGTTTCATAGTAAGATACGGCTTTTTAGACTAGCACGGCAGCGGTAAATCGGCTATAGGTCGCAAAAAGATAGTCCAGTACCAAGGTCTACAATATCGATGCGATTTATTGAACAAAACTACCGGCCAATAAATGTATATTATTACCGGCCAATAATATACAGTACCGGCCAATAATATACAGTATCGGCCAATAATATACAATGCCGGCCAATAATTTACAGTAACGGCCAATAATATACAGTACCGGCCAATAATATACAGTATCGGTCAATAATATACAATACCGGCCAATAATTTACAGTAACGGCCAATAATATATCACCTTTGTGTTTTTTTGTGAGACCATGTATAGAGTAAACAATATAGGTTAGTTTGTAGATTACATGTTTTACTAGTCATTTTATACAAATATATGATGAATACTGCAATGAAATACTGTGAATTACAATACGAGACTCGGCATATTACTAAAACAGCTCTAATTAAAAAAATGACTACATATTTTCAAAAATGTCTATGTAAAAACCATTACATGAGATCAATTTTTCTCATCGCTCTCACAAATAACTACTACTAGACTACCGAGAGTAGTGAGGTGGAGATTACTTTATAAATATATAAAAAAGTTCTACCGTAAAACACTGAGGTAATACATTATTGGCCGGTATTGTATATGTGCACACGAGCTTTGCCGACCACGGAACCATGGTGTTCCGGACCTTTGGAAGGCGTATGCGGAGCCGAAGCCAACGCGCAGAGGCCCTTTCGACAATTTAATGAAAAATGGGGGGTACACTAAGCTGATGCTGCCTCTGCTCGTGTCATGGGACGCACGTAGAGACAGCACCCGCCATGATGTAAGGACAGAGCCGGATTAGCCTTTAGGCAGAGTAGGCAACTGCCTAGGGGCCCTGCATCGATCAGGGGCCCCGCGTGCACAAAAACATAAAATAGAATGATGCATAGACTGAAATTATATTGGAAAAAAATATATATCGGCTCAAACCCGTACAGAGGAAAATGTTTCATAGTGCGAAAACCTTATTTTAGGGGCCAGTTTAGGAAGCAAAATGGACAGGGTGAATTTATATTTCAATTAATTAAGCTTGTAAACAATATAAACGATTCGCATAATGAAATGTGCATATGAAGTTTAAAATTTCTATACAAATATTAAGCTTCACTGGCCCGTTATCCTTTTGCAACGACAATGAGATGAAATATTCGGATTCAAGCATCAATAAAATAATATAATTGTAAAAACCTACAAGAGTGTTGAAATAATAAAATGTTTCTTTTTACGTCCGTCAGTAACGACATTTTGTTCGCAGTAGGTTTTTAAGAAAATATTGTGACATTGTGGCCGTTCTTAGCGTGGACAGCGTTAATTTTTACTGCAATGTCACGGTGTTATGTGAATAAAGGTTTATTTTAAATACATTTACTACCAAGAAGAATTGACAAAGTGTAAGGAATCACTAAGGGAATTGCTCTTTATAAATTTTTTAGGTTTTTTTTTACCGTTTTGTCGGCGTGATTAATATACATACTCATACCAAATTTCAGCTTCCTAGTACAGACGATCGCTGAGCGAACAGACAGACATGACACAACTATTAGGGCATACGTTGACTACGAAAGCCTAAAAGTCAGAATAGTAAATACATGGCGTGTTTTCAACAATTAGCCATATTGTGAGAGGTGATTAGGTTTAGGTAGCCCATACTAAACAACTTTTTCTATTGGGCCAACTCCAAAATCACAAAAAAAGTTGGCTGTTTCATACATTTTGGCCTATCAGATGTCGACGTTTGCTATGGGGATGCCAATTTTTTATTTTATATCAGGGTTGGTCCCATATTAAAAGTTGTTCGGTATAACATATTTAATCACCTCGTGCAATATGGCAGTTTGTTAAAAAAAAAAACAGCCTGTATATTGACTGACTTAATGTATTTTACACTACATTTTGTTGCTAAAAAGGGCCCCTAGAATTGCATTGCCTAGGGGCCCCGAAGGGGGTTAATCCGGCCCCGTGTAAGGACTATCGAGAGTTAATGGATTCTAAAATGTACTAGGGTGAAAAGTATGGACTAACTTCTGGGCTATTGGATGAAGAACCGGACGCCTGCCTAATAAAACTGTATCCAATTTTATTTCCGGCAGATGGTGACTCGCCCTCCACAAGCCTATTGTAATACTTATGGTATCAAGACAGTTCAAATATTTTTGGCCGATATATCGTGTCGGTATTTTAGACTTTGTACACCAATGGAAACGGGACAGTTTTGCGTATAAAATAAGCCATTGATTTTACCAATTTGAAACTGAATTTACATTATATTTGTAACTAGTTCACCGCGATACAGGCGAAGCCTAGTACTCGGAGACTCGGAGACTCGGAGACCCCGGAACTGTAACTTATTTTATGTGAAATAAAGATTTATCTTATCTTATTTATACACCGTGTCCAAAAAGTTCGAATACACTTTGGAGGTCTTATAACTTTTTTGTACGAATAGTTATTGTAGTGAAATATGTATTTTATTAAAGCTATACTAATATACAAAATATGCTGCAAATATTTTGGACTAACTCCACCTCTTACCCATTTTACTAGCTGACTACATTTTTCAACTCAATCTCACGCGGCACGCACCGCTTTCAAGGTTATTTCGACCCAAATATGCTCGAATATAACGAAATTTGGCCCCACATATTTAACTGAACCCCACACTACCACCAATAGTTCCCTCTGGAGTCTGGGAACATTAACCTCATGGTTTAGGCTGTTTTTTATACTTGCTGCTCACAAACGACCGTTTTGAGCATTGTAAGGCTATTTTAATTCAATAAGTTTCTCGTCAGAAAATCAACTCCTTCCTGCGTGCCAGGAATGTATTGAGTTGGATTATGTACTCTAATTTTCTCGATTGCTACGGAAAAACTGAATGATGAACTTCACGTTTATTGTAGCTATGATATCCAGGATCCACCTCCAAAATACCACGTAAGGATCTCCTCAAAATTTTCAGATCGGCAGTTGATTTTTGGATAAAGCGGCTTTTGTCCTCTAAACTCGCACTTTCACGATATTTAGTATTTTAATGGTTCTAGCTGCGTAGCTGACCAGATTTTTTCCTGTCTTCTAAAGAGGAGCTATTTTAAGACCTTCTCATTGTTGTGTAAACGAGATTTCGTTTGATTCCAAAAAGTTTTACCGCCTTGAAAAAACACCTTTGCAGTCGCCATTACGAAATTTTGTACTAAATTGTTAATCGAAAGTACTTCATTGAAGAGTGAAGACAAATTTCAAGTCCTTGGCGTTTTTTACTATTACATTATGTTCAAGTTAACTTATTCTTTAGATTAATATAATAAATGGATGGCCTGCAGCCTGTATGCCTTCAGGGTCAACGCAAAAATATGTGTATTCGATCTTATTGGACAGGGTGTAAGTAATTAACGCTAGAAATAACATTCCCAGTAATATAAGTTTCAAAATTATCTAACGTAAGAATTTTTCCATAATACGGGTAGTACAACATGTTATATTTATAATTATATAATATATGTTTAGTTAAGTAGTTAAGTGTTACTAATATTTGAGCCATATTACTTGTAATATTGTAATTGCAAATAAATCATTATGATACTTTCTATGTATATTTTATTCACTACCTTCACAGGCGTGGAATTCGAATTGCCTAATTGCCACTCATCCCGCCCCTCTTTCTCTTAGTACTATGAACCTTCCCTTTTCAACCGACTTCAATATTTCGAAGGAGGAGGTTCTCAATTAGTCGTAATCTTTGTTTTTTTTTATGTATGGTCACTGATTACCGCTGGACCGATTTGGACAATTATTGACGTGACAACGTCTTATAATTCGATGGAGCCGGCTGCACGCACGAAAAAACATGACTCATGCGGCGTTACCTCGCTCTGAGGCGTTCCATTTAAGGCTTGAAGTGCAAGCGAGAGCGCGGAACGAGCGACAAAGAGGCACAATCGGCCTTCGCGTTCGGCAGCGTTCGACATCTGTCTCTCTCCTACTTGAGTGAGCGATGCGGCCGCGTGGACAGCTGCTATACAATAATACATTTACATGTTTTCGTCAAGTATGAAGTGCAGTGAAATTAAAATTTTCTTTTGAAAAATGCAACCATTCCATCAGTATTTTCTTATGACGTTGTCACGTTCAACTATCGTCAGTAAACAGACTTTACAGACAACCGATTTTTTTTGTTTAAAAGGGTATATACTTGACAGTTGGTCCCATAGTCATCAGGTCAAGATCTGATGATGAGATCTTTTTTTAGGATTCCGTACCTCGAAAGGAAAAAACGGAACCCATATAGGATCACTTTGTTGTCCGTCCGTCCGTCTGTCAAGAACCTTTTTCTCAGGAACGCGTGGAGGTATCAAGCTGAAATTTATATCAAATACTCAAGTGTACTGCCCGTTAGAGCTGTGAAAAAATCAAATTTCTAAGCCAACGCAATCAAAAGATACAGCCGTTTATGCTGCAAATTTTCGAAACTCGCAAGGGAATCAAAACCTACAGGGTACAGTCACCGGCAATAGTATATTCCTACACGAAGGCCGCAAAAATATGTGACACGCTCTTATTTGTAGGGCCTTATGAGCATGCCACATATTTTTGCGGCCTTCGTGTCGGAAGATACTATTGCCGGTGACTGTACTTCCCGTGAACTCAGAATCTTGAAATTTGGTACGCAACGTCTTATAGCACAGATAAAGGAAAAATTGCGAAAACCGTAAATTTTTAGTTACATCATATAATAACAATATTTTTAATAATTTTAAAGTTACTACTCCTATATACTTTAACGCAATTGGCCCCATATAACGGGTGATAACAAAAAAATGAGACTCATTTTCTTTAGACATAAAAATTAAACAATTTACGTAAACAATAGTAGATTGTTTGTCAAGGGTCTAAAGTAGGCCATATTACCACGAGGTGGTTATTTTCCTGAACGAAGTGAGGGAAAATTGTTCGAGTGGTAATATGGCTTTTAGACCAGAGTAATGCATACTATTTTTCACTTCGATTGCGAGAAAATAAGATAAAAATACTTATTATTTACACACAATAACTAAACTAAGGTTAAATTATGGTTTAACTTGACGGTCTTTTAATTTTTTAACTTCTTTGACATAGATACAAAATATAAACACCGCGAATAAATGCCACAGACGACGGTATAATTAGCTCTTTAAAGTAGCTATTAGACATTGCAATTTGTAGGGTCCAACCTGTCGGGTTGGTAGGTGTAATGGTACTTAGGGAGTAGGAGTCCCGATCTAGGGCGATCGGCAGTGCCTCGACATCCGCAGCTGTTTATGGAGGTCGTTAGAGTTATTTTACCTTTTTTATTTATAATGTTAGCCATAATCTACACATTCCGTCTGGTTTTTTATTTAAAATAAAAGTTAAATTGTGTAGATTCGCTGGTAATTAATATATTTATCTTGTTTTGTATTTAAATAATAGAAGGGTTGGGCAGATGAATTTAGATTCAGGCAGCTCGAGCGGTCATTTAAATTTATCTATAATAAAAAAAACCGTTTCAGATTTTATTTAATGTGTACTGTTATGAGTACTATCACCGTGCTTCACCGAATACATTTTTTAGATGTTTTGAAGGCATCTCTGTAAACGTTGAGCTAGGGTCGGTAGGGACGATTTGTTGGTGAGGTAGGGTCGGTAGGGGCGATTTGTAGGGAAAGTGTAATAAAGTGCGTTGGGGCCGACAGGAGTTGGACACAACCGATTGGGCCCTACAAATTGCCATGTCTAATAGCCGTTTAAACAGTTTAAACACGCTTTAAAGCGCTTCCAAAAAATTACAATCTTTTTTAATGATTGTGAAGTAGGAACTAAAAAACACCTCACGTTTTGAGAAATAAATTGCGTTTCCTCAATGGTCGATTTTAACATTGCTGTATTCTGATTGGTTGATATTAAATACAATGTTTTTTTAAGGACTTTAATTATTTACATAGTATACGTTCCGATTAGCTTCGATATGTGTGTTGTGATTGGTGGATTTAATATGGTGAAGTGTTCCGATTGGTCAATTTAAAATGTTCTATAAAACATAAATATGTATACATTTTAGCCCTAGAGGCTAAATGTACTACTTTAGTCCGCCTTGATAAGCATAATATGACACACTTTTTGAGCATGAGAAGTGAAAAATAGTTTGTTCATGAAGTTGTGGCGATGTCTTAGAGGTTCTTTAATTTTGTTTATTTTATTTTTTCAAGCACTTGTATTTGTAAAAAATGGTGTCGAAACAAGAAGCTATGCGAAAATCCCTTGTACTTTTTTATATTTCAAACTTAAACATGGACAAATTGTCATTTCAGTAAAGGAAAATGTACCCGTATCTACTATTTGTAGAATTCTTACATCCCTGACTGTAGTTTACAGAAATGGTAGCGGGAGATTAGCAAACATAATGACCAAGGGAAGACTGAACAAACAGAATTGCATCTTTAATGATGATGATTCCACCAGCCAACAAGTTGCCACGAAAAATTTCAAGTTTTCTAACGGTACCTACATTTGTTGATGTTTAAAAAGATAGGTCTAGAATGCCGCTAGCAGATAAGATTACTAGAATACATAGATCAGCAAAAATAAATTTTATATCACAGTGTCGCTGGACGATTCGAAATCACACATGAAAATCATTAATTTTAGACGTCGAGTGAAAATCCGATACCTCAAATTTTTTTCACAATGTGGCTGGATGCAAAATATTTTTTAGTCATGTCGTAATTTAGTATTTAAACAATAGGAGAGCTGAAAATTTTACCCAGTTGATAAAAGGGATCAAGGTCATATGTGCACAAAAGGGAAAAACATGCCGTCCAACGATCTTGTTCGGACATTGTGTCTGAACTTTGACGAACAGCTGACCACGGGCCCTATTCTTATGTCCATTGATGGTTTTGTAAATAACTATTATGTGTGAATTGCCTAAGAACATCCAAAACTCAAAAAAAGGTAGAGAAGATTTTTTTTTTCGCCTCTGAAAGAATTCTCATTTTTTTGTTATCACCCGTTAGACATTTGATCCTCACAACAAAACGAATGGATTGATACCATACATGAAAAAAATTCATCATGCCTATTGTATACAAGTCAAGCATGTAATTAAGAACCGAGCAACAGTACTACACGCGTTTTATTTTCATTAGATGAAATTAATTGCAAAAATGGAAATCTATGGCATTGGTCACTTTTGTACAATCTGCAGCAGTACAAGGGCTGCTATTTATATATCCGGAAACCGGGATTACAATCTTCTTAAATAGCATATTTGACCTCCATGGTAAAATTTGAACTTTTTTAAGTACTGGCCGGTATATTTTTTCTTTCTTATTAACGCTCGTGTTTTGTTTTTGACGGGTTTTAAATGTCATCTCACAGCAAGAATGGAACTCACTCGTGAAAATATTCGTGCTATGATTTATTATGATTTTCGGCGTGGTTTAACGCAACAACAGTGCATAGATCAACTAACTTCAACTTTTGGTGATGAAGCCCCATCTAAAACTACTGTGTATCACTGGTTTAGTGAGTTCAATCGTGGACGTAGTATGCTTACGGACGAAGTTAAGGCAGGTCGCCCGAAATCGGTCGTTGTACAACAAAATATCGAGGCTGTGCGAAAACTTATAATGGACGACCGACATGTTACGTACCGCGAGATAGAGGCGACTCTGGGTATTTCTATGACCAGCATTAATAGCATATTACATAATTATTTGGCTGTAAAAAAAATTTGTTCGCGTTGGATACCCCACAACTTAACAAAAGAGCAAAAAGATGCTCGCGTCGAATGGTGCAATAAAATGTTAAAAAAATATAACCGTGGTGACTCAAAAGCCGTTTATAACATCTATACAGGTGACGAATCCTGGATCTATGCATACGATCCCGAAACGAAGCAACAATCAACGGTATGGGTGTTTCAAAATGAGCCGTACCCTACGAAAGTTACTCGTGCAAAAATTACATTGAAACAAATGGTGGCCTGCTTCTTCGGTATTAATGGCCATGTAGCTACAGTGCCACTAGAAAACCGTAGAACGGTTAATTCAGAGTGGTACACGACCATTTGCTTACCGGAAGTATTTGAACAAATTCGTAAAACTAACCAGCGACGAAGAATCATTCTTCATCATGACAATGCCAGCTGTCATACGTCACGCGAAACAACTCTATTTTTGGAGGGTCAAAATGTGGAATTAACGGGTCATCCGCCGTACAGCCCTGACTTGGCACCCAACGATTTTTATTTATTTCCAAATATAAAGAATAAATTACGCGGTCAACGATTTTCGACCGCTGAAGATGCTGTCGACGCATTCAAACAACACGTAATGGAGGTATCTCAGGCGGAGTGGCAGAAGTGCTTTAAAAATTGGTTCACGCGAATGCAAAAGTGCATAGATCATCAAGGGGAATACTTTGAAAAACAATAAAACCATTTTCAGCCGTGTACGTGTGTTTGTTTTTTTGTTTCCGGATATATAAGTAGCAACCCTCGTAGTAGCTAAGCGGGTGAGGTGTTCAGAATGACCTGCACGCGCTCTTATTCTCATAACAATAAAGTCGTGTCCAGCTCATTGTGAACACCTCGCCCGCTTAGCTACTTCTGTTGCTGACTGTACATTTTCATCACGCTTGCTCATAAAACATGCTATTTCATGCAAGTGAAGCGGGAGCTACGGCCCATTTTATTCCCAAGGGAGTTACAGTTTTTTTTATTATGTCACTAAATCGTACGCACGAAGAATACTATGAATAAAATATTTGTTTATAATCAAGGTATGATTTACTTTCAAAACACATTTTTTTGTTTATGATTTAAAAAAATATATTTAAAATTTAAAAACTGTTCTAAAAAAGTTAGAAAAGAAAAATTTCACGCGAAAAATGAGAGAAAATAAATTTAAGAAATGAAAAGTTTTAATCTTAAAGTTACTTTGTATTTTACTTGCTGAATTTTATATTAACTTGAATACTATACATTATTAACATCAAGCAACCTGTGTCTCATACAAAGTACAAGCTGAGTAAACAATGTAATGGGTAATAAAAGTATTTGAAACATATTTTGTTGTGTCATTTCATTACATTACTAGTCAATAGGCGTGCCACACCTGACGCACTGCTAATGAAGCACTGAAAAATTATTATTTATCAAAACGTGCAATACAATGAAAGTAGTGGACTAAGAGCTGGCCACGTCAGATATGGCACAATAATGAGAGCAACAAAACGGCGAAATGGCAATACTATCCTTATTGGGCTTTTAATAATGGGTGGAGGTCAGAGTGAAAGACTAGCAATTTTTTTTAAATTGGAAAATAGTAATAGCAAATTAGGTAAAAACTGTCGAAGTTATCTTTGTTATAAAGGACAGGGCCTATATTTTAACATTAGAACAAAAAACATTGCGTATTATTACAGAAACAAAACAGTAGGCGACAAACTATAGGTATGAATTACATTATACGTCGTTTGGCGCTACTTCCCCCTACAGAAACTTTTGGTAATGATATAATCTAATTATTTATATAATTTCTCATGTTACACGCGGAGACGAATACCCGTGTACTTAAGACCGGCGGTGCTAAGGAACCGGTATACACGAACCGCCATCTCCTGGAGACGTTTCCAAGAGACGTTTCTCAGACACGTTTCCACGGGTAGTTAATACCGGCCCGAACGGGTCCGAAGTAGTTTATTTATTTGTTTATATGAAGGAGATAACACAGAAACATGCATAATATGAAGTATACAATAAATTAGCGTAACATTTTGGAGTACAGATGCTTCCTTAAATGAATCTCACTCAGTTAGAACCGATTCAAATAAGGTTTATTTTCATTTTATTCGTAGCTTCTAAACGACTCCACACGTTTCGACCCGTACCTCCAGCCACTCATCAAGGACGTTTCCAGATCCGCGTGTATTTAAGCAACGTTTCTTCGGCTACCCGTTTACCCGCAGAAACGGATCTTAACTACACGTTTATTAATTACACGTGCGAAACGGGCCAGAAAACCGTGTAGCGTGTTATTCAGAAACGGGCATTCGAAACGGGTACACGAGACCCGGATACGACCGGGAGCCCTAGGTTCAAGTGAGAATTCGAACGGTAGTAGTAGCAGTTGACCACTTGTTACACTTACAATATTAGTAATAGCTATACAACGTGTTACTTGAGCCACTATAAACTCCAGACACCCCAAATGATCTTCATTATTGCTAATTCTAGAGTATTTATTTTTCAATCAGTTAATTCTTTCAAAAGATATTCGTATGTTTAGTTTCCCTTGCAATCCTATTCAATTGTTAACTCTACATTTGTTGCGTTGTTGTCACATCTCTACAATTCTACATGTGTCAGTGTCACGTCATGTCAACCTCTCAACCTACTTTGACAACTTGTATGACATGACATAAGATTAATGGTAAGCAGCTGTAGTATTAGAAACTTTTAGACTCAACACGTAAAAAAATAAAAAAAAGCATACCCATGTTAAGTTAAGATATACTGCAATCGATTCCACTCTCGATTCTGAACAAACAGTTTTCAGTGTTGGGTGTAACACGTTGTATATAGCAATAAAGTCTGCAATGAAACTCAGTTACTACTTCACTTTCCAACAAATCACACCCACTTTTAATGTTCCTGAGTGTAGGTAATTGGCGTGGCCGCACCTAACGCACCGCCTCGCGAGGGAATCGCCGCCCTAGGCAGCTCGGTTAGTGCGGACGTGCATCGGCCGAGGTAAACGCACGCGTGGCCGCAATGCCTCGGGCGAGGCACGTCCACACTAGCCGAGCTGCGCAATTCCCTCGCGAGGCGTGGACACGCCTAATCAAGTGCTATGTGCTCAAAAATATAGATTTAATCTAATTTATGAATGGAAAGTACAATTTTTTTTAACTTTTTAAAGACCTTAATCTTATCTTATCTTACTCAGATTACTTGTGGTACGAAAATTACCTATAAGTGCGTGACGGACCACGCATAATGGAGGGTTCTGTACCTTCACTGGAATTAGAACCAAACTAATACCAAAATGTCGTAACTGATGCATAAGCATCCAAAAAACCATAGGGAAGAATTTTTTGGAGATAACTCAAAAATGGCCAAACTGCTAATGTCCAAAAAAACTTTTTGTAGAAAGTAAGGCGCATTGTCTCAAATTTTTCATATTTTTTTGGACGTACGATCCAGAGGTTTTTTGTTTTTCAACAATTTTGACTTTCGAAGTGATTATCTCTGAAAATATTCACGTCATCACCAAATGTTGAAAGAAACCTCGATGTTATTTTAGAGACCTATCAATTGATATGCAATGTTTTAATATTTGGTATATTTTTTTATTTTATTTAGTTTCTTGTACAGAGGGGTACCCCCTAAAAATATATTTTCTGCAATTTAGCTACATAACTAAATAGCGGCCTATAAAATCCACCTTATGTTTAAATTTAATTAAGATGTGTCTTATAGTTTCCGAGTAAAATGGCTGTGACATACGGACGGATGGACAGATGGACATGATGAAACTATATGGGTTTAATTTTGGCTAAGGAAACCTAAAAATGTATGGCTAAAAAAGATAAGATGTTCAAAATATTTGCAATTCACCCCAATATGGTATGAGCAATGTTAATTTTTAAGATTAATCTTTACTTACTATTGTGTTATCAATCAACAGTTGTATTTTACGTAATTTAGTGTGGAGGAAAATATCAAATTCCGGTATGAAGCCACTTTCAAAAGGGGCATTCTTGTAAGATTTGTATAGGAAAGACATAGCTTTGTAAGATATTGTTATTTCAAAGGAATCAATGTAGTTTTATTGTTTCTGTAGTTTTAATACACTGTTAAAGTTTTCTGAACATAAACACATTAGAATCAACGTCCGCACACGCTTAATAACACTAAATCTAGGCCGTAACTCCTAGAAATGACAGTTTGGAGTTAGGAAATTTCGCGACACTGATAATCATTTTTTTTGATGCCAAGGTCGTTGTAGTGGTGTTTCGCGAGATAAAAATAATAATAGTACTCACCTTGTCTCCCAAACGGCTCTTGGGAACGGGAAACGGGCAACAACACTGCGTTCTGCGTCAAATCTTCAATCGACAGGCCAGTCACGGCCGTCGAAAGCAGAGGATTTTTCACTATACCCCGGTTCATGTGATCACCAAAACTTTTGTCAGACATTGTGTCACTGTATAATTAATCGGTCGAAACAGTATTTCTCGTGAATTTACACATTTGGAGGTCGCAAAATGCAAATATAATTATGTGAAATTACGTGTCACTTGCATATTTTGACATATTCGTATTTTTGACATTCCTCGCAAGGCAAATGTCATTCCGAAATTCCTAATTTCGATTGAGGTCTATATATGTAGTAGTTTTGCTTCTTTTTTGGCAAAAATTGTAAAACAGCAATATTAAGGAGTATTTGCTATTTAGTATATAGGACAAACGTATATCGTTTATTTTAATGCAATTAACATGCAAATCACGTAAAATGAAATTTATGAAAAAATTCTATCACATTAATGACAACCTTGGTAAACGCAAGACCGTTTCGTTGTACGCTTGTGAAAAATTGACGTCAAATGTTGGCTTATTTGAAGTACAAGAAGTACGTGGAATGAAACAGAGCAATACGAAACGTCAAGTGTTTTAGGTTATGTTTGTTTGTTTACGAATTAGATTTAGAAAATAGTATTCTTGTATTTACAAAAACTATGGCTGATAAAAAGTCAGAGCCACCTCCTCCAATCAAGCGCTACAGGCGTGAGGTAAAGTCCTCAGAATCCGAGGAAGACGTCGACGACTATGAACCCTATGTACCAGTGAGAGAACGGAAGAAACAACAGTTAATGAAGTTAGGACGCCTCGGACAGGTGGCTGCTGAAGTCTCGGCTGAGACCAAAAGCTCTAGCGACAACGATCCAGATGATGAGAGTAAGGTTCCACTTTATAACGTGAAATATACTTGTACGCACATTTAAACATACCGTGTTCTGTTTGATACATTTTTCTGCGTATAATATTACTTACTTTCTTTTATCCTCTTTGTAATAACACTTAGACATGTTTTAGCGAGCTTATTTGCAAGTCCACCAATTTATTTATGATTTCATAATAATTATATGATTTCATAATAATTATGAAATCTCTATGATAGATCTAGAGTATCCAAACATTTATGTAGTATATAGTTTTTATGCCATATAACCCATTATACAAATTGAAATTATGCAATTCGTTGTTATGCATAATGAAATTATAATACTATTTGTTTGTATACAAAACATTACACACCCTTCTGTAACGGGTCGGCAACGCGCATGTGACACCTCTGGAGTTGCAGGCGTCCATAGGCTACGGTAGCTGCTTACCATCAGGCGGGCCGTATGCATGTTTGCCATCATCGTGGTCAACAAGATATTTTTATATTGTTGCATATGTGTCAAGGGGCGCTACGGGAGGGTGCACGACCATTAAACAAGCGAGCCAGTTTAACAACTGATTTTATCTACACTCATATTGTAAGTTCTCTAAAACGTGTTCGAAAACGGTAGGCAATGGCTAGCATTACCACGACCGATTTTACTATGATAAGCTTTTTATCCGCGGCAGTAACGTAATTTTAACTTTTCATGCTCAATTATTGATGTGCTATGAGATTTGATAACATAATGTACACCTGCACCCTTCCGCGCATCCGCCGACAGCCCGACACGCGCCCTCGCGACCGCCGGCACAATCGAGTTGGCCATGGCGGTGCAATGGTGGCCATTCTATGGTTTCCGAATACGGCATTTTGGATAAATAATATGAGTGTAGATAAAGCAGTGTATGCAACTGTACGTAATTAGGCCTTAAAACACTCGTGTGATCTTATTATGAAACTCACCTGCGGCTCGTTTCATAAAACCACACTCATGTTTTAAGGACCCTTATTACGTAACAGTTACATAAACTACTATTTCAATGCCCACTAGAACAGGTTTTCATACAGCTGTGCGCACTCGCACATGTACCTATATGTATACATATCTAACATATATTTTATACTAGCTTTTGCCCGCGGCTTCGCTCGCGTTAGATTCGGGGTAACACGGTTCCCCTTTCCAGATTTAAAACACAGAAGAGAATTCGGAACAGAATATTATTTTAATATGCTACTGTAGACGATATTATTTTTTGTTAGTCACAAATAGTCCGCATAACAATTTTTAGCTTTCTACCTTGAAAATTGCGGAATGCTCCATACAAACTTCCACCCCCATTTTAGGGAAGTGGGGGGTTAGAAAGAGACAAAAAGTAGCCTATGTCACTCTCCATCCCTTCAACTATCTCCACTTAAAAAATCACGTCAATTCGTCGCCCCGTTTTGCCGTGAAAGACGGACAAACAAACAAACACACACATACACTTTTCCATTTATAACATTAGTATGGAAGTGTGGATTATATTTCTCTATCCTTTTGTCATGGCACCCAAATGCTGTTTGTTTGATTTTCCTGTATCTTCAGTAGTTTGTTGTTATATGTTTTGGGTGCCCACTTGCCAGTCGGCATAGGCCTCCTCCAGTCTTCTCTTGCAACCCTGCTCCATGTGGTCAACAAGATATAAAATAAATAAATAAATAAAAAAAACCTTTATTTCCATATTTCCCATTTTTTTACATTAGAGTTTTTGCATATTGGTTAGTATGTTTCTTATATCTAGTAGTTAGTGTTATTTTTATGTACGAGTATGTTATTTACTATTTATTTATGTAATTTGGACCCCTCTTCGAGTGTAGGCCTCCTCCAACTCTCTCCATTTTTTCCTGTCTTCCGCTTTGTTTAGCCAGTATTTCCCTGCAGTTTCTTTTATATCGTCTAGCCGTAGTTTATATGGCTTTCCCACTTTCCTTTTACCAATAGGGCCTCTCCATTTAATAATATTGTCCATCTATTGTCTTTATACCGCAAACATGGACTTTCACAGATAAAGTAAAGAGAAAGATAAGAACCACCCAAAGAGCCATGGAAAGGAGCATGCTCAACATAAAAAAGGTGCAAAAAATAAAGAGATTGTCCATAAGAGAAAAAACTAAGTTACAAGACGCACTAACTCAAGCCCTCAAATTAAAATGGCGATGGGCAGGGCATATCGCGCGGTATAAAGACAATAGATGGACAATATTGGCAACGAAATGGAAAGGCCCTATTGGCAAAAGGAAAGTGGGAAAGCCATATAAACGATGGCTAGATGATATTAAAGAAACTGCAGGGAAAGACTGGCTAAACAAAGCGGAAGACAGGCAAAAATGGAGAGAGTTGGAGGAGGACTCGAAGAGGGGTCCAAATTAAATAAATAAATAGTTAATAAACATAACACTAACTACTAGCTACAGTTAGGTGCAAAACTGTCCCAATAGTAGCATCTTAGTAGAATGTGGAGAAGTGGATGTCGATCGAGGAGAGGGGCACATGATTAATACATACCAGTACTATTTAAAATTTCCTACAAATCAGCTTTACATATGATATACTTAGAATTTACCATACATAATTAAGAAATTCTGCCTCTATAAAATCATCATGCAATTGCTTTAATGGGGCATATTTTTCAAATTACTTTGCGGTGGCTTATAGTTCGGTGCAAAAGTGTACCATTAAAAACAGCCATAGAAAGTGTTTGTTAGTTCAATGTTCAAGACGACTTTTACTCTGCCATAACTACAAAACTATGTTTGTGATTTAAACAGTTGATACCTTATTTTATAGAGGCTGAATTTCTTAATTATGTATGGTTCCCTATTTGGAGTTTCCATAAGGGGAACTAGAAATATTCGAAAAAATAAAAATGTGTTTTTTTCTACTTTTCGATTCTAAATTACAAAATAACCGTAAATTCTAAATATATCTTATGTAAGGCTGATTTGTAGGAAATTTTAAATAGTACTGGTATGTATTAATCATGTGCCCCTCTCCTCGATCGACATCCACTTCTCCACATTCTACTAAGATGCTACTATTGGGACAGTTTTGCACCTAACTGTATAAGGAACATACTAATCAATACGCAAAAACTTCAAATGTAAAAAATGGGAAATTTGGAAATAAAGGCTTTTTTATTTATTTTATTTATTGTCTTTATACCGTGCGATATGTCCTGCCCATCGCCATTTTAATTTGAGGGCTTGAGTTAGTGCGTCTTGTAACTTGTTGCACCTTTCTTATGTTGAGCATGCTCCTTTCCATGACTCTCTGGGTGGTTCTTATCTTTCTCTTTATTTTATCTGTAAAAGTCCATGTAAGCATGGTCAACAAGATATCTATCTATCTATTTAGCCCTTTATTCTGGATTAGAGTGTCTCTAATTTCAGTGTGCCGCTTGGCAAAGGCCTCCTCTAGCTCTTTCCAGTGAAGTCTGTCCGGGGCCGCTCTCCTCCAACGAGGGCCCGCTGTGAGTACAAGTTCATCCTCCCATTGTCTTAAAGGTTTTCCCTGACTTCGTTTGGAATCTCTGGGGTACCAATCAGTCACTATCTTGTTTTTCCCTTTGCATGTGGCCAGTCCACCTCCACTTCTGCTGGTCTATTCTAGTTACTATGTCGGTCACTTTAGTTTTCTGTCTTAGGTGTTCGTTACGTACTCTGTCGTTTTTTCTTGTACCTGTCATACTGCGTTCCATCGACCTTTGACAATACTGAAGTTTGTCTCTGTGTTCTTTGTTGAGGGCCCAAGTTTCGCAGCCGTATGTGATACAAGGCACAAGATATAATACAACACTATTTATTTTGGTGAGAGAATGTAAAAATGGTATGAATGTGGGTTACAGCATCCCAAGAAGATTGGGGCCGACGCTACAACGTGTCGCTCTTGGATCAGCACAGCGAGCTCAAGCGGCTAGCTGAAGCCAGAGCCCTGAGTGCGGCGGAGAGACAGGCGCGAGAGGAGCAGCATATACTGGAGAGTGTGGCGCAGAGTACAGCACTTATGGGTGTTGCTGAGTTGGCCAAGGGTAAGATTTCTGACTTTGTAAGACTGCTTTGTACCACTATATAATGGATGGATGAATTTTTTGGGCCCTCAGGGGTAGTGATGGCTCAAAGTAAAGCAATTTCTTTATATCCTCGAATGAACAGTAACTGCATTTAAGTACAGACTTATACAGAAATGTTTACTTAGAAGGAAAATAACTTTGTAATATTTCCCAAAATATTTTAATACATCTCTTTTTCATCAAATTTAAATAAATTCGGTATGTGATACAAAGATAAGCCCCATCCCACATGTTTATAAAAGTTATACTGTGTTCCCAAACAATAGTAAAAAAAAAAAGAATTATAAACTTATATAGATATCATATACAAAGGAAAAAGTGACCTAGGCCTCCGGTGCCCAGGGCTGGGATCGAACCAGCATCTTCTGCATTCGCGGCAGAATCAAAATAATTATTAAAAATAATTTGATTTGTTCTTCAGTTGAAAAAAAGAATAAGCCAAAAGCACAAAAAAAGTACAAATTCCGCAGCAGCAGCAGGACTGGTTAAAAAGTAACGAGTTTGACTCCAAATTTACGTCACTTTTGAAACAGTCTGCCGGACACATCTGGCCATGCAGGAAATGGCAGACTGGGTTTTCCGTACCTACTTACAAATTGCTATTTGTTGCCACCAGTGTCATCTTTATATCAAATGACGTAGGTAAATTACCATCAATTTTTTGTGCTTTCGGCCAATTCTATTTTGTTTAACAATTTTTTCGAAACTCAGCGCTTATCTTTGTATCACGTAACGTAGCAGATCTTGCGGTCGCCGCCCGTACTATTTGATATCAACCAAGTTTAGGATACAAGAAAAGCCTCTAATATATCATCTAATATAACTCTCACTTGAACTCGGGGAGCGACAAACGAAATTTGCAGTTAGATAACCGCTGTCCCCGTACTTCGCCTTCAAGGCAGTCTGTTTACTAACTGCAAATATTAATTGCAAATTATTTTCAGGTATCCAATACGAGGAACCCATAAAGACGGCATGGAAGCCCCCGCGGTGCATATCGGAGCTGCCTCCGGAACGCCATGACCGAGTCCGGGATCAGTTGATGATCTTGGTGGAAGGGGAAGATGTTCCACCACCGATAAGGACCTTTCAGCATATGAAGTTTCCTAAAGGTACAGTCAGTAGAAAGCTAAGAAAGCAAGGTTAAAAGCTTATGTTCTTAACAAAATGTGTTTTCTTTGCTAATAGAAATAATGTTTTCTATACTCTATGTCTTTAGGTATTTAAATAAAAGTAAACAAACAATTTTTACATTTTCGGGTAGTTATAACTTTTATTGGTTAACCAATCAAATACAAAACTGCCTGGATCTGTCACTTAACGACCTGGCTTTAACCAATATTATTTGATCGTGTAATGTTTTTATCTACCCTCAACTGGCTTAAGGAGCCATTTGAGGGTAGATCTTATTTACTTTTATTTAAATACCTAAAGATACAGAGTATAGTGTTTCTGATTTGTATTGTGTGGTTCGTCTATATATAAATATAGTATGTTTTTTTGCTATTTGTAGCACCACCCACCCGCTGTCTGCTTTGCCCCAAGGTTGACTGGTAGAGAATGTTCTATAACATTAAGTCGGCCTTTTGTACTTCAAGAATTTTCTTTTAGTTTCAGTTCAGTTTAAATAAATAAATAAAATGCACTTGACAACTTTTTATAAGGACGAAAGTATGTCAAGACTCAAGTTTCATGATTTTATCACATTAATCCATAATCCATGCTTTTTGCTATACACATCTAAAGACATTTTACGTCACACCTGGCCATAATGTGAGTTTTATTGCACGCTACGCGTACGTTACAACTCGCATTATGGCCAGGTGGAGACGTAAAATTGTGTACTCACCACGGGCAGTAAAAAAGAAAGCCCTCTATCGCATATTTACAACCCTCGCATGCGGCTCGGGTTACAAATACCTGCGATTTCGGGCTTTCTTTCTTTTACAGTCCTTGGTAAGTAATGTAATATTGTACTAAGCTAGTCCAGAATGTAAAGATTACCGCCATTTTTCTGATAAACGAATCCTCATAAACTTCGAATGTAAAGGAGGTACAGATTCAAACAAGATTTACTGAAAATATGGCTCCTGAAAATGTGTAACCGGCCAGTCTTATACCGTAACTAGCTTTCGGCCCGCGACTTCGTCCGCGTATAATACGGTTCCTCATACAGTTTCATTTTTTTATATACTATGACGGTGGCAAACAAGCATACGGCCCACCCATTTCATATCCAATTGTAACTTCTTAACTAACTTTTGTTAATCCCCGAACCGTCTTCTTAATCTATTTATACTTATAGCTATTTTGGCGAAAAAACGGGTAACGTAGACATAGTTTCAGTTACAAATAAGTGTTAATATGCAAATAATAACGTAAATGTACCCTATTATTTGCGTAACTTTTTTGTGTACTATATAGTGGTGGTTTTATTTGGCGATACGATGACCAAACTATTGTCAGAGTTCACTCTGGAACATGAAAATAGTAAATCTCTATACAAACTTTCAACCCCTTTTTAGCCCCGTTCTAGGTTGAATTTTAAAAAACGCTGAGATTGCGTTTAATATTTCTTAATTATTAGTAACCGTACGAAGTTTCAAATCTCTGACTCTAAATTTTAAACCCCACCGATACAAACGTTTAACCCCCATTATATCCCCCCTTAGGGGTTGAATTTTTCTAAATCACTTATTAGTTGTACAGATTGTAAATGTAACCCATCCTGCAAATTACAACTTTCTAGCTTTAGTAGTAAAGGCCTTCCTTTCATACAAACTTTTCAACCCCGTTTCTAATCCTCTGAGGTGGAATTTTAAAAAACGCTGAAATTAGTTTTTTGCTTTAAAGTTAGTAGCTTACAAACGAACTTTCAAGTTTGTCACAAAAAAAAAATATCTCTATACAAACTTTCAACCCCTTTTTTACCCTGTTAGAGGTTGAATTTTGAAAAACGCTGACATTATTTTTATTGTTTTTTTTTTTATTATTAGCAAACGTGTGAAGTTTCAAATCTCTAACTCAAACTTTTAAACGCCACCCATACAAACTTTTATCCCTTTTATACAAAATCGCTTCTTGTTAGTTGTACAAATTGTAAATTTAACACTTCCCGCAAATCACAACTTTCTAGCTTCAGTAGTTACGGCCTCCCTTTAATACAAATTTTTCAACCTCGTTTCAACCCCTCTGAGGTGAAATTTTAAAAAACGCTGAAATTAGTTTTTTTGCCTTGAAGTTAGTAGCTTACAAACGAACTTTCAATTCTGTCAAAAAAAAAAACTATACAAACTTTCAACCCCTATTTTACACGGTTAGAAGTTGAATTTTGAAAAACGCTGAAATTACTTTTATTGTTTTTTAATTATTAGTAAACGTACGAAGTTTTAAATCTCTAACTCAAAATTTTAAATCCCATCCATACAAACTTTCAACCCCCTTTTAACCCCTTACGGGATGAATTTTGAAAAAACCCCTTCTTAGTGCATACTGACGTTATAAAAACTACCTATTGTGAAAAATTCAGCTCTGTAGATCCAACGGTTTGGGCTGGGCGTTGATTTAAGCGAGTCAGTCAGTCAGTCAGTCAGTCAGGACTTTTACGTTTATATATATAGATAAAACTGTCAAAGAAAGTACCGCACGAGTTGTTCCTGCGGCAATATTGTGGGGCAATTTTTTTGGGCTGATTGTGTTTTTGATCGTTGATCATAAAAAAAGAATATCTTACCTACCCACAAAATTTCATGAGTCTTTTTAGAAATGCGACATGTTGAAGAAAATATCCCGACTTACGAAAGCAATTTGCAATAAGCTTCGCTCGCTTCACTCCCTCGCTCTTGTTGCAGGCATCCTACGCGGCCTTGAAGAGAAGGGAATAAAGAAGCCCACCCCCATCCAAGTCCAGGGTATACCAGCAGTGCTAATGGGGAGAGACATGATCGGCATCGCATTCACTGGCTCCGGGAAGACGCTGGTGTTCACGCTACCACTCCTGCTGGTGTGTGTGGAACAGGAGATCAAGATGCCGTTCACCAGGTCAGTCCAGGGTATACCAGCAGTGCTGATGGGTAGAGACATGATCGGCATCGCCTTCACTGGCTCCGGGAAGACGCTGGTGTTCACCCTATCACTCCTGCTGGTGTGTGTGGAACAGGAGATCAAGATGCCGTTCACCAGGTCAGTCCAGGGTATACCAGCAGTGCTGATGGGTAGAGACATGATCGGCATCGCCTTCACTGGCTCCGAGAAGACGCTGGTGTTCACCCTACCACTCCTGCTGGTGTGTGTGGAACAGGAGATCAAGATGCCGTTCACCAGGTCAGTCCAGGGTATACCAGCAGTGCTGATGGGTAGAGACATGATCGGCATCGCGTTCACTGGCTCCGGGAAGACGCTGGTGTTCACCCTACCACTCCTGCTGGTGTGTGTGGAACAGGAGATCAAGATGCCGTTCACCAGGTCAGTCCAGGGTATACCAGCAGTGCTGATGGGCAGAGACATGATCGGCATCGCGTTCACTGGCTCCGGGAAGACGCTGGTGTTCACCCTACCACTCCTGCTGGTGTGTGTGGAACAGGAGATCAGGATGCCGTTCACCAGGTCAGTCCAGGGTATACCAGCAGTGCTGATGGGGAGAGACATGATCGGCATCGCCTTCACTGGCTCCGGGAAGACGCTGGTGTTCACCCTACCACTCCTGCTGGTGTGTGTGGAATAGGAGATCAAGATGCCGTTCACCAGGTCAGTCCAGGGTATACCAGCAGTGCTGATGGGTAGAGAAATGATCGGCATCGCGTTCACTGGCTCCGGGAAGACGCTGGTGTTCACCCTACCACTCCTGCTGGTGTGTGTGGAATAGGAGATCAAGATGCCGTTCACCAGGTCAGTCCAGGGTACACCAGCAGTGCTGATGGGTAGAGAAATGATCGGCATCGCGTTCACTGGCTCCGGGAAGACGCTGGTGTTCACTCTACCACTCCTGCTGGTGTGTGTGGAACAGGAGATCAAGATGCCGTTCACCAGGTCAGTCCAGGGTATACCAGCAGTGCTGATGGATAGAGACATGATCGGTATCGCGTTCACTGGCTCCGGGAAGACGCTGGTGTTCACCCTCCCACTCCTGCTGGTGTGTGTGGAACAGGAGATCAAGATGCCGTTCACCAGGTCAGTCCAGGGTATACCAGCAGTTCTGATGGGCAGAGACATGATCGGCATCGCGTTCACTGGCTCCGGGAAGACGCTGGTGTTCACCCTACCACTCCTGCTGGTGTATGTGGAACAGGAGATCAAGATGCCGTTCACCAGGTCAGTCCAGGGTAAACCAGCAGTGCTGATGGGTAGAGACATGATTGGAATCACCTTCACTGGCTCCGGCAAAACGCTGGTGTTCACCCTACCACTCCTGCTGGTGTGTGTGGAACAGGAGATCAAGATGCCGTTCACCAGGTCAGTCCGGGGTATACCAGCAGTCCTGATGGGCAGATACATGATAGGTATCGCGTTCACTGGCTCCGGGAAGACGCTGGTGTTCACCCTACCACTCCTGCTGGTGTGTGTGGAACAGGAGATCAAGATGCCGTTCACCAGGTCAGTCCAGGGTAAACCAGCAGTGCTGATGGGTAGAGACATGATTGGAATCACCTTCACTGGCTCCGGCAAAACGCTGGTGTTCACCCTACCACTCCTGCTGGTGTGTGTGGAACAGGAGATCAAGATGCCGTTCACCAGGTCAGTCCGGGGTATACCAGCAGTCCTGATGGGCAGATACATGATAGGTATCGCGTTCACTGGCTCCGGGAAGACGGTGGTGTTCACCCTACCACTCCTGCTGGTGTGTGTGGAACAGGAGATCAAGATGCCGTTCACCAGGTCAGTCCAGGATAAACCAGCAGTGCTGATGGGTAGAGACATGATTGGAATCACCTTCACTGGCTCCGGCAAAACGCTGGTGTTCACCCTACCACTCCTGCTGGTGTGTGTGGAACAGGAGATCAAGATGCCGTTCACCAGGTCAGTCCGGGGTATACCAGCAGTCCTGATGGGCAGATACATGATAGGTATCGCGTTCACTGGCTCCGGGAAGACGCTGGTGTTCACCCTACCACTCCTGCTGGTGTGTGTGGAACAGGAGATCAAGATGCCGTTCACCAGGTATGTCATCATCAGATGTCCCAGCTTTTCAAGATACAAGAGGTTTATTTTATTCATCAAGTAGTCAACCAATTTGATTCCTAGGCCACTCTAGAACCTTGTGTGTTGTTGTGAACTTACAGTGGCCTAGGAATCAAATTGGTTGACCCAAGTGCAGGGTATACCAGTAGTGGGCAGACATTTAAACTTTTTAATTTCCCTTAATTTCATCAGAATCATCATTTTCAACCTACTTCAAGATTTAGAAGGTTCGCAATCTGTCGGGATCTTTGTTAAGATTTTTTTATGTGTATTCACCGATTATTCCAAGACGGCTGGACCGATTTGGAAAAATCTTTTTTTGTTTGAAAGAGTATACGTCCCATTGTCATCAGGTCAGAATCTGATGATGGGATCCTAGAGAAATCGAGGGAATTATTGAAATATTATAGGCACACCTATAGTGACGTCAGTGTTTTTTACAGTAGCATTTGCTTTTGGAAAGGTAGAGGCTAAGTGAAGTCCGTTCTTTTCAACCTACTTCAAGATTTCGAAGGAGGAGGTTATCAATTCGTCGGGATCTTTGTTTTTTTTTGCTATTTTTTTTAATGTATGTTCACCGATAATTTGAAGACGGCTGGACCGATTTGGAAAATTATTTTTTTGTTTGAAAGAGTATACTTCACAATTGGGATCCTGGAGAAATCGAGGGAACTCTTCAACTATTATAGGCACACCTATAGTGATTTGGGTATTTTTTATAGCAGCTCGAGCATTTGCTTTTGGAAAGGTGGATGCTAAGGGAAGTCGGTTCTTTTTTGTTTAAAAATTATATTTGTTGAAGTTGCCTTCAGGTATTTATATGAAGTGGATCTAATTCTTCGGTCACAAAGTGAGGCCGAAAGAGAAGGTTATCTAGGGGACTGTGTCTCGTTTTGACTAAGGAGATAATGCGTCATCACATAATCAAAATGTCAATGTGTCAAATGTGACAATTTTGTAACGAGTGCGAGTGAGACACCGCCCCCTACATTATGCTCTCTATCGGATCGTTTTTACTACTTATCACTAGTCACTATGAACTGTTTTACTCGGTAATAAGGTTCAACTGTGGTCAGGGAAAAAGCGTAAGAATTTGATCCACTTTCTATAAATCCATGGTAGCCGTACACCGCTTATACGCCAGATAATATAGGAAATTAAATTAAATACAAGTGAACTTAATATTATGTGCATACATTATGTAACATTATTACTATACAACGTGTTACTTGAGCCACTTAAAACCTCAGACACCCGAAACGATTTTTATTATTGCTAATTAATCTTGAGTATTTATTCTTCAATCAGTTAGTTATTTCGAAAGATATTCGTATGTTTAGTTTTCCTTGCAATTCTATTCATTTGTTAACTCTACACTCGTTGTCGTCACATCTCTACTTGTGTCATACCATGTCAACCTATCAACCTACTTTGTCAAATTGACATGACATAAGATGACATACTTTGACAATGACAACCTACATGACACTATTTACAGTGAAAAAAAAACAAATTTGTCAAAGCTGCCAGCCATCATTAAATATTCAACCTCTATCTCCTAACCTCGAGAGAATGGTAAACTGTAGTATTCGTAACTTTTAGACTCGACACGTAAAAAATTGGAAAATTAAAGAAAAAGTATACCCCTGTTAAGTATACTGCAATCAATTCCACTCTCTATTCTGAACAAACACTTTTCAGGATTTTAGTCTTGGGTGCAACACGTTGTATATAATAGATAAGTATGAATAAAAATGTACGTAAATAACTAAAAATATTTCTAACTAAATGTTCCAGAAACGAGGGTCCATACGGACTCATAATTTGCCCCTCTCGTGAGTTAGCCAAGCAAACCCACGAGATCATTCAACACTTCGTCAAGCATCTGAAGATGACGGGCATGCCGGAGATCAGGAGCTGTCTGGCTATTGGAGGTTAGTGTGGTTAGCTGGAGATACTTCTCCCTACTGGGAAGCCAAGGTATAGTACGATTTTTTTAAGATGTCGCAATTATCGGTGGAACTCCTTAGTAAGGTTCCGACATCTTAAAAAATTATCACTATAGTCGACTACAAAAAGATTTATGCAATTTTGGACCTTCTGACAACTCAATAAGGTGGAAAAGTGGACACATTTCTGTGTTGTCGACTGTTCAAAGTGAGCTTGACGAGCGTTTCTGAAAAGAAAATATAAATTTTAGAAATAGTATAAAACTAACTAAAACTAAAATAAACCAAAATAATTCACTCTAAAGGTTAGTTTACACTTGCAAGTTTACTTGCGGCAAGTAGGGACGCTGCTATACGCTAGAATAAAATAGTGATATTCATCTCTCATTCTGAACTATAGCTGAGTCCCTACTTGCCGCAAGTAAACTTGCAAGTGTACGAGCCCCTTAAGAATAAAGTTAAACTAAAACTAAAATAAACCAAAATAATTAACTCTAAGAATAAAATTAAACTAAAACTAAAATAAACCAAAATAATTAACTCTAAGATTAAAATTAAACTAAAACTAAAATATATCTTAAAGAAGCCCCTGCGGCATGGTACCGAAGATGCTGGCAGCATTTCCTCTCTGAATTGCTAAACTTATTTGTTGAGCCAGATAGCTGCCAGCTCTCCGGTCTCCTGTGGCATCTCTGAGTCTCTTCCACAGGTCTTTGAAGATAATTTGTTATATTTTCTATGAATTTATTTTTATATCGACTCAGAATCACTAGTTCTTTCCATACCATAGGGAAAAAATTATCCCAAAAATTATATACATTTTTAAAACAATAGGATTTGTTATTTATTTTATAGTTGTATTTAGTTTTAATTTAGTTAATTTTAATACTAATTTAGTTTTATATTTAGTTTTTAATTTATTTAGTTCAATAAAGCACTTTTCACCCATAGGAATAAGCACTTTGGGACATTATTTTATCCTATTATAAGCAAAAGTACCGTGTTTCAGTAAAAAATATCATAAAATTCACGGAAAGGAACATATTTTTTAAAACTTGCAAAATGTACTTACTGTTGTCAAATACTAGGAAAATGATTCGTGATTTTTAATGACAGGTGTTGCGGTGTCAGAATGTATGGAGGTCGTGCAACGAGGAGTTCACATCATGGTGGCTACTCCTGGCCGCCTCATGGACATGCTTGATAAGAAAATGGTAAATTTTAATTAATTATTACTTAATGAATATAAATATTATAGGACAATCTTTCACAAACCGACCTAGTCCCGCAATCCCACATTAACACACTCAGTGCCGAAAACCCGACTATCGGGTATTTGATGATTTCGTTCCCAGGCTGGACGACCCGATAGTCGGGATCGTGGTACTACAGCTTTATATGACGAAATTTTTCTGGCCTGGCGCGGATGTCTTGTTTGGCTGGGTGGCAATGAATGTGTTAAGCTCAATAAGGCTTGTGTTTTGGGTGCTAGGCGACGATATATATAATAGATCGGTGTAAATAAATACTTAAATACATAGAAAACATCCATAACTCAAGTACAAATATATGTGCTGATAAACACACAAATAAGTGCCCTTACCAGGATTGGAACCCGGGACCTCTTGCTTCATAGGCAGTGTCACTACGGACTGGAAAGGGCAGTGACCCTAGTCGGTAGTGATTAAGTGAATATTTTCAGAAAATGTAAGTTTTGAACCGTAAGTCCAAAAAATATGAAAAGATATGAAGAAAAATATGAAGTCGGTTAAAAAGGCGCATCTTCTCAAAGATGCGCCTTTTTAACCGACTTCAAGATTTCGAAGGAGGAGGTTATCAATTCGTCGGGATCTTTGTTTTCAACCGACTTCAAGTTTTCGAAGGAGGAGGTTATCAATTCGTCGGGATCTTTGTTTTTGCTATTTTTTTCATTTTTTATGTATGTTCACTGATTATTCGAAGACGGCTGGACCGATTTGGAAAAGTATTTTTTTGTTTTGAAAGAGTACACTTCTCAGTTGGTCCCATTGTAACCAGGTCAGGATCTGATGATCGGATCCTGGAGAAATCGAGAGAACTCTTCAAGTATTATAGGCACACCTATTGTGATTTGAGTGTTTTTTACAGCATCTCGAGCCTTTGCTTTTGGAAAGGAAGATGCTAAGTGAAGTCGGTTCTTTTTTGTTTAAAATTATACATATAAATACATACATACTTTCTATGAAAGTTGTTTTGAACATTATCGGTTCAGCCATTTTTGAGTTCTCTCCAAAAAACTTCTTCCATAGGCATTTGGCAACCTTACTCACCAGCAGGAACACAACACTATGAGTAGGGTCTATTGCTATTTGGCTGTGGTTTTCTGTAAGGTGGAGGTACTTCCCCAGTCGGTACCAATAAATATTTATTGGTCACAGTAGACATATTTTAGCTGATGTCACGATGTCAATGAATACCTTTGACTGCTCATTGTTTTCAACTTGGCATTAGTTTAGTTCTTATTCCATTGAAGGTACGGAGTCCTCAATTATGAGTGGTCCGACACGCACTTGGCCGGTTTTTCATACACCATGTATTGTTATAAACTTACATTCCAGGTACGTCTGAACGTGTGCCGCTACCTCTGCATGGACGAGGCAGATCGCATGATAGACATGGGGTTCGAGGAAGACGTGCGGACAATATTCTCTTACTTCACGGGGCAGAGACAGACTCTGCTATTCAGCGCCACTATGCCGAGGAAAATACAGAATTTTGCCAGGTAGATATAACGCTTCTTACGCTATAGATAAAAAAAAAATACGTGAGTGTCGTGGAACACTCAGTTAGAACGAAGTTATGTTATTTTATTTCATTTTTTTCTTTTTTGTAATTTTTGCCTTTTTTTCTTTTTTGTCTTTTTTGCCTTTTTTACTTTTTGCCTTTTTTTTACTTCAATCGTATGGCTTTGTGTCGCGTTTTCGTGACGGTCACGTGACTTTTTTTGCCTAGCCCCCATCCGCGAACCGTCCGATAAGAAACTTCGTTCCAAAAAAAATTAAGGGCTTATTGCACCAACCACACTTGACAGACTGATCAACGTTAACTTTTTCGACGCCAACGACGGATGTATCCGTCGAACGATACAATATTTTTTACTCTAAACTCAATTGGTGTGGCGTTTGAATGAGTGCATTGACATCTGTCATGGCGTCGAATTTAATCCAATTCAATTAATTTATATTAGGCCAAGCAAATAAGATCTATAAAAAGTGTTTTGAAGAATTTATTCCCAGCAGGCTGGAAATCGCTTTAATACCTTCATGTGGTCCTAAATGCATGTAATCCGAGTTTGCCCAATCCCAAGAGGTGTGCATAACTTTTTAGCGAAATTTTTGCTCTTTGTCAAGTTTTTGCTTGTAGCTCGAAAACAGTACGTCCGACGGAAAATGTCATGTATATCAATATTAAAGAGGGTTAAATTATGCGTCGAATGAGTAACTTTAACTTCTAATTCGGTTCAGCGGTACAGCCGAAATCAAAAGTTATAAACCGGGAAAATGTCTCATTTAATTGAAAAACTCGTATTTTGACTTCCATAACACATGTTGACTCCTGTTGAAAAACCTATAGAATAAAAGTTGTAGAGAATACAATTTCACGTTATATTGACATCTCAATTTTCAAGTAGAGTCATTTTGAAAGACTATATTTGGCATGAATTCAAACTCTGTTTTTTTTTACATCCTTCTGAGTTGCATATTTTCCATAAAATATGAGGTGTGAGGCATACATTTAATACATCGTTACATCTAAAAACATTTAATTGCATATTTCTAAAACGTATCTAATCAGAAAACTATTTATACACTGTGTTTTATTTTCATTTCCGGTAATTCCAAGGGTACATTCCTGAGCTTAACTTAAGTATATTTCTTAAAGACGCTAGTATCCTAGTTCTGAGGTAATCGATAGTTCTTTTTCGTCTTTCTGATTGTGTATATTTTTCTTTTAGTCTGAGAACCCGCTATGAAGTCATGTAATTGTGTGTTAAGTCAATACAATATTAATTTTGTACTAAGCAGAAGCGTCTGCAATCGAAATTCCAATTTTATAATTGAAATAAAAATGGAAAAGTTCGGACCGGTGTTCCGAAAGGTCGCAAGTTCGAATCTTGCTCGTCGCGGTAAATTTTTCCATTTTTCTTTCAATTATAAAATTTTCAATACAATATGTTTCCTTTGTATCTCGGATTGTTAATGTTCGAAATTTCATTGACATGTCATAATGTTCAATTGTTTAGTTGAGTTAATATACAGATTGGGGAATCAATCAATAAATACTGAACCTATTTGACTTAACACACAGGTGCATCATTTTGTAGTGGGTTCTCAGAGTAAAAAAATAATTAAATGTAGGTTTACACAATTAGAAGGCATTAATAAAATATCGATTACCTCAAAACTGGAGCTAAATAGGACACTGGCGTCTTCGAGAAATAAACCTAAGTTAAGCTCAGGAATATACCCTTGAAATTACCGGAAATAAAATAAAACACGGTGTATAAATAGTTTTCTGATTGGGTACGATTTAGAAATTTGCAATTAAATGGGCTTAGTTGTAACAATGCATTAAATGTACGCCTCACACCTCATATTTTATGGAAAACTAGCTTTTGCCCGCGGCTTCGCTCGCGTTAAATTCGGGTTAACACGGTTCCCCTTTGCCCCCCGTAATGCTCCATACAAACTTCCACCCCCCATTTTAGGGAAGTGGGGGGTTAGAAAGAGACAAAAAGTAGCCTATGTCACTCTCCATCCCTTCAACTATCTCCACTTAAAAACTCACGTCAATTCGTCGCCCCGTTTTGCCGTGAAAGACGGACAAACAAACAAACACACACACTTTCCCATTTATAATATTATTATTATATTATTATATGGAAAATTATACAACTCAGAAAGATTTAGAAGAAACAGATTTTGAATTCATGCCAAATTTAGTCTTTCAAAATGACTCTACTTGAAAATTGAGATGTCGATATAACGTGAAATTGTATTCTCTACAACTTTTATTCTATAGGTTTTCCAACAGGAGTCATCTGTTTCAAAGATATGAGGTATGGAAGTCAAAATACGAGTTTTTCAATTAAATGAGACATCTTCCCAGTTTATAACTTTTGATTTCGGCTGTACAGCTGAACCGAATAAGAAGTTAAGTTACTCACTCGACGCAGAATTTAACCCTCTTTAATATTGATATACATGACATTTTCCGTCGGACGTACTGTTTTCGAGCTACAAGCAAAAACCTGACAAAGAGCAAAAATTTCGCTAAAAAGTTATGCACACCTCTTGGGATTGGGCAAACTCGGATTACATGCATTTACGACCATATGGAGGTATTAAAGCGATTTCCAGCCTGCTGGGAATTAATTCTTCGAAAAAATCTAATTTTCTTGGCCTATATGTAAACATAGGTAATTTGTATAAAGCACGTTAAAGGCCCTATTTTATTTCTTTAAGAGCGTATGACAGCTAACTTTTTCATCTCTGTAGCTAAATGTCAAATTGAGGAAGGAGAATCTTCGGTACTTGTATATATAGGTGAAAAACTTAAGTAAGTCACCTGTTGTATGTGTGAGTAATGAGTGCAAATAGACATTCCATTTTTAAAATTTGTAATATATCGTATGGTTTGCAAACTCATTATTTGCTTATCTTTCAAGTTTGATTATTCCTGTCCACTTATGATTCTATTGTCATGATAAGATATAAATAGTCGTTAATGTCGAGTAATTGTCTTCGTATTTTTTTGCGTCGTTCATGAATAAACAATAATACTTACAGTTTACAACAGAAGTAAATTGTAAAACATCGATTTTGAATTCAGCTTGGCAAATTAATATGGAACCATTTCCTGAAATTGGTAGAGGACGACCACTGCATATTCAAACGAAAATAGTTTTGTGTAATATGTACAAACATTTACAAGAGGTTTACACAAAACAATTCTTCTTTATCGTAATATGTACAAACATTTACAAGAGGTTTACACAAAACAATTCTTCTTTATCGTAAAGATAAAGATTCAAATTGTTTATCAACACCAAAACAATTGGTCATTAAAATATCTGGTGTATTTTGCAAACTGTACACAACTACATACAACAGGTGACTTACTTAAGTTTTTCACCTATACTATTACTTATGGTCTAAGAGCTGGCCACGTCAGATATGACACAATAATGAGAGCAATGAAACCCATCTAGTAAGATTACAATACTATCCTTATTGCTAGATCCGGACATCTGGCAGCTTTTAATGGGTGGACGACAGAGTGACAGACTAGCAAAGTTTTTGAATTGGAAAAAAGTAATACTAAAATAGGTAAAAACGGCCGAAGTTATCTTATTTATAGAGGACGGGGCCTATATTTTAACATTAGAACGAAAAACATTGCGTAATATTTCGGAAACAGAGACAGTAGGCGACAAACTATGAATTACATTATACGTCGTTTTGGACTACATTCCCCCATCAGAAACTTTTGCCAATGATATGATTTAATTATTTATATAATTTTTCATAATACTGCATCACACCCAGAACTCTAAGATTTGTATTCTTAAAGTGGTTTGCATTCTTTGACCTCCACTACTTTACAACTGCCAGATGTCCGGATCTACAAAATAAAAATAGTATAGCAAACTGACTAGAGGGGTTTCGTTGCTGTCATTATTGTGTCATATCTGATGTGGCTAGCTCTCCGTCTATTATTCTGTAGCCATATTTTCAGACGTGACTGCAGTTAATTTTTATTTATTTATCTTATGGCTACATGTCACTGGATATGGATAGGTATTTCTTCTCTGGGATAGTAGTAGCGGGAAAGCAGATAATAAAGAAAATCCAGTGAGCACTGCGAGGTCCAGATGGGACAGTGCAGCTGCCAAGTTTGTTACTCTTTTAGCACCACCCAGGGATCACGTGTAGGGTTGTCTAAGGTGTTTCCTACGGACGCAGAGTGACATTGGTACAGTTAATTATGCATGTGTTATTTTGCCAATAGATCAGCGCTTGTCAAACCTGTCACTGTAAACGTGGGCCGAGCCGGAGCTGCCTCGCTGAACGTTCGACAGGTAATATTATGTTTATCTACACTCATACTGTAAGTACTCTAAAATGCGTTCAAAAACCGTAGACAATGACAAGCATTACAACAACCGATTTAACTATGATAAGTTTCTTATCTGCGGCAGTAACGTAATTTTAACTTTGCATGCTCAAATATTGTTAAGCACTGAGTTTCAAATTTGGAACATCGAATTTGATAACATAATGTTACCGCCATGGCCAACTCGATTGGTCCCGCGCGACCGCCGACACAATCGAGATGGCCGCGGCGGTGCAATGGCGGCCATTCTATGATTTCCGAATACGGCATTTATAATAAATAATATGAGTGTAGATAAAGCAGTGTATGCAACTGTACGTAATTAGGCCTTAAAACACTCGTGTGATCTTATTATGAAATTCGCCTGCGGCTCATTTCATAAAACCACACTCATGTTTTAAGGACCCTTATTACGTTACAGTTACATAAACTACTATTATGTTACTGTTACGTAAAAAGGGTCCTTAAAATACGAGTGTGGTTTTCATAATAATATCACACGAGTGTTTTAAGGCCTAATTTTACGTACAATTGCATACACTGCTTTATCTACACAAATATTATAAATCCTAAATGAAGTGTTCGGAAACCATAGAATGACCGCCATTGCACCGCCATGGCTAACTCGATTGTGCGAACGGTCGGGGAGGAGGGCAGGATTTTAATTACGTTACCAAAATCGACGTGGTTAAGGATGTTCGAACGTTATTACGACACTGGCACAGATAATACACTAATGTTACATTACTGGTTGCAATAATGGTGGTAATTGCATGCTTTGCGTTCGGAAACCGTATGTAATTACCACCATTATTGCATCCAGTAATTTAACTTTAGTGAATTATCTATGCCAGTGTCGTAATAATGTTCGAAAATGTATAACCACGTCGATTTTGGTAACGTTAAATAGAGGATTTATGATATGGGTGTAGGTAAACTATTATTTTATTACTCAAACATCCAATGAAATATCAAGTTAGTTCGCAAAGCAAAGAGGCGACCCAGCCGTAGGTATACAGGGTGTTTTTTATCAATAACTTAGACTTGGATCTCTTGTCCAACTTCTTTGTTTTAGGGTTACGTAGCCAAAATGGCAAAAACGGAACCCTTATAGTTTCGTCATGTCCGTCTGTCCGTCCGTCCGTACGTCACAGCCATTTTATTCGGAAACTAGAAGACGTATCTTAATCAAATTTTAATTGTATACCTTTTATTTTGTATGCCACTATTTAGTTATCCAAAAAATATTAACAAATTCGAGAAGATACATCATTGGACATGTTTTCAATGAAAATAATTTTGAAAATTATCGGTTAAGGCATTTTTGCGTACTCTCCACAAATCTTTTTTTTTCATAGGCATATACGACCTTTTGATATTATTTCGATAGGGTGTGTGGGACCATGCATAATGGAGGGTTCCGTACCACCCTCCATTATGCATAGTCGCACACACACTTGGCCCGTTTTTTAATAATAATAATACGAGGGTTGCTATTTATATATCCGGAAACCGGGATTACAATCTTCTTAAATAGCATATTTGACCTCCATGGTAAAATTGAACTATTTTAAGTACTGGCCGGTATATTTTTTCTTTCTTATTAACGCTCGTGTTTTGTTTTTGACGGGTTTTAAATGTCATCTCGCAGCAAGAATGGAACTCACTCGTGAAAATATTCCGTGCTATGATTTATTATGATTTTCGGCGTGGTTTAACGCAACAACAGTGCATAGATCAACTAACTTCAACTTTTGGTGATGAAGCCCCATCTAAAACTACTGTGTATCACTGGTTTAGTGAGTTCAATCGTGGACGTAGTATGCTTACGGACGAAGTTAAGGCAGGTCGCCCGAAATCGGTCGTTGTACAACAAAATATCGAGGCTGTGCGAAAACTTATAATGGACGACCGACATGTTACGTACCGCGAGATAGAGGCGACTCTGGGTATTTCTATGACCAGCATTAATAGCATATTACATAATTATTTGGCTGTAAAAAAAATTTGTTCGCGTTGGATACCCCACAACTTAACAAAAGAGCAAAAAGATGCTCGCGTCGAATGGTGCAATAAAATGTTAAAAAAATATAACCGTGGTGACTCAAAAGCCGTTTATAACATCTATACAGGTGACGAATCCTGGATCTATGCATACGATCCCGAAACGAAGCAACAATCAACGGTATGGGTGTTTCAAAATGAGCCGAACCCTACGAAAGTTACTCGTGCAAAAAGTACATTGAAACAAATGGTGGCCTGCTTCTTCGGTATTAATGGCCATGTAGCTACAGTGCCACTAGAAAACCGTAGAACGATTAATTCAGAGTGGTACACGACCATTTGCTTACCGGAAGTATTTGAACAAATTCGTAAAACTAACCAGCGACGAAGAATCATTATTCATCATGACAATGCCAGCTGTCATACGTCACGCGAAACAACTCTATTTTTGGAGGGTCAAAATGTGGAATTAACGGGTCATCCGCCGTACAGCCCTGACTTGGCACCCAACGATTTTTATTTATTTCCAAATATAAAGAATAAATTACGCGGTCAACGATTTTCGACCGCTGAAGATGCTGTCGACGCATTCAAACAACACGTTATGGAGGTACCTCAGGCGGAGTGGCAGAAGTGCTTTAAAAATTGGTTCACGCGAATGCAAAAGTGCATAGATCATCAAGGGGAATACTTTGAAAAACAATAAAACCATTTTCAGCCGTGTACGTTTGTTTGTTTTTTTGTTTCCGGATATATAAGTAGCAACCCTCGTAATAGCTGGATGCCCTGGATCGGAGAGTCCGTCTATTGCTCACCACACACCGTATGCTTCACCCACGCTCGTCTGTTATGAGATTGTACATCCCACGGAAGTGTGGAGGTCGCGGCTTTTTAAACGCCAAAAATCTCCACAATCGTGGGGTGTACAGTCTCAGGAATTATTTCCTTAACAACGAGTGTGGGATGCATCGTGATGTGGTGGCAGTAGATAAGGGTCTCACGCCGCTCTCCTTGGCAAACGAGAGCTGGCGCAAACCTGTGGTGCTAAGCACCGAGGATCGCAAGGCGGTATGGAAGAGCAAGGAGCTACACGGGCGGTTCTACAGGGCCCTCACGGGAGCCGACGTAGACCTGCTCGCGTCGGTGAACTGGTTACGATTCGGGGACCTCTTCGGAGAAACCGAAGGTTTTGCCTGTGCAATTGCGGACGAAGTTATCATGACGAATAACTACCGGAAATATATCCTGAAGGACGGTACGGTCGACATTTGTCGGGCATGCCGCCGTCCCGGAGAGTCACTCAGGCATATCATTTCCGGTTGTTCTCATCTTGCTAACGGCGATTACTTGCACAGGCATAACCTCGTAGCCAGGATTATACACCAGCAGCTTGCTCTCCTATACGGTCTTGTGGACCACGAAGTGCCGTACTACAAGTACACACCTGCGCCAGTTCTCGAAAATGGTCGTGCCACGCTCTATTGGGATCGATCTATTATCACAGACAGGACTATTGTAGCCAATAAGCCTGATATCGTGGTAATAGATCGACCGCAACGCCGGGCCATGCTCATCGACATTACCGTCCCATGTGACGACAACCTCGTGAAGGCCGAGAAGGACAAGTCCAGCAAGTACCTAGACTTGGCTCACGAGGTAACCGCCATGTGGGAGGTCAATTCGGCGATCATTGTGCCGATAGTTGTCTCTGCGAACGGTCTCATAGCGAAGAGTCTCGACCAACATCTTGAGAGACTTTCGCTACGGGGTTGTGGTTGGATTAAGGGTCAGATTCAGAAGGCGGTAATCTTGGACACGGCGCGCATAGTCCGAAGGTTCCTCACTCTGCGGCCCTGACCACCGGCAGCCTGGGCCCTGCTCCGTTGCCGGCGGCACCCTAGTTTAGGTTTTTTATAATGTTTTTTATTGTTTTTATATCTTTTAGATGTATTTTTATATTTTACTTTTATAAAAATATTGTAAAAACCCTAAACTAAGAAGAAAAATAAATAAAGAGAATAATAATAATAAATATTATGGGACAATCTTACACAAATCAACCTAGTCCCACAGTAAGCTCAATAAGGCTTGTGTTGTGGGTACTAGGGGACGATATATATAATAGATAGATATTGATACAAACTTAAATACATAGAAAACATCCATAACTCAGGAACAAATATCTGTGATAAACACACAAATAAATGCCCTGACCAGGATTCGAACCCGGGACCTCCTGCTTCATTGGCAGGGTCACTACCAACTAGGCTAGGAGGCCGTTAATTAATAGTTGTATTCTTTTTAAGGAATTGGAGCCAGTGAAGGCGGAAGCGAGGACAGTGCACCTGCTACAATGCCTACAGAAGACTCCCCCACCAGTCCTAGTGTTTGCTGAGAGGAAGCAAGATGTGGACGCTATCCATGAATACTTACTGCTCAAAGGTGAGGATTATTTCTTAGTAGCCACTGGTGACGTTTTCATCCGCATCGAAGTCGTTTTAAACTGCCGCCCATATTACTGCTCAAAGGTGAGGATGATTTCTTAGTAGCCACTGGTGACGTTTTCATCCGCATCGAAGTCGTTTTAAACTGCCGCCCATATTACTGCTCAAAGGTGAGGATGATTTCTTAGTAGCCACTGGTGACGTTTTCATCCGCATCGAAGTCGTTTTAAACTGCCGCCCATCTTACTGCTCAAAGGTGAGGATTATTTCTTTGTAGCCACTGGTGACGTTTTCATCCGCATCGAAGTCGTTTTAAACTGCCGCCCATCTTACTGCTCAAAGGTGAGGATTATTTCTTAGTAGCCACTGGTGACGTTTTCATCCGCATCGAAGTCGTTTTAAACTGCCGCCCATCTTACTGCTCAAAGGTGAGGATTATTTCTTAGTAGCCACTGGTGACGTTTTCATCCGCATCGAAGTCGTTTTAAACTGCCGCCCATATTACTGCTCAAAGGTGAGGATTATTTCTTAGTAGCCACTGGTGACGTTTTCATCCGCATCGATGTCGTTTTAAACTGCCGCCCATATTACTGCTCAAAGGTGAGGATGATTTCTTAGTAGCCACTGGTGACGTTTTCATTCGCATCGAAGTCGTTTTAAACTGCCGCCCATATTACTGCTCAAAGGTGAGGATTATTTCTTAGTAGCCACTGGTGACGTTTTCATCCGCATCGAAGTCGTTTTAAACTGCCGCCCATCTTACTGCTCAAAGGTGAGGATTATTTCTTAGTAGCCACTGGTGACGTTTTCATCCGCATCGAAGTCGTTTTAAACTGCCGCCCATCTTACTGCTCAAAGGTGAGGATTATTTCTTAGTAGCCACTGGTGACGTTTTCATCCGCATCGAAGTCGTTTTAAACTGCCGCCCATCTTACTGCTCAAAGGTGAGGATTATTTCTTAGTAGCCACTGGTGACGTTTTCATCCGCATCGAAGTCGTTTTAAACTGCCGCCCATATTACTGCTCAAAGGTGAGGATTATTTCTTAGTAGCCACTGGTGACGTTTTCATCCGCATCGAAGTCGTTTTAAACTGCCGCCCATATTACTGCTCAAAGGTGAGGATTATTTCTTAGTAGCCACTGGTGACGTTTTCATTCGCATCGAAGTCGTTTTAAACTGCCGCCCATCTTACTGCTCAAAGGTGAGGATCATTTCTTAGTAGCCACTGGCGACGTTTTCATCCGCATCGAAGTCGTTTTAAACTGCCGCCCATATTACTGCTCAAAGGTGAGGATTATTTCTTAGTAGCCACTGGTGACGTTTTCATCCGCATCGAAGTCGTTTTAAACTGCCGCCCATCTTACTGCTCAAAGGTGAGGATTATTTCTTAGTAGCCACTGGCGACGTTTTTACTCGTATCGAAGTCGTTTTAAACTACCGCCCATCTCCCCTTTTAGTAAGTATTCCTCAACGCAACTGTTACACAAGTACCTACTGCTAAAGGGTAAGCGGAATTATTACTTTTTAGTGGCGGGGCTTGTGTAGGACTTGATTTTTTACCGACTTGCCTAATTTTTCAGACAGTTGGGCACCTTTTCTACAGTGACAGTGATAAGAACTATAATGCGTGTAAGTGCTTTGGAGGGGTGCGCGATTTAGAAATGGTTAATATCTAATCGGGCCCCGCTATGGAAGCTGGCGACAGCGATGTCACAAGCGCGTTGTCGTACGATGCACCTCCCGCAGTGCCTTTTTTTTAAACCCGACGGTGGCAAACAAGTATTTGGCCCGCCTGATGGTAAGCAGCTTATGGACGTCTGCAACTCCAGAGGTGTCACATGCGTGTTGCCGACCATTTTCAAAAAGGAGGATTCACTGTGTTGACGGCTAAAGGAACAAGAAGAACCCTCATCGTCAACACACTGGGTCCTCTTTGAGCTCTTTGATATCCTTACTCACCAGCAGGAACACAACAGTATGAGTAGGGTCTAGTGCTATTTGGCTGTGGTTTTCTGTAAGTTGGAGGTACTTCCCCAGTCGGACTCTGCTCCACATTTGAGCGAGATGACATTCTCTGTTCTGTACCCTACCACACTTAGCGAGATGACATTCGCAGTACCCATACCTCTCTTGAAAACCAACAGAAAACCCCTCTATCTGTCTTGGTGTTTACTGAGAGTAAGCAGTGAGTTTGAAACCTCATACCTTTCATTTCAGGTGTCGAAGCTGTGGCTATACACGGAGGCAAAGACCAGGAGGAGCGTTCAAGAGCCGTGGACGCCTTCAGACGCGGAGAAAAAGACGTGCTGGTCGCAACAGACGTGGCCAGCAAAGGTAATTTATAACGTACTAGCTTTTGCCCGCGGCTTCGCTCGCGTTAAATTCGGGGTAACACGGGAACCGATTTAAAACACAGAAGAGAACTCGGAACAGAATATTATTAAAATTTCATCCCCTCTTTTAAGGGGTAGGGTGCAGATTTCCAAAAAAAAATGATGCACGATTTTTTTGTTAGTCACAAATAGTCCGCATACCAATTTTTAGCTTTCTACCTTGAAAATTGCTGAATGCTCCATACAAACTTCCACCCCCCATTTTAGGGAAGTGGGGGGTGAGAAAGAGACAAAGAGTAGCCTATGTCACTCTCCATCCCTTCAACTATCTCCACTTAAAAAATCACGTCAATTCGTCGCCCCGTTTTGCCGTGAAAGACGGACAAACAAACAAACACACACATACACTTTCCCATTTATGATATTAGTATGGATACAATTATTTTGGCACATACACACTGGCTGAAATGATAATATGGGAGATTAATGTCACTCTGCGTCCGTAGGAAACACCTTAGACACAGACAATACAGATACAGACGCCCAAACTCCATAATCCCAAGCGATCCCGTCCTAAGTATCCAAGAACTGTATCCAAACTTTAGTTCATAAAACGCTAAACAGATGACGGCACCGATCTATTAGGAAATTGATGTTGCGGTTGCGACATCTATTATAGCTACAACACACATTAGCTACCTGTTACTTATACTCATATGTTTAAGTGTCACTAGATGGCGTTTTACAGGCGCCTAAATATGTATTCAAATAATGTATATTTATAGCCCTCGTTAGGTTGGTAGGTACTGCACCTAGAAAAGACACCGTAGTAGCGTAGACGGCCAAGTTCGCCAAGAAAAATATGACACTACTATCGGTGGTTACAAGATAATTATGTATTAATTAGATAAAGATTGTAGGACCAGTATGCAGTCTCCTCTATCCCCTTCCCCCTCTCCCCCGGAACTTAAGTGGTTATCATACGTGCATGCGATGCAAACGAAAGAAACTGCGCTACTCGCTAGTATACCATCTCTACATCAGAATGCCACCTTTATACGAGTAATTCATAATCTAGACACACGGCAGTGTGTCCGCCAAGTTTGAGCAAAAAAAAGCGACACACCGGCCGTGGGTTATATTACACGAACCATTTCGGGCCAATTTCGATCACCCTATAACTCAAAACATATTTTATCTACGCATATGAAATTTCGAGTGTCTGTTGACATCCCCTTAATTGTCTAGAATACAAAATTTCATTATTCTACCTATAGCAGTTCTTGAGATATTGACGTCAGAAAATCGCTATTTTTACTATACACTCACTCACTGACTCACTGACTCATCAAAAACCTAGACCACTTCCAATGGTCGTACTGACTTGAAATTTGGCATGGAGATAGGTCTTAAGGTCAAAGTAAAGGGAAAAATCTGAAAATGGCCAAGTGTGAGTCAGTTTTAAAAATAGCGAAGGTGTAACTTTGTTCTACTATGAAGTCATAATGAACTAAATGGGTTTATCTTCCAATGGTCGTACCGACCTGAAATTTGGCTCGAAGGTTTGTCTTTAGGTCGAAATAAAGTAAAAATCTGAAAACGGCCAAGTGTGAGTCAGTTTCGAAAACAACGAATGTGTAATTTTGTTCTACTATAAGTAGGTATGGAGTGGAAATTAGATAAGACTTATTTAAATTTAGGTACATACCAATTTAAGACAATACATGTTTGTCTTAAAGAGAAGAACAATAAAATTGTTCACCACTCTGTGTGTGTCTGTTGCGGGAACCGAACCCACGATTTACGAAGTGCAAAGCAGGTCACTAGGTACACTAGGTGCGCTAAATCAGTCAAACAAAAATGAAAAGACAATTTTTTCTCGCGTAGTCTAAATAATTTCTAATTTTACAACTAATAAAATCGCAGATTCAAGAACATGGAAATCATATATACTCTAAGATGGAATTATATATACTACTGCCCATCTCACCCTCCGATACGCCACGGGATGAGATGGGATGGTGCACTTCTAGGGCTACATAATAGGCCACCAATTACAATACCTACTGGTAGGCCTACCTACCAGTAGGTATTATAATTGGTGGCCTATTACCAAGTTATTAATTATCTATGTAGGTAGCGTACTTACAAACAGAATAAAGTACGTTATTGAGGTATGTAATTATATGTAAGTAGGTACATTTTATAGGTGTAGGGAGCCAGTTTATTTGTAAAAATCACCTATAAATAAATAGTAAAATAGAATTAGACGCTTAGTATAAAGGGTATAGTATAAAGTACATACCTAAGTGGAATGAGACATTTCCTAAAGCAAAAGTGATAAAAAAATAATAAAGAACCTACACCTAACAAAAATAAATGAAATCCCATCAAAAACATAAATGTGAAAGGCTGCCAAGTTCGATACTATGGGAATGCTTCGCCTATAAAAGAAGTGAGATCTGAATAAGTACCAAGTTCCATAAAAATACCTCAAATCATAAATAGTTATAGGAATGCACACTTGATTTCCAGCAGTTTTTAAGGTACATTTTGAATAAGTATCACGTTACATAGAAATACCTAAAATTATAATAGTCAGAGAAACGCACACCGGTTTTTTTAGCAGTTTCCTGATAACATTTATTATTTTCAGTACTTTTTAATGATGTAACTTGGCAAGTTTTAATAGAAAATTATATACTTGACACATTGCAGTCCAAAGGTGTCGATTCATTGCATTGAAAAGGTGTGTGGTGTGTGAAAACTTGCCAAGTAACATCATTAAAAAGTACTGAAAATAATAAATGTTATCAGGAAACTGCTAAAAAAACCGGTGTGCGTTTCTCTGACTATTATAATTTTAGGTATTTTAGGTAAGTAAGTAATCTACAGTAGTCAATTACCAATTACTCTTATGATTTTAGAGTAAGTACCTAACTAACTTCTGGGCTAGAACCGTGAACCACTTCAAAGATAATAGATAAAAACATGAAAGATTCTACGTTCATCGAATTGTCTATCTTTCGAATATGCAAGAGCGATAGAGACGGATCTGCGGCAGGCCCGCAGGTGTCAGGCGATAAGCTTGTATTTGACAAGTGTTTAATTTTAGTTACGTTTTCAGTACTGGTTAATTATATTTTTGCATCGTGTTATAAATTCTCAGTTAATTTTATCAGATTATATTTAAAATTATGTATTTCGTTGTCTAGATAGGAACATATTTATTTGTAGCGAAACCAATCATTGACAGTACAAAAGCACTATACTTATACTTCATTTTATTTGAGATTAGAAAAAAGTTGACAGAACGATGTACAGGGTTCTTTATCAGGCAAGAAGATACATATCACAACTGTCAAAGTGCCTACGCCGTCATTAAACATACTTAAATATATTTGTATTTATAGTAAAGCCATGCCTACGTATTTGTAAATGTTATATTGAGTATTTAACAATATTTTGATAGTAGTTATTTGCTCCAAATATTTTATTTTTAACATTTTTAATGTTCTTGTAAATGTTGCACAATAAAAAATCTATAGAAGAAGAGGTTCGAGACGGATGGTTAGATTTTTAAATATTTTCTCACGTCATCTGTCATTTCTCTCAGCCTTATCTGGATAGTTTTTAATATTGAAAGCTTATTGTGATTCTTATTCAAGTAAAGATATTTGCTTGTTCTATTATTGTGCGATTGGTTGGAGAGTTAACGTGATAATCAAAACGAAATTGTATTTTTATTGTTGTGTTGGATTATTTAATCTGCAAATTGTTATTATTTATTCACAAATGTCAACTCTTAATCATGTTAACTAATCGTTTGTTGGTGTGCTTGCAGTGTGTTTAAATTGAACATTTAGAACAGGTTGGCAACTACTGTTTCTATGTTTACTCAATTTCTAATCTCAAAAAAAAACGAAATATAAGTATTTGTGCGTTTTTAAATATCAGATACGATAATAAAACAATTGATTCTGATTCTTCATTATACCTGGATACCTGTAAAATTTTACCTACCACCAGGATACCTGTAAAATTTTACCTACCGCAATTGTACTGCTTAATGTTCTATTCTTGACATTCTTGTTTTATATTTTCGAAATGTTGAATTATACTCATAAATCATAATGCATTCTGGTATTCGATGAGCATAATATAAATCAATGAAAAAAAATAACCTACGCTACCTAAAACAGTACTTAGCCTACCTAGTACAGTCAAGTGTAAAAATATGGGTGTACTCATCTTACTCAAAAATATGTCCCATAGTATCTTATTCCGTTGTAATAAGTGCGTAGTACCATATTTATGAGACGATTATTTCGATACGTATTTTTGCACTTGACTGTACCTACACACCTAGTTATACCAGTCTTGACAAAAATATGCAGTGCGTGAAGCGATCAAAACGAAAATTGCATGCAAGACAGAGTAAGTAGTGTTGGCAATTACTGCGAGAAAGAAAGATATGCCACTATTTTCTAGGTACCGTGCCGTGGCAGCCTTGTGGCATGTTGTTTGTGGCCATTAAATTTTAGACACCTGGTTGAACCGTGTGGCGGTTCACATGGGGATCGTCTATTGATGGACGCTAACAAACGCGAATAGCTCGGTAGCGTCAACAGACTTGATACGCAATGTTTTATTTTAAAAACGAGTTCAATGTAAAATATTTCAGTCGAACTATTACGTTCATGCTTATTTTAACTGTCTAAAAAGCAGATTATTTCGATTTCGATCCGAATATATGTATTATTGATAGAATTTGATAATATTCGCTATTGACTTATTGTAAATGTCTAAACGCGTGAGTCAATTTTTATAAGGGTAAGCGTGTGCCAATGACGTACGTACATAATTAAGTATGTAGGATGGTATATGTATATGTGTGTATGCTTGTTTGTCTATATATCTTGGAAACTAGAAATGAATGTTTTTTAGAATGAGTTTCAGTACTTTACCTTAATATACACTACAATGCTTCGCTTATAGAATTATTAGCAGGTAACTAAAAATAACTTAATATCATCAATTTTAAAGTTCTGATTTTTTTTATACCACAACGTTGGCAAACAAGCATACGGCCCGCCTGATGGTAAGCAGTTACCGTAGCCTATGGACGCCTGCAACCCTAGAGGAGTCACATGCGCGTTGCCTACCCTGAAACCTGATGCAAAGTTTGTCTACCGCCGTTCAATGTGGCAACGCGGCGAGCGTGATGGTCACCTTTGTGTCTGGGGGTCGTGGGGTGGGTTCCTGGAGTAGGTCTTTAACTAACGTTTAGTTGTATGTAATAGAACCTTTTATATTTATTTGTGTAGGCTTACTTTAGTGTTTAGATTTGATTTAGTTGAATTTATTTGTTTTAAAATTGGTACTGTATTTAATTTTATCTACACTCATACTGTAAGTACTCTAAAATGCGTTCAAAAACCGTTGACAATGACAAGCATTACAACAAACGATTTAACTATGATAAGTTTCTTATCTGCGGCAGTAACGTAATTTTAACTTTGCATGCTCAAAAATTGTTAAGCAATGAGTTTCAAATTTGGAACATCGAATTTGATAACATAATGTTACCGCCATGGCCAACTCGATTGGTCCCGCGCGAGCGCCGGCACAATCGAGTTGGCCATGACGGTACAATGGCGGTCATTCTATGGTTTCCGAACACTTAATTTAATATATATAATATGAGTGTAGATAAAGCAGTGTATGTAACTGTACGTAATTAGGCCTTAAAACACTCGTGTGATCTTATTATGAAATTCGCCTGCGGCTCATTTCATAAAACCACACTCATGTTTTAAGGACCCTTATTACGTAACAGTTACATAAACTACTATAATGTTAAAAGAAATAATTACTTAACCATTAACTTAAAAAAAAAATTAAGTCAGAAAAATAATAGTAGTAGGTAAATTTAATTATTGATGCTACTCCTGACATCGACATAAACAAGGTATCAAGTTAAATATAATTGTTTGTATAATGTAATAAAGCCTGGCAAGATTATATTTGGCCAAATATTAGAGAGAAGATATTAGAGCTTGCTGACCGTAATTACGCACGCGTTAGTGTGCGCATGTCGCCATCTTAAGGACGCACACATTTAAAAATGATACTAAATGTTTTCGCTTTGAGGGCGGCACATTTAACCTTTTGTATCGATGTTAATTGGATATCTACTGATTGCTAAATTATTTTTTATGTATATTCTAACTTCGTGATTCATTATTTTTACTTTTAGATGCGTATTTTATTGTTTCTTGTGCAGCGCCATCTATCGCGGCTTAGTCATTTGCCACAGCTTAGTGTTTTGTGTTTGGCTGGTTTGGTGGCGCTGTTACTCGTAATTGTTATTTTTAGCAATCCGTTTATTTTTAAATAAAGCACCTAATTTGTATTAAAGACAATGTTTGTATTCAAAGAATAATATTTAGAAATGATTATTATACATTTACTGCTAAAATTGAAGAATAAATTTTGCAATACTCTCGATCGATACACGTAGCGCCATCTATTGATATCTTGTGAACATTAATTATATAATGTTCCAAATGGGAGGGCATGCCTTAGACAACCCGTACATGTGATGCTAAAAGAGTAACAAACTTGGCAGCTGCACTGTCCCACCTGGACCTCGCAGCACTCATTTTCTTCATCATCTGCTTTACCACTACTACTACTCCAGAGAAGAAATGCCTATAAATACCTATATCCTGTGACATATAGCCATACGATAAATAATTTTAAACAAAAAAGAACCGACTTCACTTAGCATCCACCTTTCCAACAGCAAATGCTCGAACTGCTGTAAAAAATACTCAAATCACTATAGGTGTGCCTATAATAGTTGAAGAGTTCCCTCAATTTCTCCAGGATCCCATAATCAGATCCTAACCTGGTTACAATGGGACCAACTGTGAAGTATATATACTCTTTCAAACTAAAAAAGAATTTTCCAAATCGGTCCAGCCGTCTTCGAATAATCGGTGAACATACATTAAAAAAAACAAAGATCCCGACGAACTGATAACCTCCTCCTTCGAAATCTTGAAGTCGGTTGAAGACGTTTGCTCAGCGGTGTTCCTTCTAGGAGTCCCTAAACAACTATAAAGCGATTTTTTTTGTTCCCAGGTCTCGATTTTGCAAATATACAGCACGTTATAAACTACGATATGCCGGAGGACATTGAGAACTACGTGCATCGCATTGGACGTACAGGTATGTTGGACTACTTCGATTACTTTCATAGTATAATTGCTTACGAGGTTACATTCTGGGGATCAGCTACTGAAAATGGTACGATATTCATTTAAAAGAAAGAAAGCAGTTTATTGGCAATACAAATATAAGTAGTTACATAGTTTTAATTATCTGATTGTTACCAAAAAACCGGCCAAGTGCGTGTCGGACCACGCATAGGAGGGTTCCGTACCTTCAATGGAATAAGAACCAAACTAATACCAAAAGGTCGTATCTGATGCCTATGGAAGAAGTTTTTTGGAGATAACTCAAAAATGGCTGAACCGATAATGTTCAAAACAATTTTCGTTGAAAGTATATGATAAGGCGCATCTCTTCAAATTTTTTCATATTTTTTGAACTTACGGTTCAAAAGTTACGGGGGGGGGCTACACAACTTTTCTGACTTTCGAAGCGATTATTTCAGAAAATATTCACTTAATCACAAAATAGTCAAGAAACCTCAATGTTATTTTTAAAGACCTATCGATTGATGTGTCACATGTTGATAATTGGTTAATTTTTTTTTTTTTTAATTTAGTTCCCTGTATGGAGCGCCCCCCAAAATTTTTTTTTTTTTCAAATTTAACTACATAACTAAGTAGCTGCATACAAAATACACCTTATGTGTAAATTTTATTCAGATACGTCGTATAGTTTCCGAGTAAAATGGCTGTGACATACGGACGGACAGACAGACAGACAGACAGATAGACATGACGAATCCATAAGGGTTCCGTTTTTTGCCATTTGGCTACGGAACCCTAAAAAATACACTATTTTACACTAAAGATAGTACAAAATACTTGCACTAGAAGATTGTCAATCAGTCTTCGACAAAAAAATGATCGCGATGCATTTCGTTGTGATCAAGGGAGTGATTACATCATTAGGCAATAACGCCGAAATGAAAATAAGTCATAATATTGTCTTCGGTTGCCGCGATAGTTATTCATGAAATAAAACATTAAAAACGGATTTTATCGCGTGTACTGAGCTTAAATTACATCCCGACGTTTCGAACACTTTACAGCGTTCGGTCGACGAGTCGACCCGTTGACCACGAACGCTGTAAAGTGTTCGAAACGTCGGGATGTAATTTAAGCTCAGTACACGCGATAAAATCCGTTTTTAATTGTTTTATTTCATGAAAATAAGTCAGTAAGTATTATATAGCCGTGATGAGAATAGGATTCGGTTTGACAGATTTGCCATACACTTATAAACGTTAAAATGAATATGAATTAGCAGCTACTCATATAACTCTAAACGATTTGAACTGAGCTCATCCACTTAGTGTCTTATCTTTTGTGTATAAACCGCAGGCGCGCGTGCCACTATGAAAAACCCGGCCAAGTGCGTGTTAGACCACGCATAGGAGGGTTACGTACCTTCAATGGAATAAGAACCAAACTAATACCAAAAGATCGTATCTGATGCCTATGGAAGAAGTTTTTTGGAGATAACTCAAAAATGGCTGAACCGATAATGTTCAAAACAATTTTCGTAGAAAGTATATAATAAGGCGCATCTCTTCAAATTTTTTCATATTTTTTGAACTTACGGTTCAAAAGTTACGGGGGGGGGGGGGGGCTACACAACTTTTCTGACTTTCGAAGCGATTATTTCAGAAAATATTCACTTAATCACAAAATAGTCAAAAAAACCTCAATGTTATTTTGAAAGACCTATCGATTGATGTGTCACATGTTGATATTTGGTTAATTTTTTATTTTATTTAGTTCCCTGTATGGAGCGCCCCCCTAAAAATATTTTTTTTTTCAAATTTAACTACATAACTAAGTAGCTGCATACAAAATACACCTTATGTGTAAATTTTATTCAGATACGTCGTATAGTTTCCGAGTAAAATGCCTGTGACATACGGACGGACAGACAGACAGACAGACATGACGAATCCATAAGGGTTCCGTTTTTTGCCATTTGGCTACGGAATCCTAAAAAGGGTTTGCCCACATGTTAGCGTTTATTGAATTTCTACTATATGGACCACGCAACAAAATTCAATATGAACTAATACGAAAAAAGCGCTAAGTTCTTTACGGTTGCTCCCAGTACAAGTGATTCAAATGCTTTAGAACCAGCGTAACTCGACACCGAGATCCGAAACAAAAATGCGTAATTGGAGATCGCGCTTGCACTGGTATTCCGAGCGCATGGCTAGTTAGCGATTAGGAGGCAATTGTAATTTTCCCGAACGGCCAGGTAAAAACAGGGTTGGATTCTGATTAAAACATTTGGGTGGATGTACGATTTACAAACAAATAATATGAAAAAAAATATATATAACAGATTTTAATAAACATAGAAATAGAAAATAGAAATATCTTTATTCCTGACATTACAGACAGAACAAATAAATTACAGATAATTATAGATGATGAGTATGTTACAATTATAATCAGTCCTTTAAATAATCAACTAGTTAAACATAGCTTTCTTAATTTTATACCTTATCATAGTAATAAAAATACTTTTATCTACACTCATATTGTAAGTTCTCTAAAACGTGTTCGAAAACGGTAGGCAATGGCTAGCATTACCACGACCGATTTTACTATGATAAGCTTTTTATCCGTAGCAGTAACGTAATTTTAACTTTTCATGCTCAATTATCGATGTGCTATGAGTTTTGATAACATAATGTACACCTGCACCCTCCCGGGGATCCGCCGACAGCCCGACACGCGCCCGCGCGGCCGCCGGCACACGAGAGTTGGCCATGGTGGCGGTGCAATGGCGGCCATTCTATGGTTTCCAAATAAGGCATTTAGAATAAATAATATGAGTGTAGATAAAGCAGTGTATGCAACTCTACGTAATTAGGCCTTAAAACACTCGTGTGATCTTATTATGAAATTCGCCTGCGGCTCATTTCATAAAACCACACTCATGTTTTCAGGACCCTTATTACGTAACAGTTACATAAACTACTATTTATCTACACTCACATTGTAAGTTGTCTAAAACGTGTTCGAAAACGGTAGGCAATGGCTAGCATTACCACAACCGATTTAACTATGATAAGCTTTTTATCTGTGGCAGTAACGTAATTTTAACTTAACATGCTCATATATTGATTGTTATGAGTTTTGATAACATAATGTACACCTGCACCCTCCCGCGCATCCGCCGACAGCTCGACACGCGCCCGCGCGACCGCCGGCACGATCGAGTTGGCCATGGTGGCGGTGCAATGGCGGCCATTCTATGGTTTCCAAATAAGGCATTTAGAATAAATAATATGAGTGTAGGTAAAGCAGTGTATGCAACTGTACGTAATTAGGCCTTAAAACACTCGTGTGATCTTATTATGAAATTCGCCTGCGGCTCATTTCATAAAACCACACTCATGTTTTAAGGACCCTTATTACGTAACAGTTACATAAACTACTATATATCTACACTCACATTGTAAGTTGTCTAAAACGTGTTCGAAAACGGTAGGCTATGGCTAGCATTACCACAACCGATTTAACTATGATAAGCTTTTTATCTGTGGCAGTAACGTAATTTTAACTTTACATGCTCATATATTGATGTGTTATGAGTTTTGATAACATAATGTACACCTGCACGCTCCCGCGCGGCCGCCGACACGCGCCTCCCCGACCGCCGGCACACTCGAGTTGGCCATGGCGGTGCAATGGCGGCCATTCTATGGTTTCCGAATACGGCATTTAGGATAAATAATATGAGTGTAGATAAAGCAGTGTATGCAACTGTACGTAATTAGGCCTTAAAACACTCGTGTGATCTCCCCACACCACACTCATGTTTTAAGGACCTTTATTACGTAACAGTTACATAAACTACTATTATATGAAAAAATAACACTTTACACGTCTTGCATTTAGACATAACAGATGTGTCGCCAGGGTCTTTGTCTCATTGTTATAATTGATAAACACGTGCTAAAAGTACCTGTTTATTTCTGAATGTTATCTACCGTAATTTTCCCTTACTTATACCTAACCTCAATCATGAAAGAGGGAGCGAGTGTTAGTGTTTGTCTGGCTTTCGATTGTTCAAGAGTAATTCTAATAATAAATCTATTCAATTTTTTTTTATTAAACATTTGTAAATCGTACATCCACCCAAATGTTTAAATCAGAATCCAACCCTGTTATATTACCTGCCCTTTCGGGAAAATTACAATTGCCTCCTAATTGCTAACTAGCGGTGCGCTCGGAATACCAGTGCAAGCGCGATCTCCAATTAGGCATATTTGTTTCGGATCTCGGTGTCGAGTTACGCTGGTTCCTTAGCATTTTAATCGCTTGTACTGGGCGCAACCGTAAATAACTTGGAGCTTTTTAGGGTTCCGTAGTCAACTAGGAACCCTTATAGTTTCGCCATGTCTGCCCGTCCGTCCGTCCGTCCGTCCGCGGATAATCTCAGTGACCGTTAGCACTAGAAAGCTGAAATTTGGTACTAATATGTATATCAATCACGCCGACAAAGTGGTAAAATAAAAAGTGGATTTTTTTTATTTATTAGGGTACCTCCCCTATACGTAAAGTGCGGAGTGATTTTTTTTTTCATTTCAACCCTAACGTGTGATATATTGTTGGATAGGTATTTAAAAATGAATAGGGGTTTGCTAAAATCATTTATCGATAATGTAAATATTTTCGGAAATAATCGCTCCAGAAGTAAAAAAATATGCGTCCCCCCCCCCCTCTAACTTTTGAACCATAAGTTTTAAAAATATGAAAAAAATCTCAAAAGTAGAACTTTATAAAAACTTTCTAGGAAAATTATTTTGAACTTGATAGGATGAATAGTTTTTGAAAAAAAATTACAAAATAATTTCTGAACTAAGTTTGTAATTTAACCGTATAAGCAGGTGTTTATTGTACCTGTAATTTCTACAAAATTACAATGAAATGACGTGCTTTCAAATAAAGTAAAAACGGTGAAAATCGGTTCACGCAATAAAGAATTATTCCATAAAAATCATCTTCCATACTTTAAGCTCGCGCGCAATAGTTTACTTAATTTGCCGATAGATGTCGCTGTACGTGGAACTCTCATATCATATCCTACATGGCGGTGTTATTAACTCTTAAGTGGGGACGCTTACTGTGACGGACGGAAAACTACGGAACCCTACACTGAGCGTGGCCCGACACGCTCTTGGCCGGTTTTTTCGTATTAGTTCATATTGAATCTTATTCCGTGGTCCATATAGCAGATATTTAATAAACGCTAACATGTGGCCGAACCCTTTTTTAGGGTTCCGTAGTCAACTAGGAACCCTTATAGTTTCGCCATGTCTGCCCGTCCGTCCGTCCGCGGATAATCTCAGTGACCATTAGCACTAGAAAGCTGAAATTTGGTACTAATATGTATATCAATCACGCCGACAAAGTGGTAAAATAAAAAGTGGAAAAAAATGTTTTATTAGGGTACGAGGGTTGCTACTTATATATCCGGAAACAAAAAAACAAACAAACGTACACGGCTGAAAATGGTTTTATTGTTTTTCAAAGTATTCCCCTTGATGATCTATGCACTTTTGCATTCGCGTGAACCAATTTTTAAAGCACTTCTGCCACTCCGCCTGAGGTACCTCCATAACGTGTTGTTTGAATGCGTCGACAGCATCTTCAGCGGTCGAAAATCGTTGACCGCGTAATTTATTCTTTATATTTGGAAATAAATAAAAATCGTTGGGTGCCAAGTCAGGGCTGTACGGCGGATGACCCGTTAATTCCACATTTTGACCCTCCAAAAATAGAGTTGTTTCGCGTGACGTATGACAGCTGGCATTGTCATGATGAAGAATGATTCTTCGTCGCTGGTTAGTTTTACGAATTTGTTCAAATACTTCCGGTAAGCAAATGGTCGTGTACCACTCTGAATTAACCGTTCTACGGTTTTCTAGTGGCACTGTAGCTACATGGCCATTAATACCGAAGAAGCAGGCCACCATTTGTTTCAATGTACTTTTTGCACGAGTAACTTTCGTAGGGTTCGGCTCATTTTGAAACACCCATACCGTTGATTGTTGCTTCGTTTCGGGATCGTATGCATAGATCCAGGATTCGTCACCTGTATAGATGTTATAAACGGCTTTTGAGTCACCACGGTTATATTTTTTTAACATTTTATTGCACCATTCGACGCGAGCATCTTTTTGCTCTTTTGTTAAGTTGTGGGGTATCCAACGCGAACAAATTTTTTTTACAGCCAAATAATTATGTAATGCTGGTCATAGAAATACCCAGAGTCGCCTCTATCTCGCGGTACGTAACATGTCGGTCGTCCATTATAAGTTTTCGCACAGCCTCGATATTTTGTTGTACAACGACCGATTTCGGGCGACCTGCCTTAACTTCGTCCGTAAGCATACTACGTCCACGATTGAACTCACTAAACCAGTGATACACAGTAGTTTTAGATGGGGCTTCATCACCAAAAGTTGAAGTTAGTTGATCTATGCACTGTTGTTGCGTTAAACCACGCCGAAAATCATAATAAATCATAGCACGAATATTTTCACGAGTGAGTTCCATTCTTGCTGCGAGATGACATTTAAAACCCGTCAAAAACAAAACACGAGCGTTAATAAGAAAGAAAAAATATACCGGCCAGTACTTAAAAAAGTTCAAATTTTACCATGGAGGTCAAATATGCTATTTAAGAAGATTGTAGTCCCGGTTTCCGGATATATAAATAGCAGTACCTCCCCTATACGTAAAGTGGGGAGTGATGTTTTTTTTTTCAATTCAACCCTAACGTGTGATATATTGTTGGATAGGTATTTAAAAATGAATAGGGGTTTACTAAAATCATTTTTTGATAATGTAAATATTATCGGAAATAATCGCTCCAGAAGTAAAAAAAATGTGTCCCCCCCGTCTAACTTTTGAACCATAAGTTTTAAAAATTTGAAAAAAATCTGAAAAGTAAACCTTTATAAAAACTTTCTAGGAAAATTATTTTGAACTTGATAGGTTGAATAGTTTTTGAAAAAAAAATACAAAATTATTTCTGAACTAAGTTTGTAATTTAACCGTATAAGCAGGTGTGTATTGTACCTGTAATTTCTACAAAATTACAATGAAAAGACTTGCTTTCAAATAAAGTAAAAACGGTGAAAATTGGTTCACGCAATAAAGAATTATCCCATAAAAATCATCTTCCATACTTTAAGCTCGCGCGCAATAGTTTACTTTTTTTGCCGATAGATGTCGCTGTACGTACGATGAGCGTTCTCATATCATATCCTACATGGCGGTGTTATTTTAACTCTTAAGTGGGGACACTTACTGTGACGGACGAAAAACTATGGAACCCTACACTGAGCGTGGCCCGACACGCTCTTGGCCGGTTTTTTCATAGTGGTACGTGCGCCTCCGGTTTACACACAAGAGATAAGACACTAAGTGGATGAGCTCAGTTCAAATTGTTTAGAGTATATCTCAATCCTATTCTAATCGCGGTTTAGTAATATGTGGAAGATGTTATGAGTGCGAGTGAGACACGGCCACTACTGTGATGCTACTTCCGGACCGTTTTCTCGAGTCCCTTATGAACAGATTCCTGACCAGAAATGATTATTGTCAAGAGGGCGCTATTATTCTCATATATATGGCAACAGTTCAGTATAGTCATAGAGTGTATTATTGTCTATGGTATGGTGACATCCTGATTTGTTTACCTGCCAGCTCTGATGTTAATTTGAAAATGTGTCGCAGCAAAATAGTTTCATTTCCCGAGCGTATTATTTACAGCAGTTTATTATATATATATATTTTTTTTATACCACGACGGTGGCAAACAAGCATACGGCCCGCCTGATGGTAAGCAGCTACCGTAACCTATGGACGCCTGCAACTCCAAAGGAGTCACATGCGCGTTGCCGACCCTTTACAAAAAAGGAGGATTCACTGTGTTGACGGCTAAAGGAACAAGAAGGTCCCTCATCGTCAACACACTGGGTCCTCTTTGAGCTCTTTGGCAACCTTACTCACCAGCAGGAACACAACACTATGAGTAGGGTCTAGTGCTATTTGGCTGTGGTTTTCTGTAAGGTGGAGGTACTTCCCCAGTCGGGCTCTGCTCCAGATTTGAGCGAGATGACATTCGCTGAACGTGCCCTACCACACTTAGCGAGATGCCATTCGCAGTGCCCATACCTCTCTTTTTGGCGTAGTTTAAGGACATAGCCAAGTCCGGACGTAGTTTAAGGACATACCCCGGGTCCATTTAAGGACATACCCCAGGTCCATTATATACATTATTTGCAATGTTTCGCTCTTGACTGAGAATAATTCTGGGCATATTTTGTCATTTCTTATTTAATATTCAACACTTAACTGTTATTCGAGTAAACTGCCACCATGACACTGACAACAGTGACAACCTGTCACATGTATCGTTCTGTCATTAAAATTATTGCCAGTGTAAGAAATGAGTTCCAATGAAATGGCGCATGATCATATATTTCTGGTCAATCTTTAGATAATTAGGTAAATTTTAGTTTTGCATAAAAACTAAAAGTATTTAGTTTAGGTAGAAGTCTATTAGAAAATGGCGGAACAACAGATCATTTAGGAGTCGTAAAACTTGACTTGCAAAACTAAAAACTAAACTCTTATCTTAACTAAAAATATAAGCAAACCTTTCACTTGTGTTTGCCTTTAGTTTCGGCAACGTGTTTCTATCATTTTGGGTTTATTTCAGTAATTACAGTGCGATTCCGATCTTCCTGATATTCAAAAACGCACTGCGTCGCTATAGCTTTATGCTTTTTGTAAACAATTGACCACATATCTTTAAGAATAATATTATTATCCCTGTCAAAATAGAAACTTTTCAGTTTCGGCCGTTCAACTCTATCTTCAAAGTCATCGTACGCGCCAATGTTTGTCAATTTGTCCGTGTTACCATTATCAACTTTATAAAAATACCTCGTCTTTGTTTCAAAAAAGTATACTTCCTTATTTCTGTCTTCGCTCAATAAATATTTTCCTTCAATGAACAAAACTGGTTTTTCTTTATCAGTCTTAAGTCTGTAGATTTCATTGCCAGTGTTTATATACATGCTTTCAAGTTTGTCGAATTTCACATCAATAACTGTTATATTTTCTAAAGCTTGGACGCTTTCGACTGTAGATCCATTAAAATAATTTAGTCCTTTTCCGAATTCGTGTCCATTCTCCTTATGCGTGATGAAATATATTGTACCATTATTCACAAATAAGTTCAAAGGAGGTTGTTTACTTCCAATTGTAACAACTATTGTATCAGTTTTGTTCGTTTTCAGCTGATATTTGTAGATATTCTTAAATTTACGGTTTCTATAATAGTAAATGTCACCCGTGTCTTGGTCGATGCCTATCTGATGCGCTGGGGCTATCATTGGTACTGAACTCAGGGTTTGGCTGTCTAAATGTATGACGTCTATTCCGTTGCCAAAAATATACATGATGTTATCGTTGTAGTCGAGGACCATTCTGTCGGACCTTAGTCTGTAAATAAGTACGTTTATAAGTAGTGCAAGCGCTGGTGGCCTGACGGTAAGACGTCAGACTTTCAATCCGAAGGTCGCGGGTTCAGTCAGACCCCAGTTCGTACCACCGAGTTTTTCGAAACTTATGTACGAAATATCATTTGATATTTACCAGTCGCTTTTCGGTGAAGGATAACATCGTGAGGAAACAGGATCTAATACCGACAAGCAGGGCTTGAAATACCGGTATTTTTCGGAACCGGTATCGTGGCTTCGAACCAGGAACCGGTATATGACTTGGTACCGGTTCCGTGGTACCGGTATCCATTGATCGAATTACAGGTATTTTTCGGAACCGGTATCGTGGCTTCGAACCAGGAACCGGTATATGACTTGGTACCGGTTCCGTGGTACCGGTATCCAGGGATCGAATTACAGGTATTTTCCGGTTCCGAGGTACCGGTATTCAGGGCTTGAATTACAGGTATTTAATGGGAACCGGTATTGTGGCCTTGAACCATAAACCTGTATTAGACTTGGTACCGGTTCCGAATCACGCATAGGTACCGGTATTACTTGTCGCCGCGTATTAAAGGATTTGTTCTCTCTCTCTGACTCGTGGCGTCGGCTTTGTCCGCTCGGCGCTCGCTCACTCGCTGCGTTCATTTGTTTCGTTCGTCAGTTGGTGATCGAACTTATGTTTATTTGTACGTGCGGAAAACCTGGACTCCCATATTGGACCCCCCAAATAACAGGGATTAGTATGTTTTTAAAGGTTTTTATTTAGTTTCACCTGTCCGTTGCCCATGGTTCAAATGACCAACTTCCCGATTTCCGATTGAGCTGAAATTTTTCACGCATATGTATATCGAGTGACAATGCAATATTTTGATAATATAAAATAATGTCCATTTAGAAATCCAAGATGGCGGTCAAACACTTTTTTGGTAAAAATCGTTATGGTAGTCATTTTCGATTGATTCAGGGGTGTAGATTTCGAAAGTAATATCCGTTTTAAAATCAAAGATGGCGGAAATGGACAATTTTGTCAAAATCATCATGGTAGTCATTTTCGACAAATTTGGGTGTGCAGATTTCGAAAATAATGTCCATTTTGAAATCCAAGATGGCGGTCATACACTTTTCTTTGGTAAAAATCGTTAAATCGAAAATGAAGACCGTTTTAAAATCCAAGATGGCGAAAATGGAAAATTTTGTCAAAATCGTTATGGTAGTCGTCTTCGACTAATTCGGGGGTGTAGACTTCGAAAATGATGGATGTTTTAAAATCCAAGATGGCGGCCATACACTTTTTACTTAAAAATCGTAATAGTAGTCATTTCCGATTAATTCATAGGTGTAGATTCCGGAAATAAGGACGGTTTTATAAATAAATATGGCGGAAATGGAAAATTTTGTCAAATTGGTCATGGTAGTCATTTTCGACTAATTTGGGTGTGCAGATTTCGAAAAAATTGTTTGTTTCAAAATCCAAGATGGCGGCCATACACATTTTACATAAAAATCGTAATGGACGTCATTTTTGATTAATTCCGGGAAGAAGACTTCGAAAATAAGGACCGTTTTAAAATCAAAGATGGCGGAAACGGAAATTTTTGTCAAAATCGTCATGGTTTTCGTCTTCGACTAATTCGGGTGTGCAGATTTCGATTATAATGCCTATTTTAAAATCCAAGATGGCGGTCATACACTTTTGTGGTAAAAATCTTTAAATCGAAAATAGAGACCGTTTTAAAATACAAGATGGCGGAAATGGAAAAATTTTGTCAAAATCGTCAGGGTAGTCGTCTTCGACTAATTTGGGGGTGTAGATTTCGAAAAAAATGTTTGTTCCAAAATCCAAGATGGCAGCCATACACATTTTACATAAAAATCGTAATGGACGTCATTTTTGATTAATTCAGGGAAGAAGACTTCGAAAATAAGGACCGTTTTAAAATCAAAGATGGCGGAAACGGATTTTTTTGTCAAAATCGTCATGGTTTTCGTCTTCAACTAATTCGGGTGTGCAGATTTCGAAAATAATGCCTATTTTAAAATCCAAGATGGCGGTCATACACTTTTGTGGTAAAAATCTTTAAATCGAAAATAAAGACCGTTTTAAAAGTCTTCGACTAATTTGGGGGTGTAGATTTCGAAAAAAATGTTTGTTCCAAAATCCAAGATGGCGGCCATACACATTTTACATAAAAATCGTAATGGACGTCATTTTTGATTAATTCAGGGAAGAAGACTTCGAAAATAAGGACCGTTTTAAAATCAAAGATGGCGGAAACGGAAATTTTTGTCAAAATCGTCATGGTTTTCGTCTTCGACTAATTCGGGTGTGCAGATTTCGAAAATAATGCCTATTTTAAAATCCAAGATGGCGGTCATACACTTTTGTGGTAAAAATCTTTAAATCGAAAATAAAGACCGTTTTAAAATACAAGATGGCGGAAATGGAAAAAAATTGTCAAAATCGTCATGGAAGTCGTTTTCGACTAATTCGGGAACTATAGATTTCGAAAATAATGTCTATTTTAAAATCGAAGATAGCGATCACATACTTTACTTGTTATTTTAGCCATTTTCGATTAATTCAGGCGTGTAGATTTCAAAAATTAAGTCCGTTTCAAAATCCAAGATGGCAGAAATTGTCATTCATTTATAAAAATCGTCGTTATTCTGCTATGTAGATTTCAAAAACAAATTCTGTTTTAAAATTCAAGATGGCGGCTATATACTTTTTTGTATCCCCGATTAAATCGAAAATGACTACCATAACGATTATCCAGAAAAAAGTGTATGGCCGCCATCTTGGAATTTAAAACAGACCCTTTTCTCAAAATCTAAACACCTGAATCAGTCGAACAAGATTACCATGAAGATTTTCACAAATAGGTCATCATTGCTATCTTATATTTTAAAACAGTGTTTATTGTCGGAATTCACATTGCCGAATTAATCAACAGAGACTACTATAACGATTTTTACTAAAATTGTATGACTGCCGTCTTGTATTTTAAAACAAAAATTATTTTCTAAATCTACACACATGAATTAGTAAAAATAATAATAATAAATAATAAGAATAGCTTTATTGTACATATACACGATGATTTTTAATCCGTGAACAGGAGTGGAATAATATTAAAATTTAGCCCAAATTAAACTTATTCGGCGAGGTCTCGCGTTATTTCTTCACTGTTTAATTAATTAAAAGTGAAAACATAGTTAAAACAAGTAACCATTGAATACATGGTCATCCTACAGTATAATAAAGTTTAACTACGATACGTCAAGTGCCATCAGTATGGCGGGAAATTTGATGGATCTTATGTCAATAAATACTTCTATGTACTTGTAATCTTATCAGTGCTGCACTGATAACGACGAAAATAATTAGTAGGTGATTAACATAAAGTGCATTACCTAAACTTTTATTTGCAAGCTACTTAACAAGTTAAATTTTGAACAAGTAAAACGATTTGTTTTTAAACTGTACAATTTAATAAATAAATACAAAACAATAAAAGCAACTGCATACCTGACTGTGTTCAAAATGACCACCGTGTTGTTCTTGACACAGCTCCGCTCGACGCCTGTGATTATTTTCAATTCTGCGAAGAGAATTGCTAGCCCTTATTTCGTCAAATGCGTTGCATATTCTTTGGCGGAGTTCTAGTACAGTATTGGACTCTTAAACAATTCGTTTTACGTCACTCCAAAGGTAAAAATCCAATGGAGTGAGATCTGGACTGCGTGGAGGCCATGCGATAGGGCCGCCGCGGCCGATCCACCGCCCAGGGAATTCCGCGTTCAGGTAGTCGCGAACCCTATGTTCAAAATGTGCAGGGGCACCATCATGCTGGCAATACAGGTTATTCAAATTCCGCAGTGGCACTTCATCCAACAGCTCTGTTACCATATGCCTTAGCAAATTTAGGTAGTTTCCTCCATTTAATCTCTCTTCTATGAATATGGGTCCAATTAATGTCTCATTAATTATCCCTGCCCACACATTTACGTCCGAGGATTTTCGGCAGCCCAAAAGTGTTCATTATGGACATTAAATTGACCGACACGCGTGAAGGTTGATTCATCCGACCACAAGATATTGGTTTCGATGTTTCTCTCGAACCACTGACAGAGAGCAACCCTCCCTGCAAAATCTTTTGGTAGTATATCTTGCACAGGTCGAAAATGAAAGGGATGTAAATCGGACAAGTTAAGCAACAGCCACACGAAGGATTGATTCACTCGAAATCTTCTCGCTGCTTGCCTAGTGCTCCTTCGAGGATCCCGAGCAAAGAATCTTAAGATTCGTCGATCCAGATCGTCAGAATGACGACGAGGTCGTCCGGGTGCTTGAGCATGTTGCGGCACTGTAAACTGTCCGAAGTCACGTAGGTTTTGGTGCATGCGGTTTATCAAATTGTGTCTGGGAATCGGGACGTTTGGATGAAATTCGTGAAATAACTGTTGGGTTCGTCTTGTGCTGTTCGTTTGTATCGACAAACGTACAATGTCGTAACGCTCGATATTTGAGTACGTATATGGTGGAGGCATGATTTTTGGAAAATTAGTTATAATTTTCTCATTCAATATCCACGACTCTGACTTTGTTTATGCGTATGACAAAAGTGATTGACAATGTCAAGGACAGGGTTTACTCATAAATTGTCAATTGCTAATAAGTTTGTAAAGAGGTTACAAACTCATTAAAACCGATAAGGTAGTAGAGTGACAAGGGTTTTAGGATAAAATTTAACTCAAAATTAAAATTATGATTTAAAAAAAACAAGTTTGTTTCCACGTAATTACTACTTTAACGTAATCTCCATCAATTACGGAGTTAGAAAAGATGGTTCCTGTTCACGGATTAAGAATCATCGTGTAGACATCATGTTACGTAATAGTTACACAACAGGATTTTTGTACAGACAAGTCGGTGTGGAGTGGTCAAACTTTCGACCCCTAGACTAGGTAAAAACCTGTGCCTTAGGGGGTTGAGTTCTTCTAGGTTCAATGTCATCATAACACTCATAACAATTTGAGTTTGGTGGAAAATGACTACTATGACCATTTTTACAATAATTGTCCTTTAACACCCATCTTGGATCTCAAATCGGTCCTTATATCGAAATCTACACCCCTCAATTAATCACAAGCGACTACCATAAAATTGTTTTCGAAAAAAGTGTATGGCCGCCATCTTGGATTTTAAAACATACAATATTTTCGAAATCTACACAGTACACATCCAAATGAGACAAAAAAGACTATCATGACGATTTTAATAAAATTGTCCATTTCAGACATCTTCAATTTTAAAACGGTATTTATTTTCGAAATTTAAATCCCCAAATTAATCTAAAACGACACTCATTCGATTTTCACCAAATAAGTGTGCGAGAGCTAACTTGGATTTTAAAAAAAACATTATTTTCGAAATCTGCACACCCGAATTAGTCGAAAACGACTACCATGACGATTTTGACAAAATTATCCATTTTTTTTTTTTTATACCACGACGGTGGCAAACGAGCATACGGCCCGCCTGGTGGTAAGCAGTTACCGTAGCCTATGGACGCCTGCAACCCCAGAGGATTTACATGCGCGTTGCCTACCCTTTAGGAACCTATACACTCCTTTTTTGAAGAACCTCATACTGTAGCCCACTGGGAAAACCTCGGCAGGGAGTTCATTCCACAGCCGCAGCGTTCGTGGGAGGAAATTCCTCTTAAATCGTACTGTGCGCGACCCATTGGGCTCCAGGGTGTGGGGATGAACACCCTGCCGGCGGCGAGCGGTGCGGTGATAAAAAGCTGCCGTGGGCATCATATCAAACAGTTCTTCAGAGCACAACCCATTGTACAAGCGATAGAACACGCATAAGGAGGCAAAGTCCCTCCTAAGACTCAAAGGTTCAATATCGCTCGTGAGTTTGGGATCGTCGACGATCCGCACAGCGCGCCTTTGCACCGAGTCAAAGGGCCCAAGCTGGTATCCAGGTGCTCCCGCCCAAAGGTGACAACAGTACTCCATGTGGGGTCTGACTTGCGACTTGTATAGGAGCAGTCTCTGCCCCGGAGTGAAGTATCGCCTCGCTCTATTGAGCACACCGAGCTTTTTGGATGCCAGCTTGGCCTTCGCTTCAAGGTGACTACGGAATTGGACGTCACTGGAAATGTCCACACCGAGGATCCCAATACTCCCTGACATTGTAAGGGTTGTGCCTTGGAACTGAGGGGCCACAGTAAATGGGGTTTTCTTAGCGGTGAACGCGCAAACTTGTGTCTTTGTGGGGTTGAATCTGACTAAGTTGTCCTGACCCCACACCGAGACTCCAGAAAGAGTATTCTCGATATCGGACACAAGTTTTTCACGACTCTCTACCACAACGGATCGAGGGATATTGGCACGGCCCGTGTAACAAGCATCCCCAGTACTGTCGTCCGCATAACAATGAATGTCGCCGATAGACAACATATCATTGATATGCAGCAAAAACAGCGTTGGGGATAGCACGGAGCCTTGCGGGACACCAGCGTTAATGCCCATGCTTTCGGAGCAACTTCCGTCGACTACGGCTCGTATGCTCCTGCCGGACAAAAAGCTGGCAACCCATCTGCACAATCCCTCGGGCAGGCCGTAAGCTGGCAACTTCGACAGAAGACCTCGATGCCAGACCCGATCGAACGCCTTAGCTATATCAAGGCTGACTGCCAAGGCCTCTCCCTGACTCTCTATGGCTGAAGCCCAGCGGTGAGTGAGATACACTAGAAGGTCACCAGACGAGCGACCGTGGCGAAAGCCATACTGGCGATCACTGACCAGGTCGTGCTCTTCTAGGTATCCCAGGAGCTTTGCATTGATTATGCGCTCCATAACCTTAGAGAGAAGGGAGGTTATAGCGATAGGCCTGTAATTCGACGGGTCCGAACTGTCGCCCTTTTTAGGCACAGGGTGCACGAGGGCAGTCTTCCATGAAGACGGCACTTGCCCTCTGTGGTAAGAGAGTGTGAAAAGGCGCGTTAGCACGGGACACAACTCAGGAGCACACCGTTTGAGCACAACTGCTGGTATGCCGTCTGGCCCGCTCGACTTGTGAATTTTCACCATCTTGGATTTTAAAACGGTCCTTATTTTCGAAATCTACACCCCTGAATTAATCGGGAACGACTAACATGATGACTTTTACCAAAAAAGTGTATGACAGCGGTCTTGGATTTCAAAATAGACATCATTTTCGAAATCTGCACACCCTAATTAGTCGAAAATGACTACCATGACGAATTTGACAAAATTATCCATTTCCGCCATCTTGGATTTTAAAATTGTCTTTATTTTCGAAATCTACATCCCTGAATCAATAGAAAATGACTACCATGACGATTTTTACTAAAAATGTGTATGACCGCCATCTTGGATTTCAAAATAGACATTATTTTCGAAATCTGCACACCCGAATTAGTCGGAAATGACTACCATGACGATTTTGAAAATTTTGCCCGTTTCCGCCATCTTTGATTTTAAAACGGTTCTTATTTTCGAAATCTACACCCCTGAATTAATCGGAAACGACTAACATGATGACTTTTACCAAAAAAGTGTATGACCGCGGTCTTGGATTTCAAAATAGACATCTTTTCGAAATCTGCACACCCTAATTAGTCGAAAATGACTACCATGACGATTTTGACAAAATTATCCATGTCCGCCATCTTGGATTTTAAAATTGTCTTTATTTTCGAAATCTACATCCCTGAATTAATAGAAAATGACTACCATGACGATTTTTACTAAAAATGTGTATGACCGCCATCTTGGATTTAAAAATAGACATTATTTTCGAAATCTGCACACCCGAATTAGTCGGAAATGACTACCATGACGATTTTGAAAATTTTGCCCGTTTCCGCCATCTTTGATTTTAAAACGGTCCTTATTTTCGAAATCTACACCCCTGAATTAATCGGAAACGACTAACATGATGACTTTTACCAAAAACGTGTATGACCGCGGTCTTGGATTTCAAAATAGACATCATTTTCGAAATCTGCACACCCTAATTAGTCGGAAATGACTACCATGACGATTTTGACAAAATTATCTATTTCCGCCATCTTGGATTTTAAAATTGTCTTTATTTTCGAAATCTACATCCCTGAATTAATAGAAAATGACTACCATGACGATTTTTACTAAAAGTGTGTATTGACCGCCATCTTGGATTTAAAAATAGACATTATTTTCGAAATCTGCACACCCGAATTAGTCGGAAATGACTACCATGACAATTTTGAAAATTTTGCCCGTTTCCGCCATCTTTGATTTTAAAACGGTCCTTATTTTCGAATATTTTTTTAGGAAAGTAGCCAATTGAGAACCTCCTCCTTCGAAATCATGAAGTCGGTTGATAAATACACAACAATGAACTTCCACTTTCCGCCGTGTGTTCAATTCGAACTGAATCACCGCGCATCGGCCATCGCTGATTCGCCTGGCATGCTGGCAACGCGCAGCGCAACGCCGCGTTCGTTTGTAGTGTAGGTATGTTCCGCACCGAATATGCGTACCGCACTAAACGACAACGTCGCGTACACGTGGAAGAACCTTTATAGAGAACCGGTATTTTTCGGTGCTAATTCCGGTATTTGTTCTTTACCGGTTCTGCGGAACCGAAATGAAAAAAACTCATAAATATGGAACAGGTACCTTCGGTACCGGTTTCAAGCCAGGAACCTTTATAGAGAACCGATATTTTTCACTGCTAGTACCGGTATTTTTTCTTTACCGGTACTCTGGAACCGAAATGAAAAGAACCTATAAATACCGGTATGTAACCGGTATTTTTGGTACCGGTTCCAAGCCCTGCCGACAAGGCCTTAGTTTCCCCTCTGGGTTGGAAGGTCAGATGGCAGTCGCTTTCGTAAAAACTAGTGCCTACGCCAATTCCTGGGATTAGGTTGCCGAGCGGACCCCAGGCTCAATTGGGCAAAAAGCTGGGACAAACGCTAGGAAGAAGAAGAAGAAGTAGTCTGTAAATAAGTACGTAATTTATGGGTTTATTCGCAAATTACGCCATGCGTTTTACTTAAAGCCTGCACAGCTGAAAAGCTCAAAAGTGCTGAAACACAGACTCACGGCCTCCTAGCCCAGTCGGTAGTGACCCTGCCTACGAAGCAGGAGGTCCCGGGTTCGAATCCTGGTCAGGGCATTTATTTGTGTGTTTATACGGATATTTGTTCCGGAGTTGTGGATGTTTTCTATGTATTTAAGTATTTATCTATTATATATATCATGGTCTAGTACCCATAACACAAGCCTTATTGAGCTTACTGTGGGCCTAGGTCGATTTGTGTAAGATTTATTTATTAAAAAAATACATATCTGTAGTCAAAGTTTAAAATATCAAATCAAACATTGGGGAAAAACATATGAACACTAACTTTATTACCAAGTGCATACGTGTAGGTATTTTTGTCGCTTAGTCAACGTATATTATTTATTTATTTAAACTTTATTGCACAAATAAAAATTGTACAAGAGGTGGACTTAATGCCTTAAGGCATTCTCTACCAGTCAACCATTGGATCAAACCGAAACTTTTAATTAGTGCAGGATCATAGATATCGAGATATATTTAGAAACACAAATCAACATTACTATTTATTGATAAATACACATACACATATAGAAACATAACATAAACATACATATACATACATAAATAAAAATATAGTAGCCATGTTTATAAGTAATATGCAGATAATTAAGTGAGTTAGACTATTTAGAAAGGTGTTTACGTAACATACGTTTAAACGAAAATTTGCTCTGTGCTTGTCTCAAAGCATATATACATAGGGCCTTGACGTATGTACTAAACTGTATAAAGATAAATATTTAAGTTGCTTGAAAAAAAAACCCGGCCAAGTGCAAGTCAGACTCGCGCACGAAGGGTTCCGTACCATTATCTATAAAAACGGCAAAAAATCATATCTGTTGTTATAACGGCAACAGAAATACATAATCTGTTAGAATTTCAACTGTCTAACTCACGGTTTATGAGATACAGCCTGGTGACAGGCGGACAGCGGAGTCTTATGGGCTTAGGCTGTTTTTACCTCATGGTTACGGAACCCCAAATACTGATTGTGCGACAAAAAAATACAATTGTACAACAAAAGCGAAGTTAGATATGCGCTTGGGCATTTATGGCTATTTATTTATACATTGCACTGTCCCATCTGAACCTCGCAGCACTCACTGGATTACATTTATCATCTGCTTTCCCACTACTACTACCCCAGGGAAGAATTGCCTATCTATCCAGTGAAATGTAGCCATACGATAAATAAATAATAATAATAAATAATAGTAGTTTATGTAACTGTTACGTAATAAGGGTCCTTAAAATAGGAGTGTGGTTTTGCTACAATAATAAATCACACGAGTGTTTTAAGGCCTAATTACGTACAGTTGCATACACTGCTTTATCTACACTCATATTATTTATCCTAAAAGCCGTGTTCGGAAACCATAGAATGGCCGCCATTGCACCGCCATGGCCAACTCTCGTGTGCCGGCGGTCGCGCGGGCGCTTGTCGGCGGCCGCGCGGGCGCGTGCAGGTGTACATTATGTTATCAAAACTCATAACATATCAATATTTGAGCATGTAAAGTTAAAATTACGTTACTGCCACACATAAAAAGCTTATCATAGTAAAATCGGTCGTGGTAATGCTAGCCATTGCCTACCGTTTTTGAACACGTTTTAGAGGACTTACAATATGAGTGTAGATAAATATTTATTGCTGCACAATCAGTATTACAGTTAGATTATACAGAGTTTAACAAAAATACTGGTGTTCCGTTTAAGGGCATAATTGATATCGTATTGCGACCAAGAAAAAGTAGAAGAAAAATTATTTAGACGCAATTTTTTTTTTGTATGGGACACGTCATTTTAGCCGGCCGACCCTCCATCCCCACAAACATTTTTTAGGTCGCCAGGACGTGCCGATGGTAACTTTTAGTTCCTAGCTTGGTCGCCATGACGTCGAAACGACCGAAAATGGGCCCATTTTATACGATTCAGCGTCGTAATAAAGTCACACAGCGGTCGTATAAGACATTAATTGGTCGTATAGTGGTTGAATAAATGTCGTAACATTCATTTATTACCGCTGCTATACGACATTTTGTTATATAAAAGTGTTTATCAAGGTTTATCACGACTCTTATACGGAATTTTGATGTAATGCCGTGATAATTAGTGCCGTTTCGATTTATATATGTTTTAAGTTTAACATTGACATCGGAATAAGAGCTTATAAGGTACAACCATTTTATTAATATAACATACTGCAACTTAGTGTTACATATTCGAAACGCGTATTCAATGTATTTAGGGTCCCAAATCTATTGGGAAAGTAATTTTAACGACTAATATATGTTTATTTTCTCAATATAATCAATGCGCTTCATAAATTATTTAAAATAAATAATATATTTACTTATAATATTAACAAATGTTTTAACAATTACCTTTAGGCGACTTAAAGTAGTAAGCGCCACCACTTAACGACTTCTTTACGACTTTTGTGCTGTGTGTACAAATTTTTTTCTGCATCTCCTCAGCCATATTTACAAAACTAGTCGTTTAAAAGTCGTAAAAAAGTGTAGTAAAAGACTTAAAATCGTATAAGAGTGATATTTATTACTCTTAAACGACCGGTCACATAGAAGTAGGGTAAAAATAGTTCGCGACTCTATTACGACTAATCTCGGTGTAAAAGTCGTATAGACGTTACTATGACGACCATTTTGCTTATACCACTGAGAGTTGAATAATAGTCGTGTAAAACAGTCGTACAGAAGTTTCTACGACGTCTATATGCGACTTAAGTCGTATAAAGATAAAAGACTATAAGTCGTACAAAATGCTAAAAATACTTCCTTACGATGTTTATAGCTTTTTGAGTCGCATAAATCCTCCTTATAGGACTAAAATGTTTGTTGGGATACAAACCAATAAATTTTTTTTCGCGTGTTTTTTTTTCATATTTTTTCATAATGAGAATACGATACCAATGGGCTACTTTCCTAAAAAAATATATTTAGTCCGTCAGTTAGTATAATGTGACGTCACGCGGAACTTTAACGGGCTATATCTTCACCAATTTTTGTTTGATTGACAAAATAAAAAATACGTGTCCAATATTTTTTGATAATCTAGCAGTTGGACTTAATAGAATTATATTTCTTTTACCCAGGAAAGTACCCAATTATACCCTTAAACGGATTCCCAACATTTTTGTGACACCTTGTACTTTTACTTTATGTTGCAAATACTACCTCTATATAAATACCTGTTAAAATTCCCGTAGAAAAATCCTCTGGTGTGGCATCGTCCGTCTAGGCATACTATGCAGTCGTAGGAAATCGCGGTGGTCACTAAACATAGTAATATTAGTAACTTCATCATGACAATATCTTAATGAGTCGCTCTTTCTAAAAAAAAATCAAAAGTGTTGAAAAAGTCGAATTAATAGGGATGATGACATTGATGACACATGTTGAATTATGAACTGAAATTTGGTTGACAAGATGCAAAATGATCAATATATTCAAATAAAGTATAAAATTAAAAAATCTATTGATTCAAAGATATCAGGCTTCATAATTTCAAAATTTTACGATTTTTTAAATTGCGATATTTAAAAAACAATGATACCGTTCGATTTTTAACAGTTTACTGTAAAATAAATTGTATGGCAACCATATACATAAAAGCAACATTTCACTGTAAAAATAGCAATTTCATAACTTTTCCATACTTTAAACAGGGCGAATATGTAATCGTGACGTCACTTTTACACATCATTTTGTTAGGAGCGTTTTGAAAAACAAATGCAAATCTCAGACTTTAAGTCTTATTTATGACTTTTGCGTTGCTTTAACGCAATTGGCCCCATATAGACATTTGATCCTCACAACAAAACGAATCGATTGATACTATACATGAAAAAAAATCATCATGCGTATTGTGAGTACTCCCTCCGGTACTCGAGTTATTATAAAGAATAGAATACGTAGAAACAGACCTGGCCACTATTTCACTCCGATATTGAAACGACTATATACTTAAAAAATAAATTGGACACTGAAGTATGTTATAAAACACTTATTTACTTCATCAAGGTCAAGCACTATCGTTTTTTATCGACTTAAATAAACAAGTCTGAAAGCTGAGATAGGATGAACTTTATTAACTTGCAATTATTATTATTACTAGCTTTTGCCTGCGGCTTCGCTCGCGTTAAATTCGGGGTAACACGGTTCCCCTTTCCTGATTTAAAACCGTACCGTATGCACTATAGTGTGAAGCGCGGGCCGATGCCCACACTTAAGTACAGATAGTGAACACACAACGTTAGCGTGTTTCAGAAACCTATCAGCGCCATCTATATATCGTTGGTAACAGAGTCTGTGTACCAATTTTTAGCTTCCTACCTTGAAAACTGCGAAAAGTCCCATATAAAATTTCACCCCCTCTTTTAAGGGGTTGGGTGCAGATTTCCAAAGAAAAATGTTGCACGATTTTTTTGTTAGTCACAAATAGTCCGCATACCAATTTTTAGCTTTCTACCTTGAAAATTGCGGAATGCTCCATACAAACTTCCACACCCCATTTTAGGGAAGTGGGGGGTTAGAAAGAGACAAAAAGTAGCCTATGTCACTCTCCATCCCTTCAACTATCTCCACTTAAAAAATCACGTCAATTCGTCGCCCCGTTTTGCCGTGAAAGACGGACAAACAAACAAACAAACACACACATACACTTTCCCATTTATAATATTTGTATGGATTATCTCCGTGACCTCACCCCATATGTGGCCCCGACGGAAGACCAGCGCTGGCCCTCCAGGCTAGCAACACGCTGAGTCGGGACCATTTCGTGACAAATTAATCGTTTATATTCATTACTAGCGACCTGCTTCGCACGGGATAACAAATGGTTATTGTGGGTTATCCCTAAGAGAGATATATACAGGGCCCGGAATTAGGTGAGCTAAAATACCTAAAGTTCGCGAGAGGACATAATATAGAGTGGTTACAACCGGATGAAAATAATATTTTATTTGGATTAATACTAAGTACTTGTTTCCTTATCTTTCTATATATATTATAGTATTTAGTACTAGTAGCTTTCACTATTTTGGCGCTAATACGCCACTCTGACAAGCATTGATAATGAATAGGAAAATACAGATTACTAATTTAAAATATATGTCACATTTTCAGATTTATTATTATAATGTTAACTTTATGGCTGCAATGTAACCATTTTTCATCATTACGACTATTACTTGCAGTGCCCGGATGAATATCGAATACCCGGAATCCAAATAAAATATTATTTTCATCCGGTTGTAACCACTCTATATTATGTCCTCTCGCGAACTTTAGGTATTTTAGCTCACCTAATTCCGGGCCCTGGATATATACCATCACGGACTTTTTGGTAGGACTTTTTAAGATTCGTTTTGTTGTAAGGAACAAATGTCTATATGGGGTAAAATATTGCGTTTATGTATATGATTGCTATACTAGTAGTTTATGTAACTGTTACGTAATAAGGGTCCTTAAAACATGAGTGTGGTTTTATGAAATGAGCCGCAGGCGAGTTTCATAATAAGATCACACGAGTGTTTTAAGGCCTAATTACGTACAGTTGCATACACTGCTTTATCTACACTCATATTATTTATTATAAATGCCGTATTCGGAAATCATAGAATGGCCGCCATTGCACCGCCGCGGCCATCTCGATTGTGTCGGCGTGGCCAACTCGATTGTGTCGGGGCTCGCGCGGGACCAATCGAGTTGGCCATGGCGGTAACATTATGTTATCAAATTCGATGTTCCAAATTTGAAACCCATTGCTTAACAATATTTGAGCATGCAAAGTTAAAATTACGTTACTGCCGCAGATAAGAAACTTATCATAGTTAAATCGTTTGTTGTAATGCTTGTCATTGTCTACGGTTTTTGAACGCATTTTAGAGTACTTACAGTATGAGTGTAGATAAAATTTATTTTACGATAAAATGTAAGAAATCGAATGGTGTACTTGTTTTTTTGAATTGCATACTTTTTTAAATCGTAAAATTTTGAAGTCTCGTATCTTAACACCATTTCAATAGATTTTTTAAAATTTTACTTTATTAGGATATATTTAGCATTTTGCATCCATTCAACTTAATTTTATTACAAAATTCTACATGTCATCATCCCTATACTGTAGTACAGTATTTTGATTTATCTCGTAGAGTTCAGCTAGCGTTTGTAATGTAAGCGCAAAAAATGCGTTTATTTACATCACATTAGAAACCTGTAAAATTATCAGTGTTTCTCTACTATATTATACCTACATGTATTATTATACATTTAAACCTGCCTCTTGAATCACTCTATCTATTTAAAACCGGCATCAAAATCCGTTGCGTAGTTTTAAAGATCTAAGCATACATAGGGACAGACAGCGGAAAGCGACTTTGTTTTATACTATGTAGGGATGATAAGACTGTCAGAGAAAGTACCGCACTAATGTGGGGCTATTTTTGGGGCACAAGTTCTTGCTGCACTAATGTGGGGCTATTTTTGGGCTTATTGTGTATCGCTAGTATTATTTGATCGGTGCGTTCAGGTTGTTTTTGTTTATACTACTTTCATCCACCATTCATCATTGGCTTGCCCTTATACCTTTTATTTGGCGATATCCCATTTTCATCCATTATCAACCGACTTCAAGATTTCGAAGGAGGAGGTTATCAATTCGTATACTTCACAGTTGGTCCGATTGTAACCAGGTCAGGATCTGATTATGGGATCCTGGAGAAATTGAGGGAACTCTTCAAATGTGATAGGGACACCTATAGTGGTTAAATATTTTTTACAATAGCTCTGGCATTTCCTTTTGGAAAGGTGGAGTCTAAGTGAAGTCGGTTCTTTTTTGTTTAATAGTAGATTGTTTGACAAGGGTCTAAAGTAGAGCATATTACCACGACGTGGTTATTTTGGTTATTTAGGTGGAAAATTGTTCGAGTGGTAATATGGCTTTTAGACCAGAGTAATGCATACTATTTTTCACTTCGATTGCGAGAAAACAAGATAAAAAACTAATTATTTACGCACAATAACTAAACTAAGGTGAAATTATGATTTAACTTGACGGTCTTTTAATTTTTTTAACTTCTATGGCATACCCAAGTAACACAGGAAGCATTATAACATATGAATAGTTAACTTATTTCGAACTTAAGGACCGTATAAACTCTTATATACGTTCACCAAGCAACTTGTCGCATTATATGATGCTTTGAGCTGTATAACGGTTATATAATGGCATATCTAAATGCTTTTGTAAAGCCTTTAGCTTTAGTGCAGCAAACCACAACGCAACTGTACAGCTTTCGACTGTTTAAAAGCACTTAAGTGCTTTAGGTTCTACAATAGCATTATATAATGCTTTAAGCTGTATAACGGTTGTATAATGGCATGTATAAATGCTTTTTTAAAGCCTTTAGTTTTAGTACAGCGAACCAAAATGCAACTGTACAGCTGAATGCTGTACAGTTGCGTTTTGATTAGCTACACTAATGCTTCGGTGTGGTTTAGTGCCTTAGGTTCTACAATAGCATAAATAAATGCTTAATGCTGTTTAAGAGCATGAATATTAGCCATTATAATGCCACGTAAATCCGGTATACAGCTTTCAGCTGTTTTTAGTGCTTTAGGTTCTACAATAGCATTTTATGATGCTTTACGCTGTATAACGGTTGTATAATGGCATATGTAAATGCTTTTGTTTAGCCATTAGTTTTAGTGCAGCGAACAACATGCAACTGTAAAGCTGAATGCTGTACAGTTGCGTTTTGGTTTGCTACACTAATGCTTCGGTTTGGTTTAGTGCCTTAGGTTCTACAATAGCATAAATAAATGCTTAATGCTGTTTAAGAGCATGAATATTAGCCATTATAATGCCACGTAAATTCGCTATACAGCTTTCAGCTATTTTTAATGCCTTAGGGTGTACAATAGCATTTATAAGTAGGTAATACGTTCCTAAAGCAGTATAATAGCAATAATATAAACCATTATAAAGCCAAGTAATTCACTATAAGGGGCTGTTCATAAATTACGTCATTTCAAATGGGGGGGGGGGGGGTCTGGACATCGGATGATGGTAGCATAACCTAGGAGGGGGGGGCGGTCATTCCGAAGATCATATCATCAATGTGTAAAAAAAGGAATGAAAGTCGTGTTTCTATAAACTTTTAATGCTATAAAATATTATCTACTAAATAGTTTTTTATTTTACAATTAAGCTTAAAACGCATTTTTTTTAATGACGTCACTTTATTTGGCAGCTTTACTATCAAAAATTGATGACGTAATTTATGAACAGCCCCTATACAGCTTTTAGCGGTTTTAGTGCCTTAGGTTCTACAATAGCATAAATAAATGCTTAATGTTGTTTAATAGCATAATTATTCACGTGTAATGCTGTAGGCATAAATAAGGCATTTTTTAAGGGTCACTGAGCTGCTATTGGACTAAGAGCTGACACAATAATGAGAGCAACAAAACCCGTCTGGTTAGATTGCTATACTATTCTTATTGCTAGATCCTGGCATCTGGCAGCTTTTAATGGGTGGAGGTCACAGTGACAGACTAGCAAAATGTTTTAATTGGAAAATAGTAATACCAAACTAGGTCTAAATTGCCGAAGTTGTCTCAGTTATAAAGGACAGGGCCTATATTTTAAGGCCAACGACAGAATGACACGACAACGACAGGCTCTACAGAATGGAGATAAAAGATTCAAAAACCGATAGTCGTTTGCCTTATAATTCTATCTATAGTGAATATGTTGGAATATCGACTCAAAACTGGTCAAAAATTGATAAGAAAAAGCTTTAGACCAAAAAATATTGTGTATTATTACCATACATCGGGGTTTTCGGTGCGGGAATGTTTGACATTAGCCAAAGAGTAGGCATTAACTTAAAAAACAGAATGTACTCTAGCACGTTTCTACCTAATGAATAATTGATCGAAAAAATCATAAGTATATACAATTTATATGTAATAGCTGACTATTATGTATATATATTGTAGATACATAAACCTATGATTTTTTCAAGTATTTTTTTATTAATTCATGTAATGACTGATCATTGTTGTCAACCTCTTCAGTTAATCAAATAGTTCATAAATATCGGACGTCAAGATTAATATTTGACACTTATTATACCGTGTCTTTGTCTTAGGTAGATCTAGTTAATAAATTTCGGATATGCAATTGCATATTTAAAATACTAAGTATATAATACTCAATACAAACATGCCTCTAAGAAAAAAAGCTCGTATCATAGTGTGTAAGCTATTCACAGAGAGGTAGTTATTCATTAAGCATAATATGATATTTTCTCAAACTAACTCTCAACCTATCTGTGTATCTCTACTCTTTCTCAAATCGTTCCCGCACCGAAAACTCCGATGTATGATTATTACGGAAACAAAATCCGTAGGCGAAAACTATGAACTATATTTTATTATACATCGTTTGGCAATACTTTCTCCCAACATAAACTTTTGTATAATTTCTCTTAATATTGTATAGTATTTGTATAGTTTCTCATAATATTGCATCAAACCCAGATCTCTAGGATTTATTTTCTTGAAATGGTTTGCATTCTTTGACCTCCACTACTTTAAAGCTGCCAGATGTCCAGATCTAGAAATAAGCATAATATACCAAACTGACTAGAGGGGTTTGGTTGCTCTCATTATTGTCATATCCGACGTGGACGGGGCTAGCTCTCCGTCTATATAGACCAACGCCATTTTGTAAATAATGAATAACCTAAAAATAAAATCATGCGGACCTATTTATACAAGGAAAATACCTATATAATAAAGAAATTACTTAATTTAAGACTGCTCAACCAACACTATTATGTTAATAATGCAAAACTCGTTATATACGAGGATTACACAATTGTTTTGTTTATTTGACGCATATCTTTTTATAATATTTTATAGCAAAACCACAATAAATCAAAGGCGCGTGAAAATTTTCAATGAAACTTATATACACATTTACAGTAAACTACATTGCGCAGTAATATTTGAAGGATATAATAACGTAAAAGTGTCAAAAACTTTTATAAATTTTCTTAGGATGCAAACAAATATGACGTGTCACTCATTCAGTTTTTTGTACAGTCTTCGTCCATTTTATATTGCGAGACAAAGTAGTTAAATCACAACGTTCATTGTATTATAACATTTGTTCCTTCGGTATTAGAGACGTTTTTGCATTGACGTAAGGTTTATTTTACTACACTCTTATGCTAGTATAATGCGTTTGTATTGCGATTGGCAAGTTAATCGAGAGTACTTATGCTTCTTTACTGCGATTAGCAAGTTTTTTGGCCGTATTAAGGCTTCTTTAATGCAGTCGGCAACTTAATAGAGCGTACTAATGCTTCTTTGAGGCGATTGGCACTTTCCATGACAACGATAATTCTAATAGCGCAGACATAATGCGCCTGCAATGCTATTAAATGACCTGTATAGGATCTCAAGCTGGGTAATTTGTGCCCATTTAAGACCTATATCAGCACTATAAACATTTATAATGCTACTATAAAACGAACTCAAAATGCTAAAAGCATACAGATATGCTGTAAGACGGCCGTTATACTGCTTTGATGTGTTACTTGGGTAGATACAAAATATAAACACCGCGAATAAATGCCACAGACGACGGTATAATTAGCTCTTTAAACAGTTAAAACACGCTTTAAAGCGCTTCCAAACAATTAAAATCTTTTTTAATGACTGTGAAGTAGGAACTAAAAAACACCTCATGTTTTGAGAAATAAATTGCGTTTCCTGATTGGTCGATTTTAACATTACTGTATTCTGATTGGTTGATATTAAATACAATGTTTTTTTTAAAGACGTAAATTATTTACACAGTATCCGATCCGATTAACTTCGATATGTGTTGTGATTGGTGGCTTTAATATGGTGAAGTGTTCTGATTTGTCAATTTAAAATGTTTTGTAAATCATAAATATGGATACATATTATTTTTAATTTCATTTCATTTTTATTTATTCATGAACAACATGGGTTGTGTTTGAAATTAATACACTAACATAAAAGATTTACAATAAAAACACTTAAAAGTTTCCTTAACGCTAGAGATAACTAAAATTATATTAATATAATTTAATGTTTAGTTTTATTTATAATTAAAAGTATGTCAAGTCAAACAAAAATTACCTAATTAAAAACAATGTCATTAGCTTACACTTAAACTATGCTGCGCCGTCAAAAATTCTTCTACCGTATAGTAGCACTTCTTCACCAAAAAAGCATTTAATTTGTTTTTAAACGTCAATGTGTCACTTAGCATCTTAAATTCAACAGGCAATTTGTTGAATAGCAAGAAGGATTGATAACCCGCAAAGTGCTTGACTACTCTGAGTTTAGTGATGGCTTGTAGTGGCAAGTCCTTCCGCCTTGTGGCTAAGCGCTTATCTTTCTGTTCCTGCGTTTCAATATCATTCATATGCTTTACCAAGTCTGTAAGTACTAACAAAATATATAAGCAAGGGACAGTCAGAATTTTTAATTCTATAAAGAATGGTTTGCAAGATGTCTGCTGAGGAACTTTTGCCATTCCCGGAACTAACAGAACCTACCACTGTAGACAACTCTGGTTTCCAATTTAATAGACTGTCAATGTGCACACCAAGAAATTTTGCAGATTCTACTCGATTCACGGCGTTACTTCCAACTCTGAGTTGCAGGAAGTCTTTCGTCCTAGTAGTTGATTTAAAAAGGATAACATTCGTTTTACTACAATTTAACTCGAGACCATTTATGTTAAACCATTCTACAAACTTATCTAATGCATAATTTACTCTATCATTCAGCTGTGAAACGTTGTCTGCAGATATGACCGCATTAGTGTCATCAGCAAAAAGGACCAATTTAGTGTTTTGAACTTCATTATGTATCAACGTTATCAGGTCATTGGTAAAAATGATGAAAAAAATTGGTCCTAAAATTGAACCCTGTGGAACTCCTTTATGTATGTGAGCAATACTAGTAGCACTAGAGGCTAAATGTACTACTTTAGTCCGCATTGGTAAGCATAATATGACACACTTTTTGAGCATGAGAAGTGAAAAATTATTATTATCGTTATTTCCAGGTCGTGCGGGGGGCGAGGGCGTGGCAACGACGCTACTGGGCCGCGCGGCTGAGAGCAGCGTGCTTAAGGACTTGGCGCATTTGCTTAGAGAGGCCGGACAGAAGGTATGACCACACTGGTGGTGCCAGGGGGGTGTCACTGTCTCTCCATTGTACCCGGTTTTCCGAAGCGCTTACCGCATATGAGGGTAATGAGGGAAGGGTTAGCACATCGCTTGTCACCTTATGGGTGCGTTCGAGAATATGTGATGTTTTCAAGTTATCATTGTCGGTTGTTAATAGAGTTTATTTCTAAATTATTTTTTATGGCAGTTAACGTCTTATTGGCAACCGACAATGATGTGTACCTTTGATTGAAAACGTCACATATTATCATTTCAGCCAGTGTTTATGACATGTCTTAAACCTGCATGGATATATGAAGCACGTTAAAAACCCTATTATATTTTTTAAAGAGTGCATGACAGCTAACGTTTTCATCTCTGTAGCTAAATGTCAAATTGAGGAAGGTGAATCTTCTGTACTTGTACTGTTACTTATTCTGTGATGGTGCTAAAAACGCTTCTTCGTGTACCTTTGTGTGTTTCGCACATTCCATAGATGCCATATCCGTAATTATCATGCATTGAGTAACAGGAGATGACATCCCTAAGAAATTCTTTGTCCCAAAAGTTGTAGTGAAAATCACTACAAGTAGCTGTCAACCGCCAAACATGGCGCACAAGATTTGTTCTAGATGTCACATCTAGTAGAATACATAATAAATCAATGTTATCATGCCATATTTTCGGTGATTTTTTTGTTTGTGTCTGATGTGGGTCTTGTATATCCTCACCCGTATATTTATAAGTTATAACCGTCTTTTAGACGTCATTTAACTACTTGTCCTTTAGTCAATTTGACAGTTGTTGGTTAGAAACAGACAACATAATTTAAGTAATTGAGGTTTGAAACACGTTTATGAAAAAGCATCTATTAGGCCCGTCATATTAAAACACTAGAAAGAGCTAAAATAGCAAGCTAACGGTTAGTTCTGCTTTTTTAATATATTGTTAGGACCACTATTTATTTATCGTACGGCTACATGTCACTGGATATATTGGGAACTGGAGTAGTGGGAAAGCAGACGATAGAGAAAATCCAGTGAGTGCTGCGAGGTCCGGATGGGACAGTGCAGTTGCCAAGTTTGTTACTCTTTTAGCACCACCCAGGGATCACGTGTAGGGTTGTCTAAGGTGTTTCCTACGGACGCAGAGTAACATTGATCCCTCGTATCATCCCCAGACCACTACCAGTATCGTATATCCTTTTTTTTTTGGTATTTTTTAGGGTTCCGTACCTCGAAAGGAAAAAACGGAACCCTTATAGGATCACTTTGTTGTCCGTCTGTCTGTCTGTCTGTCTGTCTGTCTGTCTGTCAAGACCATTTTTCTCAGGAACGCGTGGAGGTATCAAGCTGAATTTATATCAAATACTCAAGTCTATTGTCCCTTGGAGCTGTGAAAAAATCAAACTTAAAAGCCAACGCAATCAAAAGATACAGTCGTTTATGCTGCAATTTTAGAGTTTTTCGGCACTCGCAAAACCTACGGGGTACTTCCCGTGAACTCAGAAACTTGAAATTTGGCACGAAGTAACGTCATATAGTATAGACAATGGAAAAATTACAAAAAGTAGAAATTTTTAGTAAAATCATACAAAAAATTTTTTTTTTTTAATTTTAAACTTACTACCTTTTTCCTCGTAAACGCGTGGAGGTATTAAATTGAAATTCATGTCAAATACTCAGGGCTATAGGACCTTTCAGATGTCGAAAAAACTAAACTTTTATGTCAACGCAATCAAAAGAAATAGCAATTTAAGTCGCATATTTTGAAACTGAGTACTCGCAAGAAACTCAAAACCTACAGGGTACTTCCCGTAAACTCAGAAACTTGAAACTTGGCACGAAGAAACTTCATATAGCACAGACAAAGGAAAAATTACGATAAGTAGACATTTTTAGTAAAATCGTACAAAAAATATTGTTTCAAATATTAGACTTACTACCTTTTTCCTCGTAAACGCGTTGAGGTATTAAATTGAAATTCATATCAAATACTCAGGTCTATAATACCTTTAAGCTGTAACAAAATAAATTTTCTATGTCAATGCATTGGGTGAACTTTTACTTATATACCTACGGGTTTGTACGGAACCCTCGGTGCGCGAGTCCGACTCGCACTTGGCCGGTTTTTTATAAGTCCTAAACTATGCGATTTAGAAAACAAACAGAATACCAAAAAAGTGCGAAAATTTCACGGTTTTTCGAGTGCTACAAAGTTAGCACAGGAGTGCAATTTTTGAATCTCACTGGTGATATCAAAGTCACCGGTGACTAAAATTATCACCGATGACTTTTATGTCACCATTTTCCAAAAGCCGTATTTTTGAAAGTCACACGCTGTTTACCAACATGCAGAAATTTTACATTGTCAAATTTACAATTTTACAAATTTTACCAATGGTTTCCTAAGCCGATAATATTTTTAAATTTCGCAAATGCTTGCTCGTGATGTATTCTTTCTGCGACGCCTACCGCAGCTGGATTATGTTGACGGTGAGGAACGTCGTCGTCTTCGTCGCTGTCCGTGTCCGTCATCGTCATCATAATGTACTCCTCCAGGCTTGCCATTTTTAGGGTTCCGTAGCCAGAATGGCAAAAACGGAACCCTTATAGTTTCGTCATGTCCGTCTGTCCGTCCGTCCGTCCGTCCGTCCGTATGTCACAGCTAGTTTACTCGGAAACTATAAGACGTATCTTAATAAAATTTAGACATAATGTGTATTTTGTATGCCGCTATTTAGTTATGTACCTAGTAAAATTGCTGAAAAAAAATTTTAGGGGGGGCGCTCTATACATGTAACAAAATTTAAAAAGGTAAATTTTTTTTTTTTACCAAATATCAACTTGTTGCATTGCACATCAATCGATAGGTCTTTAAAATTAACATTAAGGTTTCTTTGAACAATTTGTGATTAATAAATATTTTCAGAAATAATCGCTTCGAAAGTCAAAAAAATAGCGCCCTGTAACTTTTGAACTGTACGACCAACAAATATGAAAAAATTTGAGGAGATGCGCATTATCACAAACTTTCTACGAAAATTGTTTTGAACATTATCGGTTAAGCCATTTTTGAGTTATTTCCAAAAAAAAACTTCTTCAAGAGGCACGACCTTTTGGCATTAGTTTGGTTCTTATTCCATTAAAGCTACGGTACCCTCCATTATGCGTGGTCCGACACGCACTTGGCCGTTTTTTATATTTTCAATAAATCGTCGCAATCACAAATGTCACAATCGAGCCCCGCTGCTAATTCTTCCGAAAAACATACTTTGGCGTTTTTGGCAGATGTCACATACGTCAACTGTCGAAAAAAATCGCATGGTGATTTCAATTACGAGTGGGTAGGGGCACTCGTAAATCGATATCATAGGTATGACAAATGTAAGTCACCGATGAGTTTCAAAAATACGAACTTTCGGAAATCACTCACATCAGTGAGAATTAGTCACTTGGTGAGATTCAAAAATCGCACTCCAGGTCTTTCGAAGCTGCAAACTTGGATATACGGTATTGATAGACAAACCTAACATATAAAAAAATCAGAACTAGCCGTTAGCTTACGTTTCTAATGTTCGTTATGATATGACGGAGCGTGGTATTGTGAGTTCCACAATATAAGGTGCTAACTTATTAGCTGCAGATATTTTTACAGCTGATAGTACTCGGTCCCTGGAGTATATTTAAGTATGAAATATTATAGCTTTTATGATGTTTTTTTGGAGAAAACTGGAAAAAAAATTTGCTACGTAAAAACACCCTGTTAATGTGCTTCACGTCGATTACTTGATTGTCAATGTAATGTTTTTATATTTTTGTTTTTTTTTTATGTTTTTGTCTAATTGAACCATAATGGCATTTAAGACAAACAATTTTTGACATGAGTGACATGACAGATAGTGTTAAACGTCTTGTCAGTTAAATGCACATGGTGATTATTTTTAAACGAAATTATAATTAGTTTTTTGTTCGGTAAATGAAAATAAAAAAAAATATTCTTAATTTCTACTTAAAGTGAATTGTTTTAAAGTAAAGTATCACCTGTTAAAATTTCTGCAACTAATAAATTAACACCTTATATAAATATTATAATACAATCTTACATTAATCGACCTAGGCCCACAGTAAGCTCAATAAGGCTTGTGTTATGGGAACTAGACGACGATATATACAGGATGATTCATGAGACGTGAGCAGGCTTAACACTACGGATTCAGTTAATAATAAGCTATTGTTTGATATCAGTATTAGCGTGATAAGCGCAAAAAAATTTTTTTTATTGAAAATAAAATGTTTAAAATTATTTACGACACGCATGGTCACTCTTTATTATTAATATTTTCTTGTTAGAATATTCTCTTGTTTTTCTGTGATATGTGTCAAATTGATGTCTGGTTACTTTGGAAACATCGTATCTCACTTAACTTGACAATTATTTTTTTCATAATCAAAGTGCTGTCATGATTGTTACAGAGGTTTTATCTTTATTGATTTGTTTATGTAGGGTGACCATGATTACAGAGAACAAAATTTCTACGAAACAAAAAGGTAAAAAAAATTGAAAGGCGCTATTGTTTCACTTAAAAATGATGGCGGCCGATTCATTATCGTTAACTCAGTGTGTAGGGTTGTTCCTGCTCACGTCTCATGAATCACCCTGTATAATAGATAAATATGGATAAATCCTTAGAAAACATCCATAACTCAGGAACAAATATCTGTGATAAACACACAAATAAATGCCCTAATCAGGATTCGAACCCGGGACCTCCTGCTTCATAGGCAGGGTCACTACCGACTGGGCTAGGAGGCCGTTAGTCATGGTTGTGTGTTGTGTGTGCAGGTGCCCTCGTTCCTGCTGGACATGATCGGGGACGACGAGCCGGCGCCCGACGGCCAGGGCTGCTCCTACTGCGGCGGGCTCGGACACAGGATCACAGGTACACCACACACACTACACACTACCTACACACACACACAACACCCGTCTACTTCAGCTCAACTTGCAGCTACTATATTTACGAGTATAGTGCGGAACGTCTGATATTAACGATACAATTAAGTTTTGAAATAAAGGAAAAGTAGAAAAACCGGCCAAGTGCGTGTCGGACCACGCATAGGAGGGTTCCGTGCCTTCAATGTAATAAAAACCAAATACCAAAAGGTCGTATCTGATGCCTATGGAAGAGGTTTTTTGGAGAGAACTCAAAAATGGCTGAACCGATAATATTCAAAATAATTTTCGGAGAAAGTATATGATAAGGCACATCACCTCAAATTTTTTCATATTTTTTGGACTTACGGTTCAAAAGTTACCGGGGGGGCTACACAATTTTTCTGACTTTCGAAGCGATTATTTCAGAAAATTTTCACTTAATCACAAAATGGTCAAAGAAACCTCAATGTTATTTTTTAAGACCTATCGATTAATGTGTCACATGCTGATATTTGGTTAAAAAAACGTTTTTTGAAATTTAGTTACATCTATGGAGCGCCCCCCTCAAAATATTATTTTTTCAAATTTAACTCCATAACTAAGTAGCGGCATACAAAATACACCTTATGTGTAAATTTTATTCAGATACGTCGTATAGTTTCCGAGTAAAATGGTTGTGCCATACGGACGGACAGACAGACAGACAGACAGACATGACGAATCCATAAGGATTCCGTTTTTTGCCGTTTGGCTACGGAGTCCTAAAAATCCGGTGCGTCAGGGATACATGCCCGTCGCTCTTACCAACTGACCTACTGAGACTTATTTTTTTTTACAAAAACGGGACTTTATTTATTTAAACTTTATTGCACAATACAAATTTCGGTCTTAATGCCTAAATGCATTATCTACCAGTCAACCATCGGGATAAACAAAAATGGTACAGGTGTGATTAATCGCGTGCACTTACTTTTATTGTTTTCTTGACGTTTCGAGCATGTCGTAACGCTCGTGGTCGCAGGCCAACGGGCGAGGAGTTGTATCAGCATACTATGCTGAGATGCTGATACAATTCCTCGCCAGTCTGCCTGCGAACACGAGCGTTACAACACGCTCGAAACGTGAGGAAAATAATAAAAGTAAGTGTACGCGATTAAGTCCCGTTTTTGTGAAAGTAATGAGTGGTAATCGTGTGAGTTTAAATCATTACTGAGACTTACCTGATGGCTGAGAATTTCTCCGCCAAAAGAAACCCCTGTAGTGCGACTGTCTGTCTGTCACATAGCTAATTTTAAATTTTCGGATGATTTTAACGGAAGCCGAACGTTAAATATTTAAGTAACCGGGCTCTGCAACTTGATAGATTTTGAATGTCTTCATTAAACTAACTAGTTAACACATTCATTGCCACCCAGCCAAACAAGACATCCGCGCCAGGCCACAAAAATGTTGTCATATAAAGCTGTAGTACTACGATCCCGACTATCGGGTCGTCCGGCCTGGGAACGAAATCATAAAATACCCGATAGTCGGGTTTTCGACACTGAATGTGTTAATGAACTGTTTAATGATTATCACTAATATCTATACAGTATTTCATAAGATGTATTTCCAACTCATTTCAGAATGTCCAAAACTGGAGGCGGTGCAAAACAAGCAGGCGTCGAACATTGGGCGGCGGGACTACCTCGCGAACACCGCTGCCGACTACTAGTGCTGTTTATTTGAAACCTGTATTTGGAGTAACCCAAGGGGGGTTATCAACAGAGCCCGGAATTTTCGCGGCAAAACAAACGGTCTTTTGTTTTGCCGCGAAAATTCCGGGCTGTGGTTATCATAGACATAGACGGGGCATGCTAACAACAATACCAAGATCGAACGGGATGGTCTTATTACCAGGGCCCGGAATTAGGTGAGCTAAAATACCTAAAGTTCGCGAGAGGACATAATATAGAGTGGTTACAACCGGATGAAAATAATATTTTATTTGGATTCCGGGTATTCGATATTCATCCGGGCACTGCAAGTAATACTCGTAATGATGAAAAATGGTTACATTGCAGCCATAAAGTTAACATTATAATAATAAGATTACTAATTTAAAATATATGTCACATTTTCAGATTTATTATTATAATGTTAACTTTATGGCTGCAATGTAACCATTTTTCATCATTACGACTATTACTTGCAGTGCCCGGATGAATATCGAATACCCGGAATCCAAATAAAATATTATTTTCATCCGGTTGTAACCACTCTATATTATGTCCTCTCGCGAACTTTAGGTATTTTAGCTCACCTAATTCCGGGACCTGCTTATTACACTTTCAATAGGTACGACAGAGAACGTGCTATTATCGTTGGTCCTTATTTTTTTTTTTTGTTACCCTCCACGCCATTGCTTATAGCAGTGGAGGGTCACAAATAGATATAATTCGCGATTTCTTCAAGAATTTCTCTGTTTACTACGAGAAAACCTGATATTTTTCTTACAAAGTTGTGTCGGCTAAGGAAAACAATGTTAAATTGGTTTTTTTTTGTGCTGTAGAAGTAATTTTATCGTCATCTATGTCTACCCCTTAAGGGTTTTAATTATTGCTTTGAGTTGGTTATCAAATTGTCATGGCACAGAATTATTTTACCTTTTGAAAGCCAATAACCAATAACACAGTGTCATGAGTAGTCGTGGACAGCGCCAATAACGAGTGGTGTGTGGTGTTGTGGCGTACGCTGTAAAAGTAACCTTCATACGTTCAAGTAAGGTTTATATTGGCTAGTTTGCGTCCGTGATTGGCGTGTGAGTGACGTTTTTGCATATGACTGTGGCGTTCAGAGGGTTAAAAGTACGTACAGGTTATCTTCCTTACAAAATCAATGTTTGACAACATTTTGACAGATGAACGGTGACAAATGACATATCATTTGATATTTACCAGTCGCTTTTCGGTGAAGGAAAACATCGCGAGGAAACCGGATCTAATCCCAACAAGGCCTAGTTTCCCCTCTGGGTTGAAAGGTCAGATAGCAGTCGCATTCGTGAAAACTAGTGCCTACGCCAATTCATGGGGTTAGGTTGCCGAGTGGACCCCAGGATCAATAGAGTAAAAAGTTGGGACAAATGCCAGGAATAAGAGAAGAAGATTACCTAATCTGCCTAATCCAACTGTAATATGACTATTTTATCTTATCTGTGACCGTGACGTAAAAATGGAATTATATGAAGTGGAGGTAATAGGCATGGTGAATTGTTTTCATGTATGGTATCAATCGATTCGTTTTGTTGTGAGGATCAAATGTCTATATGCGGCCAATTGCGTTAAAGCAACACAAAAGTCATAAATGAGACTTAAAGCCCGAGATTTGAATTTGTTTCTCAAAACGCTCCTAACAAAATGACGTGCAAAAGTGACGTCACGATCACATAGTCGCCCTGTTTAAAGTATGGAAAAAATATGAAATTGCTATTTTTACTGTGAAATGTTGCGTTTATGTATATGGTTGCTATACAATTTATTTTACAGTAAAATGTTTAAAATCGAATGGTATCATTGTTTTATTTTTAATTTCGCACTTTAAAAAATCGAAAAATTTATAAATTTTGCAGCTTGATATCTTAGAGCCATTTCAATAGAATTTATAAATTTTCACTTTAGTTGGATATATTGATCATTTTGCATCCTATCAACTAAATTTTATTGCATAATTCAACATGTGTCATCATGCCTATTCTTACACTTTTTCCCTTACCACAGTTAATAAACCTTATTATTATCGTGCAAAACTGTCGTTCATAGGTAAATTAAAAAAAACGGTCCGATAGACAGCATAATATGGGGGGCGGTGTCTCACTCGCACTCGTTACATAATTGACGCACTTCGTCATATTGGCATTATTGTATGATGACGTCATTACCTCCTTAGTTAGAACGAGACGTAGCCCATTGTTCCCCTCCCTTTCGGTCTTACTTTGTGGCCGAAGAGGATCCTCCAAAAATTCTAACTTCATGGCCGCAAATTAAAAGTACAATGAATTCATTCATTTTCGTCATAACAAGTTAAGGTGCGACCACACCGCTGCTTAAAATACGGTGACGTTACGGAATCGCAGTGACGCATCGTATTCGTACCGTTTTAATCGCATGCCCTCCACACCGCTGCTCAAAATACGCTGACGGTACGGAATCGCAATGACGTGCCATAAACGTCACGATTTTAACGCATGCTCTCCACACCGCTGCTTGAAATACGCAGACATTGAGCTGCGTCAAAATATTTAGTATAGTCTGGCCAGCCAACGAACGCAGTAGCAATGTACATCAAACAAAAATATAGCAACACTCTAGGGCGAATCGAACAGCAGCATTGCTCCATAGAAAACCAGCAATGTATATCGAACCAACATTTTTTTTCCAAGTTGGCTGCATTGGCACGGTCGCTTTGCTTTCGTACGTCAGTGTAGTTAGTCGTAATTTTGTAAATTGTAACTGCATTATTAGATAAAATCATTGAAAACTCTGATATATGTACCTATAATTATGACTTTTCAATATAAGGTTAAGGGAAGGTGCGAAGAAATAAAAATAACCAAAATATAACAAGGACAGAAGATTAGAGGTGGAGATCATGCGGTCAAAATACAATAGTTGAATGTTGAAATCCAGGAAGGAAACGAACATTGAATGCTAAAATAATAAGTCCGACGAGGAAATCGAGTATATCTCAGAAAATACAAGTTTTCAGTTTAGAATGGAATCGGATTAGCTGCATAATCTGTACGAATAAAATTGTAATGCATATTTAGTAATACTCGTTTCATTATGATTTCCTTTCGTCATTCGTTTATAAGACTATTTTAGGTATAATTATTGTGTGAAGTGTAGGTATGGTAGTTAATAAACGCACGTGAGGTTTTGGTATTTGTTTATTTTATACATAGCTTATGCGACATATGTATGAAGAGAAACATTAAAATAATTTGATAAAAATCTAGGTAGCGGGGTGCTAGTTAAATCTGATGTATACCGCTTTATCGCTTTGTGAGAATATTGAGCACCATCCTATGCAACAAACGTTCTTGGACTTCATTTGGCACCAGTTTTCGCTTTGATTTGTTCGATTTATATACACTGAAAGAAAGAACTTCAAATGATAATTCTATACAAAACTGCATAACCTCAAAGCCATATTTATCACGCAAATTTTATTATACCTGCATTTATATCTTAGCTAAGCTTTGTTAGTACATTTTATTGAACGGAGTTGGCAGATATTACATTGATAAATAAATTAAGTACGCAACCTGAAACTTAAAAACGTAAGTAAACAAAACTGACTTTTTAAATTAAAAATGTTACATGCCACAGATAAAACACAAATTATGCACAATTTTTGAATTTTTCTAAGACAGGTGTTGCCACCAAGCGATTTTTCAAATTTGCCGCGCTTTTCTACTGACAGAAATGGTTTGCCAGACTATATGGGGCACGTCACGGCGTACACGTTGCGTCTGCGTATTTCGAGCAGCGGTGTGGAGGGCATGCGATAAAAACGGTACGGATACGATGCGTCACTGCGATTCCATAACGTCGCCGTTTTTTAAGCAGCGGTGTGGTCGCACCTTTATCATGTAAACTAACGTGTGTTACTCTAGACATCGTAATGTCAGTTATTTTTCGGATTATTCGTTAGTTACTCCAATTATTAATGAAAACTTTATTCCAAATGATAATTTTCGGTGGTTACTTGGTTGAGTTTTTTTAGGTATAAGTGATAATCCTAAGGGAATGTTTGATTTATAATTGATAATGTCTTTTAAAAGTATTTGTTTACATATGAGAAGTAAGTATGAATACACTATACTTACGTTTTGGGATCTTCTAATGTATAGTCGATTAAATTACTGAACTGACACTGATAACTAACTGATAATGTGAATTAGAATCTAAGTTTATTTAGGAACTTTATCTACACCCACATCATAAATCCTCTATTCCGCGTTCGGAAACCGTATGTAATAACCACCATTATTGCTACCAGTAATGTAACATCAGTGTATTATCTGTGCCAGTGTTGTCAAAATGTATGAAAATTCATAACCACATCGATTTTGGTAACGTAATGAAAATCCAGCCATCCTCTCAGACCGCGGTTATCCTCCTCCCCGACCGCCGGCACAATCCAGTTGGCCATGGCGGTGCAATGGCGGTCATTCTAATGGTTTCCGAACACGTCATTTAGGATTTATAATATGTGTGTAGATAAAGCAGTGTATGCATCTGTATGTAATTAGGCCTTATTACGTAACAGTTACATTAACTACTATAATAATTAGTAAAATAAATGTTTAAATACTAATTTTGTTTTTCTTATTCTTATACAATATCTATATTGACAATGTGCAGACAAATTCGTGATCCACCAATATCCAGGCTATACTTGTCATTCTGGGTCCAGCGGAACAGTTCCATCTATTGAACGAAACATTTTGACAGCGTCAAATCGCCATATAAAATGGACCTTAGACCTGATGCGTTAATTTCGGGAATTCAATTTCGTATAATACAAGATTCAAATCATTTATTGACAGACAACATGGTCCACACATTACATAATAATATACAATCAAATTAAATGTCAAGTAGAATTTTATCTAAATTAATATACATTCACTAAATATAGTCCTGTTTCTTTTTTTATATTGTATGTGTGTTTACTTTTGGTGCACACTAAAGCATTTTATTATTATTATTATTATTATTATAAATAAACAAACGAATGAAAACTAAGCTACTGGCGGCCGCGTGTGAACAGTTTATTTATTTATCGTATGGCTACATGTCACTGGATATAGCTAGGCATTTCTTCCCTGGGGTAGTAGTAGTGGGAAAGCAGATGACAAAGAAAATCCAGTGAGTGCTGCGAGGTCCAGATGGGACAGTGCAGCTGCCAAGTTTGATACTCTTTTAGCACCACCCAGGGATCACGTGTAGGGTTGTCTAAGGTGTTTCCTACGGACGCAGAGTAACATTGATCCCCTGTAACATGTGAACAGTGATGCAGTGGTTCACATAGGGGCAATCCAGCCGGTCCGAGATCAAGGCCGACGCTGTTGCCATTGCTATTGTATAGACACAATCCAGGTATTATATGGTCATTGGTCTTAGAGAATTCAACCCAGATTAGCCATGTCTGTCATTTTCTATACAAAGTCTGCCGATTTTTGCATTGAACGTCAAATGTATGGCTATTCGAACATAACGTACAAATAGCCACGTCAGATAACCGTCAGTTCATACATGTGTTATGACCACTGGTCATGTTTTCGGCAGAGGCGAACGCCTGACAATGGCGACTCCGGTTGGTTGAATTCCCTAAGTTGGTCGTATAATACCTATCCACTAACGCAGCGGTTCTCAAACTTTTTTAGTTCCGTCCCTTTTGGTAACTTTCCAATAAGTTTTTTTTTTTCAATATTAAGGATATTCTCGCAGAGCCCCCACAGAGACTGCAAAGCCCTAGGGCTCCGCGGAGCACACTTTGAGAATAGCTGCACTAACGTAATTAACTAAGGAAGAGTAAATAAAACACACGTGTCATAGTAAAACCATTTAACAGTACATATTCCTCGATTCTATAACTAAGAAAAAAAAGCAACTACTTTTACATAGAGTGCCTCATTACATAAACTAATAATATACAATTAATAAAACAGCATTCGTCGCAACGAATTTCAGTGGCTTGATTATGCCTTGACTTGTGGCATGCGGCAGGAACATGCAACATGATAGATGAAACAATATAAGGCGATCCGGGGAAACTATTACATCGTTAAGATAGCTGGCTGATTCTTGAATTTTTCCCATAAATAACAGCAGCAAAAATACTAGGGATGCAACAGATATCTGGTCACAAGGCGCAATTTATTTTCATAAGGGTCTTGTTATATTGGTCAATTAATAATAATAGTATGGAAAAGTGTTTTAAAGGTTGCGTATTTTGGCTTTTCAAAATCGGTATGTGAATGAAGTCATTTTAAGGGAAAAAATCAACTTGCAATTAGCTAATTCGACGATTGAATGAACGTCCGAATCAATAAATAATTTCACCATATGACATACGTATGCACGTATGTGGCATGCCACAATATCTGTGCGGCATACAAGCCTTATATATAATATACGGCTGAACAGATTTGATTAAAAATTACTTGGTAAAATTCTATTATTATCTTAGACATTATGTAAATAATGAAATGATGTTCGGCAATGTACATCTTAAATATTAAATGATATGAGTTAACGAAACTCTGGTCTGATTTGACTTGAAGCATATACATATTAAGATTTTTCCTGTTTAGTCAAATCAGGCCTCAAATGAAGTGTACAAATCCGTATTTTAATTATTTTAATTTCAATTGATACTTGTTTCTCTCTCGAAAGTATTGAATAAGTATAACAAGTTTCTTTTGAAATGTTTATAGAATCAAGTTTAGTAATAAAATTAATATTTAATATATTCGCGTTTTTTTTTATATAAACCGGTTATAAAATTCGTCCCACTCGTCCCGTAACGAACAGAAAGAGATACATTGCGGATTAAATGACAAAATTGGGCGGCCATATTTTTTTATTACTAAACTAGATTCGACTTACAATTATGTAAACACCAAACATTATGTATGCGTCCGCGCATAACTGTATAGAAGTGAATAAAAACCATAATGTCTATTATTATACCAAAATGGTAACAAATCCGTACAAGGCAGGAAGGAATTGATAACTCGAGATATAATAAATAAATAGTATGGGATAATCTTACACAAATCGACCTAGTCCCACGGTAAGCTCAATAAGGCTTGTGTTGTGGGTACTAGACGACGATATATGTTATATATAGATATAGAGAAATACTTAAATACATAGAAAACATTCATAACTTAGGAACAAATATATGCCCTTACCAGGATTCGAACCCGGGACCATTTGCTTCGTAGGCAGGGTCACCGAAAAAAAAAGTTGAAGAAATTTGAATCTCATATTTAGAGGTCAAATTTATTAAGTCTTCATCTCGACTTATCAACTTTTTCCAGCCATGTACGGATTAACAAGCGTACGGGCCACCTGATTGTAAGTGGACTACTGACGCGATTGCAACTCCAGGGATGTCACATGCGGATTGCCGAGCACGCAAAGATCACATATTAAATTATTTACCATCATAAACAAACTCACTTCTAAAAGTTATTAAGTTAAAATGTACAAGTTGACAACGCGGTATGATTTAAATAACAAAATGTCGATATTTGTTTTCGTTATAAACCTGGGACCACACTTCGGGGATTCGACCGAATATTCGTGCTGCGTCTCTTTCTTATTTTATAGTAAAGAGAGAGATATAACACGAATATTCGGTCGAATCTCCGATAATGTGGCCGTAGCGGTGATTTCTTACATAATTTTACACACGCATTGAACAGCTAGCGCCAAAAACATATTCGTTTCGATACTTCTTCACACCAAAACTTGGAAAATTCCCATACGATTTGTGTCCAAAAGTGAGATATAAGTTTGTAGAAATCATGGATTTATATGAAGTGGATCCAATATACGATTTCAAGCTTACATTATAACTATTTTTTGTGTTGGTTTTCCCACACCTATCGACGCGGAATTGGCAATATCCGATAGAAATAGTAGTTTATGTAACTGTTACGTAATAAGGGTCCTTAAAACATGAGTGTGGTTTTATGAAATGAGCCGCAGGCGAATTTCATAATAAGATCACACGAGTGTTTTAAGGCCTAATTACGTACAGTTGCATACACTGCTTTATTACACTCATATTATTTATTATAAATGCCGTATTCGGAAATCATAGAATGGCCGCCTTTGCACCGCCATGGCCAACTCGATTGTGTCGGGGCTCGCGCGGGACCAATCGAGTTGGCCATGGCGGTAACATTATGTTATCAAATTCGATGTTCCAAATTTGAAACTCATTGCTTAACAATATTTGAGCATGCAAAGTTAAAATTACGTTACTGCCGCAGATAAGAAACTTATCATAGTTAAATCGTTTGTTGTAATGCTTGTCATTGTCTACGGTTTTTGAACGCATTTTAGAGTACTTACAGTATGAGTGTAGATAAAAAGCTTTATATCTACGCAGTACGAGCGAAAAAGACGTCGCCGCGTCGGCAGCCGTCGGCCGAGCCGATCCGAGCCGAACCGTGCCTTGTTAGCTCTTATTGCGTGGACATAAAGCTTTTTTCCACCAGATTTTGTCGAATCCGCGTCGATAGATGTGGGGAAATCCTAACAGGATATTTACCATGTATATTTTGAGTTTTTGAGCACCCGATATTTATGAATCTGATTACTAAGAAATCAGTCATCCGTGATGATGCAACAACTTTGCCGAAATATCGGGTGCTCAAAAACACTAATATACATGGTAAATACCTCGTTATAAATAATAGTTAAAAACGTGGATCTAATGCTTACACTTTTCTAACCACAGTTGAACCTTATTACCGAGTAAAACGAGTAAAACAGTTGTTTATAGGTGACTAGTAAAAAGTAGTAAAAACGGTCCGATAGAGAGCATAATGTAGGGGGCGGTGTCTCACTCGCACTCGTTCCAAAATTGTCACATTGACATTTTGATTGTCTGATGACGTCATTACCTCCTTAGTCAAAACGAGACACAATCCCCTAGATAACCTTCTCCGTCGGCCTCACTATGTGACCGAAAAATTAGATCCACTTCATATAAATCCATGGTAGAAATATAAAGATTTTGACACTGGCTACAATGCATCCTAGGTCTATCTTATTTCTTACAATTCAGTCCAACCTTGATTTTTACAAAACGTTAAGGCCCTACAAAGGAACACTATATTTAGATCATTTCACTGCATACAGTCAATGTCTTAAATGTCTATGCGATTTATTGGAAATAAAATATACAACCTTATTGTTTTGGGATTAAGGTCGAAGTTCCTACATATTTATCGACACTTTAGACATTGACTATAGTATCATAATTTTTTTCTGCACTTCTTTAGTATTTGTCTATGGTTTTGTGCAGACAAGAGCCCTCTACCGCAATGACTAGTCTCTAAACTAATTTCATTGTTTTTTTATACACTTGATTTTTCAGCATTTTCCTAATTATGTGGTTATTTTGTAAAATCGTCTTGATATTTACATAACGATATAATGAACGCCATGCCAAAGTTACAAATGGTTGTGATGACAATGTTCGTGTCTAAAATCGTGGTTTTGTTTGATTTTTAGACATGTAGAAAAAATTGCAATATTATTAGAAATTAAGAAATAAAGTAATTTATTTTTAATGTATATACACTGAAAGGCAATTAAAGCGGGAAACCTTTTAAGTTTAGGGCAGATGCCACGGTTTTGGCCACTTTATGGAGAGTTTGTCTGCTCAGACGTTCGTCATTTTGTGTCAATAAGGATTGACACTCTTTATGTACTGAGTCATTGAAAATATATTACTACATTTATATTAATCTCCGCTGTTAAGATTCTGACATTAGATCTAATAATTTTTCTTTAATGAAATGTCAGAAATGGGCCCAGGAGCCAGTTTTGGCCACTTTGTTCTATGGCTCCTGACAACTGATGCATGACAGATGACAGTGCCACCTGTGCTGCCATATTTTACTCTTATATTAACTATAAATCATAGACATATGAATTTGTCTATATCTGAATAAACTTGAAAATGGCCAAAACTGGCACTGTGGCCACAATGGGGGCATCTGCCCTATGTATTTATTACAAAAAAATATGTTTACCAAACATACTATGTATTTAAGTATTTATCCATATTTATCTATTATATATATCTTCGTCTAGTACCCATAATACAAGCCTTATTGAGCTACTGTGGGCCTAGGTCGATTTGTGTAAGATTGTCCTATAATATTTATTTATACTTTTAGGACAGGTGTAAAAAATGAATTGATGTCAATTATAATATTGTTTTAATTTCTTACACGTAATATTCGAAAAAATACAGTATTCAATACAAAACACGGCGCCTAGGACTAGACGGTAACTTAACTATGTAACAAAATTTAGTATTTGTGTCAATCCGTATAAAAAGTGACCTTAGGGACCGCCGTTACAGGTTACATTATTATTTTACGTCACAATTCTATATAGAGAAACACATTAAGTCTAAAAAAAAAATATTCACAAAGTATTGTCAATTTTGATGTTACTGATCTGACACAATTTAAAAAAAAATCTGAGGTAAACTTTTTGCAAAAAAAAAACGCTAATATAGTTCAAATTGTGATGGTTTATTCCATCGTTAGAGTGGGTACAATCGTCATGGTTTTGAATATGTATAAAAGTATGTCATATTGCACAAAAATATTATTATGTAGTAGCAACCGTACTATAGCAGATGAAAACTGACAAGGTAGGCGTTCTTACAAATATATATAAATATGATAGCGATTTTTTATGCATTTTAAAAGTAAATACTATAATTTAAAGATGCATCCTCATACTTGACAAGTTACGACAAAAAATACAGTCCATCTCATTGTAATGCATAATTACCTAAATGGATTATAGTACATTGGGCCATTCGCTTTTCGTTGTACTATCGGGTTCAGAATTGCATGGCCAATTTATGAATGAATTCATTGATAAATTGACCATGCAATTTTGAACCCGATGGTACATAAGTTTTTGACACTTTTTCGTAATTTGCATATTTTAGAATACTTGGCCATTACTTTCATTTGCTGGTTAGTGACGGAGAAAGATGTTTAATTAGGCTATCAATCCCGATAGCTTAGTTTTATAATAGCAACTGTAAATATTCTTAATCACAGTAACTCAGTGGTCCTTGATTGTCTCCCGATTTGTATGAAAATAAGGCATTTACCACTGCGTTACCATCTTTTTACATTAATCAATATTAATATACGAATTTTGGTTCATGTACAATTTAGGAATACGATTTCATACGCAAATTCAATGTCTATCATACTTTTTTCGGGCAATATATTAATGGTCACGTAAAATTAGAATGAGCCGAGTATAGAAGTCTCACTATCTAAAAAAGCCGATGTTTGACAGGGAAAGGTCACTGTCCCTCTTTCTCTCTTTCTCGCTCGTGAGCCGACTTTACCCTTGGAACTATTGAGTGACATACCACTGGCAAAGACGTCCTGTAAATTTGAAGTAACTAGCCAAGTATATAATCGCACCAAAGTTATTTAAAATATACACCGTGGGCCGCAATATCCCAAATTTAACGTATTTCTTACCGTTGTTACGAGTAAATTATACAAACGCAACCTCGGTCCAATTTTGTCAGTTTAGGTTAGTTTATTTCTGAAACAAAATAAACCATATTCAATAGTTTTATAAACAGCTACCTACATTTCGGTATGATTTTTAAAACACAGAATCCGCGGTAAACGTGGGAAAGAAGTGGATTCAGTCAAATCTCACGATATTTTTGTACGATGTAGATTCAAGTCTGCAGATTGTTTTTTTACAACTCTCTTACTTTCAGAAATAATGAACTTAGTTGTTTCATACAAAATATATGTATACCTATTTTTCGTAAAAAAAATCTCTTTGCTTTTGGATGGATGCTTACTATGTATTTAAGTATATATCTATATCTATCTATTATATATACCGTCGTCTAGTACCCACACACAAACCTTATTGAACTTACTATGGAACTAGGTTTGCGTAAGATTGTCTCAATATATTTATTTGAAAAAGCCTTCTACTCCACTTCTCGTAAGTTTTCTACAATAGATGACATATTTTTTGACTCAGCATAGAAATCAATAAAAAATAAAAATATAATGGGTTAGTTCGGACCCACGATGTATAACTATTTGTATCCGCTCCAAGTCACATAAAAACCGTTACAATGTTTAAGGAAAAAAACCAAAGCAAATATCGACATTAAGGTTAAACAGAAAATATACAGACACATACGGTATGAAACTTGGACGCAGTGGTCAAACGCGCAAAGCTACGCACATGTGGCGCTAGGATATAACCTTTTCGACCCCAACGACGGATATATCCGCACCGCAGGTTCAACTCCAAGGACGGATATATCCGTCATAAGATACCATCCGTTTTACTCTAAACTTATTATTGGTTTGGCGTATGACTTAGTGCATTGACATTTGTCATGGCGTCGAAAAGATTACACATCACTTTGGATATGTAAGATCCATACACCATAGACAATAAAGTATAGACTTTCGTTTGGTTCCAAGATTTGGAACCCTTTCTAAGTTTTCAACCCCTAAATGTCGAAAAAGTTTCGTAAGACTCAGTCATATTAAATAAATAAGACCGGGTGACACGTTTTTCAAGTCTTCGCCAGTTAGCCAACGCGAATGGCTCATAAGGTCCTCGTTATGGAGCGAAACAAGTCGAGCAATATTCGACTTAAAAAACGTTAACCGTTCTTATTTATTTAATATCCCCTAAATGTCAATGTATTTAATATCTGCCTGTTTTTGGATTTATTTAGCAAAAGGACCACTATATCTAAGTTTTTTTATAACCTTGACAGGCCAAGGCAAGCGTGACGTTTCATCCAACATTACTATTTCTAGTTTATGTGCACTGAATTCGATTTTATCTTTTGTCTAGAAGATGCAAGGCTGGCCATAACTGAAACTTGAGAATTATCCGTCTCTTTCCCACTGACGAGGCTCAACGCGAAAAGCTTAAAGCAGATGGCGCTGAAGTACTGTTTCAAGTGACAGATTTCTTGACAGGTAAATGTCAACATTAGGTTATTTATAAACGTATATAGATGTCATATACAAAGGAAAAAGTGACCCCGGCCTCCGGTGCCCAGGGCTGGGATCAAACCAGCGTCTTCTGCATTCGCGGCAGACGCCCTAACCACTAGGCTACCCAGGCACACCGGCACCGGTCGAATTTTCCCGTGTATATGCAAGCTTTGTAAATGCCAAGGCGCATTTGGCCAATCATCTAAGGTACAACATGAGTTCATATCTCCAATCTGATCTACTTAGGAGTTCATAGAAAGCAAGATAGATGGCGCTGCCGTCGATACAACTGAAGTACAAATCAAATTATTTTAATAAATATTTTGATTTGTTTAAAACAATTTGGTTAGTTTTTCAGTATTTATTTTTTTATTTTTTTTTATTTATTTAAACTTTATTGCACAAATAAAAAGTGTACAAGAGGCGGACTTAATGCCTTAAGGCAGTATCATATCAGGTATCATATAAACTGAAGAAACACTACAAATACTAACGTATGTGTGTCGGAAAAGCTAAATCATAGACTATCGACAGACAATCTGTCATCGACTTCAATAGCCTCTGTAGATTATAGGGCATATCCCCCGGTTTTGGCCACTTTAAGGAGTGTTTGTCTATTCAAACGTCTGGCATTTTGTGTCAATAAGGAATTATGACACTCTTTATGTAATTGAAAATATATTTACGTCACACCTGGCCATAATGTGAGTTTTATCGCACGCTACGCGTACGGTAAAACTCGCATTATGGCCAGGTGGAGACGTAAAATTGTGTACTCACCACGGGCAGTAAAAAAGAAAACCCTCTATCGCATATTTACAACAAATACCTGCGATTTCGGGCTTTCTTTCTTTTACAGGCCTTGGTAAGTAATGTACTATTATATAAATCTCCGCTGTTATGATCCTGACATTAGACCTTATTTTGTCCTTTAATGAAATGTCAGAAAGGGGTCCAGGAGCCAGTTTTGGCCACTTTTTTCCATGGCATCTGACAACTGAATGATGTCAGATGACAGTGCCATCTGTGCTGTCACAATTTACTCTTATATTAACTATAAACCATGGACAAGTGAACTTGTCTATACCTTAATAAAGTTGAAAATGGCCAAAACTACTCCAATGACCACAACCGAGGCATCTGCCTCTGATTCGTAATTTAAGACCAAAAAGCTTCTGTTCTATGTTGGTATGTGTGATATTGCCCCCCCAAATGTTATACCTGTCACTTGAAGCCCTTCTCCTTCAGAACCTTCTGTAAGTTTCTAACCATATAGAGAAGTATCAGTTATGCTAGCTGGATGAAACCTGCCCTTAGGCACTGGTCCCACCAAGAGCGAGTAAGCGAGTAAAGTTAAGCTAGTAGCAATACATTGCGGTTTGTCGAGGTATAGAGTGATCGATCGACCTTTCAAGGCCCGCGATGTAATGCTACTCGCTTACTCGCCGCCGGTGGAACGAGTCCCTTAACCTATATTTATGTAACAAAATCGTACCCGAGATATTTCTTATTTTTCCGTCGCACCCGAGGCGAGCCTTTCTTCTCGTCGTACTCCTCGTCTTGCTCGTAGACTATGTTGTTGTCTATGACCCAGTCTTCGGCGATTTCAGTTTTTATCTGTTTTACCTGAAAATATATTTATTTATTGTAATTGGGTACTTTCCTGGATAAAAAAAATATAATTCTATTCAGTCCGTCAGTTAGATTATCAAAAAATATTGGACACGTAATTTTTTATTTTGTCAATCAAACAAAAATTGGTGAAAACATAGGCCGTTAAAGTTCCGCGTCACGTCACATTATGCTAAAAAGAGTACTGAAATGTGACGTCACGCGGAACTTTAACTTCACCGATTTTTGTTTGATTGACAAAACAAAAAATACGTGTCAAATATTTTTTTGATAATGTAACTGACAGACTAAATTTTTTTTTTGGAAAGTAGCGAATTAAATAGGTACATATATTTATTTATAGTCAAATACGTCAAACACAAGTTAACTAAAATCAACCGTTCGTTGTCGTTTCCGGTGCAAAAGTGCCTATAACGCTCGCAGCATTACCATGCTGGATAGCCATAAACAGTGACTGCACCAGAAACGACTCGGAGCGGGGGTAAAATTGAATATGTTAAAAATTTGTAAAAAAAATGGGGAAGGCCAATTTTTGTAGAGGGCGCTGTTCCAGATTGCATACAATGAGAGAAAGAGACACATAGAATGGGAGAGAGACAGAAGATGAATGCTCCTTAACTAGTATGCAGTCAAAAAGCTTTCCTTAGGCGAAAACCTTCCCAATAGTACGCTGCTGACTACTTAAGGAAATTTAAATTTAAATTGTGATAGTTGCATGAAAAAACAACACAGTGTATTAATTAGCCATACGATAAATAAATAAATAGTGTATTTCACAAACAGGTGGATTTCAATTTCGGAGCAATTCGAGACGAAACATTCAGTCATTTTCGCGAAATTTTTTTTTGTCATTTAGTAACGTAACAATGGCGCCCAACTTTAAAACACAAACCTGTTCTCTCATGGAGTTGCCGAGTCGTTTCTTCTTCTTGGCACTCTCTCCTGGAGTGTCCTTGCGCTTGCGAGGGCGCTCCTCCAGCACCAGGGTCTCATACTCCTCCATTATGTAGTTGTCAGCTTATTTATGCAACCCAGACAAACAGTGACAATGGCGCCCAATTCAAAAGTAAAAGAACAAACCTGTTCTCTCATGGAGTTGCTGAGCCGTTTCTTCTTCTTGGCACTCTCTCCTGGAGTGTCCTTGCGCTTGCGAGGGCGCTACTCCAGCACCAGGGTCTCATACTCCTCCATTATGTAGTTGTCAGCTTATTTATGCAACCCAGACAAACAGTGACAATGGCGCCCAATTCAAAAGTAAAAGAACAAACCTGTTCTCTCATGGAGTTGCTGAGCCGTTTCTTCTTCTTCTTGGCACTCTCTCCTGGAGTGTCCTTGCGCTTGCGAGGGCGCTCCTCCAGCACCAGGTGCTCGTACTCCTCCACTATGTAGTTGTCAGCTTATTTACGCAACCCAGACAACCAGTGACAATGGCGCCCAATTGAAAAGTAAAAGAACAAACCTGTTCTCTCATGGAGTTGCTGAGTCGTTTCTTCTTCTTGGCACTCTCTCCTGGAGTGTCCTTGCGCTTGCGAGGGCGCTACTCCAGCACCAGGGTCTCATACTCCTCCATTATGTAGTTGTCAGCTTATTTATGCAACCCAGACAAACGGTGACAATGGCGCCCAATTCAAAAGTAAAAGAACAAACCTGTTCTCTCATGGAGTTGCTGAGCCGTTTCTTCTTCTTCTTGGCACTCTCTCCTGGAGTGTCCTTGCGCTTGCGAGGACGCTACTCCAGCACCAGGGTCTCATACTCCTCCATTATGTAGTTGTCAGCTTATTTATGCAACCCAGACAAACAGTGACAATGGCGCCCAATTCAAAAGTAAAAGAACAAACCTGTTCTCTCATGGAGTTGCTGAGCCGTTTCTTCTTCTTCTTGGCACTCTCTCCTGGAGTGTCCTTGCGCTTGCGAGGGCGCTCCTCCAGCACCAGGTGCTCGTACTCCTCCACTATGTAGTTGTCAGCTTATTTACGCAACCCAGACAACCAGTGACAATGGCGCCCAATTGAAAAGTAAAAGAACAAACCTGTTCTCTCATGGAGTTGCTGAGTCGTTTCTTCTTCTTGGCACTCTCTCCTGGAGTGTCCTTGAGCTTGCGAGGGCGCTACTCCAGCAACAGGGTCTCATACTCCTCCATTATGTAGTTGTCAGCTTATTTATGCAACCCAGACAAACAGTGACAATGGCGCCCAATTCAAAAGTAAAAGAACAAACCTGTTCTCTCATGGAGTTGCTGAGCCGTTTCTTCTTCTTCTTGGCACTCTCTCCTGGAGTGTCCTTGCGCTTGCGAGGACGCTACTCCAGCACCAGGGTCTCATACTCCTCCATTATGTAGTTGTCAGCTTATTTATGCAACCCAGACAAACAGTGACAATGGCGCCCAATTCAAAAGTAAAAGAACAAACCTGTTCTCTCATGGAGTTGCTGAGCCGTTTCTTCTTCTTCTTGGCACTCTCTCCTGGAGTGTCCTTGCGCTTGCGAGGACGCTACTCCAGCACCAGGGTCTCATACTCCTCCATTATGTAGTTGTCAGCTTATTTATGCAACCCAGACAAACAGTGACAATGGCGCCCAATTCAAAAGTAAAAGAACAAACCTGTTCTCTCATGGAGTTGCTGAGCCGTTTCTTCTTCTTCTTGGGACTCTCTCCTGGAGCGTCCTTGCGCTTGCGAGGACGCTACTCCAGCACCAGGGTCTCATACTCCTCCATTATGTAGTTGTCAGCTTATTTATGCAACCCAGACAAACAGTGACAATGGCGCCCAATTCAAAAGTAAAAGAACAAACCTGTTCTCTCATGGAGTTGCTGAGCCGTTTCTTCTTCTTCTTGGCACTCTCTCCTGGAGTGTCCTTGCGCTTGCGAGGACGCTACTCCAGCACCAGGGTCTCATACTCCTCCATTATGTAGTTGTCAGCTTATTTATGCAACCCAGACAAACAGTGACAATGGCGCCCAATTCAAAAGTAAAAGAACAAACCTGTTCTCTCATGGAGTTGCTGAGCCGTTTCTTCTTCTTCTTGGCACTCTCTCCTGGAGTGTCCTTGCGCTTGCGAGGACGCTCCTCCAGCACCAGGTGCTCGTACTCCTCCACTATGTAGTTGTCAGCTTATTTATGCAACCCAGACAAACAGTGACAATGGCGCCCAATTCAAAAGTATAACAACAAACCTGTTCTCTCATGGAGTTGCTGAGCCGTTTCTTCTTCTTCTTGGCACTCTCTCCTGGAGTGTCCTTGCGCTTGCGAGGGCGCTCCTCCAGCACCAGGGTCTCATACTCCTCCATTATGTAGTTGTCAGCTTATTTACGCAACCCAGACAACCAGTGACAATGGCGCCCAATTGAAAAGTAAAAGAACAAACCTGTTCTCTCATGGAGTTGCTGAGCCGTTTCTTCTTCTTCTTGGCACTCTCTCCTGGAGTGTCCTTGCGCTTGCGAGGGCGCTACTCCAGCACCAGGGTCTCATACTCCTCCATTATGTAGTTGTCAGCTTATTTACGCAACCCAGACAACCAGTGACAATGGCGCCCAATTGAAAAGTAAAAGAACAAACCTGTTCTCTCATGGAGTTGCTGAGCCGTTTCTTCTTCTTGGCACTCTCTCCTGGAGTTTCCGTGCGCTTGCGAGGGCGCTCCTCCAGCACCAGGTGCTCGTACTCCTCAACTATGTAGTTGTCAGCTTATTTATGCAACCCAGACAAACAGTAACAATGGCGCCCAATTGAAAAGTAAAAGAACGAACCTGTTCTCTCATGGAGTTGCTGAGCCGTTTCTTCTTCTTGGCACTCTCTCCTGGAGTGTCCTTGCGCTTGCGTGGACGCTCCTCCAGTACCAGGTGCTCGTACTCCTCCACTATGTAGTTGTCAGCTTATTTATGCAACCCAGACAAACAGTGACAATGGCGCCCAATTCAAAAGTAAAAGAACAAACCTGTTCTCTCATGGAGTTGCTGAGCCGTTTTTTCTTCTTCTTGGCACTCTCTCCTGGAGAGTCCTTGCGCTTGCGAGGGCGCTCCTCCAGCACCAGGGTCTCATACTCCTCCAATATGTAGTTGTCAGTTTATTTATGCAACCCAGACAACCAGTGACAATGGCGCCCAATTGAAAAGTAAAAGAACAAATCTGTTCTCTCATGGAGTTGCTGAGCCGTTTCTTCTTCTTCTTGGCACTCTCTCCTGGAGTGTCCTTGCGCTTGCGAGGGCGCTCCTCCAGCACCAGGTGCTCGTACTCCTCCACTATGTAGTTGTCAGCTTATTTACGCAACCCAGACAACCAGTGACAATGGCGCCCAATTGAAAAGTAAAAGAACAAACCTGTTCTCTCATGGTGTTGCTGAGCCGTTTCTTCTTCTTCTTGGCACTCTCTCCTGGAGTGTCCTTGCGCTTACGAGGGCGCTCCTCCAGCACCAGGTGCTTGTACTCCTCCACTATGTAGTTATCAGCTTATTTACGCATCCCAGACAGACAACCAGTGACAATGGCGCCCAATTGAAAAGTAAAAGAACAAACCTGTTCTCTCATGGAGTTGCTGAGCCGTTTCTTCTTCTTCTTGGCACTCTCTCCTGGAGTGTCCTTGCGCTTGCGAGGGCGCTCCTCCAGCACCAGATGTTCGTACTCCTCCACTATGTAGTTGTCGGGCTCGTAGCTGGTTGTGATCTCCACGCCCACCGACGGGTCGGCGTCGGGGAGGATGTAGTAGTTCTCGTAGTCGCCTTTAAAAAGGATAATTTAAGGTCATACATAAATTCTTAAACCATTCTGAACTGTGAGACACTTAGAGAATTCAACCAACCGGACTGGCCATGTCTGTCATTTTATATACAAAAAAAGTCTGCCGATTTTTGCGGGGGAGGGGAACGTCAAATGTATGGCTATTCGTACGTAAGTCTATACAATAAATATGACCACTGGTCATATGTTTTCGCCTATCAATGGCCGCTCCGGTTGGTTGAATCCTCTAAGGTGAGTAGAAAAGGGTAATTTAAAATTTCAAAAACAATACAAATTTAAAATTATTGGTGTTAGTCAGTAAACATAGAAACATATCTGAAATATCTGTCGGATCCCAAACTAGGCTGGGCCTGAATCTTATTTAATGTCCTACGTAAATTCTTAAACCATGATAAACAGTGAGACATGCTTATATGGCCCTCGTACACGTAAGAATAAATAAATAAATAAATAAATATTATAGGACGATCTTACACAAACCGACCTAGTCCCACAGTAAGCTCAATAAGGCTTGTGTTGTGGGTACTAGACGACGATATATATAATAGATAGATATAGATACAAACTTAAATACATAGAAAACAGCCATAACTCAGGAACAAATATCTGTGATAAACACACAAATAAATGCCCTGACCAGGATTCGAACCCGGGACCTCCTGCTTCGTAGGCAGGGCCACTACCGACTGGGCTAGGAGGCCGTTAAATGAATGAAACTTTTCTCGGATTTGCACTTTTTAGGCAAATTACGAAAAATGCGAGATAATGAGTTTACCGTTAATCCTAAAAACAATTGGAAATGATGAACGGACTTGGAAATGATAATTTTATCAGGAAAATTGGCTTCAAACGCGTTTTCCTATTACAAAAACCTTGGTCATGTCATATAGCCTTAAATCATGAAAAAGAATTAGACTCGATAGTTTTCTAGAAATATGTTTGAAAATAGTAGTGGCAGCACAGAATAAGTAATCGTACAAGTACAGAAGATTCTCCTTCCTCAATTTGACATTTAGCTACAGAGATGAAAACGTTAGGGCTTAGCATGCGCTCTTAAAAAAATAAAATAGGGTTTTCAACGTGCTTCATATATCCATGCAGGTTTGAGACATGTCAAAAACACTGGCTGAAACGATAATACGCGACGTTTTCAGTACACATCATTGTCGGTTGTCATTAAGACGTTAACTGCCATAAAAATAATTTAGAAATAAACTCTATTAACCACCGACAATAATGTACCTATGACTTGAAAATGTCACATATTCTCTAACGCACCCATAAGGTGATAAGCGATGCGCCAACGAGAGACAGTGAAATCCCCCTGCACGGCTAGCACGTCTTACCCGCGACTGGCGCGACAAGAGACAGATCTGCGCGACTTCATGGGTTGTCGCTAGTTGGCAGCACAACTTGCGCGTGAGAGGAGCGACAGACTCGCGATCAAATGTCACTGTCATAAAATGACAGTGACTCGCGACATTTAACTAAAATCCTAAGCACAACTTCAGCGTCGATTTCCGTTTGAGCTTCAAGATGGCTACGTCGTCTTTAGAATAGTTTTTTGTTTTTTGCTCATATACGTAGTTCAGTGTGTAATATTGATAGCTTATTGTGCGGCTAATGAAAAATTAGTCCCAAAACGCGCGTAACCATCCTTTAGTGGAACAGATGGTTATCCGGGGTCCCGGCCACCCACGTGTTTGTAAGGAGGCTATCACTTTACAATCAACAAGGCCGTAACCGAACAACGTTGCTTTTATTTTATTTAAATGAATGAAATCATAAGTGTACCTTGACATTGCCAGAATTCACCTCGCTAAAGTGGGCGAGGAGTAAAAGCCATTAATTAAAAGAAAAAAAAAAAAAAACTTCAGCGTCAGTTGCAGCCGCGGGTGCATGTTATGCTACCGGAAAGCGAGATTTTTGAGAGGCGCGCGAAGGTTTTCCCTACTCGCGGCTTTAGTCACTCTTGCAAGACGTGCTAGCCGTGCTGGTGGATGTAAAAGATGAACAGGATTACCTTGCAGCGTGATCTCGTTCATCTCGGCGGTGAAGTGCCGCTTCTTCTTGCCGGTGGTGCAGTGCTTGATGTAGGCGTATTTGGGCTTGCTTTCATCCGGGATAATATTCACCATCCACTCCTTGTTTGTTTCTGCTGGGATCTCTTTCACCTGAGAAAAAAATTAACTTTTACTCGAGGACATTTTTTTTTTGAAACTTTATTGCACACCACAGAAAAATGTACAAATGGCGGACTTAATGCCTAAAGGCATTCTCTACCAGTCAACCATTGGGCTAAACAGAGACATGACAAAAAGGTGCAGAAAAAAGTAAGAATAGTCTGTTAAAACCATTGAACGCTTAGCTAAAAAAAGAAGGTAATCTATATATATAAACGTAAATCTATATATATACATATATAAACGTAAAAGTCCTGACTGACTCACTTAACACTTTGACTACCGGGAACCCGCCTGGTAGGCACTCGTAATGTTTGCTCAGATGCCGGGCACGCGGCGTGCGGCATTGCGTTGTACGTCGGAGCCCGCCTGGCGGGTTCTGTCGGTTTCTGGGGTATTGTTCAAAATTTTGCCCGGCTGCGAAAGTGTTAAATCAACGCCCAGCCCAAACCGTTGAACCTACAGAGCTGAATTTTTCACAGTAGGTAGTTTTATAACGTTAGTATTCACTAAGAAGGGGTTTTTCAAAATTCATCCCCTAAGGGGGTAAAAAAGGGGTTGAAAGTTTGTATGAATTGGGTTTAAAATTTTGAGTTCGAGATTTCAAACTTCGTACGATTACTAATAATTAAAAAACAATAAAAGCAATTTCAGCGTTTTTTAAAAATTCAAGCTCTAACAAGGTAAAAAAGGGGTTGAATGTTTGTATAGAGATTTTTTTTTTGTGACAGATTTGAAAGTTCGTTTGTAAGCTACTAATTTCAAGGCAAAAAAACTAATTTTAGTGTTTTTCAAAATCGCACCCCAGAGGGGTTGAAACGAGGTTGAAAAGTTTGTATTAAAGGGATGCCAGAACTACTGAAGCTAGAAAGTTGTAATTTGCAGAACGGGTTACATTTACAATCTGTACAACTAATAAGAAGCGATTTTGAAAAATTCATCCCCTAAGGGGGTAAAATGGGGGTTTTAAGTTTGTATCGGTGGAGTTTAAAATTTAAAGTTAGAGATTTGAAACTTCGTACGTTTACTAATAATAAACGCAATTTCAGCGTTTTAAAAATTTAACCTAGAAGGGGCTAAAAAGGGATTGAAAGTTTGTATAGAGATTTATTATTTTTTTGGTATGAGATTTACTAGGTATTATTGTTCCTATTCCCGTTCCATTTCCATGTTCCCGAGTGAGCTCTGACAATCGTTTGGTCATCGTATCACTACTATATAGTACACAAAGAAGTTACGCAAATAATAGGGTACATTTACGTTATTATTTGCATATTAACACTTATTTGTAACTGAAACTATGTCTACGTTACCCATTTTTTCGCCAAAATAGCTATAAGTGTAAATAGATTAAGAAGATGGCTCGGGGATTAATAAAAGTTAGTTAAGAAGTTACAATTGGATATGAAACTCTGTATGAGGAACCGTATTATACGCGGACGAAGTCGCGGGCGGAAAGCTAGTAATCTACATAAAAATACACAAATATAATACTAGGAATATATATACTATATATTTATAAATACTATATAGATGGATGATATTCGAATTCTTGCTTTAGCAGGTGCTTATGTAGCATCCGTTTAAAAGCAAACTTGCTTGAGGCTTGTCTTATATTGAGGGGAAGCGAATTCCAGAGACGGGTTGCCTGGACAACGATGGAGTTACTCATGAAACCCAAGTGGTGAGATGGAATGGAAAGCTTAAGAATTTACATTTAGGAACAGATCGAATTATTTTATTGAATGGTTTACTAATATGTGGCCAAAAATTGGATGGCAAGTTATCACTTCCCAAACTATTTTTCCCATAGTTTCATTTGGCAGAATCATCAGATGGCATAATATTTTTTCGCATACTTTGTTTGTCGTATATTTTTATTTGGCATACTAACTTAACCTATGCCCTGTGAAAATTCGCCCCAATTGAACTAAGTGGAACAATTTATTAGGCGTGTCCACACCTGACACACCGCCTCGCGAGGAATCCCATCATCAGATCCTGACCTGCTGACAATGGGACCAACTGTATCCGCCCCTTTGAAACAAAAAAAGAATTTTCCAAATCGGTCCAGCCGTCTTCGAATAAACGATGAACATACGTAAAAAAATATAGCAAAACAAAGTTCCCGACGAATTGATAACCTCCTCCTTCGAAATCTTGAACTCTGTTGAAAATGGTTTAATGTTAATAGTCATACCTCATCCATAGTGATCTCCTGTTCTTCAGCAATCTCGTAAATGAAGTTGTCCGAGATGGTGGAGTCCTCCATGATGCTGACCTCGTTCTGGGCTGGTTGCTCCTCCGCCTCCGGCTGAGGCTGTGGTACGATCTGACAAACAAACATTCAATATAAACAAATCACAGAATATCGAATTACCTACACGAATAGGCGGGTCCACACCTGACGCACCGCCTCGCGAGGAAATTGCCGCACGAGGCAGCTAGCTCGGCCGAGACAGCATGCCTCGCCTCTGCCGTAGCAATTAAAGTGTGAACCAAAAATTTAGAGAGTTACTTGTTTATCATACATACGCAATGTTGAACTTAATCAATATCTGATTTTTTAAGAACACAGATGGCACCACGAGTCGAGGAATTCACATGATTAGGGCGGAGTTACGGGTGTTATCTCACATGTGGTTCAAGCGAAGGCACAAACCCCTAAATATACAGTTTCTTCCTGAGTATCAATAATAATCACTAGAGCTTGACATATAAGCAGCTATCAAGGATGATATAGACATGGATTGACAATGTTCATACAAAATCGCCTTCCCTTATTTCAGGTCATAGTGCTAGCGTCATCTATCGGTCACCACAAACACTAAATCCCAGTTTCAAATATTTTGCTCGGCGATTAACGCTGACAGAATAACTCCAACTCCAGACTCGACAGATGGCGCTGTGGCACTTAGTACCGAAAGCGGGCGTATAAGCAGAAGTTTCGAGGAACGCGTTTTTGTATTGGCATTGTCCATCCATGTCTTTATCATCCTTGGCAGCTATATCCATACTAATATTATAAAATACTAATATTATAAATGGGAAAGTGTATGTGTGTGTTAATGTGTTTGTCCGTCTTTCACGGCAAAACGGGGTGACGAATTGACGTGATTTTTTAAGTGGAGATAGTTGAAGGGAAGGAGAGTGACATAGGCTACTTTTTGTCTCTTTCTAACCCCCCACTTCCCTAAAATGGGGGGTGGAAGTTTGTATGGAGCATTCCTCAATTTTCAAGGTAGAAAGCTAAAAATTGGTATGCGAACTATTTGTGACTAACAAAAAAATCGTGCATCATTTTTTTTTTTTGAAATCTGCACCCAACCCCTTAAATGAGGGGGTGAAATTTTATATGGGTGTTACCCCGAATTTAACGCGAAAAAAGCTAGTACAAAATATTGGGCATACCTCTATGATCTGCTTGGGGTCCTGCATCTTGGCGATGACCTGCTCCGCTTGTGTGATGGAGGCCTCCGCCTTGTCCGTCTCCACCTTCACCACCCACAACTGCTTGCGCTGCAGGTTCTTTAAGGATCTGGAGGAAACACATGGTCATTATAGTCAATTCAAAATATCATGTTTATAGGATACTAGCTTTCCGCCCGCGACTTCGTCCGCGTATAATACGGTTCCTCTCATACAGAGTTTCATATCCAATTTTATCTTCTTAACTAACTTTTGTTAATCCCCGAACCATCTTCTTAATCTATTTATACTTATAGCTATACAAACTTTCAACCCCTTTTTTACCCTGTTAGAGGTTGAATTTTAAAAAACGCTGAAATTACTTTTATTGTTTTTTAATTATTAGTAAACGTACGAAGTTTCAAATCTCTAACCCAAAATGTTAAACCCCATCCATACAAACTTTCAACCCCCTTTTTACCCCCTCAGGGGATGAATTTAGAAAAACCCCTTCTTAGTGGATACTAACGTTATAAAAACAACCTATTGTGAAAAATTCAGCTCTCTAGGTCCAACGGTTCGGGCTGGGCGTTGATTTAAGTGAGTCAGTCAGTCAGTCAGTCAATCAGTCAGTCAGTCAGTCAGTCAGTCAGTCAGTCAGTCAGTCAGTCAGTCAGTCAGTCAGTCAGTCAGTCAGTCAGTCAGTCAGTCAGTCAGTCAGTCAGTCAGTCAGTCAGTCAGTCAGTCAGTCAGTCAGTCAGTCAGTCAGTCAGTCAGTCAGTCAGTCAGTCAGTCAGTCAGTCAGTCAGTCAGTCAGTCAGTCAGTCAGTCAGTCAGTCAGTCAGTCAGTCAGTCAGTCAGTCAGTCAGTCAGTCAGTCAGTCAGTCAGTCAGTCAGTCAGTCAGTCAGTCAGTCAGTCAGTCAGTCAGTCAGTCAGTCAGTCAGTCAGTCAGTCAGTCAGTCAGTCAGTCAGTCAGTCAGTCAGTCAGTCAGTCAGTCAGTCAGTCAGTCAGTCAGTCAGTCAGTCAGTCAGTCAGTCAGTCAGTCAGTCAGTCAGTCAGTCAGTCAGTCAGTCAGTCAGTCAGTCAGTCAGTCAGTCAGTCAGTCAGTCAGTCAGTCAGTCAGTCAGTCAGTCAGTCAGTCAGTCAGTCAGTCAGTCAGTCAGTCAGTCAGTCAGTCAGTCAGTCAGTCAGTCAGTCAGTCAGTCAGTCAGTCAGTCAGTCAGTCAGTCAGTCAGTCAGTCAGTCAGTCAGTCAGTCAGTCAGTCAGTCAGTCAGTCAGTCAGTCAGTCAGTCAGTCAGTCAGTCAGTCAGTCAGTCAGTCAGTCAGTCAGTCAGTCAGTCAGTCAGTCAGTCAGTCAGTCAGTCAGTCAGTCAGTCAGTCAGTCAGTCAGTCAGTCAGTCAGTCAGTCAGTCAGTCAGTCAGTCAGTCAGTCAGTCAGTCAGTCAGTCAGTCAGTCAGTCAGTCAGTCAGTCAGTCAGTCAGTCAGTCAGTCAGTCAGTCAGTCAGTCAGTCAGTCAGTCAGTCAGTCAGTCAGTCAGTCAGTCAGTCAGTCAGTCAGTCAGTCAGTCAGTCAGTCAGTCAGTCAGTCAGTCAGTCAGTCAGTCAGTCAGTCAGTCAGTCAGTCAGTCAGTCAGTCAGTCAGTCAGTCAGTCAGTCAGTCAGTCAGTCAGTCAGTCAGTCAGTCAGTCAGTCAGTCAGTCAGTCAGTCAGTCAGTCAGTCAGTCAGTCAGTCAGTCAGTCAGTCAGTCAGTCAGTCAGTCAGTCAGTCAGTCAGTCAGTCAGTCAGTCAGTCAGTCAGTCAGTCAGTCAGTCAGTCAGTCAGTCAGTCAGTCAGTCAGTCAGTCAGTCAGTCAGTCAGTCAGTCAGTCAGTCAGTCAGTCAGTCAGTCAGTCAGTCAGTCAGTCAGTCAGTCAGTCAGTCAGTCAGTCAGTCAGTCAGTCAGTCAGTCAGTCAGTCAGTCAGTCAGTCAGTCAGTCAGTCAGTCAGTCAGTCAGTCAGTCAGTCAGTCAGTCAGTCAGTCAGTCAGTCAGTCAGTCAGTCAGTCAGTCAGTCAGTCAGTCAGTCAGTCAGTCAGTCAGTCAGTCAGTCAGTCAGTCAGTCAGTCAGTCAGTCAGTCAGTCAGTCAGTCAGTCAGTCAGTCAGTCAGTCAGTCAGTCAGTCAGTCAGTCAGTCAGTCAGTCAGTCAGTCAGTCAGTCAGTCAGTCAGTCAGTCAGTCAGTCAGTCAGTCAGTCAGTCAGTCAGTCAGTCAGTCAGTCAGTCAGTCAGTCAGTCAGTCAGTCAGTCAGTCAGTCAGTCAGTCAGTCAGTCAGTCAGTCAGTCAGTCAGTCAGTCAGTCAGTCAGTCAGTCAGTCAGTCAGTCAGTCAGTCAGTCAGTCAGTCAGTCAGTCAGTCAGTCAGTCAGTCAGTCAGTCAGTCAGTCAGTCAGTCAGTCAGTCAGTCAGTCAGTCAGTCAGTCAGTCAGTCAGTCAGTCAGTCAGTCAGTCAGTCAGTCAGTCAGTCAGTCAGTCAGTCAGTCAGTCAGTCAGTCAGTCAGTCAGTCAGTCAGTCAGTCAGTCAGTCAGTCAGTCAGTCAGTCAGTCAGTCAGTCAGTCAGTCAGTCAGTCAGTCAGTCAGTCAGTCAGTCAGTCAGTCAGTCAGTCAGTCAGTCAGTCAGTCAGTCAGTCAGTCAGTCAGTCAGTCAGTCAGTCAGTCAGTCAGTCAGTCAGTCAGTCAGTCAGTCAGTCAGTCAGTCAGTCAGTCAGTCAGTCAGTCAGTCAGTCAGTCAGTCAGTCAGTCAGTCAGGACTTTTACGTTTATATATATAGATGTTTTATAGGCCTGGGTTTCAGCAGAATTATCAGTGTTTTGCTCGAAAGAGTGAAGCGTAAAGCTGAGCTGTGAACCCTTTTGTTTTGCTGGAACACACACAACCATTCTTACTATCTCATCTCATGTTTTGTTACATTTTATTTTTATTTTGTTCAAATGATTCTTTGTGTTATTGTTGTACCCGTACTTTGCTGTTGTGTGTTGCAGAATTCAAATAAATCTTTTATCTATCTATATTAATCATACTAAATAAATAAATAAGGAGACGGCGGGACGACTTGGACGCATTTTACACAAAATGGTGGCAAAATTCAAACGATCGGGTCGAGTGGAGAAAAAAGGGGAGGCATTTGCCCAGCAGTGGGATGCTAAAACAGGCTAAAAAAAATAATTAAATGCATTGAGTAACAGGAGATGACATCCCTAAGAATGTTTTTGTCCCAAAAGTTGTAGTGAAAATCACTAAAAGTCTATACTACTCTTTGATTCTGTCATAGCTGTCAACCGCCAAACATGGCGCACAAAATTTGTTCGAGATGTCACATCTAGTAGAATACATAATAAATCAATGATTAAATGTAATATTAGTTGAGTGTTTTAACAGTCTTCAAACTGGAGGTCCTGGATTCAAATCCAGATAGAAACATACAGAACTATGTGTTATCGCGAATATTTTTTTCAGAGTTAAGGTTATGTTTACAAGTGGTGTTATGTTTACAAGTGGTGTTATTTATCAATGATATTTACTATGGATGGGTTATACTCTAACAAAATGAGCAGAAAAAATACTTCCAGAATTATTTCATAACCTCGCAACGATTCTGTTATGTTTATCTATTTTGACAATCATTACATCTTTGTCACTCTCATTGTTAGATAATTACAGTTTGTCTCTTTCTCACGCGGGTGACGGGAGCTCATTGGCACGTCCGCATCTCACGCTGGCCGGTGCGCGACTCGCGACAGTTGTTTGAATTCACTCATTTTAGGTGCTTCTCTTTTGAAGCGTACATAACTCATCTGTCATTATTATATATCATAGGTTATTTATGTCATGCATGAAGGCAAACGTACAGACGGATCGCCTGATGGTAAGCGATTATAAGTGCGATGCCGGCCTTTTAGATGGGGATACGCTCTTTTCTTGAAGGTTTGAAGGTCCGGAAATACCGCAAGCGATAATTCATTCCACAGCAATAGTTGATGTACCCGTGAACGGGTTCCAGCAGGCGTTCCATATGACATCAAAGCTCTCCAAACGGCCTCTGCGTGTTGGATCTGTCTCCCACGCATGCTTTAAATGACCGGGCTTCAAAGACCCGAAAGTTTTACGTAGATACAAGTAATAATAGTTGTATAATAGTAGTTGTAATGGTTTTGAAGAAGCGCTGGTGGTGGCCTGGCGATAAGTAAGTAAGTAAGTTTATTAGATCAATAAGAATTACAACTATGTATACATAATTTCTTAACTATAATATTTAGGATGCGTTGTCCGAATATTTTTCGCTGATACTTAAAATAGGATAAACCTGTGCTATAAGTACCAGCTACCTTCCAGTAGCGTGCCCAGAGGTTTGGAGTAGGGCAAGCCTAAAGACATGATTTCGTACTAACTATTCAATATTTATATACTCAAAATGTCATCATCTTTCGAAAAAAATATGCTACAACAGCAATATAAGTTATTTAGAATGAAAACAACTAACAATCTAGCCTAGTGTATTTTGTAAGCAGCCCTACTAAATTTTCGGTATTGCACAACTGGTTTGTCTGAGACATGCCTACAAATAATACAAGCCGGGTATTAGGTTTCACGACACATTGATTTTGAACAAACTTCAGAGATTTTACCTTGCCTTTGTTGATCATGATCAACACTTGGACGTACCTCAAACAGTCACAAGGAACGGCTTCATCCATTATTAATAAGTAATTTTAACACTCTTACAAGTTTTACAAAAGAATTAAGCACTTTTACTAACTCGTAACCTCACCTCACCACAATACCATTCGATTCACATTGACTTGCTCAAACAATTAATTTGCATATCAAATTCGACTTTTGTAATATAATACACTTGAAGTTGTCCGTTAACGCTCACTTGCGTCGCGCGATCTTACGGCATGCGGCCAACTTCACACCAAAAAGCTGGTTTTAAATCGCCGTATTTTGCTATAGGTACACCGGGCAAAAATTGTTGCTCGTTGTACAGACACCAATAGGGCGATTTGTATAGACGAACTGAATGCCCGCTTGCATGCCGCTTGCAAGGCGGCGGCGGTGGTGAGTGCGAGCGGGACAGCAGCATGCGCTACGTTTAGTTTCGTTTGCCTCAGTCGTTTGCGCGGCAGTGGCGACACTTTGTTGCGTGTGGCAAAATGTATAAACAGCTCACTCGAAATAATTAATACGGGTTATTTAGCGCGACGATTAAAATACGTAATTTCGGTGAGGCAACTAGGGCAAGCCCGGCTTTTGGGCTTGTATGGAAGTACCGCCACTGCTACCTTCCATTTCACTAAGCTTCAGACATGAATATTTATACAAAAAGTTTTACTTATATACATACTGAGCATGTTTTGACATTTTGAACTATTGAACTAAGCTAAAAGTTAGGGAAGAATATTACTACAATCTATAAAATTATGAAAAACTCCAGTGTGTGTGTGAGTGTGTGCGAGGGTGTGTAAGCGTGAGTGTGCATGTGTGTGTATGTATTAAAGTACACTATTATTATAAATTATAAGGGTTAAGATATAGGGTGCAAAAGATTTTATAAAGGTAAGACGTCAGACTTTCAATCCGAAGGTCTCGGGTTCCAACCCAGGCTCGTACCACAGAGTTTTTCGGGACTTATGTACGAAATATCATTTTTACATTTACCAGTCGTTTTTCGGTGAAGGAAAACATCGTGAGGAAACCGGATCTAATCCCAACAAGGCCTCGTTTCCCCTTTGGGTTGGAAGGTGAGATGGCAGTCGCTTTCGTAAAAACTAGTGCCTACGCCAATCCCTGGGATTAGGTTGCCGAGCGGACCCCAGGCTCAATAGAGCAAAAAGCTGGGACAAACGCTAGGAAGATGTTGTAATGGTTTTGACAATGTGCTTGCAATCTGAATATTTCGAATAGCAATTTGTATGGAAATATGAAGCCTTAGATTTGCTTAAAAGGTAAAGACATGTACTCACAAGTAGCCGAGGGTGTCTACCAGCTGCCGGACGTTCAGCCTGGACACATTCTCCGGCGGGTCTTGCTTCGGAGGCTCCTCGCTGTAGTTGTGCTCCATACGAATTATATCAGCGGCTGTAGGCAAGGAATAAGATTAATCTGAGATTCTACGTACACACACCGTGGGCTGGATAAACCCGACAGATCTTAACTACGAATTTCTAAGACCAAAAGAAGGAAAAAATATTATGTGAATTCTTTTTTCCTTTTCTTTTTCCATTTTTTGAATGTTTATTGCACATGAAAAGCAAATGTTATTAATAAAATTATCGCCTAAAATCAAATTGGTACATTTTTTTGAAAAAATTCAGTTACTGCAAAGTTTTCCTTGTCACTGTGATATTTGTCAATAAGGACGTGTAAACTATGTCCAATAGTGGCAACAACGCCATTAGAAAGGCGTTTTGTGATGAGTTATAATAAAAAGTGTATTTTTCTTAAATTGGTATTAACTCTGAAACTAGGCGTATTCCAGAAAAGTTTATAGGACATTTTAGTATCTAAATATGATCAGAAATACACTGTTAAAGTCTGTCTAGTTTTATGGGCCCACGGTGTATAAGAGATAACTTTTTAAATTTTGTTCATTGCTTAGTAATAAAAATACTTAAAACTACTACAAAAGTTCGCCAAACTGCATAACAGTTTGTTGGCGAATGGAATACACCCATTGTACATATATATTTCATTGTACTTAATTATTTTTTTCCAGGCTCCATACATATTGGACTTATAATGGTACTTGGAGACTCCGTAAGAACCAGGAAATCTAAGATCTGGTGTCCGAGCCGAACATCATTGGGGAAACAAAAGCCGCTAGACTCCGATAACTCGGACACTTAGTTCGTATGGGTGAAGATCGTGCCGTCTGGACACTCATGCTCTATACTCTGGCCAGCCAACTTGTAGAAGACCACCTGGGCGTCCTAGGTACCGCTGGAAAGGCGAGGTGCTGAAGGATCTCACCACGCTGGGTGCCGTTGACTGGACAGAGACGGCTGTGAACAGAGAAGCCTGGCGATCTTTGGTGCCAAGATCTACTTTGGGTCGCTGCGTCAGTGCAGTAAGTAAGTAAGGCTCCATACATAAGGTCAATCGATCCCAATAACAGACTTTCATTGTTGTACAGTCGCCATCAGATATATCGGAGCGGCCAAGGTGGTCACAAATATCTGAACAACGCCTCTATTATCAAGGCAATAATAAAGTGCATGTATGTATGTATGTGTGTTATTTACATAATTTCTCATAATATTGCATCAAACCCACTAAATACCTATAAATCAGTCTTACACTGCCCATACAAAAGATGCACTTGTTTTACGTAACGCGGCTTAAATATATTTAGGGGATAGTTTGCGATACTGAATATTCTGGGCTAAGAAGGCTTATTAGGCGTGTCCACACCTGACGCGCCGCCTCGCGAGGAAATTGCCGCGCGAGGTAGATCGGCTAGTGTGGACGTGCCTCCGAGGCATTGCGGCCGCGCGTGCGTTTGCCTCGGCCGAGGCACGCTACACTGGCCGAGCTGCCTCGCGCGGCAATTTCCTCGCGAAGTAGTGCGTCAGGTGTGGTACGCCTATTGGTTTAGACTGCACGGAGCTCATATGTGAAAGTCTACATCAAAAGGAACCATCAGGCGGAATGCACTTACATCGTATGTTTTCCGGATTCAATATTGTATTAGAGCTAGATAAAAAGATAATATAATATCTATAAAAGCGTAAGCGCCGACCGCCAAATGGTACCTTTTAATGTAGATTGTCACATATTAGGTACAAAATAAGGAGTACCTCTCGAGCCTCCGCCTATGAATTTTTCGAATAGCCCTTGGAAGCCGCCCGACGGGTCCCGGCCTGCAACCAGACGGATTTACGATTGTAGCCCCTATTCTCATATACATAAAGACGATTCTTGTTTACGGTCAAACTGGTCAGGGCATTTATTTGTGCGTTTATCACAGATATTTGTACCTGAGTTATGGATGTTTTCTATGTATGTAAGTATTTATTTATATCATAATATATATCGTCGCCTAGTACCCACAACACAAGCCTTATTGAGCTTACTGTGGGCCTTGGTTGATTTGTGTAAGATTGTCTCATAATCAGTGATTGGAATTGGTAGTGCCATTTCGCGGGACTTCGGTGCGTAAGCTTAGTATGGATATAGTTTTTAACCCCAGGATTTGATATGAAAATTTTAAAGTTTGTGTTTGGTTATAAAAATGTTTTTAAGAACCGCGGGCCTAACGTATGAAAAATGTGGTTTCAATAAGATATTGGACGTCAAAAGAAATAGATTGACAGTAGAAAATATTGAAAAAATATGGTATGCTACTATAATTTCAAAGAAAGTAATAATTTAATTATGTTCATTTAATATAATGATTCTGATGTTTCGTGTTTTATTTTATGATTGTATTATTGTTAAACGAAAGTATTTATAATGACAATTTTTTTTACTTTTGCGTTTTAAAGAAAATTTTCTGTGAGAAATACGAGTCGAAGAATCTCAAGTCTTATCCATGTTATGTACAATGTTTAAGGTCATTCACCCGAAATGGCACTACCTATTCCGATCACTGCTCATAATATTTATTATATTTTTTAAAGTATGCAATGAGTTCTCGAAGAATGAGCTTACAAAAATAATTAGTACCTATTTTTAACTAAATATTTTAGATGTTAAAAAAAAAGTAAAATTTTAAAAATGTCCCCTCCTGAATGAAATCCTGGATCCGCACCTGCATGTGTCATCATCCCTTTTCACTAACATACTATAAAGTATCGTAATATGTTACTTAACAGTACATCGCAAATCCTAGCAAGTGAAATTGCACATTATGGCCTTGTAAACGCTTCATAAAGTCTGTGAGTTATCATGGCTGTTACCTCTCTTGTCGCTAGCAGTTGGTGTGATGGGTGCCACTTGCTCCTGAAGGGTCAGCAGTTCCGGCAGCATGGGGGAGTCGATCCATAGCCCCTGGGCGTCCAACTCGAAGTGGTACCTGTAGCGGAAGGCAATGATAATATCTATAATTTTAAACAAAAAAGAACCGACTTCACTTAGACTCCATCACCTTTCCAAAAGAAAATACTGAAAAAAATATTCAAATCACTATAGGTGTGCCTATTCAATTCAATTCAAATTATTTATTTCACGTAACTTTGACACATATTACAGTAGTAGTACTTAGAAACTAAGGGTTAGTTAAAACTACAGCAATATAAATATCTACATCCATACTAATATTATAAATGGGGAAGTGTATGTGTGTGTTTGTTTGTTTGTCCGTCTTTCACGGCAAAACGGGGCGACGAATTGACGTGATTTTTTAAGTGGAGATAGTTGAAGGGATGGAGCATAGGCTACTTTTTGTCTCTTTATAACCCCCCCACTTCCCTAAAATGGGGGGTGCAAGTTTGTATAGAGCATTCCGGGGGGCAATCAGGAAAGGGGAACCGTGTTACCACGAATTTAACGCGGGCAAAAGCTAGTTTCTAATAAAATAACGTAACTAAACATAACAAACGCTCTAATTCCATGCTACCACAGTATTTGAAGAGTTCCCTTGATTTCTCCAGGTTCCTACCATCTGATCCTGACCTGGTTACAATGGGACCAACTGTAAAGTATATTACGCGGGCCATATGCTGGTTTGCCACCGTAGTGACATAAAAAAAAACATGATTTTTAACTCACCCGCACAGCTGAAGACTGACGTGACGCCATAGACACTCGCTCTCCTCTTGCATCGCCCCCTCGATCCATTCTTGCCTGATCGGCTCGCTGTCTGATCCTGTGTTTACACTGATGACAACAACATTATTACTTTATTATTTTATTCAGATATCATTATACAGCATTACAACTAGGGGCGCCAATGCCCTGTAAAATTAAACATGTTGAAATAAAGCTATACAAGTATACAAATAAAATGATGTTTGTTATGAATATGACAAAAATAACTTAATTAAACTATCGATGATTCACAAAACCGTAAGAATTCTTAGGCAGAGAAATTATAAAACGAAAATATGTCAAATTATCTTTTGCTTGTACTAGTTTGTGGAAGCATATAAAGGTATTTACCAACCACCAATATCATAAATCCTCTATTCCGCGTTCGGAAACCGTATGTAATTACCACCATTATTGCAACTAGTAACGTAACACCAGTGTATTACCTGTGACAGTGTGGTTAAAACGTATGAAAATTCATTACCTACAGTAACGTAATGGAAATCTGCCCTCCTCTCCGACCGTCGGCACGCGCCCGCCCGAACGCCGCCGTCACAATCGAATTGGTCATGCATGGCGGTGCAATGGCGGTCATTCTAATGGTTTCCGAACACTTCATTTAGGATTTATAATATTATATGTTTGCAGATAAAGCAGTGTATGCAACTGTACGTAATTAGGCCTTAATACGTAACAGTTACATAAACTACTAGTATAGGGCTCATGTGAATCCTCTGGAGTTACAGGCGTCCATAGGCTACAGTACCACTTGCCATCAGATGGGCCGTATGCTTATTGCTTGCATATTACCGGCAAAATATAACGTAAATGTGCTGTACAAATTTAAGGTAGAATTCTTAATTGAGTGAAAGTATTTTGACAGCCGCAGCAGGATACATTTGCCATATAAATATTAGCCATAGACCTAACATGGTAATAATAATACAAAGATTGAACAGGATGGTCTTATTAAACTTTCAATAGGTATGACAGAAAAGGCGCTATTATCGTTGGTCCTTGTCATAAGCGTGTGTTATTGGCCTTTTTTTTATGTAACTTTATATCTATGGCTGTTGTTGTCCTGAATACTAATAAAATAAATAAAAATAAATTAAGTACAATATAAACATTTGTTACCCACCGCTTTTTGAAGGGAAACAAAGACTAAATTATGTAGGCCAGTTACAGTATGCTGTCTCTTAGCAGCAGTCTAGTCTTGCAGTTGCAGTATCTTAAAACGTGTTTTAAAATTAGCCGCGTTGCGCGTATTCTGTCCTTCTTGGGGGAACGCGTGTTTCAACTCTAGAGATACTTGCTTTGAGACATTTGCAAACAGTTTAGTGCCAGGAGCTGTCAGATTACTCAACTCAATTAAGAATTTGGGTTTACTCCTCGATTATGAATACATTTTGCATTCACAAATGAATGTAGTAAGTCTATAAATCCATTATAAGACCTGTCGTCATGTATGGATCAGAGTGTTGGGTCCTAGTGCCGGATGAAAAGAGATTGCATGCAACTGAGATGAGAATGTTAAGGTGGATGTGTGTAGTGACGAGAATGGATCGGATAAGGAATGAACATATAAGAGGAAGCCTGAAAGTCACACCCATAACTGACAAATTAAGGTCTAATCGCCTAGCGTGGTACGGCCATCTTATGCAGAGGGATGAAAGTCATGTTACGAGAAAGGTGTTAAGAATGAATGTGGAGGGACGTAGGAGAAGAGTCAAACCTAGGTAAAGGTGGATGGACTGTGTGAGAGATGGTATGAAAAGAAAGGATGTGAGTGATGAGATGACGGGTGACAGAGATGTGTAAGAAAAAGACATGCTGCGCCAACCCCAAGTAAATAGGACAAGGGCAAGAGGATGATGAAATGATTGTAGTAAATCACCGATCAAATAATACTAGGGATACACAAACAGCCCAGAAAAATGGCCCCACGATAGTGCCGCAAGAACGACTCGGGCAGTACTTTCTCTGAGTCTTATTACGGTTACAAATTTTCACGAGCCATATTTTCAGTAAATCTTGTTAGAGTCTGTATTTCCTTTACATTACTGCTCGAAGTAGTAAATTATCTGTAGCAGGAATATGGCCATGGACATAAAAATTGTAGGGTACTGTGGGATATTATAGACAACTAAGATTTTATAACAACAGCTAAATTTAAGTTTGATGAAAGCAAAAGGGCATTTTTTCAAAACCATCGGACACCTACACTTAAATGTCATACATCCCTCTATAAGGCTGCATTTCCACCAGAGATGGGCGAGGATGCGTCGTGAGGAATGTGTTTTTAAAGAATCAATAGAATCACTACATTTACCTATCCTCGCACAGCTTCTGCTACCTAAAGGTTGTCTGGAAGAAATCGCTTTTTAGCGATAAGACCGTTGTTTGTTGTTTACTTCTAAGTTAATTTTATAATTTTTTTTTTTTCTTTTAATTAATGGCTTTTACTCCTAGCCCACTTTAGCGAGGTGAATTCTGCCAATGTCAAGGTACACTTATGATTTCATTCATTTTTGTAAAATAAAATAAAAGCAACGTTGTTCGGTTAAGGCCTTGTTGATTGTAAAGTGATAGCCTCCTTACAAACACGTGGGTGGCCGGGACCCCGGATAACCATCTGTTCCACTAAAGGATGGTTACGCGCGTTTTGAGACTAATTTTTCATTAGCTGCACACTTGTTCGTTAGGTCACCGCACAATAAGCTATCAATATTACATACTAAACTACGTAAATGAGCAAAAAACAAAAAACTATTCCAAAGAGACGTAGCCATCTTGAAGCTCAAACGGAAATCTTTTATAAATTTTCTGTATTGGTTTTCTTTTTGAGGTGTTCACTAAAGAGTATTTGTATTGTATTGTATTCCTCTCAACACATCCTCGCTCTTCTCTGGTGGAAACACAGCCTAAGAATCATACAATAGATAATTTTAGGGTGTCTTATGCAAGGCTAAATAACTAAAATCATAATAAGAAATGTTGGGTGATTTTTAAAGTTAATGCATGTGCATTCCTGTCAATTTCTAACCTAATCTGTTACATGAAATTAGGTTAAAATTTAAATTACACTTCATACTTTAAACAAGTAATATTATTATTAGAAAACTGATAGGATGTAACTCACAATCAGTAAAATTGTGTGTATGTTATTGGAAGCATAGGTTATATAAATATTCATATAGATTTAGGTTTCCCTTGATTTATTACCTATGGTATTAGAAATAAGTGAATGAATTTAAAGGAAATAACCAGATGGCATAACAATAGCCAGCTGCTTGAGACAACATAACATTCTACTTCAAGAAATTTTCATAAATAGCAATAATTTATTACTCTGTGGTAAAGTAAGGTGCATATTTAAACATGAATAATGAATTTTCGTACACATATAAGTTGAATGAATATATATGTATGTGGTAATGTGTGTTATGTACATAAACAAGCCTTATTGTTATCCAATACGAGAGTAAATACATTCATATCAACTCTTGATTGAGCCAATGTTGAATCCGTTTCGAGGTCAAGCCATTATGCCCCCCTCAGATTTGGTACATGGAAATGTTGAAAAATGAAGTAATTATCCATATTATGGCGGGAAAATACTTACTTGTAGAAGGAAAAGCTGCAAACAACGTCGTACTCCAAGTTGCAACCTTCCACTACACACTTTTGGGCAGTCATTATGGACTACCGAGATACAACCTAAAATGGTACCCACTATATCACATCGTAATAAAACTATAAACCTAATGAAATATTAACATTTCGAACCTAAACTAACTTTCAAACAAACTAATTTGATGGATCTTTAGAAAATTATCAATCAAATGTCGAAAATGACGTGCTGTCACGAAAAGTCGAAATTTTAACAAATGCGTCAAACGCCTGCCATGAAATGGTGATGTAATTTTTTCCATGGCAATGCTAGCAACACTTGGCGTGCCTGTTGTATCGAGTAATCGATTCTAGTTATAAATGTTATACCTAATCATCGATTCAATTAACAATGTATAAAATAATTGTATCGCATTTTTATAATAAATTATTATTGCTGATCCTGAATAAAATCAAATCAAATATTTACTTAAAGCCCTAGTAGTGGTCCTGTCTGAGAAGCATGAGGTCCCGATTTCGACACCTGGTAAGGGTATTTATTTGTGTTTTTATTACGGGTATTTGTTTCAAGGTCATAGATGTTTTCTTTGCATTTAAGTATTTATTTATATATGCCTATTAGATATATTGTTGTCTAGTACCCCCTCCTAGTGAGTATTATATTCTTTGAGTACCCCACAACACAATGCTTATTGCGCTTACTGTGGGAGTAGGTAATTTTTTGTAAATTGTCCTAAAATATTTATTATCTGTTATTTGAAAAAATACACTTTTATTTTTTTTAAAGATATTTTGTCCATTTAAATAACTAGTAGTCCGCCTCGAACTGAGAACTCGCGATTTTCTTGCAAACGAATTGACCAATATAACAAGACCCTCATGATGATTGTTTCGCGTCTTGTATGCTCATATATGAACTCTCAAATTATATGTATCTCAGCTACAACCCCAACGAATTTCATAAAGTTTGGATAAACGTTACTAAAGTTGTCGTGGAACAACTATTCAAAATCAAAGCCATCGTAATGCACGTAATGACGTCTAGGTAGGTAGCCAGCTTAGCTGACACATCTGTTGTGTCCGAAGTTGTCTGAAAGAACTTCACTTCGCTTACGCTCCTCGTTCGAAAATAAACTTCAAGTGATGAGCTCACGATGAGCGTGTCAAACAGATAAGATGTTTTTATTGTACCAATGAACTATCACTAAGGGTCAAAGCAAACGTCCGTTTTCATGTCAGGTTGCCGGATATGGAATACCGAAACATGTCACCTGAAGGCACATGTCTCATGATAAATACATACTAGAGCTCTGCACACACACATGGTTCTACGCTAATGGCTTCAAAACCTAACGTTACGTCAAGTCAACCGGACGTGTGCGTGTAGCATCCGGTCAGGGAAACGAATCCGTCAACCGTACCGGGTACTTGACGTTTGCTTGGAGCTTAATATTTCTGTTGGCGTAAATGCTAGAGTCTAGTCTAGATCAAACATTACCATTTTGCGGCCGGCACATACGCTATTATTGCTCGTATACAATATTGAACATGTATAACGTACAATATAAGCGCCTTCTGCCAAATGGTGGCCGAATGGTACCGTTTCCAAAAATGTGTCACAAATTGTTATTTTCAATTCGATTACCCTCACAAGAAAATCGATTATTCGCAAACTCGTGACGCCTTGTGTTGCTAGGCTAAAAATAATACCATAGACAGCCGTCGGTCGATTTTGATCTTCTTGAATCGTTGCCAAAGACTGTGACAGAAATTTCAAATCAAACTCGTATTAAATAATATTATCAGATTATCACGAAATAAATGTAATTAAATTCTAGGAATCACAAAAAAAAAATCCTAGATCTCTGCTCGTTATCTAGGGGCATAAACAATAAAGCTTAAACGCATTAACTTCCGGTTGTATTCGTCAACATTTTTTTCTATAACCTTTTCGATATTTATTTTCGACCCCTTCAATGATCTTATTAATTATAAAACGAATTTCCCAATTATAATAATTAATACTAGATCTGTCATGCTCTTTGTCAATGTCATTTGTCATTTTGTCGGATCACGTTTGACAAAATCAAATTTGACAATTACTTTTTACTTTACTTTTACTCTTTGATGGATGCACACGGAACGTTTATAAATAAACACGATAATGACCGTAAACTCGATTGTAAATAATTATAAATATGATTCCTAGCCGACTTACGTTGGAAGAGTTCAAATCGCACCAGTACAGTGTTATCAGCTTTATATATGAAGTGGTAAGGTTTATTCTAGCTTAAACACGTTATTTTAACCTGTTGACTTATTTTATTACCCGACTCCCGAAAGAAAGGAGGATTATTAAATGGTGTCTCCGATGGCGATTGGTTCCTTACAATTTTGTTAATAAGCAAAAGGCAAAAAATCTAAAATATGAGTCTATGAAACGCGATAAGATAAAATTAGACTCCACCTTTCCAAAAGGAAATGCCCGAGCTACTGTAAAAAATATTGAAATAACTATAGGTGTGCCTATAATATTTGAAGAGTTCCCTCGATTTCTCTAAGATCCCATCATCAGATCTTAACGTAATTCCAATGGGACAAACTGTCAAGTATACCTAGTACCTACTCTTTCAAACAAAAAAAGAAGTTTCCAAATCGGTCCAGCTGTCTTCGAATAATCGGTGAACAATTGAACATACTTAAAAAAAAATTGCAAAACCAAAGATTCTGACGAATTGAGAATCTCCTCGTTCTAAATCTTGAATTCTGTTAAAAATTGTACCAGCCAGACTATTCAGCTTAAAATGTAACATCATTATAACACCTTATCATTGACTGCATGAATTGCATCCTGGGAACTCTTGGTTTACTGAAACCTGATCCTACAAGTAACCTTGTGAACTCGGGCTGCCAATGATTAAGGCTTTTAGAGCCTCATAAATAATGATCGGACACAGGTAGCAATTTATATAGCAGGTATAATTATGTCACTTGGGCGTTAAACAATAACGAACATGGATAAGCCTATATCATTAAAAATAAAACAATACATATTCCATAAAAAACTAACAGAATTTTATTAATATAGGAAATTACCAAAAGCTTTTTATGTTTCATACTTTGAATCAATTGGATTTATCATTGGCAATAAGTTCAATAAACTTAAATAAAGAGTATGACACATGAGTGGTGCGAAGTTGTAAAGTGATAGCTCCTTTTTAGGGTTCCGTAGTCAACTAGGAACCCTTATAGTTTCGCCATGTCTGCCCGTCCGTCCGTCCGTCCGTCCGTCCGTCCGCGGATAATCTCAGTGACCGTTAGCACTAGAAAGCTGAAATTTGGTACTAATATGTATATCAATCACGCCGACAAAGTGGTAAAATAAAAAGTGGAATTTTTTTTTTATTAGGGTACCTCCCCTATACGTAAAGTGGGGAGTGATTTTTTTTTTCATTTCAACCCTAACGTGTGATATATTGTTGGATAGGTATTTAAAAATGAATAGGGGTTTACTAAAATCATTTTTCGATAATGTAAATATTTTCGGAAATAATCGCTCCAGAAGTAAAAAAATATGCGTCCCCCCCCTCTAACTTTTGAACCATAAGTTTTAAAAATATGAAAAAAATTTCAAAAGTAGAACTTTATAAAAACTTTCTAGGAAAATTATTTTGAACTTGATAGGATGAATAGTTTTTGAAAAAAAATTACAAAATAATTTCTGAACTAAGTTTGTAATTTAACCGTATAAGCAGGTGTTTATTGTACCTGTAATTTCTACAAAATTACAATGAAATGACGTGCTTTCAAATAAAGTAAAAACGGTGAAAATCGGTTCACGCAATAAAGAATTATCCTATAAAAATCATCTTCCATACTTTAAGCTCGCGCGCAATAGTTTACTTAATTTGCCGATAGATGTGCTGTACGTGGAGCTCTCATATCATATCCTACATGCCGGTGTTATTAACTCTTAAGTGGGGACACTTACTGTGACGGACGAAAAACTACAGAACCCTACACTGAGCGTGGCCCGACACGCTCTTAACAAAATAAACAATTAAAAACGGATTTTATCGCGTGTGTTGAGCTTAAATTACATCCCGACGTTTCGAACACTTTACAGCGTTCGTGGTCAACGGGTCGACTGAGGAAAAAAAAAACACTCAATCCACGCGATAAAATCCGTTTTTAATTGTTTTATTTCATGAAGTAAATACTTTAATAAAACAATGCATACAAATTTAATGCACAAATTATACACAAAGTGTAAATTAAGTCATATTCATGTTATACTTTCGTCCTTTAATTGATACTGGTGTCCAATCATTACTCATAAACTAAGCAAGAATTTAGATTTAGGTCAGATGGGGTAAGGGAAACATAGTTTATTTTGTCCCCGGAAAGGGATCCAGTATAAAAATTCCATACACGTGTTACACTTACCCCACCTAACCTTAAAAAGAAAAAAGTTTATTTCTTTATTTTCTTATCTTATTTTAAATACAAACAGCCTGTTAAGGACGAGGATGAGATGAGAATGATAACCGTAATCTGGAACTATTGCCTTAAAGCCCTGTTATAGATACTTAATAGGGTGATTGTGCTAGTTTTCGTCCACTCTTGTCAGTTTTCTGTCCATACTTATTTTCCATATTGTCCATATTCAAGTTTTTCCCAAAATAAAAGTTAAAAATTTAAAAAATCTACTAAAGAATAAACTATAAATATAAAATTAGATGACCTTAAAAGTTTTTCCCATTTATTTGCAGCAGTTTAATCAAATGGACGGCAAACTGGACCTGTACGGGAAACTAGCACAATTACCCTACATTTAACTTTTTACAGTGTCCTAACTAGCATCCTAATTAGGATCCTAACTTTAGTTGTGATTTTACTTGCTAAATGCGGTTACACTTGACTAAATCATTTAGTAAGCTAATTTAGGACAACTATAACAGGGCTTTTAATCGAAACTATTCTGCGTAGCAAGAGTACATCAATGAAAAAGAAGGGATTCTTATTCATTTAATATTCATAATATATTACTACTTATAATAATATTTTTTATTTTGTAATATACTGTTTTTGCAATAATAATAATAATAAGAGACGCTTATTTAATAAGATTGCATAAGTACATAATAAGAGTACAGTAGATAATGCTTAAACTTATTAAAAAGGAAAGTGACTCGGCTTATGTCTGTGCGAGAAGGCTTAAAGGTACTAGGGCCCTACCACCTTCAAGCAACGGACGCTGTTATTCTGCCACCCCCGGGACTTAATCTAACTTAATCTAATTTAACTAATAGGGATACAATAAAACAGTTACATCACTCAAGTTTAGCAATCTGTCAACCAAAAGTGAAAGTAACTTCCTTTTGGAGGTCCAGTAGGAATGCCTTACATTGTTTTTTGAAAACCGCCAGGGACTTGCAATTCATTACTCGTGGTATTCAATAGTTGGAAGTACGTAGGCACAGTGACGCCAAATATATGTATACAATTTTGAACCTTATGACAATGCTTGAAAACGAAAGTTTTTAATCAGTGCGTCCTACCCGGTAGGGCTGGTCCACCAGTTCAAAGTCGCTCAGCGAGCTATGGAAAGAGCTATGCTCGGAGTTTCTCTGATGGATATGATTCGTAACGAATACATCCGCACGAGAACCAAGTTATCGACATAGCTCAAAGAATTAGCAAGCTGAAGTGGCAGTGGGCCGGCCATATCTCGCGAAGAACCGACAACTGCTGGGGTAAACGTGTTCTTGAGTGGAGACCGCGACTCGGCAAACGTAGTGTAGGACGCCCTCTGGCCAGGTGGGATGACGATCTGCGAAAGACTGCAGCCTGCAGGCAGATGCTGGATGCGGCAAGCTGAAGACAGGGCGCTATGGCGCTCATTAGGGGAGGCCTATGTCCAGCAGTGGACTAATATAGGCTGATGATGATGATGATGATGACAATGTATAACGGTGCAAAAGTGTATACACATTTTTGGCTGACTGGACAAGCAGCTTGTGCACGTTTCATTGAGCTTTTAATGTATTTGAGCAGTTTTCACTGAGTAGTGGCAGTTGCAGCTATAAAAATACGGCTTTTCGTGAACAAGAGATTTCCTTCAGCATGATTATTCCTTAGGACCCAAGGATGGATTATGGATTTGAGAAGTGGAGCCACCAAGATTTTTGATGTAAATTCTTAGGGGAGGGGAGGCTCTCAACTATATCTTGAAATCTACATCAGTTAAGCTACTAGGCCAAGTTTGGTATCGTTTTCGTATAAATCCGGGACTTCCAATTCATTTATGGTATAATTTTGACACCGTTCCGAAGCAAAAACATGTAAAATAAAAAAAATACTTATTTTGAATTTCCCCATTTCACAAGGAAAAAATCCATAACTTATAAACAATTATAAATCTTGAAAAAATAAAAGGTGCTTTAGAGAGCCCTATTATTCAAACTAAAACGTTATATATACGGGGTTTAGTAAAAAAAACTGTTGACGGTGCTATAAATTGAAATGGAAAAAATCTAATCAAAATGTTTGTTGAGATCGTGGAATGATATAGTTGCGTTTACACACGACATAAAAGTGAAATTTCCTTGGATATTATGACGCGAAATGGCATGAACCGGAATGCACAACCATTACTTATATTGTTTTAACACAGTAAATGAATTCTTATGCTTATCCTTATTTAATCTTATCATTCCACGATCGCAAAAATATTTTGATTAGATTTTTTCCATTTCAATTTTAAGCACCGTCGACAGTTTTTTTACTACACTCTGTATATATAAAGTTTAAGTTTGACACGAGTTTTTTTCAGTAGCGTGCCCAGAGGTTTGGAGTAGGGCAAGCTTAAAGACATGATTTCGTACTAACTATTCAATCTTTATATACTCAAAATGTCATCATCTTTCGAAAAAAATATGCTACAACAGCAATATAAGTTATTTAGAATGAAAACAACTAACAATCTAGCCTAGTGTATTTTGTAAGCAGCCCTACTAAATTTTCGCTTATGCAACTGGTTTATCTGAGACATGCCTACAAATAACACAAGCCGGGTATTAGGTTTAACGACACATTGATTTTGAACAAACTTCAGAGATTTTACCTTGCCTTTGTTGATTTGCCATGATCAACACTTGGACGTACCTCAAACAGTCACAAGGAACGGCTTCATCCATTATTAATAAGTAATTTTAACACTTTTACAAGTTTTACAAAAGAATTAAGCACTTTTACTAAGTCGTAACCTCACCTCACCACAATACCATTCAATTCACATTGACTTGCTCAAATAATTAATTTGCATATCAAATTCGACTTTTGTAATATAATACACTTGAAGTTGTCCGTTAACGCTCACTTGCGTCGCGCGATCTTACGGCATGCGGCCAACTTCACACCAAAAAGCTGGTTTTAAATCGCCGTATTTTGCTATAGGTACACCGGGCAAAAATTGTTGCTCGTTGTACAGACACCATTTTGCGATTTGTATAGGCGAAATGAATGCCCGCTTGTATGCCGCTTGCAAGGCGGCGGCGGTGGTGAGTGCGAGCGGGACAGCAGCATGTGCTACGTTTAGTTTCGTTTGCTTCAGTCGTTTGCGCGGCAGTGGCGACACTTTGTTGCGTGTGGCAAAATTTATAAACAGCTCACTCGAAATAATTAATACGGGTTATTTAGCGCGACGATTAAAATACGTAATTTCGGTGAGGCAACTAGGGCAAGCCCGGCTTTTGGGCTTGTATGGAAGTACCGCCACTGGTTTTTTTAATGACTGAATAATAGGGCTCTCTAAAGCACCTTTTATTTTTTCAAAATTCATAATTCTTTATAATCCCACCGCTAGAGCAAGAACGGTCCGAAACCATATTCTAATAGAATGTAACGACATCGATATCTTCGCTGATCGTATTGGTGTATTTTGCAATAAAGTCTTAGCATGAATGTAGTTGGTATCTACTCGTAGTACAATAATGGTAAAACTTGTATTTGTTGTGTTTGTTTCATATTTTATACTGTGTTTATTGTTCTTATGTTTCTCTTATAGTTTATACCAATTTTATTAAGTATATTGTATTAGCATATAAGTGTTTTGATCAAATACTGTTAACTTATGTGTTATTTTGAATAAATGATAAAATGATAAAAAAATGATAAGTTATGGATTGTTTCCTTGTAAAAACGAAATTTCAAAATTAGTTATTTAGGTATTCGTGCCTTCGCTTAAACCACATATGAGATTACACCCTTGTAACTCAGCCCTAATCGAGTGAATTCTTCGACTAGTAGCGCCATCTGTCGCGCCACTCAGGTACTAATGTCTCCCGGTGCTAGCGCCAGGCTGATTTCTCCTCAGTACGCTTTTGTAACTCAGCCGAGCAACACGTGCTCAATCAAGTTTAAAAAAATATCGAAAAGTAAATTGCAAACACAAATTGTGTAATGATTGCACAGTTTCTTTGGAATTTATTTTGTGCAAATTGCATAAAGATGTAAATAAATAAATAAAAGCCAATTCTATAATGATTGTTGCTACTTCAGACATTGTGACATTCCGCTTGGTGCCCGTGGCCCAGCGACGAGACGCAGTGACCTCTAATAGGCACCGTCAAAACACAATGCATTGTCCCATGAGACGACATTATTGCTACTTCAGATATTGTGACATTCCGCTCGGTGCCCGTGGCCCAGCGACGAGACGCAATGACCTCCAATAGGCACCGTCAAAACACAATGCGTCGTCCCGTGAGACGACAGGCGTCGTCCCGTGAGACGACAGGCGTCGTCCCGTGAGACGACAGGCGTCGTCCCGTGAGACGACAGGCGTCGTCCCGTGAGCCGACATGCGTCGTTCTGGGAGACGACATTGCGTCGCCCTGTAAGATGGCATAGTGTTGTCCTGTGAGAAAACGTGCGTCATGCGTCATCCCGTCTTGTTTGCGTTGTCCTGTGGGACGACATTGCGTCATTGACGACTAGTGACGACATTGCGTCGTCCCTTGCGACGACATTGTGCCAGCCTGTAACACTACACTACTTCATCCCTGGACACGACTTGCATCGTCCCGTGATGCGATATGCATCGTCCTGTAAGACAACATTGTGTCGTCCTGGACATTATACAATGTCGCCAATATCGGAGTACTCATGTCTATCATTCTGGGAGATGACATTGTATCATCTCAGATGGCTTGCATCGACCTGTATCATGATATGGCGTCGTCCCTTGAGACGTCATGTAATGTCCATGCATCGTTTTGTAACTGTCGCTCCACAGGCTATGTACCTATATCTATATGGATACAGTTTAAAAAACTGCCATCTTATTGGCTGATCTACTCCTTTAACAGACGACGCCAACGTTTGCACAGTCAAAATTATTTTGACATCGGTCACGATATTGAATGATATAATATCGATTTATTAAACGAAGTTCAAATGTCGTTCCTCTGTCCTCGTACCTCGGAACGAAAAATAGAATAAGCAAATTCTTTCAATCGCTAAAGCATGGTTCATGGGTAAAATAACTGTCTGGTACATCTGTTAGGAAGAATGGAAGACACGTGGTCTCTTGTAGACTTGCTTGTATAAAAGTTGTCCACAGTCACCAATAAATAGGTGTTGGGACATTTCGATTTAACCCAGGAAGTAGGTACACGTAAGCCTATAATGATTTAAAAATTTTGCCAAATACAGTTTATACTACAAATCAATGCGAATAAACGCAAAATAAGCTATTTAGATCAAGATCTCTGTAGAAGTCAAAACCGACATGGTTTTGTAAGCACGCAACCAGATCCTTTACTTTAAAAGAAAGGGGGAGGCAAGAAACAACAACCTTAGACATAGGAAGTCTAGAACTCTCTCCTCCGCTAACCGCAGTAGGTATTATTTAGAAAAGGAATAGCACAACTGTTTTGTTTGTGTCGTATAACATCAAAAACAATAAATTTGTAGTTATGCCGTAGAATTGTTAGCTGAGCTGAATAACCGGCATTACCTCATATCAATCTAAACAGCAAACGCCTGCTCCTTGGAGGCACATATGAGTCAAATTCTGATTGTGTCCTCAGGCATACTGAAACACCTCACAAACATTGATTATTAGTTACCAAATAAACGTTTGATACAAAGAAGGATTGTTGTTTGTCAAGCATCAAATTATTTAACGAGTAAATCAACACCGAAATAAATAAAAATATCCAAGAAATCTAAAAAGCTACAATTTTGATTAAATAAAACTAAGACGTCCTCATTAATAAGTATGTAGCTGTGTAAACAAAATGATTTACATAATGCCACTAACTAAGCAAGCCGTGCTGACAAAAACATTCCATTTATATCACTTCTTTCGCATCACAAAACGTAAAAACGTGTGAGTTTTCAGTGCGACTACTAGACGAACAAGCTCTAGTTTGAAAGATTTCAAAGTACGATAGACACATGCCACGAAACTATAATAGCAGCGGTTCAATAGAGTCTATTGAACCGCTGCTATTATAGTTTCGTGGCATGTGTCTATCGTACTTTGAAATCTTTCAAACTAGAGCTTGTTCGTCTAGTAGTCGCACTGAAAACTCACACGTTTTTACGTTTTGTGATGCGAAAGAAGTGATATAAATGGAATGTTTTTGTCAGCACGGCTTGCTTAGTTAGTGGCATTATGTAAATCATTTTGTTTACACAGCTACATACTTATTAATGAGGACGTCTTAGTTTTATTTAATAGACTTGTAATTAGTATAACAACAGAGGCATTAGAAATATAGTTGATCAGGTTAGGTATAAAGATAAGTTTACAAGATTCTATTTCGATAGAATTAACTCCTACTTAGGCATGACAACAAACTTAAAATATATAGTAACAGTGGAAACTTACCAAACTTTTCCCTAAATATATTATACATAGTCCTCCTCATCGATTTCGATGCCAGCGAGCTTAAAAGCTAACCTAATGGAAGTTGGTTATTTCAGAATATCAATTTAGGGGTCAGCCCCTAAAACGACTGGCTAGGCTTAACTCGGTTTTAAATACTCCTCTATACTTATAGCAGCAGAGCTTGCTAGTCGCGTTGCAGGTTTACACGTAGGAGGGCTTAGGTCTCTCTATAGAGAATCGGAAGTCTCCTTTGAGGCGTAAGAGTAAACAAAGAAGGAAGTGATAAATGAATGAAAAATGGGATCTTGACGGATTTTAACCATACTCCAGATCCAAGTCAAATGTAACGATCCCGCTTCAAAATCCTCAAAGAAATTTGTACTGCGAGGCAAGTCAGGTGAATAGCGACGACGTAAACCTAGGTGGCCTTTTTATAAACAAGAATTGCAAATGCCTGTTTGTGAAAGAAGATAGGTTGTCTATTCGAGTGCTTGTCAGATGAGGGCGCCCCAAGGATTTCAGTAACTAAGTGCTTACGGAAAAATTCACAACTTATTAGCATGGTGATTTAGGCAAAATTGGATGATTTTGTTAACATACTACAAGGGGCTACCCGTTTGGGGACCCATATAAAGATTCTTCAACACTAACATGCCGTCAGATAGTCAAGTAGGTAGCGGTGGCGAAGCGCCCATAAAACTCGATTCCCGACGGCTTGCCTAATTTCATTTCGCGACTTTTCTGTGGGCTATGAATAAAATGATAACCAAATTTGCCACGGCTTGTCTACGAATATTTTGGACGTGTCGTCACTGGTTAGGTAAACCTAACGCACTGTTAGGGTAATAATACTCATATAAATACATTAACCCTTTCGAGGTTTTAAATAATAATAAGAGACGTTTATTTAATAAGATTGCATAAGTACATAATAAGAGTACAGTCGATCATGCTTAAACTTATTAAAAAGGAAAGTGACTTAGCTTATATCTGTGCGAGAAGGCTTAAAGGCACTAGGGCCCTACCACCTTCAAGCAATGGACGCTGTTAAATATGTATGATATGATATAAAAAGCACATCAAAGACCAGTCAGTGTCTCTGATACCAAGTTCAGCAACCTTTCGTAGTGACATAAGACTACAATATGGTCGCCAGTTTTATACAACCGAAAACAGACATTCGATAGTGAGACCACTTTGACACATTCTAGTACATATGTCAAACGAGTACATAATGATCTCGCATGGATATCCACGTGTCACAGTTTGTCATTGCTTGTCGAATAAGGATCCAGAATGAATTCAACATGTTCTTAAAATCGACGACAGTTATGTGTCGCCAGTGTAAAGCTTATTGGCCAAACTGAATGTCAGCATATTATTGTATCGATGACTTCATGATTGCGCAGGTGAATCATTGACCCAGCAACGTTCGAAAACAGGTTCTCTCTACTAGGTAGCTACCTACAAATTTGTTAATATATACAATTTAACATGTAATAATGATAATAAGTTATGGTATACTTACTTATTGTATGTAATTTTAATGACGTGTAAAATGTGTTTTTAAAATTTTTACGAATAAACTCTGTATTTCTGTAGAAATGCGAGCAAGATGCAGCAGACTTAGTTTAGCATACTAAGGTATACTGTAAACAATATTGGCAGCGTAACCAATAAAGAGCTGCCAGCATCCCAAAAATGATTGTATATTGTATCGTGTCGTGGTTATTATACATATGGACGATTGAAATGCAGCTGCTTTTAAAGTTAAGCAAGAAGGCATTAGAAAATACAATCATATCCTCAGTTCACGTAATATATTTGTAGACTTAAGAATGCAAAGGTATAAGAGAATACTCAGAAGAGAATACACTTGTATAATACTCAGTAGGTATGACCCGTCAATACGTGACTTTGGTTGCACTAAAACTAAATGCGAATATGTCGCCTCATCGGCTCATTAGAGTCTAGAATCATTACGGGTTTTACAATTTCTGGGAGTAAACAAAGGTCCTTTTAATGTTAACCTTAATATTATAATACTAGCCACTGCCAATGGTTTTACCCGCTAAAAATTTCAAAATTGTTGAATCTCTTTTTTCACGCCGTTAGATGTTGAATTTGAAAAAGTTATCTCTTAATGGACCTCCAAAACATCCAAAGATTATAAGTTTTAAACTTCAAGGTCCTACCCTAAACAGTTTAGACTTCTCGTTGTGTATCATCATATTCATTATCTATACTATGCAACATAGAGAATATTTTACCGACATAACACAATGGATATTCGATAATAAAACATTATAAAACATACACAAGCAAGGCATAAAACCTCTTGCTTTGGCTTTGTGAATCAGATCGCCGCCACAGAGAGTGTACAAGCTCAAATTACAGACCCGGACAATCCTTGTGAACCCAATGCATGATCTTCATTCCGGCTACAGAAAATAACTACATAATCAAGAGAGATAGAGATGTATTTAGTTGGTAGACGTAAGGTCAACGAGTAAATGGTATAGGTATTTAAACGTGAAATACATACAAATAACATTATAGTCATAGTAATATACCTACAGCCCTTGAAGACGATAGCATCATTTTTAATTAATATTCTTATCGGTATGGTTGTTTCACCTTCGTCCTTCTCTCAAACCTATACGAGTAAACATTATATTGAAAATCATATAAACTAACTCGGAGCTTACTTACCTAGTATATTCGGTCGGTTTCCGGTGGAGTATTGTCAATTAAGCAATACCATTTTAGTTCTAAAATTCATATTTGCTGTCGTCAACATTTAGCATTCTTATAATACTCACTCAAAACTCCAATTGACATCTATAAGGTCTGGATGTAATTAAAGACATTGTCTTTCCTAAGGATCTGGCAAAATTACCTGATTTTCCCATTCGGTTTTACTAACAAATGATGCTACCTAATAGGTGGTGAATGATCAATGCCGCAATGCCGGTCGTAGCATGCGGTCTTTAAAGACATCACAGGGAGTTTATAATATGTGTGTAGATAAAGCAGCGTATGTAACAGTACATAATTGGACTTTAAAATGACCGTTAAGGCCCGAATAATACTAAAAATTTCAGATGTGAAACAGGTTTTCTCAATCAAGAATAACTTTTAAAACAGATTTTTGGAAGAACTTTCAATCTGGCCATGTTACGATAAATAATAAAAAGTACATCATACAAATCAGTGATCAAATAGCAGAATCAAATAACTCTTTACATCATTCATAATTTAATGACCCGGTTGACGGAAATCTTACCTGAGGTTATCAACGCAATATCTCCAGATAGGAATATCGAAGCTCGCTTAACTAAAATCACAAAAATACGAATACGAGATCGATTGTTATAGGGTTACTAGAAATATTCCTAATGGAAAGATGGAAATGTTAACCTAACTCTATCATTAAAATAAATAGCTAAACTGCCAATTACGGCAGATAAGGATATTTTCACAATAGATATTACAAAAAATTAAGATAATGCTAGTTAAGTTATTGCGCAAAATAATAACGTATAGCAACAAGTATCTCTTGTGTACACATTTTGCTCCGAAATTTTTTTGGTTAATGTCTAATCATCACAGTACGCCCGGGCCAGCGCCAGCAGAGGTTTAAACACGTCTCATATGTGGTTTAAGCTAAGGCACGAATACCTAAATAGAACCGTTTTTCCCCCGAAGGGTAAAAAACGGATATTTAGGTTTCTGCCGTAGCTTAAACCACACCTAAGGGCCTTGCCGGCTTACTTAACGTACTGAGGAGAAATCAGCCTGGCGCTAGCACCGGGCGACATTAGTACCTGAGTGGCGCGACAGATGGCGCTACTAGTCGAAGAATTCACTCGATTAGGGCTGAGTTACAAGGGTGTAATCTCATATGTGGTTTAAGCTACGGCAGAAACCTAAATATCCGTTTTTTACCCTATCGGGGGAAAAACGGTTCTATTTTTAATTTTACATGTTTTGCTTTAGAATGGTGTCAAAAATATACCATTAATGAATTCGACATCCCCGATTTATACGAAAACGATTAAACTAACTGTAACTGATGTAGATATCAAGATAAAGTTGAGAGCCTCCCCCCCCCCCCTAAAAATGTACATCAAAAATCTTGGTGTTTCCACTTCTCAAATCCATCCTTGGAGCCTAAGGAATAATCAGGCCGAAGGAAATAAAAGCCGTATTTGTCCTTTGTATGGCTTGTGCACACGTAACTAGAGGCCACTCCTACGAGTATACGTTTAAGCACGTTTTATTGCTACCAAAGCATAAATCTCCCTAACAATTTAAATATCGAATGAGTATCCATTATGGCCTCCATATGGTCTCCATACATGACGCGATTTCGATGTAAGAATCGCATGCAACTTCGATAAGTTGCTATCTAGGTAGGTGCAACGAAATCAATCGATAAAATGCCGCGATGTAATCACATGTGATTTGCAGCGAGGTCAATAGAGATCTTTACTGTTGGAGTAGGTTTTGAGCGTAGTTCGAGGACACTCCCGATTTCGGTTCGATAACGTCGCGCTCTGACCTCGCCGTCTCTCATCCCTTGTGCACGTTCAGTTTCTAATATTATACCTAAACATACTAATGCTAAATTAATGTACAGTCGCCATCAGATATATCGGATCGCCCAAAGTGGTCATAAATATCTGAACAACGCCTCTATTCTCAAGGCGATAAAGTGCATGTTCAGATATTTTTGAGCACCTTGGCCGCTCTAATATATTTGATGGCGACTGTACCTACCTTTGCTAAGATAATATCACGGTCATAGTAAATTGCAGAAAGGTATTTCATTATTTCCATTTTATTAGTGTATGCGTCAATTCTACACATATTTTATTTTGGCGTGAATATATTAATACCTAGTTCCTTTCGAATAAGAATATCATACATTATCCTCATAGCAATGAGAGTTTCCGCGATCGAGATTTCCACTAGATGGCAGCACCGTGTCGAGAGGTCTGTCATAATCCACCAATCATGTTTAACCCTTTGACCGCCAAAGCCGTTCAAACACGTCAACGAAAAGTCGTGCCCTCAGCGCCATGACGTGTTAAAACGTCCAAAATGAGAGATCAAAATACTCCTTAATAAACAACCTTTATAGAAATATTTTTGTATATTTATTATAGCTCTACCATTCACCTATCTTTTTAGTTAAAATTTCATTCAAAATAACCCGTAACTCATGAAAAAATTAGAAAATACCTCAAAGCTATTTAAAAGAACAAAAAGGCACTGCCCTCCTCGCCGTTGACGGGTAAACACGTCAAGCGGCGTGACGTCACTTCGAAATAGTGTTGTTCGTTTGAAAGCATAGTTGTCGATGCTGATTATTGTATGAACATTAACCAAACACTGTAATTATGAATATTTTTCGCATTTTAAGCTTTATTATATAATAAAACTAATTATTAAACTGTGATTGGTGTAGAAGATTAGTTTTAGGAACTACATATCGTAATGTTAAAAAAGAAAGAGTTTTATTTAAGTCGCAATGGAATAAATACATTGCGTGTTATAAGGGCCGTATTTAAAACCTAACAATGTGTATGTCGTTTCTTTTAATCTTATTTCTTCGCCGCATTCTTGTTAATCCTTAAACAATGATAAATACCACGACACGTGGGCTTTCGGTCCATTTCATTCATACCAAATAAGTAAAAATAATGAAATGGTATTTTAGATAAAATGTCAACCAATATGAATGTTATCGGTGAGAGACCGAGTTTAAGTGAACAAAGAATATGTCATTATTAGGGATACACCAAGTTTCTTTAGGTACAAAAGAATGAAATGTGCGCGAGGTGTTTTTTTACCTACACACCCGTTCTGTCCGATGTTCATTAGTTTTTATCATAAAATTTATTTATTTCATGGTATTGTTAAACATTTTTTAACTCAAGTAAACACTTAAAAAACCTAACGAATATTCCTTCATACAGTTACACCACGGAAATATCGATACAGAAATGAATGAATATCTCCCACCCCCAACTCTAACATTCATAATAAGTTACGGTGCCACCAGCGCCAAAGCCGTCATAACACGTCAGCGCGTGACGTTATCACTTAAGTAGTGCTGTGGCTATATTGACAAAATTAAATAAAATTGTATATTATTTTTCATATTTTTGTAGTTGATTTTAGGTGTATAAGAAAAATACGAAATGAATATTCTTTACTATTATGATTTCTAAATATCTAAAGTGATTTTGCCTAACTAAATCCACTATTAGGCGGAAAGAAATGTTTCGTCGATATGTTGTTTTCCAATCACTACGGTATCTGAGTGCGCTCGTGCAAATTTCGCTCTGGCGTTGGTGGCCAATTTTTCTGTCCAATGCGTGGCGTTCAAAAGGTAAATCATATTTTTTCTACTCGTCGACTGTAATGCTTGAATTGAGGTTGTGTAGACCGAACACAGACCGAACTACTAGCGCATACTTTCCGATAGAGCTTTTATGGTCGCATTTTGTAGCATCGCCGACGATGGTACAAAGGATTTTCATACAATATTGTAACACTGTTGTCCTTCCCGACCGCCCGTGTCCTTCTTCCCGACCGCCGGCACAATCCACCGGCAGATAGAACTTACTCAATTGTATAGAGGCAGCAGGTCTTTCGTCTAACTCTATTCTTACCGGCTTGCCTAGATTGAGCGCTCGTAGAAAAAATATTGTATACAATAGTGACATAATCAAGCTCGTACCTTACTTAGGCCACTCGGCACGCTTCGTGGCCTAAACAGGGTACTCGCCTGAAAACCTCTTAATTATGTCACGATTGTATAAAATACTATTTTGATCGGGGATTTTGACAGCTGTTGTCAAAAAGGGCTCGCCACTGCCATCTAGTGTATAAAACTCGATCGTGGAAACCCTCATTCGCCCGGTTTTTGGCACTGCTCAATTGGGTACTTTCCTGGGTAAAAAAAATATGATTCTATTTAGTTCGTCAGTTAGTTAATCAAAAAACGTATTTTTTATTTTTTCAATCAAACAAAAATTGGTGAAGATATAGCCCATTAAAGTTCCGCGTGACGTCACATTATACTAAAAATTGTACTGAAATGTGACGTCACGCGAAACTTTAACGGGCTATATCTTCACCAATTTTTGTTTAATTGACAAAATAAAAAATACGTGTCCAATGTTTTTTGATAATCTAACTGACGGACAAAATATATTTTTTAGGAAAGTAGCCAATTGAACCTGGGTTCCGCTTGGCAATTTAATCTCATGAATTGGCGTTGGCACTGGTTTTAGTAAAACAACTGCCATTTGAGGCCTTATTGAGGCTATATCCGGATTCCTCAATCTATTATTACCACTGTATTACTGTATTGAAAAAATAAGTGCCGCCGAGTTTCTTTCCGGTCATAATACTTCTCGGGTCAGAGGTGTAGGGTTAAAACCGGTGGTAGATTTTTTTTCTTCTCTGACGTTCATAAGTGCATTGTAATGTGCCTAAATGGAAGAATAAATATCTTTTATCTTTTTTTTTATTGTTTCTCGAGACCTTTATAATGAGATTAATGGGCCCTAACTCGATATGGTTTTATTTCTTCCTTAAGGAGTTCCTTAGGCAGGCGCGGGCGCAGCCTGAAATTGGGGGGAGGGGTCACTATAAAGTTTAGGGGGGGTCACTAATGATTTTTTGAGGGGGTCAGTAATGAATATTTCTACTCGTGTACGATTTTGTCCGCGCCTGTCCTTAGGTCACCTTACAACTGCATCATTCATTAGATCAGTCCCTTTTTTTTGCATTGTCACGTAAAATACGTAAGTACGCCAAATTTCGTCTGAATCAGACACCGCGAAGTGGATGAAATTAAACATATATGTAGGTACTAAATTTGAAGCACATAAATAAGCTAAATAAATGTAAAAAAACAACGCACGGACGTAGTTTATGCGCATGGCGATATTAAATTAACATTCAGACAGTCATGGCCATTGCAAACAATGATTGACTTCAGATATGGTAGATAAACATGTATGTTTCTTTTACTAAAATGCCAAGCTTAGGGGCCCATGTCCTTTTAATATGTTTAGTTGTTGGTAAGTCTCACATTTAAATTTATTTTTGATTTAGACGTCGTACCAGTGGTTAGGTCGCTATTGCAATTTGAATATTGCTGTCTAATCTATCGGTTTTTATAGACTGATTTCACTGAACACTCTGATTTGATGGTATCTTGTGTATATAATTCTATTATACAGGGTGTAACAGAAATACTGGAGATCCGTTTAAGGGCCTAATTGATGTCGTATTGCGACTAAGAAAAAAAACAGAAAAAATTTTTAGACACGAAAAAAAATTTTTTTTATATATATTTTTTTCGCGCGAAAATTTTTTTTTTACTTTTTCGTTATTAGAATACGATACCAATTATGCCCTTAAACGGATCACCAGTATTCTTGTTACACCCTGTATATTTCAAGTTACACATTGTAAAAACTTACTTTTTTACAGGTTACTTTGTAATTGTTGAAAGTCGGAACTATGTCATAAAAAATTCCTATAACAGGAACCCTGACACCATTCGTAAGAAAAAACTATATTCGTACGCAGAAATCGCTAAATGGTTGAAAAAACATTCAAACGACGAAAAACTAAAACGTCGTAATAAAGAAAAACTAAATGTAATTAAGGCGTTAGTAGCTAAAATAATGAAACAGGAACGAAGGAAACTTCACGCGAAACGAAATCTGCGCAACGGTATGGCAGTTCAGAGTTTTTTACACAAACTCAAGCATTTCATAAACGAGAATACGCAACACAATAACTACTATGAAAAACGTTTTGATTGTAAATTTGGTTTCGGAAACCCATCTAGAGTTTGCAAAACACAAAAGTTTAGGCGTCACTCTAGCAAATCTAACAAGGGACACAACACAAAAAAACATGCGAATAACTATGCGCAACCTATGTTTGTAGAAAGAGCTGATAGTTCATCTAGTTCTAGTTCCAGTGATGAGAAAACTGTTGCAAAACCAAAATATCGATTCCAAGTCGTTAATAATAAGCGTAATAAGTATAAAACTAAAACAACAGAATTCTCTGAATCAGAAGAGCAGTCTTCAGAAGGGTATTCAGAGGAATCCGATGATAACATACCTGTTAAAACTAAACACACATCCTATTCTGATGAGGCCTCCAATGGAGACGATATAAAGCCTATTAAAACTAAACATATATCCTATTCTGATGAAGACACTTCAAATGAATACAAACGGAAGCAAAATATAAAGCCGGGAAGTGAGGAAGACGCGTCATCTATTGAAGGAAACGACGTTAAATATCTATATTTACAAGGGACTAGATTACAAAAACCGGATTTCAGATCCGGACGATGGAAATCGGGTAGGAGAGATGATAGATTGCCCAATTTCATGCCTAAACGGCACAAATGGAGTACTCATTTGATTCACCACCTAGACACTTACTGGGAGAACATAAAAGCGTACGACTCGTACCATAAGAAGTACAACTTGTGGTGGTGAATATATATCGATTTTTTATTTATTCACCGAGCTATATCGAAGGTTTCGTTTCACCCTGGGCAAAAATGCTTTTGTACCTTTTTTACACCACGGCATTTCTTGACATTTAATTTTCAACACTTTACTATTATTCAACTAAACCGCCACAATGACACTGACAACGTGACAACCCATCATTAAAATTATTGCCAGTGTAAGAAATTAGTTCCAATGAAATTCCGCAACATGGCGCATGAACATATATTTCTGGTCAGGCTTCCCATCAATGTCGGTTGTCAATAAGGCGTTACTCCCATCAATTTTTTTTTATACCACGACGGTGGCAAACAAGCATACGGCCAGCCTGTCGGTAAGCAGTTATCGTAGCCTATGGACGCCTGTAACTTCAGAGGATTCACAGGCGCTGCCGACCCTTTAAGCAGGGCTTGTAACCGGTATTTTGCTCCATACTAAAATACCGGTTTTTTTTTCGTTCTTTCGTTTACTATTTCATATATAATCGAAAAATCTTACAATATAAAGTCATAACCTAAAAACAATACGAGTTCTACGTAAAAACCATAAAATATGTAAACATATTGGGTTATTTCGGGGCTTTTTGCGAAAACCGGTTACAAGCCCTGCCTTTAAGAAATTATATACCTACACTCCTTTTTAGGGTTCCGTAGTCAACTAGGAACCCTTATAGTTTCGCCATGTCTGCCCGTCCATCCGTCCGTCCGCGGATAATCTGTGACCGTTAGCACTAGAAAGCTGAAATTTGGTACTAATATGTATATTAATCACGCCGACAAAGTGGTAAAATAAAAAGTGGAAAAAAATGTTTTATTAGGTTACCTCCCCTATACGTAAAGTGGGGAGTGATTTTTTTTTTCGTTTTAACCCTAACGTGTGATATATTGTTGGATAGGTATTTAAAAATGAATAGGGGTTTACTAAAATATTTTTTTGATAATGTAAATATTTTCGAAAATAATCGCTCCAGAAGTAAAAAAAAATGTGTCCCCCCCTCTAACTTTTGAACCATAAGTTTTGAAAATATAAAAAAAATCTCAAAAGTAGAACTTCATAAAAACTTTCTAGGAAAATTATTTTGAACTTGATAGGTTGAATAGTTTTTGAAAAAAATAATACAAAATAATTTCTGAACTAAGTTTGTAATTTAACCGTATATGCAGGTGTTTATTGTACCTATAATTTCTACAAAATCACAATGAAATTACGTGCTTTCAAATAAAGTAAAAACGGTGAAAATCGGTTCACGCAATAAAGAATTATCCCATAAAAATCATCTTCCATACTTTAAGCTCGCGCGCAATAGTTTACTTAATTTGCCGATAGATATCGCTGTACGTGGAACGCTTATATCATATCCTAAATGGCGGTGTTATTTTAACTCTTAAGTGGGGACACTTACTGTGACGGACGGAAAACTACGGAACCCTACACTGAGCGTGGCCCGACACGCTCTTGGCCGGTTTTTTGAAGTATACCTCATACTGTAGCCCCATGGGGAAACCTCGGCAGGGGGTTCATTCCACAGCTGAAGCGTTCGCGGGAGGTAATTCCTCTTAAATCGCACAGTACGCGACTTAAGCGCTGTAATGGTCTATGGCGCATATGACCATTGTTACTTTGCTAGGACAGTATATTTATCAAAACGGCGGAGCCATAGATCTATTCAGGTTTAACAAAAACGGGACTTAATCGCATACACTTACTTTTATTCGTAGCTCGTGGTCGCAGGCAGACTCTTCTGCCTGCAACCACGAGCGTTACGACACGCTTGAAACGTCAGGAAAATAATAAAAGTAAGTGTACGCGATTAAGTACCGTTTGTGTCAAAATAATGAGTGAAAATCGTGTGAGTTTAAATCAGTATTTTTAGTTTTAGACCCACTAGTAATTAATATAGGTATATAGTTCTCAAATCATATTTCCACGGGACCGTAGCCTGAAATATTGTACCTACAATGAGGATGATGACGTTCTTAATAGTAGAAGTCGTTACCGTGTCAGCGTCACGACGATAATTCTAGAGACGCCAAATGTACCTATGTGAAATGTGAATGTAGGCAGTCCTAAAGTCACACATTTTTGGATGGAGGCTATACACAAAATTCAGCTGGAAGATGGGAGTTTTTCGCCTTACAGCAGAATTTTGTTTAAGATAGCTGAATTTAACTCATAAGTGTGTTACGACTAAAGCGTATTATATGCTGTGAGTGAGATTGAAATAACATATTTTTCTGTTTTTCTCCAAAGAAAGTTTCCGACGAAAAGCATGTCATGAGCGCATATACTATCAAGGCAGGTACTGTTGTCAATCTTCATAAATTACACAAAATTAAACCCTATTGCTCTGAAACAAAGTTCAAACAATGGAGGGAAATATATTCCCTCTATCTTAAGAAGGGTTTAGGTATTGTAAAATAAGGGAAAAGAACACCAATTAAAAAACAAATCGTATTCCATTAAGTTACATTAAATATTAAATACGTCCGCCATTTTGTCGTGGAAACAAAATGGCCGCTCAGCAGCCGTCACCCACGCACTGACACTTGTTGTTAACGCATGTCATGGAACGACGGGAGGAGAAAACCTGCGCCGCCGAGAAGGTAGCTGACAGGGCTAGCAGGACCACAACTGTACAAAGAAGATAGGGAATTAAATAGATATTATTAAAAAAGTTATAAGAAACCCCTGAAACAGCTGAACCGATTTTGATAAAACATACAGTGCGCCACAGACAGACACAATTAAACTTATAACATCCCTCTAATATTTAAATCTCTCGTCGGGGTTAAACATTTGTCGGAATCAGGGGCTTATTGCATAACAAATCTTACTTAAAAGTAAAAAATTGGTTGTTTGTAAAGTAGGTTTACGATCGAGATGTTTACGTGATAACGTCTAACCGCTCGTGAGGATTCCGCGTGACAAGTTTCACGGAATGACTGGCAGCGCTCGAGATGAGACGGGAGATCGGTCCGTCTCTCTCTCGTTATACCTGCGATCGCGCTCGTGAGGTTTTGGTGTGACACAAGTTTCTGAACATGTCACCCGACTAAAACGATTTTAAAGACGTTATCACGTCAAAAAGCAGAAGTAAAGTCTCCATTTCCAATACTTATATACCTATAGTTGTGGCGAAACGGCAGATAGCCGCAGATTCTGCCACGTGCCCTTGGTTGGAGGGAGTGGTTGAAGCGAGCGGCTACATGGCTGCCAACGAACCAACCGCTTCTGCCAATGGTTGGCAGAGCATACCTAGCCACCAAGGGCGTTTAAAGGTCATGTAGAATTTGGCACCAACTAGTGGCTACATGGTTTAAAATATCTGTTTTCTGCCAAGGTCTCGTGGCAGAGGGCTGTGGTTGTATGCCGTCTGGCCGCAACTTATCGGGATAGAAAGACCCGCTAATATTGTTAGTTGGGAATTATATGCAATAAGCTCCAAAAAATAATTTCTCAAAGTAGCCCTAAATTCAATTTTTTTTGCGAATAATATTAATATGACCTACTTATTTTCCGTCCACATACAAAATAGTTAAAAGAGTTTAATTCTCTGTAATCAAAGTACGGATTTCGCTTGTGAACAACCTGCTTAAATAAAGTTAAGTTAAAATGTATGTAAATATTATGTTTATTAAATTCTGTTTGACATGTTAATCATCAAAATTAGTCCAGCAGTTTCAATAGTAGGGACGTAACTACAACTACCACAATAGGTACCATACCAAATAGGTACCACATGAAATAAAAGTAAATTAGTAATTTAGCCAAAAGCATGCCATTTCAACGAGATCGCTTTTATTACAATATTTCCTTTAAAATCCATACATAACATCATGATCAGAATTAAAATAAAGAAATATTAAATGACGTCCGTTTCGTTACAGTTTTGACTCGTATTTACAATGAGGTCGATATTTAACATGATCAACCCAAAAATTAATAAATTCAAGATGACCACCATTTTTTGCCGTTATTGATAGATATACTTACATACAAGTATACTTAGGTACTTACACTTAAATCAATCGTCAGCCAAGTAAACGAATAAAATAAAAATGTATAAAATATTAAAAAAATCTTATGGCTGAGAAATAGTGAATGCCTTGTCGCGACTCCGCTATTTGTACTATCGGATTCATAATTGCATACTCAATTTATGAATGAATTCATAAGTTATGAATCATAACATACTTATTTATTTCTACTGTGCAATATATATTTAATAAATAAATAAAAATACTCACGAAGCACAGCGCGTACTCTCATTTCGTATGAATTTTATTTAAAACAAATGCGTTTCAAGCGTGTCGCTCTTTATAAACCTTGTTAAAAGCTAAATACCACATGATAAGGCACTCGGCTTTGCTCGTGTTTTTTACAAACTTTTATTTACTTTCCTCGTCCTGTTGCTTGTAATTAAATCTTGCAACACTATAAAATATAACGGTTACACTCACGACACTTTAGTCACTTCGCGCGACATGTTTCGGAGAGCTTAGGTCTCCATCTTCAAGCACTAAGTGTGTTATTTGAACCGGCACTGTTGCTCGACGCGTTGTCGCGTCGTCGTGTTGTTGTTGTGTTGTAGTTTATAGTCATATACAAGATATTTCTATACTCCGCGTAGCGCGTTATTTCTTTGAACCTAAGCTGCCAAAAAGAAGGGTTACGCAATGCTAGACAGGGAACGCGCGATTGTCCCGTAGGGCGTAAGAGAGAGTCAGACATTAATGTTTGCCATGGAGAGTTGGAGACGGAATAAGTTAACGGTCACTTCCAATAATAGTGTCTTACTATAGAATGAAATTACTTCGAGCGTGGCAGCGGGGGTCGCCCGGCTATGCGGGGTCTTGGGTTAATTAGTCTATGTTTATAGTATTTGTATGTCTCGCGGAAGTTTAAATTTAACAAACCTTGCAAGTTAAATTTGACCTTCTTTGAGTTTTCCAACTGAGCTGAAATTTTGTATGATTGTGTAAATCGTATCACAATGCAATATATTATGACATGGGGTTGATTTGATGATGGAGCTGGAAGGTGGCCATAAGAACTTCTCAACTCGACATTATCCTCCCGTGTTTTGGGTTCGTTTCATTTTGTCTTGTTAAGCAGTTAGCATAAAGCTCTATAAATGTAGTACGCTTCGCCTCATCTTTCCAAACCAAAAAAGTCTGCCAAAATCTGAGGGGGGTGAGGTAGCACGCATGTGATGTTTTCTAGTCAAAGGTACATCATTGTCGGTTGTTAATACAGTTTATTTCTAAATGAATTTTTATGGCAGCAACGCTTTATTGACAACCGACAAAGATGTACCTTTGACTTGAAAACACCAAACATAATTGACATATTCTTTTTATACTTCATAACACTAAATGGAGCAATAGATAGTCGACTGTACAAATGTTAACATATGGTTCATTATTGGATGCAGTCTTTGCAAATGTCAAACAAAAAAAGCCAAGGATCATTTTTGATTGTATTTTCAAACAAAATATAGAAGACGGCAATCCCTAAGCGCGTTAAATATGGAGAAGTGTCAAACGTCAAATAGTTACTGCCCGTCAGAAAGAAAACGATTGTCTTTGAATCGATTCTGTAAACGAAGCTTGATTTTCGATTTAGGTTCAATCTTTTATTACGAAAGTAATGATAAATAAAGTAAAACTTTACTTACATCTGAAATGGTATTTCATCTTTTTGTAAACTAGACGAAATATAACATTTTTTACATCCAAAAGCAGCGCATAGGGGCATTTTCACGGAGCTTGTTATCCATTGACAGCGATGACGAAACTGCGTGACATCGATTATTGAAATAGTTTTTATAGATGTACTAGATTTTCCTGCCAATACTTTTGACAGAGGGGAAATGATACCTAAGGCCTCTCCTGGTTTAGAACTCTCTGGCAGTTAGGGATCTGGGATTTTACAAAGAAAAGTACAGTTAGCAAAAAAAACTTGTTACTTACTTAATTTTCGCAGAAAGACTAGTCTTTAGGTAAAAATATATAGGTACTAGTATTAAATATGTATAATACATGCATAATAAACTAGAGAAATACTGATAGTTTTAGAGGTTTCTAATGTTATGTCGTAAATAAACACATTTTTTAACGCTTACATTGCAAACGCTGGCTGAACCCTACGAGATAGATCAAAATGTATGTACATACTACAGTATTGTACACCTTAAAAAGATACAAAAAAGTCCGCGATGATGTATGTCTATCACAATAACCATTTTTTATTCCGTGCGAAGCCGGGACGGGTCGCTATTACATTATAAATATCAATCTAGTTTTTAAATACGGACATATTTGGTTTATATAGGTTATAGGTTTACGCGGGCTGTTTTCCGCAACTCGACGACTGTATATTGCGCCTATTTTGCGTGCTGGGTGGCCTATTCGTGCCATCCCAATTCCTCCAGGAAGCCTAGCAGACCCTTTACGTTGCCGACGACTTCCGGGAGTGCCCTCGGCGAACCAAGATGTTTCGCCCGGTATTCTGCCACCCCCGTACATGTGATAATGACGTGGGCGGCTGTCTCGTCCTCCTCCATGCAGGCTCTGCAGAGGGGACTGTCTGTGACACCTAGAGTGAAAAGATGCTTGTTTAGAAGGGCATGACCAGTTAGTGCTCCGGTAAATAGTCTGAGCTGCGGCCTCTTGAGCTGTATTAGCTTCCGAGACAATCCGGGGTAGATCGTCGGGAGGGCCTCCTTGGCTTGCCTGCATGTACTTAGGTTAGTCCAATAATGTTGGTGCTCTACCTTGGTGTTATGTAGCAGTGTTCTCCGCAGCCATGCAACAGGTAGAGGTAATATGGGCTCGGGACCTACCACTTCCGTCTCTGAGCCCCCTCTCGCTAAAACGTCAGCTGCGTCGTTGCCACGTGAGTTGCTGTGCCCTTTTATCCACTACAGGGTTATGCTGTTGGTGGTACATACCTCTGTTAGGATTTTGTGGCATTCGTATATGAGACCTGAGGTTATTTTGTGACTCTACAGGGCTTGTAGAACCGATCGACTGTCGGAGAGTATTCGGATGGGGTATTCCGTTACCTTCCTAGAGACGATTGCGTGAGCAGCCATTATTATGCCCATACACTCCGCCTGGAAAACCGTGTTGTGGGCATAAATACGGACATACAAACACTGCAATATAACAAATATATACTTGGTCATATTTAATCAAACCTGTGAACCGTCTATAACATGGCGAGACAATCGGTTATGGTAATAGTAAATACCTATCGTTAATATGCGCAGCTAACATTTTAATTAAAAAGAAAACGGTGACAGAATCAGACACGCATAGTAAGTTAACGAGGAATAGAAAAAATCTTGTTCAAGTACAGTCGCTATCAGATATATCGGAGCGGCCAATGTGGTCACAAATATCTGAACAACGCCTCTATTGTCAAGGCGATAAAGTGCTTGTTCAGATATTATTGAGTACCTTGACCGCTCCGATATATCTGATGGCGACTGTACAGTCTGCACTAAATACATGATCATCCTACTAGCGTTTGTTCCGGGTAGTTTTGCTACAGCTCTATTCAGCCTGGGGTCCGTTTGGAAAACTAATCTCAAGGCACTAGTTTTTACGAAAGCGACTGACATCTGACCATCCAACCCAGAGGAGAAATCAGACCTTATTGGGATTAGGTCCGGTTTCCTCACGATATTACCCTCGCCGAAAAGTGACTGGTAAGTATTAAATGATATTCCGTATACAGTCGCGATCAGAAATATCGGAGCGGCCAAGGTGGTCACAAATATCTGATCAACTACTCTATTGTCAAGGCGATAAAGTGCATGTTCAGCTATTTTTGAATACCCTGACCGCTCCGATATATTTGATGGCGACTGTACAAGTTCCGAAAAACAGTGGGGTTTGATTGAAAGTCTAACGTCTCCGCCAGGCTACCAGCGTTTTTTCGGCACCAGATATTCATTTAAAACTTTCAGAAACATCTTTAATTTGGGCAACAGCAGAAATAGCTATGTGGGTGAAGTAAAAGTGATCTTAGGACGACTTTATTTTTAACCCTTTGACCGCCATAGACGTCAAATCACGTGCACGTCGTGCCCTCAGCGCCAGCACGTGAAATCACGTTCAAAATATAACGGATTTGTCTTGCGCGCTCGCGCCGAGGGCACGATTTTTGCGTCCGATGCTTGGCGGTCGAAGGGTTGACCTTTACAAAACCGGTTATATTTTGGATGTGATATCACGCGCTGGCGCTGAGGGCACGACTTTCCGTGCGCGTGATTTGACGTCTTTGGCGGTTAAAGGGTTATGATAACAAGAGGTGTTTAGGTCATTTTGAAGACCTCGCCCTCTTAGCTAAATCTGCTGCTGACCGTATTAGGTGTTATGCAATTTTATGCTATTTTGAATACAATAATTTTTTTTTTTTCAGTTTCTTAAAGTTACTTTACAACATCCAGGCCGGTACCTCTTTTTAAGTATTGGTAATACTTGTGTTACAATGGGGATGGCAAACAAGCTTATGGCCCACCTGGTAAGCAGCTACCGTAGGCTATGGACGCCTGCAACTCCAGAGGTGTCACAAGAGCATTACCGAACCTTTTAAAAAAAAGGAGGATTCACAGTGTTGACGGTTAAATAAAGGGACGAGAACCCAGCCGTCAACACACTACATCCTCTTTGAGCTCTCCGGCAACCTTTCTGACCAGCAGAAACACAATACTACTTAGGTTGTATACTAGTGTTATTTGGTTGTGATATGTGTTGGAAAGTCTTGTCGCAGTAGCAGTGACAACGAACGAAAAAAGCGAACTCGAAAGAGGGTAGATCGCTACGGTGTGTGGTAGACTACTAAGACTCGCCGCAACGTCAGTTATAATACTCCGTGATGATGGCGCATGCAACTGCGCCGAAATATCGGGTGCTCAAAAACTCTTTACATGGTAAATACCACATTACAAATAATAGTTATAATATAGTTTGGCAAACCATTTCTGTCAGTAGAAAACCGCGGCAAATACAAATCACGTACATGTGGCAACACTGTGTGATGAGACACCGTATTACGTGACGAACATTTCAACTCACATTCCTTTTACATTGAATCTGTATTTAGTGCATTTCACTCTCTCATCTTAAGCGCGAGTGAGATAGAACTCCCGCAAGGTTCTCCATTCAATTTAAATTAGTTTTTAAGGCATACGCCAATTGCCTCAACCAGATTATCTGTTGCAGTTGATGACAAATTACACGTAATGAATAAATTACAGTAAATGTCACCTAATGAAAGGGGCGAAAATACTAACAAAAAATTGGCTGGCCAGACTATAAGTCATGTCTTCAATAAAAACAAAACTTCGATAAAATCTTATTTATTCATTTACAAACTTCACTCTAGCAACATTTACGATAACAAACCTTATTTAAATATCTACACTAGGAAGGAATAATACTCGTAAAATGGCAGCGAGCCGACAAAAATATTCATACGATTTAGTATTGGAAGAATTTAGCTTGGCAACACTGACATAACCCTTTGAACGCCACTTAACCAGACCATGAAATAAAAATTGAACGCCACTGACGTCATATCATGACGACAGCAAACGCTAACACACTTGGGATAATTTGTCTCAATATTCGTGTCGTCTCTTCTTTTTACTATGGATTTAAAAAAAGTCATATATCATACGATGGCGGTTAAGAGGTTAGGAATTTACAGCGTTGCGTTTGGGGCACATTTTATTCAACGATTTCTAAATTACTGTGGTAAACGTTGTTACTCGACTAGTAAGAATAGATTCGGACCTCTTAAAGCTTGTCCCAGAAAAAATGTCGTTTATTAGTTAGTATGAAATAATGTAAGCAATAAAAAGTTACCAAATTTTTGACAACAGTTTATTAGAAATGTAGTAAACAAAACGTATTTTTGTTATGTTTTTGTTCTATTGTTTATTCATCCTGAAACTTCGTAATTTTCTTTTGATACCTGCCATCAGTGTCTGTGATTAGTTTTGAAGCTGCATTCCATTTTCGCTTGAAGCTTTCAACTGATGTGGCGTTAGTTTTATGTTTTAAGAGCTTCTGCTTCATACGAGCCCAATATTTTTCTGTAGGTCGTAATTCAGGACAGTTAGGAGGATTTTGGTATTTTTCCACAAATTCGATATTATTGGCTTTGTACCATTTTATCACATTTTTAAAAGTGGCCAGATCAGGCCAAACCAGAACTGGCTTCTTGTGTCGCTTAAAAAACGGCAATAATCGCTTTTCCATGCACTCTTTAAGGTATATATCGCCTTTCATAGTTCCTTTAGCAAAGTATGGAGTGCTGCGTTTGCCGCAAGAACAGATCGCTTGCCACACAAGAACCTTCTTCGCAAATTTATCCGTTTTTATGACATTGTACTCGTCATTGATAGTTTTCCTATCGGTCCCCGAATAAAAATGATGTCCCGGCAGTGATTTAAAATCAAGCTTGCAATATGTTTCGTCGTCCATCACAATTCAGTATTTTTTTGACTTTAATTTTGAATACAGTTTTCTTGATCTCGTTTTAGCGTCAGCTAAAACGAGAGTAACTTTAGTTTGTTTGAAAGTCTTTATGGAATTATTTTGCTTTATTCGTTGCACAGTGGATTTAGACGTTTTAAACTTTTTAGCTAAATCTCTTACAGATGATGTAGGTTTTTTCAGCAAAGCAGCTATGATACTCTTCTCAATATTTTTCTTAACAAACCCGGTCTTCCGACCACTTCCAGGTAGCCGTCGAATACCGCCAGTCTCTCTGAATTGTTTTAGGACCCTTTACACAGTTCTAACAGACGTGTTTAGCTCCATTGCCACTTTTTTCGTGAAAATGCCTTAATATTGGACATATTTGTACAATATTTTCTCATGAAGTTTTTCTTGTGGAGACGAGATCTTTGAAAATGTGACTGTGACAGTTTTTTTTCTAATATTAAATAAAGAACCGAGATGGATTTAACATATAACCAGCCAGTTACAACCATTTTCATTGAAACCTGATATACCAACGCTGCGTAAACTAACGACATTTTTTACTGGGACAAGCTTTAAATAGAGATGCTCAATTTCCAACAAAATTCCAACGACATCGGAAACACTTAGCGTTCAAAAAGTTAACAGTTTAACGCATAGACCTGGCCGTAAGGCGCTCCACACACTGATCTGAATTCAGTTCTGGATTTATCAATTCATAGATAAGATCAAACGGATATGCTCAAATTTGTTTTTGGTTGCGGGAATTTGTCTATGGTAGCTCAATTTTTGTATGAAGGCCATAGACAAATTTAAGCATTTCCGTCTGATTTTGTCTATGAATTTCTGAATTCAGTTCAATTGTGTGAAGCGCCTAAATATTTAAACTTAAAAAAATTATAAATATAGTTCTTTCTTTTTTTGTAAAGCAGTACATTTAGTAGTTGGAATTTTCTTAATGGGCCAGATCTATGTATTTGTTACAAAAATATTACATCACTAGGTGCTTTAGAAGTGAGATATATTCTTTAACCCTTACTTCGCCAGTCGCGATAAAAATACCATAAAAACCCTATTACTCCGGCCGACGACGTCATATGCCGTCAAATCATTAATCAAACCCTATGATATATCGAAATATGTGTCGTGCGCCAAGTGGTGTTATCCATGTATTCACAGAAAAAATAATCCCTGCTGTGCTAACGTGCCTGTCTCCCTCTATCGCCTTATATCAATACATTTCAACCTGCATCTAAAACTAACGGGCCCGTAATTACCCGGCGTCAGTATGTATGACAGTCACCATCAGATATATCCGAGCGGCCAAGGTGTCAATATCGGAACAACGCCTCTATTGTCAAGGCGATAAAGACCATGTTCCGATATTTTGAGTACCTTGGCCGCTCCGATATATTTGGTGGCGACTGTACTTCCGGCGACGTGACGAAATCACACAGTAAGCAGCCCATGATGTCATACCCTGTATGGCCTACCTATCACCTCGTACAATTTGGCTAAAGATTGAAAGAACACCTTGTTTAGATGCAATTTCTACACAATGGTTTACCACGTCTAGGTTGTAAATTAGTGTACTCATGTAATGTCTTTAATCTTACTGTTTTCACTGATGGCCTGTCACGTCGCTGGCGTATGACGTGTATCGACGACTAGCGCAGTGGGAGGGTTATTTTCGAAATTATGTGTGTATAAGATACAAGTTTTCTAAATATCCCCCGCGTCAACGTCAACTGTGTATAGCCTGCTTCAATAAGCGGCGACCGTAGCCAAAGTATGCTTGCATCTACATTGGACATGCCTCCCCCTAAATTACCGTCTCACAATCAGGGAATGCTCCCGGTTCTGATTTTGTATGGCGAGAACCGGGAATTCCCGGTTCCAGTACTGGATTTGTATAGGAAACGAGTACCGGGAGCAAACCCTACTCACAATCTAAGTTACCCACAGGGCCAATGTTCCCTGTTTTCCCCTTGGCCAAATTCTACATAGCGACATCTATTGGCACCAAAACCTTGAATAATTATGTGATGTGTAAGGTGATATTAGATTACATATTCCTTTGGAAAGTCATCGTGACATTGAAAAAACCCTGACCAGGATTTAAAGACTATTTATGTCAGTTTATTAGGAAAAATGGACCACCGGTTAGTCTTTTTCGCTGAGAAACACACATTTCTATATTTAACTGTATATTTCACTGGCCGAGGCAAAGAAAAACATATTAATTTACAATATTATATACAATTCCTTATACAATTGTCTTTATAAGCTTTTTAAATTTAAAAACAATTACAATTTACATTTAAATTTTAGCAAAATAACAAATATATTCAAATGGCATGGAAAAGCTACTCACAATCACGGTCAAAGCTCAATTTTGGCTAATTCATAATAAAGTTCATAGTGCACGATCATTTTTCTTATTTTTAAAGCCGGTTACAAAGATAAAAACCAGAATCAGGTAAATGATTTATCGTAAATCATGTAAACTGTTAACACAGTTCAAAGTTTTTTAACCGCATCACTTAAACGTAGTCTGAACGAGGACTAACATTTACTTTATTTTTGGTTTTTAATATACCAGAGCGGCTAAGATGCTTATAAATATCTGAACACTTAATGCGTTTTCAGTTCAGATATATATGGGCACCATAGTCACTCGGATATATATGCTAGCGACAGTACTAAAGAATAATAATCATGCACCAATCGTATATTGCAAAATTTACAAGGAAAATATTCAAAAAACCACTTAACAATTACTCAACCCACATTCATATCAGAAAACTGTCAATACTCGCTAAAGTTACTATAATGACATTTTCTGAAATCAATGAAAACATATATGGAAAGCATTAGGGCAAGGAATTTGACTAATGTCATTCTGACACTGTCAGTTTTGACAATGACAAATGACAATATGACACAATCTTAAGATAATTGTGGACACAGATCATTTATTTATTCTTGGAATGTTGTCTTCATTTTAAGACCCTAAACTTACAATAGATATTAATTTTACAATACAGCTATTATATTGATTTTAAATATTATTTGTTCATATTGGTTTCAAATTATTTCACCTATAGGGAGCGTGTGCGAAATGTAGGGATAGCACAGGACCCCTGTTTATTGCGAATTGCCAATATCATGCATTACTTTCCATATTAGTCATATCTACAACCGCCAATGACGCCAATGACGGCCAGTCACGGCATCAGCAAGTCGGGATACTGACGCCACCGACGTCAATAGACGTCCGTTCGAAAACTATGAAATAACACAACTAGAACCCTTTTTATGTTTAGCATTATCACTTAGCTCATCTTTATTTAAGGCTCTGGCGTCAGGGGCACGGCGTAGGACCTCTGCTAATTGCCAATATCATGCATTAGTCTCCAAATTAGTCCACTAGATGGCATATGACAAACGCCAATAACGGCCAGTCACGTCATCGGCAAGTCGGGACACTGACGCCACCGACGTCAATAGACGTCCGTTCGAAAACTATGAAATAACTCTACTAGAACCCTTTTATGTTGTTTAGCATTATCACTTAGCTCATCTTTATTTAAGGCTATGGCGTCAGGGGCACGGCGTATTACGTCGCCACCTGGCGGACAAAAGGTTAATTTTCCAATTTAGACCATAAGGTGTTACTGACAATCGCTTCAACACGCACGGTCCATATCTAAGATATAAATAGCTATATTTTTTTATGGCCTGACAATTTAACAATAAACGACTAAAATCATTTAATAACCGTTAAATTTTAATAAAATGTATATTACAATAAATAACAACATAAACATAGGATTCAAATAACAAATTATGCACTTTCGAAACTTTCGCAAGTGCCTATCTTTAATAAAAAAAACTTTTTCAACAAAAAGTACCATTAAAGACTTAAATTGTAATAATAAAGCATACATCATGTCTTCATCATTATTTAATATATAAATTTCATATATATACAGGCTGATTCAGGAGACTTGAGCAGGATCAACCCTACATATACAGTTAATATTACTGCATCGTTTAACATCGTAAGTTAGTTAAACCACCACATCTTTTTATTTATTTTTTACTATTTGTTAAATAAGAGTTTAAGTCTCTAATCATGGTCACTCTATAATGAGTAATTGATAAAGATACCCAACCTCTTTAACTGTAATGACCGCACTTAATAAAGAATAAAATAAATTGTCACTTTTGGCATTGTCAACAGTTACGTTTGTTGATATTGTTGAATTCTGCAAATAAGGTTCTTTAAAATCATGCCTCCGCCATATCATTATTCAAACATTGAAAAATGCGACATGGTAATGCTTTACTACCAGACCAATAATACAAACAGAGCAAAGGACTTATTCCATGAGCGTTACCCGAATTTGCCAGGGCCAACACATGGATTAATACTCCGGATGGTTCAAAATTTACGTGACTATGGGCAATTTACAGTGCCCACTCACGCTCAAGCACGAGGTGGCCAGCATCGTGATTTAGAAAGGTTGGACAGACGAATTCTAAATTATTTTGCTCAAGACCCGCGGCGAAGTACACGGAAAGCTTCCAGACGATACCATGTGTCTCAGTCATACGTTTGGCGGTTATTAAAAGCTACGGGGCTTCACCCGTATCACTACCAACCGGTTCAAGATATGTCGCCAGATGATTTCCCCTTAAGAAGGCAGTTTTGTCAGTGGTTTTTGGAGAATGAACAAGCAAACATTCTTTGGACCGACGAGTCAACTTTTACGCGAATCGGACTTTTCAATGTTCACTACTGGAGTGCTATGAACCCCCATCTCACGCGACGGAATGCGTATCAAACACGCTTCAGTCTCAACGTTTGGGCTGGAATAGTGAATAATACCTCATTTCATTGTGGGACGACTTAATGGTGCTGCTTATTTGGACATTTTAAGAGACGTGATTCCGATCCTTTTGGACGATGTACCATTGCAACATTGTCAACATTTGTATTATCAGCACGACGGGGCACCGGCACATTATGAACATCATGTCCGTGATTATTTGAACGATCATTTTCCGAATCGATGGATTGGACGCGGTGGGCCAGTCCCTTGGCCACCGCGTAGCCCTGATCTAACTCCACTAGATTTTTTTCTTTGGGGTGAGATCAAACAACATGTTTACGAACGCGAAAGTGCCACCGTGCAGGAACTACGGCAACGCATTATTACAGCTTTTGACAAGGTCAAAGCAAACAATTTTGCTCTAGAGACTAAAAAATCATCACAAGCGACGGGCGGGATTGTATTTACAACAAGGCGGCTCACATTTTGAGCAACTTTTAAAGTATCAATAATTATTTGTAATTACGTAAAGTTATTACCTTATTTCACTAGAAAGAAGTTTCTTTTAATTTTGTTTCAATGTTTTATTCAGTTTTATTGTTTGATTTTACATTAAAAAGTTTGCCATGCGATTTTCATACGTTTATTTATTTTAAGTAATGTTGCACTAGGTAAAAGGTAAGAAGAGTCCTCAGACGACATAATACGACATTTCAAAAGTAACTAGACATAAGAAGGTACTCTGTGAACTAGACCGACGTGTTATCTGCTGACAATCAATTTGATTTGACGTTGACTAGACAAATGAGAACCGGTACTTGACTGAAGTATTCTAATTGTAGAGTGACCAAACTTAACGTGCAAAATTAAAAAAAACTTTGTTTTTTTAACACTTCAAAAAAACTAACTTAATCACACTCATACTAGTATGAGAGAGTAGCTTATAGTTAATTGAATCCGTAGGGTTGATCCTGCTCACGACTCCTGAATCACCCTGTATATCAATGATTTTAGAGTAAAATCTGTTTTCCTAAATTTTATATAATTAGTATCGATCTTTCGATGACTCTTCAACAGCTTGCATTGAGAATCTGTTCAAATGAGGATTAAAGTCACAGATAATAAATGGTTCCAAGTCCTTTCTTTTTTGGCATGCTACGAGTAAATACGTAAGTATCCAAAAAATTACGAATAAAATTTTATAATTGAAAGGCCGCAAGTTCGAATCTTGCTCGAGAATTTTTCCATTTTTCTTTCAATTATAAAATTGAAATTTCGCTAACAGACGTTTTTGCTTAGAACAAAATAAATTTACGAATAATGGTGCGACCACACCGCTGCTTAAAATACGGCGACGTTACGGAATCGCAGTGACGCATCGTATCCGTACCGTTTTTATCGCATGCCCTCCACACCGCTGCTCAAAATACGGTTTGGAAGGTTCGCGTCAAAAATATTTCGTATGGGGCACGTCACTGCGTACACGTTGCGTCTGCGTATTTCAAGCAGCGGTGTGGAGAGCATGCGTTAAAGTCGTGACGTTTACGGCACGTCATTGCGATTCCGTACCGTCAGCGTATTTTGAGCAGCGGTGTGGAGGGCATGCGATTAAAACGGTGCGGATACGATGCGTTACTGCGATTCCGTAACGTCGCCGTATTTTAAGCAGCGGTGTGGTCGCACCTTAAAACGCTTTTTTTTACGTATGCAGCGCCATCTAGTTTCTTTCCGTGTTTATCCTCATTAAACTTTGTCAACTATACGGAAAATTTTTAAAAACCTTGAAAATTACTCCGATCATCCCCTTCCATCAAAAATTGTCTTTATCTTTCAAAATTTCGTTTAGAAATTAAAAACTTATATAGATGTTATATACAAAGGAAAAGTGACCTAGGCCTCCTCCCCAGGGCTGGGATTGAACCAGTCGCGAATGCAGAAGCCCTGGGCACCGGAGTCCTAGGTCGCTTTTCCCTTTGTATATGACATCTATATAAGTTTATAATTTATATGTAGTCTGTCTACTTAAAAGAAACAAATCAAAATATTACTTAAAATAATTTGATTGGTTTTTCAAGTTGTATTTCCTTTAGAACTTTCGAGAAACTGCTCAGTTCCCTATCAACCCATTCACAATATTGCCGCTACGAAAAGCGACTCTATAATAAAACGAATACAGTTCATTATCAAATTCACAGTAAACCTGTCTTTGAACAGCACCAACACCACATTGCGTGCTTGAATCTGTGTCCACACATTGGTTTCAAAATAAAATGCCACTTTTCGAAATTATGTTATTTTCTCCGAATTTTATGATTTACTCAGAATTACGAGCTGTTTCCATCCAAAGAGGAAAAAAGATCCAAAAAATTCCATAAAAAATGAGACGGTTTCAGGTCAAAATTACATCATTGTCGATTGTCAATAAGGGGTTTACTGCCTTAAAATTTTTTAGAATTAACTCTATTAATAGACGACATTTTATTTTATTTTATCATAGAGAGACACCAACGGTACATAAACAAAGCATGTAATAGTAGATTGTACACCAAGGGGATAAAGCACTGTTTTATGTCACGGGCGCAATATTGAATCCTGAACGTAACGAAGGACTCCAGATTTTACTACCGAGCGCAGCGAGGGGGTTATGAGTTAATTCCCGAGCGAAGCGAGGGAATTAAGACTGAGTCCTGAGTGCAGTGAGGGGTTCAAGCGCGCCCGTGACAAAAACAGCTTTATCCCCGAGGAGTATACTTTACTTTTCTCACCTCTTGCGAGACAATAAAATAGCTAAGGCTACTAGAAACGGATTTTTATTAAAGTAAATCAAAAGTAAAAACCGGCCAAGTGCGTGTCGGACCACACATAGCAGGATTCCGTACCTTCAATGGAATAAGAACCAAACTAATACCAAAAGGTCGTATCTGATGCCTATGGAAAAAGTTTTTTGGAGATAACTCAAAAATGGCTAAACCAATAATGTTCAAAAAATTTTTCCTAGAAAGTATATGATAAGGCGCATCTCCTCAATTTTTTTCATATTTTTTGGACTTACGGTTCAAAAGTTACAGGGGGGGGGGGGCACAATTTTTCTGACTTTCGAAGCGATTATTTCAGAAAATATTCACTTAATCACAAAATGGTCAAAAAACCTCAGTGTTATTTTTAAAGACCTATCGATTATGTGTCACATGTTGATATTTAGTCAAAAATATAAAAAATAAAAATTTTGTTACATGTATGGAGCGCCCCCCCCCCTAAAAATTTTTTTTTTCAAATTTATCTACATAACTGAGTAGCGGCATACAAAATACACCTTATGTGTAAATTTTATTCAGATACGTCGTATAGTTTCCGAGTAAAATGGCTGTGACATACGGACGGACAGACATACAGACAGACATGACGAATCAATAAGGGTTCCGTTTTTTGCCATTTGGCTACGGAACCCTAAAAATTGATTCTTGATACATTAGTCCATTTTATTCTAATTTTATCTTCTATTTTTATAGAACTTGCAGTTTTACTCCGTATACTGCAGCGTCTTATGACACTCGCGGCATTTGTTTTAGGTATTTAAAATTGAGGTGGTCAGCACGATTTTCCGAATAAAATCGATTTTCAAATCAGCTCGACGCGGCGGCGCGGGCCCCGGCTGGCGTCGCGGGGCTGTGCACCGTGCGGACTTTACGAAATTAGACTTTAAGCGCATAACAATAAGAGCTATGGGAAGTGAATTCACATTATTAACCAGCGGGTTATAATGAGATTTAGTACAACATTATAACCCGGCCATAAAGCCAAGGGCTATAATGATTTGCTTTCGGTGAGGTTTGCATGATATATAATTTGGCATTGTCGAGCAGGTGGTGTGAAAATAACATTAAGAGTGAGCTGACTCGTGAAATATTTATGCACCAATAACAGGTGTGCAACAACAGTCAAACAGGCTAGTTTCGAGGCTTGACAATGATGTACCTTTGACTTAAAAACGTTACAAGTGTATATGGGAAATGGTGACAGAATAGATAAAAAACTTTGGGACATTTTCGATCATAAGAACTCGTAATTTTGAGTAAAAAAATATATCATTTACACAGGGTAACAAAAATACTAGTTATCCGTTTAAGCGCATAATGGGCATTGTATTGCGACTAGGGAAAAAATAGGAGAAAAATTTTATGAACGTGAAATAGTACATTATTGCCGAGGAGGCGAAGTAGCACATTGCGGGCTGAGTATTATGTTTAAACGGACGACCTTGGGAGTCCGTTTAATTTAATACGAAGCCAGCAATGGCCCTTCGCGCCGAGTCCAATATAGTGCTTTTTTCAAAAATGATGCAAAACAGCCAAAAACCAGCACGATGGTGAACGAAAAACAATATTGACATAGATAGTGTATCTCAGAATAACCTCTAGGTTAACAGGATAACCGCCCCCGCGAACATAGAATTTCGATTCGAATCATATATCTCCATCTCTATCACCATTTTGAGTGACAGAGAGAGATATAGTCGAAACTTCAATTTTCTATGTTCGCGGTACACGCTAAGCTTTGCCGTGTATATATATTTTTTATTTAAAAAAATTGGAAGTGTATTTTTCTTCCGAAATTACCGCAAGCTATTCGAGATAACTAAAAAGTCGCGGTACCAACATTATAAATAATAGATACAGATGTTGTGTTTCGGCTGTTTAGGACCCTTGCCTTAATTTTTGTATGGCAGTTGAACTTTTTAAAAAGTTTGTACCTCGACAAAAATGGAATTTGTATGCAACATTTATGTCGCGAAATCGAGCCTGCAATTTCCGTAACTTTTTAATTTTTATTTGACCATAAACTAGGCATTTCGCCGCCTAGTTTTTAACCGTAAAAGTCAACCTTGCCGGACATTTTTGAATAAAAATTTTTACTAGGGCACTTCGTCCCAGCCGGCCAATTCTCCATACAAAACCATTTTTTTTAGTTTTGAGTAAAAAAAATTATTTTTTTGTTTTTTATAATTAGAATATGATACTAATTATGCCCTTAAACAAATCCCCATCATTTTTGTTATACCTTTAGAAAATAACACAATTTTATTGGCATTTTTTTAAAGTAACACTCAGTCGCTCACAATGCACAATAAATTCAGTCTTTATTATAGAACATCCAACTAAGCACTGCTTGTAACACCATAGCTATAACAAAACCAGATAGCAAGTCCCAAGTGTAGCCGGTGGCGGGGAGTCTGCCGGTCTGCGGTCGGCGGTCTGACAGGTGCTCTACGGCTCTAGTGAGGCGGTCTAGGGTGACGCTCTGCTCTCGGAGAGTCGTGTCGAGAGAGTTGAGGGTCTGTTTTAGAGTCCGGCTGGAAGAAAAGTTAGGTTCAGCCGAGGATCATTTAGTATACACCGTGGGTAATAACTAGAAAGGTTTTAACAATGTATTCCTGATCATATTTAGATACTAAAATGTCCTATAAAATTTTCTGGAATACGCCTAATTTCAGAGTTAATACCAATAAAAAAAATACATTTCTAGGGTTCCAGTTCCAGTTCATAGGCTACGGTAGCTGCTTACTATTGGACGGAGCGTATGCTTATTTGCCGTTGTGTTATAAGTAAAATAATTTTAAACAAAAAAAAACCGACTTCACTTAGCCTCCAGTCAAAAGCAAATGCTCGAAAAAATACTGTAAAAAAAATACTCAAATCACTATAGATGTGCCTATAATAGTTGAAGAGTTCCCTCGATTTCTCCAGGATCCCGTCATCAGATCCTGACCTGATGACAATGGGACCAACTGTGAAGTATACTCTTTCAAACAAAAAAATATTTTTACAAATCGGTCCAGCTGTTTTCGAATAATCGGTGCGTACGTACGCACGCATACGTACATAATTTTTTTTCCAAAAACAAAGATCCCGAAGAGTTGAGACCTCCTCCTTCGACATATTGAAGTCGGTTGAAAACAAAATCAGGCTTCTATACCTAACAGTCGTAGAGTTATTTTGACAAGGTTAAATCGCCGAAAAAAATGTTTCATCAATTTATCATAAATTTTTAACGGCCTCCTAGCCTAGTCGGTAGTGAGCCTGCCTATGAAGCAGGAGGTCCCGGGTTCGAATCCTGGTCAGGGCATTTATTTGTGTGTTCATCACGGATATTTGTTCCTGAGTTATGGATGTTTTCTATGTATTTAAGTATTTATCTATATCTATCTATTATATATATCGTCGCCTAGTACCCACAACACAAGCCTTATTGAGCTTACTGTGGGACTAGGTTGATTTGTGTAAGATTGTCCCATAATATTTATTTATTTATTTATTTATCATACTGAGCCGTTCTGTGTTATTGACGCGATAGATGGTGCTGGGATTTCAACTAATTAGGCAAGATGCAATATTTTCATTTATGCTTTCATTTGAAAGAATGGCACGTAGAATAGACCACGAGTGTATTCAAAAACTAAAATACTATAATTTATAGTCAAAAATTGCTGTTACTAACTGACAATTTAAATTTTCGCGCCTAAACGAGTCTAAAGTTCCTGTGACGTCACTCATGTCTGTCACTCGCATATGTGTTCATACACAGTGTCAAATTCTCGTTTTTTTTAAACATTTTTGACCTGGATGCTAGCCCTTTAAGCCAAATCTCATAGACAGTTGCCAACCCCATTAATTGTCATAACAGTAGTGACGTCACCAGACGCTGATTGGTGGATTAAAACACGTTCCGTTTCACATTACTTCAAATCCTAATTATTATTTGAAATTAGTATAAACTAAAGTAAAAACGTTTCAATAGCTATTATACATTTTTTCTACATTTTGATCACAAAATAATGGTAAATATTGTAGGTGCATCTTCCCTATTGTGGATTTAACGTGATTTTATATAGACATCCAGACTTTCTTATGATTATGATGATTTGTTTCCGATTTGCCGCATTCTTGTTTTGCCGGTATTTCTTTTATTTATTTAAACTTTATTGCACATAAAAAAAGTACATAGGGCGGAGTTAATGCCTTTAGGCATTCTCTACCAGTTAACCATAGGACCAAACAGAAATGCGTCAAGGTGGGTGCAGTGAGAAAATTACTATCTGACTGAGATAAAATTATTTACAATTATAGGCTCATTAACCTTTTGAACGCTTTCTCTCTCGCGTCAAGACGTGGCCTACACGCCAATATCTCGACTAGTGAATAACGAATATAAACCTTATCTCTCAGCAGGACTATTGCTTTGACAGCGTCCGCCATAGCCACTTTAGTGGTCGTTGGCGTGGCAGGCACGACAACACACGACCGATTTAGTGGCTCTTGGCGTTCAAAAGGTCAAATTAATTTGTATTCTGCTTCGCCGGAATTTTTAAATTACCTACAGAAAATCGAGCGAGTGCCACTCGCGCCGCCGGCGGCCGACGTGATCACGAAGTTGTCTTCGTATTCTACGGCGTCCCTCAGGGTAGCTTATTGGGGCCACTACTATTCCTATTAAATGACGATGGCGTCCCTCAAGGTAGAATACTGGGGCCAGTATTATTCCTAGTGTACATAAATGTAGGCGGTTGTAGATAGTTTTGACCACCTCACCAGCTTCTCTATTCCTGATCCTACAAAATGAATAAGAAACATGAAACTTACGTATTCGTCTTAGACCTGGTGGCGAGTTCCCCGCGCGAGTCGGAGTCGGATCGCTCCCGGCGCTCGAGCCGCTCGAGCGAGTGCCGCTCGAGGCGCTCGGGGCGGACGGAGCCGGCGCTGCCGACGGCCGACGTGATCACGAAGTTGTCTTCGTATTCGAACACTTCAGAGGGCTGCCAGGGGCTGGTGTAAAAAAAAGTATGTATTAATGTCGCCTCAATAACAGCAGACACAAATTGAGCGATCTCTTCCAGACGACCTTGGGATAGCGAGAGATCAAGTCGAAAGAAACGGTGAAAAACCAGTAAATAAGTAAACTATAACGAAATAATAATTGATCTACACTCACATTGTAAGTCCTCTAAAACGTGTTCAAAAACGGTAGGCAATGGCTAGAATTACCACAACCGATTTTACTATGATAAGCTTTGTATCTGTGGCAGTAACGTAATTTTAACTTTACATGCTCAAATATTGACACGTTATGAGTTTTGATAACATAATGTACACCTGCACGCTCCCGCGCGGCCGCCGACACAATCGAGTTGGTCATGGCGGTGCAATGGCGGCCATTCTATGGTTTCGGAATACGGCATTTAGGATAAATAATATGAGTGTAGATAAAGCAGTGTATGCAACTGTACGTAATTATAGCCCTTAAAACGTAACAGTTACATAAACTACTACTATTATAGCTTAATTATACAAAATCATACACAAATAGAAAAATAATAAAACAAATGGCTCGAATAAATTTTAACGATGAGTTCGCTTCAAAAGAGGTCCTATACGACATCTTTTTCCCAAGATATTGTAGGGACATTGCTAGAGGACCAACAATTATCCATACTAATATTATAAATGGGAAAGTGTATGTGTGTGTTTGTTTGTTTGTCCGTCTTTCACGACAAAACGGGGCGACGAATTGACGTGATTTTTTAAGTGGAGATAGTTGAAGGGATGGAGAGTGACATAGGCTACTTTTTGTCTCTTTCTAACCCCCCACTTCCCTAAAATGGGAGGTGGAAGTTTGTATGGAACATTCCGCAATTTTCAAGGTAGAAAGCTAAAAATTGGTATGCGGACTATTTGTACCTACAAAAAAATCGTGCATCATTTTTTTTTGGAAATCTGCACCCAACCCCTTAAAAGAGGGGATGAAATTTTAATAATATTCCATCCGAGTTCTCTTCTGTGTTTTAAATCAGGAAAGGGGAACCATGTTACCCCGAATTTAACGCGAGCTGGCAAAAGCTAGTTAACTAATAAATGTGTTATAAGTACAGTCAACCAATTTCATTCCTAGGCCACTCTAGAACCTTGTGAGAATAGCTAGTTTGCTAGCGAATAGGTTACGTTTATACGTATCCACGGGCAACTGTCATTACGACAAGGTTCTACAGTGGCCTAGGAATCAAATAGGTTGACCGTATGTTCACCTCATGTTGGAGTGGTTGTACCGCCAGCCCTGGTCCGTGACGCCGTCGGGGCACGTGACGTGCACCTGCTTGTGGAAGTGGCGCGGCACCCACGGCGTCACGTTGTGTCCTCCCTCTATTAGGACACACTCACCTCATGTTGGAGTGGTTGTACCGCCAGCCCTGGTCCGTGACGCCGTCGGGGCACGTGACGTGCACCTGCTTGTGGAAGTGGCGCGGCACCCACGGCGTCACGTTGTGTCCTCCCTCTATTAGGACACACTCACCTCATGTTGGAGTGGTTGTACCGCCAGCCCTGGTCCGTGACGCCGTCGGGGCACGTGACGTGCACCTGCTTGTGGAAGTGGCGCGGCACCCACGGCGTCACGTTGTGTCCTCCCTCTATTAGGACACACTCACCTCATGTTGGAGTGGTTGTACCGCCAGCCCTGGTCCGTGACGCCGTCGGGGCACGTGACGTGCACCTGCTTGTGGAAGTGGCGCGGCACCCACGGCGTCACGTTGTGTCCTCCCTCTATTAGGACACACTCACCTCATGTTGGAGTGGTTGTACCGCCAGCCCTGGTCCGTGACGCCGTCGGGGCACGTGACGTGCACCTGCTTGTGGAAGTGGCGCGGCACCCACGGCGTCACGTTGTGTCCTCCCTCTATTAGGACACACTCACCTCATGTTGGAGTGGTTGTACCGCCAGCCCTGGTCCGTGACGCCGTCGGGGCACGTGACGTGCACCTGCTTGTGGAAGTGGCGCGGCACCCACGGCGTCACGTTGTGTCCTCCCTCTATTAGGACACACTCACCTCATGTTGGAGTGGTTGTACCGCCAGCCCTGGTCCGTGACGCCGTCGGGGCACGTGACGTGCACCTGCTTGTGGAAGTGGCGCGGCACCCACGGCGTCACGTTGTGTCCTCCCTCTATTAGGACACACTCACCTCATGTTGGAGTGGTTGTACCGCCAGCCCTGGTCCGTGACGCCGTCGGGGCACGTGACGTGCACCTGCTTGTGGAAGTGGCGCGGCACCCACGGCGTCACGTTGTGTCCTCCCTCTATTAGGACACACTCACCTCATGTTGGAGTGGTTGTACCGCCAGCCCTGGTCCGTGACGCCGTCGGGGCACGTGACGTGCACCTGCTTGTGGAAGTGGCGCTGCACCCACGGCGTCACGTTGTGTCCTCCCTCTATTAGGACACACTCACCTCATGTTGGAGTGGTTGTACCGCCAGCCCTGGTCCGTGACGCCGTCGGGGCACGTGACGTGCACCTGCTTGTGGAAGTGGCGCGGCACCCACGGCGTCACGTTGTGTCCTCCCTCTATTAGGACACACTCACCTCATGTTGGAGTGGTTGTACCGCCAGCCCTGGTCCGTGACGCCGTCGGGGCACGTGACATGCACCTGCTTGTGGAAGTGGCGCGGCACCCACGGCGTCACGTTGTGTCCTCCCTCTATTAGGACACACTCACCTCATGTTGGAGTGGTTGTACCGCCAGCCCTGGTCCGTGACGCCGTCGGGGCACGTGACGTGCACCTGCTTGTGGAAGTGGCGCGGCACCCACGGCGTCACGTTGTGTCCTCCCTCTATTAGGACACACTCACCTCATGTTGGAGTGGTTGTACCGCCAGCCCTGGTCCGTGACGCCGTCGGGGCACGTGACGTGCACCTGCTTGTGGAAGTGGCGCGGCACCCACGGCGTCACGTTGTGTCCTCCCTCTATTAGGACACACTCACCTCATGTTGGAGTGGTTGTACCGCCAGCCCTGGTCCGTGACGCCGTCGGGGCACGTGACGTGCACCTGCTTGTGGAAGTGGCGCGGCACCCACGGCGTCACGTTGTGTCCTCCCTCTATTAGGACACACTCACCTCATGTTGGAGTGGTTGTACCGCCAGCCCTGGTCCGTGACGCCGTCGGGGCACGTGACGTGCACCTGCTTGTGGAAGTGGCGCGGCACCCACGGCGTCACGTTGTGTCCTCCCTCTATTAGGACACACTCACCTCATGTTGGAGTGGTTGTACCGCCAGCCCTGGTCCGTGACGCCGTCGGGGCACGTGACGTGCACCTGCTTGTGGAAGTGGCGCGGCACCCACGGCGTCACGTTGTGTCCTCCCTCTATTAGGACACACTCACCTCATGTTGGAGTGGTTGTACCGCCAGCCCTGGTCCGTGACGCCGTCGGGGCACGTGACGTGCACCTGCTTGTGGAAGTGGCGCGGCACCCACGGCGTCACGTTGTGTCCTCCCTCTATTAGGACACACTCACCTCATGTTGGAGTGGTTGTACCGCCAGCCCTGGTCCGTGACGCCGTCGGGGCACGTGACGTGCACCTGCTTGTGGAAGTGGCGCGGCACCCACGGCGTCACGTTGTGTCCTCCCTCTATTAGGACACACTCACCTCATGTTGGAGTGGTTGTACCGCCAGCCCTGGTCCGTGACGCCGTCGGGGCACGTGACGTGCACCTGCTTGTGGAAGTGGCGCGGCACCCACGGCGTCACGTTGTGTCCTCCCTCTATTAGGACACACTCACCTCATGTTGGAGTGGTTGTACCGCCAGCCCTGGTCCGTGACGCCGTCGGGGCACGTGACGTGCACCTGCTTGTGGAAGTGGCGCGGCACCCACGGCGTCACGTTGTGTCCTCCCTCTATTAGGACACACTCACCTCATGTTGGAGTGGTTGTACCGCCAGCCCTGGTCCGTGACGCCGTCGGGGCACGTGACGTGCACCTGCTTGTGGAAGTGGCGCGGCACCCACGGCGTCACGTTGTGTCCTCCCTCTATTAGGACACACTCACCTCATGTTGGAGTGGTTGTACCGCCAGCCCTGGTCCGTGACGCCGTCGGGGCACGTGACGTGCACCTGCTTGTGGAAGTGGCGCGGCACCCACGGCGTCACGGTGTTCCGTTGACGCGCTCGCTGCGCCTCCTCTATTATTGTCTTCTGTTCTGTCGCTGCCACCTGTATACAAATATTAATAAGTATACCGAATTCTTCGTGAGACATACAAACATTATTAACACTTTTTTTAACAAATAATTTTAAACAAAAAACAACCGACTTCACTTAGCCTCCACCTTTCCAAAAGCAAATGCTCGAGCTGCTGTAAAAAATACTTAAATTACTAACTATAATAAATAGTTGAAGAGTTCCCCCGATTTCTCCAGGGTCCCATTATCAGATCCTGACCTGGTTACAATAGGACCAACTGTAAAGTATACTCTTTCAAACAAAACAAAAAAAATTCAATTCGGTCCAGCCGTCTTCGAAACACGATTTCTTTTATAATCGGTGAACATACATTTAAAAAAAAGCAAAAACAAACATTCCGACGAATTGATAACCTCCTTCTTCAAAATCTTGAAGTCGGTAAAAAAGGCCAAATATACACGGTGCAAGTCCACGATGGACCTTTACGGAAATGGGAGATAGTTTAGCCATAGCACTATATTTCCCCCATAGAAACTATGTAAATATGTGTAACCGTGTTCAACTTATAGCCTTTGAAACATTCACGCAACAAACTACTTTGTGCTAACCCTAAACAGGTGACTGGGTCAATGAACTTACTTGTAAACAATTGTTAGATGACAGGATATTATGGTAATTTGTTGTCGTTTATCCATTCTTAGATCTGCTTGTAACGCTGTAAAAATAGTTGCAGCATTCTCTTTGTGGCTCCACTTGTTCAATTTTGGGTGAAGTTTTATGTTATTTCTTATTCAATTAATATTATTTCTAACCACAAAAAATATTTAGTTCAAATGGTGACATTGACAACAACTCAAAATTAATCAATAAATACTAATCAGTCATCAAGTCGTCATAAACAATTAAAGATGATATCGTAAACTCATCATAAATATATCTGAGTGATAAAAAGGTTTTAGCTCGTTAACACGTTTGACAAAATTATTTTCGAATAGATTAAAATGTTGTCGTGATTGAGCAGGTATGCAATACGTGCTTAGAGAATTCAACCAACCGGAGTCGCCATTGACAGGCGTTCCCCTCTGCCGAAAACATATGACCAGTGGTTATACATATGTATGGACTGACGTTTATCTGACGTAGCTATTTGTCCGTTACGTACGAATAGCCATACATTTGACGTTCCTCTCCCCCGCAAAAATCGGCAGACTTTTTTTGTATACAAAATGATAGACATGGCTACTCCATTCGGGTTGAATTCTCTAAGAATACGTGCATGCGTTACTTCAAATACTTAGAACCAAAACATTTTTAATAAATGGCGAACCTCTTTGCGTACTTGGATATGGACAATAAGTCTGATGTTTGAAAAGAAATTGTCATTAAACGTACTTATTTTATTGTCATATGTCATATTCTTCAAATAAAAATGCCTTTGCTAGAAGCTCGTAATTATTTTAATTTGCTCTTTTTATAAACGAGATGCTAGAATAGAACTACATTGCGGCTAAAAGTTTACGGCGACAAAGACAAAAATATCCACCACCGCATCCAACTGGGCACAGGAGAATTACGAGTATTACGTGCTACCAAAAATCAGCCCATTGTACATCTAGCAGCTCAGAATGACCAACGTGGAGGTTCCATTGTGCAACTTGCGGTTAGACTAGAGAAAGAGTCCTGCAAGTTCGAGATCAGAGGGTCGATATTTCGGAATGAGTCACCACAGTACCTACTAAAAGTTCTTAAGCATGCGCCTTCACGCTTACAAAATACCTACAGAGGTTTTAAGTTTTACTTTTTCGAGATCGTCCTGTCCGCGAATGCCGAATGCGAAATGCCGTATGTGAAGATAGTGTAAGTTATGGCAATTAGTAATAAAGTAATTGATATTATTTTCGCATTTGATTTATTTGACATTTCGTCAATCATACATCAGTGCTATTACGTCAACGCTCGTTAATAAGTTTAAGCTCCGAGTTCTCCCGATGGCGATGACGTAATCTATCCGTGAAGTGCAGATGCAATAGGGTCATCACCACAGTGAAAAAGTAGTGAATTGTGAAAAGTGTTTTATTATTTTTTACTTAATTCATGATTCTAACCATTACAAATCTACTGTATGTCACTCAAACGATGCAATATTTCCGGGAAGGTCTGTTGTCAAAGACCACCCTGTATATAAATATCAAATAAATATTAAGGGACAATGTTACACAAATCAACATAGTCCCACAGTAAGCTCAATAAGGCTTCTGTTGTGGGTAATGTACTAGGCGACGGTATATATAATAGATATACACCGTGGGCTGGATAAACCCGACAGATCTTAACCACGAATTTCTAAGACCAAAAGAAGAAAAAAATATTATGTGACTTTAGGTCAATTTCGCCAAAAAAAAATTTTTTGTTCGGTTTTTTTTTCGATTTTTTGAATGTTTATTGCACATGAAAAGCAAATGTTATTAATAAAATTATCGCCTAAAACAATTTGGTACATTTTTTTTTGTAAAAATTTAGTTTCTGCAAAGTTTTCCTTGTCACTTTGATATCTGTCAATAAGGACGTGTAAACTATGTCCAATAGTGGCAACAACGCCATTAGAAAGGCGTTTTGTGATGAGTTATAATAAAAGTGTATTTTTTTAAAATTGGTACTAACTCTGAAACTAGGCGTATTCCAGAAAAGTTTATAGGACATTTTAGTATCTAATCTAAATATGATCAGGAATACACTGTTAAAATCTGTCTAGTTATATTATATGGGCCCACGGTGTATATAGAAAAAATCCTTAAATACTTAGAAAACATCCATAACTCAGGAACAAATATCTGTAATACATACATACATACATACATATATTCACGCCTGTTTCCCAGAGGGGTAGGCAGAGATCACGGATTTCCATTTACTACGATCCTGACAAACTACTTTCGCTTCACCCACTTTCATAATATTCCTCATACATGCTCGTCGGTTTAGAGTACTTCTGACCTGGCCTTTTTGCAATAATTCCCCGATTTGATCGAGGAAAGTTCGCCTAGGTCTTCCCCTTCGAACTGACCCTTCCACTCTTTCTTCGTACACCCTCTTCGTTAATCTTCTTTCATCCATCCTCTCTACGTGTCCAAACCATCTCAACATACCCATCTCAATTTTTGTCACTACATCTTCATCCACTCCGCATTTTATTCTTATTACGCTATTTCTGATCCTGTCTGTTAACTTCACACCACACATGCTTCTTAGAGCTCTCATTTCCACTGCGTTCACTTGACTCTGATGTCTTTTCTGCCACACCCAACTTTCACTACCATACATAAGTGTAGGCACCAACACTCCTCCATGCACAGCCAGGCGTGCTTTTTGCGACACCTTCTGACTGCTCATAAAAGCGTTCAGTGCCCCATTCACTCTATTCCCAGCATTCACTCTCCTTTCAATGTCTTTTTCATTTTTACCATCTGTAATAAAAACACACAAATAAATGCCCTGACCAGGATTCGAACCCGGGACCTCCTGCTTCATAGGCAGGGTCACTACCTACTAGGCTAGGAGGCCGTTAAATATGTAGTCGACTGAGCAAAGCGAAGTCTCAGGGCTACATTTGAATCGACTTCAAGATATCCACACAGGAGCTTCTCAATTCGTCGGGATCTTTGTTGTTGTTGCTTTTTTAGCTATTTTCAACCGACTTCAAGATTTCGAAGGAGGAGGTTATCAATTCGTCGGGATCTTTGTTTTTGCTATGTATGTTCACCGATTATGCGAAGACGGCTGGACAGATTTGGAAAAATCTTTTTTTGTTTGAAAGAGTATACTTCACAGTTGGTGCCATTGTAACCAAGTCAGGATCTGATGATGGGATCCTGGAGAAATCGAGGGAACTCTTCAACTATTATAGGCACACCTGATAGTGATTTGAGTATTTTTTACAGCAGCTCGAGCATTAGCTGTTGGAAAGGTGGATGCTAAGTGAAGTCGGTTCTTTTCAACCGACTTCAAGATTTCGAAGGAGGAGGTTATCAATTCGTCGGGATCTTTGTTTTTGCTATTTTTTTTTTTTTTATGTATGTTCAGTTCACCGATTATTCGAAGACGGCTGGACCGATTTGGAAAATTCTTTTTTTGTTTGAAAGAGTATACTTTACAGGTGGTCCCATTGTAACCAGGTCAGGATCTGATGATGGGATCCTGGAGAAATCGAGGGAACTCTTCAACTATTAAAGGCACAACTATAGTGATTTGAGTATTTTTTTCAGCAGCTCGAGCATTTGGTGTTGGAAAGGTGGATGCTAAGTGAAGTCGGTTCTTTTTTGTTTAAAATTATTTGTTTAAAATTATTTAATGTATATTCACATATTAACTTACATATATAGATGTCATATACAAAGGAAAAAGTGACCTAGGCCTCCGATGCCCAGGGCTGGATATCATCTCATTGCGATCTTTATAACCTGGTGGTTTCCGATATTTACATCTGTATTAGGGTCACTATACCTGGTCCTCGTTGTGTATGGCCTCTGAGACCCTCAGCCAGAGCCGCTGGGACTCGAACTCCTCCTGATGGTCCAGGTTCATGAGGTAGCGCGTCAGACGTTGCTCCTTCAGGGTAGCTACGTCGACTAGGGCCGATTCGTCCTGAAATTACATTTGTTATAAAAATACACCCACGCAACATGTTTATTTTTATTTTTATACCACGACGGTGGCAAACAAGCATACGGCTCGCTTGATGGTAAGCAGCTACCGTAACCTATGGACGCCTGCAACTCCAAAGGATTCACATGCCCGTTGCCGAGCCTTTACAAAAAGGAGGATTCGCTGTGTTGATGGCTAAAGGAACAAGAAGGTCCCTCATCTTCAACACACTGGGTCCTCTTTAAGCTCTTTGGCAACCTTACTCACCAGCAGGAACACAACACTATGAGTAGGGTCTAGTGCTATTTGACTGTCGTTTTCTGTAAGGTGGAGGTACTTCCCCAGTCGGGCTCTGCTCCAGATTTGAGCGATGACATTCGCTGAGCATGCCCTACCACACTTAGCGAGATGCCATTCGCAGTGCCCATACGAGTACCTCTCCTTTTGGCGTAGTTTAAGGACATACCCAGGGTCCAATCATACCAACACGTACGAAATAATGTTTTTTGCATAATCTTTTCTGGGCGCAAGCGAAACTTGTAATAATTATATGTGATAAGTCAAAATAAGATAATGGTACTCAATTAATAGTGTAATAAAATAAGCTGATTTAAGGGATCAACTTCGGAATTAAAGATAATAATTAATAAGAACACTTGTAGACACCTTTTATTTTGACGTAACTTGTAGTTATCCCATATATCGCGTTTTTCCATATAGCTCCCAAGACGTTGACATTATAAAAATGTGGTTCGTTAAATTTGGGACATTCAATTTAATACTTGAAAAAAAAAAATGGAAAAAAGTCAACGCGTCGAGCAAGATTCGAACTTTCGACCTTTGAATTTTTCGCTTGCAGACGTTTATGCTTAGTACAATATTAATTTTGGGACACGTTTGTTCAATCATTCGCTAAACTATCTTTGAGATAGGAGACGCAGAGTACGCAGCCTTCAGTTACATATTTTTCCAAAAATTATTGCACAATCATCATCCTCCTAGCATTTGTCCCGGCTTTTTGGCCACGGCTCTATTGAGCCTGGGATCCGCTCGGCAACCTAAACCCAGGAATTGGCGTAGGCACTAGTTTTTACGAAAGCGACTGCCATCTGATCCAGACCCAGAGGGGAAACTAGGCCTTGTTGGGATTAGGTCTGGTTTCCTCACGACGTTTTTCTTCACAGAAAAGCGACTGGTAAACATTAATGATATTTCGTACATAAGTTCCGAAAAATAAAATAAAATTCAGTGGTACGAGCCGAGGTTTGAACCTGAGACCTCCGGATTGGAAGACTGACATCTTAGCGCCATCGGGGATCAATGTTACTCTGCGTCCGTAGGAAACAACCTTAGATAACCCTACACGTGATCCCTGGGTGGTGCTAAGAGTAACAAACTTGGCAGCTGCACTGTCCCATCTAGACCTCGCAGCACTCCCTGGATTTTCTTCATCATCTGCTTTCCCACTACTACTACCCCAGGGAAGAAATGCTTATGTATATCCAGTGACATGTAGCCATACGATAAATAAACCGCCAGGCCACCACCAGCGCTTGCTTAAATTATGCTACAATGGCCAAATACATATCCAAGATATCTCTATACTCAGCTTAGCGCGTTATTTCTTTGAAACCTAAGCTGCCAAAAAGAAGGGGTGCGGGAGGGGAACACGTAAGAGAGAGTCAGACATTAATGGTTGCCATGGAGACGTACTAAGTTTACTGTCAGTTCCAATAATTAGTGTTTTACTATAGAGTGAAATTACTTCTAGCTTGGCAGCGGGAGTCGCCCGGCTCTCGGGTTAACTAGTCTATCCATACTAATATTATAAATGGGAAAGTGTATGTGTGTGTTTGTTTGTTTGTCCGTCTTTCACGGCAAAACGGGGCGACGAATTGACGTGATTTTTTAAGTGGAGATAGTTGAAGGGATGGAGAGTGACATAGGCAGGGACCGGAACCGGTAACCATTAAAGGGGTATTAGATTGGGTGTTTGATAGAGTTGTTTTTAAAAACCCTATCAATTCGGTAAGCGTATCGTTTGACTTACCCGACCGAAAGGCTAACCATGTCAATACAGTTAATTCGGGTAAGTGGTTACAACCCAGCATATGGTTTCCCTATCAGATAGGGTTTTTCAAATGCGATTAAGTTATTTTAAACTCTGTGACCAATACATTTGGCTTATTTATTATTCGAGCACCCTACGAGCTAAGCGCTTGCGGTGTGGCGGCACGACCGAGCCTACAGACAAACAAGAATCTTTTTGCGTATGTTTTCGTACTTACGCCTTTGATCTAGAAGCTATTATTGCTTGTTAGTGCGCTAAAAGATCGTTGTGTGGTGCCGGTGTTTTTGTTCTTGCCATTCGAGCGTGACGGCTCGTGTCGATTGAATCTTAGACCCAGGCTTATAGGAAGTATAGGAACCAAAATCAAATGCATATTGTGGAGTGTTAAAATATATAATTTTGTGTTATTCTAGTTATAGGTAGTACTTTGTTTCAATGGCTCCAGCAAAATGTGACGCCGTTCACCGATACTTCTAGTATAATGAAACGATCAATATCAGTCATTGTTGGACACTCAAGAATAAAATGATTATTTGAAAAAAATATCGTAAGAATAAACTTATGTTGATTGTATTCCCGTTAAAATGATTCAAAATATTTCGTCGGGACTAATTCATATGCGAGAAAATGTAATAAAAATAATTGATTCTTAACAGAACTATTTATTCATTCTTTTTATTTTAAATAATGTTCCGCGTATAAGAATGTATTCTGGGTTTTTCGGTGTAAGAAAACATCGTGTGGAAACTGGACCTAATCCCAATAAGGCGTAGTTTTCCTTATGCCCTTTTCGGTGTAAGAAAACATCGTGTGGAAACTGGACCTAATCCCAATAAGGCGTAGTTTTCCTTATGCCCAGCAAAAATTATATCTGTTTTAAAATCCACGGTAGGCAGATATACTCTTTTCACTTCTCATGCTCGTAAAGTTCGACTTTAAATCGTGCGTGGACGATATAAAATCGCATTTTAAGCTCTAGGGCATAAAGTAAAATTTTCTTCTAAGACCAAGAATGTGGCTCAACAGCCAAACAGAGTCAAAATATATTGCACAATTTAATTGAACAGTAAAATTTCGTAGAATACTGAAACTTGTTCTTTTATTATATTCTTGTACTCAGATAGAATAAGCTTTCTGGCCCAGATAATTCCTATTGGATGGGATTTTTTTTTTGTATAGATCAAAGTGTCAGGAATTGATACCAATAAAATTTATAAGTGAATATTGGGCGCTAAGGTGCCAAAAAAATGGTAAAAATGGTAAAAACCAGTTTTTCGCTTCTAGAGGAAAAACTACGGCTCCGACAAAAAATAGTTAAATGTAACAAATGTGCGCAATAAAGAAACAAAGAGAATGAGCCCCAGTAGAGCAAAATCTGTTAAGAGGATCGTCCGCAATGTGAAAAAAATTTACCAGTGTAAGTTCACCTTTGTATAAGAATAATTACTAGGGCAAAAGAGGTCAGCTAAACATGGTTATTTAATTTTAAGAGAAATGAAGCATTATTGCAAATGGCACCTAAAATATAAGAATAGCAGAATTAAAATACTTAAATATAGTTTAAGTTAATTATTATTTTTTTTAGGTGCCATTTGTAATAATGCTTCATTTCTCTTAAAATTGTCAACCAAGTTTAGCTGACCTCTTCTGCGCTAGTAATTATTCTTATAAAAAGGTCAACTTACACTGGTTATAACACGTTTTTTTTTTGCAAATATTGTAAATTCAATTACTCGCGTTCCGAAAGTTCTGGAGAGCTGAAATTTGAATATGATGTCAGTTTTGTGGTCCTCTAACTACAGTTAAATGTTCAAATGAAAATGTTGTAACTTTTTGCAAACCGTCGAATTTTGCAAAAAGTGACCTTTTTTAAATCGACTGGGAGGGTATTTTAATTTTCGAAAAACGTTATAATTTCGATTTCTATGCATTAAGGAGGAGTTGAACTACAAATTTCCAAGTTTACAAATTATTTGACAAAGAATAAAGTTGTTTAAATAATCTATGAAGTTCAGGCACTTTTTGCGCGCGCGGCGGCGACGCACTATGGCCCAAACGCCCGATCTAGCTGGACAACATTATTTTACACTCATAGACTAAAATTGACTATTTTTATTATTATTTTGCTATAATTCATGTGAAAAAAAAAATTAACCAGTGTAAGTTGACCATTGTATAAGAATAATTACTAGGGCAGAAGAGGTCAGCTAAACTTGGAATTGTAATTTTAAGAGAAATGAAGCATAATAATGCTTCATTTCTCTTAAAATTACAATTCCAAGTTTAGCTGACCTCTTCTGCTACAAATGGCACATAAAAAAATTAATAATTAACTTAAACTATATTTAAGTATTTTAATTCTGCTATTCTTATATTTTAGGTGCCATTTGCAATAATGCTTCATTTCTCATAAAATTAAATAACCATGTTTAGCTGATCTCTTCTGTCCTAGTAATTATTCTTATTCAAAAGTCAACTTACACTGGTTAATTTTTTTCACATTAATTATACCAAAATAATAATAAAAATAGTCAATTTTAGTCTATGAGTGTAAAATAATTTTGTCCAGCTAGATCGGGCGTTTGGGCCATAGTGCGCCGCTGCCGCGCGCGCAAAAAGTGTCTGATTTTCATAGATTATTTAAACAAGTTTATTCCTTGTCAAATGATCTGTAAATTTGGAAATTTGTAGGTCAACTCTTCCTTAATGCATAGAAACCGAAGTTATAACGTTTTTTGAAAATTAAAATACCCTCCCAATCGATTTAAAAAACCGGCCAAGAGCGTGTCGGGCCACGCTCAGTGTAGGGTTCCGTAGTTTTCCGTCCGTCACAGTAGTGTCCCTACTTAAGAGTTAATAACACCGCCATGTAGGATATGATATGAGAGTTCCACGTACAGCGACATCTATCGGCAAATTAAGTAAACTATTGCGCGCGAGCTTAAAGTATGGAAGATGATTTTTATGGAATAATTCTTTATTGCGTGAACCGATTTTCACCGTTTTTACTTTATTTGAAAGCACGTCATTTCATTGTAATTGTGTAGAAATTACGGGTACAATAAACACCTGCTTATACGGTTAAATTACAAACTTAGTTCAGAAATTATTTTGTAATTTTTTTTTCAAAAACTATTCATCCTATCAAGTTCAAAATAATTTTCCTAGAAAGTTTTTATAAAGTTCTACTTTTGAGATTTTTTTCATATTTTTAAAACTTATGGTTCAAAAGTTAGAGGGGGGGGGGGGGGGGCATATTTTTTTACTTCTGGAGCGATTATTTCCGAAAATATTTACATTATCGAAAAATTATTTTAGTAAACCCCTATTCATTTTTAAATACCTATCCAACAATATATCACACGTTAGGGTTGAAATGAAAAAAAAATCACTCCCCACTTTACGTATAGGGGAGGTACCCTAATAAAAATAAAAATTCCACTTTTTATTTTACCACTTTGTCGGCGTCATTGATATACATATTAGTACCAAATTTCAGCTTTCTAGTGCTAACGGTTACTGAGATTATCCGCGGACGGACGGACGGACGGACGGACGGACGGACGGGCAGACATGGCGAAACTATAAGGGTTCCTAGTTGACTACGGAACCCTAAAAAGGTCACTTTTTGCAAAAATCGACGGTTTGCAAAAAGTTTACAATATTTTAATTTCAACAATTAACTGTAGTTAGACGACCACAAAACTGACATCATATTCAAATTTCAGCTCTCCAGCACTTCCGGAACGCGAGTTATTGAATTTACAATATTTGCAAAAAAATGTGTTTTTTTACGAATTGCGGACGATCCTCTGGACCGATTTTGCTCTACCGGGGCTCATTCTCTTTGTTTTATAATTGCGCACATTTGTTACATTTAACTATTTTTGGTCCGACCCGTAGTTTTTCCTCTAGAAGCGAAAAACTGGTTTTTACCATTTTTTTGGCACCTTAGCGCCCATTATTGATCACTTATAAATTTTGTTGATATCAATTCCTGACACTTTGATCTATACAAACAATTTTTTTCCCGTCCAATAGGAATTGACTGTACTTTTTATGATTTTTCCGCTAATTCTATCTGAGTATTGCTATAATTATTTGAATTGCGTGTTTTCTATAATTATAAAATAGCGTTGATAATAGTTTAGAAATGCCCCGAAATGTTTTGATGACTTGGCAGAAAATTTCTAAATTCACATGTTAAAAATTCAAAAAAATATATTAAAAAATTAATTGGTTGGAACCATATTTGTTTTCATTGTAATATATTTGTTAGAACTTGAAATTGTTTTACGATTACCGTTAAATAATTTCCTCGCAAATGAAGTGAAAATTAGAGTGTAACCCTCGTCCATAAAAGCCATTTTACACTCGACTTTTAAACGCCTCGCATAAAATCGTACGTTTTATGCACTTGTTGTACAATCTACTATTATAATATAATAAAAATAAAATATAATAAAATGAAAATAAAATGAAAACAAAATGAAAACAGAATGAAAACAGAATGAAAAGAGAATGAAAATAGAATGAAAATAGAAATAAAATAGAATGAAAATACAATGAAAATACAATGAAAATAAAATGAAAATAAAATGAAAATAAAATGAAAATAAAGTGAAAATAAAATGAAAATAAAATGAAAATAAAATGAAAATAAAATGAAAATAAAATGAAAATAAAATGAAAATAAAATGAAAATAAAATGAAAATAAAATGAAAATAAAATGAAAATAAAATGAAAATAAAATGAAAATAAAATGAAAATAAAATGAAAATAAAATGTAAATAAAATGTAAATAAAATGTAAATAAAATGAAAATAAAAACGAAAATAAAAACGAAAATAAAAACCAAAACAAAAACGAAAACGAAAACGAAAATAAAACGAAACGAAAACGAAACGCTAACGAATCGAAAACGAAACGAAAACGAACCGAAAACGAACCGAAAACGAAACGAAAACGAACCGAAAACGTAACGAAAACGAAACGAAAACGAAACGAAAACGAAACGAAAACGAGACGAAAACGAAACGAAAACGAAACGAAAACGAAACGAAAACGAACCGAAAACGAAACGAAAACGAAACGAAACGACAAATCGTATATCCCATAATTAGCTGAAAACGACTACCAATCCCTACGCCAATTCATGGGATTAGGTTGCCAAGCGGACCACAGTCTCAACTGAGCCGTGGCAAAAGCCGGGACAAACTCTAGGAGGATGAATATTGGTTTCTGTCAAATCGATTTGAATATGAATAAACATTGTGTTTTTATTCTTATTCAAAATAATTATTGCCCATCTCATCAGTACGTGCGAACTATGCAAAAATAAACTGAACGTAAGACACATTTCTTTAACAGAAATTCTTTAATTGAAAGTTGTGTACGTGAGCAGAGGACTGGATTGTGAGTGTGACTTTTCCAGAATGAATAAACGACAGCAAATCTTATATTTACTCATTTTGTTCCGCCGCCACCCCTCCTGTTCCATTTCAAATGAGAAAGATAGAACCGCCTGCCTGCGTGGAAAAGAGACAGGAAAAGGGTAGCCCTATGATAGGGTAAGCGGTAAATATTAAAGCTATCTTTACCCCATTCGACTCGGAAACCACATTGAAAAGGGTTAAGCCTATTCAAAATGATTTCCATATCGATAGGGTAACCCAATGATAGGGTAACCCTATCATTAGGGTAAGACTTTAATAGGGTTACCCTATCGAAACGATTAATCAAATGAAGGGGTTTTCCGGTTCCTGGACATAGGCTACTTTTTGTCTCTTTCTAACCCCCCACTTCCCTAAAATGGGGGGTGGAAGTTTGTATGGAGCATTACGGGGGGCAAAGGGGAACCGTGTTACCCCGAATTTAACGCGAGCGGAGCCGCGGGCAAAAGCTAGTGGCCAAATAAAAACCAGGCACTTACCCCACTCCTTTTATCTTTAATATCGATCCTCCCATCCCAGTACCCTTCCACTGTAGCGATCGTATCTTTCCCTTTCTTGATGCGACCCGATATTAGGTTCGTCTGCTCCGAACCGCCGAGGAATGACTGAAACAAAAAACCTAATTTAACATGTGTAAACTATAAAATACCTGGACGCATTCGCGTTTTTTAAGAGTCCGGTAACGATTTGAAAACGCACATCAAGGATGATATAGATTGGATGGACAATATCCATACAAAATCGCGTTCCCTTATTTCAGGTTAAAGCACTAGCGTCATCTATCGGTCACACCAGACACTAAATCCTAGTTTCTAATACTTTGTTCGGCGCTTAACGCTGACAGTTTTCGGTACTAAGTGCCACAGCGCCATCTGTCGAGTCTGGAGTCGAGTTATTCTGTCAGCGTTAAGCGCCGAACTAAGTATTAGAAACTAGGATTTAGTGTCCGTGGTGACCGATAGATGACGCTAGTGCTTTAACCTGAAATAAGGGAACGCGATGTTGTATGGATATTGTCCATCCATGTCTATATCATACTTGACGCACATTAATTGCATATGTTAAGATAGTTTGAAGTCTTGCTATTGCAAAAAAATACTTTTGGTCCATAATTATTATTATTTAGTACCCGAAAAATCAACAGGGAATATAACTATTAATATTAAAACTCTGCGTAGGGGGCGGCATTAGCACAAACAGAGGTCCTACCGCGAAACTCGAAAATCGAAATTTCGTTATTTGTCTCTCTATCACTCTTGCATGTCCGAGCGATTGAGAGGTAGATAACGAAATAGCGATAATGACACATGTTAAATTATGAAATAAAATTTAGTTGACTGGATGCAAAGTGATAAATATATCAAAATAAAGTAAAAATTAGAAAAAAATATATTAAAATGGTTCAAAGATATCAGGTTTCAAAATTTCAAAATTTTACGATTTTTCGAAGTACGTTATTAAAAGAAACAATGATACCATTCGATTTTTAACAGTTTACTGTAAAAACAATTGTATGGCAATATACATAAACGCAACATTTCACTGTAAAAATAGCAATTTCATAACTTTTCCATACTTTGAACAGGGCGACTATGTAATCGTGACGTCACTTTTACACATCATTTTGTTAGGAGCGTTTTGAGAAACAAATGCAAATCTCAGACTTTAAGTTTCATTCCTGACTTGTGTGTTGCTTTAACGCAACTGGCCCTATATAGACATGTGTTCCTCACAACAAAACAAATCGATTGATAACCATACATAAAAAAAAAACCAATCTTGCGGTCACAAACGTGTGTGAATTATATGGTATTGTAAGTAAAAACTCATATTTCTAACTTACCCTTAATTTAAATTCGATGTCTGCACTATACCCGGTGCTTTCACACATAACATGCACCTGAAATTAAAGAAAAAATAAATAAATACAGAATTAAGTACAGACGCCCTATACAACTATGATAAACTCGTTATAAATAAATAAATATTATAGGACAATCTTACCCAAATCGACTTAGGCCCACAGTAAGCACAATAAGGCTTGTGTTATGGGTACTAGACAACGATATATATAATAGATAAATACTTAAATACATAGAAAACACCCATAACTCAGGAACAAATATCTGTGATAAACACACAAATAAATGCCCTGACCAGGATTCGAACCCGGGACCTCCTGCTTCGTAGGCAGGGTCACTACCGATTGGGCTAGGAGGCCGTTATGCACGCTCCAAAAGTGAAGCGCTTAAAATAAGTGAATTCAAACAATTGCCGCTAGACGCGCACCGGCAAGCGAGAGATACGGATGTGTCAATGAGCTCCCGTCACCCGCGTGGGAAAGAGACAAACAGTAATTTTCTAACAATGAGAGTGACAAAGATGTAATGATTGTCAAAATAGATAAACATAACCGAATCGTTGCTAGGTTATGAAATAATTCTGGATGTATTTTTTGTGCTCATTTTATTAGAAATCTGTTAGTCAATTAAAGTATCTTTAATGAAATTTGATCAAAAATTATAAAATGGCGACTATTTTTCCTAATTCCGACCCGACGTCAAATATATGATATGAGAAATGTGTTTTAAAAGATTGTTAAATCTAACCTTCCCGCGCCTAAGCTAAAAATCTCTCAACTGTGATAAACTCGAGCCAGATTTGTATTAATCCCACTTCTGACTTCCAATTGTTCAGAAGTGGGATCAGTATGATAATCTTATTTATTTTATATAAATAGTTAAACCTTCTTTTTTATACTACGACGGTAAACAAGCATACCGCGCAAGCGCCTGGTGGTAAGCAGCTATTGCAGCCTATGGTCGCCTACTACTATAGAGGTGTCACATGCGGGTTGCCGACCCTAAACCCTACCCTGTAAGCGTCCCGATGACGATGCCCTTGCAGTTCTCCACGTAGGTAAGCTTAAAGCGAGTTTTAAACTGATCCCACTTCTGACTACTGATTGTTCATAAGTGAAATCCAGCCCTCCTCCCCGACCGCGGTTAATCCTCCTCCCCGACCCCGGCACAATCCAATTGGCTATGGCGGTGCAATGGCGGTCATTCTAACGGTTCCAGAACGCTTCATTTAGGTTTTATAATATGTGTGTAGATGAAGCAGTGCATGCAACTGTACGTAAATAGGCCTTACAACACTCGTGTGATCTTATTATGAACCGCATTTTAACCTCGTGCCGCCAAATGTGCAATAGAGTGTACAAAGTAACACTCAGCATTAACGCCCAGACTTTCGAAAAAATAAAAATGAGGTAAACGCCCAGTGTACAGTACGCTGTACTGTGTAGCTTATGAAATGTCATTTTTATATTTAAACATATTGGCTTATACATTGCACATTGGGCGTTTAGCTGAACTTGTGTTTTTTTTCTTGGGCGTTACGAGGTTAAGGATTTTTAATACGTAACAGTTACATAAACTACTATTAAGCTATTAAAATGTATTTAGCGATTTTATTCTATTGACGTCAGTTGAGTATGGTAACTTTAATTTCCAAATCACAAAAACCTAAATTGATTTTTAGTCGCAAAACAGACTTGAGCGTGTAATTCAGCGATCTTAGACAAAAATCGACCGTAATTGATTTAATATGTATTCTACTATAATATAAGTGACATCAAAAACAAATTTTGTGCGCCATGTTTGGCGGTTGACTGGTTGCTGAATCAAAGAATAGTATAGACTTGAAGTGATTTTTACTACAACTTTTGGGACAAAAAATTTCATAGGGATGTCATCTCCTGTTACTCAATGATGGTGGCTGAATTTTTACAAAGAGCCCAAAATTAAACCGGAAGTTCGATTTTTCCGCTTTCTGTCTGATTTTTATCTATGATAGCTGAATTCTGTTCGTGTGTCACCTTAAACGGTTTCATAAACATTCCCAAAATTCGCTTTGTGTGCGATGTATTTTGTACTTGTTCTTCTTTCGTGTCCACGGTTCCTATACGATGGATGCCCAGAAGGCAGCGGTGTTGCCAGCCCTGGCCGTCGCGTTCCTCAGGTCAAGTTTATTTATAGATGGCATAAAACAAGATGGTACAAATGGCGGACTTAATGCCATAAGGCATTCTCTACCAGTCAACCAATGGGCTTGTACAACCAATAGGTGCAGGGTCCATTAAATATGACAGAATTAATAAGAGAAAAAAAACTAACAATAGATACATATTAAGCTATATTCATAAACTTACACAAATACATATAATAATAAACATACATACATATATATTAAATACCTTGTGTGAACCATCAGGAGGACGATGAAGAAAGCTTGTCAAGGAAATGCTTGCGCAACAAGCGCTTGAAAGTGAATTTAGTCTGAGCTTGCCCGAGAGAGAGCGGCAGAACATTCCAAAGTCGGATTGCCTGGACGGTGAAAGAATTAGACATAAAACCAGTTCCATGTCGGGGCACATTGTCAATGAGCTTTAGAGAACGAGAAGAACGAAGATGTGTGCCGGGGCGCGGGGAAACAAATTTAAATTTCGAAGATAATTTGGGGCGGACGGGTCAAACAATATGGAATACAGAGTGCAAAGAATACGAAGTGACCTACGTTCTCGGATCGGTGAAGCTCCGAGCAGGAGTGCGGCGCCGTGTTCGCGGGGCCGGGTCGCGCGCGGCGGCGCAGCGGTCCGCGCGCGACCACGCGACCACGCGACCGCGCGACCACGCGACCGCGCGACCACGCTCCGCCTGCAGCGACCAACCTTGGCCTGTTCAGAGCCTTTCATTTTGTACTTATAGTCTGGCAAACCATTTCTGTCAGTAGAAAAGCGCGGCAAATTCAAAATACGTACACGTGCCAACCCTTTGTGATGAGACACCGTATTTCATGACGAACATTTCAATTCACATTTCTTTATATTGAATTTGTTTCTAGTGCATTTCACTCTCTCATCTTAAGTGCGAGTGAGATAGAACTCCTGCAACGTTCTAAATTAAATTTAAATTCGTTTTTAAGGCGGATGTCAATAGCCTCAACCAGATTATCTGTTGCATTTGATGACAGATTAGACAAAATATATCCGTCTCCTTTTTACACACCGTAAATGTCAACTAATGAAAGAGGCGGTCATACCAAATAAAATTAAAAGCATAGAATTTAATGATCATTGCCGCTTTTTTCACTGATGCTTAGTGTTGTCATACTTTTGTTCGCTGTACATTGCTACTGCGTCCGTTGGCTGGCCAGACTATACAATAAATGTTCTAAAAAAATAAGTGGGATCTGTAAAGAAATCTTACCTTCCCCCCTAGCTCCATACTAAGAGTACCGATGACTATGCCCTTGCAATGGGCATACGGTGCTGTGGTCACGTAGCTCTCTCCCCACGTGAGGAGGTGAATTCTAGCGCAGCCCTCCAAGATGGCCGACGTTGAGTTACCTAAAATAGGCATGATGACACATGGTGAATTATGCAATCAAATTTAGTTAATAGGATGCAAAATTATCAATATATCAAAATAACGGGCTCCTAGCCTAGTCGGTAGTGACCCTGCCTATGAAGCAGGAGGTTCGAATCCTGGTCAGGGCATTTATTTGTGTGTTCATCACGGATATTTGTTCCTGAGTTATGGATGTTTTCTATGTATTTAAGTATTTATCTATATCTATCTATTATATATATCGTCGCTTAGTACCCACAACACTAGCCTTATTGAGCTTCCTGGGGGACTAGGTTGATTTGTGTAAGATTGACCCATAATATTTATTTAAATAAAGGGAAAATCTATATAAGTGGTTCAAAGATCATCAGGCTTCAAAATTTCACGATTTTTAAAAGTACGAAATTTTTAAAAACTAAATAAATTGTATAGCAACCATATACATAAACGCAACATTTCACTGTAAAAATAGCAATTTCATACTTTAAACAGGGCGACTAATGATCGTGACTTCGTGACGTCACTTTTGCACGTCATTTTGTTAGGAGCGTTTTTAAGAAACAAATGCAAATCTCGGACTTTCAGTCTAATTTCTGACTTTTGTGTTGCTTTAACGCAATTGGCCGCATATAGACATTTGATCCTCACAACAAAACGAATCGATTGATACCATACATGAAAAAAAATCATAATGCCTATTTAAATAAAAGTTATGTTAACCGACATAGTAGGCATGAGTTAGGATAAAATACATCATGCGACATGGGCTTAGGGCGTGCTCAATAAATTTAGGGGGGGGGGGGGGGGAGGGGACTCCATGATTTAAATAGATATTTTCAGAAATAATCACTCCGAAAGTCAAAAAAGTTGTGTCCCCCCCTGTAACTTTTGAACAGTAAGTCCAAAAATGATGAAAAATTCAAGAAGATCTTTGACTATTCTTTCCACGAAAACTATTTTGAACATTATCGGTTTAGACGTTTTTGAGATATCTCCAAAAAACTACGTACATAGGCAGATACGACCTTGCGACATTAATTTTTTCGACAGCCGGTACGGAACCCTCCATTATGCGTGGTCCGACACGCACTTGGCCGGTTTTTTTTTACATTTAGCAATATTTTTTCCGTCTTGGTTTATATTATAACTACGTAATACACAGACAGATCGAGTCAATGTAAATGGTTTACTGAACGTACCATAGAACTTGGACCTCGCTAGCAAACTGCCTTCTATGACGAATCCCTCTTTTCTGTTTGACACGTAGAAAGCTGACACAGGGGGGTGGTGAGATACCTGAAATAACGACATAGTTTTGTTTTCAACCAAGGATGATTAAGACATGGATTGACAATGCCTATACAAAATCGCGTTCCTCGAACCTTCAGAACCTTATAGTGACAGATTATTAAGTAAATATATCTAACCTGTTCCGCCACATAATAAGTGTTAGTCCTGGAGTCAGGATGTTTCCAGCAGCACCGGAAGGTCTCCCCCAGGACCGGGTTGTAGGGCTTCTTGAGACCTTTGGGCTTGCGGTACAAGCCTGAGAGGTACCAGCGGAGGACCAGCTTGAATCGGGAGTAGGGGTCTTCGACGTTTTGTGCTCTGGAAGGACGAAAAAAGGTATTCTCAATCTTTAAATTTCGGTAGCTAATGCTAAATAAACAACGTTTTTACGCAAAACTGTTAAGAGGTACTATCAGCTGCTGAATTGCATATTTAATTTACTAATAATTCATATACAATGTGGGTAGGTATGCATTTTTGCAGCCTACCGTACGTGATTGTGGACAGCATTCAGAATCGTTATAATTGTCAGACAGCTTTTATAGTGGTAATTTTTTAAGATGTCGGCATCTTACTAAAGATTTCTAACTATATACTTCGCATGATTATGTTACTACACGTACAGTTAGGTGCATAACTGAGTCAAAATTAGTACCTTAGTAAAATGTAAATAATTTGATAACAATCAAAGTTACATAAAAGTTCTAAACGTAAAATATTAATCCTTGGGTACCGCTACAAAACTGCTTCACAAATTATTTTCTTCCGACTTATACATTTTTCTCAATTTCATACCGAAAACTGTGAAATTTCACCTAATTTATTTTTCCCATTATTTCATTTTTTCTTAGGCATTCCCAATTCAGTAACTCATTTAAAGTAAGGAATTCCACGACCATTATTTTAGTTATCAAACATTTAAATCAGGCTTATTTTTGTAATTAGTTACTGGCAATGTATTGTCAGGTGCAAAACTGAGTCAAGGCAAATGGCCGAACAACTTTCTCGTTAGTTAATTTTTGTAGCGGACTTCATTCTGAGATGACCATAAAAATACGTGAGTGATATAAAAGTCATACACCTCATTTTAAAGAGCATATAATGTACTATTTCAACTAATTGTCTTACCTGGTTGTGTAAAAGAAAAATATCAATATCGGGTTAAATAAAAAAAATGTAGTTTAACGGTTTTTGGTTCAAAATCATGGACGAATAAAAAAATCAAGATTGTGAATGCAATGAATCGAAATTGGCTTTCATATGGATACATAGCTGACACCGAGACGGACAAATATAACCTGAAAGTTTTTATTTTTTTCATAATTGATAAGACTTATCTTCATTTAACGATGTCGGTGCAAAACTGAGTCAGTACCAAATATTATCTAATAGATAAAATGTTTATTTTTATCTACAATAACATAATAGGTCAGTAAGTTTATTAGCGTTGTTACCAATTAATAATAAAATAGTAACTTAATAACTAGCCTCTTCTGAAATAATGAAAGAAACATGTCAAAGTGATGCACATTGGTTCAGTTATGCACCTAACTGTAGCTATGGCATTGTATTTTGGGGTAGTTATACTAATCGATACTTGGTAAGGCCGACAAAGTCTTACAATCGGTTTGTTTAAGCTTAACTTGTGTAAAGTTAATCGTTAAACTTACTGTGCCAGAATGTCTGCTTTATCGTTAAATATCGAGAAAATGCCGCGGCTTTTAAGATTAATACGGATATCACCACTTTGCATAGTTCCATTCTTACGCTTTTTGTCCATTGTCGTAGGACGGATTTCTGCCTACCAAGCCTATGTAACATATACACTTCTCTACGGCATCATATTCTGGGGTAATTTTACCAAGCAAATACTTAACATACAAGTATTTTATTGTACAGTCGCCATCAAATATATCGGAGCGGCCGAGCTAATCTAAAATATCTGAACATGCACTTTATCGCCTTGACAATAGACACGTTGTTCAGATATCTGTGACCACCTTGGCCGTTCCGATATATCTGATGGCGACTGTACAACAGTAACAGTACACAAATTAAAAGTAGAGGTTGAACAGGTGGTGTTATCGCCAAAGAGCGATCAATTCCAGACACACTTGGACATAACATTGAAAACCTATTACCTCTTTAAATAATAATAATAAAACTTGGACGGAGCTAGAAGAGGCCGCACAGGACCGTTACCAATGGAAATCCCTTCTGAGAGCCCTAATCCTATGTCCCTGATGAGGATACTATCATCATCATGATCATCACTACATAGTATAAAATAAAGTCGCTTTCCGCTGTCCGTCTTTATGTATGCTTAGATCTTTAAAACTACACAACGGATTTTGATGCGTTTTTTTTAAACAGATAGAGTGATTCAAGAGGAAGGTTTATATGTATTACACATGCATAATATAGTAGAGAAACACCGATAATTTTTGAGATTACTTATGTGATGTCGTAAATAAACAATTTTTTTGCGCTTACATTGCAAACGCTGGCTGAACCCTACGAGATAGATAGATCAAAACAATGTACTACATTATTGTACACCTTAAAAAGGTCTACAAAAAAGTGATGTATATGTCTATCTCTTAGGGATAACCCACAATAACCATTTTTCAACCGACTTCAAGATTTCGAAGGAGGAGGTTATCAATTCGTCGGGATCTTTGTATGTTTTTGCAATTTTTTTTATGTATGTTCACCGATTATTCGAAGACGGCTGGACCGATTTGGAAAATTCTTGTTTTGTTTGAAAGAGTATACTTCACCGTTGGTCCCATTGTAACCAGGTCAGGATCTGATGATGGGATCCTGGAGAAATCGAGGGAACTCTACAACTATTATAGGCCTATAGTGATTTGAGTATTTTTTACAGCAGCTCAAGCATTTGCTTATGGAAAGGTGGATGCTAAGTGAAGTCGGTTCTTTTTTGTTTCAAATGTTTATCCCGTGCGAAGCGGGGGCGGGTCGCCAGTCAATAATAAAACTTACTGTGCCAATATATCCGCATGGTAATAGTTGTCCGACAGCTTGTCGAGGAACGACCTTGGCTCTAAGATGAATGTTGGCAGGACGACTTTGCTCAGGTCCATGCCTGGCCGGACTTGCTTTAGGAGGAACCATAAGAGGGACTTGTTCTCTTCTGCCACTTCTTCTACCAGCTCTCCGGCCTGGAAATTAGAAAATAAGAATCAGTTACTTTTTTATCCCAAGAATTTGGCAAACTAAGAGCAAAACTTATATAGATGTCATATACAAAGGAAAAAGTGACCTAGGCCTCCGGTGCCCAGGGCTGGGATCGAACCAGCGTCTTCTGCATTCGCGGCAGACGCCAAGTGGTAAAGGCGTCTGCCGCGAATGCAGAAGACGCTGGTTCGATCCCAGCCCTGGGCACCGGAGACCTAGGTCACTTTTTCCTTTGTATATGACATCTATATAAGTTTATAATTTATATAGTAGTGTGTCTTCTTAAAATAAAACAAATCAAAATATTTATTAAAAATAATTTGATTTGTTCTTCAGTTAAACTAAGCGCAAGCGCTGGTGGCCTGCCGGTAAGACGACAGATTTCCAATCCGAAGGTCTCGGGTTCAAACCCCGGCTCGTACCACTGAGTTTTTCGGGACTTATGTACGAAATATCATTTGATTTTTACCAGTCGGTTTTCGGTGAAGGAAAACATCGTGAGGTTCTTAGACCGCCCTTCTATCTATACATTCTATTTGCCGCAAAGCCCAAAGAGGACTCCAGTGTGTTGACGATGAGGGACCTTCTCGTTCCTTTAGCCGTCAACACAGTGAATCCTCCTTTTTGTAAAGGGTCGGCAACGCGCATGTGACTCCTTTGGAGTTTCTTACTATCGGGCGGGCCGTATGCTTGTTTGACACCGTCGTGGTATATAAAAAAAAGCTGGTCGCGTCGTCGAATACACCGCCACATGCTCGTTTGTGCCAAACCTAATGAGCAAATTAGTTAAAATAAGCTGTTATCACACTGGCGTGTAACGTAAATCGTTACTTATTAATTAGGTACATTTTTTGACCGAGCGGAACGTAGCAGAGATAGATATAATTTGAGAATAGTATATGAGCAGGATCGATCAAGGGGTTGTGGACTTGACGGCGAAAAAAAATCTTCAGAAGGGTCTTGTTATATTGGTCAACTCGTTTGCAAGTAAATCGCGAGTTCTAAGTTCGAGGCGAGTTATTTATTTATAAACCAATATAACAAGACCCTTCTGAAGATATTTTTTTCGCCGTTTAGCTCCACAACCCCTTGATCGATCCTGCTCATACACGAACTCTCAAATTATATGTATCTCTGCTACAACCCCAACAAATTTCATGAAGATCAGAAAAACGTTACTAAAGTTATCGCGGAACAAGTATTCAAAATCAAAAAGCCATCGAAATGCACAGACGTCTAGGTAGCCGAAGTTGTTTGAAAGAACTTCACTTCGCTTAATACGCTCCGCTCGTTCGATTACTACTCTTCCCAGCGTTTATCCCGGCTTTTTGCCACGGTTCAATCGACCCTAGGGTCCACTTGGCAACCTAATCCCACGAATTGGCGTAGGTACTAGTTTTTACGACAGCGACAGCCATCTGACCTTCCACCCCAGAAAACTGGGGATAACTAGGCCTCATTGGGATTAGGTACGGTTTCCTCACGATGTTTTCCTTCCCCGAAAAGCGATTGGTAAATATCAAATGATATTTCGTACCCAAGTTCCGAAAATCTCAGTGGTAAGAGCCGGGGTTTGAACCTGAGACCTCCAATTAAAAGTCGGACGTCATACCGCCAGGCTACAAGCTCCTAATGAATATACCTAAATAAATAATAATATTATATATCTCAATATATAAAAAAATAAACTGACTGACTGACTGACTGACATATCAAGGCACAGCCCAAACCGCTGGTTATAGTAATTCCAAATTTGTTACGTAGGTTCCTTATAAGGTCTAGGGATGCACTAAGAAATAATTTTTCAATATTCACCCCCTAAGGGGTTAAATGGGGGTCCAAAGTTTGTATGGTGGATCAAGATTTTTTAGACTATTTTATTCGAAACTTCACAGGAGTATTCCTAACAATAAATGAGTAAACACGTGTATCAGGTTTTTTGAAAATTCAACCCCTAAAAGGGGCAAATGTGGTCACAAAGGCTGAAAATCAACATGGGTATCATATCCTTTTTGAGTACTTGTAGTACGCGGGCGAAGCCGCGGGAAAAGGCTAGTATTTCATCAGATGACAAGGTGGACTGATGACCTGGTAAAGGTCGCGGGAATCCGCTGGATGCGGGTGGCGCAGGACCGGTCATTGTAGCACTCTTTGGGGAAGGCCTATGTTCAGCAGTGGACGTCTTTCGGCTGATATGATGATAAGATGACAAAAGAAGGAGAAGAACATACCGCGCCCAATTCCCGGTCGGGATCTTCGACGTACAGCGTCTCGATCCGCTCCGCCGCGCTGCGCGCCGCCGCGCCGCGCCGCGACTCCGGCTCCGGCATCGTCCGGGACGCCTCGCTGTCCGTGTCGGAGGCCGCGCCGGCTAGCTCTGCGGATAATAGGTGCTGGTAGCGGTACCTTCTACTTCTAGCGATACTAATATCATAGATAGGAAAATAAGAGGTATTGCAAGACCTCCATAACTGTATTTAAGACTTTATTTGAAGTTTCTAATCTACTCTACATGAAGAGCAAGGATGATATAGATATGGATGGACAATACCCATACAAAATCGCGTTCTCTTTTCAGGTTAAAGCACTAGCGTCTTCTATCGGTCACACCAGACACTAAATCCTAGTTTCTAATACTTTGTTCGTCGCTTAACGCTGACAGAATAACTCGACTTCAGACTCGACAGATGGTGCTGTGGCACTGTGTACCGAAAACAGACGTATAGCCTGAACGCGATTTTGTATAGGCATTGTCAATCCATGTCTTCCTCCTTGATGCCTATACAAAATCGCGTTCCTCGAACCTTCAGGCTATACGTCTGTTTTCGGTACGAAGTGCGACAACGCCATCTGTCGAGTCTGGAGTCGAGTTATTCTGTCAACTTTAAGCGACGAACAAAGTATTAGAAACTAGGATTTAGTGTCTGGTGTGACCGATAGATGACGCTAGTGCTTTAATCTGAAATAAAGGAACGCGATTTTGTATGGATATTGTCCATACAAAACTCTATATCATCCTTGATGAAAAGGTACCATTCGGTGGTAGGAACTGACGTCGTACATTGTACAGATTCAATACAGGATGTAACAAAAATGCTTAGTGATCCGTTTAAAGGCATAATTGGTATCCTATTCTAATGACGAAAAAGTAAGAAAAAAAAATTGGTTTTGTATGGAGGGCTCACCGGCCGACAGAATTTTTTTTTCGCGGCCAAAAATTTTTTTTTAATACAATTGCTCAAAAAGTTTACTTTATGTAGCTGCAAATCGTGCGTAAAGTTTGATTTTACGCACGATTTGCAGATATATTGCATGTTAAATTGACCAATCAGAACACTTCACTATATTAAATCCACCAATCACAACACATATCGGAGTTAATCGAAACGCTAGATACTTTTTTGGGGCGTATACTGTGTAAATAATTTAAGTCCTTAAAAAAAACATTGTATTTAATATCAACCAATCAGAATACAGTAATGTTAAAATCGACCAATCAGGAAACGCAATTTATTTCTCAAAACATGAGGTGTTTTTTAGTTCCTACTTCACAATCATTAAAAAAGATTTATTTTTTTGGGAAACGCTTTAAAGTGTGTTTAAACTGTTTAAAGAGCTAATTATACCGTCGTCTGTGGCATTTATTCGCGGTATTTATATTTTGTATCTATGTCAAAGAAGTTAAAAAAATTAAAAGACCGTCAAGTTATACCATAATTTCACCTTAGTTTAGTTATTGTGCGTAAATAATAAGTATTTTTATGATATTTTCTCGCAATCGAAATGAAACATTGTATGCATTACTCTGGTCTAAAAGCCATATTACCACTCGAACAATTTTCCCTCACTTCGGTCGGGAAAATAACCACCTGGTGGTAATATGGCCTACTTTAGACCCTTGTCAAACAATCTACTATTATTTCATTGTAGTTTTTTCGCAATTGTATTTAAAAACGTTGTTCGACACACGTGCAGAAGTGTCATTTTCACTCGTCCCGAGTCTTGACCCTCGCCTCTCGGCTCGGGCCAAGTAACCTCGGTACTCGTACAAAATAACATACTTCTCGCACTTGTATCGAAAACTACTATTTCCTCTTTTTGTTAGTCGCAATACCGATACCAATTATGCCCTTAAACGGATCACTAGTCATTTTGTTACACCCTGTATAGTAATCGAGCAATAAAGGCCTAAGCGCCATTTGCCAAATTACTTTTGATGGAGACTCTCACTTATATATTTTACTGCAGAGTTAATGTGTCCAAACTTTAAAAGTTTAAAAGGGCATTAGAAGAGGTGTAAAGAGGTTTTTAAAAGGTCACAGAAAGAACACTAGCTTTTCTTTACATAATTGCATTGCAGTCATTGCATAAACTATCATTACGAGGGTTGCTACTTATATATCCGGAAACAAAAAAACAAACAAACGTACACGGCTGAAAATGGTTTTATTGTTTTTCAAAGTAATTCCACATTTTGACCCTCCAAAAATAGAGTTGTTTCGCGTGACGTATGACAGCTGGCATTGTCATGATGAAGAATGATTCTTCGTCGCTGGTTAGTTTTACGAATTTGTTCAAATACTTCCGGTAAGCAAATGGTCGTGTACCACTCTGAATTAACCGTTCTACGGTTTTCTAGTGGCACTGTAGCTACATGGCCATTAATACCGAAGAAGCAGGCCACCATTTGTTTCAATGTACTTTTTGCACGAGTAACTTTCGTAGGGTTCGGCTCATTTTGAAACACCCATACCGTTGATTGTTGCTTCGTTTCGGGATCGTATGCATAGATCCAGGATTCGTCACCTGTATAGATGTTATAAACGGCTTTTGAGTCACCACGGTTATATTTTTTTAACATTTTATTGCACCATTCGACGCGAGCATCTTTTTGCTCTTTTGTTAAGTTGTGGAGTATCCAACGCGAACAAATTTTTTTTACAGCCAAATAATTATGTAATATGCTATTAATGCTGGTCATAGAAATACCCAGAGTCGCCTCTATCTCGCGGTACGTAACATGTCGGTCGTCCATTATAAGTTTTCGCACAGCCTCGATATTTTGTTGTACAACGACCGATTTCGGGCGACCTGCCTTAACTTCGTCCGTAAGCATACTACGTCCACGATTGAACTCACTGAACCAGTGATACACAGTAGTTTTAGATGGGGCTTCATCACCAAAAGTTGAAGTTAGTTGATCTATGCACTGTTGTTGCGTTAAACCACGCCGAAAATCATAATAAATCATAGCACGAATATTTTCACGAGTGAGTTCCATTCTTGCTGCGAGATGACATTTAAAACCCGTCAAAAACAAAACACGAGCGTTAATAAGAAAGAAAAAATATACCGGCCAGTACTTAAAAAAGTTCAAATTTTACCATGGAGGTCAAATATGCTATTTAAGAAGATTGTAATCCCGGTTTCCGGATATATAAATAGTAGCCTATGTATAAAACCTGACCAGAAATATTAGAAGAGGGCGCTATTATTCTCATTTATACGGCAACAATTCAGTATAGTCATAGAGCGTATTATTCTCTATGGTATGGTGACATCTTGATTTGTTTACCTGTCAGCTCTACTGTTAATTTGAAAATGTTCCACAGCTAAATAGTTTCATTTCCCGAGCTTATTATTTACAGCAGTTTATTATACACACTATTTACAATGTTTCGCTCTTGACTATGGATAATTTTGGGATCTTTTTGTCGTTTATTATTTAATATTCAACACTTTATTATTATTCAAATATGCCACTGACAACAGTGACAGCCTATCACATGCACTCACTCATGCATATCATCCTGTCATTAAAATTATTGCCAGTGTAAGAAATTAGTTCCAATTCCGCAACATGGCGCATGATCAGATCATATATTTCTGGTCAGGCTTTCAGAATAATTTCACAATGCGTCATGTCTCAGTCTATTCTTAAGGAAATGTTGAAAGAAATGTTTGTGTTAACTCATGATAGTTTGTGCAACTTCGGAATATCTCGTAAAAGATGCTAAACGCGACTTATCAATTACCACACCAAACAATTAGCATAATCAAACTCACTAGCGAGGCTACTTCAATTATGATCTTTTTGAGTCAACCTTTGTATGGATAACCACTATAATTTAAGATCCATCGGACATTGACATTTAAAAAAAACAGTTAATTTGAAGACATACTATACAGCATGGTCATCATTAGTCACGTTTTATAAAGCTACAATTTTAGTTAAGTTACAATTTACTTGTTACAATTTCGCCATTTGTCTTTTAAACAAGTAAACCCGTATGTGACGCCTCTGGAGTATCAGGCGTCCATAGGCCCCGATAGTTGCTTACCATCAGGCCGTACACAAGTTTGTCACCATCGTAGTATAAAAAATTAAATAATAAAGAGTATGTATTGTAAATTATAGCTTTTCCAAACGCAACTCAGGCCCATGTCCAATTGTCCAGTCCAATCATTGGTTGTCGAACAAAAATAACTTTCGTGAATCATGCGTAAGTATTGTAGCGAAAAGTGGCCCAAAACTATTCACAGAGTGAAGTGAAAATAGGAAGTTACTTTTCTTATAACCTTTGTCATCTAAGTACATGCTATAGTCTTCTTATCGGTTTTTAAGCGTACAACTCTGTAGGATAACTTGGATATCAAATAATTCGAATATTATGTTGGAACCCACTGTGTAAACAACCTACCAGCATCAATTACAGACGCGCCTAGTCTCGTATGATTTAAAACCAGACTTGAAGAGTTTTTGACAAATAAATATGTATAGTAAAATAGTTTAACAATAATATATTTTACCTAGTCGTAATTATGTCGCAACTATTGACATCTATTGTTATTTATTTCTAGTTTTAAGCCCTGTCCTGTAATGTTATATTACCAATAAAGTATGAATATCTATATTATTGTTGCCATAAACCGACAAAAACGTACGTGTGTGTTTAGTGTTCCCATTAAAATTAACTTAATTTAGGATTAGATATATCTGTAAGTTTATCCTTTTTTACTCAAACTCACCTCCATTCCCAATAAAACCAGTAACATCTTTACCCTCCGCACTGTCCTTTCTAATACTCGTCAAAACGGCAGCAGCATTTCTCTTCCTCAACTCCGATAAAATCCCATCCGAGTCATCCCCAGAATATTTTAGAGGAAAAACCGCGGGCACAGATGACTGCCTTGCGAGCTTCCTCGAGCCTTTGAGAAGGGAGAAGATACTAGATCTTCTGCGGCCTTTCTCTTTCACTCTTTCGGATACGAGGGCGTCTAATACGTGTTCCATTGTTCGGTTGTCATTGGTTGAATCTTCGACAAGGTATCCTGGCTTTGGCTATTTGTTATTCTCTGATCCTCCACCACTTTAGGCGGTCTCAGGAATCTCACTTTTTAAATTTATAAATATTAAAATTTGCTATTCTAAGCAATATCATGTTTCTTCAGTTCTATAATTTTTTGAAGTTTAGCATAGTATTTAATGTTAACTTTCTTAAGCCGAGGCATTTGTTGTCCAAAAGGCATTCTATAGAATTGGTAATGGTCAGTATACGTTATGATTTACGTTTTACAGTTAGTATATCAGTTGTTTCACCTTTTGGTCGATCGATCATTGTACATTTTTTTCAGACTCTCATATCACTTTTCTTAGTATAATATGAGCACTTTTTAGATACCTACTTCTGTTGATTAAATCAAATGATAGAATATTGTCTTTATTCTCGTTTCTCATTTCTTTTTATATATTTCAATACCACTTTTAGTAATCCTCAAAGTTACTACACACAACAAAGCGTATTAATTTTATCGAACAAGATTTGTCTGCTACACATGTCGTTTGTCAAAAAAGTGGCTTGATTGTATAAATTAAATAGTTCGTTCGTTTATTCCCAGATGATCCATAGCATTTTAGAACATATTATAAGTTAAAACAAAACAAAAATAAAATAAAATTACACTAAAATTAAATGTCAATGTCAATAAAAATAATAATAATAACATTACACATAAAATTAATACATTTGCACAATTTCAAAAAAAAAAAAATTAATTAATACACATAATAAAATCATTATACACTATCTATTTTTATTTTATTTTAAGATTTAAAATTAGATGTTGACGTGTAGACTGTTCCAATGCTTGGCAATGGGACAGTCTAAGCTACTGGCAATGACACGCAGAATGCTGTTGTCACTCCCACGTATGCGGCACATTATTGAGGCAACTCGCTTTCGGATAAGTGCGTGAAAAATACACGTGAACCAATTTATATAATATTTTCAAAGTACCTATTGTACAGTCGTCATCAAATATATCGGAGCGGCCAGGGTACTCGCAAATATCTAAACATGCACTTTATCGCCTTGACAATAGGGGCGTTGTTCAAATATTTGTGACCACCTTGGCCACTCCGATATATCCGATGGCGACTGTACAGTGTACAAAATTGAGTCTTTATACTTCTCGTAGACATTTTTGTCATAAAGTCAACTGTTCAAGCATTATGTAAAAAATGCTAAAGCCTATGCGATATTTTAATAATAACTTGACAGTTATTGGAAGTTTAAAAAAATAAAAATTATTTCAAGCATTTTCATTTAAAAAAAAAATTTTTGTATGAAAGCATATATGTTTTTTGTCAAATCTAAATTAATTATACCCGAATTTATCAATAGCTATACCTGACAACGCTTAGTAGTATTTTATGATGAGTAATAGAACATTGATTTTGTGTGTGAGACTTACTACTTTCACCCCCTCTTCTTTTCTTTTATAAGCGCTCTAGGGGTGAATTCAACTTTTGAATATCTTTTAAAAGAATCATTAGAAGATGACAAAACTGTGGTAGAGACTTCATTTCCTTATCTCAAAGCACAAAACTTTGAAGCTAATAAATAAAATTCTTATGATATAAGAAAATATACACTTTTCACCCCCGTAAGACTTACAGATGTATTGTGTATGGAAATATTGTAGACAATTTTATCTTCTGCATACGTTCCACAGACATTTTAGGCATACTGATAACCGTTTAAGCGCCAAGGTTCAAAAACGGACTTATGGCACGTTTAAACCAAGATGGCGGCCAACGCTCCCGCCCCTCAAGGTCTCAAATCTAGTATTTTAATAACCACCCTATAGCCTACTAATAACCATTAAAACATTTTCTACTGCTTAACCTTACCTTTTGTAAGGCAAATGCTCCAATGATTGCGCTAATGATAAAAAATGAGTTAAATAAAAATAAATTTATAAGCTCTTTGAAACAATTTCTCGTGGACAAAACTTACTACAACGTTGAAGAATACCTACCCACCATACAAATATTACAGGGCTCAAATTAATTGTCACGCTCTCTCATTCCTAATATTGTGTTAATGTTAATTATGATAAGATAACCTATCAAAAATAAAATATTAAATTCAACAATAGTAAAAATGACATAACAATATTGTAAAAAAATTATCAATTTAAATTACTAGTTGAATGTAAACTGCATTTATAATTATTGTTAGTTATTGCTCGTCAATTTAATATTGTTATGCATGCATACTTTAGTGTTAGTAGATGTAGTTAGTTTAGGACATTTTGCAGTGCCCTCACAGGGTTGTGTTGAAACACGTAATTCATAAGACCAAATGTACACACAAAGCAAGAAATAAATGAATGAATGAATAACAGCTAAATCCCGTCCTTATCTTTTTAAGCGCTTGTGAAACAGAAACACTGTGTAACGATTATGTATCAGTCATTAAAAATTCAGAACAATACTAATTAAACAAAAACGCATTAATGGTAAAATATAAAATAGTGTAATTTTTTTGTATTAAATTGTTGGAATTTTGATCTTAATTTCAGACATAAATAAATAAATATTATGGGACAATCTTACACAAATCAACCTCGTCCCACAGTAAGCTCAATAAAGCTTGTGTTGTGAGTACTAGACGACGATATAAATAATAGATAGATATAGGTAAATACTTAATACATAGAAAACATCCATAACTCAGGTACAAATATCTGTGTAAACAGACAAATAAATGCCCTGACCAGGATTCGAACCCGCGAGGATTCATAAAAGTGTTAAAAGCGACTTAAAAGTCGTAACTTTGTAAATTTAATATTTTCTATCCAGCCGGTTTCATCCAATCGTGTATCGAACTTAAAAAAGTCCTTTAAAATATTGTCCTATAATATAAATTGTTTCTTACTTTCCCAAAACAAATAGTTTTTGCTAAAAATTGTTTAGTAAAAGTCGATTTCAAGGTCATAGTCTGTTGTTAGCCTCTTCGCGTTATATTCATTCGCCTTATAGCATTAAGTCCGCCTTTTCTACTCTAATTATTAAATTTTGTGCAATAAAGTTTAAATAAATACATAAATGTCACAAATCTTGCTGACCCTCCCTAACGTCCGTCACGTTCTCTTTCCCACTCATTACACTATTCCTTAAAACTGCTCGAAGCCATCGTGAGCCGAGCGCGCCCGACATGAAAGAGTACCTAATACTGCCGTGCTAACCTATCTATAAGAGGCAGTTCTTTACTATGAAAATATAGCAGGACTGCCTTTTTATATATCTTGTGAAGGGCAATTTATAATTAAGCCCCGTGAAGGTCAGCTGCTGCTCCGTTGGTGGGTTGAGGCAGCTATTAAATAAATAAATAAATATTATAGGACAATCTTACACAAATCGACCTAGGCCCACAGTAAGCTCAATAAGGCTTGTGTTATGGGTACTAGACAACGATATATATAATAGATAAATATGGATAAATACTTAAATACATAGAAAACACCCATAACTCAGGAACAAATATCTGTGATAAACACACAAATAAATGCCCTGACCAGGATTCGAACCCGGGACCTCCTGCTTCGTAGGCAGGGTCACTACCGACTGGGCTAGGAGGCCGTTCAAATTAAAAGCTATTAAATCACTGAAAAAAAACGGTCATTGCGTCACGATTGAAAGTTTGTCAGATGATAGTTCATATGCTCTTACAAACATGAAAAATCGAGGTGGATAGACCGTCAGCTGATGCCTTGAAGATCGTATGTTCACGTAACCAGCTGACGTTCTTTTCACTGCGATACAGCTGACTGACGTTTTTTTATATTTATAATAGGATATAAATTGTCATCTGACAAAGTTTAAATCGGGACGCGATGACCTTTTTTTTTTAATCGACAAAATGTCTGCTCACCAGCAGAGAGGCAGCTGACCTTCACGAGGCTTCTGTACACATCGCCCTTAACCACTTCACAAGTTGTCGCCTGGGACACGATGACCAACGACATTTGTTCCTGGCTTACGGTCTAATTAGACTAGCACGGCAGAACATGCCAGCTATAATTGACTAGATGTCCCTTATTGTTATAAATCACAATGAAACCTATAATTTATCACATGATAGCGAACTAATGAGGTCAAATTGCGTCGGTATTACCTGTGCTAGCTGAGTTATCGGCTCAGACTTACCATCACAAAATAATATAATAGTATTATGTAATACTACTACTAGCTACGACTAGCTTTCCGCCCGCGACTTCGTCCGCGTATAATACGGTTCCTCATACAGAGTTTCATATCCAATTTTATCTTCTTAACTAACTTTTGTTAATCGCCGAACCATCTTCTTAATCTATTTATACTTATAGCTATACAAACTTGCAACCCCTTTTTTACCCTGTTAGAGGTTGAATTTTAAAAAACGCTGAAATTACTTTTATTGTTTTTTAATTATTAGTAAACGTACGAAGTTTCAAATCTCTAACCCAAAATGTTAAACCATACAAGCTTTCAACCCCCTTTTTACCCCCTTAGGGGATGAATTTTGAAAAACCCCTTCTTAGTGGATACTAACGTTATAAAAACTACCCATTGTGAAAAATTCAGCTCTCTAGGTCCAACGGTTCGGGCTGGGCGTTGATTTAAGTGAGTCAGTCAGTCAGTCAGTCAGAGATTTTACGTTTATATAAACCTTCTGTATGTACTGAAGGTATTTTTGTATTTTATTATATGGCTTTTACTCCTCGCCGATTTTGGCGAGGTGAATTCTGCCAATGTCGAGGTGTATACTTTTGATTTTATTAATCTTTAGTAATAAATAAAAGCAACGTTGTTTGGTTGAGGCCTTGCTGATTGTAAGGTGATAGCCTCCCTACAAACACGTGGGTGGCCGACACCCCGGATAACCGTTTGTTCAACTAAAGGTAGGTTACGCGCGTTTTGAGACAAATTTTTCATTAGCTGCACACTTGTTCGTTAGGTCACCGCACAATAAGCTATCAATATTACACACTGAACAACGTAAATGAGCAAAAAACAAAAACTATTCTAAACACGCTGTCACCATCTTGAGCTCAAACGGGTATCCGTACAGGAGGTTAACTTCCCTACAAAATCAGTGTTTGACACAACTTTGACAGCTGAACGGTGACACATGACGTCTCCATACAGTTTTGCCTTTTGACGTACTAGGGTTGACAAGTACGCGATTAGTTTGATTGCTGGACCTGCCCGTTCTGCCTCAATCTACCGAATTCATCAGTAATTTTAATACAAAACTAGATACATTTCAGATTTATTACCCAATTTGTCCAATTTGACTGTTATTTTAGTACAAAACTACTACTATTTTATCTTATCTCACTTATCTGTGGTCATGCCAAGGGAATTGTGACAACCTCGAAAACGTAACCGATACGTTCCAAGGCCGTAGCTGTCACTTCGTGGCGTTGGACACCCTTGCTACCATAAACATCAAAATTCGAAAATTGACTATTCGCCTCTCTATCGTCCATATTCGAGCTATATTGGGTCAATGAGGACTATCGCGTATGAAATTTCCGCTAGAGGCGCTAGTGTAGACGGAGGTCTTCGAAATGTCAAATTCCATACTAACCCAAGTAACACATCAAAGCAGTATAACGGCCGTCTTACAGCATATCTGTATGCTTTTAGCATTTTGAGTTCGTTTTATAGTAGCATTATAAACGTTTATAGTGCTGATATAGGTCTTAAATGGGCACAAATTACCCAGCTTGAGATCCTATACAGGTCATTTAATAGCATTGCAGGCGCATTATGTCTGCGCTATTAGCATTATCGTTGTCATGGAAAGTGCCAATCGCCTCAAAGAAGCATTAGTACGCTCTATTAAGTTGCCGACTGCATTAAAGAAGCCTTAATACGGCCAAAAAACTTGCTAATCGCAGTAAAGAAGCATAAGTACTCTCGATTAACTTGCCAATCGCAATACAAACGCATTATACTAGCATAAGAGTGTAGTAAAATAAACCTTACGTCAATGCAAAAACGTCTCTAATACCGACGGAACAAATGTTATAATACAATGAACGTTGTGATTTAACTACTTTGTCTCGCAATATAAAATGGACGAAGACGGTACAAAAAACTGAATGAGTGACACGTCATATTTGTTTGCATCCTAACAAAATTTATAAAAGTTTTTGACACTTTTACGTTATTATATCCTTCAAATATGACTGCGCAATGTAGTTTACTGTAAATGTGTATATAAGTTTCATTGAAAATTTTTACGCGCCTTTGATTTATTGTGGTTTTGCTATAAAATATTATAAAAAGATATGCGTCAAATAAACAAAACAATTGTGTAATCCTCGTATAGAACGAGTTTTGCATTATTAACACAATAGTGTTGGTTGAGCAGTCTTAAATTAAGTAATTTCTTTATTATATAGGTATTTTCCTTGTATAAATAGGTCCGCATGATTTTATTTTTAGGTTATTAATTATTTACAAAATGGCGTTGGTCTATATAGACGGAGAGCTAGCCACGTCCACGTAGGATATGACAATAATGAGAGCAACCAAACCCCTCTAGTCAGTTTGGTATATTATGCTTATTTCTAAATCTGGACATCTGGCAGCTTTAAAGTAGTGGAGGTCAAAGAATGCAAACCATTTCAAGAAAATAAATCCTAGAGATCTGGGTTTGATGCAATATTATGAGAAACTATACAAATACTATACAATATTAAGAGAAATTATACAAAAATTTATGTTGGGAGAAAGTAGTGCCAAACGATGTATAATAAAATATAGTTCATAGTTTTCGCCTACTGTTTTTGTTTCCGTAATAATCATATATCGGGGTTTTCGGTGCGGGAACGATTTGAGAAAGAGTAGAGATAAACAGATAGGTTGAGAGTTAGTCTGAGAAAATATCATATTATGCTTAATGAATAACTACCTCTCTGTGAATATCTTACACACTATGATACGAGCTTTTTTTCTTAGAGGCATGTTTGTATTGACTATTATATACTTAGTATTTTAAAAATGCAATTGCATATCCGAAATTTATTAACTAGATCTACCTAAGACAAAGACACGGTATAGTAAGTGTCAAATATTAATCTTGACGTCCGATATTTATGAACTATTTGATTAACTGAAGAGGTTGACAATGATCAATCACTACATGAATTAATAAAAAAATACTTGAAAAAATCATAGGTATATGTACCTACAATATATATACATAATAGTCAGCTATTGCATATAAATTGTATATACCTATGATTTTTTCGATCAATTATTCATTAGGTAGAAACGTGCTAGAGTACATCCTGTTTTTTAAGTTAATGCCTACTCTTTGGCTAATGTCAAACATTCCCGCACCGAAAACCCCGATGTATGGTAAGAATACACAATATTTTTTGGTCTAACGTTTTTTTTTATCGATTTTTGACCAGTTTTGAGTCGATATTCCAACATATTCACTATAGATAGAATTATAAGGCAAACGACTATCGGTTTTTGAATCTTTTATCTCCATTCAGTAGAGCCGGATCTTGAAATAAATGAGCCGTTATTTTTTTATGATATTTTTAAAATATGGTCTAAAAAGACACTTTTATCGATATTCGAATGGTGTAAAGAATCTTACATATACGTAATCTACATATTAGGGTTCCTCTTTGATGTCTCTAAAAACTGTAGAGAGATTTTAATTTTTAACTAATTAAAACAAAATTTATGACCATAAAACCACTTTTTTAGCATAAACCGGTTCGACTTTGATGTCAAATATCTCGAAGACAATGAATATTGAAGTAAATATAGGATACTAAATATATTGTTTAAAGCCGTTACTGATAATATGATAAGCTATATAAATAATTAGAAAACTAAGGGAATCAGATCTAAGGTCGTTGGCGCCAGGGAGCCCCTTAAAATATAGGCCCTGTCCTTTATAACTGAGACAACTTCGGCAATTTTTACCTAGTTTGGTATTACTATTTTCCAATTAAAACATTTTGCTAGTCTGTCACTGTGACCTCCACCCATTAAAAGCTGCCAGATGCCAGGATCTAGCAATAAGAATAGTATAGCAATCTAACCAGACGGGTTTTGTTGCTCTCATTATTGTGTCATATCTGACGTGGCTAGCTCTTAGTCCAATAGCAGCTCAGTGACCCTTAAAAAATGCCTTATTTATGCCTACAGCATTACACGTGAATAATTGTGCTATTGAACAACATTAAGCATTTATTTATGCTATTGTAGAACCTAAGGCACTAAAACCGCTAAAATCTGTATAGGGGCTGTTCATAAATTACGTCATCAATTTTTGATAGTAAAGCTGCCAAATAAAGTGACGTCATTAAAAAAAAATGCGTTTTAAGCTGAATTGTAAAATAAAAAACTATTTAGCAGATAATATTTTATAGCATTAAAAGTTTATAGAAACACGACTTTCATTCCTTTTTTACACATTGATGATGTGATCTTCGGAATGACCGCCCCCCCCCCCCCCTCCTACGTCATGCTACCATCATCCGATGTCCAGACCCCCCCCCCCCATTTGAAATGACGTAATTTATGAACAGCCCCTTATAGTGAATTACTTGGCTTTATAATGGTTTATATTATTGCTATTATACTGCATTAGGAACGTATTACCTACTTATAAATGCTATTGTACACCCTAAGGCATTAAAAATAGCTGAAAGCTGTATAGCGAATTTACGTGGCATTATAATGGCTAATATTCATGCTCTTAAACAGCATTAAGCATTTATTTATGCTATTGTAGAACCTAAGGCACTAAACCAAACCGAAGCATTAGTGTAGCAAACCAAAACACAACTGTACAGCATTCAGCTGTACAGTTGCATGTTGTTCGCTGCACTAAAACTAATGGCTAAACAAAAGCATTTACATATGCCATTATACAACCGTTATACAGCGTAAAGCATCATAAAATGCTATTGTAGAACCTAAAGCACTAAAAACAGCTGAAAGCTGTATACCGGATTTACGTGGCATTATAATGGCTAATATTCAGGCTCATAAACAGCATTAAGCATTTATTTATGCTATTGTAGAACCCAAGGCACTAAACCACACCGAAGCATTAGTGTAGCAAACCAAAACGCAACTGTACAGCATTCAGCTGTACAGTTGCATTTTGGTTCGCTGTACTAAAACTAAAGGCTTTAAAAAAGCATTTATACATGCCATTATACAACCGTTATACAGCTTAAAGCATTATATAATGCTATTGTAGAACCTAAAGCACTTAAGTGCTTTTAAACAGTCGAAAGCTGTACAGTTGCGTTGTGGTTTGCTGCACTAAAGCTAAAGGCTTTACAAAAGCATTTAGATATGCCATTATACAACCGTTATACAGCTCAAAGCATCATATAATGCGACAAGTTGCTCGGTGAACGTATATAAGAGTTTATACGGTCCTTAAGTTCGAAATAAGTTAACTATTCATATGTTATAATGCTTCCTGTGTTACTTGGGAATTAAGTGGGATTCGCGGATTTATTTCTAATTTAACAATGTTGTGAATATTTTGACATTCCATGATATTGATTATGGCAAATATGAGTTACGAGTCATTGAATGTGATTGTTTTAACAGCGGAACTAAGAAAATTCTCCTTTTTTCCAAATAAAGCGGAACTGTGCAACACTGCGGCGTAGTCGATATTTTTACAGTACGGTCAATTTTATTAAATATTGTTTAAGCGTAAATTTGGTTTTCACAAAAGTATTTAAAAAAATTACAGCTGTATTTCAGGACCTCAGTCTACAGTGGCGCCAACTGGTGAGTACAAAAACTGTAGCCCTCATTGAGCCACAAAGTAGGTAATTAAGTATTGGACACCATAAGACAATCTCGTTAACTTAAAGTTACCCATTGTGCAGGTCAAAAAACTTCCTAAACTGGACCTACGAGTCCAGAACTCGGTAAGCTAAGTAAATAACACTAGCAAGTTGTCGTACTCATTAGGTACCTGCGCCATGTTGACATAATCTCGCTCAAAATCGAAAGGTCACAACTGATTATAAGCTATATAGGTATATCGTGCGTTTTAGAGATGATGATAGTAATGTGATCTCAATGTCGACGCAATGTTCAAGTTAGCACGTATGTTTTGACGAATTTAGGTTGATATTTGATATAGCATTGATTATAAATCTGCATGTAAAGAATACGACCCTTATTGGGGCTATTTTAATACGTAGTAATCTCTTAAATTGATATTCCAATTTTCAACCGACAACAGGATTTCGATGGTTCTCAATTCGTTGAGATCTTGACTTATTTTTAATGTATGTTCACCGATTATTCGAAGACGGCTGGATCGATTTGGGAAATTCTTTTTTTGTTTGAAAGAGTATACCAGTTCAACTTGTAGAACAAATCAAATTATTATTAATAAATATTTCGATAGAATAGTCTCCCGTACACGTACGAATGCAGAAGACGCTGGTTCGATCCCAGCCCTGGGCACCGGAGGCCAAGGTCACTTTTTCTTTTGTATATGACATCTATATAAGTATACCAGTTGGTCCCATTGTCATCAGGTCAGGATCTGATGATGGGATCCTGGAGAAATCGAGGGAACTGTTCAAATATTATAAGCACACCTACATAGATTTGAGTCTTTTTACAGCAGCTTTACTTTTGGAAAGGTGGAGGCTAAGTGAAGTTGGTTCTTTTTTGTTTAAAATTATAATGTACATTTGCCACCGAAGCGCGCATTTTACTAGACCCAAAGGAAATGTAACCTTTCAAGTAAGGAACTACGTTCCATGTTTGAATGGCAGTTCGGTGTCACGCGACGTGCTCGCGTATGCTCGCGACCATTACGCTGCCATTAGGATATGAAACGTAACTGCTGTATAGAAGGTTCTAATTCCTTTACTGCTAGTAAAACGCGACTCAGCCGTTCTGTGGGAAACGTACAAACGTACATAGGAAAGTATAAGTAAAGCCTGACCAGAAATATATGATCATTGTCAAGAGGGCGTTATTATTCTCGATTTATATGGCAACAGTTCAGTATAGTCGTAGAGCGTATTATTATCTATGGTATGGTGACATCTTGATTTGTTTACCTGTCAGCTCTGATGTTAATTTGAAAATCTTTCACAGCGATATAGTTTCGTTTCCCGAACGTATTATTTACAGCAGTTTATTATATACAATTACAATGTTTCGCTCTTGACTTTGGATAATTTTGGGATAATTTTGTCGTTTATTATTTAATATTCAACACTTTATTATTATTTACATAAACCGCAACAATGACACTGACAACAGTGACAGCCTATCACATGCACTCAAACATGCATATCATCTTGTCATTAAAATTATTGCCAGTGTAAGAAATTAGTTCCAATGAAATTCCGCAACATGGCGCATGAACATATATTTCTGGTCAGGCTTTACCTACTTTTTTTCATATATGTACAGTCGACGTCAAAGATATGTTTACACTTTTGGACCTTATTACAAAGGAGTAAGGTGCAATAGTGTAAACATATCTTTGACGTCGACTGTACATAAATGAAAATGTTATGATACTATTACATAGAGATACATATGAACTGTCGCCCTTTAACCGCCGTAACCCACACGAAACAGATCAAAGAAAATTGCTAGTCTCATTACCATTACGGCACTTATGGTTAATTGGTGTGAGTCGGGTTAGGCCTTGGCCTGTTTAATTGGGCTATATGCGTGTCTAAGCTTATCCATACAATCTAAGCGTATCTATATAATTTTAAACAAAAAAAGAACCGACTTCAATTTGACTCCGCCTTTCCAACAGGAAATGCCCGAGTTACTGTAAAAAATACTCAAATTACAATAGGTGTGCCTATAATAGTTGAAGAGTTCCCTCGATTTCTCCAGGATCCCATCATCAGATCCTGACCTGGTTACAATGGGACCAACTGTGAAGTATACTCTTTCAAACAAAAAAAGAATTTTCCCGCCGTCTTCGAATAATCGGTGAACATACATTAAAAAAAATAGCAAAAACAAAGATCCCGACGAATTGATAACCTCCTCCTTCGAAATCTTGAAGTCGGTTGAAAACAAAGACGTGTCGGTTACACCATTTATAAATCAAGAACGGGTGAACCAATTTTAATGATGTTTGATTTTTTGGATTTATTTTGGCCCCGAATAGCAGAATAACTATTAAAATATTGATAAATAAAAAAAATGCAGTTGGCGGTACGAATTTCGCCGGGTCAGCTAGTTTACAATAAATGATAGTATAATAGGACGTTACGTATACGCACCCAGGGCGGTAATAATACATTGTAAGAGACATATTGCAAACAAAAATAAAGTTTTAAGATAAATACATGTTAAATTTCATCTATTTGTTGTCCATAAATCCCTAGGGACTTTCGCTTTTCTATCCCGGTACACATGCGAGAAATGGCTCGCTTTTTGATCAAATGTGATGGAAAAAAAGAACGGCTCAGATAGCGGGCATTTGTTGCCTGAACCGTAGGCGAGGCTGAGGGCGATAAACAAGCCATCTGAGGTCTTCTTGTTACCGCCCGTGGTGCGTACACAATTTGTCTTGTCCTGAAGTGAGATTTGCCGCTGCGCGCGCGGGCGGTAAAAGTCACTTGCCGCCCAGAGTGATGTAAATGAATATTTCATACACAATTGCCACGCTCCACTTCGCCCCGAAAAAAATATTACGCTCAATGTCAGATGAACTGAAGACTGAATGTCAGTCCGTAACTAAACGATGTGAAAAAAAAACCTTACTGCATTGATTTATTATGTATTCTACTAGATGTGACATCTAGAACAAATTTTGCGCGCCATGTTTGGCGGTTGACAGCTATGACAGAATCAAAGAGTAGTATAGACTTGTAGTGATTTTCACTACAAGTTTTGGGCCATAAATTTCTTAGGGATGTCATCTCCTGTTACTCAATGACTTATCGTATACCTACTACCTATATATACCTATCATAGGGACCCATTATTAGTAGGTAGTTGTAAAATAGTAGGTACAATTGTTTAGTATACTTTGTAGAGCATGATCTCAAGCATTATGATGTAGTTTTGCGCGTTTTCAGTCAGAATGTCAAGATTAACATAATATTAGCACAACGATTGTACTGACTGATTTATCACTGTTTTAGTAAATATTATCTGCTGATAAGTGATAACTTATCAACAACGGAACAGACTCGGAAAAGCCTAATTTTCGATAGTATTTTGTTTCTATGTGTTTTATAGTTTGGCCACTCTTGATTTGGCACTTCAAGCATAGACAGAGAGAATTATACTATCTTTTTCTTACCCTAGTACAGTTGCATCATATATATCGGAGCAGCGAGGTACTCAAAAATATCTGAACATGCACTTTATTGCCTTGAGAATAGAGGCGTTGTTCAGATACTTGTGACCACCTTGGCCGCTCCGATATATCTGATGGCGACTGTACCCTCATCACTAAAAAAACCGGCCGAGTGCGTGTCGGACCACGCATAATGGTGGTTCCGTAGTTTCAATGGAATAAGAACCAAACCAATGCCAAAAGATCGTATCTGATGCCCATTGAAAAAGTTTTTTGGAAATAAAGTGCATTGTAATGTGCCTAAATTGAAGAATAAATATCATTTATCTTTTTAACTCAAAAATGGCTTAACCGAGAATGTTCAAAATTATTTTCGGAGAAAGTATATAATAAGGCGCATCTTCTCAAATTTTTTCATATTTTTTGGACCTACAGTTCAAAAGTTACAGGGGGAGGAACGCAATAATTTTGACTTTCGAAGCGATTATTCTGAAAATATCCACTTAATTACAAAAAAAATTATCCTCCTTTTTCTTACTCGTAGTATAAACGGATCCCCAGTATTTTTGTTAAACTCTGTATAGGCAATTAAGCACGTTTTGTGGTTAACATCTAATGGAAACCAGTTGTTTATAGGTTAAGTTTATTGTTAGGTAACAACTTTGTATGTCCAGTTGTACACTTAGACATAGCGATCATATTTGCTATGCATCAGGTGCTTATTTTACTGAAGTCTGAAGTCGTAAAATAAGATACCTGCGTAGGAGTCAATTTTGTGCCTGAGCTATGAATAATGAGACTAGAAATAGCACATTACACGGTGAAGATTTGAAATTTGAGAAGGCAAAAAATATATAATATCTTTTTAGGGTTCCTTACTCGTAAAAACGGAACCATATTACTAAGGTTTCGCTGTCCGTTTGTCACCAGGCGGTATCACATGAACCGTGATATTTAGACAGTTGAAATTTCACAGAGAGGCTTTCTGTTGCCGCTATAACAACAAATACTAAAAAACAGAATAAGATAAATATTTAAGGGGGCTCCCATACAACAGACATGATTTTTTTACCGTTTTTATCTGTCACCAGGCTGTACCTCATGAACCGTGATAGTTAAACAGTTGACATTTTCACAGATGATGTATTTTTGCTGCCGCTATAACAAAACATACTAAAAAACAGAATAAGATAAATATTTAAGGGGGCTCCCATACAACAGACATGATTTTTTTACCGTTTTTATCTGTCACCAGGCTGTACCTCATGAACCGTGATAGTTAAACAGTTGACATTTTCACAGATGATGTATTTTTGCTGCCGCTATAACAAAACATACTAAAAAACAGAATAAGATAAATATTTAAGGGGGCTCCCATACAACAGACATGATTTTTTTACCGTTTTTATCTGTCACCAGGCTGTACCTCATGAACCGTGATAGTTAAACAGTTGACATTTTCACAGATGATGTATTTTTGCTGCCGCTATAACAAAACATACTAAAAAACAGAATAAGATAAATATTTAAGGGGGCTCCCATACAACAGACATGATTTTTTTACCGTTTTTATCTGTCACCAGGCTGTACCTCATGAACCGTGATAGTTAAACAGTTGACATTTTCACAGATGATGTATTTTTGCTGCCGCTATAACAAAACATACTAAAAAACAGAATAAGATAAATATTTAAGGGGGCTCCCATACAACAGACATGATTTTTTTACCGTTTTTATCTGTCACCAGGCTGTACCTCATGAACCGTGATAGTTAAACAGTTGACATTTTCACAGATGATGTATTTTTGCTGCCGCTATAACAAAACATACTAAAAAACAGAATAAGATAAATATTTAAGGGGGCTCCCATACAACAGACATGATTTTTTTACCGTTTTTATCTGTCACCAGGCTGTACCTCATGAACCGTGATAGTTAAACAGTTGACATTTTCACAGATGATGTATTTTTGCTGCCGCTATAACAAAACATACTAAAAAACAGAATAAGATAAATATTTAAGGGGGCTCCCATACAACAGACATGATTTTTTTACCGTTTTTATCTGTCACCAGGCTGTACCTCATGAACCGTGATAGTTAAACAGTTGACATTTTCACAGATGATGTATTTTTGCTGCCGCTATAACAAAACATACTAAAAAACAGAATAAGATAAATATTTAAGGGGGCTCCCATCAACAGACATGATTTTTTTGCCGTTTTTATAGATAATGGTACGGAACCCTTCGTGCGCGAGTCCGACTCGCACTTGGCCGGTTTTTACTAACTTGGCATATATTACATCTGTGGTCGAAATCTATATTGTTCAAAGTTTTATGAATTTACATACATGTGAATGTCTAGAATGATCTTCCATACCAATTCCTACGCCTGTTATACAGTCGACTACAAAGAAATGTATCCACTTTTGTACCTTATTCCGTTCTAATAAGGTCCAAATGTGGATACGTCTTTTTGTAGTCGACGATATCAAATCCATACTTTTTGTATAAATATAGGTACATTCAATTTTGTATCCAATTTTAATCATTTGTCAACACCGTAAATTTAGGTCATGTATCATTATAATTATAAGGACCTTGTACAACTTAGTGAGGAAAAATCGTACATTTTGTGTGAACCCCTTATCATATATTAAACTAAGTTAATCTCAATGCGGTCACCGTTGGAATATTAATATTTGGGATTAGATTTACAAGCGGACCATAGGCTCCATTGATCCGCGGCAAAAAGCCGGACACCGGTCCCTTTATAGGTTTCCGTAGCTAAAATGGCAAAAACGGAACCCAGTTTCGTCATGTCCGTATGTCCGTCCGTCCGTATGTCACAGCCGTTTTACTCGGAAAGTATGAGACGTATCTTAATTGTGAGATAGATGAGTTATGACGTAGTAACATACAAGACGGCCTTCATATTTTTTATCCAGCTGCAATTTCAAAGCATTTCATAACGATAATAACAAACATTTCTGTCCTTATAGCAGTAACAACTCAGATATTTCAAAAGCGAAAGTGACTTATTCCAAAAAATGTTAAGGAACCCCGGACCCGGGGGTATGTCCTTAAACTACGTCCGGGTCCGGGTATGTCTGCCGCAAAAATATTGGACACGGTCTTAACTGTAGGGCCATAAGAGCGTGTCACATATTTTTGCGGCCTTCGCGTAGGAAGATACTAATGCCGGTGACTGTACCACTGAACCGAATTAGAAGTTTAAGATGCTCATTCGACGCAGAATTTCTTTAATATTGAAAAATTAAATTCTCCGTCGGACGTACCGTTTTCGAGCTACAAGCAAAAAACTGACAAAGAGCAAAAATTTCGCTAAAAAGTTATGCACACCGCCTGTGATTGGGCAAACTCGGATTACATGCATTTAGGACCGAATGAAGGTATCAAAACGATTTCCAGGCTGCTGGGAATTAATTCTTCGATAAGTCTAATTTGCTTAGCTTACTCCTACACTTTTTAAAAGCATATTTCTGCATGATTGGGTATAAATTAAGATAATACGTTCAGGGCATTTGAAGAAACAAAGTAATATAAATAGCACTTAAAGAAAGAACCTACACAGCTAGATGTCTGAGCCAGATGCTAGTTGTCACAGACAGACATTATTTAACTAATATTTTTATTACTTGACTAACCACTGCCCGCGGCTTCATTCGCTAGAAGACGTTAACTTTCAACCTCGTTTTTATATCCTTGAGAGGCTCATCATCGTTCTAGAGTTTGTCCCGGCTTTTTGCCACGGCTCAATTGAGCCTGCGGTCCGCTTGGCTATCTAATCCCGTGAACTGGCGCAGGCATTAGTTTTTACGAAAGCAACTGCCATCTGACCTTCCAACCCAGAGGGGAAACTAGGCCTTATTGGGATTAGATATGGTTTCCTCGCGATGTTTTCCTACACTATTTCAAGATTCAAGATATTCATGACGTACACAATATTACACAAAAATTTATAGACAAACATAATAAAGACGTATTGGTTGGTTATTTCGTACTTAAGTTCCGAAAAACTAACTGGTACGAACTGGGGTTTGAACCCGAGACCTCCGGATTGAAAGTCTGACGTCTTACCGTCAGGCTACACTAGCTTTGATACCCCTGAAACGATGATTTTCAATAATCTTTCCAACTTAGTAAAGCTTCATGTATGTTCCAAAATTCAACGTTTTTCAAGCCGTTTAGTCTACAAAGCGCGTCACGGAAATAGACATACGTATACGATAAAATCACTTTCTTTCGTGAGTCGGAAAGTTTAATTTAGAACACATGTTCAATATGATAAATCAAATCCAACGCTCTGATATGGTATAATTACAGTGTATTTATAGTAATGAGATTTAAACAGACTTCGTAAAAGCAGTCATCAATAAATATCGTTAAAATTTATCATTACTAACTTAAGAGTTATCTGTACGACATTAATTTCATCCAAAGACAGTCAAAGATATAAGAACGGTAATAGGTATTTGTGCGTAATTCAGTACGAATTTCGGACTGTACCAGTTTTTAGGGTTCCGTAGCCAAAATAGCAAAAACGAAACCCTTATAGTTTCGTCATGTCCGTCCATCCGTATGTCACAGCCATTTTACTTGAAAACTATAAGACGCATCTTAATTAAATTAAGACATAAGGTTTATTTTGTATGCCGCTATTTAGTTATGTAGTTAATTTGCAGTAAAAAAAAATTAGGGGGGCACTCCATAGATGTAACTAAATTTCAAATTTTTTTTTTTAACAAATATCAACATATTAAACATCAATCAATACCGTCGTGTTGCGTATCTTCGCCTGTGCTACCTATGTTCGCCTATTTTTACATAAATTGACTTTAACAAAATGTTTTTAGTGCAAGCCTTACACAAAACTACTAAATACAAAGTATTTCTTACGGGTGTCAACATTCTTCGAACGATCTGTGGCTAACTTCATATAGTTGACATTCAGTGAGGTTTTTGCGCGACACCGACCACACGTTTTTTTAAGCCAGTGTTTTAACTTCAGTTTTAAACAGTGATACAGGCCAGGTAATGTTAAACTTTTTACATGATTATATCCTGTAACTATTTCTTTTTAATATGTAACTATTATTTAATAGCTAACTTACGTTTAGAAGTCACAATTGGATAAAACATTGGTGAGGGTATTTGGCGGTCATCTTATTACCGAACTTCGCCTACCCCTAGGGTTGTCAAATTTGTTTCCAAATGTACATATTTTCTTATGTTTGGTTTTTCGGAAATGAGATTAGCGATTTGGAGGAAAGTTAGTAAGATAAAGATATATGTAGATGTACCCAATAGTACTAGTAGATACGTGGTATGAACAAGGGACCCTTAGAAGGCAATCATTGTACGGTTGTACGGTCTCACTTTGAAAAGGTAATTATGTGTAGAAGCCAAAGGTTGATTTGATCTCAATTACGAAAATACTGATAAGCGAAAAGAGATACGTTTTTTGTTTATATAATAAACATTTTTTTTTAATTTATAAACCATTACTCTCCTTTATTTCACATGTTGGTTAATTTTTGGCAGCCCTAGCATCATTTTAGAAAATGTATGTAAACAACTTCAGACTGTTGCCAATCTTCGCCTACTACACATTTTTTTTTAAATGTGCCTAGTCTGGTGTATTATATTAACACGTTCCAGGGAGATAAGACTTGATAGGTGTAAGTCCCAGAAAAGTTTATAATTAGCGGTAAGGCATGCCATATGCGAAGATTGGAGAAAACACCCAAACTTCGCCTATTGCCTTCGGGGCCATTTATTGCCAAGTTACCCAATGAAATTCAAAGCTTTAATGGTATATACTGATAGTCAGGAGTACTAAAATACGTTTTTTGGCCATAAAGGACTAAAATGCTTTCAAATTTGAAAGATTTTTTGGGAAATGTGTCAAAATCCAGGCGAAGATACGGAACTCGACGGTAAATATTTTCAGAAATAATCTCTTATAAAGGCTAAAAAAATGTGTGTCCCCCTCTGTAACTTTTGAACCGTAAGTACAAAAAATATGAAAAAAATTGAGGAAATGCGCCTTATCAGATACTTTCTGCTAAAAGGATTTTGAACATTATCGGTTCAGCCATTTTTAAGTTATCTCCAAAAAACTTCTTCCATAGGCATCAGATACGACCTGGTATTAGTTTGGTTCTTATTCCATTGAAGGTCCATCCATTATGCGTGGTCCGACACGCACTTGGCCGGTTTTTGATGATTATTATTATCTGGACTGGATCATTATTTATTGAAAACTATCAAATTGTCACTATCCAAAGATAGTAAATAAAGTAATATATATATATATATATATTAATATATTATAGGACAATCTTACACAAACCGACCTATTCCCACAGTAAGTTCAATAAGGCTTGTGTTGTGGGTACTAGACGACGATATATATAATAAATAGATATAGATAAATACTTAAATATATAGAAAACATCCATAACTCAGGTACAAATATCTGTGATAAACACACAAATAAATGCCCTGACCAGAACCGGATTCGAACCCGGGACCTCCTGCTTCGTAGGCAGGGTCACTATCGACTAGGCTAAGAGGCTTAAACTTGGGAGGCAAAAAAAGAGGCTAATAATAGTTTTAAACTTTAATGTAACGTTTTAACCTTGTTTTCATTGATTTATACAAAAAGGGAGATACGGTACCAGGCGTTCGATTGTGTGCCATCAAATATAGGTTCCGGGACCTATATTGAATTAGTCGTGTGGCAGAGTCTCTCGGTCACACTTTGTGCAATGCGCAAAATATGGAGGTCTCGCTTGCATACCCGTGTTAACTATATAGGTTTATCTCTTTTGCCCATGATACACATGCATTATAGCTGTGTGTAGCATTTTACAAGTGTGTAGGTGCTGGACCGCATTTCAGTTTTGGTTACTATGAACGTCACTCATCTTCCTTTTTGTTTATGTCTATTCTTGTTTTGGTATAGTTTTACGAATCTATCACCCTTACACTCAAGTTAAAGGGCATTTTAAATGGGTATTTTAATAATGCATTGTTCATACAACGGTAACAAATTTCAAAATGGAAATAAGGGCAATAATCATAAAGTAGTATTTTTTCCGGGAAGGAAGTTCTGTTTACATAATTATTAGCTCCCTACATAGACTCCAGGAAAAAAACATTAGTTTAGTTTATATAAATCGAGGCACGTGGTAACTTAAGGCTGTGGTAACTTTATTGCACGATAAAAAAAGAGGGGATATAAAAAGGCGAACTTAATGCAAAAAGGCATTATCTACCAGTTAACCGTCGCGCCAAACAGATATTAAATAATTATATAAAAAGAAAGTAATAGGTGTGGGACATGTTATACTTAATATAACTGCTGATTAAAAAAATCTATGTTTAATAATAATCTAATTCATAAATATTATATATGGCTAAGACAAAAACACTGTTCAACAGATAATTTGTAGCGACAAAAAGACGAAACAACATTAATTAATACTTAGTTTTTGTGCATTATTTATAGCCAATTAATTATCCTTATGAATGTCCTTATATACCAAATCATTAATGACTTGTAATTATGCAGTTATGTTCATTGAATCATTATCACATGCTACGAAAAGATTTCGGATTTTCTAGCTATCATATACCACGGTATATATTAATGATAATGACATTTGATGGAAAAAATCAATCATTTCATTTATTTCACATGCATGACAGTTTACGCTACCAATACGCTAATACATCAAGATTAAATTATAATTTTAAACAAAAAAGAGACGACTTCACTTAGCATCCACCTTTCCAAACTTTCATAAAATAAATAGCAAATCAAAGATCCCGACGAATTGATAACCTCTTACTTCGACATCTTGAAGTCGGTTGTAAAGACCTTAAATTCTAAGGCAGCTTTATCTTATCATGGACAAAACATACTTTGAAAATACGACTTGTATACGTTTTTGACATTATCTTGTACAGACCATAACACGCACAATCAGGCCACTTATTGACACAATTTTACTTTGAAAATAACACATAACACACACACACTATGTCACGTTTAAAAATGCACTATCATATATACTGAAACACATGCAATAAGTGCATTTTAAAATCATGCACTTATACGAGACGCGAGTGTAACATCGACTGTGTGATAAAATACTGAATTTAAAAAAGTTAACATTATCCTCTATGCTATCCTTTGATACAGCAATTTAAACTTTAAGCTGTTTAAATAAGCTTCATATTCGAATGCGATGGCAATGTTTAGAAGTATTATTAATGAGGTGATTGTCAATGTAATTTAGACTTTAAGCTGCATACATAAGGTCGAATTTAGAATGATCGTACGCGAATGAGGTAAGCGTATGTTTGTTTGTATGAGTAATATAAACTTTTTTTCTTATATTTGGCATGTTTGACCTTTATCAAAGATTAGGTGGTTTGATGACACGATATGTGTAAGGAGCGATAAAATATAAGATTATCGTGTGATAAAGACGAGATATAAACATCTCTATCAAGTAACGTAATACATATACGAATACTGTGTATTAATAACTTAATAAGTAATTAAAAACAGGCCAAGTGCGAGTCGGACTCGCGCACCGAGGGTTCCGTACAAACCTGTAGGTAGGTATATAGGGGTAGTAACTTTAAAATTATTAAAAATATTTTTATTATATGATGCAACAAAAAATTTACGGTTTTCGCAATTTTTCCTTTATCTGTGCTATAAGACGTTGCTTCGTATCTAATTTCAAGATTCTGACTTCACGGGAAGTATCTTTTGATTGCGTTGGCTTAGAAGTTTGATTTTTTCACAGCTCCAAGGGACAGTAGACCTAAAAAGGGTCTTGACAGACGGACGGACGGACAACAAAGTGATCCTATAAGGGTTCCGTTTTTTCCTTTCGAGGTACGGAACCCTAAAACCTAAAAAAAGGGCTAGTAGCCTGGCGGTAAGACGTCCGACTTTCAATCCGAAGGTCGCGGGTTCAAACCCCGGCTCGTACCACTGAGTTTTTCGGAACTTATGAACGAAATATCATTTGATATTTACCAGTCGCTTTTCGGTGAAGGAAAACATCGTGAGGAAACCGGATCTTATCAAAACAAGGCCTAGTTTCCCCTCTGGGTTGAAAGGTCAGATGGCAGTCGCTTTCGTAAAAACTAGTGCCTACGCCAATTCCTGGGATTAGGTTGCCGAGCGGACCCCAGGCTCAATAGAGCAAAAACTTGGACAAACGCTAGGAGGAAGAATAAGTAATTTAAAAAAATGTGGTTTAATAAAATGAGGAAGTACGTGGATTATAAGTACGAGCACATACATTCAAAACACATACATTCAAAACTAAACCTATTTTTCACTTCTCATGCTCAAAAAGTGTGTCATATTATGCTTACCAAGGCGGACTAAAGTAGTACATTTAGCCTCTAGGGCTAAACTGTATACATATTTATGATTTACAAAACATTTTAAATTGACCAATCGGAACACTTCACCATATGAAATACACCAATCACAACACATATCGAAATGAATCGGAACGCTAGATACTTTATTAGTGCGTATACTGTGTAAATAATTAAAGTCCTTAAAAAAAATATTGTATTTAATATCAACCAATCAGAATACAGCAATGTTAAAATCGACCAATCAGGAAACGCAATTTATTTCTCAAAACATGAGGTGTTTTTTAGTTCCTACTTCACAATCATTAAAAAGATTTTAATTTTTTGGAAACGCTTTAAAGCGTGTTTAAACTGTTTAAAGAGCTAATTATAGCGTCGTCTGTGGCGTTTATTCGCGGTGTTCATATTTTGTATCTATGTCAAAGAAGTTAAAAAAATTAAAAGACCGCCAAGCAAGTTAAACCATCATTTCACCTTAGTTTAGTTATTGTGCGTAAATAATAAGTATTTTTATCCTATTTCTCGCAATCGAAGTGAAAAATAGTATGCATTACTCTGGTCTAAAAGCCATATTACCACTTGAACAATTTTCCCTCACTTCGTTCGGGAAAATAACCACCTCGTGGTAATATGGCCTACTTTAGACCCTTGTCAAACAATCTACTATTATCTACACTCACATTGTAAGTCCTCTAAAACGTGTTCAAAAACGGTAGGCAATGGCTAGCATCACCACAACCGATTTTACTATGATAAGCTTTTTATGTGTGGCAGTAACGTAGTTTTAACTTTACATGCTCAACTATTGATGTGTTATGAGTTTTGATAACATAATGTACAACTTCACGCGCCCGCGCGACCGCCGGCACAATCGAGTTGGCCATGGCGGTGCAATGGCGGCCATTCTATGGTTTCGGAATACGGCATTTAGGATAAATAATATGAGTGTAGATAAAGCAGTGTATGCAACTGTACGTAATTAGGCCTTAAAACGTAACAGTTTACATAATAGTAGTTTATGTAACTGTTACGTAATAAGGCCTAATTACGTACAGTTGCACACACTGCTTTATCTACACTCATATTATATATATCAAATTAAGTGCTCGGAAACCATAGAATGACCGCCATTGCACCGCCATGGCCAACTCGATTGTGCCGGCGGTCGCGTATCGGCGGCCGCGCATATCATAACACATCAATATTTGAGCATGTAAAGTTAAAAGTACGTTACTGATACACATAAAAAGCTTATCATAGTAAAATCGGTTGTGGTAATGCTAGCCATTGCCTACCGTTTTCGAACACGTTTTAGAGAACTTACAATGTGAGTGTAGATAAACATATCAAACGTTTTGTGAAGCAGTCAGATTAGGATTTATTTTTCTTTATAATTAAACAATAGGTACATTATCTGTCTCTGAACCTGTTTTGATATGTCTTCTTGAAGAACTACGCCTTATTCTGTATCTTTAAGATCTAATAATGTATTACTGTTTTGAAAAAAATAAGTCCCGTCGAATTTCTTTTCGGTCATAATACTTCTTGGGCCAGAGGTGTAGGGTTAGAACCGGTGGTAGTTTTGGAACGAAGTTCCTTATCGGACGGTTCGCGGATCCGGCCAAGGCGAAAAAAAGTCACGTGACAGTCACGAAAAAGCGTCGCGTCACGTCACGAAAACGCGACACCCATACCATTGAGAAACATGTAAAATGGAATGGAATAAAAAATATATAAAATAGAATAAAGTGAAGTGAAGTGTAGTGAAATTGAGAAGTGACAAAGTGATAAAAGTGAAAAAAGTCGAGAACCTTAAAAGTCGAGAATTTTAAAAATGTCGAAAATGTCAAAAATGACGGTCGGGGAGGCGCGTGTCGGCGGCCGCGCGGGCGCGTGCCGTTGGTCAGGAAGGAGCACAGGATTTACATTATGTTATCAAAACTCATAGCACATCAATATTTGAGCATGTAAAGTTAAAATTACGTTACTGCCACAGATAAAAAGCTTATCATAGTAAAATCGATTGTGGTAATGCTAGCCATTGCCTACCGTTTTTGAACACGTTTTAGAGGACTTACAATATGAGTGTAGATAAACTACTATTATCGATCGATATAAATAATTCTAAAGATATTAACGTAAATGGTTCTTAAATACATAACTACGCGTTTAGCCACGCGTCCATTGTAAGTAGGGTCAGGGAGGGAACAGTCGCTAGGATTTTTTCAAGAGGCTGTAGCATGAAAAATATAAATCCCTGAACTAATTGTTGCAAGCACAGAGCACAGTGCATTATTAAACTTTCATATGTAGCAAATATATTTGCTGTTACTTTCACCAAAAAAGATATATCCATTCTTTTTTAGAAATTGGGAATCGAGCCACTGTGTACCCGTTGCTGTATACAGTGACTAGGACCCCCTAGTACACAGTGGTTCTAACAGTACACAGTGGCTCGAGTACACAGTGGTTCTAACAGTACACAATGGCTACGTAAGAATCGAACCTAAATAAACTTTATAACAAAAAACATTTTTGTTGAATAAAACGGTAATTAGAATCGGTAAGCCTAATTCCGGAATAATCGTTTCTGATTCATTCTTCATTTAAAATAGGTACTTACCTAATAAATGTCGCATGATTTATTCACTTTCATTTTATTCAAAAAAGAGTGCAAGAATTATTTTTAATAATAAAATAACTTTTATTCTTATTCATATTCAAGTAAATTTTAGCCCAACTCTGTAAGGTGCACAGTGGTTCGCGAGCCACCGTGTACTTTTCTGAAACGAACGACTGTTGACCTTCGCGCCATTTTGTATTTTAGATAGAACTAAAAACAAATAGAAACATCGAGGGCCTTGAATTATCAGCCAATACTAAGTAGATTAGACACACTCTTCGATAAAAATATAAGTAATTAAAAATCTCGTTCGAGTTAAGAAAAAAGAGGAGTGCAACTTACCTGGAAATGTAATTTTGATAGCATTCAACACAAAAACGCACCATAATACATTCGCATGGCGCCGAAGCGGCTCACTAACTAGTTCGTACATAATAGGGTACGGAACGCTTCCGATTGATGTAGAGGACAGACATAAAGCTCTTTCCGTTTCCCGCACAGCACATTCGAGCCACTGTTCCCACCGAGCGACTGTACCCTCCCTGACCCTACATATGAGAGCAAACGGCCTCCTAGCCTAGTCGGTAGTGACCCTGCTTACGAAGCAGGGGGTCCCGGGTTCGAATCCTGGTCAGGGCATTTATTTGTGTGTTTATCACATATATTTGTTACTGAGTTATAGATGCTTTCTATTTATTTAAGTATTTATCTATATCTATCTATATCTATATATCGTCGCCTAGTACCCACAACACAAGCCTTATAGAGCTTACTGTGGGACTAGGTTGATTTGTGCAAGATGATCCCATATATTTAATTACTAGCTATGATACCCGGCTTCGCTCGGGAGTTGATATGAGATTACGTGGTAGATGAAATAAAAAAACATACTATGACGTAAAAAGTAAAAAATATATTTTGAAAACATTTTCTATATTTACATGTATTTACATTTTCTCATTATTTACACTACTTGTTTATAAACAACATTTTTCATTTTATTGTCCGGGGTATATATATATAAATTTTTCGAACTTCCTACTCTTGAGCAAGCTACATATAGCTGACCGTGAGAGAAGCAGGATTCTTTGTTGATGCCACAATATTTCAAAGTTTGCCCTTGCGCTTTGTTAATTGTAAAACTAAAGGCTAATTTAATTGGAAACTGCAATCTTTTAAATTGAAATGGCAATTCAGAAGAGATCAGTGGTATTCTAGGTATAAATACTGTGTGTCCTTTGTTCTTTCCAGAAATAAGTTCAGCTTCAATGACATTATTCGATAGCTGTTTTACGATCATCCTCGTTCCATTACATAGTTTTGGGGAGTTGAGATTTCTGAGTAGTATGATTGGAGATCCAATTTTCAGACGAAGGCAGTGTAATGGCATTCCTGGTACTTGTAAAGAGTTTAGAAATTCAGTAGGAAAGTTGACACTTTCTTCAATGGATACCATCGTGTCGATCGATTTATATACTTTCTCTTCACCAGGTATTTTCTTTAGAATATTAAAATTGATATCGTCAACAATATTATTTTTAGTGGCCAAAATTGCTCTTTGAAATAACCACTCTACGTTGGTATAGTTCTGAATAATATTTGGATAAATTTTGTCGATTAGTTCGTTTTCAGTAGTGGCTATGTTACAGAAATCACTATTGAGTTCAATGAGGCCGGTCGTTTGGTCAGTAGGATATGTACCTTCGCCTATTTGTAAAAGTATTTTAGCAAAATGTGCTGTTGTTTCATCTTTTGATAATTCAACCCTCATGTTTTTTGTTAATTGCAGTAATTGTACTTGCGGCCAGAGATGTGACTTTTTTAAGCATGCATTGATCTCGTCTGCTGGTGTTGATTTGGGAATAACTGGAAGTGTTTGTCGAAAATCTCCTGAGAGTATGAGTAGAGCTCCTCCCATCATTTCAGAGTTTTTTCGCAATTCTTGTAATGTTCTGTCCATGGCTTCTAGTGATTTTTTATGGGCCATGGTGCATTCATCCCAGAAGATAATTTTAGCATGTTTTAGAAGTTGACCCCGTCCAGATGTTTTTGAGATTTTACATACCGGGAATTGTTGTTCGGCTATATTCAACGGTAGTTGTAAGGCAGAATGGGCAGTTCGTCCTCCTTCCATAAGTGTGGCTGCAATGCCGGATGATGCTAGTGCCAGTGCGATGTGTTTTTCAGCACGTATTTCCGCCAGTATTAGATTTATTAGAAACGTTTTACCGGTGCCTCCTGGTGCGTCCAAGTAAATAATTCCACCAGTGTTGTTATTTATTCGGTTCATTATAACATTGTAAATTTTTTTTTGATTGTCATTGAGGAGTGGTTTGTTGTGAGCAATGTATTCAAGTAGTTCATTGACGTTGTAGCTTTTTTCCTTTGTAATTTCGTAGTTTAGCACACTGAAAGTATTTCTTTGTGGTGCTGGCATTCCAATTTCTACTAAGGTCTGGTTATTTATTGCTAAACATTTATCTTCTAAGCGAATGAGTGTTTCATTGAAGATGTCGTCATTGAATTCTATAGTCAGTTCTGGATTAGCTTGTCGGATTTGGTACAATATATCATCACTCATATTCCTTTTGAAAGAGTCCCATAGCTGTTTTGGGTTTGATGGGTTACATGTTGTTAGAATTATGGCGAATAACTCTCGAATTTGTTCAGCTGAAGCTGTGAGTGTGGCTTCTTGTAGTGTTAATTCCCAGTGGTAATCGTTTTCCAATAATCCTAAATGTTGACATGCTTCTCTGTAAGTCTGGCATATGTAGCCATCAATAGTCCTGAGATCTGTGAAACTTGTTGGTCCCCGTATTTCGTGTAACAGCATTCGGAGATAGAAACATTCGGCATTGTTTGGATGTACAGTGTATACTCGACCTATTGCGTTAGTTTTCATTATTTCTGGATGACCCTCTTCTGGCATTCCTTGTTTTCGTCGTTGAAAAATTTTCCTTGTTTTGTCCCACGTATAATAAATAGGGACGTCGACATACAGTAACGTCTTTGCGAATGGATCCGTTTGGCAAAGTTGGAAAAAAGCTGTTAATGTTGTGTTCTGAGGTGGTTCGCTTGCAATTTTTCTAGCCGAGTCTTTTGTGAAGTAAACTCTCTGTCCATTCTCCAAATGTACTGCTAGATGTTGCACAGCTGGTTCGCGTTCGTGTATGGGAAAACTAAAAATCCTCCACGCTGCTTCGTTACTGTTGATGTATCTTCCCATTTGGTACATGAGGATTTCATCATTTCTATTATTTTGTTCGCTATTTTGGACTATTTGAAATACTGCCATATACCTTTGTTTACGTACTTACATATATATTTAATAGATTTTACTGAATTGCAATATTCAACGTTTATGTGTGCTTGGAACATTTTGGAAAGTAGTGGGTTATATGGTACTACCCATTGATTATCTATTTCCAGTTCGTCTCTGCCTTGTATTCGTATTTTTGCTGTGAAGCCACCGTTTTTCGGTGATCGTCTTCTATATTTGGGATAGCCGTCATCTTCAGTTTTTGTATCGTCCAAGATAGTTTTGGATATTTTTTTGTACATTTTCCATCACTCATGCATGGCGCATTGAAGTTTAATGGTCCACATGGTCCGTAAATCATGTTTTTCACTACTATGTTGTATAGTTCCGGATCATTTTGTGGATTGGGAAATTCAGCTTGGATGATTTTGTCGATATCCGTGGGATAAATTTTATCGTGTAGCCATATGAGATTGTGTGTCGTGTCGATCCATGGAGGTTTGTCCGTATTTTAGTTGTTCTTTGATTTCTGGCCATGATGAGTTGCATGTAAATGTTATGAAGAGATCCGGTCGTCCATATTTTCTTACGTAGGTCATGGCATCTTGAGTATATTCGTGCATATGTCTTGGACTTCCTATGTATGATGAGGGTAAGATTACCATTGTTCCAATATCGTCAATATTGCCGTCATTTATGATCGCATCTCGAAGGTGGATGTATTCTTCTGTGCGTAGTTTCTTCTGATTCAGTCTTATGTAAAGCATCCGGTCTGCTTCTATTTTTGCGTACATATCTACCAGAAATTGTTGGAATAAACGGCGAGTGTTGAGAATGTGATTGTATATTTCATTGTCTCTGATCATTAAGCGGTAAGCATAGAACTCCTTGGAAGTGACTTTTTTGTTTGTTGCTATGCCTGTTTTAGGATGAATTTGTTTTATATTGAAATGATAACCATCCTCTCCGTGCAGAAATATTAACGGATATTGAAGAGCATCATATGAACGGTGTGTCTCTGCAATGCGTTGTAGTCCTTTTCTTCTTCGTTGTACAATTATGTCACGGCTTGTATTTTCATTGTCCACAATTACGATGGCGACTTCATCTATCTGAGGTGCATTAAATCTACGTTCATGTTCTCCACGTGGTCTTTTATCGGCTCGAATTACAATTTTATAGTCATCAGAAATCATGCGGTCTAGTGTTGTTTTGAATATGTAAATCAGTTGATTGTATTTGTGTAAGATCCTCTGTACATCTTGGATTATTTCGCGTTTCAATCCAATAAAATTTGTACATCGTTGATCAATTTCGTTTTCTTCATTTCCGATGAAATATACTTGCAGAAATTTATAGTCATCGTTAGGCATTGGTAGTAACGATCCAATTTTGTGATAAATTTGCCCTTGAATTGAAAATACATATTCAAATTTGTCTCTATTAGTGTCAGTCGAAGTAACACCGAAAGAAGTCATTTGAAAGCAGGAGTTGTATGATCTTATATTTTGAAGAAAGTGTTTTGATTCTGGTGTTTCCCCGGTCATGTAATGTAGAAATTCCTGTGGAGGTGCTTCCAGTGGTGGTAATCGAATTTTTCCATTCATGCAACAGAGACCTGGTGTTTCTTTACTGAATTTTTTCGCGTGGCAAAATTGGCAAATGTTATTCATTTTTCCGATCACAACATATTTATGATCGTAATATTTCTTCGTCGGTTCGTAGTGGAATGCTTCCTTTGTTAGATTATCTTTTAAAATGCTCGATTCTTCAATACTTTTATTTTCTTTTCTTTCTTCGCTTTTTCCGCTTCTCAGGGTGCTCATTCTGGTTCGTTGATTTTGTAAACGTGCTTCGCGCTCTTCTTCCGTTTCATTTCTTCGATTTTCTTTTTGTTTCCGCCGTTTCGCTGCAGAACTGGCAAGATCTCCACCTCTTTTACGTCTAGGCATTGTATTCTGTAAAATATAAATTAAATGAACATTTTATAGACAAATATATTGTTACGTAAACGTGGAGCACGTTGAGACAAAGAAAAAAAAAATATTTAATCTTCAAGCGGTCGCGCGATATTTTGTTTACGGCCAAAGTATATAGAAGGCATCGATTCAACGCCGCGCGACTACTTGAAAGTTAAGGAAATTACAATTAAAAGAAAAAAAAAAAAACCATTAGTATTAATTAAATACACTATTAAAAATACTCACATTTGATATTTCACAATAAAGGCTCACAACTTTTTTCTTCTTCGCTTCGAAATCGAGAATTAATTAAACACACTATTAAAAATACTCACACGTGATACTTCAAAATAAAGGCTCACACACAGATAATTTCTTTCTTTTTCGTTTCGAAATCGCTTGTTTCGCTGTTCAAATCAAACTAACTCTGGCGGGTGACACCGGGCTCTTATATATTCAGAAAGCTAGGCTCTAGGATATTCGAGAAAGTTGGCGCTAGGATATTCGAGAAAGTTTGGGAATAATCGTTCGTTTAAGTCCATATTGTGTACAATGAATGAAATTCAACTATTCGACAACAGATGGCGCCACTTTGGACAATGAATGAAGTTCAACTACTCGACAACAGATGGCGCCACTACACTTACTTTCCGAGTTGAAGGGTTGGAAAAGCTCTTATATCTTTAAAGACACACCTTTAGGTTAAAACGGGAACTTTCTTGTTCGAGGGGGAATAAAGGGCTTTCACACTATATAAGTCCCTTTATCGTGCTGGGACTCCTTTTTAAGTTTTATCGGCACGCACATTTTCTCAACTTAGTTTTATTATATATAATGATTTATGGGATCTTGACCTGAAGTTAATGGAACTAACTGTCAAGTACCCTTTCCAACAAAACAAAAATCCAAATCAGTCCAGCCGTCTTGGAATAATCGGTGAACGTACATTAAAAATAACAACAAAGATCCCGACGAATTGAGAATCTCCTTCAATATATTGAAGTCTGTTGAAAACGAGTGTATATAATTTAATAATTTGATACAACTCACCTCCCCCATTTCTGGTCTCCAAAAAAATACTAACATCCTTCCTAAAATCCGACAAGATGGCCGAATCCACTGAGAACTTCCTAGGAAATTCTTCGGAGTCAGACGTCTGTCTCGTCCGTTTCTTGTGTCGCTTTAGAAGAGAGAAGATGCTCGATCTTCTTCGTGTCTTCTCTTTCATGCCCGCGGAGAAGAATATGTCTGCGTCGTGGTGATCCATTTCGGCGGTTTAATTAATTTGTTTTTTTCTCGTTAGCAGCACTAAGCTTATAACTGTCTAGTGCTTTTAGATTTTAATTTTAAATAATGTCAATCGTCACCAAAAGTATAGCTAAGTTCATTTTTTTCATTGTTTATTGCACAATTTTCATTGAGGTTATGTTCTTGTAGCGTGTGTTAAATTACCGGTATGGATTAAAGTCATGTTACGCGAAAGGTATTAAGAATGAATGTGGAGGGATGTAGGAGAAGAGGCGGTCCATCCACCTAGGAAAAGGTGGATGGACTGTGTGAGAGATGATATGAAAAGAAAGGATGTGAGTGATGAGATGACGGGTGCCAGAGATGTGTGGAAGAAAAAGACACTGCGCCGACCCCAAGTAAATGGGACAAGGGCAAGAGAATGATGATGATATTGATGATATAAACGAAACACATCATATCCTTCAGGTTTCCTATAAGATTTAGTTTCCGAAAGGGTGAGTAACTTTTACCCTTTATGAATTATACAAATTCGATAGTTTTTTTTTATATTTTTTGTATGTTTTGTAAAAAGTGAAACTGAAGAACAAATCAAATTATTTTTAATAAATATTTTGATTTGTTTATTTTTAAGTAGACACACTACTACATAAATCATAAACTTATATAGATGTCATATACAAAGGAAAAAAAACCCTGCCCCAACCCAGCCCAACCCAGCTGATGGGCACCGGAGGTCTAGGTCACTTTTTCCTTTTTATATGACGTCTATATAAGTTTTTGTAAAAAGTGGCTTGAGAGCATAACAATTAAGCATAATCGTTTTCAAATTATCGCGTCGTTTAAATATAAACACCTATCGCAACTATTTATAGCCCAATAATTTTAAACAAAAAAAAAAACCGACTTCACTTACACTCCACATTTCCAATAGCAAATGCCCGAGCTAGCGTAAAAAAATCTTAAATCGCTATAATATTTGAAGAGTTCCCTCGATTTCTCCAGGATCCCATTTTCTCTAGGTTGATTTCTGTAAGATGGTCCCATAATATTTATTTATCAGATCTTGACCTGAAGTCAATGGAACTAACTGTGAAGTATATCCTTTCAAACATAAAAATACTTTTCTAAATCGGTCCAGCCGACTTCGAATAATCGGTGAACATACATAAAAAAAAATAGCAAAACAAAAGATCCCGACGAATTGAGAACCTCCTCTTTCGAAATATTGAAGTCGGTTGAAAACAATTTAAGAACAAATAACTAATAATAATGGTACAAAAAGCCAGTAAGGAACAGATGTATCTCCTTACTAGATGTCTATTTGGTCAAAATAAAATATACAATGATAATATATATCCACAGCGCATATAGCCAGTTGACATTTTAACGATGACAAATTTAAAATGGCATATAAATGTTGGACTAAGAGCTGGCCACATCAGATATGACACAATAATGAGAGCAACGAAACCCGTCTAGTAAGATTGCAATACTATCCTTATTGGTAGACATGGGCATATAACAGCTTTTAATGGCTAGAGGTAAGATTGACAGACTAGCCAAATATTTCAGTTGGAAAAAAGTAATACCAAAAAATAGGTAATAACTGCCGAAGTTGTCTTATTTATAGAGGACGGGGAGTATATTTTAACATTAGAACAAAAAACATTACGAATATTTCGGTAACAGAAACAGTAGGTGACAAACTATGAATTACATTATACGTCGTTTTGGACTAATTAAGTAATTTCTGATAATAATTAATACTGCATAAAAAACCAGAACACAAGTTTTTGTAAATTTTTTAAGTGTTTTGCGTTCTTTGACCTCCACCACAGTTAGATTTTTTTTTTTGAACCTGACTTGGGCTTTATGCTTCTGGAGCGCTAAAGCGGGCGGGCTGTTTGGTGGGAGGGTTGCCGGGGGAAAATCCAGGACCCTTCCGCGACCAGACGTGACGTGGTTGCTACGCTGGAATGTTCCTACCGAGCTTGCGCTTCCAGCGAGATCAGTTGAAGCGAGTTCTACTTGATCAGGGTGAGTGGGAGGGGGGGGGGGGGGGGGGGGGGGGGGGATCGGGATCGACCTAGTGGAAATTTTGTCGCTACTCCTAGCCTAGCTGAGAACACTCCAGCAAGAAACTCAGCTAGGCCCGACGACTGTCGAGGTGACTCTATCCGGTATGCGGCGGTACCGGGTGGATAAGGGACTGAACGTGTCGATGTGGTCGCGACTGTTCCGAGGTGGGCGTCCCCGCCCACTGTTAGATGTCCGGATCTAGAAATAAGCATAGTATAGCAAACTAACGAGAGGGGTTTCGCCACTCTCATTATTGTGTCATATCTGACGTGGCTAGCTCCTCGTCTATGTACATGTAACCAATTACCAGACCTATAACATATATTTGTTTAGTGCGTTTCAAGCTTCAGCTATTGTTGACAGTAATTCGATCCCAATGTCGCTGCAATATGCAGTTTGCATGCACATCGATCTAAATTTAGGTCGACATAACATTGTTTATAAATCAGTGTAATTGGCCGAGTTCTATACCATACAATGGCAAATGATGGCTTGTCAACGATCTAACAGTCATGATGGCTAGTCGAGAACGCATGCAGAAAATTACGCATAGTTTGTGGTTGACATGGTTTGAATACCTTTGAATTTGTACCATAATAGAAGCAAAATAAAGTTGGAATTTAAAACTCGATATGATAGCAAAAATTGCCAAGTAAGCTCTGATTTCGAATTAAATGTAGTAGTAAAACCTAGAAAATTTCGTTTTCAACCGACTTCAAGATTTCGAAGGATTCTCAATTCGTCGGGATCTTTGTTTCTGCATATACATTTTTTTAATTTACGTTCACCGATTATTCGAAGACGGCTGGACCGATTTGGAAAAATCTTTTTTTGTTTGAAAGAGTTGGTCCCATTGTAATCAGGTCAGGATCTGATGATGAGATCCTGGAGAAATCGATGGAACTCTTGTACTATTATAGGCAAATCTATGCCTAACCTGAGTATGTTTTACAGCAGCTCGAGCATTGGTTTTTGGAAAGGTGGTTGTTGAAAATTATTTTATTACCTGTTCATACCTATTTCATACTTATTTTATTACCTATTTTTTCATGGATTTTAAAACAAAAAGTTACATGTGTAAGGGTTTTTTTTAACATGTATGTTTATATCTTTATTTTTTGCGGGCTTTTCAAACTAAATAATCACATTTTAGCTTTAATTTAATTTTGTATAGTGTGCTAACCACATACAACCGTTCGTATTCAATCCACTTTTTTGGTACACTACACTATCAAAAAATACCACAAAAACACTATTTATCACCAAAACACGAAACATAAATTGATACGAATATCATACACAAGCACACCGACGCGTGCTTGATAAAGTACTGAATTTAAAAAGTAAACATTACACTCTATGCTACTTGCGCAAGGTAAAATAAACTTTAAGCCGTGTGCATAAGATACCTAATTGAATGGGCGTTACTGATAGTTGTGTACCATCGGTGCCTAATCGCTGGATTCAAATTATAGGGTTTGAAGTTACAGTTCTATTGTATTGAAATTTGAACCCTGTCACAGTGACACTAAGTCTAAATTGAATTAGCTTGGAAATGTAACATGGAACCTGGTGATATTGAGCGTAATGTATTAATGATGTAAAAGTTAAGGTAATTTGGACTTTTTACTCGATGAATAGGCTTGATAATTAATTTGCCAGCTATTAGAATATATATGTAAAAGTATTAGAATGATGTGAAGGTTTTCAAAACATTTGGTTTAGCTTTTTAGGGTTCCGTACCAAAAGGGTAAAAACGGGATCCTATTACTAAGACTCCGCTGTCCGTCTGTCACCAGGCTGTATCTCATGAACCGTGATAGTTAGACAGTTGAAATTTTCACAGATGATGTATTTCTGTTGCCACTATCAAATACTAAAAAAGAGAATAATATAAATATTTAAGGGGTCTCCCATACAACAGAAATGTTTTTTGCCGTTTTTATAGTTAATGGTCTAGAACTCTTCCTGCGCGAGTCCGACTCGCACATGGCCGGTTTTTTTATTTATTTATATTATTGAATGGTGACTCAACTTCTGTATCAAAAACTATTTATCGAAGTATGCCAAAAAACATCCTGTATATAATAGAATTCTACATCTGCACATAAATACTAAAAATACATAGAAAACAACTGGTACTGTGATCTGTGATAAATACACAAATAAATGTTACCCGGATACGAACCCAGGACCTCCTGCGTCGTTATATCGTCCTTCAAATAAACGTTTGTAGTGAAATTAAAAATGGAACCTTCATAATAATTTACGAAACGACGAAATATAATTGAAGCTTAACTAAATATAACGTATTAAGTAAACAAACAGTTTTCACCTTATCTAGTGACGTCAGTGGGTGTTATCGAGTTTGTTCATACACCTACGCTAATTATATCCTACTTCGGGAAGGGTTTTCTCTCTCTTTATTTAAGGAGATTTTTTCGATATTTCGAATATGCCACATAAAACAACATAGGTATAGTTACATTTTCAATCTTAACGGGTTGGCTTAAAGTAATGAAAATTTTCATATTGGTGAATTTAAAAATTAAGTCAATAGGTACAGGTTAATAGGTTTTATTTTTACAAACAAGTACATTATTCAATATTACAAACAAACATTACTATGTAGAAAAAGTATGTATGTAAACACTTTATTGTACATAAAAAGTAACAAAACAAACATGATAAAAGAAAAATAAACAAACTACAAAGGCGAACCTTTAAGGGATCTCTTCCAGTTAAAAGTCCCTCCATCTTCAATCTCTCGTAACTTGCTTCTGACTTTTTTTTTTTTTTTTTTTTTTTTTTTTTTATACTACGACGGTGGCAAACAGGCATACGGCCCACCTGATGGTAAGCAGTTACCGTAGCCTATGGACGCCTGCAACCCCAGAGGATTCACATGCGCGTTGCCTACCCTTTAGGTACCTATTCACTCCTTTTTTGAAGAACCTCATACTGTAGCCCGCTGGGAAAACCTCGGCAGGGAGTTCATTCCACAGCCGCAGCGTTCGTGACTGTTCCACTGACACCTTGGACATCGCACAAATTCACTTTTTGAAATTTAATGTGTATCCAAAAATGTTTGTGAATGGTGAATTGGCTCCCCAATCCCTACCCATCACTACTTACCAATCTTTTCAAAATTGCCAAATAACCCTTGATTGTTCGACGTACGACGTACGACGAGATGTTACACTAGATTAAAGCAAACTCTTAGTATGTTAAAAATAGTCAAAATCGTTTAAAAGCAATTCAATACATTATGTACCAAAAGATGCCAACCCTGCTAAAGCTCGACCAAACGAAGCTTCATGTAATATCTGTAATGTATATGATTACGGGTAGGAAGCCAATTCACCGAAACCCTTAATATTAGATTATGAAAGGTTGTCCAAGGTATGATGCGTTTGGTCAGAAGCAAGTTACAAAATATCGAAGCTGGGCTTTTTATGGTTCCGTACCCAAAGGGTAAAAACGGGACCCTATTACTAAGACTCCCGTCTGTCACCAGGCTGTATATCACGAACCGTGATAGTTAGACAGTTGAAATTTACACAGAATACTAAATAACAACAAATACTAAAAAACAGAATAAAATAAATATGCTCATATACAACAGAAAAGATTTTTTTGCCGTTTTTTGTCTGTCACCAAGCTGTATCTCATGAACTGTGATAGTTAGACAGTTGAAATTTTCACAGTTGATGTATTTCATTTGCCGCTATAACAACAAATACCAAAAAACAGATAAAATAAATATTTAAGGGGCTCCCATACCACAGACATTTTTTTTTGTCGTTTTTGTCTGTCACCAAGCTGTATCTCATGAACTGTGATAGTTAGACAGTTGAAATTTTCACAGTTGATGTATTTCATTTGCCGCTATAACAACAAATACCAAAAAACAGAATAAAATAAATATTTAAGGGGCTCCCATACCACAGACATTTTTTTTGTCGTTTTTGTCTGTCACCAAGCTGTATATCATGAACTGTGATAGTTAGACAGTTGAAATTTTCACAGTTGATGTATTTCATTTGCCGCTATAACAACAAATACCAAAAAACAGAATAAAATAAATATTTAAGGGGCTCCCATACCACAGACATTTTTTTTGTCGTTTTTGTCTGTCACCAAGCTGTATCTCATGAACTGTGATAGTTAGACAGTTGAAATTTTCACAGTTGATGTATTTCATTTGCCGCTATAACAACAAATACCAAAAAACAGAATAAAATAAATATTTAAGGGGCTCCCATACCACAGACATTTTTTTTGTCGTTTTTGTCTGTCACCAAGCTGTATCTCATGAACTGTGATAGTTAGACAGTTGAAATTTTCACAGTTGATGTATTTCATTTGCCGCTATAACAACAAATACCAAAAAACAGATAAAATAAATATTTAAGGGGCTCCCATACCACACACATTTTTTTTTGTCGTTTTTGTCTGTCACCAAGCTGTATCTCATGAACTGTGATAGTTAGACAGTTGAAATTTTCACAGTTGATGTATTTCATTTGCCGCTATAACAACAAATACCAAAAAACAGAATAAAATAAATATTTAAGGGGCTCCCATACCACAGACATTTTTTTTGTCGTTTTTGTCTGTCACCAAGCTGTATCTCATGAACTGTGATAGTTAGACAGTTGAAATTTTCACAGTTGATGTATTTCATTTGCCGCTATAACAACAAATACCAAAAAACAGATAAAATAAATATTTAAGGGGCTCCCATACCACAGACATTTTTTTTTGTCGTTTTTGTCTGTCACCAAGCTGTATCTCATGAACTGTGATAGTTAGACAGTTGAAATTTTCACAGTTGATGTATTTCATTTGCCGCTATAACAACAAATACCAAAAAACAGAATAAAATAAATATTTAAGGGGGCTCCCATACCACAGACATTTTTTTTTGTCGTTTTTGTCTGTCACCAAGCTGTATCTCATGAACTGTGATAGTTAGACAGTTGAAATTTTCAAAGTTGATGTATTTCATTTGCCGCTATAACAACAAATACCAAAAAACAGAATAAAATAAATATTTAAGGGGCTCCCATACCACAGACATTTTTTTTGTCGTTTTTGTCTGTCACCAAGCTGTATCTCATGAACTGTGATAGTTAGACAGTTGAAATTTTCACAGTTGATGTATTTCATTTGCCGCTATAACAACAAATACCAAAAAACAGATAAAATAAATATTTAAGGGGGCTCCCATACCACAGACATTTATTTTGTCGTTTTTGTCTGTCACCAAGCTGTATCTCATGAACTGTGATAGTTAGACAGTTGAAATTTTCACAGTTGATGTATTTCATTTGCCGCTATAACAACAAATACCAAAAAACAGAATAAAATAAATATTTAAGGGGCTCCCATACCACAGACATTTTTTTTTGTCGTTTTTGTCTGTCACCAAGCTGTATCTCATGAACTGTGATAGTTAGACAGTTGAAATTTTCACAGTTGATGTATTTCATTTGCCGCTATAACAACAAATACCAAAAAACAGAATAAAATAAATATTTAAGGGGGCTCCCATACCACAGACATTTTTTTTTGTCGTTTTTGTCTGTCACCAAGCTGTATCTCATGAACTGTGATAGTTAGACAGTTGAAATTTTCACAGTTGATGTATTTCATTTGCCGCTATAACAACAAATACCAAAAAACAGATAAAATAAATATTTAAGGGGCTCCCATACCACAGACTTTTATTTTGTCGTTTTTGTCTGTCACCAAGCTGTATCTCATGAACTGTGATAGTTAGACAGTTGAAATTTTCACAGTTGTGATGTATTTCATTTGCCGCTATAACAACAAATACCAAAAAAACAGATAAAATAAATATTTAAGGGGCTCCCATACCACAGACATTTTTTTTGTCGTTTTTGTCTGTCACCAAGCTGTATCTCATGAACTGTGATAGTTAGACAGTTGAAATTTTCACAGTTGATGTATTTCATTTGCCGCTATAACAACAAATACCAAAAAACAGATAAAATAAATATTTAAGGGGCTCCCATACCACAGACTTTTATTTTGTCGTTTTTGTCTGTCACCAAGCTGTATCTCATGAACTGTGATAGTTAGACAGTTGAAATTTTCACAGTTGATGTATTTCATTTGCCGCTATAACAACAAATACCAAAAAAACAGATAAAATAAATATTTAAGGGGCTCCCATACCACAGACATGATTTTTTTTCGCTTTTATAGATAATGGTACGGAACCCCGGAGTCGCACTTGGTCGGTTTTATTAATATTGTAGTGATTGTTTGTAATGTCTAATATGTTCTAGGTTATATTTTCTCATAAAAAGATTCATAAACCTGTAGCTATTGACTTTATTATTTAATTTTCCAATATGAACATTCTCATTACTTTAAACTAACTCGTTATTGTAAATAGCCAACGATTTAATAAAATTATCTTTAAGTGCACACTTAAATAGAGCTAGAATATTTCCGACTTCATCGGACGATGGCACAGGTACGTATTACATAATCCAATGGAACTATATCTGTCACTGAACATCATATGAATATTGTATGTTTGCATCGTTTTATCCATCGTAGCGTAAAATTGAGTCGCTTAGATTATGCGATTTTGGTGTTATGAAAAGGTAATAGGACTAATAGGGTAGATATGATAAGAACTGTTTGATATGATGCCCACGGCAGCTTTTTATCACCGCACCGCTCGCCGCCGGCAGGGTGTTCATCCCCACACCCTGGAGCCCAATGGGTCGCGCACAGTACGATTTAAGAGGAATTTCCTCCCACGAACGCTGCGGCTGTGGAATGAACTCCCTGCCGAGGTTTTCCCAGTGGGCTACAGTATGAGGTTCTTCAAAAAAGGAGTGTATAGGTTCCTAAAGGGTAGGCAACGCGCATGTAAATCCTCTGGGGTTGCAGGCGTCCATAGGCTACGGTAACTGCTTACCACCAGGCGGGCCGTATGCTTGTTTGCCACCGTCGTGGTATAAAAAATAAAATATTTGCTGAGAGGGTCGAATGGATTTACCCGAGTTTGAAGTTAAGCGACACAATTTATTTCATTCAAAATTTGCTTATACAGTCGCTATCATATATATCGGAGCAGCCAAGGTACTCAAAAATATCTGGACATGCACTGTATCGCCATTAAAATAGAGGTTCAGATATTTGTGACCACCTTGGCCGCTCCGATATAATAATATCTGATGGCGACTGTATTAAAAGTTTGTCAGTTTTCTTCGGATGACAACTCCGACTCCATATTTAACTGTCAATCTTTTCATACAATTACTTGTATTTTAACGATGACGATGATGTTTACAGACGGGTTGTTGTGACCGGCCGTTACTTTTGAAGTTTACATACAGCGAAGGACGACTAGGCAATGAAATATACAATAGGACACAGTGTGACCTTTGAACGATACACGCGTCAGCTGTTTGTACCGTGAATACATTCTTATTTGTTCTTAACATTGTAACTTTTAAGTAGGCTTTGATACATTGTAATATACTTCAGTGGTATGCCACTCAATCGGTTGACGGATTGCCGGTATGTAATTGTCTAAGTGATAAATTGTTTATTTATATTATTACAATATTAATTTGAAGATCCTCAACATTGAAGACGGTAAAAAAAGCACCCAATTTTGATGTATTTTTACGACACCTAATAGGCTCTGAGTCTTGAACGTGAAAGTGTTAAATAGAATGTGTCATGCGTTTAAAAGAAACAACAGATTTACTGCACATAATTTTTCGCAATTCCACATATTTTATGCTAGGTATTATTGTAGATACTGTAGGCAAAGGCTAGGCTACCTAAATAAATCTTAGCCGTACCTCGGACGATCTTACCCCACGATCTTTCTCGCCAAACAGACATTATGTGAAGATATCCTGTTAACTCCTCTCTGTTTCTAGTTAAGACTGCGTCGACCAAGTGGCGCCCTCATTAGGGGGATTGTGTTTCCTAATAAACGAATTAAGTTCTGTATAATCCATCATGTTAAGTTGTAGTCCTACTAATTGCGCAACATTATCTATGTGATACAGTTTTATATTACTTACTTTTGGCTTCATCACCAAAACGGAAAAAAGTGGCCATCATTTGCCGTTTAGGTAACGAAGCAAAAATTACGCAAAATGAAACTATGTGACAAAGACCAAAAGTTGCGTATTCAGTAGGACTACAATTTAACACTGAAAGATTATACAGAAATTAATTATTTTATTAGGAAATACAATCCCCCCAATGAGGGCGCCACTGGACGATCGACAGTCTTAAGAAGCTCGCTCAGTGCACAAATATTGTACAAAAAGAAAACTGAAATTTCACAGACACAAAAACCTATCCAGATTGTCTCGTCATTCAGAACTACGTAGATGTTACTGAGAAAATAAACTTAGCACTATATGTGACGTTTTCAAACAAAAAGACTACATTAACGGCGTTAAGGGCGATAATTCGTGTTTAGAACCTACCATATGTTTGAAAATGCCACAATCAAATACCTTATAACTAGCCGAACAGCACGCTCTTACACTCCGCGCAAAACGGTCTTATCCTCATTGCAAACGATCTTCTCCGCCACACAGACATTCTGCGAAGATACCCTATCCTATCGTCTCGCCTCTCTGTCTGACCCGTTAAGTAGCTTGCAGACGGTAGTCGACAGTCGATCAAGGAGTACTTTTGTTGTGTATATGACACAAATATTTTGGAAAAAACTAAAATTTCAGCACGAAAACAAAAACCAAAATGTTCCAAAACTACGTAGACTGAAAAAAATAGCGATCTATGTGACGTTTTCAATCAGTTGTCGATAAAAACGATTGGTTCGTATTAACCACCGACCTTTTATTAAAAAACGCCACATTTAAATACCACGCACTCATATAACTCTTAGCCGAACTTTAGCACGCTCTTATCCACCTAGCAAAACGGTCTTACCCTCATTGCAGACGATCTTACCCGCCACATAGACATTCTGCGAAGACACCCTATCGTCTCGCCTCTGTCTGACCCGTTAGGTAACTCGCTGACGGTAGTTTACGATAGTCGATTAAGGAGTACTTTTGTTGTGTATATGACACAAATATTTTGGAAAAAAACTTAAATTTCAGCACAAAAAGGTTTCAAAACTACGTAGACTGAAAAAAACTAGCGATCTATGTGACGTTTTCAATCAGTTATCGATAAAAGCGATTGGTTGCTATTAACCACCGACCTTTTGTTAAAAGACACCACATTTAAATACCACGCACTCATATAACTCTTAGCCGAACAGCACGCTCTTACCCTCCTCGCAAAACGGACTTACCCTCATTGCAGACGATCTTCCCCGCCACATAGACATTCTGCGAAGACACCCTATCGTCTCGCCTCTCTGTCTGACCCGTTAGGTAACTTGCTGACGGTAGTTTTCGGTAGTCGATTAACGAGTACTTTTGTGGTGTATATACTTCTGGGTACGGTGATACTGGTGTATGTCTATATGTAATAGGTAATCCTTCTTAGGTACAATCGCCATCAGATATATCTGAGCGGCCAAGGTGGTAACAAATATCTGAACAACGCCTCTATTGTCAAGGCGATAAAGTGCATGTTCAGATATTTTTGAGTACCTTGGCCGCTCCGATATATTTGATGGTGACGGTACAATGACGTCAAAGACTTATGCACCTTACTCATTTGTAATAAGACTCAAAAGTGTAAATATATCTTTGACGTAGGATTACAAAAGAGCAGCATTTAATTTCCATATTTAAAAATCAACAAAACAAACCCTATCAATGAGGATTTCTCCAATCGATTTTTTCACCAGTTGGCAGCACCGTGGCGAGAGGTCTAGCTGTCATAATCCACCAATCAAGTTTAATCTTTTTAGGGTTCCGTAGCCAAATGGCAAAAAACGGAACCCTTATGGATTCGTCATGTCTGTCTGTCTGTCCGTCCGTATGTCACAGGCATTTTACTCGGAAACTATACGATGTATCTGAATAAATTTTACACATAAGGTGTATTTTGTATGCAGCTACTTAGTTATGTAGTTAAATTTGAAAAAAAAAAAAATATTTTTAGGGGGGCGCTCCATACAGGTAACTAAATAAAAAAATAAAAAAATTACCAAATATCAACATGTGACACATCAATCGATAGGTCTTTCAAAATAACATTGAGGTTTCTTTGACTATTTTGTGATTAAGTGAATATTGTCTGAAATAATCGCTTCGAAAGTCAGAAAAGTTGTGTAGCCCCCCCCCCCCCCGTAACTTTTGAACCGTAAATTCAAAAAATATGAAAAAATTTGGAGAGATGCTTTCAACGAAAATTGTTTTGAACATTATCGGTTCAGCCAAACTTCTTCCATAGGCATCAGGTACGACCTTTTGGTATTAGTTTGGTTCTTATTCCATTGAAGGTACGGAACCCTCCTATGCGTGGTCCGATACGCACTTGGCCGGTTTTTTATTTTTTTATTGGTGGATTTTGACAGCTGCTGTTAAAATGACCTCTTGTCACAGTGCCGCCATCTGGTGTCGCAGAAACCCACATTAAAAGTATAGTTAGTTAAATATTTAAAGCTCTTAATTCAGTTTTAAGACTGTGTCGACCGTCCATTGGCGCCTTCATTAGGGGGATTGTATTTCCTAATAAACGAGTCCATTTATGTATAATCCCTCAGTGTTAAGTTGTAGTCCTACTGATTACGCAACTTTTGATCTTTGTCACATAGTTTCAATTTGCGTATTTTTGCTTCATTATCTAAACGGCAAATGGTGGCCACTTTCTTCCGTTTAGGTGATGAAGTCAAAAGTAAGTAATATAAAACTGTATCACATAGGTCATAAGTTGCGGAATTAGTAGGACTACAACTTAACATGATGGATACAGAAAGTGATTAGTTTATTATGAAATACAATCCCCCCAATGAGGGCGCCACTGGACGGTCGACGCAGTCTTAAAGGCTGTAACTAGTGTTTTTCCAGTATTTTACTTAAAAACGTAAAACTGTGATAGAAAAAGTACTGTCATAGATAGCTCTCTGCATATTTAAAAAAAAATCTACTCAACTAAATTAAAAGTAAAACTAACCTGCTACTTTTCTCAGAAACATCATCAGTACTAGACGAACTATACTTCCTAACCCGCTCCACAGATGGCGCTGTCCTGATAATAATATTATCCGGCGTGTCGCATAAAATCTTCGTTTTCCCCTTATCTTTAAAATCATCCTCGCTATCCGTTTTAGCCCCGGATTTTCTCAAATCACTAATCCTCTTTTGAGTCACTTTCGTAGATGGCGTCGAACTTCGTCGTTTAGGTATCGACATCATTATTTTAACAAGACTATCTTCAATAGCTGATGGAGATATACATCTATCCTTTCTATCTAAAATAGATAGTTTCGGTATTTCAAAGCATTTCAGCTTGGAAAGCTCCAGTTTTAAAGGACTTGACGCTAGACTTTTAGTTAATCTGTTTTGCGATTTAGGTTCAACGAGCATGTTAGCTGAAGAAGTGGATGGGCTGTTCGCGTTAGTTCTAAATGTGAATATGTTGTCCTTCTCTGGTGAGTCTATGGTCTGGTGTGGCAGGAGATCTATGGATTCCATGAATTGTGCCCATTTTGATATTTTTTTGTTTTTTCTTTCTCTCTTTGGAGAGTAGTCGGATACTGACATTATTGGTGTGGGAGACATAGGAGAGCCTTCTAGTTGTAAATAAACGACCGTTAGAGTAAATAGTCAATTTTTGGCAGAAAAAAATGAAGTGTACCCCGAAAATTATAGTTCATTATAGCGGATCATAAAGTATTGAGTACGAGTGTTAGAGTGAATTTCGAGAAAATAACCAACGATTCGATTAAAAATATTGTTTAACGGTTGTGTAGTCGATTACCGTCGATTAGAATAAGTGTGCAAATGTTAGAGTAAATAGTCATGTATTTAGAGCGATACACATTTCGTAGGTAAATTAGAATTGCATTAAAATTTCGAGCATACATTAGCATACGTGCGATTTAGCGATACGTGAAAATATAAAATTAGTAATAATTTCGAATAGGTACCTGTTATTTTATAACAGTAGAAAATAAATTATAAGGTATCTGTAAAGCCAATTCCATAATATTAACGCACCTTATATTTATAACTTATGCCCATATTTGGACCAAGTTTTTTTATTATAATCATCTTATTTTAGTGTGACATTTACAACACATTTATGTTATTCCAACTCCAAAATACGAGCTCCTCCCAGCTTAATAGGAAAAATAATGTGTCCTACATATGTGTCATACATTTTATAACTCCTTTGCAATGAGGCACTAGATGGTAGCACCGTGACGAGAGGTATTTTTGACAGCGGCTGTCAAATTCCCCCGATCAAAAAAATGTGATTAAACATGATTGGTGGATTATGACAGCTAGACGCCACGGTGCTGCCATCTAGTAAAAAACTCGATCGCGAAAACCCTCATCAAATGGTAATTCGAAAGTGAAGAAGACCTCGTGCCTCCAACCAATAACATATAATTTACAAAAAATATAGTATTTTATTTTATTAAGGGCCTGTTTCACAATCTCCAGATAAACTTATCTGCCAGTTAAAATTATTGCTATCCTTTTCTCCAGTCATATAAAAGAAAAGGACAGCAAACATTTATCTGACAGATATGCTTTAACTGGAGATTGTGAAACAGGCCACGGCTGCGGTTTCCGTGTGCGGCGACGATGTGCGAGCGAGATAGCGCCCCCAACGTGTATAGCGCTGTCTCGTTCACCCACCCGGTTGCGGCGCCAGTGTGATAACCGCGTTAGTGTATACAGACTAAGAGCTAGTTAGCGTTTTCTGACTTCCACCGCTGAACAGCTGTTAGACGCCCGGATCAAGCGAATATTATGGGACAGAGAATAGATGGGACAATGGATAGTCTGCTTCACTGTCCTTATTGAGCATTGAGCTTACTGTGGGACTAGGTTGATATGTGTAAGATTGTTCCATAAGCGAACGAGCTGAGCGTAAGCGAAGTGAAGTTCTTACAGACAACTTCGGACATAACGGAACTGTCAGCTGGCCACCTAGACGTCTGTGCATTTCGATGGCTTTTTGATTTTGAATAGTTGTCGCGCGATAACTTTAGTACCGTTTTTCTGATATATAAAATTTGTTGGGGCTGTACTAGAGCTCAATACAATTTGAGAGTTCGTTCATGAGCATGATCGATCAAGGGGTTATGGAGCTAGAAGGTTCGAAAAAATCATCATTAGAGTCTTGTTATATTGGTCAATTCATTTGCAAGAAAATCACGAGTTCTCAGTTCGAGGCGGACTACCAGTATTTATTGCTTGATCCGGGCGTCTGACAGCTGTTCAGCGGTGGAGTTCAGAAAACGCAGACCACTTTATAAGGATAGTAAAGCATATTAAGCTCTTGCTATTGTGTACCATTTCCCTGACTCTTGCTATCCTGTACCATTATCCAGGATAATAGCTCTTTGCCGAATACCACCCTGTATAGAAAAATCTAAGCTATCACTTACCGTGCTCGTTGAAATGCTTCTCGAGTTCCTCATGAGATATATTGGTGTCTGTGGTCGGGGCGTCCGGGACCGTCTCTTCTGGCCGCGAGCGGGAACATCTGGGAATGGACCTTATATTTAGTACGAGAAGGTTCATTATTAAATGTATAGCTGACGTGTATGTCTGCTCGGGCCGCGAGCGGGAACATCTGAGAATGGACTTTATGTTTAAAACGGGAAGGTGCATTATTAAATGTATAGCTGACGTGTATGTCTGCTCGGGCCGCGAGCAGGAATATCTGGGAATGGACTTTATGTTTAAAACGGGAAGGTGCATTATTAAATGTATAGCTGACGTGTATGTCTGCTCGGGCCGCGAGCGGGAACATCAGGGAATGGACTTTATGTTTAAAACGGGAAGGTGCATTATTCAATGTATAGCTGACGTGTATGTCTGCTCGGGCCGCGAGCGGGAACATCTGGGAATGGACTTTATGTTTAAAACGGGAAGGTGCATTATTCAATGTATAGCTGACGTGTATGTCTGCTCGGGCCGCGAGAGGGAACATCTAGGAATGGACCTTATGTTTAGTACGGGAATGTTCATTATTAAATGTATAGCTGACGTGTATGTCTACTCGGGCCGCGAGCGGGAACATCTGAGAATGGACCTTATGTTTAGTAAGGGAAGGTTCATTATTCAATGAATAACTGATATGGCTACACAGACCGCAAGCGGGAACATCTGAGAAGGGACCTTATGTTTAGTACGGGAAGGTTCATTATTAAATGTATAGCTGACGTGTCTGCTCGGGCCGCGAGCGGGAACATCTGAGAATGGACCTTATGTTTAGTACGGGAAGGTTCATTATTAAATGTATAGCTGACGTGTCTGCTCGGGCCGCGAGCGGGAACATCTGAGAATGGACCTTATGTTTAGTACGGGAAGGTTCATTATTCAATGTATAGCTGACGTGTACGTCTGCTCGTGCCGCGAGCGGGAACATCTGGGAATGGACCTTATGTTTAGGACGGGAATGTTCATTATTAAATGTATAGCTGACGTGTATGTCTACTCGGGCCGCGAGCGGGAACATCTGAGAATGGACCTTATGTGTAGTAAGGGAAGGTTCATTATTCAATGAATAACTGATGTGTCTGCTCGGGCCGCGAGCGGGAACATCTGAGAACCCAAGTAACAAAGTTATCCTGTAGTGCACAGTTTACAGGCTTACAGCACTAGTACCTCTCTCTTAATGGTTCTAGGTTTTACCACAAAGCTTATATCAGGTTCCACGGAGTTTGTTTGGTTTTATAGTAGACCTGTTCTTATAAGCTGACTTATAGTCGTGTATAGAAAGAAATTATAGGCGCAGTAAAGGTTAAGAAGGCCTATAAAAGTGGTGCAAAGGTGTAAATACACTTGAGAATACATACTCCAGTAAGTTACACTTATAATCGCCTACAAGAAGTAGTTATAAATCCGCTACAAGTGTCATAAGCTAGTAATAGTAGTTTATTGAACTAAATGCACTTAGAACCTTTTTTACTTGTTACTGACCTTATAGGGGTGTATAAGTCAAGTTTAATCGTCAATTACAAGTGAATTAGTTCTGCAGTGGTTTCTTCTAAGAGTAAGTGTACTTGGTATTATTGTGGACTCTCGAATGCTGTTATAGACTTAATTTCTATATAAAGGTTTCTTGTAAAACTATTAGTGTCCAAAGATGTCTTCGTGAAGTCCGTTTAAGAAGACATTTGCTTTTAAAAATTATCGCATCGTCACAGCCATTTTGATTTCTTTTGAGGCATTGGGTTTTTATTAAATAATAACCAAAATGGATATAAACAAATGGAAGCGGTTAAAAAAAAGCGGTTCATATAAGAGGAAAGTACAGAAAACATACCAACAAATGATAAGTGTGCCGAGTTAATTTTAATTCGTCCCAATATGGCTCGAGAATGCTGTTAGGATTCATATTATTTTTAAACACAACTTAGTAAATAAGCCGTGTTCAAAAGGCGAACAAAAATTGAGATGTAAAACACAATATATTTCACCGAAAACACTCATGCGTTTGCCGCGCAAACATGTATGCACGTATAAAATTACATGTATTCTGTGGACTAATTATAAATGTGAAGTATAGATAGTTTAACTTACCTCTTAATTTTGTTTATTCTTCTCCACAAACGCACATCACAACAGAAAAGTCATACGGGTGTACGTTACAGGCCTGTCTGGTTCCATTAAATGCTCATAGTGAGCAAATGGTTCTCCGGAGTCTAACTATAAGTATATTATGGGCTTAGGTCGTGATGTCTGGTTCTAGTAGTCGCTCCTAGTTGGCTTCGCGGGAGCAGATAGTTCTGCGTAGGTCAACTATGAGTGTATTATTGGTCTAAGTGGTGCTCGCCCAGTCTACTATGAGTGTTTTATTAGCAAAAGTACGCGTATAAAATGGGCCCTTTTCCGTCGTTATAAACTTTTACTAGCCTGTTATAGACCTGGCTCCGGAACCACTACATAACCACATTTTGTTACTTGGGAATGGACCTTATGTTTAGTACGGGAAGGTTCATTATTAAATGTATAGCTGACGTGTCTGCTCGGGCCGCGAGCGGGAACATCTGAGAATGGACCTTATGTTTAGTACGGGAAGGTTCATTATTAACTGTATAGCTGACGTATATGTCTGCTCGGGCCGCGAGCGGGGACATCTGGGAATGGACCTTATGTGTAGTAAGGTAAGGTTCATTATTCAATGAATAACTGATATGTCTACACAGACCGCAAGCGGGAACATCTGAGGATGGACCTTATGTTTAGGACGGGAATGTTCATTATTAAATGTATAGCTGACGTGTATGTCTACTCGGGCCGCGAGCGGGAACATCTGAGAATGGACCTTATGTGTAGTAAGGGAAGGTTCATTATTCAATGAATAACTGATGTGTCTGCTCGGGCCGCGAGCGGGAACATCTGAGAACCCAAGTAACAAAGTTATCCTGTAGTGCACAGTTTACAGGCTTACAGCACTAGTACCTCTCTCTTAATGGTTCTAGGTTTTACCACAAAGCTTATATCAGGTTCCACGGAGTTTGTTTGGTTTTATAGTAGACCTGTTCTTATAAGCTGACTTATAGTCGTGTATAGAAAGAAATTATAGGCGCAGTAAAGGTTAAGAAGGCCTATAAAAGTGGTGCAAAGGTGTAAATACACTTGAGAATACATACTCCAGTAAGTTACACTTATAATCGCCTACAAGAAGTAGTTATAAATCCGCTACAAGTGTCATAAGCTAGTAATAGTAGTTTATTGAACTAAATGCACTTAGAACCTTTTTTACTTGTTACTGACCTTATAGGGGTGTATAAGTCAAGTTTAATCGTCAATTACAAGTGAATTAGTTCTGCAGTGGTTTCTTCTAAGAGTAAGTGTACTTGGTATTATTGTGGACTCTCGAATGCTGTTATAGACTTAATTTCTATATAAAGGTTTCTTGTAAAACTATTAGTGTCCAAAGATGTCTTCGTGAAGTCCGTTTAAGAAGACATTTGCTTTTAAAAATTATCGCATCGTCACAGCCATTTTGATTTCTTTTGAGGCATTGGGTTTTTATTAAATAATAACCAAAATGGATATAAACAAATGGAAGCGGTTAAAAAAAAGCGGTTCATATAAGAGGAAAGTACAGAAAACATACCAACAAATGATAAGTGTGCCGAGTTAATTTTAATTCGTCCCAATATGGCTCGAGAATGCTGTTAGGATTCATATTATTTTTAAACACAACTTAGTAAATAAGCCGTGTTCAAAAGGCGAACAAAAATTGAGATGTAAAACACAATATATTTCACCGAAAACACTCATGCGTTTGCCGCGCAAACATGTATGCACGTATAAAATTACATGTATTCTGTGGACTAATTATAAATGTGAAGTATAGATAGTTTAACTTACCTCTTAATTTTGTTTATTCTTCTCCACAAACGCACATCACAACAGAAAAGTCATACGGGTGTACGTTACAGGCCTGTCTGGTTCCATTAAATGCTCATAGTGAGCAAATGGTTCTCCGGAGTCTAACTATAAGTATATTATGGGCTTAGGTCGTGATGTCTGGTTCTAGTAGTCGCTCCTAGTTGGCTTCGCGGGAGCAGATAGTTCTGCGTAGGTCAACTATGAGTGTATTATTGGTCTAAGTGGTGCTCGCCCAGTCTACTATGAGTGTTTTATTAGCAAAAGTACGCGTATAAAATGGGCCCTTTTCCGTCGTTATAAACTTTTACTAGCCTGTTATAGACCTGGCTCCGGAACCACTACATAACCACATTTTGTTACTTGGGAATGGACCTTATGTTTAGTACGGGAAGGTTCATTATTAAATGTATAGCTGACGTGTCTGCTCGGGCCGCGAGCGGGAACATCTGAGAATGGACCTTATGTTTAGTACGGGAAGGTTCATTATTAACTGTATAGCTGACGTATATGTCTGCTCGGGCCGCGAGCGGGGACATCTGGGAATGGACCTTATGTGTAGTAAGGTAAGGTTCATTATTCAATGAATAACTGATATGTCTACACAGACCGCAAGCGGGAACATCTGAGGATGGACCTTATGTTTAGTACGGGAAGGTTCATTATTAAATGTATAGCTGACGTGTATGTCTACTCGGGCCGCGAGCGGGAACATCTGGGAATGGACCTTATGTTTAGTACGGGAATGTTCATTATTAAATGTATATTATTCAATCAAATACAAACACTGAAAACATTGAAAAAATAATCAACCCAGCAGGATTTGAACCTCGCATCGATACGCCTTACCGGGGCTCGATCGCTTTACCAATTAAGCTATGGGTTCAGTTACTGAGTTGACGAAATTCTCAATGCCTTCAATCATCTTTTTGCATTTATTTTTACATCGACTTTACAGCAGCCGTAAGCGACATCTAGGTGCTAACTACTAGAGTTAAATACCCTTCCCGCCAACCCTTTTACAAGTGTCACAACGGAAATAATAGATGGCGCTGCTATCAACTCATAATTATTTTACATGTTTTTTTAAAGTGGGTAAGTGAGTAACTGAACCCATAGCTTAATTGGTAAAGCGATCGAGCCCCGGTAAGGCGTATCGATGCGAGGTTCAAATCCTGCTGGGTTGATTATTTTTTCAATGTTTTCAGTGTTTGTATTTGATTGAATAACATACTATTGTATGAGTGGAATGCCCCACTTTAAAAAAACATGTAAAATAATTATTAAATGTATAGCTGACGTGTATGTCTACTCGGGCCGCGAGCGGGAACATCTGAGAATGGACCTTATGTGTAGTAAGGGAAGGTTCATTATTCAATGAATAACTGATATGTCTACACAGACCACAAGCGGGAACATCTGAGGATGGACCTTATGTTTAGTACGGGAAGGTTCATTATTAAATGTATAGCTGACGTGTCTGCTCGGGCCGCGAGCGGGAACATCTGAGAATGGACCTTATGTTTAGTACGGGAAGGTTCATTATTAAATGTATAGCTGACGTGTCTGCTCGGGCCGCGACCGGGAAGATCTGGGAATGGACCTTATGTTTAGTACGGGAATGTTCATTATTAAATGTATAGCTGACGTGTATGTCTACTCGGGCCGCGAGCGGGAACATCTGAGAATGGACCTTATGTGTAGTAAGGGAAGGTTCATTATTTAATGAATAACTGATATGTCTACACAGACCGCAAGCGGGAACATCTGAGAATGGACCTTATGTTTAGTACGGGAAGGTTCATTATTAAATGTATAGCTGACGTGTCTGCTCGGGCCGCGAGCGGGAACATCTGAGAATGGACCTTATGTTTAGTACGGGAAGGTTCATTATTAAATGTATAGCTGACGTGTCTGCTCGGGCCGCGAGCGGGAAAATCTGAGAATGGGCCTTATGTTTAGTACGGGAAGGTTCATTATTAAATGTATAGCTGACGTGTATGTCTACTCGGACCGCGAGCGGGAACATCTGAGAATGGACCTTATGTGTAGTAAGGGAAGGTTCATTATTCAATGAATAACTGATATGTCTACACAGACCGCAAGCGGGAACATCTGAGGATGGACCTTATGTTTAGTACGGGAAGGTTCATTATTAAATGTATAGCTGACGTGTCTGCTCGGGCCGCGAGCGGGAACATCTGAGAATGGACCTTATGTTTAGTACGGGAAGGTTCATTATTAAATGTATAGCTGACGTGTCTGCTCGGGCCGCGAGCGGGAACATCTGAGAATGGACCTTATGTTTAGTACGGGAAGGTTCATTATTAAATGTATAGCTGACGTGTATGTCTGCTCCGGCCGCGAGCGGGGACATCTGGGAATGGACCTTATGTGTAGTAAGGGAAGGTTCATTATTCAATGAATAACTGATATGTCTACACAGACCGCGAGCGGGAACATCTGAGAATGGACCTTATGTTTAGTACGGGAAGGTTCATTATTAAATGTATAGCTGACGTGTATGTCTACTCGGACCGCGAGCGGGAACATCTGAGAATGGACCTTATGTGTAGTAAGGGAAGGTTCATTATTCAATGAATAACTGATATGTCTACACAGACCGCAAGCGGGAACATCTGAGGATGGACCTTATGTTTAGTACGGGAAGGTTCATTATTAAATGTATAGCTGACGTGTCTGCTCGGGCCGCGAGCGGGAACATCTGAGAATGGACCTTATGTTTAGTACGGGAAGGTTCATTATTAAATGTATAGCTGACGTGTCTGCTCGGGCCGCGAGCGGGAACATCTGAGAATGGACCTTATGTTTAGTACGGGAAGGTTCATTATTAAATGTATAGCTGACGTGTATGTCTGCTCGGGCCGCGAGCGGGGACATCTGGGAATGGACCTTATGTGTAGTAAGGGAAGGTTCATTATTCAATGAATAACTGATATGTCTACACAGACCGCGAGCGGGAACATCTGAGAATGGACCTTATGTTTAGTACGGGAAGGTTCATTATTAAATGTATAGCTGACGTGTATGTCTGCTCGGGCCGTGAGCGGGAACATCTGAGAATGGACCTTATGTTTAGTACGGGAAGGTTCATTATTAAATGTATAGCTGACGTGTATGTCTGCTCGGGCCGCGAGCGGGAGTATCTGAGAATGGACCTTATGTTTAGTACGGGAAGGTTCATTATTAAACCGGAGAATGGTCCTTATGTTAAGTATGGGAAGGTTGTTTATTCAATTGCAAAATAGAATTTTCAATCAAATGGTACATTAAATACTACTTAACAGTGATATATTTTAAAGCATAGACTAATAATAATAACCCAAGACCCCGCATAGCCGGGCGACCCCCGCTGCCACGCTCGAAGTAATTTCACCCTATAGTGAGACACTAATTTATTGTAAGTGACCGTAAACTTAGTACGTTTCCCAACCACCAATCACAACCATTAATGTCTGATTCTCTCTTCTCTTACGCCCCACGGAACAATGGCGCGTTCCCTGTCTAGCATTGCGTGTTCCCCTCCCGCACCCCTTCTTTTTGGCAGCTTAGGTTTCAAAGAAATAACGCGCTAAGCGGAGTATAGAGATATCTTGTATATATGTTTTAAAGTATTTCTTACATATTCATAGTGGTGATTGGACATATAATCGACATTCACATTTTTATTAAGATAATAAAATTAAAGAAAAAAGTTACACCATGGTCAATCAACTTTTTATTGTTTAACTATTTAGATATACAAATGATGATTCACCAATAGGCGGGTTCACACCTGACGCACGGCCTCGCGAGGAAATTCCCGCTCGAGGCAGCTCGGCTGGTGTGGCCGCAATGCCTCGGGCGAGGCACGTCCACACTAGCCGAGCCGCCTCCCGCGGCAATTCCCTCGCGAGGCGGTGCGTCAGGTGTAAACCCGCCTAATAAAATGAATCTATATAGAATCTTGTAAAAATATAAGGGAGCGTTCAAGTATTACGTAACGCAATTTTTTGGGATTTTTGACCCCCCCCCCCTCCCCCCCATGTAACGCACCGTAACGTTTTTCTGTATAGGTTTTGTTAGGTTTTTAAAGGAGACTAAATTTGCTACAATATGAGACTAGAATTGTCTCTGTAGACCCAATAGTTTCCGAGATAAAGCTTTTCAAAATATAACCGTTTTTCCCAGAATCGTTTACCCTTTACCCTTCCCCTTTTCTTCAGGGAAAAACTTATATTTTGAAATGCTTTATCTTGGAAACTTTTGAGTCTACAGAGACAATTCTAGTTCAACCAACTTGGGAGATTTGAATTCCCTGGTTTTATTTTTAAACCTTCAGACCAATCGTCTTTCGTACAGTCTCCATCAAATATATCGGAGCAGCCAAGGTACTCAAAAATATCTGAACAAGCACTTCATAGATATTTGTGACCACCTTGGCCGCTCCAATATATCTGATGGCGATCTGACCACAATCATTAAATCATTAAATGCTGTTGTGATCAGAGAAAATCTCACACATAGAAAACAGTGTATTTTGAATATCAATATATAATTTGTAATATGACGGTTGGAGTCTACGGAGACGCAGCCGAAGTATAACGAAGCCATTCGAATTGCGGTATATCTACAGCGACCGTTCTGAAGGGTTAAAAAAAACAATGTTACGTAACGCGTAGTTCAAACCCCCCCTCCCACCCTTGTAGCGCATCGTAACATTTTACAAGACCCCCCCCGAAAATTCGTTACGTAATACTTGAACGCTCCCTAACAACTAGCTACAAAGAAAAATTGATTGACCCACCTAGCGCAATTGAAGTAGTATGGTATTTGGCCCCTTCGGTACCGCAGAATACAGCCTTCCAAATGTTCAAATATCGGGACAGAAACGCCAGAATTAAGCGCCATCTAGTATGAGAAGTAAGAAAACTTACTTACTATTCCATTTTATAATCGGGGATCCTAATTTTAACATAGTCATAGGATAAAATGTACGGGGCATGGTAATAACAATACCAAGATCGAACGGGATGGTCTTATTACACTTTCAATAGGTACGACAGAGGTGGTGCTATTATCGTTGGTCCTTGTCATAGTCTCACAATTTTTATTACCCTCCACGCCATTACTTATAGCAATGGAGGGTCACAAACAGATATAATTCGCAATTTCTTCAAGAATTTCTGTGTTTACTACGAGAAAACCTGATATCTTTCTTAGAAAGTTGTGTCAGCTAAGAAAGACAATGGTAAATTGTTTTGTTTTGTGCCGTAGAAGTGGTTTTATCGTCATCTATGTCTATCCCTTACGGGTGTACGCGTATGCGGTCTCTAGTTAAATTCTTGCTCATAATATTATTTACATAGGGATTATAATTTTAGCATAGCATTGCAGTAACATGAGTCTAACTAAAGTCTGCTGAGCTAACTCTAACCAGTTTAATTATCCAATTAAACTGGTTCGAGTCCAATCAAACCAACCAAAATAAAATATAGTCAGCTTGTTGAATGACGTATCTGACGTGCCAATTAAGCAAAGTCGAGCCACTATGTATACTTTGTGTCTATTATTTGAGGTGTGCAATAAAGAGTGTGTTTATGTTATGTTATGTTATGCATCGACTCCAGTAAACTCAAAATCGAGCCATCTTATTTAATAACATATTGAAGCATTATATTACTACAGAATGGCACTTAACTCGAGTGGGCTAAGCGAACCCGAGCCAGTACTGGGTCATACGGATGTGTCGAATGCAGCCAGCTCAGAAAAAATCGAGCGATTTTTTTTAAAATACCACGACGGTGGCAAACAAGCATACGGCCCGCCTGATGGTAAGCAGCTACCGTAACCTATGAACGCCTGCAACCCCAAAGGAGTCACATGCGACCCTTTACAAAAAGGAGGATTCACTGTGTTTGACGGCTAAAGGAACAAGAAGGTACCTCATCGTCAACACACTGGGTCCTCTTTGAGCTCTTTGGCAACCTTACTCACCAGCAGGAACTTGTGTTCCTGCTATGAGCAGGGTCTACTGCTATTTGGCTGTGGTTTTCTGTAAGGTGGAGGTACTTCCCCAGCCGGGCTCTGCTCTAGATTTGAGCAAATGACATTCGCTGAAAGTGCCCTACCACACTTAGCGAGATGCCATTCGCTGTGCCCACACCTCTCTTTTTGGCGTAGTTTAAGGACATACCTAAGTCCGGACGTAGTTTAAGGACATACCCCGGGTCCAAAACATACCATTTTAGGTTAATACCTAGCATTGCTGATGATGAGACTAACTTTAACGTGAGATGAACTCGAGCCACTTAAGCAGACGAGCCAGTATGTATCGAGTCAAGCCATCTCAAAATCAAGCGCGCTTAATATAACGTACCTGAGCATAGTAACTACATGATACTAAGCAAACTCGAGCCAGTATTAGCCGAATCGAGCCAACGTGCGTTTCTCCAGAAACTTCCTGCCTCGGACAACTCGGTCTGCGGTATTTCCGGACCGATACGACCTTCAAACCTTCAAGAAAAGAGCGTATTCCCATCTTAAAGGCCGGCAACGCGCTTGTGACCCCTCTGGTGTTGCGGGCGTCCATGGGCGGCGGTAATTGCTTACCATCAGGCGATTTGTCTGCTCGTTTGCCTCCTATTTCATAAAAAAAAAACTCAATCACGAGCCAGTTTAATAAATGGTACATACCTGAGCATAGCATTGCTGCAGCGTAGAGCTAGTTCAAGTCCGTCGAGCCAGCAATGTCCTGCCGCTTGGGAGGGGGCGCGGAAGATCAGGTGGGCTGTCGGCAGGGGCTGGACCACAGCTCCTATGAACCACCACAGTAGTTAATAGGGCAGTTGCTCCGGTTTTGGCCACTTTAACACATTCAGGGCCGAGAACCCGACTATCGGGTATTTTATGATTTCGTTCCCAGGCCGGACGACCCGATAGTCGGGATCGTAGTACTACAGCTTTATATGACGAAAATTTTTGTGGCCTGGCGCGGATGTCTTGTTTGGCTGGGTGGCAATGAATGTGTTAAGGAGAGTTTGTCTATTCAGACGTCTCTCATTTTGTGTCAATAAGGAATTATGACTCTTTATATGTACTTTATATTACTATATTTATATGAATCTCCATTGTTAAGATTCTGACATTAGATCTTTTTTTTTCTTTAATTAAATGTCAGAAAGGGGCCCAGGAGCCAGTTTTGGCCACTTTTTTCCATTGGTCCTGATACATGACAGAGAACAGTGTCATCTGTACTGCCATAATTTATATTAACTACTAGCTTTTGCCCGCGGCTTCGCTCGCGTTAAATTCGGGGTAACACGGTTCCCCTTTGCCCCCCGGAATGCTCCATACAAACTTCCACCCCCCATTTTAGGGAAGTGGGGGGTTAGAAAGAGACAAAAAGTAGCCTATGTCACTCTCCATCCCTTCAACTATCTCCACTTAAAAAATCACGTCAATTCGTCGCCCCGTTTTGCCGTGAAAGACGGACAAACAAACAAACACATACACTTTCCCATTTATAATATTAAAGTATGGACAGTTGCCACAACCGGGGCATCTGCCCTATTTAAAAAGAAAACCAGTTAAAGCCTGACCAGAAATATATAATCATGCGCCATGTTGCGAAATTTCATTGGAACTAATTTATTACGTTGGCAATAATTTTAATGATAAGTTGTCACTGTTGTCAGTGTCATTGTGGCGGTTTACTTGAATATTAAAGTGTTGGATATTAAATATTAAATGACAGGAAATGCCCAAAACTATTCATAGCGAAGACCATAACATTGTAAATAATTAATGTAATAAACTGCTGGAAATGAAACCAAATCGCTACGAAACATTTACAAGTTAACATCAGAGCTGACAGGTAAACAAATCAAGATATCACCATACCATAGAGAATAATAATATACTTTTTGAATATATTAAACTGTTGCCATATAAATGAGAATAATAGCGCCCTCTTGTTATAAGCGTAATATCGCAGTAATAGGATGGCACAGCTTAAGGCTCCTATTCCCTAAAAGGTCGAAAAACCCTATTAATTAAAAAAGCCGCATAAAATGCTATATTTATAAGATAGTTTGAAGTATTAGTAATACAAAAAAATAATTTTGAACCATATTTATTATTTATTACTAAGTACCCAAAAATACGATTCTTACAGAAAGTGTCCTGTGAAGTGTGATTTAAGTGTCATTTTTAAAAAATCATAGAAATTTGAAATTTACTGCTATAGTAAAGTTTTTTTATTATCGTGATAGAAATATACATAGTTTAACTTTGCTATGGTAATATTTTTAGGGCTAAATATTCATAGGATTTTCGTGAAAAAAATGAAATGTAACCGTGTTTTCATCATAAAACTGGCATATAATCAGAAGGTATTTTGTCGATTATCCAAGATGAATCTTCGATTTTTATTTCCATGGCCGTCTCATACATGATATAGTCAATTGAATTTAATTCAAATTGAATAAGAATTTTTACCCTTTTTAGCGTAATCTGAAAATGAACGGTACACCTAACTGGAAAATCCGGAAAGGCCTTCCAAGACAACCAATTTTTTTAATATTTCACTCGTTACAATTTAATATTTGCTCCGATGGCCGTCTAGATAAAGAAATGAATTATGTGCATCAATAGTTGATTTAAAAAAACTTAGTATTTTCGCCATAGCCTTCGAAGAAAATGGAGCATTTCGTGAAATTCGCGCGTTTTGGGAATAAGGCCTCTTAAAGCAGAAGCTGTCCTTCTTCAATGGGTCACTCTATACCGTGGCAGCAAACCAATAACCATATGTATAGTATGTATGCGCCAATCTACTAACCTATACTCTCGTTGTGTCTAACCTATACTGCTCTACAGGAAGGTATAGCTGGAAGCAGAAACCGTTCTTGCTGTGTCGCTCTATAACTTGGCAGGAGAGCATGTATAGTAGCGCCTATCTACCAACCTATAGTCTCGTTGTGAGGCCCGCGCGGCGCCCAGATGCTCTGCTCCAGAGGATGGTAGAGCTTGAAACAGAAGCCGTCCTTCTTGCTGGGCCGCTCTATGACTTGGCAGGAGGTTAGCAGGACCGTTCCTACCCAGTGGCTGCTCTGTTGACAGAATTGTTCATAAGTGCATTGTAATGTGCCTAAATCGAAGAATAAATATCTTTTTTTTTTTTTAACAAGGGCGATGTATTGTGGCAGCCCTAGAGATCATTAATTCCCTTTGAGTCTAGAATTTTCCACTCTATGGGCTGTAATGTATGACGTAACATTAAATGTGACAGTGTACATGAAAGGTACCATTTTGGCAGCCGACGCTTATGTCGTATACACGGTTCCCGTGAGAATGGCTGATTTTAACAGTGTATTCTTGATCATACATAATTGGAGATTAAAATGTCGTATAAACTCTTCTGGATTTCGCCTAGTTTCAAAATTACTACCAATTAAATAAAAAAATCAGTTTTTATTGTGACTCAAAACCCTTTTTTGATGGCGATTTTACCCTTTATGGGGTCTAGACATTCTTATTGACAGATGTCAAAGTGAAATAAAAAAATCGGAAAAAAAAAAAATTTTTTTTTTTACCTAATTAACTAATTTAATTAACTGAAAAAATAGATGTCATATACTTCAGAAAAAGTGACCAAACCCTCCGGTGTCCGAGGCCAGATTTGAACTGGCGTCTTCAGCTTTCGCGGCTGACGTCCTGACCACTAGACCACCCGGTCACGGCGGAACTTGACAAATTTTCTCATGTATATGCAATCTCTGAATTTGAAACGGCTAGACGCCGTTGACCATACTCTAAGGGCATGCGCAGTACGTGCTTGCACCTCCTATCCGAATCGCTTACGTGATATTGCATCCAGATTGATTCATTCAGATCCAGGTTGATTGTTTCAGAGATTGCATATACATGAGAAAATTTGTCAAGTTCCGCCGTGACCGGGTGGTCTAGTGGTCAGGACGTCAGCCGCGAAAGCTGAAGACGCCAGTTCAAATCTGGCCTCGGACACCGGAGGGTTTGGTCACTTTTTTCTGAAGTATATGACATCTATTTTTTCAGTTTATATATAGTAGTGTAACTACTTAAAAATTGCAAATCAAAAAATATTGAACAAAATAATTTGATTTGCTTCAAGATTCATAGATGGCAGCACCATCTCTCTCGCTATACCAGAATCACGTAAGCGATTCGGATAGGAGGTGCAAGCACGTACTGCGCATGCCCTTAGAGTATGGTCAACGGCGTCTAGCCGTTTCAAATTCAGAGATTGCATATACATGAGAAAATTTGTCAAGTTCCGCCGTGACCGGGTGGTCTAGTGGTCAGGACGTCAGCCGCGAAAGCTGAAGACGCCAGTTCAAATCTGGCCTCGGACACCGGAGGGTTTGGTCACTTTTTCTGAAGTATATGACATCTATTTTTTCAGTTTATATATAGTAGTGTAACTACTTAAAAATTGCAAATCAAAAATATTGAACAAAATAATTTGATTTGCTTCAAGATTAATTTAATTAACCTAATTATTTTGACTTTAATTCATTACTCCTTATCTTCTTCTTTGTCGTTCCCTTTTCCCATTATTTGAGGTCGGATCTCCTCACTCTTCTGCGCCAGGACGACCTGTCCTGGGTTGTCGGCTTTGGCAATTGACAATATTTCAAAATTTCCAAATTTTATAAATCAAAAACCATTTCGAGAAATACACTTGTAGAACACAAAAACCATTTTTTTTAATTGTTTTTTCAGTAATTTTGGGAAAAATCACCAAAATATGTAAACCGGAAAATGACGTCACACGGCTGATTCAATACTACCACTATGAAAAAACATTATCTTCCGGGTTTCCGTTTGACAACTTTGACAATTACAACACTACTGACAGTGACAGGACAGCTGACAGTTAATTCTTTCGAATATTTGCTTGTAATTTACGTTTCCTTGGATTAATTTAATTATCTACGTGTTGCGATTTGTCACGGACTCTGGACTGCTTTCTTCTACGACGACAACAACACGCTTTCTAATAGACCCCGGATTGCATTCTTCAACGACGACTACGATTTTCGCTTTTTCACCTGACCTGACGATGGAATTCAGGGAATCCTCGGAAAATACCCCGGTTGGGTATTGACCAATACCTCTACAACGAAGCGGACACGAGAAACTCAGAAAGATTTGTCAAAGCTGACAGCAGGAGCTTACCGCGTGTGAGTTTTTGTAAAGCTCGGATAAATACAATTTGCCTGGCACAAGAGGACAGGTACCGAAGCTTCGTTATCTTCGCGGAGTTCTTATGTACAAACTGGCAAAGGCCTTTATTAAGTACAGCCTCATTTTCCTTTACTATTTGTAAACGAAAACAGTATATTTAGAAGTGATGCTGACGTCCCAAATCTTCAAGAGTTTCTCCAAGAAGCCAACAATCATAAAATGGATGACTGTTTGTGCTTCTCCAAACGGAATCTGTGACGATTTGGCTTTCAAGTTGAAATGTCCCTTTACAGATAAAACTGAGAAATTATATCAATTAGGTAAAATGTCACGAGCCAAAGTTGTTTTGGATTGTGGTAAATAAATTACATTTTATAGGAAATAAAGTACTTATTTTATTAGTATGAACACTTGTCATTTTTAAACCTGTATCCTAAGTAGGTCTTTAAGTACTTTCTGATGACTTGTCAATAATAAGTTAAATATCTTTCCTGTACTTAGAATGTTAGTACTGGAGAAGTAAAATTCACCATGTGTTAATCAGGGGAGAAATAAAAGGTATATTATCGAGACTATATATATATTAAGAGTTATCGGACTGCTTATCTCTTCAGGAAGACTTAGATAGGGTATTCCGGTGGAGCGTAGAAAATCGACTGGCCTTTAACACAAGAAAGTGTGCGGTCATGACGTTTAGTAGAGCTCAAAATCCGGTGTACCATAAGTATCTTCTGGGTGCGGAGACTATAACCCGCGTAAACTCTGTTCGGGACTTAGGTGTCATCCTTGACCCTCACCTCAACTTTCGTGATCACATGATTTCATTAGCGCGTGACTGTTACAGGAGGCTGGGATTTGTTGTCCGGAATGCTAGAGATTTTCATAATCCTAGTACAATAAAGCTCCTTTATGGTGCCCTGGTTCGAAGCAAAATCGAGTCCGCCTCCGTTGTTTGGAACCCTTATGAGGCTTCTTATGTCTTACTTCTGGAGAGAGTACAAAAAGAGTTTCTGCGGTCTCTTTACAAAAAAATGTACGGGTACTATCCATTCTTATACCCAACTAAATTTCTCTTAGGCGTATTAGGTTACAACTCTCTGGAGGTAAGACGTAACTTCGCGCTCCTGATTACTGTCTGTAGCATTCTGCGCGGGGAGTCGGACTGTATCGAACTAACTGAGCAATTGGTACGTCTACACGTTCCTTTGCGGACTAGGACCGACTTCCGACCTCGTGAGCCATGTCTACTGGCAGTCCCGTACTCTCGAACCGTGTCAAGGAAAAGCTCGCCTCTTATCCGATCTTTACTCCTTTTGAATGCGCTCCTTGCATCGACCCCGCTGCTGGACTTGTTTGCTGATAAGCAGGTTATTGTGCGTGATGAATGTTTGAGGTTCTGCGAGAAGATGGATGCACGGCCTTCTACAGTCATGTATTAGGTAAAGGAAACCTGTATTTATCTTGTATTGTTAATGTTATAATCTTTAATTATTTGTAAATAGTTTCCTTTAATTAGCTTTTAGTTAACAGTGGTTTGGTACTGTACTGTTATGCTGTTCAACTAAGTGTTTAAAAAAATAATAAATAATAAATTATAATAAAATTATTTTCATTTCGTTCAGTTATTCATTATTTTCGTTCAGTATTTCGTTCAGTTATACCTTCATAAACCTAGCACATCTGTGGTGGAAACGTGGCCTAATATAAAAAAAAACCTTCTCACACAATATAATAAACAAACCAACATAATGACAAACATCGGCGCAAGAAAAACAACAAGATGGGCCTCTCCTCAGGTCCATCTGTATATACTCTCAGATAGTACTTCCCTCAGCTGATGGTAGAACAGTAAATAACTGGGCTATAAAGATGTGTTGCTATTGTAAGTTTTCATTAGGTAATATTTAATGCAAGGCATTTTCAACAATCCTTAAGATATCTTTCGAAGTTAGCGGTTTGATATTTTAAGTTTTGACGTTTATCTTGTGCTTCAAATGTCAAACTGTTTAAGCGCACTATGGTCACGCTATGGTTTTTACGTAAATGTCAATCAATGTAACTATATCAACGTTTTTTTCAGTGTATGAAACACAACATGTGACGTCATTTAGCCGATACTTCGACGACTGTTACATACGCCCTTTCTGCCCAAGTAATAATATAAATGGATTTTTCCACTAAAAAACATGGATTTTCGCAAAAATTTAAAAATACGGGTCTCTTAAAATTGTGAGTTCTTTCGGGCCATACTATAAAAAGTAGCACTCAAAAAAATGAAATGTTGTCAATTGGCATGATGACACATGTTGAATTATGCAATAAAATTTAGTTGATAGGATGCAAAATGATCAATTTATCCAACTAAAGTGAAAATTTATAAATTCTATTGGAAAGGCTCAAAGATATACAAAAGCTGCAAAATTTCTAAATTTTACGATTTTTTTAAGTGCGAAATTTAAAAAAAGCAATGATACCATTCGATTTTTAACATTTTACTGTAAAATAAATTGTATAGCAACCATATACATAAACGCAACATTTCATTTAAAAAAAAGCAATTTCATAATTTTTCCATACTTTAAACAGGGCGACTATGTGATCGTGACGTCACTTTTGCACGTCATTTTGTTAGGAGCGTTTTGAGAAACAAATGCTAATCTCGGACTTTAAGTCTAATTTCTGACTTTTGTGTTGCTTTAACGCAATTGGCCCCATATAGACATTTGATCCTCACAACAAAACGAATCGATTGATACCATACATGAAAAAAATTCACCATGCCTATTGGGCTTTCTTGAGGTCCCTTTCCATGGTAGACCACCAGGTATATGGCGGGCGGCCTTTACCACATTTCTCTCATACCATTTATTACTCCTAATGACCTCAGGAATTCGTGGTTAAAATCTCTCACAATGCTCACAGGCACCGTGTATAGTACAGTCACCGGCAATAGTATCTTCCTCCTAAGGTCGCAAAAATATGTGACACGCTCTTATGGCCCTACATATAACAGCGTGTCACATATTTTTGCGGCCTTCATGTAGGAAGATACTATTGCCGGTGACTGTACAGTTTCAATATTGTATAACAGCCGCCAAATGGTAGCTTTACCAAAATAATGACACAAATGACAGAACATAATATTTACAAATTAAGGGTTGCAATGAAAGGTTTACTACTATGTTATGGATGTTAGGATGCATAGTAAAATTCTCTTCATATGTCTTTCCCTGAAATTTTAACTATTTCCATATCAATTTTATAATTGAAAGAAAAATGGAAAAATTCACCGCGTCGAGCAAGATTCGAACTTGCGACCTTTCGGAACACCGGTCCGGCTACACGTCTCCCTGTCACGTAAGCAATGAAGGAACTGATAAAAAATTCATCGAGGTCGAGTAAGCGTCGATAGCTAGTTGGTCAGAGCGATCGGACCGGTGTTCCGAAAGGTCGCAAGTTCGATTCTTGCTCGACCCGGTGAATTTTTCTATATTTCTTTCAATTATAAAATTTCGCTTGCAGACGTTTCTGCTTAGTACTAAAATTATCTTCATATACCGTGTGTGGCCTGTAACACGAGCAAAAGATTAAATCGTAGGTTCTACTCCTCAAACTAGACAACGTTTGTTTAGCGACTTTAAAAATTAACTTGTGGTTTGATTTTTAGTTCACTTTAATGTTTATCCGAATACGCAATAATAATAATAAATATTCTTTATTGTGCACCACATGAGAAAAGAGAAAAATATACAGCGATACAGTGATAAAAACTAGGTAACAACAGGCGGCAATGTATTGCGAAATTGATTATGTCTGTAGGATGACATGACAAGACTGACAAGCAATGTCAATTGGACGGATTTTAACGTACATTGATAATACTATTAAGATTGTACAAAAAAGAGACAATCTAGAGTCCATATTTTTTAAAAGTTGTTGAACAAAAATTTTATAGTTTGAGGAGTAGAATCTACGTTTTAATTTTTTGCTCGGGTTACAGGCCACATACTGTATAATATAATTTTCACTTCTCATGCTCAAAAAGTGTGTCATATTATGCTTACCAAGGCGGACTAAAGTAGTACATTTAGCCTCTAGGGCTAGTATGTATACATATTTATGATTTACAAAACATTTTAAATTGACCAATCGGAACACTTCACCATATTAAATCCACAACACATATCGAAATTAATCGGAACGCTAGATACTTTTTTTGGTGCGTATACTGTGTAAATAATTAAAGTCCTTAAAAAAATATTGTATTTAATATCAACCAATCAGAATACAGCAATGTTAAAATCGACCAATGAGGAAACGCAATTTATTTCTCTAAACGCGAGGTGTTTTTTAGTTCCTACTTCACAATCATTAAAAAAGATTGTAATTTTTTGGAAGCGCTTTAAAGCGTGTTTAAACTGTTTAAAGAGCTAATTATACCGTCGTCTGTGGCATTTATATTTTGTATCTATGTCAAAGAAGTTAAAAAAATTGAAAAACCGTCAAGTTAAACCATAATTTAACCTTAGTTTAGTTACTGTGCGTAAATAATAAGTATTTTATCTTATTTTCTCGCAATCGAAGTGAAAAATAGTATGCATCACTCTGGTCTAAAAGCCATATTACCACTCGGAACAATTTTCCCTCACTTCGTTCGGGAAAATAACCACCTCGTGGTAATATGGCCTACTTTAGACCCTTGTCAAACAATCTACTTTTAAATCAGTCCAGCGGTTAAAGCGTGAATGGGTAACAGACAGACATAAAGAGTCCACTAGTCTAAATGAGAGATGCCTAACCCTTTGACTGTCAAACATCGGACAAAAAAATCGTGCCACTGACGCGCGCAAGCGCACTCAGTTACACTTTGGACGTGATATCACGCGCTGGCGCTGGCGCCTTTCCATGAGCGTGATTTGACGTTTTTGGCGGTTAAAGACGTGCAATGAAAGTTTTACTACTGTGTTACAATTAATGTTAGGATGCATAGTGAAATATTCGTGATTTACCTTAGCAATAGTTACCTTTGCCTTAGAGCTCTTGTAGAGCAACAAGAGACCAGGTTTCAGGACACACCACAGCTTCGTCCATGACTTCAGGGAGCCTCGGACCTGAAATAAAAGGGTACACTTAACTATAATACTCTCGTGAATCTCTAACATATTACACCCCCCGCTCCCGCGCAGCAGCCTCGCTGCCGCCGCGGGAGGGCGCTCGTGATACTTTCTACAGTCACGCTTATTGTGAAAAACTACCACACACCAAACTACTACAAATACCAAATATATTTGAAAACAAAAACTGTGATGTGATGATGCATTTTGAAGCGCAACGCTAGGCTATTTTTAAAAAAAGGAGTAAAATATAAAGTTATACAAGAAAGTAATTTCATGTTAGACACGGTTTAAACCATTGTCGGTGAAAAGAACGATCATTTTTAGGGTTCCGTAGCCAAATGGCAAAAAACGGAACCCTTATCGATTCGTCATGTCTGTCTCTGTCCGTCCGTATGTTACAGCCATTTTACTCCGAAACTATACGACGTATCTGAATAAAATGTACACATATGGTGTATTTTGTATGCAGCTACTTAGTTATATAGTTAAATTAAAAAAAAAATTAACCACATATCAACATGTGACACATCAATCGATAGGTTTTTAAAAATAACATTGAGGTTTCTTTGACCATTTTGTAATTAAGTGAATATTTTCTGAAATAATCGCTTCGAAAGTCAGAAAAATTGTGTCCCCCTCCATGTAACTTTTGAACCGTAAGTCCACAAAATATGAAAAAAATTGAGGAGATGCGCCTTATCACATACTTTCTACGAAAATTATTTTGAACATTATCGGTTCAGCCATTTTTGGGTTATCTCCAAAAAACTTCTTCGATAGGATCAGACCTGCTGGTATTAGTTTAGTTCTTATTCCATTGAAGGTACGGAACCCTCCTATGCGTGCTCTGACACGCACTTTTAGGAATTGCAATAACACATTGACTAAAATAAAAAAGTCTTACCTTGAGCCAATCAGCAAACACAACAACAGACGGGCCTTCTTTAGAGCGAGAGTAACGCAGTGGCTTGTTTCTTCTCTCTCCTATAGTGTTGTCTCTGCGCTTTGTAACTATCTTTACTTTACATGGTACAAAATAAAAAATATATTACCTTGAGATAATCAGCAAGCACAACAACAGAGGGGTCTTCTATAGAGTGCAGTAACGAAGTCGCGGCTCGTTTCTTCTCTCTCCTATAGGGTTGTCTCTGTGCTTTGTAACTCTCTACTTTGTAGCACACATGGTACAAAATAGAAGAGTCTTACCTTTAGCCAATCAGCAAGCACAACAACAGAGGGGTCTTCTATAGAGTGAAGTAACGCAGTGGCGGCTCGTTTCTTCTCTTTCCTAGTGTTACCTCTGTGCTTTGTAACTCTCTTTACTTTGTAGCACACATGGTACAAAATAGAAAAGTCTTAACTCGAGCCAATCAGCAAGCACAACAACAGAGGGGTCTTCTATAGAATGAAGTAACGCAGTGGCGGCTCGTTTCTTCTCTCTCATATAGTATTGTCTCTGTGCTTTGTAATTCTCTTTATTTTGTAGCACACATGGTACAAAATAAAATGAATATTACCTTTAACCAATCAGCAAGCACAACAACAGAGGGGTCTTCTATAGAGTGAAGTAACGCAGTGGCGGCTCGTTTCTTCTCTCTCCTATAGTGTTGCCTCTGCGCTTTGTAACTCTCTTTGCGAGATAGTGCGGTGCTAGGCGTTCGCGATATGCCGCCTACCGCTGTTTCTGACGACTGAAAAACATAAAATGTATGCATTTACAGGGGATTTTTTTATACCACCCGCATTATGGTAAGCAGCTACCGTATCATATGGACGCATGCGACTCCAGAAATGTATGCGCGTTGCTGACCCTTTAATGCAAAGGAGGATTCTCTGTGTTGACGGCTAAAAGGATATAAATCCTACCCCTAAAATTAACCCTTGAGCAGCATCGGACGGAAAAATCGTGCCCTCAGCGCCGGCGCGCTCAAGGCAAACCGGTTATATTTTCGACGTGATATCAGACGTTTTGTTTTTTCATACATCTACAATCTTTTGATGCTGCTGCCACTGACAAGGCCACGCACGGGGGCTTGCAGCACCGCATTATCGTGTAGCCCTACCCCTCCCCTGCTTCGAGCAACAAAGGAAATCTAGGAGACTTATCGTACTAGAAACCGGATTTTTTATATTTTTTCAAAAAAAAATTAAAGTACACCACCACTTTTTTTGCATTGCAGCATCAGCATTTCGTGTTCCCCCATTAAAGACGCGTCTAATTATATATATCTCATCTAGGAGACTTATCGAACTAGGTTCAGTGTCATGGGCTCTCCTACTACTAGTTTTCTTCTACCGTGATTAAATTGGCTACTTTTCTAAAAAAAAATATTTGGTCCGTCAGTTAGATTATCAAAAAATATTAGACACGTATTTTTCAACCGACTTCAAGATTTCGAAGGAGGAGGTTATCAATTCGTCGGGATCTTTGTTTTTGCTATTTTTTTTTATGTATGTTCGTTCACCGATTATTCGAAGACGGCTGAACCGATTTGGAAAATTCTTTTTTTATTTGAAAGCGTTTACTTCACAGTTGGTCCCATTGTAACCATGTCAGGATCTGATGATGGGATCCTGGAGAAACGAGGGAACTCTTCAACTATTATAGGCACACCTAGGGTGATTTGAGTATTTTTTACAGCAGATCGAGCATTTGGTGTTGGAAAGGTGGATGCTTAGTGAAGTCGGTTCTTTTTTGTTTAAAATTATTATTTTGTCAATCAAACAAAAATTGGTGAAGATATATATAGCCCGTTAAAGTTCCGCGTGACGTCACATTTCAGTACTCTTTTTAGCATAATGTGACGTCACGCGGAACTTTAACGGGCTATATCTTCACCAATTTTTGTGTGATTGACAAAATAAAAAATACGTGTCCATTATTTTTTGATAATCTAACTGACGGACTGAATAGAATTATATTTTTTTTTACCCAGGAAAGTACCCAATTCTTACCTTATCGGAGGAGGTTCCGTCGGGCGGATGGTGGCGGTCGCCGGTCGCGGGGGTGGCGGGGGTAGCGGGGGAGGCCGCGGCGCCGGGGGAGCGCGGGGGCGGGGTTAGGGTTGGCTCGCCTAGAAATAATAAAAACTTAAAAAAATAAAACACATCGATGGGACCTGGTTTTCCCCACGCTACTAAAGTAGTATTTTTAATTCGAGATAGTATTATAAACTACTTTGTATGGTAAAAGCTGTCAGATTACTGTCGGTGTCGACTAAATTTTTTTTATTTGTTGCTTTTATTGCTAGCTCTACTTTTCTTTGTACAATCTCTAACTGCCATAGATATAGTAGTCATACTTGTATACCTGTCATGGTAATAACAATACCAAGATCAAACGGGATGGTCTTATTACACTTTCAATATGTACGACAGAGAAGGTGCTATTATCGTTAGTCCTCGTCATACTCACACTTTTTTATTACCCTCCATGCCATTACATTATCGTTAGTCCTCGTCATACTCACACTTTTTTATTACCCTCCATGCCATTACTTATAGCAGTGGAGGGTCACAAACAGATATAATTCGCGTTTTCTTCAAGAATTTCTGTGTTTACTACGAGAAAACCTGATATTTTTCTTAGAAAGTTGTGCCGGCTAAGGAAAACAATGGTAAATTGCTCTGTTTTTTGCTGTAGAAGGTAGAAGTGACTTTATCGTCATCTATGTATATCCCTTACGGTAGTACGCGTGTGCGGTCTCTAGTTACATTCATGCTTTGAGCTAACTGCTCACCAAGTCGAAGCCCAAACACAACGAGAAAATGTCGAGTAGCTTAGGAGTTCCTATGTCCACCTTCCGGTTCCATCATCAGATCAGCTCCATGTCATCATAATATTGCATTGTCACGCAATATACATATACGTGCAAACTTTCAGCTCAATCGGAAACCGGGAGTGGGTCAAATTTAACTAGCAAGATTTGATTACTGACAATGGGACAGGTGAAACTAAATAAAAGCTTGTAAAATACTATTTTTGGCACTGGTCCCACCGGCGGCAAGTAAGCGAGTAAAGTTAAGCGAGTAGCATTACATCGCGGGCCTTGAAAGGTCGATCGATCACTCTATACCTCGACAAACCGCAATGTAATGCTACTCGCTTACTCGCTCTTGGTGGGACCTGTGCCTTAGTCCAGGGTTCGAAATTATCTATATAATTATGATCTCTGATATTTATCGCGATAATTATCAGATAATTAATCGAACCTGCCCCTACTTAACCTTTCTGTTTAGCCCCTTGGCTGACTGGTAGAGAATGCCTTATGACATTAAGTCCGCCATTTGTACCATCTTGTATTGTGCAATAATGATTAAATCAATAAATAAATAAATAAATAATTATCCCCGGTATGGATAATTTCATATTACAGTTCAACTACTAATGTAGAAATACACGTGCGATATTTTTCTTTGTGCCTTCCTCCTTTACTAATTTTGGGTTATTAATAAATCGATAATTATCAGACATAAAAATCACGATAATTATCAAGATAACTAACACTGATAATTATCCTTTTGAACCCGGCTTTTGTCGGATTACTCTAAGGTCTAGGTCCAAAAAAACTAAAAACTGAATGTAAGCCTGGATTTCACATATTGCCCCAAATTATGAATGAAGATAATATGCGAAGATGAACTGACCGTATGCGGGTGGAGTGATGGGCGCCGGCGCTGGTAATATGACGTTCAGTGACGGGTTGTTCGGCTTCTGAAACATTTCAAAAATCAGGCTGTATCATGGATTTATATGAAGTGGATCTAATTTTTATACTTTTTCCCTAACCACAGTTGAACCTTATTACCGAGTAAAACAGTTGTTTATAGGTGACTAGTAAAATGTAGTAAAAACGGTCCGATAGAGAGCATAATGTAGGGGGCGGTGTCTCACTCGCACTCGTTACAAAATTGTCACATTTGACTTGTCATTTTGATTGTCTTATGACGTCATTACCTCCTTACAAGGAAGGGTACCCAACTGTCCGGCTCCGATTGGATTTATTTTTATATATGTATGTTATAGAGTAGTCAAAAATAGCTGACACGTAATTTTTTTAGCTGCCCATTTTCAACCTGTTGGGAGAAATGGGCCTCCGAAATACTGAAAAGAGACGAAACCCTCTAACTTCTGTAGAGAGTTTTGTTCAAGCAAACTCCGTTGTTATTTAGTTTTGATATATGTTGGAGAACATGAAAAAATAATGGACACGTGTTTTTTATAAATAGATGAAACCGCCAAATGTTTTTTTTTGTTTTTTTTTCAGGACCATGAACCATGACATCATGGACCAAACAGTTTTCAAGCTAAACAAATAACCAAAGGGAAAGTGAGTGAAACGATGAAAAGTGTGTTTTTTTTAAATATGAGTTTTTAGCAGAAATAGCAAAACACGTGTCCATTATTTTTTCATGTTCTCCAACATATATCAAAACTAGTAATAACAACGCAGTTTGCTTGAACAAAACTCTCTACAGAAGTTAGAGGGTTTCGTCACTTTTCAGTATTTTGGAGGGCCATTTCTCCCAACAGGTTGAAATTGGGCAGCTAAAAAAAATTACGTGTAAGCTATTTTTGACTACTCTATAACATATATACAAATAAATCCAATCGGAGCCGGACAGTTGGGTACCCTTCTTTGTTAGTCAAAAAGAGACACAGTCCTCTAGATAACCTTCTCTTTAGGCCTCACTTTATGACCGAAGAATTAGATCCACTTCATATAAATCCATGGGCTGTATTCGCCGTTTCTGACGTGCTGATTGACAGTAAATGTCAGGGCCTATGCACACCGCGTTTTTTAAACGCGCCGTCGACGCGCTTTTGAATCGATACACACGCGCCGTCAACGCGCGTTTGGGCCCGTCCACATGTCCACGGTACGGCGGCGCCACTGCGAAACGATGCGGCGTGCGCCGTAGAAATTTCTAGTAGTAAAATTCCTACGGCGCCGCACCGTTTCGCGATGGCGGCGCCTTACCGTGGACATGTGGACGGGTCCTTTAATCTCCGCGCCCGCTCCTTCACCCGAGGGAAACCCCGGCAGTCGGCAAGACGCGCCGTAAACGCACGTTTGTATCGCTGCAAACGCGCAGGTGACACAAACTGCTTCGTGGAATAAAAGTCGCGCCGTCGACGCGCGTTTTACAAAAACGCAGTGTGCATTGGCTCTTATCCCGTCAAAAAACATTACTTGTCAAAAAATGCAAGTCTCGCAGCTCAGTAATGGAAGGCAACGGGAATTACATCATATCATTGTGAACCTATCAATATTAGTCCAGCACCTTGCCATTGCCAAGGTGCTGGACGGTCTACTTGATGCCCAACTAGATCAGCATATCCAGTTAAATGACGCCCAATTCGGCTTTCGGCGAGGGCTGTCCACAGGGAGTGCTATCTTGGCCCTCAAGAATACCGTTCAGTACTACACCAGTAGGAATACACCGGTATATGGTGTGTTCCTGGATTTATCAAAGGCATTCGATCTTGTATCATATGACATTTTATGGGCCAAGTTACGAAATGAGACAAGTGTACCTAGGGAAGTGATAGCTCTGTTTAAATATTGGTATTTACATCAAAATAATGTTAAAAGATGGGGTAACAAAATCTCGAGTAACTATAATTTGATGTGTGGGGTGAGACAGGGTGGGCTGTCTTCCCCCAAATTATTTAATTTGTATGTCAACCAACTCATCGAGGAGCTGAGCAGTACCTATGCCGGATGTCGCATTGACGGAGTCGCCGCCAACAATTATAGTTACGCTGATGACATGGTGCTGCTCGGCCCTTCAATCGACGCCATGAGAAGGCTGATTAAAATATGCGAGTCCTATGCTGTGGCCCATGGACTCAGGTATAATGTCAAAAAGAGCGAGGTGATGATTTTTAAAGCTGGTAGAAAAAGTTATCCGACTGTACCGCTAGTGACACTCTACGATGTCCCCTTAAATTTTGTCACTAAGTTCAAATACCTGGGTCACTGGGTAACAGACGACCTGAGTGATGATTTGGACATTGAGCGAGAGCGTAGGTCGTTGGCTGTCCGATGTAACATGTTGGCCCGCAGGTTCGCGAAATGTACTGTACAAGTAAAGACTACACTTTTCAAAGCGTACTGTCAGTCATTTTACACATGCAGCCTGTGGACCAACTATACGCAGAGGGCATACAACGGCCTACGTGTCCAATATAATAACGCGTTCCGGGTGTTGATGGGGCTGCCGCGATTTTGTAGTGCCTCTGGTATGTTTGCGGAGGCACAAATTGACAGCTTTGCAGCGATAATGCGCAAGAGGTGCGCTTCACTGATGCGTCGCCTGCGCGGCAGCCCCAACAGCATTCTGAGCGTGTTTATGGAGCGCGAAAATGGCCCCACGCTCAACCGTTGGCAGAGACAGCATGCAGTCGCCGTTTAGTTTTTAGTTTTAGTTAGGATTTTAGAGTAGCATGTCGTACTAACACTAGTAATAAGATTTTAATGTTTACTAACCATGTATGGACTTTTAAGTCTGAAATAAATGATTTTTATTTTATTTATTTATTTTTATTTATTAGAGGCTGCAAATTTAATGCTTCAATATTTCATTTGTGCTGTTTTTTTTATTAAGCTTTCAATATAGAGTATTTGCACTGTATTGTATTACTTTATGATCCGTATGTGTATTCCCTTGTGTGTTTTACTCTAAGAAACTAACCTTAGCAATATAATTCGGCGTCGAAGTCTGGAACGGGGGGTACTCCGGCTGCCGCAACGCAGGCGACGAAGGGGTGGTAGTCGATGGGGAGGAGGGTTCTAGGGCTGGGGAGGAACTCATGGTAAGGTCAGCACATCACGGTTAGAAACAGGTGATGGTAGGGGTTGTGGCAATTACGTCAAGCTACGCTAGTAGTCAATAATCGTTGTGGCGGCAATTAGAACGTGTTCTGGCAATTAGAAATATTTTTCGAACTTGGCCGGACACACTGCCGTATGCCTATCTAGATAAAGGTACTTTTTGGTCGTGACAATTAGTGTAATAGACAAAAACCGTAGTTTTTTATCGTAGTGGCAATTAGAAATACTTTATTTTCAAAGTATATAATTATATGTATTTTACGCAGTAAATCCGTTTGAATTTTTGGACTAGAATATTAAAACGATAGTTGACAGATTTTAATTAGAATACAATAAATTTACAACGTATTTTAATACAAATTTGAAGGGATTAAAAATAATAACTTTTACTAGGTTCCCACTGGCACTTTCGGATTCTATAAAATATAGAAAATATATCTTATATTCATCTACTTAGAGTTACTATTGCAATAATCATAAGAAGTTTATAAATAAATATATCTGCCTTTTATTGTGGAATGGTATGGCGTGTTATTTACATTATAATGGAATGGTAAGGAAGATCACAGTGGTGGGGATAAAGTTCATTGTCCTGTAACAAAGAAATATACACGTTCAGTTATTTATTTTGGTAAAATCTTGCAACCCAGATTTGAACCAATTCCTGCTGAGTGGCCTATGTAAGGTACGAGAGTGAAAAGCCTGATTATGTCACTATTGTATACAGGGTGGAAAGATAAGTCGGGCCCTGGAGGAAAACTACCTTAAAACGTTGAGATAGCTCAATTCACTGAAAGGAAACATTCCTTAATTTCTTTAAAGGGACATAACTGCATTTACAAATTTTTGGATAAGAGTACAGTTTTAAAAAAAAGTATTTATTTTGTAATTTTTGCCATAAATATTTTTTATGACAATTGATGCCAATCGATCCTGTTTCCAACGAGGATAAAAACTTCTAAATAACAACCAAGTTTAGGGCACAAGAGAACCCATAAATAATAATATTTTTCATACAATTAGTATGGAAAAAAGTGAAAATGAAGAAAAAAACTGTGAATGCAGTTTTAGTTTTTAGGAAAAATAAAAGAATGTTTCCTTTGAGCGAATTGAGCTATCTCAAGGTTTTAAGGTAATTTCCCTCCAGGGCCCGACTTATCTTTCCACCCTGTATAATACTTTTTCTACGAGTGCTCAATAAAGGCAAGCCGGTAAGAGTTGAGATCGACGAAAGACCTGCTGCCTCTATACAATTGAGTAAGTTCAATCTCCCGGCAGATTGTGCCGGTCCCCCCCGGCCGGGCGGGCTCGGGCAACAGTGTTACATTATTGTATGGAAATCCTTCGTACCATCTTTGGCGAGTCACAATATGCGACCATAAAAGCTCTATCGAAAAGTATGCGCTAGTAGTTCAATCTACACAATCTCAATTCAAGCATATAATACAGTCGATGAATATCTAAATTAAAATTCATTATTTTTTATCAATACACCGAACAGTGTGGCATGGTAATTAGGTATGACGCAAAAACATCATACAATGTATACAGTGCAATGTTTAAACATCTGTTACTATATGATAGTGACAACTTTTATCGGATATTTTCCTTAATTTAATGTATTTTCTACAATTTTCCTGTTATTTCGCGCGACTAATGATAAAACTTAGTATTAATACTTCGAAACTACGATAATTATTTTTCTTTACTCTTATGCTAAGTTGATAGCAAACAAGCATACCGTCTAACTGATGAAAAGCGGTCAACGTAGCCTAGCAACTACACTCTAACCAATTAATATAGATAGCTAAATTAGTAAGGGCATGGACACTGACACTTAGAGAGGGGAATATGCTGCTAGTCGCAGAAAGAAAGATACTTCGCAAGATCCTCGGGCCGAAACAACGACTGGATGGAAGCTGGAGAGTTCTAAAGAACGTGGAAATAGAAGACCTGGTGGCTGAACCTAATATTATAGGAGAGACCAAAGTTCACAGACTCCGCTGGCTTGGCCACCTCGAGAGGATGGGGGAAGATCGGAAAGTGAAGAAGGCATACCGTGGTTGTCCGGAAGGGCGACGCCCTGTTGGACGACCACGGTATCGCTGGAGCGACTTGGTCGAGGCAGATCTGCGCGAACTCCAAATCTGCAATTGGCAAGAGCTAGCGCGGGATCGAGGAAAGTGGCACACTCTCGTATCGGAGGCCAAGATTCACTCTGTGTCGCTGAGCCTACGGAGTAAGTAAGTAAATAAGTATGGAGATAATACAAAGCGACCACTTTTCATTACTCACTAGGTCACGTTTCAAGTGTATTTTAGTGTTCAAAAACATATTTATTATGTTATGTCATATCAGTCAAGGTCATTTTGTACATGATTGCCACATAAAAAAGGTAATAGTATTTTACCACAGTTAATAAAATCCATCTAGTATTAGAAAGTTCTATGAGTAATAAAACTGTATAACAAAATTAGCAAATACAGCGGGTCTAGGTACGTTATGGATTGGTAGGGAACTAGTAGGCTAATCCGTCAGGTTGGCAGCGCATCGATAAAAAGCAAAATGTCGGTGTATTGTCAAACGTCATTTACGACAGCGGAAACAGCGCCCTAAGACGCACGCACACATTGAAACGTGTACAGATGTGCCGTGCACACAAAGGCGCTCAAACGCGCTTTGTAGTACGACGTGTCCGCTCTGTGACGTAAGCGCCAATCGCCATAAGGTACTTTTATCTGCGGAACCATAGATCTATATCATCCAAGTGCGGAACGTCACATTTTTAATTATTTATGTATGGTACCGTAGGAGAGCACGTTGTCGCCAGGTTTTGTATGAAAAATGTTCATTTTCTCCTGCGTTACCGGTTTTATTTGAGAATATATTAGGAACATTCGATGTGTTTAATAGGTGTGATCGGTTAAGAGGCTGACAACACCCGATGACTTTCAAATTGACTTTACTCAAACAGTTTTTTTAGCTATAACACCTTGTTTTGAGAAATTAAAAAAATATAATAATAATAATAATAAATACTCTTTATTGCACACCTCATACAGTAACAAGCACAAATTTTACAATGAGATAAATTTAGGTAGAGGTAACAACAGGCGGTCTTATCGCTAATGAGCGATTTCTTCCAGACAACCTTTGGGTAGTGGAGACTAGAGAAAAACAATAAGCAGTAGGTGGTGCATAGAAACAAAAGAGACGAAATAGATAACACAGCACATTCATATGAATATACATACTTAAATAAATACAAAATAAACATACATATACGTACATATATACATATATAATACACACAATAAGAAACAACAGTGTCAACTTAAAAACCTAAGGAAGAGATAAATAGTATTCCTTAAGTTGCGATTTAAAGCTACCAATAGATTGCGCGCGTTTTATGTTGAGAGGGAGAGAATTCCACAAACGAACGGCCTGGAACGTAAATGAGCAATTATAAAATTTGGAAGATGAAGATGGCACTTTTAGGAGCAATTTTTGAGAGGATCTAATAAAATTAAGATAAGAGAAACGCTCTTTGAGGTAGCGGAGAGTTGCAGGGTTAAAAAGTATAGAAAAGAGTAAAGAAAGTATGTGAGACTTACGGCGGTGACGGATAGGGAGCCATTTGAGTTGAGAACGAAAACTAGAAACATGGTCGAATTTGCGTAATCCGAAAATGAACCGAATGCAGGCATTTTGAATACGCTCAAGCTTATTAAGTTGCTCCTCGGTTAGGTCTAAATAGGAGATATCTGATTAATCAAGAATGGGGAGAAGTAACGACTGAGCAAGCGCAATTTTAGTAGCAATTGGCAGGAAATTCCGGAGCCGTCTGAGAGACCCTATGGCAGCAAACATCTTCCTGCTCACTTCACTCACCTGAGGCACCCGTGATAGACAACGATCCATGATTACGCCAAGATTTTTCACTTGGTTGGAAAAAGGAATTTGGATACCATCGAAGACTATCGGAGGGAGCCTGAGAAAGTCAATTTTGAAGATTTGTTTAGCGCTACCCATCACAATTACCTGTGACTTTAGGGGGTTTACTTTTAAACCGTAATTTTGACTCCAATTTGATATGCGGAGCAGATCAAGATTCGTGGCTTCTATAACTGAATTGAGATCGCTATGCATACCCTGCGAATATATTTGAAGGTCGTCGGCATAGAGGTGATACGAAGAGGAGAGATCAAGAGTTATGGAAATAATGAAGATAGAAAATAAAAGAGGAGACAGTACACCACCCTGTGGAACACCAGCTGATGTGCTGCACCAGGAAGAACACGAAGAATCTAGTTTTATTCTTTGCCGACGACCAACCAAATAGCTGCGGAACCAGTCAATCGCTGCAGCCGATATGTTAAGAGACTGTAAGAACGCGAGCAAAATGTCAAAATCGACCGTGTTAAAGGCATTACTGAAATCTAGAAGTGCAAGAACTGTAAGCTTCTGGTCATTCATACCCAAACGGATGTCATCGGTAACCTTGACAAGAGCCGAGGTAGTACTATGGCCCGGACGAAAACCAGATTGAAATGGGTTTACGAGGTCATTTCTATTCAGGAAGGAAGTTAGTTGCTGATGCACTAGCCGTTCGAGGACTTTGGATAGGAAAGGAAGAATGGAGATGGGGCGATAGTCAGAGAAGGAACTGGGGTTGGATTTTTTGGGTAAAGGAATAATATTGGCATCCTTCCACAGACTGGGAAAAGTACTTGATGAAATGGAAAAATTCAGAATACCGGTGATAATAGGAACAAACAAATCAAGGAGAGGGAGTATCATATTTCGGCTAACACAGTCAACACCAACGGCGTTAGAAGTGATATTCAATATACCCTTCCTAACATCACTCTCACAGAAATGGCTAAAATAGAAAGAAGAGAAATCTAAGGCAGGAAGTGATGAAAGATGATGAAGTGAGTTAGATTTCTTAGGACCACTGAAACAGGTGGACGATGAAAAATGCTGGTTAAGCTGGTCAACGCTAATATTGTTTAAATTGGTTGCCTGTTGAGATTTGCCAACTCCGAGACCTTTCAAAAATTTCCACACTTTGGCTGGATTTCCATCTTCAACAGAACTGTGAATATGACGCCTCTGAGCATCTCGACATATAGTGCTACAGCGATTGCGCAGGGTATGATATTTAAGTTTATTTTTCTCAGAGTTGTTAGCCTTATACTTAGATTTAGATTGATTCTTCCTCTCGATAAGGGCTTTAATATCCTCAGTGAGCCAAGGAGCAGGGAGATGCTTGACTTTTATTGCACGAACAGGAGCATGAGCGTCATAAAGTTGTATGAGGAGCGAATTAAAGAGAGAAACTTGATCGTCTACCGAACCCGCTCGAGCGATACTGCTCCAATCGATTGTTAAAGCGTCATCTCGAAGCTTTTCCACATTTAATCCACTAAAATTGCGCTGCAAAAAAATTTTTGATTTAGATTTGAGAGGACGAATTTTGTAAGAGAGATAGAGCAGATCATGATATGAGAAGGCATCCGCGGAGTATTGTCCAAATTTAGACACATGAGAAGTCGAAGAAACTAAAGTTAAATCAAGAAGAGAAGGCGAGCAATTTGGAAAATAGTGTGTGGCGTCTGAAGGGAAAATAGTTAGATTGCATGCATCTACCAGTGATTTAAGGCGCCGGGATCGACTGTCATCCTTCAGAAGACACGTATTTAGATCTCCCATAAGAATGTGATGATTATAAGAAGGCATAAGGTCTTCGAGAAGTTTCTCAAGAGAATCAAAGTAATTAACGTGAAGGGAGGGGGAATAAAAAACGCCAAGTAAAAGTTTGGAATGAGAGAGGGAAACGTCGAGAAACATATACTCTGCGGCATCAGAAGTAGAAGAACTGGCAGATACATTAACAATTGAATAGGGGATGTAAGAACGAAGGTAAATCGCAACTCCACCGCCACCTCTTCCAAGGCGGTCGTGCCGAATTAAATTGAAACCAGGTAAAGAGTAAGACGTTGAAGGCAAAGCTGGTCTGAGCCACGATTCGGAAATTAAAATAGCATGAATGTTCTTAAGGTCAAAAGAGAGTAACATATCGCTGTAATGTGCAGGAATACTTTGCGCATTTAAATGCACAACGTTAAAATTTTTAGGTACATCATTAAACTGAGATTCCAGAAAGTCGTGAAGCGAAGGAGGCAAACTATGGAAACTGTCTTCACTTACACTATCTAAGGAGGAAAAAGATAAATACTGATCACTGTTATCACTGAAAGGCATCTGAAAAATATATATAAAGTTAAAAATATAATAAGTATATAATAAGTGTATACTAATATTCAATAAATATAAAAATATATACAGTAAAAACTAAACAAAAACTCCACAATCTACCCGCCAGCAGCAAATAAAGAAAGAAATACACTTATAAAGAAAGAAATACACTTATAAAGAAACGGAAGTTCAATTTAAAAATACATGTTGGCTTCAGATTCGACAGGCATTAAGTTAAATCACAAAACTAAGGAAATAATTAACTAAGAAAAACGGAACGTAATTTAATAAGGAAATATTTAACTTGGTAAAGCGGACCGCAATTTAACAGTTGGCAACACTATACCTGCCATCCGTCAGCACACATGTCAACTGTCAATGTCAGTTGGAACTTGGCAAAGTGACATTTAAAGTTAGCAATGAAGTTATTGGAATTAATTTATAATATTTACGGGAGACTATTAAAGAGGGTATACAACAAATAACAGTGATTACACGTCGAAATAGAAAAGCGTCAAGCAGTATAACCCGAACAAATACAGAAGAAAGCTACACTATGTACATACTAAGGCTTCAATTTGGCAGCCGCACGTCTGGGCTTTATCTGTTTCTCCGGTTTCTCGGCTTTGCTGCAATTATCTGCCTTGGGAGGAGCATCTACGCTTGGGGTCGGAGTCACAGGCTGCTCTGGCGCATCCGAAATCGCCTTAAGCTCTGCAAGGCTCACCACACGCCTGCGCACGTCGCTCGCATCCAAGACATGAACAACGCCGTCCCAGGTCCAACATCTTCTGACGCCAAACCGCTCCCGAGCTGCCATGAAGGTCTGCTGACGTGATTTGGTCAAGAACTCGGCTATCGTTACGCCGGAGCCTTTCAATGCCACCTTACCAAACCACACTTTATCACGGACGGCAGTCTCACAGAACTTCACCACAATAGCCCTGGGTTTGCTGCCTCTGCGACGGCCAAGTCGGTGGCTGCGCCTTATGTCATTTGCAGCCACGTCAGCCTTAACAGCTTTGAGCTGTTCAACTACAAGGGCCGTTGTGTCCTCTTTGTCAGCCTCCGGAACACCATGGATGACCAGCATCTTGCGTCGAGATCGCATTTCTATTTGATCGACCTGTTGAGCGATGAGCTCCACCTGCTTCTGGAGTATATTGAGAGAGTTCAAAACAAATGCTTTGAAGCTAGTGAAGTCCGCCGCTACTGCCTCAATACCGCTCCCAGGGTTGCTTGAGCCCGCTTTGTCCAAATTACTCTGCATCTCAGCCATCCTTGCATTGAAGGTTTCAGTGAGCTCCGCAATTGATCCTTGAATTGAGTTGATGTCCGACATAGTGTGTTGATGTTGACAGTTGAAGTAGGTGAAAGTGCAAAAATCAATGTAACTTCCTGGAGAAATGCTTGAATACTACTGGTAGGTAAACTATATTATCTAACCATCAATTTTATTGTTTCAAATTATCCAAATTACTTTTAATTCTATTTTTTCTAATAAAATATGTGAACAGTGATGTGGTTCGTTTTATTCACCTACCCGAAAAATATATATGTTAGTATTCGTTATATTTGGAAGAACTTCGTTAATTCCGATACACGATTGGACGAAATCGGCTCGATAGAAAATGATTCCAAAGTTACATCTTAAAATTTGCTTATGTCTTTAGTTTCTTGACTTATACGTCTGTCACTAAGGACAAAATTCCACCGCACTAATACTAAAAACTTCGTAGTTTTATATTTCTCAATTAATGCGTATTTGAAAATAGATGTCATATACTTCAGAAAAAGTGACCAAACCCTCCGGTGTCCGAGGCCCGATTTGAACTGGCGTCTTCAGCTTTCGCGGCTGACGTCCTGACCACTAGACCACCCGGTGACCGGGTGACATCTATTACATCTATTTTCAGTTTATATATAATTGACATCTATTTTCAGTTTATATATAGTAGTGTAACTACTTAAATATTGCAAATCAAAAAATATTGAACAAAATAATTTGATTTGCTTCAAGATTCTTAATGCGTAGTTTTTTGCAAAATTTGCAATGAGCTCCCATACTAATCGTAACGCAGTGTTTCTCTTTCACTCGCGTTGAAAAAGATAGGGAGGGAATTTAGCTGTTGTCAGCCCCTTAATTTGGACGTCTAATTATAACGCTTCGTAATATAATAACTAATAAGTATCATCTTAAAGTAGTCTCCTGAGTTTTTATTTCGTAAAAGATAATTGGAGTCCTAAAAGTAGATTCACCCCAAGAAGCTTGTTGGTACAGTTGCGCGCGGCCAGGTTACTCAAAAATATCTGAATATACACTGTATCCCCTTGAAAATAGAGACGTTGTTCAGATATTTGTGACCACCTTGGCCGCTACGATATATTTGATGGCGACTGTACCACATAAAATTCGTTTTCGTAAGTATCACGTCTGATTTCTGAATCATTCAACAACTTGCCATATGTCGAAAGACTATTGAGAGCCCATACTCGCTTCCGCGAATTTGAGCGGCAAATACGCGCATTCATATTCGGGAATGCTCAAAAATCAATATTCATTACATCTCTAGTACCTACATAACTGCTGGACTGTAATCGAAAGAGCGGAGCGTAAGCGAGGTGAAGTTCTTACAGTACACTTCGGACACAACGGAACTGTCACGTCCCTGCATTTCGAAGGAGTTTTGATTGTGAATAGTTGTTCCGCGATAACTTTAGTAACGTTTTTCTGATCTTTATGGAATTTGTTGGGGTTGTAGCAGAGATCATTACAATTTGAGAGTTCGCATATGAGCAGGATCGATCACGGGGTTATGGAGCTAGAGGGCGCGAAACAATTGTCGTAAGGGTCTTGTTATATTGGTCAGCTAGTTTGCAAGGAAATCGCGAGTTCTCAGTTCGCAGCGAACTACTAGTTTAATAGGTTTAGGTCCGTATGGGTGGAAAACTGTACACCTGTCGAACATTATACGATCGATATCCAATAACTATGAAATTATAAAAAATATAACCTTATTCAGGATTTAAATGCGTGAAGGAAAAGTTATAGGAAAATAAAATACTAAAATGAGAATATAGGTAAATATACAGCGGTTTTGTGTACAGAATTTTAATTTACCTTAACCTTATCATGATCAGACACGGTCGGGTACTAATGCAGAATAGTAGTTTTCGATACAAGTGCGAGAAGTATGTCATTTCGCAGAAGTACCGAGGTTACTTGACCCGAGCCGAGAGGCGAGACTCGTTTCGTTGTCGAACAACGTTTTTTAATACAATTGCGAAAAAACTACAAAAAAAAAAAATTGTGCAACTTAAAGTTTTAAACATAAACTAAACTTTTTGAACAATTGTATTAAAAATGATTTTTTAATACAATTTCTCAAAACGTTTTGTATATGTAGCTGCAAATCGTGCGTAAAGTTTGATTTTATACACGAGTGCTAAAAAGTAATCTGATTAATACTTTTTAAATAAATGAGTATTATGCGAGACCCACTTATAAATGACCCATCTGAACAACGCGCGATTATTGGGCATACAGGAGTATTATGTTGTTCGACACACGTGCGGAAGTGTCAAGAAACCTCGGTACTCGTGCAAAATGACATACTTCTCGCACTTGTATCGAAAACTACTATTTGGGGGGGTCAGTTCAGTAATGAATTTTTAAATTTGTCGTGTACGATTGGGAGGGGTCATGTCATGTCCCATGTAACCCCCCCCCCTACCCTGTTTTCTTGCAATTTCGTCCATGTTTTTACCCGTTTTTCGCTTATCAGCGTCGGTGGTCAGACAGTTGGTGTACGTTGTTTACAATATTTTACACATAACATAGCTTTACTATACGTGTCATATTCATATCTTGTATATTTGTACGATAAAGATGCATTCCGATATCGTGTATCCTGCGATAACGTAGAATGAGTTATTGTTTACATTTTATATAGATTCAAGAGTAATTCTAATAGCCTAGTTCTTTAACGCCCTCCTAGCGCAGTCGGTAGTGACCCTGCCTACAAAGCTGGAGGTCCCGGGTTCGAAACCTGGTAAGGGCATTTATTTGTGTGTTTATCACAGATATTTGTACCTGAGTTATGGATGTTTTTTTATGAATTTAAGTATGGTATTTATCTATATATATATATATCTATATACAGTTAGGTGCAAAACTGTCCCAATAGTAGCATCTTAGTAGAATGTGGAGAAGTGGATGTCGATCGAGGAGAGGGGCACATGATTAATACATACCAGTACTATTTAAAATTTCCTACAAATCAGCCTTACATATGATATACTTAGAATTTACGGTTATTTTGTAATTTAGAATCGAAAAGTAGAAAAAAACACATTTTTATTTTTTCGAATATTTCTAGTTAGTATAAAATAAGGTATCAACTGTTTAAATCACAAACATAGTTTTGTAGTTATGGCAGAGTAAAAGTCGTCTTGAACATTGAACTAACAAACACTTTCTATGGCTGTTTTTAATGGTACACTTTTGCACCGAACTATAAGCCACCTAAAAGTAACTTGAAAAATATGCCCCATTAAATCAATTGCATGATGATTTTATAGAGGCAGAATTTCTTAATTATGTATGGTTCCCTATTTGGAGTTTCCATAAGAGGAACTAGAAATATTCGAAAAAATAAAAATGTGTTTTTTTCTACTTTTCGATTCTAAATTACAAAATAACCGTAAATTCCAAGTATATCATATGTAAGGCTGATTTGTAGGAAATTTTAAATAGTACTGGTATGTATTAATCATGTGCCCCTCTCCTCGATCGACATCCACTTCTCCACATTCTACTAAGATGCTACTGTTGAGACAGTTTTGCACCTAACTGTATATGTATCGTCGTCTAGTACCCACAACACAAGCCTTATTGAGCTTATAGTGGAGTACGGGAACGGTAAAATTGCCCTGAAAAAAACATAACTCACAAGTCCGATTTTTTTTTGGTATCAGCAAGAGTACACTGAGCACTAATGGCGAAAACTTTTTTCTAACTGTTTTTGAGGTCGCTGTAGGTATTAAAAATTAATTTGTTAGCGACATTTATAAGTTTAATAAAAGATAATTCGAGTGGTATTTCTTTTCATTAGATTATCGTATTTAACTATATGAATGTCCCCTGACATTTACTAACAGATTTATCGATAGCCGTTTTTAAAACAAATAAAAAATATATGCTTCCTCCAAAAGATAATTAAAGTGTTATATGGCAACTGAAATATGTTAAAAACTATCGAAGGCAAGTAATGGGTTTGATTTATAACACATTATTCAATCGCTTAAATTTTAATGAACAATTGAATTTTAAAAGCGTTCTAATAGGCATAAAAGAAATCTCGAAATTTTCAAGTCAACGCGTTGTGTTCATTATCATTTTACTAAAACTTGCACCAAAATTATAACAAATCCATCAATCGCTCCCTGTTTTTTTTACTTATCAGTTCTTAACTTAATTCAAACGCGCGGAGATTATGGCAGCCGTCATGGCGCTAGCGGCGGGACCAATCATTACGCGCACGCGACGTTGCCTGTTCGCCGTGCGCCGTTGCCCGGCCGCTGCGCTGTTTCCATGGTAAACCAGTAGGTACGCGAATATTGTATCTGGACGTTTGGTTTAGTTTAGGGCACAGAGTAAATAATAGTACTGCTACTGTAAATAATAGAATGCGAACAGTTTTGAGCGTTGATAACGATTTATTTTTTTAGTTGGAGAGTATAATGTAGAGGTATTACAACAGGTCAGTGAGTTATTTCATTTTTATACGTAAAAAGGCGTTCCCGTATGTACCTACTAGTCATATTGTCACTTCTTCTTTCATGACACGTTCTTTTTTTCTCTTATGCATGTACTCGAGTATGATGTCAAACTGGTTGAGTAACACATTGCTGGCTTAGGTATAAAATGTAAAAAACTACTATTTTTGAAGTTGCGATATTTCAATCCCTCTGAGTTATAAGTGACTTTGAAACTATATATTTACATTTATAATGATTTGGTGAAACTAAATAAGAATGGGAAGCTAAATAAGAATGGGAAGAAAAAACAGTCAATACACCTAATAGCAGAATAAAACATTCCCACCTGCTCCCATATGGCTTTTTATGTGCGAGGAGTTAGAAAGTTTTTTGCCCCTTCCTATATTCATATGGAGGGAAATATTTCCATCGGTTCCCAGCAGGCACAGATGGAAATAGGTGTATTTTCATCCGTTCCTGGCGGGTACAGACGTCGAACGAGAGGAGTCATTCACATGTGCGCTGGCCTTGATGAAGGTCATGTAAATCTAATACGGGAATAAAAAAATCCCACCTGCTCCCACATGACTATCCATGTGGGAGTAGATGGAAAGTTTATAATGCCTCCTACTATTTTTACATGAAGGGAACTATTCCCATCGGTCCCTAGCGGGCACATGTGGGAATAGCTACCTATGTTCTCATCCGGTCCCGGCGGGTACTGACGTCGAACGAGAGGAGTTGTTCCCATCTCATCTATGCCCGCCTTGGTCATGCGAGGCCGGGGCAGATGGGAATACATCTAATAGCGGAATAAAACATTTTCACCTGCTCCCATATGGATTTTTATGGCTTTTTAGATGGAAAGTTTTTTTTACCCTTTCCTATATACATATGGAGGGAAATATTTCCATCGGTTCCCAGCGGGCACAGATGGACACATGATTATGTAACATTTTAAACAAAGATATTAGTTAAAGCCATGGCGCGTAGTTATGGTGTCCGAGAGGCAACCAGATGGCTTGCGGTATTTGAGCTCCCGAAGTGTTGTGGAACCGCCCTGTGCAACTCGAACTAACCCAACTTGTACTTTGTTCCCCCCCCCCTTCTTATATTTTCCCGGTTTCTAACACTGATGGATTGATCGACTGACCAGGCCAGGGTGAATGGCAATTTGCATGCTCGGTCTTCATCACACGCATACACTGGAAATTAAAAAAAGTCAAAGTGGGGTTAGTTCGGGTTGCACAGTCCTACAACACGTTGGAAGCTCAAATACCGCAAGCCACCCGGTTGCCTCGCGAACACTGCAACTACGCGTCATTGCTCTGAATATATCAGTAAACGAATAACAGTCATCTATATTAATTAGTATGATTTAATCAACTTACTGCGTTAACGGCTTCCTAGCCTAGTCGGTAGTGACACTGCCTATGAAGCAGGAGGTCCCGGATTCGAATCCTGAATATTTATATTTATTTGCGTGTTTATCACGTTCCTGAGTTATGGATGCTTTCTATGTATTTAAGTATTTATCTATTATATAACGTGTTATACCCAAGACTACAAACCTAAAAACTGTTTGTTCAGAATGTAGGGTGGAATCGATTGCAGTATATCCTTACATGGGTATAATAAAGTATACAGTGATACAGTGATAAAAGCTAGGTAACAACAGGCGGTCTTATCGCTAAAAAGCGATCTCTACCAGACAACCTTTGGGTAGCAGGAAACTGTGAACTGTAAACAATGATCGGGTAGTGCCGATATGATTCTAGTAATTAAATAGTAAGCACTTACTTTAATTACTTATACCTAAATACACTACTATGGGTATACTTTTTCTTTAATTTTCCAATTTTATACGCGTTGAGTCTAAAAGTTTCTAATACTACAGTTTACTATTTTATCGAGAGGTTAGGAGATAGAGGTTGACTATTTAATAAAGGCTGGCAGCTTTGACAAACTTGTTTTTTCACTGTACATAGTGTCATATGGGTTGTAATTGTCAAAGTATATCATCTTATGTCATGTCATAGAAATTGACAAAGTAGGTTGATAGGTTGACATGACATGACACATGTAGAGATGTGACAACAACGCAACAAATATGTAGTTAACAATTGAATAGAATTGCAAGGAAAACGAAACATACGAATATCTTTCAAAATAAGTAAGCGGTGGAAAAACAAATACTCGAGATTAATTAGCAATAATAAAAAAGCGGCCAAGAGCGTGTCGGGCCACGCTCAGTGTAGGGTTCCGTAGTTTTCCGTCCGTCACAGTAAGTGTCCCCACTTAAGAGTTAAAATAACACAGCCATGTAGGATATGATATGATCGTTCAAAGTACAGCGACATCTATCGGCAAATTAAGTAAACTATTGCGCGCGAGCTTAAAGTATGGAAGATGATTTTTATGGGATAATTCTTTATTGCGTGACCCGATTTTTACCGTTTTTACTTTATTTGAAAACACGTTATTTCATGTGATTCTGTAGAAATTACAGGTACAATAAACACCTGCTTATACGGTTAAATTACAAACTTAGTTCAGAAATTATTTTGTAATTTTTTTTCAAAAACTATTTAACCTATCAAGTTCAAAAGTTAGAGGGGGCGGGACACATATTTTTTTTACTTCTGGAGCGATTATTTCCTAAAATATTTACATTATCAAAAAATGATTTTAGTAAACCTGTATTCATTTTTAAATACCTATCCAACAATATATCACTCATTAGGGTTGAAATGAAAAAAAAATCACTCCCCACTTTACGTATAGGGGAGGTACCCTAATAAAACATTTTTTTCCACTTTTTATTTTACGACTTTGTCGGCGTGATTGATATACATATTAGTACCAAATTTCAGCTTTCTAGTGCTAACGGTCACTGAGATTATCCGCGAACGGACGGACGGACAGACATGGCGAAACTATAAAGGTTCCTAGTTGACTACGGAACCCTATAAATCATTTGGGGGGTCTGGGGTTTTTAGTGGCTCAAGCAACATGTTGTATATACTCGTATCGTCGCCTAGTAACTACAACTATAACATAAGTCTTATTGAGTAAGCTGTGGGACTAGGTTGATTTGTGTAAAGTGGTCCCATAATATTTATTATTTACTGCTAGAACAAGTTTTGTGACATCTAAACTAAGAGTGTATTTCCATTTTTCCACACCACATGTCACGAACCGATAGGAATACAGCGTATAAAGGTATCAATAAACGATAAGTCTTTCTTTTTGATTTATTTTACTAGTCAGTACACTACTGGAATACATTATGTAACATCTAAACAAAGACATTAGTTAATATAAAAGAAAAAACTGATTGACTGACTGACTGACTGACTGACTGACATATCAACGCACAGCCCAAACCGCTGGTTTTAGAGATTCCAAATTTGGCACGTAGGTTCCTTATAAGGTCTAGGGATGCACTAAAAAAGGATTTTTCAAAATTCACTCCCTAAGGGGGTAAAATGGGGGTCCAAAGTTTGTATGGCGAATCAAGATTTGTTAGACTATTTTATTCGAAACTTCACAGGAATGTTCCTAACGATAAATGAGTAAATACGTGTTTCAGGTTTTTTGAAAATTCAACCCCCAAAAGGAGCAAATGTGGTCACAAAGTCTGAAAATCAACATGGGTATCGCATCCTTTTTGAGTACTTACAGTACGCAGGCAAAGCCGCGGGAAAAGGCTAGTTACTTTTCATATTTATTTGTTTGATTTAGTCAATTTACAACTGGTACAAGTTATGTAATAAAGTAGTGTGAAGATCATTTTGAATCCCTTTTCCGTTTACCTATTTCTGCTGCGGACTGTACAAATTATGTAACATCTTAAGTAACGGCATCCATAAACGATAACAGTCTTTCATATTTATTTATTTGTACGTAAAGAATGTACGCTGATTATACAACAAAAATTTATTGCCATCCCTCCTGGTTGGACTGGTTCCCTTTACGAGACGAAAAAAAATAAAAAAAAATTTGTCAGGCAACCGCTTGAAAATTAGCATGCTTATGCTTCATCACATACAGACACCGGAAACTGCCATCCACCCAGGCCAGGCAGGTATCGAACCATCAGAGTTGGAAGTCGGACGCAAGGCGTATTTTTCAATCGGTGGAGGAGAACTTAGGAAAAACGTACTTACAATCATTGAAATCGGATGGCATTCGTTTTATGAGTTTTGTATGATGTGGAAAACGATATGCCCAAATGCCATCCCTCTCCTATGAAACTTCATTCCTCTCCAACCAGGAGGGATGGCAGTAAAATTTTGTTATATAACATTCTTTCAGGCAACCGCTGTTTCAATCGGTTGCCTAGCGATAAAAATTTTTTTTTTGCACTCCCCCTCCATTTCCGCTCCAGTCCAAGTTGGGTCAGTTCGGGTTGCACGGGGCGGTTCCTCATCACTTCAGGAGCTTAAATACCGCGAGCCATCCGGTTGCCTCGCGGTCACTGAAATTACGCGTCATTGCTCTGAATATACTGTAATGAAAGAAATTTTGCTTTATATGATAATTTCCTGTAAATTCCAATGATTTGTTTAGTTTTATTTAGCATGCAAATTCGAATGTTAGAATTAGTCAATTTAATTTAGTTTTTTCTATTGTTTTAATTTTGCAAGTTACTGTTTTATATTACATTATCATTGTAACCTACCATCTGTGGAAGAGCAGTATCTCTTGATGCAAGTATCAAAAATATTTATATTAACGATATACTAGCTCAGCTACTGTAAGTTATACAATAAATTATCTTATTTATTTTTTTTAACTAAACAAACCACTCGAAGTTATGTAATATCTAAAGGAAGACATTAGTTAATGAACGATAACAACTTTGCATATTTATTTGTTTGACCAAGTCATTTACAACTGGCGTAGTCAGTAGCAGAAGTAGCTTAGTGGGTGAGGTGTTCAAAATTACGTTCACTCACTCTTATTCTTTTAAAAATAAAATAGTGTCAAGAAATTTTTGAACACCTCCCCGCTAAGCTACTTCTGCTGCTGACTGTACAAATTAAGGAACATCTTAAGTAACGGCATCAATTAACGATTACAGTCTTTCATATTTATTTAGTTGAACTGGTCAATCCACTGGAATAAGTTATTTAATTTAATCATCTAACCAAAGACATTCATTAATAAACGATAACAGCCTTTCAATGTAACTTTTCCCATCTGTGCCCACCGTGGACCGAGGGAACAGTTTGTATTTCATCTGTGCCTAACCGACGTGACCACAGGCGGAGACAGGTGAGAATATACTTAACATAAACATCAATAAACGATAAGACTTTAAGAATTTACTTCTTTAAACTTGTCGATCCACTACTGGGATAAGTAATGTAATATTCATATCGCATATGAAAGCTATTTGAATCCACAACACCACAGACAGCTATTTGAATTCGGCACAAAACATAATAACATGCTCATAAATATACATGTAAATGTAAAATTCAATAATTGACCACAAAATGCACTTATCTTCGACATTTTGTTGTTTGAGAGGATCATCGCCATCGCGGTTGAGCGGTGAGAGTTAAACACAAACAAAGACAGTGACACGGTGCTTCGTGATTGGTGGACCCGCTCGCGCTGCCTGCGCACAAGACTCCCGCGCCAATCTCCATGCGTTCAAATTACGAATTGAACTGATAAGTTCATAAAACTTACAGCGATTGATAAATTCGTTATTTCTTTTTGATAAACATTACTATAATAATAATAAACTAAACACGCTGACTTGAAAATTTCGGAGATTTCTTTTATGGTCAAGACAACGCTTTTAAAATTCAAATGCTGTAATAAAATCAATCTATTGATGAATCTATTATAATTTAAACATGATAGTTACTTTACATAGCTTTCAATATAATGCAGTCATCATAAAACACTTGAAAAATGTTTTTGTGGAAATATGATTTTTTTAAATGTTTTACATTATACTGAATTAAGCTGTTGAAAAATACGTTATTAAATGACAGCCGCTGTTCAAACAGTCAAATACTATTATATCATGAAGAAAAATGCCATTTGTAAAATCTTACCTTGAATTGAGAAGGCCTGTTAACAAATACCTACTTTATACCTAAATCTACACCAAAATCCGATATATTTTTCATAAGGAGTAGTTCTCAGAGTATTCTAACCGACTACAAAAAATTGGCCACTTAGTTATCGAAGCTGATTTTGTTCGTGTACCCTACTATTACTGTGGGACTATAGGTCGATTGATGGAAGATTGTCCTATAACATTTATTTATTTATTTATTAAATATCCCACCCAATGAAGGAAAACTTAGAGGAGATAATCCATATATAGCCGAATTTTGGTGTAGTTGTAGGTAAAGGTGTCTTACACAACATACTAAAAGTACCAGTGGATGGGTGTTGCACTACGCGAACATTTTTTCTTACAGGCTACCATTTCTGAGTTATTTACGAAAAACCAAAAAGGGACCTTTACATGTTGTGTAAGACACGTTTACCTACAACTACACCAAAATTCAGTTATACAAGGATTATTTCCCCTATATCAGGCAGTTAGTCGTCTTCGTTCGGTGAGCTATAACGGGCTATTTTATATACACCGATTATGCGTCTTATCATTATGCGTAATATAACCTCAAGTTGCAGGCAGTGCTATAAAATATGCTATTATGGCAGAAATCGTATTAAGATACTGACAACATCCGATGATCTTCAAATTGACTTTACTCAAACAGTTTTTTAGCTATAATTACTTGTTTTGAGAAATTATAAAAAATATATGTTAATATTCATTATATTTGGAAGAACTTAGTTAATTCCGATACACGATTGGACGAAATCGGCTCGAAAGAAAATAGTTTCAAAGTTACATCTTAAATTAAGCTTTAAACAGTTGTATGTCTTTAGTTTCTTGACTTATACGTCTGTAACCAAGGACAAAATTCCACCTCACTAATACTAAAAACTTCGTTGTTTTATATTTCTCAAATAATGCGTAGTTTTTTTTATTCATCATTTTGCAAAATTTGCAATGAGCTCCCATACTAATTGTAACACAGTGTTTCTTTCACTCGCGCTGAAAAAGATAGGAAGGGAATTTAGCTGTTGTCAGCCCCTTAACAGCTGCCAGATATTCGAATCTAAGTAGAAACAATATTTTCTATATAGGTAATACAGAATATTTTGTTGCTCGCGTCTCGTTATTGTGTCATATCTTCTGGGGCCAGCTCTGCTTCTAATAGATATTTAGTCCAGTGATTATATGGCCCTTGTCCAATAGTAACTATTATCTATTATGAGAAACGCGAGCTCGAAAGGCAAACTTACGCGTGTCTTACGTAACTTCGCCAGCCGATATTGGCTATAAAAGTTATGACATAGCAGCTATGAACCGTGCAAATTACATTATGTGTATGTAAATATTTGATAATAGCTAAGTAGATCTAGAACTGATAAAAAAATAGCGAAATATGGCAGATTCACGGGTGAGTATTTTTTAAACCGGGACTTAACCGCGTTTAAAGGGGATCAATGTTACTCTGCGTCCGTAGGAAACATCTTAGGCAACCCTACACGTGATCCCTGGGTGGTGCTAAAAGAGTAACAAACTTGGCAGCTGCACTGTCCCATCTGGACCTCGCAGCACTCCCTGGCTTTTCTTCTTTATATGCTTTCCCACTACTACTATACCCCTGAGAAGAAATGCCTATCTATATCCAGTGACATGTAGCCAAACGATAAATAAAAATAATTTAAAAAAAAAAGAACCGACTTCACTTAGCATCCACCCAGGGACCGGAAAACCCCTTCATTTGATTAATCGTTTCGATAGGGTAGCCCTATTAAAGTCTTACCCATTGGGTTACCCTATCGATATGGAAATCATTTTGAATAGGCTTAACCCTTTTCAATGTGGTTTCCGAGTCGAATGGGGTAAAGATAGCTTTAATATTTACCGCTTACCCTATCATAGGGCTACCCTTTTCCTGTCTCTTTCCCACGCAGGCAGGCGGTTCTATCTTTCTCATTTGAAATGGAACAGGAGAGGTGGCGGCGGAACAAATTGAGTAAATATAAGATTTGCTGTCGTTTATTCATTCTGGAAAAGTCACACTCACAGTCCAGTCCTCTGCTCACGTACACAACTTTAAATTAAAAAATTTCTGTTAAAGAAATGTGTCTTACCTTCAGTTTATTTTTGCATAGTTCGCACGTACTGATGGGATGGGCAATAATTATTTTGAATAAAAACACAATTTTTATTCATATTCAAATCGATTTGACACAAACCAATATTCATCCTCCTAGAGTTTGTCCCGGCTTTTGCCACGGCTCAGTTAAGCCTGTGGTCCGCTTGGCAACCTAATCCCATGAATTGGCGTAGGGATTGGTAGTCGTTTCCAGCTTATTATGGGATATACGATTTTTTAAGCTCACATGGTCATTCACATTATAAATATTATTTGAAACGGGGTATTTACCATGTATATTAGCGTTATTGGTAGAGTTTCTCTTCGAGAGTTCTCGAACCGAGAATTCCCGGGAAATTTTGCCTTACTCGAGACGAGAAAAAAGTGGTCGAGAAATCGAGAAATTCAGTAAAAAAAATTTAAAATCTTAATAACGTGCTTGATTATTAATTATCGAACGAGCGAAGTGAGTTCTTACAAACAACTTCTGGCTAGTGGGACGTCTCAGCATTTCGATGGCTTTTTGATTTTGAGAGTTTGTTCCGCGATAACTTTAGTAACGCTTTTCTGATCTTCATGAAACTTGTTGGGGTTATAGCAGAGATACATATAATTTGAGAGTTCGTATATGAGCAGGATCGACCAAGGGGTCATGGAGCTAGAAGACGCGAAAAAATCATCATATGGGTCTTGTTATATTGGTCATCTCGTTTGCAAGGAATTCGCGAGTTCTGAGTTCGAGGCGGACTACTAGTTTATTAGGTTCTTATGTTTACTTATGTAACGAAAAGACTGTCCATTTATAACAAATATTGAAAAGTTGATACATACAAAGACTAAACTAACGTACCCGTACCTTACTGTTACTCGTAATTATTAAGCTAGTCTGATTGTTATTTTTTATACCTAATTGAAAAACTTTCGTTTTATGTTACATAATTGAAAAGTTTGTAGTACAGACAGAGACTAAAGTAAATTATTTAGTATGTAACGTTACCTTACATAAGGTACTAAGTTTTATTGTGGTGTGGTGACATGATGACATTGTTTTTAGAAGATATTTGTTTTTTCCAAAGAAAAAGACTATTTAGTCCTAAAATTGTTTGTAGAAATAATGATAAAAAGATCTCGCTAGAGTTTATTTCGCTTAATTAAAGTGTTCTATAGTTAATTACTTAAGTTAAAGTCACATGAATGAAACTAAAAATAAAAGTTGTTGATTGATAAATGTTGTTGAATATTGCATAAAAAGCGTAGTTTTATTGCTAAATCACACATATTTTCAAAAATTTCCATATTTCTCGACAATCCGGGAATTCCCGGGAAATAGTGGTCGAGAATTCTCGTGCTCCGGGAAATAAAAAAGGTCGAGAAATGAGAAACCCTAGTTATTGGGCACCCGATATTTCGGGTGCGAGGTAAATACCCCGTTTCAAATAATTAATATTTATAATTAGGGGATGTAATTTCGAAAATTATTTCTGTTTTATAATCCAAGATGGCGGTTATATACTTTTTACTGAAAAATAGTCATGGTAGTTATTTTCGGTTAATTATTCGGGGTGTATAAATTATATCTGTTTTAAAATTCAAGATGGACTGGTTTTTTTATTATTACTATTATACACGGTGAATCTGAGTAACCCGAAAGATTTCAACCATAAATTGCTGAGGTCATAAGGAGTAATAAATGTTTTATGAATTTAGGTCGATCTCGCCAAAAAAAATTTTTTTTTTTCATTTTTCGGATTTTTAAAATGCTTTTGAACATAAAAACATAAATGTTATTGGTAAAACTGTCAAATAAAATAAATTAGTACATTTTGGCCACAACCACTCTGTAAAGAGTGTAACGACAAAGAAGAACTCTGAAACTAGGCTAATTCCAGAAAAGTTTATACGACATTTTAGTCTCAGTCAGTTATTTATCAGTCAATTATCAGGAATTTATGGTTAAAATCTGTCGGGATACTCAGATTCACCGTGTATATATATATTTTTTTTTTTTCATTTTATATTAAAAAAAATTCAGTGTATAATATTTTTGTTCATTTTTTTTTTTCATTTTTTTTTAATTTTATTTAAATTTTTTTTTTTTTCGTTTTATTTTCTTTTTTTTTCATTTTATTTTCGTTTCGTTTTCGTTTCGTTTCGCTTTCGTTTCGTTTTCGTTTCGTTTTCGTTTCGTTTTCGTTTCGTTTCGTTTTCGTTTCGTTTTCGTTTCGTTTTCGTTTCGTTTTCGTTTCGTTTTCGTTTCGTTTTCGTTTCGTTTTCTATTCGTTTTCGTTTCGTTTTCTATTCGTTTTCGTTTCGTTTTCTATTCGTTTTCGGTTCGTTTTCGTTTCGTTTTCGTTTCGTTTTCGTTTCGTTTTCGTTTCGTTTTCGTTTCGTTTTCGTTTCGTTTTCGTTTCGTTTTCGTTTCGTTTTCGTTTCGTTTTCGTTTCGTTTTCGTTTCGTTTTCGTTTTATTTTCGTTTTATTTTCATTTTTATTTCATTTTTATTTTTATTATATTATAATAGTAGATTGTACAACAAGTGCATAAAACGTACGATTTTACGCGAGGCGTTTAAAAGTCGAGTGTAAAATGGGTTTTATGGACTCGTCCATGAGTGTAACCCTCGGGTTACACTCTAATTTTCACTTCATTTGCGAGGAAATTATTTATCGGTAATCGTAAAACAATATCAAGTTGTAACAAAAATATTACAATGAAAACAAATATGGTTCCAACCAATTAATTTTTTAATATATTTTTTTGAATTTTTAACATGTGAATTTAGAAATTTTCTGCCAAGTCATCAAAACATTTCGGGGCATTTCTAAACTATTATCAACTCCTATTTTATTTGATTTCATTTATTTAATTATAGAAAACACGCAATTCAAATAATTATAGCAATACTCAGATAGAATTAGGGGAAAAATCATAAAAAGTACAGTCAATTCCTATTGGACGGGAAAAAATTTGTTTGTATAGATCAAAGTGTCAGGAATTGATATCAATAAAATTTATAAGTGAATATTGGGCGCTAAGGTGCCAAAAAAATGGTAAAAACCAGTTTTTCGCTTCTAGAGGAAAAACTACGGGTCGGACAAAAAATAGTTAAATGTAACAAATGTGCGCAATTATAAAACAAAGAGAATGAGCCCCGGTAGAGCAAAATCGGTCCAGAGGATCGTCCGCAATTCGCAAAAAAACACATTTTTTTTGCAAATATTGTAAATTCAATCAGAATCAGAATCAGAATATTTTATTTGCCAGAATACTTATAACATAAAGTACAAGGTGTTAAGGTACAAAAGACAAGTATTCAGTCGATGAACGACATGCAAAAATTATATACAAATTACAAAAAAAACATAATAACCAATTAAATTAACCCTAATAATACAATCCAAAAATAATACAATAATAATAATTTTATGTGATGACCAGATATAATAATAAATTAATAACAATACAATTACAGCATCATCTACAAAGTAATGTCAATTTTTATAAGTTAGATTGAAATGAAAATTAATACACAAAGATAAACATTAGAAAAAAAAAAAGTGATGTCAATTTACACAAAGTTAATATCAATTTTAGAATAAATTATACTTTAAAAATGCTAAATATTCTTTGACACTAAAAAAACATTTTTCAGTAAGCCATTTTGTAATTACTGTTTCAAATTTATTATATTCCATTAACCTCATTTCTCTAGGAAGGTTGTTAAACAAAAAAATACACATATTGTATGCGTTTTTTCGATAAATTACGGACTCACAACGAGGTTGATACATTAGTCCATCATATTGCGCTCTTCTGTTACCGTAATAGACATCTGTCCTAAATCTAAATAGCTCGGGATGTTTCTTAACAAATAGACATGCTTTTTTAATATACATACATGCCAACGGCAATATGTTTAGGTTTTTAAAGATAGGCCTACAGTCATCCATGACTCCATGAGTGAGATATCGGCTATAGCACGAATGCAATCTTTCTGCCGAATAAACGCTCTATTCACATCACCCGAATTTCCCCAAAGCAATAGTCCGTAGTTCAAGAGTGATGACGCATACCCATGATACGCAGTGATGGCAGCTTCTGTTGAAACAGTCATCCTTAGTCTTCTTATGGCATATACAAAACTATCCAACTTAGTGCAAACATAATCTACATGAAGTTTCCAGTTTAAATGCTTGTCTACATGCAAACCTAAAAAAATTATATAATCACAACTGTCTATTACTTTATCGTTCAAGCTAACGTTTAATTGGATCTTTGGAGTATCATAATATTGGAATTGAATATAAAAAGATTTACTTAGATTAATATTAAGTTTATTGTTACATGTCCATCGGTGTATGTCAGTTAATGTTTGATTTATTTGTTCATTATAAGAAGAATCATCTTCACTTTTTACCATCACTGTCGTATCATCCGCAAACAAAATGCTCTCCGATGAGATTGCATGAGGGAAATCATTCACATAAATAACAAAAAGCAAGGGTCCCAAATTGCTGCCTTGGGGCACGCCACAACGGTTTTCACGATATCCCGAAAGGTAAGTGTGCCTTACAAGTTTTTTCCCAACTTCCTCAATTTTTGAGATCTCAGTTTGCTGTTTTCTTCCTTCCAAATACGTTTTGAGCCAGCCGAGTGCCTGACCCCTAATACCATACGCTTCTAGTTTCCTTAGAAGTGTATTATGATTCACGCTATCAAATGCTTTACTCAAATCTAGGAATATTGACGTAATGGCAGTTTTATTATTAATAGCTTCCGTAACATACTTAACTAAATGAAAACATGCTAATTCAGTGGATCGGCCCTTTCTAAACCCATATTGATTAGGATGTAGTATATTTCGCTTGTCTAAGAATTCTGTCAATCTAACATGCATGGCCTTTTCCAGGACCTTGGATAGAACAGGGACCAAAGTAATGGGTCTATAGTTATTAATGTCATTGCAATCACCCTTCTTGTAGAGAGGCTTTACTTTTGCTAATTTTAGTTGCTCTGGAAAGATACCTTCCTGGAATGATAGGTTTATGATATGACACAGCGGGTAACTCAAATATGCAGCGTTAAATTTTAGTAAATCTGTAGTGATATTGTCATAGCCACATGATTTGCTATTGCTTAGTGACATAATTATCCTATAAACTTCCCTTTCATCGACAGGCCTTATATATAGAACTTGGATTATTATAGCTGCAAGTGACATTAGGTACTGTGTTAGAGCTACTTGCTTCATGGTATATACTGTCAATAAAATAATCATTAAATAAGTTGCAAATGTCTTGAGGATTGTCATAAATTAAATTATTAAATATTATAGAGTCAAAATAGTTCGAGCTTTTTCTACATGTCCCTGAATTTATAATATTCCAAGTAGCTTTACACTTATTTTTATTTGTTCGAATGTACTTATTGTTAATTATTCTTTGTGAAGCATGAATACATCTCCTCAAAATACTACTGTATTTTTTCAGTTGGGCTTTGTTCTCATTTTTGTTAAATTTACATAATTTTATATTCATATGCAACTTACGTTTAATGCTACAAGATTTCCTTATACCCTTTGTGAGCCACTTTATTTTACTTTGTCGGCTACTTATCTTGACTTTTACCAAAGGAAAACACAGGTTGTAGAAAAGGCACAACGTCTCGTGGAAGGTAGCAAAAGCGTCACTTAAATTATGAGTAGTCATTACATCTGAAAAAGATAGACTAGCAATGCATTCACAAAACTTGGCCACATTCGTATTACAGTAATCTCTTTTACATTCAAACCATTGATAGCATTTTATAGTCTTCTTAGTTTTTAGTTCAATAGTTTGTCCCTTATCATGGTCTGATAAACAAAGATTATGTGTTTTTGCTTTGACCGTTTTTATATTACTAGCTATTTGATCCAAACAGGCCTTGCCTCTAGTGGGTGACTTAATATGCATTTTGAAATTATAGTTTAAAAATACACCCTTGAGATCTTTAGCAAACAAGTTATCTTTTAATATATCAATATTCCAATCTCCGCAGATGACAATTTTCTTTTTCTTATAAGTCATAGTTAGATTTGTAAGTAAGATTCTAAGTTTATGCAAAAATATATTTATGTGAGATTTGGTCTGTACGGGAATTCTATAAATAGTAACTACTACAATATCTAACCCTGTGATCTCACATCCACAACATTCAAAGTAGTAATCACATGCTAACTTATTCTCAAATTTCAGTGGCTTTACATTTAGTTTGTCCCTAACTAGAATTGCAGTGCCGCCTCTACTACAGTCCCTAGAGTAATATGCCGCTAACTTGTAATTACGCAGCTTAATATTATTAATAAATTCACACTTTACAAAAGTTTCACTTAAGCATATTATATCTATTCCACTCTCAAATTCCTGCAAGGCAACTTGCAATAGATCAAGTTTTCCTAACAAACCACATATGTTTTGGTGAAAAATTGTAATTTTGTTACTTAACTGCGAAGCATGTTTATTTATGTTAGATTTATCCTCGAAAAAAATCCAAACCAACATCTACAGGGTCCGAAGAAATTGTATTTTGAATTTCTAATATTATTTCAGCTATACTCCGAAGTATGGTTTGAACACCAGAGCTGATAATTTTGCCAGTTCCCAGTGAAAACTGATCTAGAGTTAAGTCTCGGTTAGAATCATGTAAATAGCCATATTTATGATTATACATGTCCTGCCCAAGTTTATTATTAAATGATTCTACTCGTGAATTATAAACAGGTGCACCACAAATATACGTTGGCAAAGCAATAATAATGTTGGTGTGATTCAAGCTCTTAAGCTTATTTTTTATAGTATTAACCAAGATGTCATAATTTTGGGTTACATGAAAATCTGACTCGCCAACCATGAAAATACAAAAGTCTTTTTTAGAGTAGTCGGCCAGTTTCAAATCTATATCTTTTAAGAGTATGTCTATTCCGACATTGGGTGTTAAATAATGGCAACATTCAAAATCGCTATATAAACTTAAAGGCGCCAAATTACGTAGTACATTACAACGTCTACTGCTAGATATAATACATAATTTATTTTTAGTTCTTTTATATTTCGAGGACTCAGCAGAACCTTTATAGGATCCGTTCATATTCTTGTTTTTGTTCAAGGGCTCGGAGAAAGGCCTGGGCGTCACTGACTGAGCCTGTTCATGTTCAAAGTTCGCGATGACTTGATTAAGACGCATTATTTCCTCCTTATATTTACAAAGCTCAGTATTTAATTTTGCTATGGTATCTTCTAGCTCTAAAGTTTTTAATGAAAAATCAGAACGCGGACCATGGTTACACTTACCGAGAGGGCTAGCTGTATTGGATATTCGGCTCAAACGGGCCCCCTTCTTTGAGGTAGGTGTTGTATTGCACAGTTTTTTTAGTGTATTTAATTCTAAAGTCAATTTGGTTATTTGACGCGATAGCTCATTTTTTTCTATGATTGTATTTTGTAATTCATGATCCGTACTCGCTAACTCAATCTTTAATTTTTCAATTTTAACTTTTAGTTCAGTAATTAAACTAGTATCACTACTTAAATCAAAACTTTTGGAAATTTCGTCGTCTAAAAGTGGATAGTTATCTGAAAACTGCTCATCTATTTCCGAAATTAATTCCAAAGATTTAGACCTGGTTCTTGTGTCTTCCTGGCTCATAGCGAGGTTTATATCGGTGTCATCTACCTTTTTAGCAGACTGCTCTTTTACATCCGGATTGAAGTTCTCCTGAGAACTTGATCCTGGCAACTTGTGTATTTCGTCCGTTATGACAAGCTCCACGGGAGAAGAGTTTGATGCCGTTGCTATCGTTGCTGGGGATGCTACCAGTGACTTGTTACTTTCCCTCTCTTCTTCCTTCGTCAGATCTAGCCCTACAGAATAGGAGTTTGCTGCCGATGCTCCTGATGCTCCTGATTGTGCCCCTGAGGCCGATGCTGGCGGTGACTTGTAACTTTCCCTCTCTTCTTCCTCCGTCGGATCTCGCCCTACAGAAAAGGAGTTTGCCGCCGATACTTCCGATGCTCCTGATTGTGCCCCTGAGGCCGATGCTGCCGGCGACTTGTTACTTTCCCTCTCTTCTTCCTCCGTCGGATCTCGCCCTACAGAAAAGGAGCTGGCCGACGATGCTCCCGATGCTCCTGAAGCCGATGCTGGCGGTGATTTATTGATTTCACCTTGGTTTCTTTTAGTCGACTCCATCATGGCGACTGTGATGCTAGGGGATGCTGTTGTAGAAGACTGTATTTTTTTTTTCCTTAGCGTGATGTTTTTTTCATCGGTACTTCTCGTGGGGATATTATTTTTAGGTATGCCTTGGATTGGTGAGTTAGATCCGTGTAGACAGCCTTGGCATTTCCAGTTTTTTTTGCTTTCGGCAGCCATTAACCGAATTAATTTTTCAGATCTTCCTGAACATTTTGTATCAAACACCTGCTTGCAATTTAGACATTTTAGTGTTTCTTGTTTATGTACACTTTCACCGCATTTGGAGCATTTCATGCACTGAGGTGCCATTTTACTTATTTATTGAATAAAAACTTAGTCAATTAAAAAGTTAAAGTCAGCTTGGTCACACACGGGATTTGAACTCGGACCCGAGCGGCGTAGTATGTAGTTAGTCGAACAGTTTTACACTAAGCCAAGCGAGCTTGTGACGTCATTGGCGAAATAGGCGCTCAATTAGTGCAAATGCAATGGGAGTGGTTTAGTTAATGTCCTGTGCGTTAATTGGATAATGCATTGAATACACACTGCAAGATGTTTACATGTGTGCGTGAGATTTGAACGTTACAACGACGGTTGACACTTTATTTTAACTGTTTTCTGTTAGATATTTTCACTTTTTGAGGTGGTTTATGCTCACAGTAGAGTTCTCACATCACATTTCACTAAAAAACGTTTGAGTCTTGTTGGTAAATTCACTTTAAACACTTTTTTCTATTTAATTTCGTTAGAGCAAATGACAACATGACTGCTCTGAACTATCGCTCCCCTCCCATCCCTCGCGCCCCCAATAACTCGCGTTCCGGAAGTGCTGAATAATGCCAGTTTTGTGGTCCTCTAATTACAGTTAATTTTTCAAATTAAAATGTTGTAAAATTTTTGCAAACCGTCGACTTTTGCAAAAAGTGACCTTTTTTTAAATCGATTGGGAGGGTATTTTAATTTTCGAAAAACGTTATAATTTCGGTTTCTATGCATTAAGGAGGAGTTGAACTACAAATTTCCAAATCTACAGATAAGGGTTTAGCAGGCTAAGAAAGGACGTGTGGCCCCTGTCAGGAAAAGTTGAATTGGTAAATGTCAATTGTTTGTCGCCTCATAACTAGTAATCACTCCAACTTTCAGCCCTCTATCTTGAACTGTCTCAGAGATAATGTCAAAAATGTATTTTTTTAACATTTTTTTTCAAACTCGTATATCTCCTTATCCATAACAGCTAAAGCGTTGAAACAAAATCACAGCTACGTAGTTTGAGTGGGAGTATACCCTATAATTTTATTAATATTTTATACGTGAAAAATAAAAGAAATAAATGTCAATTTATTTTTTGACAGCTCCTTCCAACACGTTTTTTTGAAAGTACAATTATGAAAAAAATCATGTAAATTGCTTATAGTATTAGCTACTAGCATACAAAAAAATCAATTGATTATATTTGGTGCAACATACTATTAAAAAAAAACTAACGAAAGTATTCAAGTATCAAGAGTAGGCTTCTGAACTGAAAGTTCGTTTTTAAGTTTTATGTTTGTTGCCTAGCAACAAAGGGTGTATTGTTTTTAATTTGACGTATGACTGTCAAAAAAGGTCACTGAACTACTGCTGTGTTAGCATTTGTAACTAATTTTACTAACTACTAAATCAACGAAACGACGGATGTGCTATATGTAAGGAGTGGTCCTGAAATAAAGTAGCAGTGTACAATCTTGTGTATTTTTTAATTTAGTGCTAATTTTGAAGCAGTATATTTATTTTATTAATCCGTAGATACAATACTAATAAATAAAAATACAATCATAATAGAATATGTGAGCATATTTAAGTTTTCGCGTTTTTAATTCAACATACTTTGTAACCTTTTGAACAACATAATTTGACAATCTTCAATCGACATCCGCTACAATGCCACAATTGTATTTCCATTTTCACAACCCGTTTTATGCTTTTCAGAATTTCATCTTACCAAGAAGCTACATTAATTAACTGTATTTTAGCTAGGATAGTCAGGAAGACTCTCTAATCTAACCTCTGACAAAGATTTTTCTATGGGAGATAATTTTCTATGAAAAAAGGCAAATACATTTAATTAAAAATTACTGTAACTACCTTAAAATGAAGCCAGATAAAAAAGTTTACTATTGAAGAAAGACAATTTATTAAGGTATAAAATAGCTCATCAAATCAAACTATAAGAAAAAACATGTTTTTGAGAAACACCTCAAAAATTCTGTCAGAAGATGCTGTTCAAAAAACTATGTGTATGATGGAATACAAAAGGCGAAAACTTCCAAACGCTGTTTTATTTAAGTATGATTGTATTTATGTTTTGTATGATTGTATCTAGAGATTATTTAAATATAAACACTGCTTCTAAATCGGCACAAAATAAAAAGATAAATCAAAAAAGGCACGGCTACTTTTTTTCCGGACCACTCCTTATGTTTATTATTTTATAATAGTACATTACTTACCAAGGACTGTAAAAGAAAGAAAGCCCGAAATCGCAGGTATTTGTGACCCGAGCCGCAGGCGAGGGTTGTAAATATGCGATAGAGGGCTTTCTTTTTTACTGCCCGTGGTGAGTACACAATTTTACGTCTCCATCTGGCCATAATGCGAGTTTTACCGTACGCGTAGCGTGCGGCAAAACTCACGTTATGGCCAGGTGTGACGTAAACAAAATTAATTGGTTTCATTATAGTACACGTATTAACATAACGAATTAAATAACTCATTAGAGCAGATATCACAATATAAGTCACTTAGATAATGACTATCGTAATATTCGTCGTCCCAGGTATAGGACAATGTTATCCTGCAGTCATCGCAATATCCTTTTAACATAACATTTTCGTCAGAGAGCGATATCTCAATACTGGTAAAGACTGTAAAAACAGTTGCTTCGCTATTAACCGTGGCAAGTTGAGCCCAAATATTTTTGATTTTATGATTTCCATCTGAAAGAATGTATATACATGAAGTTTCCGTTTTTTTTTTTTTATTTACATTTAAAACTTACTTTCGCCATTATGGAAAAATCGGACTCCTCTTCTACATAACGTGTTGTATATTCCCTTAAACAATTCACTATTATGTTAAATGTGCTAGCGTATAAATTGTATAATAGTATTGTATAATTTAAAGGTAGCTCATACCTAATAAATCATAATGTCTAATGTTATGTTACTCGGAATCGACAAACGCTTAGTTTATACGCTAGCACATTTAACATAATAGTGGATTGTTTAAGGGAATATACAACACGTTATGTAGAAGAGGAGTCCGATTTTTCCATAATGGCGAAAGTAAGCTTTAAATGTACATAATATAAAACAGAAACTTCATGTATATACATTCTTTCAGATGGAAATCATAAAATCAAAAATATTTCGGCTCAACTTGCCACGGTTAATAGCGAAACAACTGTTTTTACAGTCTTTACCAGATATTGAAATATCGCTCTCTGACGAAAATATTATGTTAAAAGGATATTGCGATGACTGCAGGATAACATTGTCCTATACCTGGGACGACGAATATTACGATAGTCATTATCTAAGTGACTTATATTGTGATATCTGCTCTAATGAGTTATTTATTTCGTTATGTTAATACGTGTACTATAATGAAACCAATTAATTTTGTTTATAAAATCATAAACATATAGCACATCCGTCGTTTCGTTGATTTAGTAGTTAGTAAAATTAGTTACAAATGCTAACACAGCAGTAGTTCAGTGACCTTTTTTGACAGTCATACGTCAAATTAAAAACAATACACCCTTTGTTGCTAGGCAACAAACAAAAAACTTAAAAACGATGTTTCAGTTCAGAAGCCTACTCTTGATACTTAAATACTTTCGTTAATTTTTTTTTACAGTATGTTGCACCAAATATAATCAATTGAGTTTTTGTATGCTAGTAACTAATACTATAAGCAATTCATATGTTTTTTTTCATAATTGTACTTTCAAAAAAACGTGTTGGAAAGAGCTGTCAAAAAATAAATTGACTTTTATTTCTTTTATTTTTCACGTATAAAATATTAATAAAATTATAGGGTATACTCCCACTCAAACTACGTAGCTGTGATTTTGTTTCAATGCTTTAGCTGCTATAGATTAGGAGATATACGAGTTTGAAAAAAAATGTTAAAAAAATACATTTTTGACATTATCTCTGTGACAGTTCACGATAGAGGGCTGAAAGTTGGAGTGATTACTAGTTATGAGGCGACAAACAATTGACATTTACCAATTCAACTATTCCTCACAGGGGCCACACGTCCTACCTTAGCCTGCTAAACCCTTTGACAAGGAATAAACTTGTTTAAATAATCTATGAAGATCAGACACTTTTTGCGCGCGCGGCAGCGGCGCACTATGGCCCAAACGCCCGATCTAGCTGGACAAAATTATTTTACACTCATAGACTAAAATTGACTATTTTTATTATTATATTGGTATAATTTATGTGAAAAAAAACCAGTGTAAGTTGACCTTTGTATAAGAATAATTACTATGGAAGAAGAGTTCAGCTAAACATGGTTATATAATTTTAAGAGAAATGAAGCATTATTGCAAATGGCACCTAAAATATAAGAATAACAGAATTAAAATACTTAGTTTAAGTTAATTATTAATTTTTTTAGGTGCCATTTGTAATAATGCTTCATTTCTCTTAAAATTAGACAACCAAGTTTAGATGACCTCATCTGCCCTAGTAATTATTCTTATACAAAGGTCAACTTACACTGGTTACTATTTTTTCACATGAATTTTAGCAAAATAATAATAAAAATAGTCAAAAAACGTCACCTAGCAACCTGTAAACACGTACCGGATAAAATTATCGCCAAAATAAATTTTATTTACGTTGAATACCTACCACAAATCCTGCAGTTAATTAAAAGCGAGCATTTTTAGGTATCGGGAAGTAAAAAACTAAATCTCCGCGGAGGCCACAGACCGCAGGCCTAACCTAAGACAAGCGCCGATGTGCGGCCCAACATCAATGACAAGAATGTCACTTCGGAAAAAATCAATATTTACATGACACGATTTGTACTCGACGAGTAATTTCAGTCGTGTGTGCTCATGATTTCTCGCCCTCCGTGTCTCCATACATTCCCAACTGTTGGTCTATTACAAAGCAAAGTGAAACAAAAATATTTGCGACGAATGAGCCCATGCTAAAGAACCCTTCTGTAAAGCAGAAGCCACAGAGGCCCTGCCCTCTTCTCAAGCGCAGGTGCTTGGAGTACCCCCCTGAAGAAAACTGTTTGTTTTTATCCTTTTTACTACATAAGTTATTTAATTAAGTGTTTACTTTTTGTGCTTTTTACTCTAAGTTTTATTTAAGTAAGTATTGGTTTTTATCGTATTGTTGATGCCCCTAAACCTTTCTTGCCCTATACGAGCTACTGCATCGTCCGAAAACCACCTACGCTGTCCAGAATGCTCTGAACCACGTTTTTTTAAAGGCCCTAGAGGCCTTAACATCCATATCGATAAAAAACATCGTTCAGGTCAGACACAACCTACTCCTTCAACACCGTCCCAGGCCAATGTATCGGTTTCCTCTCACTCTCATTTACCAGACCACACCAGATTGGACTTACCATTTCATCAAACTCTGAGTGATTTCAAAAATTCGCGTCCAGTTTTAAAACGGATACCGCGTGGTGCCCGGATATCCGTTTCCAAATACTTGAGCGACACCATCAAAGCCGTCCTCTCTGATAATTCAACACGAAATTGGGAAAATTTGCTAACTTTCACCTTTAGAGTACTACATGTAGATTCAAATCAAAATTCAAAATCACTTACCAAAATAGTTAAGGATAACTGTTGCACAGATGTATCATTTCGGCCCTCTCCCAACAATTCCAGGAATTCCAAAAATAATTTATTTAAAATAGTTGAAAGCAAAGTTGCTGACGGCGACATTAGTGGTGCCGCTCGCTTGCTCTTCTCTGACGATGCAGTAGCCCCTTCCAACTCTGACACACTCACAGCTCTCCACAGCAAACATCCACCTCCAGCTACAAACATTTGTCTCCCTGATCCCCCGCAAATGACCGATCGAAATCTTACCGCTACTCCACAGGACGTCTTTGGAGCAGTCATGTCTTTCCCCAATGGCTCCGCAGGCGGGCTGGATGGCTTGACACCCCAGCACCTAAAAGACCTGTGCAACGGCTGCGGAGAAACTGGGGAAAACATTTTAAAGGACCTGACAGCCCTGGTGAACATCATGCTAGCCGGTCAGGTCCCAGAAGATATCAGAGACGTCCTGTATGGTGCAAACCTCTGTGCCCTAACAAAAAAAGACGGCGGCATTCGGCCTATTGCCGTTGGCACCACGCTTCGTCGGCTTGCCGCCAAGATTGCTTGTCGCTCCATTCTCTCACAACTCAGCTCAGAACTTCAGCCAATCCAACTGGGGTTTGGTTCCAAGAGTGGCTGCGAAGCCGCCGTGCATGCCGTGCGAACGTTTCTTGAGCATGAGGCAGGAGAGGTCCTACTGAAGGTGGATGTTTGTAACGCTTTTAATTCTGTAGATAGAGGCGCCTTGTTGACACAAATAAAAGAAAAAATTCCCTTGACATACAAATTTCTTTGGCAGTGTTATAGCTCCCCGTCTAAATTATTATATAAAACAAACGTTCTAGATTCATCGGTAGGATGTCAACAAGGCGACCCCCTCGGCCCAGCAATTTTCAGTCTCGCCATACATCCCATCATTAAGGAACTAAATTCTAAATTAAACGTGTGGTATCTGGATGACGGGACCCTCGGCGGTGAAGCGACTTCTGTTCTCGAAGATTTTAAAAAGATAACTACAAACTTGAAAACAATTGGCCTCTCCCTAAATTTTTCAAAATGCGAACTATTTATTACCGATTCCTGTCCAAACAAGAAAAATACAATAGACCTTTTTAATAATCTAGCTCCTGGTATAAAAATTATAAATAAAGAATCACTTCACCTCCTTGGCTGTCCCATCTTGGACCAGTCATTTGAAATCTTTGTAGATTCTAAAATTCAAAATTTCAAAGCAACATCACATCGTTTATCAAAAATTAACATTCACTCCGCTTATTCAATCATAAAACATTGCCTATTTGTGCCAAAATTTACATACATTCTTCGCGGATCCCATCTTTGGAAATACCCTGATTTGGTTTCAAAATTAGATACTTTAGTCGTAGAAACACTGACATCCATTTTCAACATATCTTTTGACGACAGAACTTGGACCCAGGCTAGCTTACCTATTAGGTTCGGTGGCCTGGGTATCCGCAAAATCTCCTGCGTGGCGTTACCTGCGTTCTTGTCCTCGGTGCATGGTGCTCAAAGCCTTATAGGAAAAATACTGGCCCCTTCCATTGGGTCCCTGGAGGCTGCACACTGCTCCGAGGCCAAGAACGTTTGGTCTATAACCTGCCCGAACACCGATTTACCTGACCATCCCTGCTCGCAGAGGCAATGGGACGAGCCGCTCTGTCGACTAGTACGGAAAAATCTCTTAGATACGTCACCTAGTCCGACGGACCGCGCTCGTCTCCTCGCTACTGCAGAGTGGGAGTCTGGCCTCTGGTTAACAGCTCTACTGTCTCCCAATATTGGAACACTGTTAGATAACACCACCTTTCGCCTCGCAACCTGCTTACGTTTGGGGGCACCAACAAACCAACCTCATCGCTGTCAATGCGGCGTCATGGTGGACAGTCTAGGCCACCACGGTCTATCTTGCGTCCGAAGTGCTGGGAGGATCTCCCGCCACGCCAGCATTAACGACGTCATCCGAAGGGCCCTTGTCAGCGCTAAACTGCCGGCAGTCCTGGAACCTAGCGGTTTGGCCAGGGACGACGGCAAGAGGCCCGACGGCATGACACTGGTGCCTTGGAGTATGGGACGGCCGCTAGTTTGGGACGCTACCTGCGTTGATACCTTGGCACCGTCCCGTATTTCAGGCACCAAAATCAATGCTGGCGCCGCGGCATCCTCGGCCGAAGACCTCAAGCGCCGCAAGTATGTTGCTCTAGGAAGTAGCTACATATTTGCGGCGTTTGGGGTTGAAACTTTGGGGCCGTGGGGGCCAAGCGCGCGCCGACTATACAAAGATCTATCGGCGCGCCTAATAGAAGCCTCTGGTGACCAGAGGGCTGGCTACTATTTTGCACAACGTGTAGCTATCGCCATTCAACGTGGCAATACGGCCAGCCTTCTGGGCACCCTGCCCGTTGACAGCGATCTGGGCCAAATTTTTTATCTCTAGTTTTAAGTTGTTTAGTGTTTATTATATGTTTACTGTTATGTGTTGTTGTGTTGAAATAAATTATTTTAGTCTATGAGTGTAAAATAATTTTGTCCAGCTAGATCGCGCGTTTGGGCCATAGTGCGTCGCCGCCGCGCGCGCAAAAAGTGCCTGAACTTCATAGATTATTTAAACAACTTTATTCTTTGTCAAATGATTTGTAAACTTGGAAATTTGTAGTTCAACTCCACCTTAATGCATAGAAATCGAAATTATAACGTTTTTCGAAAATTAAAATACCCTCCCAGTCGATTTAAAAAAAGGTCACTTTTTGCAAAATTCGACGGTTTGCAAAAAGTTATAACATTTTCATTTGACCATTTAACTGTAGTTAGATGACCACAAAACTGACATCATATTCAAATTTCAGCTCTCCAGAACTTTCGAAACGCGAGTTATTGAATTTACAATATTTGCAAAAAAACGTGTTTTTTGCAAATTGCGGACGATCCTCTAAACAGATTTTGCTCTACTAGGGCTCATTCTCTTTGTTTTTTTATTGCGGACATTTGTTACATTTAACTATTTTTTGTCGGAGCCGTAGTTTTTCCTCTAGAAGCGAAAAACTGGTTTTTACCATTTTTACCATTTTTTTGGCACCTTAGCGCCCAATATTCACTTATAAATTTTATTGGTATCAATTCCTGATACTTTGATCTATACAAAAAAAAATCCCATCCAATAGGAATTGTCTGGGCCAGAAAGCTTATTCTATCTGAGTACAAGAATATAATAAAAGAACAAGTTTCAGTATTCTACGAAATTTTACTGTTCAATTAAATTGTGCAATATATTTTGACTCTGTTTGGCTGTTGAGCCACATTCTTGGTCTTAGAAGAAAATTTTACTTTATGCCCTAGAGCTTAAAATGCGATTTTATATCGTCCACGCACGATTTAAAGTCGAACTTTACGAGCATGAGAAGTGAAAAGAGTATATCTGCCTACCGTGGATTTTAAAACAGATATAATTTTTGCTGGGCATAAGGGAAACTACGCCTTATTGGGATTAGGTCCAGTTTCTACACGATGTTTTCTTACACCGAAAAACCCAGAATATATTCTTATACGCGGAACATTATTTAAAATAAAAAGCATGATTAAATAATTCTGTTAAGAATCAATTATTTTTATTACATTTTCTCGCATATGAATCAGTCCCGACGAAATTATTTTGAATCATTTTAACGGGAATACAATCAATATAAGTTTATTCTTACGACATTTTTTTCAAATAATCATTTTATTCTTGAGTGTCCAACAATGACTGATATTGATCGTTTCATTATACTAGAAGTATCGGTGAACGGCGTCACATTTTGCTGGAGCCATTGAAACAAAGTACTACCTATAACTAGAATAACACAAAATTATATATTTTAACACTTCACAATATGCATTTGATTTTGGTTCCTATAAGCCTGGGTCTAAGATTCAATCGACACGAGCCGTCACGCTCGAATGGCAAGAACAAAAACACCGGCACCACACAACGATCTTTCAGCGCACTAACAAGCAATAATAGCGTCTAGATCAAAGGCGTAAGTACGAAAACATACGCAAAAAGATTCTTGTTTGTCTGTAGGCTCGCTCGTGCCGCCATACCGGCAGCGCTTAGCTCGTAGGGTGCTCGAATAATAAATAAGCCAAATGTATTGGTCACAGAGTTTAAAATAGCTTAATCGCATTTGAAAAACCCTATCTGATAGGGAAACCATATGCTGGGTTGTAACCACTTACCCGAATTAACTGTATTGACATGGTTAGCCTTTCGTTCGGGTAAGTCAAACGATACGCTTACCGAATTGATAGGGTTTTTAAAACCAACTCTATCAAATACCCAATCTAATACCCCTTTAATGGTTACCGGTTCCGGTCCCTGCATCCACCTTTCTAACAGCAAATGCTCGAGCTGCTGTAAAAAATACTCAAATCACTATAGATGTGCCTATAATAGTTGAAGAGCTCCCTCGATTTCTCCAGGATCCCATGATCAGATCCTGACCTGGTTACAATGGGACCAACTGTGAAGATCCCGATGAATTGATAACCTCCTCCTTCGAAATATTGAAATCGGTTGATAACCGCGTTTATAAACTTTAGACGCCGCCCCAGGCGCAAATTTCGTTGGTCAGCGGGTCCCGGGCGACTTGTGAAGTGGTTAAGGGCAATATATAATGAAGCCTTGTGAAGGTCAGCTGCCGCTCCGTTGGTGGGTTGAGGAACGGCAGCTATTAAAAAAAGTTTATTTATTTATTTAGGCTGAAATATATAGATCTAAATGATATAATGCGTTAAAAAGACGGCCACGTTTGGCATACCTGGCTTTTAACACAAACACAAGAAGGAGGGCGTTATAAGTTTGACTGCTATGTGTGTCTGTTTGTCACCGTAGCGCTGAAACGGTTGAATCGATTTAAAAGCGTTTTTTTTACTCGACTACGGCGAAGACAAAAGGAAGGGTTATGAATTATAATTTTTAGCAATAAGCACTCATGTATGTACGTTTGTGTGTTCCACCGTAGCGCCAAAACTATTCATCCGATTTCGATGAATAAGGTGTCAATCGATTCCTTATTATGGTCTGAGTAATATAGGTCACATTTGAACCCTACAACATTTTTTTTTTTCATAGGCGGGTAAGTTTTTTTTTATTAACAGTCAGGTTTTCTAGTGAGTGATCTTATGAACGTTTTATCAAGATCGGTTTAACTGCGTCGGAGGTTTTCCTTTTCGAATTTATTATCGATATATTACACAGTGAATTCTGTACCTACGTACCTAGTTGGTTACTAAGTTCTGTTACCAGATTTCTGACTGATAAAATTTTAAATAAAGTTTTAAATAAAAATTTAAAGTAATTATTTATTAGCCTAATTTCTAATGAACATAATATGGTATAATAATATACAAATCAGATGGGAAATTTATTGAAATTCTTTGTAAAGCACAGGATTGCCTGAAGACGCAAACACGCGGTAAATTTAAGAAAATTACACTTTACAAAAGTGCATCAAATGAATATTGCACCTTTGTTTTGAAGGTTCCATTGCTTGTTTGTAAGAAACCTGTATATAAGAGGTAATTGTGTGACCACCATTTAATTTTCTTGCGATTTTATCACACAGATATTCCTATTTGAAACATTGCCTATTTTTAAGTTTTGCAGAAAATACATAGATTTAGACTGCTATGGAACAAACAGACTTGCAACGTATAGTCTAGTATTTTATCAGATAGACCCACGTGAACTATACATATACCAAATTGAAGCTAAAGAATATAGCTACCGAATTGTGCAAGACTGATGCGTCTTAAACGTGATTTAAAATAAATAGGATTTAAAATCAACATGAACAAGGAGTGTAATTTTGACGTATATTTTTCACGCCTTTTTCCGAGTGTTATAAAGAATTCTGAAAAACTGCGACAATAATTTTCAATTCAATATATTATAATCTATTGACTATTAAATAAGCTTTTAAATTATGTTCATAAATAATTAAAATGTTACTACCTATTACTATTTATTTAGTGAAAACTCTAGTAACAGAACTTAGTAACCGACTAGGTAGTAGTCAACGTCAAAAATATGTATACAATTTTTTGAACCTTAATATAATAAGCTATTATTACAATGGAGTAACGTGCAAAGGTGTATACATGTTTGGCGTTGACTGTACCCACTATTAAACTGCGCCGGGCAATTACTCTCTCGTTTAACACACAAGGGAATACACAGAAAAGCCTTTATGCCTTGCTTAGGGTTGCCATCACATTTACGGCTGATGTTGAGAACTGGACAAACGCACGGGAGACGTTCAGCAGGCAGAACGTGACGTCACCGCCGCGGACCGCGAGCGACACTGCACGGCTAGCACGTCTTGCAAGAGCGACTAAAGCCGCGAGTAGGGAAAACCTTCTCGCGCCTGTCATAATTCTCGCCTTCCGGTAGCATAACATGCACGCGCGGCTGCAACTGACGCGAAGAGAACTCAAAGTTGTGCAAAGGATTTTAGTTCAAAGTCGCAAGTCACTGTCATTTTATGACAGTGGCATTTGATCGCCAGTCTGTCGCTCCTTTTACGCGGAAGTTGTGCTGTCAACTAGCGACAATGCATGAAGTCGCGCAGATCTGTCTCTCGTCGCGCCAGTCGCGCGTAAGACGTGCTAGCCGTGCTGCTTATACTAGTAGTCCTCCTCGAACTGAGAACTCGCGATTTCCTTGCAAAAGAATTGACCAATATAACAAGACCCGTATGATGATTGTTTCGCGCCTTCTAGCTCCATAACCCCTTGACCGATCCTGCTCATATACGAACTCTCAAATTATATGTATCTCTGCTACAACCCCAACAAATTCCATAAAGTTCAGAAAAACGTTACTAACGTTATCGCGGAACAAGTAGGTATTCAAAATTAAAAGGCCATCGATATGCAGGAACGTCTAGGTAGCCAGCTGACAGTTCGGTTGTGTCCGAAGTTGCCTGTGAGAACTTCACTTCGCTTACGCTCCGCTCTTTCGATAATCGTTTTACCGGGATTCTCACTGTAATTAAGGCGGAATATACCAGCCTATTTTGATACAGTCCCATTTCATTTCTACGTCCCAGTCCCCCCAGTAGGACCCTAACAGTTGACATCGGGCAAGTTTAAAACGGACGTTTTAGTGAACCCGTGTTTTTTCCTCCGGGCACCGTAGAAAACAATTTTGTTTAAGAAAATACGTGTGTCGTGGAACGCTCGGTTAGAAACGAAGTTATGTTATTTAATTTTATTTTATTATTGACTTTTTTTACATTTTTGTATTTTTTGTGATTTTGTAATTTGTTTTTTTTTACATATTGAATTTTTGAATTCTTTTTACTATTATGCCTTTTTTGATTTTTTTGACTTTTTGACTTTTCACTGTCGCTTCTCACTTTTCACTTCACCTCATTTCACTTTTATTCTATTTCATTTCATATGTTTTTAAATCGTATGGCTTTGTGTCGTGTTTTCGCGACGGTCACGTGACTTTTTTTCGCCAAGCCCCCATCCGCGAACCGTCCGATAAGGAACTTCGTTCCGAAAATTGTTCTTTTAATCTAACACAAAAAAGTTCGGATCTTTTAAAAACCCCGCACGTATCTAAAGGTTGAACACGCCAAAACCTGGGCATATAAAAATAGCTATAGTTATTCGAAAAATGGAGATATTTAAACTTTTGAAAAAACAATTTTCTCACAAGGAACTGGGCTATAAAATGATGATAGATTTATTTTCTTTTATTTATTCGTTGGCAAAATGTCGAGCGTACAACATCAAAAACGTGAACGCATTTTGCACGAACATGTAAAAAATCCCATGTTAAGCTACATAGATATCGCGAAAAGGCTGAAATATCCACAATCTACTGTTGGTCACGTATTAAAAAGTTTCCGTGAACGCTTGACAATAGATAGAAAGCCAGCAAGTGGTGGGTTGCAGGGAGTCAAGAATAAGAAACAGGAAAGAGTATTTTAAAGATTTTTGCCTCAAATCATACGATTTCATCTCGCGATGTTGCTAAAAAAGTGAAAATGTCTTAGTCCTATGTCCAAAAAGTGAAACAGATGGCAGGACTAAGGTCTACAAAAAAGTTCCGTGCGAAGCCGGGGCGGATTGCTAGTATACTATATTTTTGGAAAGTCGCATGAGGTAACGACAAGGTGTACTATATTTGTTTCATGTAGGTTTGGAAAATACTATATTTCTCTCGAACAAAGGTGGTAACCCTAATTGTAGTTTATCATATTTGATAGCCTTTTATTGTTTTTGCTAATCTCATACATAATCATTGTTTAATTAATAAACAAAACCTATTACTATTATTCAACTTATCACTTAATCAAAATGATTGCTTAGTAATCTTAGAATGTTTATATTGCCATAAATTTCTTCCTTTTTGTAAAGGGTCGGCAACGCGCATGTGACACATCATGAGTTGCAGGCGTCCATAGGCTACGGTAGCTGCTTACTATCAGGCGGGCCGTATGCTTGTTCGTCGTGGTATAATTTTTTTTTCACATCTAAATATATAAAAGAAGAAACTGACTGACTGATTGACTGACTGACTAGTCTAGTACACGAACAAAATCTGCTTCGATAACTCACAAGTGGCCAGTTTTTAACCGACTTCAAGATTTGAAAAGAGGAGGTTCTCAATTCGGCGTGTATGTTTTTTTTTTTTTTTTTTGTTTTTTATTTTTTATGTTTGTTACTCCATAACTCCGTCATGTCTGAACCGATTTTGAAAATTCTTTTTTTGATTGTAAGTATATATATACAGATTGGTCCCGTTTTTGTCAAAACGCAGTTCTGATGATGGGATCCATGAGGAATCGAGAGAACTCCTCAAATCTTAAAGGCATACATATAGTGATTTTTATATTTTTATCAACAAAACCATCATTTTCATTCAAAACAGTGACATTTGATGAAGTAGAACTGCTGATGATGATCAGAACGGAACTCTTCAACGACGCATAGTTCACGTTTGGCGATTCGTCCTCTTCGCTGTGTTTGTTTAGCAAGTTTAATTGTCAGAACAAATGTTCGTCAAGCTCAAGTTCTGATGATGGGATCCATGAAGAATCGAGGGAACTCCTCAAATCTTAAGGGCTTACACATAGTGATTTTTGTATTTTTATCAACAAATCAAGCATTTTCATTCAAAAGAGTGACATTTGATGAAGTGGAACTGCTGATGATGAACAGAACGGAACTCTTCAACGACGCATAGTTCATGTTTGGCGATTCTTCCTCTTCGCTATGTTTGTTAAGCAAGTTAGATTGTCAGGACCAATTTTCGGCAAGCTCAAGTTCTGATGATGAGTTCCACGAGGAATCGAGGGAATTCCTCAAATCTTAAAGGCATACATAAAGTGACTTTTGTATTTTTATCAACAAATCAAGCATTTTCATTCAAAAGAGTGACATTTGATGAAGTAGAACTGCTGATGATAATCAGAACGGAACTCTTCAACGACGCATAGTTCACGTTTGGCGATTTGTCCTCTTCGCTGCGTTTTTTAAGCAAGTTATTTCATTGTATGGAATCTAAGTGCACCATCTACAATAATCCTTCACCGGCTACCCCCATTGAAGTCGGGTTTTTTTTTCTTAAAAATTATTTGTAGTCGGTTAGAATACTCTGAGAACTACTCCTTATAAAAAAATATATCGGGTTTTGGTGTAGATTTAGGTATAAAGTAGGTATTTGTTAACAGGCCTTCTTAATTCAAGGTAAGATTATACAAATGGCATTTTTCTTCATGACATAATAGTATTTGACTGTTTGAACATCGGCTGTCATTTAATAACGTATTTTTCAACAGATTAATTCATTATAATGTAAAACTTAAAATAAAATCATATTTCCACAAAAATATTTTTCAAGTGTTTTATGATGACTGCATTGTATTGAAAGCTGTGTAAAGTAACTATCATGTTTAAATTATAATACATTCATCAATAGATTGATTTTATTACAGCATTTGAATTTTAAAAGCGTTGTCTTGACCATAAAAGAAATCTCCGAAATTTTCAAGTCGGCGTGTTTAGTTTATTATTATTATAGTAATGTTTATTAAAAAGAAATAACGAATTTATCAATCGCTGTAAGTTTTATGAACTTATCAGTTCAATTCGTAATTTGAACGCATGGAGATTGGCGCGGGAGTCTTGTGCGCAGTAGGCAGCGCAAGCGGGTCCACCAATCACGACGCGCCGTGTCACTGTCTTTGTTTGTGTTTAACTCTCACCGCTGAACCCCGATGGCGATGATCCTCTCAAACAAAACAAAATGTCGAAGATAAGTGCATTTTGTGGTCAATTATTGAATTTTACATGGACATGTATATTTATGTTTTGTGCCGAATTCAAATAGCTGTCTGTGGTGTTGTGGATTCAAATAGCTTTCATATACGATATGAATATTACATTACTTATCCCAGTAGTGGATCGACAAGTTTAAAGAAGTAAATTGTAAGTCTTATCGTTTATTGATGTTTTTGTTAAGTATATTCTCACCTGTCTCCACCTGTGGTCACGTGGGTTAGGCACAGATGGAAAACAAATTGTTCCCTTCGGTCCACGGTGGGCACAGATGGGAAAAGTTACATTGAAAGGCTGTTATCGTTTATTAATGAATGTCTTTGATTAGATGTTTAAATTAAATAACTTATTCCAGTGGATTGACTAGTTCAACTAAATAAATATGAAAGACTGTAATCGTTAATTGATGCCGTTACTTAAGATGTTCCTTAATTTGTACAGTCAGCAGCAGAAGTAGCTTAACGGGGAGGTGTTCAAAAATTTCTTGACACTACTTTATTGTTAAGAGAATAAGAGTGAGTGAACGTAATTTTGAACACCTCACCTACTAAGCTCCTTCTGCTACTGACTACGCCAGTTGTAAATGACTTGGTCAAACAAATAAATATGCAAAGTTGTTATCGTTCATTCAGTCTTCCTTTAGATATTACATAACTTCGACTGGTTTGTTTAGTTAAAAATAATAAATAACATAATTTATTGTGTAACTTACAGTAGCCGAGCTAGTATCTCGTTAATATAAATATTTTTGATACTTGCATCAAGAGATACTGCTCTTCCACAGATGGTAGGTTACAATGATAATGATAATAGTTTCAGTGACCACGAGGCAACCGGATGGCTCGCGGTATTTAAGCTCCTGAAGTGATGAGGAACCGCCCTGTGCAACCCGAACTGAACCAACTTGGACTGGAGCAGAAATAGAGGGGGAGAGCAAAAAAAAATTTTATCGCGAGGCAACCGATTGAAATAGCGTTTGCCTGAAAGAATGTACCCTGGTTATATAACAAAATTTTAATGCCATCCCTCCTGGTTGGAGAGGGATGAAGTTTCATAGGAGAGGGATGGCATTTGGGCATATCGTTTTCCACATCATACAAAACTCATAAAACAAATGCCCTCCGATTTCAAGGATTGTAAGTGCGTTTTTCCTAAGTTCTCCACCGATCGAAAAATTCACCTTGCGTCCGACTTCCAACTCTGATGGTTCGATACCTGCCCGGCCTGGGTGGATGGCAATTTGTTTCCGGTGTCTGTCTGTGATGAACAACAAGCATGCTAAATTTCAAGCGGTTGCCTGACAATTTTTTTTTTCTTCGCTCTCGTACAGGGAACCAGTCCAACCAGGAGGGATCGCAATAAAATTTTGTTGTATAACCAGCGTACATTCTTTCAGGCAACCGCTGTTTCGTTGCCTCGCGGTCACTGAAACTACGCGTCATTGCTTTAACTAGTAGTCCAGGGACTAATGTACGAAATAATTGGGTGTAAGCGTAAATTAAAATAAATAAATATAAAAGACTGTTATCGTTTAATGATGCCGTTACTTAAGATGTTACATAAGTTGTACAGTCCGCAGCAGAAATAGGTAAACGGAAAAGGGATTCAAAATGATTTTGACACTACTTTATTACATAACTTGTACCAGTTGTAAATTGACTAAATCAAACAAATAAATATGAAAAGTTGTTATCGTTTATTAACTAATGTCTTTGTTTAGATGTTACATAATGTATTCCAGTAGTGTATTGACTAGTAAAATAAATCAATATGAAAGACTTATCGTTTATTGATACCCTTATACGCTGTATTCCTATCGGTTCGTCACATGTGGTGTGGAAAAATGGAAATACACTCTTAGTTTAGATGTCACAAAACTTGTTCGAGCAGTAAATAATATATCTATACATATAATAATAATAAATATTATGGAACAACCTTACACAAATCAACCTAGTCCCACAGCTTACTCAATAAGACTTATGTTGTAGTTGTAGTTACTAGGCGACGATACGAGTACATACAACGTGTTACTTGAGCAACTAAAAACCCCAGACCGCCAAATGACTTTTATTATTGCAAATTAATCTCGAGTATTTATTTTTCAACCAGTTACTTATTTTGAAAGATATTCGTATGTTTCGTTTTCCTTGCAATTCTATTCAATTGTTAACTATACATTTGTTGCGTTGTTGTCACATCTCTACATGTGTAATGTCATGTCAACCTATCAACCTACTTTGTCAATTTGTATGACATGACATCAGATGATATACTTTGACAATTACAACCCATATAACGGCCTCCTAGCCTAGTCGGTAGTGACCCTGCTTACGAAGCAGGAGGTCCCGGGTTCGAATTCTGGTCAGGGCATTTATTTGTGTGTTTATCACATATATTTGTTCCTGAGTTATGGATGTTTTCTATGTATTTAAGTATTTATACGTATATATCTATTATATATATCGTCGCCTAGTACCCACAACACAAGCCTTATGGAGCTTACTGTGGGACTAGGTTTATTTGTGTAAGATTGTCCCATAATATTTATTTATTTATTTTATATGACACTATGTACAGTGAAAAAACAAGTTTGTCAAAGCTGCCAGCCTTTATTAAATAGTCAACCTCTATCTCCTAACCTCTCGATAAAATAGTAAACTGTAGTATTAGAAACTTTTAGACTCAACGCGTGTAAAATTGGAAAATTAAAGAAAAAGTATACCCATGTTAAGATATACTGCAATCGATTCCACTCTAGATTCTGAACAAACTGTTTTTAGGTTTCTAGTCTTGGGTATAACACGTTGTATAATAGATAAATACTTAAATACATAGAAAGCATCCATGACTCAGGAACGTGATAAACACGCAAATAAATACCTTATTCAGGATTCGAATCCGGGACTTCTTGCTTCATAGGCAGTGTCACTACCGACTAGGCTAGGAAGACGTTAAAGCAGTAAGTTGATTAAATCATACTAATGAATATAGATGGCTGTTATTCGTTTACTGATATAGTCAGTTCGGGTTGCACAGGGCGGTTCCGCAACACTTTGGGAGCTAAAATACCGCAAGCCATCTGGTTGCCTCTCGGACACCATAACTACGCGCCATGGCTTTAACTAATATCTTTGTTAAAAATGTTACATAATCATGTTTCCATCTGTGCCCGCTGGGAACCGATGGAAATATTTCCCTCCATATGTATATAGGAAGGGGTAAAAGAGTCTTTCCATCTCCTCGCACATAAAAAGCCATATGGGAGCAGGTGAAAATGTTTTATTCCGCTATTAGATGTATTCCCATCTGCCCCGGCTTCGCATGACCAAGGCGGGCATAGATGAGATGGGAACAACTCCTCTCGTTCGACGTCAGTACCCGCCGGGAACATAGGTAGCTATTCCCACATGTGCCCGTTAGGGACCGATGAGAATAGTTCCCTTCATGTAAAAATAGTAGGAGGCAATATAAAATTTCTATCTACTCCCACATCAGTCATGTGGGAGCAGGTGGGATTTTTTTATTCCCGTATTAGATTTATTATCTGTTCCCACCGCGCATGACCTTCATCAAGGCCAGCGCACATGCGAATGACTCCTCTCGTTCGACGTCTGTACTCGCCAGGAACGGATGAAAATACACCCGCTGGGAACCGATAGGAATATTTCACTCCATATGAATATAGGAAGGGGCAAAAAAACTTTCCATCTCCTCGCACATAAAAAGCCATATGGGAGCAGGTGGGAATGTTTTATTCTGCTATTCGGTGTATTGACAGTTTTTTTCCTTCCCATTCTTATTTCGTTTCACCAAATCATTATAAATGTAAATATATAGTTTCAAAGTCACTTATAACTAAGAAGGATTGAAATATCGCAACTTCAAAAATACCAGTTTTTTACATTTTATACCTAAGCCAGCAATGTGGTACTCAACCAGTTTAACATAATATTCGAGTACATGCATAAGAGAAAAAAAGAACGTGTCATGAAAGAAGAAGTGACAATATGACTAGTAGGTACATACGGGAACGCCTTTTTACGTATAAAAATGAAATAACTCACTGAGCTGTTGTAATCTAAATATATAAAAGAAGAAACTGACTGACTGACTGACTGACATATCAACCCACAGCCCAAACCGCTGGTTCTAGAGATTCCAAATTTGGCACGTAGGATCCTTATAAGGTCTAGGGGTGCACTAAGAAATGATTTTTCAAAATTCACCCCCTAAGGGGGTAAAATGGGGGTCCAAAGTTTGTATGGCGAATCAAGATTTGTTAGACTATTTTATTCGAAAATTCACAGGAGTATTCCTAACGATAAATGAGTAAAAACGTGTTTCAGGTTTTTTGATAATTCAACCCCTAAAAAGGGCAAATTTGGTCACAAAGTCTGAAAATCACCATGGGTATCGTATCCTTTTTGAGCACTTGTAGTACGCGGGCGAAGCCGCGGGAAAAGGCTAGTCTAAATATATAAAAGAAGAAACTGACTGACTGACTGACTGACATATCAACGCACAGCCTAAACCGCTGGTTCTAGAGATTCCAAATTTGGCACGTAGGTTCCTTATAAGGTCTAGGGGTGCACTAAGAAAGGATTTTTCAAAATTTACCCCCTAAGGGGGTAAAATGGGGGTCCAAAATTTGTATGGCGAATCAAGATTTGTTAGATTATTTTATTCGAAACTTCACAGGATTATTCCTAACAATAAATGAGTGAACACGTGTTTCAGATTTTTTGAAAATTCAACCCCTAAAAGGGGCAAATGTGGTCACAAAGTCTGAAAATCAACATGGGTATCGTATCCTTTTTGAGTAATTATAGTACGCGGGCGAAGCCGCGGGAAAAGGCTAGTACCTTTATATTATACTCTCCAACTAAAAAATTAAATCGTTATCAAATCTCAAAACTGTTCGCATTCTGGGCAGTACTATTATTTACTCTGTGCCTTAAACTAAACCAAACGTCCAGATACAATATTCGCGTACCTACTGGTTTACCATGGAAACAGCGCAGCGGCCGGGCAACGGCGCACGGCGAACAGGCAACGTCGCGTGCGCGTAATGATTGGTCCCGCCGCTAGCGCCATGACGGCTGCCATAATCTCCGCGCGTTTGAATTAAGTTAAGAACTGATAAGTAAAAGAAACTGGGAGCGATTGATGGATTTGTTATAATTTTGGTGCAAGCTTTAGTAACATGATAATGAACACAACGCGTTGACTTGAAAATTTCGAGATTTCTTTTATGCCTATTAGAACGCTTTTAAAATTCAATTGTTCATTAAAATTTAAGCGATTGAATAATGTGTTATAAATCAAACCCATTACTTGCCTTCAATAGTTTTTAATATATTTCAGTTGCCATATAACACTTTAATTATCTTTTGGAGGGAGTATATATTTTTTATTTGTTTTAAAAACGGCTATCGATAAATCTGTTAGTACATGTCAGGGGACATTCATATAGTTAAATACGATAATCTAAAGAAAAGAAATACCACTCGAATTATCTTTTGTTAAACTTATAAATGTCGCTAACAAATTTATTTTTAATACCTACAGCGACCTCAAAAACAGTTAGAAAAAATTTTTCGCCATTAGTGCTCAGTGTACTCTTACTGATACCAAAAAAATCGGACTTTTTTTTACCATTCGATCCCGTTCCTATCCAGGATCAAAAGCTTGTATGGGACAAAAAAAATCCGGCTTTTTAGCCGGAAAAAAGCCTCAAATCGAGGAAAACTTTCCCCATACAATTTGTATGAAAATGAAAACTTTTATTTTTCACACGCTATATTTTTTATGATAATCGATTCCATCCTTTTGCCTTAATGGGGAAGGTTTTGCCAGATCGCGCTAGCATAGGGTACCTGTAACTAGTATATTGGATTTAGCTTAAAGGAGCACCCAAGTCAGAAAATTAAAAAAAAAAACAAGAATTTGAAAATGTTTGTATTATGATTGCACTCAATCTTAATACAAACTGTTTCAAATCTTTGTCTTTTTTTAAATACGTATTAATAGGTACAGGTAGCGCCATCTGTAAATACCTTCAACCGGCCAACCACATTCAATTATCACAAAACTAGGCGCCTAAGATATCAGCACACAATCACAGCGGCGCGACAAACTAAAAATTTGGCAAAATATTTATGTTTTGAATTGTTCTGTTTCAGCGTAATGACGTCATGTCTGTCTTTTTTCACACGAATGCCAGACGAAAACGTAATTAATCTGTCTACGTAGTAATCTCGCTAGTAAAGACACATAGTTTAAATGTTTACATTTTGAATCTTGGCATGTTTCCATAACAATAGACGTTCAGTAATATCGTGCTGCGAAAGTACTTACAAAGCAATTATACAACTAACATGTTATTTTACGCTATTTATCGAGTTAAAACTAGGGCTCCCGGTCGTATCCGGTCTCGTGTACCCGTTTCTGAATAACACGGTTACACGGTTTTCTGGCCCGTTTCGCACGTGTAATTAAGAAACGTGTAGTTAAGATCCGTTTCTACGGGTAAACGGGTAGCAGAAGAAACGTTTCTTAAATACACGCGGATCTGGAAACGTCCTTCACGAGGAAGGATCCGAGTGCTGGGGGTACGGGTCGAGTCGTTTAAAAGCTACGAATAAGAAATGAATAAATAAAAATAAACCTTATTTGAATCGGTTCTAACTACTTCGGACCCGTTCACGCCGGTATTAACTACCCGTGGAAACGTGTATGAGAAACGTCTCTTGGAAACGTTTCCAACGGCGATTCGTGTAAACCGGTTCCTTAGCCCCGCCGGTCTTAAGTACATGGGTATTCGTCTCCGCGTGTAACACGTGTAGCGGAAGCTCTAGACCTTAAGGCCCGTAGATACTGTCAGTAATAATTACATTATTTCTGTACACATCATTCTCGGCCTCCTAGCCTAGTCGGTAGTGACTCTGCCAATGAAGCAGGAGGTCCCGGGTTCGAATCCTGGTCAGGGCATTTATTTGTGTATTTATGATGGATATTTGTTTTGAGTTATGGATGTTTTCTATGTATTTAAGTATTTATCTATATCTATCTATTATATATGTGTTGTGGGTACTAGGCGACAATATATATAATAGATAAATACTTAAATAAAAACTTAATAGAAAACATCTATAACTCAGGAACAGATATCCGTGATAAACACACAAATAAATGCCCTGACCAGGATTCGAACCCGGGACCTCCTGCTTCATAAGCAGGGTCACTACCGACTAGGCTAGGAGGCCCTTAACCGTTAAATATACCGTCTTCGTTTCGTCGTGGGTCAAATTACTAAGCTTATAACCAAATCTGACGTGTTACATCAAAATATGGTCACTTATATACAGTGCCGGACGGCAACGGTATGATCACGATATAGTGGTGCATTCACATGTACGGTCACATCCAGCGAGCTGCAAGTGAAATTAAAATGAAAAATATTTATTTGGTGCAAAGAGAAGGGAAAAACATAACATGAAATATACAAAAGAAAAAAATGGTTGCCACTCCGCTTGAGTCATGTCATGGCAGGAGGGTAGCCACAACGCTGAATTTCAGGGCAACCAGAACTTAATAACTAGTGACAACAATATTTTCAGTTGACATTCATGTCACTACTGCTTTTGAAATTTTAAGAAAAAACATGTCATTTAAAACACAACGTTCAAGTTTAGTACCGAAAAACAATTTTTTTTTGTAATATTACAATTTATGAATTTTGGTATTGTGTTATGTACTCCTCAAGGACATGTCTCATGTCTCATTAAATTAGAGCCATACTCGTACATGTGAATAACGCACCATTATATCGTAGAGGTCAACAACGGCAAAGTAAAAAAAACCTCCTATTATATCCATTTTTCTCAAGAAGATATGACGCCGGTTATCAAAGTTCATTTGAAAACCAGATATACTTGATTTATCGGATCTTCTGTTTACCGCGTAATTTATAATAACCTAAATGGTCGCGCGCACCGAACGGTTTGAGAGGAATTTCCTTATGTATGAGGTTCTTCAAAAAAGGAGTGTACAGATTTCTAAAAGGTCGGCAACGCGCATGAGACACCTCTGGAGTTTTTTTATTTATTTGCTTTTTATTACCAAAAAGATTTTTAATCAATACAATCTTCTTCTATCTAAATATATAAAAGAAGAAACTGACTGACTGACTGACTGACTGACATATCAACGCACAGCCCAAACCGCTGGTTCTAGAGATTCCAAATTTAGCATGTAGGTACCTTATAAGGTCTAGGGGTGCACTAAGAAAGGATTTTTCAAAATTCACCCCCTAAGGGGGTAAAATGGGGGTCCAAAGTTTGTATGGCGAATCAAGATTTGTTAGATTATTTTATTCGAAACTTCACAGGAGTATTCCTAACGATAAATGAGTAAACACGTGTTTCAGGTTTTTTGAAAATTCAACCCCTAAAAGGGGCAAATGTGGTCACAAAGTCTGATAATCAACATGGGTATCGTATCCTTTTTGAGTACTTATAGTACGCGGGCGAAGCCGCGGCAAAAGGCTAGTATTTTATATTTAGTATTTAATTTTATTATTATTTTTGCAGGCGTCCACAGGCCATGATAGCTGTACGCTGTAGCTGTACGGTAATATATGCTTCTGTGGTGGTATGGTATGCCAAAAATAATAGTAGGTAAGCCAGAGTTACTTTGCCTCCATTTTCCTTAAGGGGCTCCGTTTTTTATCGATTTTTGACCAGGTTTGAGTCGATATTCCAACATTTGCACTACAGATAGAATTATAAGACAAACTGCTTTCTGTTCTTAAATCTTTTATCACCATTCTGTAGAGCCGGATTTTAAAATAACTGAGCACTTATTTTAATATATATTTTTTAAATATGGTCTAAATAAACACTTTTATTGATATTCGAATGCTGTAAAGAATCTTACAAATACGAAATCGACATATAAAGGTTCCTCTTTAAAGTCTCTAAAAACTGACGAGAGATTTTAATTTTAAACTAATTAACACAAAAGTTATGACCAGAAAACCACTTTTTTTAGCCTAAAATTCGACTTTGATGACAAATATCTCGAAGACAATGAATATTGAAGTAAATATGGGATACTATATTGTTTAAGGCCGTTACTGATAATATGATAAGTACCTAAGGGATTCAGATCGAAGGTCTTTGGCACCAGGGAGTCCCTTAACCTTTTGAACGCTTTCTCTCACGCGTCAAGAGTTCAAGACGTGGCCTACACGCCAATATCTCGACTAGTAAATAACGAATATAAACCTTATCTCTCAGCAGGACAATTGCTTTGACATCGTCCGCCATAGCCACTTTAGTGGTCGTTGGCGTGGCAGGCACGACAGCACACGACCGATTTAGTGGCTCTTGGCGTTCAAAAGGTTAAGCTGTACAAAAGTGCTCAACTGCAATAATACTAGAAAAGCCGTTAGAAATCGAGTAATACAGACGCCTTGCTTCTAGTATGCTCATCCCCATTACTTCAATGCTCTATATACCAAATTGCCGTGAAAATTCAAATGACCCACAGACAGACATAAGTACAGTTACTATGACTTTTATAGCTTTGAAATCGATTGCCGAAAATACGCAATATGGACACAGTTTTTAGTAGTTTTCGTAATCAGTAAACAAATGATGTAGCTGTTAATATATCAACAAAATTTTACAACAATAACACATTCTATATTCAGCGTAAGGTTTAAATTCGCATGTATATTATGAATATGCTAATGTTAGGTCAAGGTGAGGAGTACTGTAAACAACTTTTGATGTTTACTGCTTTTATAACGGATTATTTAGGTAAATAAGCTTATCGTAAACGTCTAATAGACATGTTAAACTGTTTATGAGAAATTTATGAAGATAAACCTTTTTTTAAAAGCACAGAAACGTAATAATAATAAAAAGTTCGTATCAATAAATTTATGTTTCTTAGCAGCATAGAGAACACAGACGCACCAAAGATAAGGCGTGTCCACACCTAAAGCACCGCCTCGCGAGGAAATTGCCGCGCGAGGCAGCTCGGCTGGTGTGAACCTCGGCCGACGCAAACGCACGCGCGGCCGCAATGCCTCAGGCGAAGCACGTCCACGCTAGCCGAGCTGCCACGCGAGGCGGTGCGTCAGGTGCAGACACGCCTATTAACCTAATTGCCATAAATTAAAAACCATTTTCTTGACAATGTATGCAGAATCAAGTACCCTCTCTTTTTAATTTGTTTTAGATATTTTTTTTTTCATTTACACAAAAAAATGGATATAAGAGGTACATTCTATTTTATTATTTGTTTATTATCAATTTCCACAAAAAGCATTTACAGCTAAACCTTACGTTATTATATCCTGACATCATAGCTTAAGGCACTGGTCCCACCGCGGGCGAGTAACTATGAGCTATCGGCTATTTTCTAGCCCAAGAAACGAACAAAAGATAATCGCTCCCGTGTAAATAAAAGAGAGAGATGTATATTTATAGTTCATCGCAGTGTGAACAGCCAGCTATGAACTATAAATATATATCTCTCTCTTTTATTTACACGGAAGCGATTATCTTTTGATCGTTTCTTGGGCTAGAAAATAGCCGATAGCTCATAGCTTACTCGCTCGCGGTGGGACCAGTGCCTAAGGGTCCCATAGATAGATACTTCATTAATTAATACAGTAACTAACATAACAGAATCAAGTGCTAAATTTGGAAGTATTTTTGAGCTCATAAGTTTTATGCTAGAGTATGGAACTATGTACCATCGGGTTCATAATTGCATACCCAATTTATCAATGAATTCATTCATAAATTGGGTATGCAATTATGAACCCGATAGTACCTATAGTTGTAAAATATCATTGCTGTTCCCGCCCATACAGGCCAAATTCCTTCTAGCATTAAGATCGCCTTATCTATTTTATTGTTATTTATGCAAAAAAAAATTAAGTTAAAAGTTTCCTTTCTACAGTTGAATTTATTTATAACTAGCCTTTTCCCGCGTACTATAAGTACTCAAAAAGGATACGATACCCATGTTGATTTTCAGACTTTGTGACCACATTTGCCCCTTTTAGGGCTTAAATTTTCAAAAAACCTGAAACATGTGTTACTCATTTATCGTTAGGAATACTCCTGTGAAGTTTCGAATAAAATAGTCTAACAAATCTTGATTCGCCATACAAACTTTGGACCCCCATTTTACCCCCTTAGGGGGTGAATTTTGAAAAATCCTTTTTGAATTTTGAAAAGTCAGTCAGTCAGTCAGTCAGTCAGTCAGTCAGTCAGTCAGTCAGTCAGTCAGTCAGTCAGTCAGTCAGTCAGTCAGTCAGTCAGTCAGTCAGTCAGTCAGTCAATCAGTCAGTCAGTCAGTCAGTTTCTTCTTTTATATATTTAGATGTGAAAAAAAATTTATACCACGACGGTGGCAAACAAGCATACGGCCCGCCTGATAGTAAGCAGCTACCGTAGCCTATGGACGCCTGCAACTCATGATGTGTCACATGCGCGTTGCCGACCCTTTTTAAAAAGGAGGAAATTTATGGCAATATTCTAAGATTACTAAGCAATCATTTTGATTAAGTGATAAGTTGAATAATAGTAATAGGTTTTGTTTATTAATTAAACAATGATTATGAGATTAGCAAAAACAATAAAAGGCTATCAAATATGATAAACTACAATTAGGGTTACCACAACAAGGGTTAGGGAACAAAGGTTCGAGAGAAATATAGTATTTTCCAAACCTACATGAAACAAATATAGTACACCTTGTCGTTACCTCATGCGACTTTCCAAAAATATAGTATACTAGCAACCCGCCCCGGCTTCGCACGGAACTTTTTTGTAACCTTTTAGAGGTGTACAATACTGTAGTACATTATTTTGATCTATCTCGTAGGGTTCAGCCAGCATTTACAATGTAAGCGCAAAAAAATGTGTTTATGTACGACATCACATTAGAAACCTCTAAAATTAATAATCTCTACTATATTATGCATGTATTATATGTACATATGAACCTTCCTCTTCAATCTTTCTATCTATTAAAATAATCCGCTTCAAAATTTGTTGCGTAGTTTTAAAGATCTAAGCATACATAGGGACAGACAGCGGAAAGCGACTTTGTTTTATACTATGTAGTGATGTAATGATTCGCCTTTTTTGCTTGAGAAAATTCTCAGCAGTACCAAGCCAAAATATAGTATGATACTATATATTATTATACGGGTGGCAGCTCTAACTACAATATAAACTGATTGTTGATTTTATCATATATTTATAACTAGCTTTTTCCCGCGGCTTCGCCCGCGTAATATAAGTGATCAAAAAGGATATGATACCCATGTTGAATTTCAGACTTTGTGACCACATTTGCCCCTTTTGGGGGTTGAATTTTCAAAAAACCTGAAACACGTGTTTACTCATTTGCCGATAGGAATACTCCTGTGAAGTTTCGAATAAAATAGTCTAACAAATCTTGATTCGCCATACAAACTTTGGACCCCCATTTTACCCCCTTAGGGGGTGAATTTTGAAAAATCCTTTCTTAGTGCTCCTCTAGACCTTATAAGGAACCTATGTGCCAAATTTGAAATCTCTAGACCCAGCGGTTTGGGCTATGCGTTGATATGTCAGTCAGTCAGTCAGTTTCTTTTTTTATATATATAGATTTTATTTTATATAAGTCCCCTTTTAGTAAACTAATTTCGAAGATTTTTTTTTTTTTTTTTATACTACGACGGTGGCAAACAAGCATACGGCCTGCCTGATGGTAAGCAGCTACCGTAACCTATGGACGCCTGTAACTCCACAGGAGTCACATGCGCGTTGCCGACCCTTTACAAAAAGGAGGATTCACTGTGTTGACGGCTAAAGGAACAATAGGGTCCCTCATCGTCAACACACTGGGTCCTCTTTGAGCTCTTTGGCAACCTTACTCACCAGCAGGAACACAACACTATGAGTAGGGTCTAGTGCTATTTGGCTGTGGTTTTCTGTAAGGTGGAAGTACTTCCCCAGTCGGGCTCTGCTCCAAATAAATGTATGTATTTATTTATTTTATTTATCGTATGGCTACATGTCACTGGATATAGCTAGGCATTTCTTCCCTGGGGTAGTAGTAGTGGGAAAGCAGATGATGAAGAAAATCCAGGGAGTGCTGCGAGGTCCAGATGGGACAGTGCAGCTGCCAAGTTTGTTACTTTTTTAGCACCACCCAGGAATCACATGTAGGGTTATCTAAGGTGTTTCCTACGGACGCAGAGTAACATTGATGTATAAAACCTATTACGAACCAAATACCAAAAATTTATAATAAAGAAAAACTTCACACAGTTTTAAAGTAGGAGGGATCTATCTTATTGTACCAAAGGCATTTTGTCATTTGAACATCTGCAACTAATGTTTCAAGGCATAGGTCATCTATGGTCACAATCCGAACCCCGCCCTGAAACCTTCAAAGCGATAAAGCAATAGCACGCACAAATCCTAACAACCCAGTGAAAAAAAAATATTGCCTGATACACTCCGCCATAGCTCTCAGGTAAACCTCAAAAGTTGTCTGAAAGAGATCGCTTTTTAGCAATAAGACCGCCAATAGTTTTACCTCTACTTTTACTATTTATAACTTGTATTTTATATATCCTGACGACTGAAGAGTAATGTCAAAAAACCGTGAAGAATGGCGTCGCCTGGAGGAGGCATATATCAAAGACAGCCTGATAACGAAAAAAAGAAAGAAAGTAAAGACAAACAAGAAACAAGTTTAAAAAGTCAGTGAATAAAGTCTATAATTAAATTAAATTAGGTAATAATCGTTTGAGCTCAAGATGGCTGCGGCTCTTAAGAATTGTTTTTTGTTTTTTGCTCATTTACGTAGTTCAGTGTGTAATATTGATAGCATATTGTACGGTGACCTAACGGACAAGTGTGCAGCTAATGAAAAACTAGTCTCAAAACGCGCGTAACCACCCTTTAGTTGAACAAACGGTTATCTGGGGTCTCGGCCACCCACGTGTTTATAGGGAGGCTATCACCTTACAATCAGCGAGGCCTCAACCGAGCAACGTTGCTCATATTTTATGAAAAATTAATAAAATCATAAGTCTACACCTCGACATTGGCAGAATTCACCTCCTGTGAGGAGTAAAAGCCATAATAAATATAATAAAAAAATTAACTTGCATTTTGTAAGTTTTTTTTTATTTTGAGGTGTGCAATAAATGTTACGTTATGTTAAACTTGGATTTACTTATAGGAGGAAATGAGTAAAAAACCTATGCCTACATTTTTAAACTCAAGGTTCTCCTAGGAACAGATATATCTTTGTGATCAATCAAGTTTAATGTCATAGATAAACTGAGAGACTTACAAGACTTAGCTTATCTCTGCAGAGATGAAATTGAAACAGTTTCATATCTCTATCTGCTATATCTCATCCTTTATGGTTTTAGATAATATTACGATTCAAGGTCCTTTTTTCGTATATCCTGATGGTTGCAAATGAGCACGCTGCTCATCTGATGTAAAGTAGTTACATAGCTTATAAACACATGTAACCTTCAGTAGAATAAGGAAGGATATAGCAAAAGTCAGGAGGATGTTAGATAAATACATCAAATTAAAAGAAGGCATATATAGTCAGAACTACAAACACAAGAAACGAAATCTAAGTAAAAAAAAATGCTAAATTATAATAAGTTCGTTATATAATACTACTAGAATAACATGTTGCAGATCCTTTAAGAAGACAACAATGGTAGTGCACAAGAAATATGTAGGCAACTTCGTACTAATATTTTCTTTTCGCCTTGAAGGAAAGTTTCCATCTTATCTTCAAGCCAAAATTGTTAAAAAGTGCTTATTTTTTTGCAAAATTAGAGATAAAAGTTCCATGGATGATAATATTGATAATAGATAATCAAGGACTCAATGTGTTAACCAGTTACAGGACAACTATAGGGCTCCTTACAGTCAATACAGTTGATTATTGGGAGCTTGGTTTGGTCAGTGGCAGCCTTAACCTTGGAGAGGCCCCAGGCCACCCTTTTAAAATCTGCTCTGCAAGGCCCGTGTAAAAATCTGCATTGCATTGTTGCGAGGCCCTTGCAAGCGCAGGCCCCAGGTGACTGCCCTGTTTGCCACCCCCTAAAGACGCCACTAGGTTTGGTAAAAAACGAATCATGAAGTTTTATAAAACTATCCACTGCATATTTAAAAACAGTTGCAAGAATATTTGTATAAAAAATACCTAGACTTAAAAACAAAACATGTTATCAAGCTACATTGTATAAATAATAGCAGATGTGTCGAAGATAAAAGAAACATTTTTACCGCCCGTGGTTATCCAATAAGAATCTTATTATGTTTCATTATACGTAATAATATATTGACATAACACGCAGCTGTGACCTAACAGCAATACCAGTCTAATTGGATTTAAGTTATATCAGGTTACAGAAAAAAAAAGTTACTCACCGTCGATGTATGGGTCGCCTTGGACTATATTCATCAAAATAAAAGTTTTCAAAGCATATTATTCGTGGGAAACGTATCCCGGCATATCAAAACTAAATTAAGCAACGCACCAAAGGTCACTTAAGGAAATGTACTAACTGATATATCACTAATTATTACTGGGGAATAATTACGCGGTAGATGTGTAAGACGACGCTAACATCTAATTATTAGTCCTTCAAACGAAATTAAACAGTTCTACCGACCGTTTAACACAACTTCGAGATGTTCAGTTTCTGGAAAATTACACAAACGCTTTCAGATTACAGTTTACAACGGCACGGCACGCACATTTAACTATCCCGAGTTTAAATAGCACTCCTGATCATTTTACGGCGTTCTAACTAATTATTTAATTGAAATTTATGCTTCAAGGCACAAAATTTATCTTCTCCCCGACTGACGTGCTAATTCCACAGACATTTCGTTTTGGGTCTAGAGCTTAGAGCTTGACATAAACAAAATTTTTTTTTTCAAGACATCCCTAGCATGGTCCTAAATTTATAGACAGATGGATTTCCAAGTGCCAAGTTGTTCGTTTTCTAAAACGGCTATTACACATGGCAATTTGTAGGGCCCAACCTGTTGTATCCAACTCCTTTCGGCGGCGGCGTTGGGCCCGTTATTACACTTTCCCTACAAACCCTACCTCACCAACAAATCGTCCCTACCAACGTTTACAGAGATGCCTTCAAAACATCTAAAAAATGTATTTTAGTGAAGCACAGTGATAGTACTTATAACAGTATACATTAAATAAAAAAATAAACTGTTTTTATTATTATAGATATTTAAATGACCGCTCGAGCTGTCTGAATCTAACTTCATCTGCCCAACCCTTCTATTATTTAAATACAAAACTAGATAAATATATTAATTACCAGAGAATCTACTCATTTTAACTTTTATTTTAAATAAAAAACCAGACGGAATGTGTAGCAAATTTATAAATAAAAAAGGTAAATAACTCTAACGACCTCCATAAACAGCTGCGGGTGTCGGGGCACTGCCGATCGCCCTAGATCGGGACTCCTACTCCCTAGATGCCATTACACCTACCAACCCGACAGGTTGGACCCTACATATTGCCATGTCTAATAGCCGTTTAAAATTTGCTAAAACAGGTGTTAGATATTGCAATTTTTAGGGCCCGATCTTTAAGGTTGGGAGGTGTAATAAGAGTTAGGGTTCTTAGGGAGCTGAAGAAGGGCAGGGGAGGCAGGGTACACAACAGATTGGGCCCTACAAATTGCAATGTCTAATACCTGTTTATCTATACTCACACTGTAAGTCCTCTAAAACGTGTTCAAAAACGGTAGGCAATGGCTAGCATTACCACAACCGATTTTACTATGATAAGCTTTTTATCTGTGGCAGTAACGTAATTTTAACTTTACATGCTCAAATATTGATGTGCTATGAGTTTTGATAACATAATGTAAATCCTGTGCTCCTTCCTGACCAACGGCACGCGCCCGCGCGGCCGCCGACACGCGCCTCCCCGACCGCCGGCACAATCGAGTTGGCCATGGCGGTGCAATGGCGGCCATTCTATGGTTTCCGAGCACTTAATTTAATATATATAATATGAGTGTAGATAAAGCAGTGTATGCAACTGTACGTAATTAGGCCTTATTACGTAACAGTTACATAAATTACTATTAAACTTACGGCGTGACGTACGTACTTGTAGAATAGAAAAAAAAAATCCATTCATAGTTTGGCTGGCCAAATAGTGCAGTAACAGTGGAAGTAATAAAATAAGCTATAAGTACTCATCCCTCTTTTAGTAACGAGTGTTGACGTCAAAGATATATCAGGGGGGTTTCACTATGTCTCTCTCTATTGTACCCGTTTTTCCTATGAAGCTATTATGTTAAACTAATAATAATATAAGCCTTTATTCAGACAATTTTACAACTATTTTTGGGTTTGTATACTGAACAATATAAAATTAAATACAAAATTAAAACTAAATATTTTTGTTACTGTTCAGACAACATCCGTTTGGTTTGTATGCCTTTTGGCAAAGGACTCATCCATCCCTTTCCATTTTTCCTTGTTTCTTGCCAATCTGGTCCATTGCGTACCCGCAAATTTTACAATTTCATCCTCTCATCGTGCCTTTGGTGAGCCTTTTTTCCTTTTCCTGTCCTTTAGGAACCACCACATAATTCTTTATTTTAAACTGCAGTGTATAATTCCGCCAAAAAGTGAGGCCGAAAGAGAAAGTTATCTAGGGGACTGTGTCTCGTTTTACTAAGGAGGTAATGACGTCGTTAGACAATTAAAATGTCAATATGTATCATAGTTATTTATAAAAAAAATATTATATTGTCACCTGTAATTTCCTTCCTGTTTTAAAATAAATATATTTGCTGTGTCAAATGGAGGGCACATGTGACAATTTTGTAACGAGTGCGAGTGAGATTCCCCTAGATTAAGCTCGCTATCTTACCGCCTTTAAGGCCCTGTTACACTTTACTTTTGTTTAGAGTGCTAACTAGGATCCTAACTAGTTTTCATAGTAAATTTATCGTCTATATGCGGTTAGACTTGACTAAATTTAGAAACTAAATTATTTAGGAAGCTAACTAGGGCAAGTGTAACAGGCCTTTTACTACTTTTTAAGTCTCCTAGAAACGACCGTTTTGCTATTTGCCAAGTGTAACACAGTTTGTAGACGGAACGATTTTTAATATTGCTCGAACATATTCATAACGGCTACTGACAGCTGGCAATGTCAGTAGTCGCTGTCATTCCTGATTTGTTGACTTTGTTTTGTTGTGAAATTACTGTAAAGTTATTGTAAATATGTATAACAATAATTTGAGTACTACACAATTTTAGTTACATTAAAATATGTCTTGTTTTCTTTGCTTCATATGCCACAACACAGTCCACACCGACACAAATGTCGAGACACGTGAAAAATACAGTGATTTGGTGGGAATGAAAGTACGTGTATTAAACTCGCGATTTTTACCAATTTTAGCTGTTAAGTTAAGTCTTTTAGTTTGAAATTTTTAACGTATAGACTTTGTTGGTTGTATATCAAATAAAGAAAACTAGAGACAGGCTAGAACTGCTTCTTAAATTTGATTGACTCCGTCACTATATCATGTCTTCTTATATGTCTTATCCATCTATTAAAATGATGTTGATGATTCCAGCTATGTCCAGACTCGCACCTATGCCACATATGCTGCCATTTGCTGAGAAAGCTATGGTTATTCAAGTCAATATGTCTGAGGAGAAGTATGGAGTACCCTGTATTGTTTAGGTAAGCATTTTTTAACAGAACAAGGTTACAAAACTGTACATGATTACATTAAAAAAGTATTGTAATTATCTACCTACATTGTTATCTAGCAATAAAGTTGAGGTATTACATGGTATAGAGAGGCCATAATGTACAGTCACCGGCAATAGTATCTTCCTACATGAAGGCCGCAAATATATGTGACATACTCTTATTTGTAGGGCCATAAGAGCCTGTCACATAATTTTGCTTCAGCTTGTAATTTCTTTGGTGCAGGCATATTAAACATTTTTTCGTAAGGTCACAAATTCAAATATCTTAAGGGTCTTGGCTCAGTGGGCCACATGCGATCCGCAGGCCATAGTTTGAGTTTGGCTGCCTTGATGTGTAATCTTTTTTAATTAATTTCAGTTATGTATATGTATCAAGTTTATAAATTCACAAATCAAATCTTTCTCCTAGCGTTTTGCCCCGGCTTAAGGACCGCTTGATAATCTAATCCCATGAAATGGCGCAGGCACTAGATTTTACGAAAGCGACTGCCATCTGAGCTTCCAATCCAGAAGGGAAACTAGGCCTTATCGGGATTAGGTCCGGTTTCTTTAAGTTCCGAAAAACTGAGTGGTACGAGCCGGGATTTGAATCCGAGACCTCCAGATCTGAAGTCGGATCTCTTACCGCCAGGCTACCACTAACACAATATTTTTTTATTTTTTAAAAACAATTTTTGGATCTTTCCAGTGAGAGAGGCACAGTAAATCTACAAAACACCCAAATAGAAACTATTATCCTATGCCCAAACATCACAGAATGCGACCAAATCTCAAACAAAACATACCACTTCACATCCGAATATGAAAGTACCAACCAATATGTCTCCTTAGAAGATAGAACAGAAACAAAACTCGAAATAGCAGAAGAAAAAGATCAAAACTATGAATCTGATATTGATCATGCCAATGATCTTGATTTAGATGAATATGAAGATACTGAAAAGCAAAATGATGAAATTACTGCAGATACAAAAGATGAACCAACAGAAATAGAACCTAAGGAAGAATTCAATAAGAACAATGATTTTTACAAAATAGTTTTAAGCACAGAAGAGCAGAAGGCGGAGCTGGAAGGGAAGAGAAGAGAAGATAAGTATTTGGAGGCGGAGTTTAAATGCTACAATTGTGCTATTGCATTTTTGTTTAAAGATACTTATCAAGCGCATATGATGAGACACGAAGAGGTGAGTAATAAATGAGTTTTATTAACCTTTTGGCCGCCAGACCTAGTCCGCAAAGACGCTCACTCACACGCCAAAGCAAATTTTAAGTAAACAAGTTAAGCAACTAATAGTACTTAACTTGTTGCGAATTAGTGCTTAGTGAACTTTGATTTAGACTTATCAGCGCGAGCTGCCTGTCTAAAACGATATAATAATAATAATAATAGGGATTGCGAGTAGTGATATCGATATTTATAATCGACGGTAAAAATCTTCTGAATTTGGCTTTGTTTTTTACCAACTTTAATTTCTTTCGAAAATACCAAAAATATGCATATTTTTTACACACGACAATGTAAAAAAGAAGGTCTGTATCATAAAAAACAACCACTTAACCATATCAATTTATGACGTAACGTAATATCACCGCACTAGGCTGTACTAGAAGTCGTATATACACGACAGCGGCGGCGCACAGGACTTGTCTGGAGTGCAGACCGACAAGGACTGTTTTCGCGCGGATTAAGTAATAATAGTCTCTAGGTTAACGGCATAAGCGCTTGTCGGTACGTAAACTTATTAAGCGTACCGTTAGAGCTGCGCGTCGTGTGTCGATAATATAAATGTACCGGAACAGGGCCCTATTTCTCGAAGCTTATTAGACTAATAATTAGTGACCGACCGAAACATGTTATTTTGCCGAAACCGAAACCGAAGGTTCGGTTTCATTGTAGTTTCGGCCGAAACCGAACCTTTCATAAAAAAAAAAAAGTCCTTAAAAAGTCGAAAAAATGTTAGTAAGCCCGTTTTTTTTTAAAATTAATATCTCGCCGACCTATAATTACAGGTTTCTACTTTCAAAGATTTATCACAATGAAATTTCAGCACAGTTACAGAGGTTCTGTTTGAAAATTTAACTACCCTATAAAGTGAAAAAAATACATTATTTGTAACACAAAGTTAGCGATTTTTTAATGGTGGTATAAAATAAAACAAATTTATTATTAAAATATGATGCTCATATACATACGTCGTTATCGCGGGAGCAAAAACGATTTGACAGTAGTCAAAGATTATGACAAATAAGATATATCAGAAGTGACAGTAGTATCAAGACGTTTGTACCTACAAGTTCAAAATTTGTCGATGTTTTTTCTAATATCTAACCTTCGTACTCGACTTGATTATAGTACATACTAAAAAGATTAGCCAAACAATCCTAACGACAACCTCTTTATTCACCTGTTATTCAAAACATTTTTCATTCATGATCGATTTGTCTGGACTTGTAGATAAAGGATTATTTTAGACACACGAAGAGTTTTTTTTCCTCAAAAATCAACGCTAGATACTAGTAATTTTCATAAAAAATAAACCTTCTGTTAAACGACATTTCCACTCAAAAAGACGCACTTTAACGAACGTAGAAAACGATCAAAACGAGTTTGATTAATAATTTCTATATGAAGAACTTCTTAGAGGCTAAGACGTGTAGGCATAATAACCTGTTTATATTAAACGGACATTCTGTTATTTATATTCTTCAACACATTTGTTTTTGCTCCCGCGATAACGATGTATGTCATATATTATGTTTATTTATTTTCACATTTTCAGTTACTTACATTTTAATTATACTCACAAATATCACAATCAGTTAGCCTCGAATGGCTAATTCAAATATAATTAGATAATCAAAATAATCAAATTGATCACCTTTGGTAATAAAATACCTACTCACACCATTACATTACTCGCAACATTACATTAACATTACACGTCTATATTAAATTTAAATTAATAACTATTCACCTTTCATTTTATTGCATAGGCAGGTACCTACAATCGTTATTACATTAATAGTACACGCAACTAAGATGAATTTTAAACTTTAATGAAGCAGGTACTTAACCTTGGCACTTACACCTTTAAAATTAAATATATTCGTCAATAGGTTAGCAAACTAATCAAACTATTAAAATAAAGCGTTAAATATTAACTATGACATGACGAATTCACAAAAAAAAACAAACTAAAATACTTGATCAAACTACTTACCATTATTCGCGGAACAAACACAACACGTATTGACACGTCTACATGAGCAAAGCGCACTGATTTAGGTAGTTGCCGGCGGAGTCAGGCGAGCGACGCCATATTGCCAATTTGCCAACCGTGCCGAGCGCGCCCGACGTTAGCCGAGCGCGACCCGAAGGTACGATGTTGTAAGTTTCGGCGCGGCCGAAGGGTTCGGCCGTTTTTGGCCGAAACCGAAACTCGGGCCGAAACTTGATTTTTTGGCCGAAACTGGCCGAAACCGAAACCGAAATTTCGGTCGGACACTACTAATAATATTAGCCCATGAGCTAATAATTTTTACAAGTATACTAGTGTGCGTTTCTCGAAGCTACACTAGTAAAGTATTAGCTATTAGTCAACAACTAATAAATATTAGCTAATTTTACACTAATAAATTCAGTTTTGTTTCAAAAAGGAGGCCAATAACAATTACACTTGTAAATTACACGTGTAAAGCTATTATTATTATTATTTTTTATACCACGACGGTGGCAAACAAGCATACGGCCCGCCTGATGGTAAGCAGCTACCGTAACCTATGGACGCCTGCAACTCCGAAGGAGTCACATGCGCGTTGCCGACCCTTTACAAAAAGGAGGATTCACTGTGTTGACGACTAAAGGAACAAGAAGGTCCCTCATCGTCAACACACTGGGTCCTCTTTGAGCTCTTTGGCAACCTTACTCACCAGCAGGAACACAACACTATGAGTAGGGTCTAGTGCTATTTGGCTGTGGTTTTCTGTAAGGTGGAGGTACTTCCCCAGTCGGGCTCTGCTCCAGATTTGAGCGATGACATTCGCTGAACGTGCCCTACCACACTTAGCGAGATGCCATTCGCAGTGCCCATACCTCTCTTTTTATTAGTCCCAAAAGTAACTTTTATATCGAAAAATCAATAAAATGCAGTTAAATTTCACATGTTCTAGAATAACAAAACATAGAATATTTCTACGTAGACCACCACAATGGTAGATTCACTTGTCTGACTTTATAGGTACTATTTACATCAGCAGAAGAAGCTCCCTAAACTTCAGCTATAGTTATGCCTGTCTCTCTCTCGTTTTACGTATTCTAGTTACTCGTTACCACCAATTGCCAATTAACAAGTGTTCAAATGCTTAAATAAAACCGTATTTGCGATTTGATATTTATTTTCAATATTCTCATATCGAGTAAACATTAACATCCCTAGCTGTCGTGTATAAACGACAACGGAGACGAAGAACAGGAAAAACATTGAAATTTGGAGCAAATTTTTTGATAGCCTTATTATGAAAGAATGGATTTATAAATCTGCTTTATATGCAAATGTTTGAAAAAATAAAGACCTAAAGCATTAATATGAGTGTAAAACAAATTACATTCGTCATTTTTTTCACATATACCGGGCGCTTTAATTTGTGTCTTGTATACACGACAGCGGCGCTAGTGTACCGTTCTATCGTTGTCGTGTATACATGCCAACGGCGGCCAGAAGGTTAATTTAATAGCGACGCGCCCCGGATTGGCACGGGATAATAAATGGTTATTGTGGGTTATCCTACAATTAAGTTAAGAGATAGACATATGCCACCGCGGACTTTTTTTGTAGACCTTTTTAAGGTGTACAATACTGTAGTACATTATTTTGATCTATCTCGTAGGGTTCAGCCAGCGTTTGCAATGTAAGCGCAAAAAAATGTGTTTATTTACGACATCACATTAGAAACCTCAAAAATTATCAGTGTTTCTCTACTATATTATGCATGTATTATACATATAAACCTTCCTCTTGAATCACTCTATCTATTTATAAAAATCGCATCAAAATTCGTTTCGTAGTTTTAAAGATTTAAGCATACATATAGCGCGAACAGTTTTGAGCTTCGATAACTCACAAGTGCGATTTTCTTTTTCAGTTAGAGAATATCGTATGATTACTTATAGTGAAAAATATTTTCTAACAGTGTTTGACGTCGCGCTAGGTATTATATAGATATTTGTTAATAACAACAAGAAAAGATTATACAAGATATATTTTCCTTTACCATACTATTGCATTCAACTTTTTCAACATCATCTGTCATTTTATAACAGTTTGGTCAATAGATTATGTGAGCATAATCGAAAACAATTTGTCAAAATATAAGTGACCTTGAATTCTAAACGAATTACAAATGGCTAAAACGACATATGCTCTTGACAAAACCGTTATAAAATGTGAATTTATGTTGCAATAGTAAAAAGCGATAGCCTGGTGGAGAAAAATAAAACTTACATAATCTTTTCTATGTGTTTGTGTAGCAAACAAATACATGTATCATACCTAGCGCAATGCTAACAATTGTTAGAAAATATTTGTTATTATTAGTATTTAACGTATTCTAACAGGTCACAAACTAAAATCGGACTTGTGATTTATGTCATTTTATAGGTTAAAAAGGCGTTCCCGTACTCCACTAATAGGGACAAACAGCGGAAAGCGACTTTGTTTTATACTATGTAGTGATATTATGTTCAATTTTAAAGCAAGTATCTCTAGAGTTGAAACAAGCGTCGCGTTCGACCAAGAAGGACAGAATACACGCAACGCGACTGATTTTAAAACACGTTTCAAGATGGCTGATAGCATACCGTAACTAGCCTACATAATTTAGTTGGTTTCTTTGTTGCCCTTCAAAAAGCGGTGGAGAATAATAGCGCCTTCTCTGTCATACCTATTGGAAGTTCTATAAGACCATCCCGTTCAATTTTGGTATTACCAGATAGTATATAATTTAATAGACTTGGGCCTCAAAAAGTTCTTAGATTGTGGCTACCTATATTATTTAATAGTCTCTGTTATTAATATTTAACATGACAGGTCTATAGGTAGTCAGTCTAGTAGTAGTAGGTCTATGGCTTCAATGAATTGCTGTCAAATGTGATATTGTTTGTATGTATCCATTGATAGCCTAATTGTCAGTGTCCCTGCCTACAAACCTGCATGGGTATGAATCCTAATAATGGCAAACTTATATAGATATCATATACAAAGGAAAAAGTGACCTAGGTCTCCGGTGCCCAGGGCTGGGATCGAACCAGCGTCTTCCCTAAGCCTTTTGCCTAATAAAGGCATTTATTTCTACGCTTGTCATGGGTATTAGTTTCTAATTAAGTATATAACAAAATAAAATATAGATTCTATGCTTTTATGGTTCGCTGAATTAAGTATGTATGTATATCGTCATATTGTGCCCATACCATAATCCAAGCTAAGCTTAGTTTTGGGCTTAGTCAATGGTAGAATTGTCTCCAAACATTTTATTTATGTATTTTTATTAATATACGATTTTAAGCTAACATGGTCATTAACATTGTATTGGTTTTTTCGAGTTTCCCATACTTCGTGATAATAGCGTATGCAACTGTGCCGAAATATCAGAAACTCGAAAAAAACAGATAGGTACACATGGTACCAAAATACTCTTTAAATAGTTTTTGTAATTTTTATTTACACTAGTCAAACGGCGAGCACCTATGTCCGATCTGCCTCCTCCGCTTCGCGTCGGGCGCCGTGCTGCGCGCTCACGCGCACGCGCACCGCGAGCGCTGCGCGTGCGCGCGCTGCGGGGCCCGCGTCGGCCCGCGGCGGCGGCAGGCGCACAGGGCCAAGTGCGCCAACACGGGCCAGGCTATTTGCCATCTGTGCTCTAAGAGTTTCAAGTAAGTTATAAATCCCACCAAAAACATAAATGTAAAAAAGGAGAGCCAAGTTCAATACAAAAATTATGCTTGGCTGTGGGCTTCGCCGCAAAAAGAATGGAGATCTAAATGAGTGCCAAGTTCTATGCAAAATCCAAATGTGTATTTATAGGAACAAAATAACATTATGAACAAGTATTAAAGTCTATTTCTTTGCTTTATTGGATACCTATAACAATTGCTGTTATTTAAAAATGTGAGATCATAAAGTAGGTTAGATTTGACTTCGCCAGTTTTCATTACATCAGTCATTTTATAAAGTTATTCAACTTATACGGGGTGTAATCGTTAAGTGTGGCCAGGCCATAACTCCGTAAATATAACAGATATCAGAAAACTTCCAACTGATATCGAAAGTGCGTTACCCAATGAGTAAAATTACATTAATAACTTTTAAAAATAAAAGTATTAATATTAAAAATATTAAGTTTAAACGCTCCCATACAGTTAGTACCTACGACGACTCACTCCCAAAGAAGAACGTCGGTGCCGTAAGAGATAAAACTGCTTGAGATTCATTATTTGCACGAATAAACTGTAATAACATGATAATTGATTGATATGGAATAAAATAAAACAATTCATGAATAATTTGATAACGGTGAAATGACTAGACCGTACAAAGTCCGGGTTTGAAGTTAATGTTTGGGATAGTTCCGATTTTATTAAAAAAAAGTTAATAATGTAATTTTACTCATTGGGTAACGCACTTTCGATATCAGTTGGAAGTTTTCTGATATCTGTTATATTTACGGAATTATGGCCTGGCCACATTTAACGATTACACCCTGTATATATATTTTTTAATTCTGATAAAAACTGGCCAAGTCAAATCTAACCTACTTTAAGATCTCACATTTTTAATATTTATTAAAATAATTTGATTTGTTCTTCAGTAGTATTTTTTTTAAATACCACGATGGCAAACAAGCATACGGTCCACCTGATGGTAAGTAGCTACCGTAGCCTATGGACGCCTGCAGCTCCAGAGGTGACACATGCGCGTTGACCCTTTACAAAAAGGAGGATTCACTGTGTTGATGGCTATCGGAACAAGAGGGTAGGGAACACAACACTATGAGTAGGGTCTAGTGCTATTTGGCTGTGGTTTTCTGTAAGGTGGAGGTACTTCCCCAGTCGGGTTCTGCTCCAGATTTGAGTGAGATGACATTCGCTGAACGTGCCCTACCACACATAGCAAGATAACATTCGCAGTACCCATACCTCTCTTTAAACTTTTCGCTTACGCTCCGCTCGTTCGATAATAGTTATTTTTTTCATTTTTTTATACAACGACGGTGGCAAACAGGCCCGCCTGATGGTAGGCAGCTACCGTAGCCTATGGACGACTGCAGCTCCAGAGGTGTCACATGCGCGTTGACCCTTTACAAAAAGGATTATTCACTGTGTTGACGGCTAAAGGAACCAGAGGGTCACTCATCGTCAACCCTATACTCTGATAAGGTTAATGTAATTTAAGGTTAAATAGTGACTTGGAAAGCATCTCTGCTTGGTCTCTTAGTTTTGGGATATCTGTCAACCCTAAAAAGTGCCAGGCCATTATACTGGGTAGCCCACGTTTGCTGTCACTACTTGACCTCTCACAACTTGTTCCGATTTCTTTTGAAAACAAAGTAGTGCCGTTTATGCCTCACGTCAAAAATCTTGGGTTAATCGTGGACAGCGTTCTTGGATTCCTCAGGTGTCGGACGTTTGTCGTAAATTGACCAACATATTGAGATCTCTGTACAGGTTTAAGCACTTCCTGCCAGTCAGCACGAAAACTCTTGTCATTCAGTCGTTGGTGTTACCTGTCATCGATTATGCGGATGTGTGTTACTCTAGTATTAGCCAAGATTTACTAAATAAATTAGATAGGCTACTTAATAATTGCATTAGGTTTATTTTCGGACTCCGTAAATACGATCATGTCTCGGCCTTCCGCCGCAAGTTAAATTCAAACTCAAACTCAAACTCAAACATTTATTCAGTAAGTAGGCCACAAGGGCACTTTTACACGTCAAAGTAAAAGAGAGAGAAAAAAAATCAAACTACACCGGTTCTAACCCTACACCTCTGACCCGAGAAGAATTATGTCCGGCAAGAAACTCGGCGGGACTTATTTTTTCAAAACAACAGTACATCAAAACTAAACAATACATATAAGTGCGTTGTTCTATAAGAAAACATATCAAACCAAGGTTAGATTAACCAACAATAGGTTATAGTTTAAGAAAAATACCAAAGAAAAAAGATGAGTCCAAATCTGACTATTGAAAATAAATTACATACAAGTTTGATATACTTTCTTACCTGAACTGTGTCTTCTACATAAATTTCCAAATTATAATAATCCATCATCAACAGTTAGAAATAAACTTTGAATTTAAATAATATAAAAAAAAGTACTTAAGTGATTCTAGTATACAATAAACATACTATTTCTAAAATATACTTAGAGATGTATAAGGTCTCCAAGTGTCTTGATCTATATATTCTATATAATAAAAAATATGGATAATCAAGCACCGAATGTTGTGTCTAAAGCCAATTAAACTAAAATTAAATATGATTAATAAAAAGTATTAATTAATAAATAATACTACGTTCACGAATTGGCTTCCAATTCGTGAACGTAGGTCTCTCAGAATACTTTGCTCCATTTATACTATCCTTCTTGATCCAGCAGCTCCCGACTATCTCAAATCAAAATTCCACTTTATAGCGCCGCGTCCCGGTTGCGAGTTGCGCTCCTCTCGTAGTCTTAAACTTTATATCCCTCTTCACCGCACCGGCTTTATATCCAACTCCTTCGCCCTACAGGCTATTCGTCTTCGGAACGATCTCCCTCTCCCCTTAAGACAAGCACAGAGCAAATTTTTTGTTTAAACGTATGTTACGTAAACACCTTTCTAAATAGTCTTAACTCACTGAAGGACTAATTATCTGCATATTACTTATAAACATGGGTACTATATTTTTATTTATGTATGTTCATGTTATGTTTCTATATGTGTATGTGTATCTATCAATAAATAGTAATGTTGATTTGTGTTTCTAAATATATCTCGATTTCTATGATCCTGCACCAATTACAAGTTTCGGTTTGATCTAATGGTTGACTGGTAGAGAATGCCTTAAGGCATTAAGTACGCCTCTTGTACACTTTTTATTTGTGCAATAAAGTTTAAATAAAGTATATAAAATAATTTGTGATAGATTTTCCCATACTATCTATTCATTCATTTACTTATATGGGCATTTTCACTTAACTGTGTACCACTAACGGCCGGTTAGCAATCGTCACAAAACAGACGGTCAATGTCAAATCCCATACGTTTTGTCAGAAATGTGACGGTTAAACGTTACTGAAACACGACTTAAAATTACGAGTTAAAATAAAAATGCCGATTCATTACAGTGATGGCAACGGTCTTCAACAGCATATCAAACGGTTCCACCTGTCAAAGACCAGCAGCAAAACCTACTCCTGCCATGTCTGCGGCAAGACTTACAACAACCAGGCTGCCGTACGAACACACATGATGTAAGTATCTATAGTACTAGCACAGGGCGGACACGTCATACTACAAAACTCGTTTGAGCGCCTTTGTGTGCACATCTATACACGCTTCAATGTGTGCGTGCGTCTTAGGGCGCTGTTTCCGCTGTCGTAAATGGCGTTTGACAATACACCGCCATGTAGCTTTTTATTTAGCCATTAGCCTACTAGTTCCCTACCAATCGGCCGCCGCCGGGTGAGGTAATTCCGTTCAGGGCGGGGCGTAGCGTGGCCGTTCTGTATGAAATACTATTACTTTTTCAGTGGTACCAAGACCCATATGAAGATCGCTTATGTACCTCTAGCTCCATAACCCCTTGGTCGATCCTGCTCATATAAGAACTCTCAAATTATATTTATCTCTGCTACAACCCCAACAAATGTCATAAAGATCAGAAAAACTTTACTAAAGATATCGCGGAACAAACTCTCAAAATCAAAAAGCCATCGAAATGCCGAGACGTCCCACTAGCCAGAAGTTGTTTGTAAGAACTTGCTTCGTTTACGCTCCGCTCGTTCGATAAGCATTGTGATATGACTTATGAGAGCTAGATTTGGATTTAATGTATTTTTTTATTGAAAATTTAATATTGATTTAGTTTTAGCATAGAAACATAAGTATGCTTAGAGGACTCACTCCATACAAATGGAAAGCTTGACGTTATGAAGGCGTGACGACTAAGGGGGCCGAGGGAGGAGGGGCAGGCATTGAGTTACAAATTATGAATAGAATAAAAATTAACATTACCAAAAAACAAAAATCTAGTTTAGCAACAAGTAGGTAGATTTACAGTTTTCAACCGACTTCAAGATTTCGATAAAGAAGGTTCTCAATTCGTTGGGTTCTTTGTTTTTGCTTGCTTTTTTGTATGTATGTTCACCGATTATTCGTAGACGGCTGGACCGATTTGGAAAATTATTTTATTATAATTATTTTTGCATGTTTTTAATGTGGGGCATTCCACTCATACAATAGATTGTTATTAAACCAAATACAAACATTGAAAACATTGAAAAAATAATCAACCCAACAGGACTTGAACCTAGCTATGGGTCAAGTTACTTACGCTTACGGCTGCTGTAAAGCCGAAGTAGATCAAAATAAATGCAAAAAGATGATTGAAGGCATTGAAAATTTCGTCAACTCAGTAACTTTACCCATAGCTTAATTGGTAAAGCGATCGAGCCCCGGCAAGGCATATCGATACAGGTTCAAGTCCTGTTGGGTTGATTATTTTTTCAATGTTTTCAATGTTTGTATTTGATTTAATAACAAATTATTTTATTGTTCGAAAGGGTATACTTGACAGGTCCCATTGTCACCGGGTCAGGATCTGATGATGGTATCCTGGAGAAATCGAGGAAACTCTTCAAATATTATAGGCACGGCACACCTATAGTCATTTAAATATTTTTTACAGTAGCTCGGGCATTTGCTTTTGAAAAGAATGAGTCTAAGTGAAGTCGGTTCTTTTTTGTTTAAAATTATTGTTATTATTGTGCAATAAAGATTAAAATAAATAAATAAATGTATTGACATGGTAGTTTGACAGTCATTTTATAGTACCAAAACATATACTTACGTTTTTTAAAAGGTTGACTGGAAGATATCCCTCTAATAGATAAGTTTGCCTACCTTGCGTTACGTAATAAAACTAGTATATTATAACTATAACGATAATATTTATAACTACGATAATATTTATAGTTCATAAACTATAACAATCTCGCATATAATTTTACGTATCTCTAGAGAAAGTTAACTTAAATTTCCTATTTATTGTTGCTGGTTCTCTTTTCAATTTATCCTCTTTCTCCCTTTCTCTATCTCTTTCTGGGAGAGGCTCTTCAAAATCATATTTATCCACATCCCTCGGCAAATCTTTGTAATAATTTGGACTGCTTAATTTGTAAAAATCCCTTTTTGGTACAATTGTTCCTTTCATTTTAAATTTCTTTGTAAATCCTTTGTTTACTTTTACGTCATTGTCTATCAAGCTTTCTGTGTTTGCTTTTATAGATTCTCGTTTTAATTCTTTAAAATCTGGTGTTGGATCATCTGCGTAACCTTCATTTGAGGCTTTTTCAATGTCTCCCTTAGAATCTTCATGTTTCTTTGTAATTTTAGTATGTTTGCCTTGTCTATCATTTTGTGTTAGTACTTCTGTGTTGTTGCCAGCTTTGTTGTCTTTAAAGCCATAGTTTAGTTTATTTTTATTGCTTAAATTTGTACTTATGATGTCACGGTTCTCTTTTTGTTTTGGATCGTTTCTATTATCTTCATTTATTCCCTGACCTAGTTCATACCTTTCGTTCATACCATTTTCTTCGTTTAATTTCTGAGGTTTATTTTTTATAGGAAGTTCCTCATTTGATCCCTGGTCATATCTATCGTGGTCTTTAAATGACTGTTCGGTGATTATTTTTTTATTTTTTGTGTTTTCAGAACCTAGGGCAATTTGTTTATACATTTCATTTTCTTCAATTGACTTCTGAGGTTTCCTATTCCTAGTATTTTTAAATGCCAAATCATATTTACCTTCGCTACCTTGGTGACCATTGTCTTCTTTAGAAGGAAATGAAAACTTCCATTTATGCACTTTCGATCCTGATTTAACTTTAGAATCTAGCTGTGAAACCTTAGTCTGTTGTCTGTTTTTGGTTTTCCTACTCCATTCATCATTAGAACCTAGTGCGAATTTTTCATACATGTCATTTTCTTCAATTGGTTCCTTACGAAGTTTCTTTTTGCCAATATAATTTTCCTTTTTAAACTCAACATTTCCTTCTACAGATTGATCTTCGCCTACTTTTGAATGTTTTAATGAATCCTGAAATTTTGTTTTAACGGTTTCTGATTTATGGAAACGGTCGTGGGCAATGAACCCGTTCGATTGATCCCTTTCTCGATTCTTATCACTGTTTTGTGAACCCTTAAAATCGAGATACCGCTTCTTATGCCTTAATAATAAATCTTCATTATTAGACACATCACCTTTGTTTTTATTTTCATAATCAGCATTGTGTATTTTTCTGTCTCTAATTTTATCTTCACCTTCCTCTACTGATTTATGATGCAAACCTCTGTCGTTATAGTTATTTATATATTCAGTCCCTAGTTCATATTTTCTATCCATGTCGTTTACTCCTACTAGGCGTATTGCAGGATTTATTTGTTGAATTTTAATATGTGTTCCCAAATTATGTTTATTTGACGTGTCTTGTTCCCTGACTTCTTTGACTTCGACGGAATCGTTTAATAATTGATTAGTCTTTATTTTTTTAGATTCTGGATTTATTTCTTTAACATCTTGGGACATTATTATTTCATCTTGATTTGGAGGAATAGTTTCGCGATCCATTTTATATTTATTTCCTAAAATTGGTTCTCTAAATATTTGCCTGTCATCTTTGGTTGCATTAAATTCATTTAGATATCGCAAAGGTTGTTTGTTATACATTTTGTTTAGCTCTGTTGGTTCAATTTTGTGAGGTTTGAGGCTATTTTTTTGTTTTGTACCCGAAATGTATGAATCGAATAATTCCTCCTTATCCACTTGCATATCGTAAAGTTTTCCTTTCTTTGTGTGTTTATTTGTAAGACCGCGTTTATGATTATTTGAAATATTATTATGTTTAATGTGTTTGTTCACCTGAGGTCCTAATCGAGTTTCATAAACATATTGCACGTTTTTCACATTTGGATACTTTCTAGTTTCATCATAATCTTGGTCGTTAATATATCTGTCTAGATTTTCTTTTTTAACATTTTTGATCTCAATTGGTTTTGTTAATTCAACGTGGTTGTATTTCCATTCCCCTAGTTTGGTTTCTGTGTAATCAATTTTCTTATGTGTGTCGCTTTGGTCTTTACTTTCTCTTGGGGTGTTAGGGGGTCTATTTGATTTTATATCTTTTGAATTTATATTATCATCTATATTGGGCGGTGTTGTATTATAATCAAATAGTGAAATTTTGTCATTATATGTATATTCTCTATTAATGTTTTTTAATATATCATGTATCTCATCTCTTACATATACTGGTCCTGATGAGTTATTTTTACATTCGAACACGTCTTTATTAGTATTTCTGATAGTTACAAATCTTTTATTGAGATTTACCTTTTTATTTGGACGATGACTATGACGTCTTCCATCAGTTATAAGTTTGGTTTCTTTTGCAAATTCTTTAACAGCTCTTAATCTAACGCCCGGTGTTCTCGTTAGCGAGACTTTGGATACAATATCAGTTAATTTCTCTGCGAGGTCTTTCGATAAGAACTTGTTGGCTATATATCTAAAATCTTCCAGGTTTACTGCAAGCATTAAATCTGCATGTACCGCAACAGCAACACTGGCGATGGTGCCTGTAACAAATCACTGTAATCATTGGACAATTGTTACTTATGTACAGTCGACATCAAATATTATTTTGGGCCCGGGTATGTCCTTAAACTAAGTCCGGACACGGGTATGTCCTTCAACTAAGTTCGGACAAGGATATGTCCTTAAACTAAGTCCGGACACGGGTATGTCCTTCAACTAAGTTCGGACAAGGATATGTCCTTAAACTAAGTCCGGTCACGGGTGTGTCCTTAAACTAAGTCCGAACACTGGTATGTCCTTAAACTACGTCCAAAAGAGAGGTATGGGTACTGCGAATGTCATCTCGCTGATATGTGGAGCAGAGCCCGACTGGGGAAGTACCTCAACCTTACAGAAAACCACAGCCAAATAGCACTAGACCCTACTCATAGTGTTATGTTCCTGCTGGTGAGTAAGGTTGCCAAAGAGCTCAAAGACCCAGTGTGTTGACGATAAGGGACCCTCTTGTTCCTTTAGCCGTCAACACAGTGAATCCTCCTTTTTGTAAAGGGTCGGCATCGCGCATGTGACTCCTCTGGAGTTGCAGGCGTCCATAGGCTACGGTAGCTGCTTACCATCAGGCGGGCCGTATGCTCGTTTGCCACCGTCGTGGTATTAAAAAAAATTATATCGAGGCGGCCAAGGCACTCAAAAATATCTGAACATGCACTTTATCGCCTTGACAATAGAGGCGTTGTTCAGATATTTGTGACCACCTTGGCCGCTCCGATATATCTGATGGCGACTGTATTAAATTGACACTTGCCACCACCTTACGAACTGATATATTTACTTATAATCGTGTCCAACTTACATATTTGTAGAGCGTGGTGAAACATTTCACTTTACCAACGACCATTTTAAACTCGGTCATAAAATTCTATAATAAAACGAATTGGCAAAACTACTTCAATATTTTACATCCGATGACGGTGAACCCATTTGTAAACACGTCGAATTAAAAATATTATTAAACCCGACTGCGTTACGACTTCGCAAGAGATTAAATTTTTGACATAATTTTTAGGGTTCCGTACACAAAGGGTAAAAACTGAACCCTATTACTAAAACTCCGCTGTCCGTCTGTCCATCTGTCACCTCATGAACCGTGATAGTTAGCAAAACAGATAGGCAAGCATAGGGTCGGTAGTTCTTCGCTTCCGTGGTACTACCGGTCTTATAGAGCAGGAAGGTTACACCAGTTGTTAAGGAAGGCGGGAGGGAGCCAAGCTCGAGGGCTTGTTGAAATTGCGTTGCGAGCGATGAAACCGTTTTAGCCAGAAGTTGTGCAATCCATCCGGGCCGGGACTTTTCCAGGTCTGGGCTGCACGGATTGCACAACTTACGTCATCGGGGCTGATGGTGATAGCCCCCATAGGTTCGATGGACTCGCACTCACGTTCGACAACGCTCATCCACTCGCCCCTTATTATTATTATTATTAATAGCCTATAGTGTGACCCACTACTGGGCAAAAGCCCCCTCGATTTCCATTCGTCTCATAGAATAAAATAAAAAATCGTTTTATAAAATTAAAATATAATAATTTTAAACAAAAAAGAACCGACTTCACTTAGCATCCACCTTTCCTGAAGCAAATGCTCGAGTTGCTGTAAAAAATACTCAAATCACTATAGGTGTGCCTATAATAGTTGAAGAGTTCCCTCGATTTCTCCAGGATCCCATCATCAGATCCTGACCTGGTTACAATGGGACCAAGTATACTCTTTCAAACGAAAAAAGAATTTTCCAAATCTGTCCAGCCGTCGTCGAATAATCGGTGAACATACATAAGAAAAAAAAATAGCAAAAACAAAGATTCCGACGAATTGATAACCTCCTCCTTCGAAATCTTGAAGTCGGTTGAAAACAAACATCCCGACGAATTGATAACCTCCTCCTTCGAAATCTTGAAGTCGGTTGAAAACCTAACCTTAGGGTGCCACTGCCGGTGGTTAGGGCCGCAGAGAGAGGAACGGGCGGACTATCCGCGCCGTGTCCATGAACGCCTTCTGCGTCTGATCCTTGATCCAGCCACTAGCGAGTATCTCTCGTTGTGTTGGTCGAGACTCTTCGCTATGAGACCATTAGCTGAAACGACTATAGGGTCAATGATCGTCGAATCAACGTCCCACATGGACGTTATCTCGTGAGGCAAGTCTAGGTACAGTCGCCATCAATTTGAAAAACGCCTCTATTGTCAAGGTGGTACAGTGCATGTTCAGATATTTTTGAGTATCTTGGCGCTCCGATATATTTGATGGCGGCTGTACTTACTGGACTTCTCAGGTTGTCATGGGCTCGGTTGTTAGAAAGTTGTAGGACGGAAACAATTGGTATAGGTAGTTCCACGATAGTTGAGGCCACGCACACAACAACATTGTCATGTAATGACAGCAGGATTTTGAAATTACTGTTCTTTTATTGTACCGATAGCAAGTTCAATAGTGAATTACATGATAGGTACACCAAATAGTTTCTATTAAATATTTTGTTAAGTAAGTATTATATAGAACAATTCAGCGACTTCACACAAAACAGAAAATAAATTTTAATCGATTTTATTTACATATATAGCTTTATTTAAATAAATGGGTTATGCGAATAAATAAAGGTCAGATATGCGTAGGTATATGAATATAATATTAATCGTAGAAACCAAAGATAAATAATCAATTGCCTTGTTTTCAACCGACTTCAAGATTTCGAAGGAGGAGGTTATCAATTCGTCGGGATCTTTGTTTTTGCTATTTTTTTTTTTTTTTTTTGTGATGTATGTTCACCGATTATTCGAAGACGGCTGGACCGATTTGGAAAATTCTTTTTTTGTTTGAAAGAGTATACTTTACAGGTGGTCCCATTGTAACCAGGTCAGGATCTGATGATGGGATCCTGGAGAAATCGAAGGAACTCTTCAACTATTATAGGCACAACTATAGTGATTTGAGTATTTTTTTCAGCAGCTCGAGCATTTAGTGTTGGAAAGGTGGATGCTAAGTGAAGTCGGTTCTTTTTTGTTTAAAATTATTTGTTTAAAATTATTATTTATGTAGCTGTTAAAATTGTCTGTACCTATATTTTCATTACTTTGATTTCGTTATCAAACCTCTCCAAAGATAACTGAAGTAACTGGCACTCGTTACATCGTTGTCATACCTATTGACAACTGAATTTTCCAATAGATAAGAAAACCTACAGTTGCTTCTTTTAATAACTACGGAAACATAGCTTTTTCGGGTGAAATAATAGGTCGTGGGACAATAGACAAAGTCGGGAAATTATATTCAACGTATTCTGTCATTTTATATATAACTTAAGAAATGACGGTCAGCATTTACCTATGACGGAAATATACAATGTGACTGCTGAAGTAACTGGTGTATCAAAATCTACAATTCAACGAATTGGAGTGCTAAAAGAAACTGAAACTAAAAACTGTTAATCATCAAGTGAACAATCCACCTCGTCATTAACTCAAACATCCACGTTCACGACACCGGGACTGAAGCGACCAAGATTATCACCGAAAACCAATCTTGATAAATTCGATTACGATGTCATAAGAAGGCATATATGACTTTCATTTGGTACACAAAAAAAAAGCCGACGTTAAAAAGAATACATGAAGTTTTAAAACGTGACATTAACTTTACAGGATTTAAAACTTCATAATTCATATTCTTATTTACATTTACATTCACTCATTTCATTCATTCACTTTTTTTTGCAATCAATACTTCATGTAGCTGTGTGTGTAATCATTCACCTCAACTCTCGTGAAACTACCTATACTAGTTAGGTTCATACAATTTACTAAAACTAAAACTATGATAAACACAATAAATTGTTGCATACAGTACACTAAAGAAACACAATTTGACTCTAAACTCTACTCTTGTTCGCCTTTATACACTTACTATATTTTTGTTGGTCATGTATTTGTTTTGTGCAATAAAGTGTTTTCAACCGACTTCAAGATTTCGATGGTGGAGGTTATCAATGCGTCGGGATCTTTGTTTTTGCAAATTTTTTTTTTAATGTATGTTCACCGATTATTTGAAGACGGCTGGACCGATTTGGAAAATTCTTTTATCTACACTCATACTGTAAGTACTCAAAACCCGTAGACAATGACAAGCATTACAACAAACGATTTAACTATGATAAGTTTCTTATCTGCGGCAGTAACGTAATTTTAACTTTGCATGCTCAAATATTGTTAAGCACTGAGTTTCAAACACGACCCTTATTACGTAACAGTTACATAAACTACTATTTTTGTTTGAAAGACTATACTTCACAGTTGGTCCCATCGTAACCAGGTCAGGATCTGATGATGGAACTCTGAAAAATCGAGGGAACTCTTCAACTATTATAGACACACCTATTGTAATTTGAGTATTTTTTACAGTAACTCGGGCATTTCCTGTTGGAAAGGCGGAGTCAAAGTGAAGTCTGTTCCTTTTTTTGTTTAAAATTATTATACCACTACTACTACTACTAATTTCCCAGACATTTCTCAATTTCAAAATAAAAATCGATCCAGTTCAAAATCGACCCGTAGCCAATTAGTCTTCGCAGATTGCGAGAGATGGCGTTACTGGTCACGTGTCGCACAGTGGGCTGAAAATCGGCCTCCATAGAAATAGAAACCGAAGTCTTAAATTTGAACTTTTTTTATTGGAATAGCTATAGTTAGGTGTTATTATGTCCCAAAATTAATCTTAGCTTATTTGGTTGGAAAAATAATTAATTATAATTTTTTTTCTAAATCTTTGTATGGCGCGTATCAGAAAAATCGAGTTTTCTCCGAAAATAAAAAGTTAACCGTAATATCCTGACAGATGATTTTAAACACAATTATTCTTAATTTTTCCACATAATTAGAATTTTCCTACGGGATGCACTTTTTTAAAAAAAAATCGAAATATATTTTTTATTTTATTTTAATATAGTTAAACTCGTTATTTTGACTACAAAAAATGAATTTGAGTTTAATCGAACCAATAACTTACGCGTAGTGAATTTTTGTTCTAAGCAAATGTATGGAGCGTACGAGTAAAACGGATTTTTTTTTTCAAAAATTAAAGGTATACCGTAATATCCTTGCAGATGACGTAAGAACCAATTATTAAGGATATTTTCACATAACGCGAACTTTTCTACCGTGTGCACTTATTTAATAAAAAAGAAAAAACTTATTTTTTCATGCTGAAATAGCAATTTCTCATTGTTTTAATCAAATAAATAAGAAACATACAAGAGTTACAAGTAGAAAATTGAAAATAAAACCATTAGGTACATTAATACCCTTGCATCCTCTTTATTACATTATTTTTGTACTTAATGAAATAGTATTTAACAAATGACACATTGAAAACTGATTGATGAGTCTAAAATTAATGATCGTTAATGAGGTCCGGTTACAATTGTTAGTAGATAATATGAATGCAGTTTAATCATTAAGGTTTTAATCATTATGCTTATAATTAGACGTAAAACTAATTACAATAACAATGATATAGAATGGTGGTGTTCATTAGTACTTGCAATAAATAGGTAAGGGGTACATTTTATATTTTAGTTAATCTTGAGCTTCTCAACCGCTAACATACAACCATAAACCATGGACAGTCTTATTATGAACTTGGACTTGTTTGTTATCCTAAAATCTCAAGGATCTAGTTTAAATCACGAAGCTTTGTTTGAAATAGTGCTTACTAAATCAAACCTTAACCTGTCAGAAGAAGATCGTGACACCTTGAAAGAATTTTGCCGAAGATTTACAAGAGCCGCTACTAGCAGATGGAAGAAAAGCCAACGGAACACAGAAAAATTTAGAGCATTGTATGGATCTTGGTTAGAAGCAAATATTGACTGGCCAAGTTGCTTTTATCTTCAGTTGGATCTTCAGTTAGCCCACGGATCAACCAGCAGTGATCTCATTCCTCATACTTTAAGCACATCGTCAACTGGAACTATGACGCGATTAAAACGTAAACCATTCGAAGACCTTGGAACGAAGCAGAAAAAAACAGATGCAGCGATCTAAGCATTGAAAACACAGACGAAGTTGTATTTTCAGCTGTAAAACTTTTAAAAGAAGATGGTCGAGGTGAAATTGCATCAGTGATAGAATGTTAAAGAACCCAGAAGCAGTCCAGAAATTCACTGCAATGATCAAGAAGCCTGGTTCTACCGCGTCACTTACAGCAGAGAAGGCATTAGGTCTACTGATTTCATTGAAGTTATCTAAATGGCAATACATAACTTTACGAGAGACAGCCATCAGAGAGGGTGCTTCAACCTTATATCCATCGTATTATAAAGTCCTGAAGGCTAAATTAGATTGTTATCCACCAACGAAATCTGTTATTGTAACGGACTTTTCGTGTGAGATAACATTGCAAACTTTGCTGGATTTAACAGTTACACGAATTAGACTTTAAAGAATTTTATGCAACTGAAAAGAGGGGCCTTAAACAGAAGCTGGAACTACGGAAGAAGATTATTCAAGATCGCTTCAAAGACGAACTACATCTTTTAGTCGATGTAGTAAAACAAGGTTCTGGAACAACGAATGACGGAAACACAGCACGTAAATTTTTCGAAGATCCCGAAAAAACAGCTAATATCACTGGACTGGACGAACAAATGATTCGGAGATTTGCTGTAATTCTGCAAGCTGTCACATCAGGTGAAGTAATTGACACTGAAAAGTTTAAAGCCTATTGCAAAGCTACAGCGGACGACTATATAAAATTTTACAGTTGGTATAAGATGCCCCCAACAGTGCATAAATTGCTGATCCATGGCACAGATATCATTGCACGAAATGATATTGTACCGATTGGTCATCTCTCTGAAGAAGCATCCGAGGCACGCAACAAAGACTTCAGAATGTTCAGAGAGCATCACTCACAAAAAAAAACGAGACAAGCTTCGAACAGAGATGTATTTAATATGTTGCTTTTGTCTTCCGATCCTGTCCTTTCTTCGATGAGACCAACAATAAGTGGAAAAAAGAAACAGGCTTTCTTCCCTGAAACTTTAGAATTATTCGTTTGTCTGGAACCTCAAGAACAAGAAGTGACAGATACCTCAAATGTGTACCCTGATTCTGAAATGGACACGGATTCGGAAGTAAGCGACCAGGAAAACTAAACTTTCTGGATTCCTATATTAGCATTAGAATACTTTTAATTAGGATAGCATTACACATACTTATTTCTGTTTTTATGTAAACCAATTATTGATAATGTTACTGATATTTATTTAATTACGTAAATTCGTAGTATCTACTAATGATTGTAACCGGACCTCATTAACGATCATTAATTTTAGACTCATCAATTGTCAATGTGTCATTTGTTAAATACTGTTAAAGATAATGTAACAAAGAGGATACAAGGGTAATAATGTAAAGGATGTAATGGTTTTTTCTTCAATTTTCTACTTGTAACTCTTGTATGTTTATTAAAACAATGAGAAAAAGCTATTTCAGCATGAAAAAATAAGTTTTTTATTTTTTATTAAATAAGTGCACACGGTAGAAAAGTTCGCGTTATGTGAAAATATCCTTAATAATTGGTTCTTACATCATCTGCAAGGATATTACGGTATACCTTTAATTTTTGAAAAAAAAATCCGTTTTACTCGTACGCTCCATACATTTGCTTAGAACAAAAATTCACTACGCGTAAGTTATTGGTTCGATTAAACTCAAATTCATTTTTTGTAGTCAAAATGAAATGAAAGCTTATATTAAAATAAAAAAACAAAATAAAAAATATATCTCGATTTTTAAAAAAAAAAGTGCACCCCGAAGGAAAATTCTAATTATGTGGAAAAATTAAGAGTAATTATGTTTAAAATCATCTGTCAGGATATTACGGTTAACTTTTTATTTTCGGAGAAAACTCGATTTTTCTGATACGCGCCATACAAAGATTTAGAAAAAAAATTATAATTAATTATTTTTCCAACCAAATAAGCTAAGATTAATTTTGAGACATAATAACACCTAACCATAGCTATTCCAATAAAAAAAAGTTCAAATTTAAGACTTCGGTTTCTATTTCTATGGAGGCCGATTTTCAGCCCACCGTGTGTCGGGATGTTATTTACGTTCACGCATACTTATGACAATGTCAATGAAATATATTATTTTTATGTTTCAGCAAGCACATAAACAAGAAATTCCCGTGCACACAATGCCCGGCCCGGTTCAGCTCACCGTATTCGCTGACTGCACACAACAAGAGCCATTGGTATGTTTCTACCTTTACCAACCGACTTCAAGATTTGGAAGGTTATCAATTCGTCGGTATCTTTGTCTTTGCAATTTTTTCTTTATGTACGTTCACCGATTATTCAAATACGGCTGGACCGATTTGGAAAATTCTTTATTTGTTTGAAAGAGTATACTTCACAGTTGGTCCCATTGTCATCAGGTCAGGATCTGATGATGAGTTCCTGAAGAAATCGAGGGAACTCTTCAACTATTATATTTTTACGGCAGCTCGAGCATTTGCTTGTGGAAAGGTGAAGGCGAAGTGAGGTCGGTTCTTTTTTTTAGGGTTCCGTAGCCAAATGGCAAAAAACGGAACCCTTATGGTTTCGTCATGTCTGTCTGTCTGTCTGTCTGTCTGTCCGTCCGTATGTCACAGACATTTTACTCGGAAACTATACGACGTATCTGAATAAAATTTACACATAAGGTGTATTTTGTATGCAGCTACTTAGTTATGGAGTTAAATTTGAAAAAAAAAAATTTAGGGGGCGCTCCATACAGGTAACTAAATAAAAAAAAAATAACCAAATATCAACATGTGACACGTCAATCGATAGGTCTTTCAAAATAACATTGAGGTTTCTTTGACTATTTTGTGATTAAGTGAATATTGTAGCCCCCCCCGTAACTTTTGAACCGTAAGATCAAAAAATATGAAAAAATTTGGAGAGATGCGCCTTAGCATATACTTTCAACGAAAATTGTTTTGAACATTATCGGTTCAGCCATTTTTGAGTTATCTCCAAAAAACTTCTTCCATAGGCATCAGATACGACCTGGTATTAGTTTGGTTCTTATTCCATTGAAGGTACGGAACCCTCCTATGCGTGGTCCGACACGCACTTGGCCGGTTTTTTAACACTCTTACCGCCACATGGTACGCCGGCCGCCCACAAAACTTCGAGCACAGCATGCATGATGGCAGTGAGAGTGTTAACATTATTTTATATACGAGTATTTATGTACCTATAGTAGCCATCAAATTTATCGGAGCGGCCAAGGTACTCAAAAATATCGGAACTTGCACTTTATCGCCTTGACAATAGAGGCGTTGTTCCGATATTTGTGACTATACCGACTGACGTATGTGACGACTGTACCCAATTGATCAATAACCATATAATACCTGGGTTTCAAAATTGTACTCTACTTTAAAAAATAGTAGTTTATGTAACTGTTACGTAATAAGGGTCCTTAAAACATGAGTGTGGTTTTATGAAATGAGCCGCAGGTGAATCACTCATATTATTTATTCTAAATGCCTTATTTGGAAACCATAGAATGGCCGCCATTGCACCGCCATGGCCAACTCTCGTGTGCCGGCGGCCGCGCGGGCGCGTGTCGGCGGATGCGCGGGAGGGTGCAGGTGTACATTATGTTATCAAAACTCATAACACATCAATAGTTGAGCATGTAACGTTAAAATTACGTTACTGCCACGGATAAAAAGCTTATCATAGTAAAATCGGTTGTGGTAATGCTAGCCATTGCGTACCGTTTTCGAACACGTTTTAGAGAACTTACAATATGAGTGTAGATAAAACTCTTTTATGGGATCAGTTCAGGTTCAGGTTTAGTAGGTCAGGTTACCTATATGGTTTTTGTCGCGGTCACTTCCGTATATGGACACATTTAATGTGACAAAAGTCGTGGCTACATATTTTTGTCACATTAAATGTATCCAAATTTTCAGACGTGACTGCGGTTGATGTCCGAAATTGCAGTTTTCGAAAAAGGACATCTACCAAATTACTTTATTTATTAGTATCCTTGTTACAATATCCGGGCGTCTGGCAGCTATTCATCGGTGGAGGACAGAGAACCAGAATAAACTCCAATATTCTTCTCTTTCCTTGTTTATATACTTTTTGGGTTTTTTTTTACCCACTGTTTATTTGGAAATATTTCAGTCTTTCAACACGGTCGTACCAGTGCGAGCCGTGCCGTCGAATCTACAGCTCCCAAAAAAGTCTCACAGCGCACTTGAGGAACGCGCCGTGCCACCAGCCACAAGTGTAAGTTGCTTCTCTGATCCTAAGGTCACAGTAGGCCTGTGTCAGTCAGGAACGAAGAACTAAAACGAGCTTATCCTTTGACAGACCGAAATTAAGTATATCTTCTTAAACGCAGTCAAATATGATAATTGTCAAGATGTGTTGTTGCTAATATTCTCATACAACAGTTCAGTATAGTCGTAGAGCGTATTATTCTCTATGGTATCTTGATTTGTTTACCTGTCAGCTTTGATGTTAATTTAAAAATGTTTAACAGCGAATAAGTTTCATTTCCCGAGCGCATTATTTACAGCAGTGTATTATATACACTAATTACTTCGTCTTAACTTCTTCAATGCTATTCAGCTTGTGACTGTAACTTACAAGACGTCGTAACTGATTTTTTATTTTAAGTATAATAAAAAACCTAAGCTGTTTTAAGCTAAAGAAATTGATATCTTAAAATGACCTATAGTTTCAGAATAAATTATCAAAATGGGGGGAAAAAAAATATGAACAATCCCAATTACTATGACAATAAAGTAATATTTTTTCAGAGCTGATTTTCACTATCCATTAGACTAAATTTATGCTTGAAAGAAGATTAAAACAGTCGCCATTTTTGGCATAAAATAAATTAACTTATTTTCCCTTCCAGCCTCTCGTGTCAAATCTGCTCAAAGACCTGTGCCACCCAACGCTCCCTGTCAGCCCACATGCAAACCGTACATTCAAGCTGCAAGAAACACAGTTGCGGCCTGTGCGGCGCCATCTACTCCAGCAGGAAGTCGCTGGGCGCTCACCTGAGGAGACACACAGCGCTACCTAAAGTGTGCTTGTGCCATCTGTGCGGGGCCAGTTTCCAGGTAAAATAAGGAAATATAGCTATTTACATTATAAAGCTTCGCGCTCTTACTTTGGATGCCTAGGGCACCCTCATTATATGAAGTCGGGCGAAACCCGACGTGCAGAGCGCGCTTTTACATTGGGCGGCTACGGCGCACCCATATCGTAAGAGCGGGCTTAGCCCGACATTTAAAGCTTGCTTGACGCGCTCTTACAATAAGCTCACACCGCGCCCTCATATCATGAAGTCGGGCTAAACCCGACGTCCAGTACTCGGCGCGCTCTTCAATAGTGCGCCTGCGCCACTCAACTCTGCCTGTCAGCCCACATGCAAACCGTACGTTCAAGCTGCAAGAAACACAGCTGTGGCCTGTGCGGCGCCACCTACTCCAGCAGGAAGTCGCTGGGCGCTCACCTGAGGAGACACACAGCGCTACCTAAAGTGTGCTTGTGCCATCTTTGCGTGGCGAGTTTTTAGGTAGTAAATAATTTTAAACAAAAAACAACCGATTTTACTTAGCCTCCACCCTTCCAAAAGCAAATGCTCGAGCTGCTGTAAAAATACTCAAATCACTATAGGTGTGCCTATAATAGTTGAAGAGTTCCCTCGATTTCTCCAGGATCCCATCATCAGATCCTGACCTGCTTACAATGGGACCAACTGTGTCTTTCAAACAAAAAAATAATTTTCCAAATCGGTTCAGCCGTCTTCGAATAATCGGTGAACATAAATTAAAAAAATATAAAAAAACAAGCAAAAACAAAGATTCCGACGAATTGATAACCTCCTGCTTCGAAATCTTGAAGTCGGTTGATACGGAAATATACCAATTTAAACTATAAAGCTTCGCGCGCTCTTTTTTGGGTGCCTACTTTCTATACAACTTTAAACATAGCGACTGATGTCGTGACGTCATTTCTTGGCAATTACTACGGATGGTCACGGGTTTCACGCTCGCCATTGCGGCTACGTCTCTGGATACAGCCTACCCATTTATTTTACTAACAAACTCTTCTACAATTAACAATTGTTTGAAAAAACATGTGTTTTATTTTCAGGGTAACAGCAAACTGAAACGACATCTTCGGTCGGTGTGCGAAAAAAACAAGTTGGAAGAGGAACTGTCAGCTTTCTATAATCAAGAATAAACGTCAAATTACTTATTAATTACCAGAAATATATGATCATGCGCCATGTTGCAGAATTTCATTGGAACTAATTTCTTACACTGGCAATAATTTTAATGATGTATTGTCACTACTGCCAGTGTCATTGTGGCGGTTTACTTGAATAATAGTAAAATGTTGATAATTAAATAATAAATGTCAAGAAATGCCCAAAAATATTCATAGTCAAGAGCACATTGTAAATAATGTATGTAATAAACTGCTCGAAATAAAACGCTGGGGAAATGAAGCTATTTCGCTACGAAACATTTACAAATTAACATCAGAGTTGACAGGTAAACAAATGAAGATGACATTATGCCATGGCATAAAGAATAATGTACTCTTTGACTATACTGAACTGTTGCCCTATAAATAAGAATAATAACAATGATTGGTATACGTCATTGGTTTATATGACGTGGATCTAAAGGTGCGACCACACCGCTGTTTAAAATACGGTGACGCTACGGAATCGCAGTGACGCATCGTATTCGTACCGTTTTAATCGCATGCCCCCCACACCGCTGCTTAAAATACGCTAACAATTAAAATAAGTTTAACATTTAAAAATATATAAATAATTATGACATAAAAGTACCTAAAACTGCCTAAATTTTACGAAAAACACATTAAGAAAAATATAGATATTTGATGACTTTTTGACTGGACTAAGCAAGAATACGGGCGCCGACCAAATTAGGCCATTTATTATTTTGTACTCTATAAAAGTAAGAAAATAATAGCCTGAAGGTTAGAAGACGGAGTCTCTTCCAGTTTACTTGAAATATGATACCTAATTTTGGGCCCCTTCAAAAAAAAAACACATTTTATTTTTTCTGCTTTCAATATGCGTTATTTAGAAAAATAATATACCACATTTATTGTTCCCCGTATCATTCCCGTTCGAACAGTATTTTTATAAATACATTTTTCGCAAAAAAATACCAATGTCCGCTTTTTGTACGACCCGCCCCATAGTGGCATCTTTTATATCTGTGAAAATGTTTAATGTATTATTAAATTATAGCAAATAAAACACTGTGATAACTGTTTTTAGTTTTAATTCAGGCACAAACAAACAGATTTGTATTTACACACATTAAAAATAACAAAAAGTAATATTGAAATTCTTGCTTATAAAATAATACACGAAATTCTTCCAGTGCTGCTACTTTTATACAGGGAGTATTTCATAACTTCGCGAGTTGAATACATGAAATCTTATATTTAACCTTTAATAGTACATTACTTACCAAGGACTGTAAAAGAAAGAAAGCCTGAAATCGCAGGTATTTGTGACCCAAGCCGCAGGCGAGGGTTGTAAATATGCGATAGAGGGCTTTCTTTTTTACTGCCCGTGGTGAGTACACAATTTTAACGCGTAGCGTGCGGTAATACTCACATTATGGCCAGGTGTGACGTAAAGAACTTTAAAATAGGACTAACGTTGAAATCGGCAAAAAAACTTGGCTTTCAGTAAAAAATGCGTTTAATTCAGCCAAATATGTATTTTTTTTTTGTTTTGAGGCTAGTCTTATGGGAAAATCTTTTAACATGACGATATTTCGTAGAGTACACGTTAAAAAACAACCTTAATATACACGATGCAAAAAAAATACTGACGATCCGTTTAAGGGCATAATAGGCATGATGTTTTTTTTTCATATATGGTATCAATCGATTCGTTTTGTTGTGAGGATCAAATGTCTACATAGGTTGTCATAGATCAATTGTCTACCTATTGCGTTAAAGCAACACAAAAGTCAGAAATGAGATTTAAATTTTAACACTCGCTTTTGTTTCTCAAAACGCTCCTAACAAAATGATATGCAATAGTGACGTCACGGTTTTTTGATGATACTACTTGAAATAAATAGAAACGTACAATATGTATACAACTATACAATACATCATTAGTTTGTATAAAAATTACTGAATTATAATTAATTAAAAAACCTACCTTACATGTAATTTTCTATTAATGTATGGAATGTTGTCTGTCTGGTGTGCCTAATAAATTAAATAATAAAATAAGGTTTTAAAATTATGTTATTCAATGCAATATTAGTTTAGTATAAAAATACTTAATTATAATTAGGGTATTCATTCAATGCCTGTTTAAGTATTCAATAGCTTTGCTATGTACTACATTGCTGTGCCCTTACTTGTCTCTCATATTACTTGTAATATGTTTGCAATAAACGTTTTGAGTTTGAGTTTGATAGTCGCCTTGTTTAAAGTATGGAAAAATTATGAAATTTCTATTTTGACAGTGAAATATTGCGTTTATGTATATGGTTGCCATATAATTTATTTTTCATTAATATGTGAGAAATCGAATGGTGCCATTATTTTATTTCATTTCGTACTTTAAAATAATCGTCTAATTTAGAAATTTTGAAGCCTGATATATTTCAACCATTTCAATAGATTTTTATAATTTTCACTTTATTAGGATATATTTACTATTTTGCATCTATTCAACTTAATTTTATTACAAAATTCAACATGTGTCATCATCTCTATCGGCATAATTGGTAACAAAAATTTTTCACGCGTAATTTTTTTTTGTATGGGTTTCGCGTGAAAAAAAAATTCTTAGTTTTTCATAATTAAAATAAGATACCGATTATGCCCTTAAACGGTTCACCAGAATTTTTGTTACTCTTGTATTGAAGTGAATCAAGTGAATGTCCATAAGAGAAACGTTTAATCTTGTATTAAATTAAAACATTGTAAGGCAGCGAAAGCCACCAAACTATAACCACTCATGCCTTCAACTATGATCTTATTCAAAATATCGCTGCAACCTTTCAAAACGCAAACTTTATTCTCAACTCTTATTATTTCCTTACAATTTGGATTCCATTTTTTTCGCCACAATTCTGTCAAAGAGCTTCTTTTTGGCAAAATATCTTGCGAATTCTGACTTTGGCTAGACGTATCTTTAACTTTCTTATACCTTTTTATAATTATTTCCAATATATTAAATATGTAGCATATGTTTTCTAAATCGACTATATTTGTACACTCGTATAGATTGTCTTGCATTAAATTTGTGTATACTTGCTCTAGTATGACGGTAATTTTTTCGATACTATATTTAAGTATGTGTTTTGATTTGTTGAGTAGTAGCACGCGTTGGATCTTTTCGTCTTTGGTTAAAAGCTGAAAATAACGATTCATTTTTAATATTTGAGACGTATTCAAGTCAAAGGTACATCATTGTCAGTTGTTTATAGAATTTATCTCTAAATGAATTGTTATGGCAGTAACGACTTCTTGACAACCGACAATGATGTACCTTTGACTTAAAATGTCACATTTATAAGCCTTTTTGAATAAGCTACAATAGTAGTAATGTAACTGTTACTTTATAAGGGTCCTTAAAATACGAGTGTGGTTTTATGAAACAGTTCATAATAAGACCACACGAGTGTTTTAAAGCCTAATTACGTACAGTTGTATACACTGTTTTATCTACACACATATTACAAATCCTAAATGACGTGTACGGAAACCATTAGAATGACCGCCATTGCACCGCCATTACCAACTCGATTGTGCCGGCGGTCGCGCGGGCGCGTGCCGGCGGTCGGAGAGGAGGGCACATCTTCATTACGTTACCGTAGGTAATGAATATTCATACGTTTTTACCACACTGTCACAGATAATACACTGATGTTACGTTACTGGTTGCAATAATGGTGGTAATTACATACGGTTTCCAAACGCGGAATATAGGACTTATGATATTGGTGTAGATAAACTAATAAAACGTTTAGGTACAAACGTATGATGTGTGTAAGACATGGACAATTTTGTTAGGCGTTTTTTATACAAAATTATAAGAAGATAAAAAGTAATTATACAGGCTCCCTTAAACCAACATCAAGGCTTTGACCTTTGACCGCCAAGCCACGGACGGATAAATCGTGCCCTTAGCGCCAGCGCGCGCGCAAGGCAAACCGGTTATATTTTGGACGTGATATCACGTGCTGGCGCTGAGGGCACGACTTTCCGTACGCGTGACTGAACAGATGATGGATGGGATAGATATTAAGCGAATTTGGCCTAAATAAAAATGACTTTTTTTAGGTATTGGCAAAACGACTACTTTTAGCTTCATTATACCGTGTCAATATCTCGAAAACTATGCCATTTTTATTAAGGTCAAATTTGCTTAATCTGATGGCATCAGCTGTTTTATAATAAACCCGGTATAATAAAACATGTATTTTTATAGTATCAATATCCTGATCTGAAGTGTTGGTTGTGGTTTGTATTTTATGTAAAATTCCAAGTCTGGCTTCCAATTATCTGGATATTATCCTTATAATATGGCTACTATCCGGATAATTCTATACAAATTACTATTCGAACTATCTGAAACTATACTAGGTGAAACAAAAATGCTGGTGCTTTTTATTTATTTATTTATTGTATTTTATTTGGGGCATCAACAGCAATACAACAATTAATACAAAACTTAAATAACAGAGAAAAAGCCAATAATAGATGACCACAAAAATATAACTAACATGCCATAACAAGTGGAAATAATAAGTGCCAAAGGAAAGATTGAACTTTTTAAACAAAATATAAAACTAGCTTATCTGTACGGGAGTGCACTTTGATGTGTGTTAGTGTTGTGTGTATGTATGTGCGTATATATGAGAGTGGTGAGTGTTTAAGGACATAATTGGTATCATAGTCTCATTATGAAAAAGTAAGAAAAACATTTTTTCCCGCGAAAAAAAAATTGGTTTTGTATGGAGGGTTGGCCGGCTAGGACCACGTGTCCCATACAAAAAAAAATTTTCGCGACCAAAAATTATTTATCTACACTCATATTCTCTAAAACGTGTTCGAAAACGGTAGGCAATGGCTAGCATTACCACGACCGATTTTACTATGATAAGCTTTTTATCTGTGGCAGTAACGTAATTTTAACGTTACATGCTCAACTATTGATGTGTTATGAGTTTTGATAACATAATGTACACCTGCACCCTCCCGCGCATCCCCCGACACGCGCCCGCGCGACCGCCGGCACAATCGAGTTGGCCATGGCGGTGCAATGGCGGCCATTCTATGGTTTCCGAATACGGCATTTAGAATAAATAATATGAGTGTAGATAAAGCAGTGTATGTAACTGTACGTAATTAGGCCTTAAAACACTCGTGTGATCTTATTATGAAATTCACCTGCGGCTCATTTCATAAAACCACACTCATGTTTTAAGGACCCTTATTTTGTAACAGTTACATAAACTACTATTTCTCCAACTGTTTCTTTGTCGCAAAACGATACTTATTATGCCCTTAAACGGATCATCAGTATTTTTTACAACCTGTATGCAACACCGTCTATGCATCGTCTAAATCTAACAGATAAGTTATACACGGTGAATCTGAGTAACGTGACAGATTTTAACCATAAATTCCTGAGGTCATAAGGAGTAAAAAATGTTATATGAATTTAGGTCAATTTCGCAAAAAAAATAATTTTTTTTTGACGCTTTTTTTATTGTTTTTTTAATGCTTTTGAACATAAAAACATAAATGTTATTGGTAAAACTGTCGATTAAAAAAAAATTAGTACATTTTTTTTCGTAAAAAATAGTTTACGTAAAGTATTCCTTGGCACTTTGATATCTGTCAATAAGAATGTCTAGACTAGACCCCATAAAGGGTGAAATCGCCATCAAAAAAGCGTTTTGCACTGAGTCACAATAAAAAATGTTTTTTTATTTAATTGGTAGGAACTCTGAAACTAGACCGATTCCAGAAAAGTTTATGCGACATTTTAGTCTCCAATTATGATCTGGAATTTATGGTTAAAATCTGTCGGGTTACTCAGGTTCACCGTGTGTACAGAATGGCCTTACCAAATGGTCCGCCCATCCGTCTCCAGTTTGAATATTGCGAATCATGCTGTCGACCGTCTCTAGCAAATCTTCTAAAAACGGAGGGTAGTTTTCATCTTCGTGCAACTTATCTATTAGCTTTCCTAGTACCTAGAACAAGAATCGAGTTCGCCTTTTTCAACCGACTTCAAGATTTCGAAGCTTCTCAATTCGTCGGGATCTTTGTTTTTGCTTTTTTTTCTGTATGTTCACCCATTATTCGAAGACGGCTGGACTGATTTGGATTTTTTTTTGTTTGAAAGAGTGTACTTCACAGTTGGTCCCATTGTAACTGTCCCATTGATCCGATGATGGAATCCGGGATAAATCGAGGGAACTCTTCAACTATTATAGGCACACCTATAGTGATTTGAGTATTTTGTACAGCAGCTCGAGCATTTTGCTTTTGGAAAGGTGGAGGCTAAGTGAAGTCGGTTCTTTTTTGTTTGAAATTATAAAATGAACGAAAAATGGAAAACTCCCCTCTCTGCTCTAAAGCACCGGATCACTGCTCTTTAAACTGAGCTATCGAGACTTAGTCGTCTGCAGCAATATTTGTTCTTATGGAGGCTGTGACAGGCCATTCAAGTGCAATTTACGTTACGATTCCGATTCCCCCCTTTGGCGCCATTCATTTATTACTTGAGACAATTTAGCAGGGGAGGGGGTTGACCATGTCCGCTTCCTCTTACGAGAGGAGAATTTTCATAATTTTTTCCTTACGTAGGGGAGGGAGGTGCTCAAAAAGTAGCAAAAATTGTCTTACTTATGGTGGACTTTATGCCTTTTGTAATAACGTTCACCGATGTGCAGTTACGAGTGCTACTATTTGTCTAGCATTAAAATACCTGTGCAATCTCTTTGACGATGTCATCTGTCGGCAACGCTAGCATGATGTGGTTGAACAAACAATGGGCCGACTGGTTCAACCAACTACCTGACAGCTGAGAGGCTGAAAACAATATTAAATTAAAATATTTAAAAAAAATTATGAACATGAAACGTAGCCCCTTCTTTACTCACCCTGTACTTATATTTTTGAATGAATGAATGAACGAATGAAGTTTTTTCGGATAATTTGGTTTAAAATTTTAATGATTACCTAGGTTTTGATGTTTCCCGAAGTTTGATTCATAATTGTTTTTAAAGTCAATCAATACTACAGACTAGCAAGCAGTACAGTCCTCAATTACTGATTCTTAAAAATCATAAAATCTGTTTGCCATTTTATAATTCCAAAATCCATAGAAGATCACCCACCTAAAAACCCTGTTACACTTTACTTTTTTTAGTGTCCTAACTAGCATCCTAATTAGGATCCTAACTAGTTTTCATAGCAAATTTACTTGCTAAATGCGGTTAGACTTGACTAAATTTAGAAACTAACTCATTTAGGAAGCTAACTAGGACAAGTGTAAGTGCTTTAAGTCGTAATTTATAAAGCTACAGTTTACAATTTCGTTGTTTACCTCTGTTTCTAACAACCATATTTGTTGAAAGAAAAGCAAACACTGAAAATCTAATCCAAACGTACGGTAAGTCTTATTATTGGGATATCAAAATGTGTATGTACGTCACATCTGTAAATATAGATACATTTAATGTGACTAAAATATGTAATCACGGCTCTATTACCAAGTCGTACAGTCCTGGATACATATTTTTGTCACATTAAATGTAGGGCCGGGTTAAGCATTTCGTTCGGGACCCATAGGCATTGACTTTTTTGAGGCCCCTTTTTAGCAAGTTATATTACAAAAAAAATTGTGTCGATAGATTAAGACAGTCAGTAAGATAGATTTCATAGAATTAATGAAACATTTTCAATATCTTCTTTGCCCACACGAGGCTCCTAGCCCATAAATACTAATTTTCAAATTAATATTTCACTCTATGAAACAATTCCATTTTTCTATGTGCACACGCGGGGCCCCTAGCCGATATATACAAATTTTCCAATTTAATTTTCACTCTATGAAAGATTATTTTTTCTGTGCACGCGGGGCCCCTGACCGATGCGGGGCCCCTAGGCAGTTGTCTACTTTGCTTAAAGGCTAATCCGGCTCTGTCCATATTTTCAGACGTGACCGTATTATTAGATTATTACTTACAACTTCTCACGGAACCTCTGTGCTGCGAATCGCTCCTGTACCCAGAATCTGTAGAATATCCATCGTATTTCTTATCTTTCCTGTTCAAAAACGTCTTCACTCTGTTCAACTCTTCTATAACTTTAAACGGAACCCTTTCTTCTAAGTTTTCATCACTTTCTGTATCTACATCCATTTCTTCAATGTTCTCTTGTTCGATATTCAAGGTATTATTATTTAGTGTTATTTCTTTGTTAATTTGACTGGTTTGTTCAATATTTTGAATTTTGTCATCATTATGTTTCAAATTGACTGTATTTTGACTATTAAATGAAAATTGAGTGCCATTAGCATTTGTATCTTTTGCAGTACTTCTAACGTACGTTTCATTAACATCTTTAATACCTTCTATAATGCTGGCTTCGTTAATATTATAGAATTTTCTTGTGTCCAATGATTTATCAGTTGTTTTCGAATGATTTTCATTTTCTATTTCTTTAACAACATTTTTAGTTACATTCTCAACAATATCTTTGGATACTGCCCCAGTTTTATTAATCTCTGCATCATCATGGTTACGAAGATGTGATTGTATTATTTCGCTAGCGTTATTTCTTATATATTTATCAGCTATAACAAAATATTCGTTTTGTGTCTGACTGACATGGGAGTAGTCTTGAGTAAAACCATGTAAAGTATATAGTTGTGTTTCTTGTGAATCAACATTATTATCAAATACAATTTTATTTTTTCCTTCATTAGAAGTGTTGTAGCAATGTGTAACGTCTTCTTGACTTTCACAGAACGTCATTTGACTAAAATTTTGATTGCTGTATGGCTGAAATTGTTTGAAATTAAAGTAAATTACTTAAAATCATTTAATTACATAAAAATATCTACACCGGAACCTTTTAACCTCAGTCCTTTTCAACCGACTTCAAGATTTCGAAGGAGGAGGTTATCAATTCGTCGGCATCTTTGTTATTGCTAGTTCTTTAAATGTATGTTGACCGATTATTCGAAGACGGCTGGACCGATTTGGAAAATTATTTTTTTGTTTGAAAGAGTATACTTCCCAGCTGATCCCATTGTAACCAGGTCAGGATCTGATGATGGGATCTTGGAGAAAACGAGGGAACTCCTCAACCATTATAGGCACACCTATAGTGATAAGAATTTTTTACAACAGCTCGAGCACTTGCTTATGGAAAGGTGGAGGCTAAGTGAAGTCGGTTCTTCTTTTAAAAATTATCTTAAGTTTGATAAAAACTATCCAACAGTAAGCCTGGAAGAAGCGTACGTTGGTACTGTTGATAGCCTGGCGGTAAGACGACAGACTTTCAATCCGGAGGTCTCAGGTTCCAACCCCGGCCCGTAAACCAGCCACAGATTCTCAGTTTAGGTATGTACGAAATATCATTTCATAGTATATTTGAGATTTACTAGTCACCTTTCGGTAAAAGAATACTTCGTGAATAATCGGACCGAATCCCAACAGTGTTGCAAGGTCTGATGGCAGTCGCTTTTGTAAAAACTAGTGCCTACGCCAATTTTAGGGATTATGTTGCTAAGCGGTCCCAAGGCTCCATTGTGCCGTGTCAAAAACCGGAACTAAATACTAGAGCTAGCACAACCACGGGACTTTCTACACAATAGTTTAGGTAGCAGCAGATCGTTGTGTGAAAATAAGACGTAGGCACAACACACACTTAGCGGAATTCAGACAACCATAGCCAATTGTCAACCCTGGGCAGAAAACTGTCTATGGCCTCCATACAAAAAAACTATAACCCATACTTAGTCGTTATCCAAACAGGACTGAATATTGTTAATGGTTGGCTGAATTCGGCTAAGTGCGTGGCGCCGATAGTTACTTTGTCTTTATACATTTTGTTCCACCCGTGTTTAACCCTCAAAAATAACATAAATATAACATACCTGTTCTAGGACATTAGTAGACACTTCTTTCAGCAACCTTATCGTATCTCCTAAAGAATTCTCTCGTAGTGGATGGGATTCATTTTCAAAAACGAAATCATTTAAAATCGTTTGACTACCCTGGCTATCATTTACATTTACCAAACTTTCCAACCGATTCTCATTTAACGTATCATTTTTGTCGCAATCCATTTGTGTGTCATGTTGTTTTTCACTCCAAATATCATCGTCGTCAAAATTAAAATCGTCACTACACACAGTCTCATTTGGGTCTATTTCCTTGTCTCGGATTTTGTTTTGAAGTTGTATTAAATACTCTTCAATTGGTACATTTTCTGGTTTGGTTTTTATCACCGAAATAGCAACGGCCAGGCGGTATTTTTGCGCAATATGATGCACTAAAAATGAGAACATTAACGTATAGTTGAATAAAATAACTAATGATTTGATACTGCTACTCTGTAAATAACTTTTAAAAGTAAAACTTACCATATTCATCGAAACTCATTTTCGTTTGTTGTGTGGTTGTGATCTTCACTTTTTGCCGATAGAAATCAGTAACATAATGTGAATATGATTTATTAAATAACTTAGTCGCGAAATCAAAAACTTGACTGCACAATACAACAAACACGATTCGCTCCAATCGCTCCGCTTCGCGCCACAAGTTTTTTTTTATTGGCATGCACTTCACTGAGACTATGGAAAGTAACAAACAGCCAGAGCAAAAGAGTATTTAAAGGTAGGTGTTTTTATAAATAAAAAAATACATTTAAGACATTTTGCTAATATATTTTAAGTTTAGATTTATTTGTTATATCCATGCAATTTATTTTTCTTATATAAACATAGACATACTAGCCATCGACCTGTCATGGTAATAACAATACCAAGATCGAACGGGATGGTCTTATTACATTTTCAGTAGGTACGACAGAGAAGGTGCTATTATCGTTGGTCCTTGTCATAGACATAATTTTTTTTATGACCCTTCACGCCATTACTTATAGCAGTATACTTAGAGAATTCAACCAACGGAGTCGCCATTGACAGGCGTTCCCTCTGCCGAAAACATATGACCAGTGGTCATACTCATGTATGGACTGACGTAGCTATTTGTACGTTACGTACGAATAGTCATACATTTGACGGGGGAGGGGACCCCCGCAAAAATCGGCAGATTTTTTTTGTATCGGAAATGACAGACAAGGCTACTCCATCCGGGTTGAATTCTCTAAGGCAGTATACGAGAAAACCTGATATTTTTGTTAGAAAGTTGTGTCGGCTAAGGAAATCAATAGTAAATTGTTTTGTTTTGTGCTGTAGAAGTGATTTTATCATCAATCATCATCTATGTCTATCCCTTATAGGATGTACGCGTGGGCCAGGCGTGGGCTCATGTGATGGATGTGTCAACAGCAGAGAGTTCTAAACCAGGAGAGGCCTTAGGTATCATTTCCCCTCTGTCAAAAGTATTGGCAGGAAAATCTAGTACATCTATAAAAACTATTTCAATAATCGAATGTCACGCACTTTCGTCATCGCTGTCGATGGATAACAAGCTCCGTGAAAATGCCCTTATGTGCTGTTTTTGGATGTAAAAAATGTTATATTTCGTCTAGTTTACAAAAAGATGAAATACCATTTCAGATGTAAGTAAAGTTTTACTTTATTTATCATTACTTTCGTAATAAAAGATTTAACCTAAATCGAAAATCAAGCTTCGTTTACAGAATCGATTCAAAGACAATCGTTTTCTTTCTGACGGGCAGGAACTATTTGACGTTTGACATTTCTCCATATTTAACGCGCTTAAGGATTGCTGTCTTCTATATTTTGTTTGAAAATACAATCAAAAATGATCCTTGGCTTTTTTGTTTGACATTTGCAAAGACTGCATCCAATAATGAACCATATGTTAACATTGGTACAGTCGACTATCTATTGCTCCATTTAGTGTTAGGAAGTATAAAAAGAATATGTCAAATATGTTTGGTGTTTTCAAGTCAAAGGTACATCTTTGTCGGTTGTCAATAAAGCGTTGCTGCCATAAAAAAACATTTAGAAATAAACTGTATTAACCCAATTTAATATCGACCATGCTCTCTGCTGCAAGACTGGGGGGCTAATTTCAAGACGACACAACGAAGTTCGTGATCTATTTGCTGAACTGTGTCACCAAGCATGGAGCAACGTCACAACAGAACCCATAATCACAGAAGGTGACCTTGGATTACGCGGCGACTTATCTTGCCGTGGCGTATGGAATGCTCAGAGAGAGGCTCTTTTTGATATCCGTGTCGTAGACACTGACGCTCCCTCTTACATTACACGCCATGTCACTTCTGTCCTAAAATCTGCTGAGACTGAAAAACAAAGAAAATACTCCGCTGCCTGCGAAGCGAAACACGTTACCTTCACCCCTCTCGTGACTTCCGTCGATGGCGTATTCGCCCACAGATGACCTCCTTTGTCAAACACATAGGCGAAGCCCTCGCGGACCGCTGGAATAAATCGCTGAGTACGATACTGGGTTGGCTTAGAACAAGGATATGCATTACTATAATTCGAGCCACCAGTATGTGCATACGAGGCACACGTCACAAATTCAAACCTGCAGCGAAACTATTGGGGTTCGACGACGGAGCAGGCATTCCCAGCTCTAACTAAACTGTCACCTGCCTGACCGTGCATTGCAGAGATGTGAATTTTTACTATTATTTTATATACATTATTATTAGCTATTTCTTTAATAAATGACTTCTTAGCAGTTAAATTCTTGCTTTGAGTATATAAAACTTGTTATTTAATCAAATACAAACATTGAAACATTGAAAAAATAATCAACCCAGTTTGACTTGAACAAACATCGATACGCCTTACCGGGGCGTTCAGTTACTCTGAACCCATAGCTTAATTGGTAAAGCGATATCGAGCCCCGGTAAGGCGTATCGATGTTTGTTCAAGTCAAACTGGGTTGATTATTTTTTCAATGTTTCAATGTTTGTATTTGATTAAATAACATACTAATGTATGAGTGGAATACCCACTTTAAAACAAGTAAAATAATTATATATAAAACTTTTTAATAAATTTTAACCTAAATTTATGCCAAAAATTCATTGACATCACGTCAAAACATTTTTGAAATATTTACATTGGCCATGCTAATTTGTATCACGCATTTTAACCGTTAATTATGTATTTAATTGCCTTTACACCCAACGAACTCGTTTTCAATGGCACTTTACACCATTCTATTCGGAGTGAGCATATTTTTAATAGCGTTGGTATCGGCTGTTATCAAGAGAATGTTCTTCCATTGGAAAGAAGAGCACAAGATCGAAACCATGATGATACCAACTTGCATGGAACATCCTAGTTAGTATTTATTGTCTATATAAAGTTCTCTGCGTCACATTATCGACAAATTAGGATCCATGCTTGTAGGTTTCACGCCAGTGTGGAGCAAAAACCGGTATTAGACATTGCAATTTGTAGGGCCAAATCTGTCGTGTACCCTGCCGCTTCTTTCCCCTCCCTAAGTGCCCTAACTTTGAAACCGGTATTACACATTGCAATTTATAGGGCCCAATCTGTCAGGTTAGTAGGTGTAATAAAAGTTAGTGCCCTTAGGGAGCTGAAGGAGGGTTAGGGAGGGGCAGCGTACACAACAGATTGGGCCCTATAAATTGCAATGTCTAATATCGGTTTTATTACACCTCCCAATCTGACAGATTGGGCCCTACAAAATTCAATGTCTAATAACGGTTTAATGAAAACATTTTTCGCACCTTGATTTCCAGTGGCGCTACTGCGAATATCGAGAATCCAAAATTGATTATCTGCCTCTCTATCGCACTTCTATATTCGATCGACGTTGACGCAAATGGACCAACCACGGACTTGATAAATACTGGACGCGGTAATGGGTGGGGCGCGCGTTACATGGTTTATGATCAGATGCGCATAAACTTGTCGAAACCTCATGCCGCGCGGTTCAGTCGTCGTTCGACCACGTGTGACGAATTTAGTGCCAAAAAACATATAAAAATGCCGTGTTGTACAATTTTGTCGTGTCGTATACGAAGCAACGAATTGAAGGAGGCCCCTGGAGTAGTTGCTTTCCGCCGGTAAGAATAAAAACCGAGTATTTTACATTTTTTCCAAAAATTGTAGACGTTTATTACGACATTCACCCATTATCCGATGGTACAACAGTATTCATATCAATTGCTGGCTGGCTATTGCTGCCGGTCGCATGATTACGCGAGTGACGCGCAATGTATTTGGAAATACGAACGTCGCTCGTCAGTCTCGTCACACGATCGGCAGCCACGTTGCTGGGCAACATGGCTGCCGCGCGCCTGCCGCCACGAGAGTGCGGCCCGTTATTTATTATCGATAATTTCGAACGCATTGTTTAAAGTGTAACTTGTCTGTCCTATAGTAGAAAATAATTTTATTTCTTTCGAAAACAAAATAACGTGATTGACTGGATTAATTAATCCAATGATCAACTTATTTTATAGATACGATAACTGTAAAATGGTACTTCTAACCATACAAATATTATTAATGCGAAAGTGTCTCTGTCTGTTACCTTTTCACACTTAAACTGCAGAACCGATTAAGATGAAATTTGGTATGAAGATAGTTTGAGTCACGATTATTTTTAGTATTTTAGCAGACACATAAATTAGATAGATAAGGGTACATCCACAAACTACGTCAAACAAATTTCAACAATGATGTTTAAAATGACTATTTCTTTATTTTTCCCATTTTCAATAATATATTAAATGGAATCAAAGCAAGAAAAAAAAATACAAAGTGTTTGAATGTCAGACTAGAAGACATAAAGAGTTCCTTTCCTTCAAAAAAAGTGTACACTGTACTATGTGTATATATGTACACGATATTTGTATTTGTGATGTCACAAGAAATAAAACTCCCCCTTCCCCTTATCAGATCTCGTCACACTTTGTTGATCCCTCCGTCCCCCTTAACATCTGACGTAATTAATGGATGAACCCTTATTAGGGTAGATTTTTATCCGGCTATTAATAAAAATCGACATTGTTTTATTAATATGAGGTGTGGCGCGGTATTATGAAGTTAATTATCGATAATCGATATCGATAAAATACATATATCGACAGGCCACCATCCCTCTAATGTAAGCGGTTACGTATTTTCGAGTGTACGCATACATCAACACAGCGAATGAGAGACTGACATTTCTTTGTGTGTATCACCTCGTGCGTACTTTAATGAGAATGTTTGCATGTAAATGCTGGCTACGCTGGTTTTGGAACAAACTACAGCTGATACCGTCTCCATATACTCCGTGGGACCAACGAAGAAGTTCGGGGTAGTCCTCTAGTGACTACCGTGAACATCGAAATTTCGTTAATAGCGATAGAGAGGCAGATACTCATTTTTCGAATTTCGATGTTCTATGCCAGCGACAAATAAATAATGCATTGACTGTACTGAAGCGCTACCGCGAGCGTCGAAAATCTAAATTCCGTTATCTGATCTGGGTCTCTTTCTTTTGAATCAGCAAGTGCGATAGAGAGGGACATAACGAAGTTTCGATTTTCGTGGTTCGAGGAAGGCCCGCCGTCTTTAACGGCCCTCTCATGCGTTCACAGTTATTGCCTATACGTGGCTTCCACGCGTGTTTCGCGCAGTCTGGAGGGGGCTTAAATCTAAGGCGCCTCCTACACTCCTACTACTAGGTTAGTGTAGTAACATGTTCATAATGTTTTATTGAATATCTTTGTTTTCAGCGGTTAGTGTTATAATAATATGCGACAAATGCGTGATCCGCCGCCGAGCGTTTGCAGAAAACCTGAACGTGTTCGACATTATTAGCAAAAGTGATTTGAGCCTGATCAAAGAAGAGGACCCTGAGACGCAGCCATCACTGACTTTGGACGCAGACACGCGGCCACAAGTAAATATTGACCCAGCGACAGAAAAACCCACAAAACCTTAAAGGAATTCAACAAATAAGGTACTGAAAACTTTTTGACGCGTCGTGGCGGTTCCGAATATTTTTTTGAAAACAACTTTTGGGTACTTTTTGTGGGTAAACTAGGCCCGTAGGTTGAAACTATCTCTATTTATAGTAATAATACTTAAGAATTTAGGTAATAAATAAAATGAAACTATTTATTAATGCAGTTATTTTTACCTTTAGTTTTTAATTAAGAAAGCGCGCTTATACTTATAGATAACCAATTTTAGTGTCTTGAAGGTCATCGCCTAAAAAGTATCAAATTTTTTTTACGACTTGAATCCGTGCATCATATGTCATCTTCCCATTCGCTATTTGGCTGATTAATTGTTTCGTCTCCTACCATACATTTGACGCCATAAACACTATTTATTTTTGTGATGTCTGTTTCCGATAACAGTCTTCGATTTTGGCCTAATGACTTCATAATGCTGCCGTCTGGGTCCTGAAAAAAAAAACTTAATTTGAGTGTTGCCAGGGCTACCTACTTTAAAATACCTTGAAAAACAAGAGAGTAAGAATAGAGATTAACGTAACATTGGTTTTGGTTTGTTTTTAAGCTTTTACTACGCGTACGGTAAAACTCGCATTATGGCCAGGTGGAGACGTAAAATTGTGTACTCACCAAGGGCAGTATAAAAGAAAGCCCTCTATCGCATATTTACAACCCTCGCCTGCGGCTCGGGTCACAAATACCTGCGATTTCGGGCTTTCTTTCTTTTACAGTCCTTGGTAAGTAATGTACTATTATTCAACTTGTCGTGTTATTTATAGTTAGTTTGTGTGAGACGAAAATCTTGAAAACTAAAGCCACTTTCGTAGTCACATTTGGAGTAGCGGTAGTGGTCTGTAGGAATGGACTGGAACATCTTTGTTACAAACAATTTTTACCTTATCTTTTGTCTTTATAAGTTTCGACCGAAGCACAGTGTGGAATTTTACATAAAAATCGGACATGGGTTAAATAATGGCGTAATATAAAGCTCAATTAATACTAAATATAAATATGTAATCCCCACAAATGAATTCCTTATAGTTTTCAAGAAATCACATTTTTAAGATTGCTTTCAGAAACTCCAAAAAAATCATAGAAGTGGTAATATTTCATGAATACGTGCCTTTATAAACTTTCGTGTAATATTAAACGTTATATCTCTTCCAACTGATAATTTTAAGACCAAAAATATACTTAAAAAATTATTCTGATCTGAGAAATTTGCAATTTAGTAGTTAAACTATTTAATTTTTTTTAATAAAAATCTAAAGGTATGCGGAATTCATTCTTAACTAGAGATCTTCTTTATACCATATTTAGTCGACATTATTAATTTGAATAAGGTTTATGAAAGGGTTTAGAATTTAAAGCAATTTAAATATTTGTGTTAGGGCTGCTACTTGGTAAAGCGCCTGATTCATCTAACATAGCAAAGTTACCACATAACATTTTATTATTACGAAAAGGGTACATAATTAAAAAAACTTGACGTTAACCACCATTTGTGTATTGGAGTCTACTGGAATTAGAGGACTCAGAGATTGAGAAATTGTGTACGTACCTACAAAACCTACTTAATTTAAATTAGACAAAAGTGACATGGGCGTGATAGACGAAGTAATTCAAATCCTAGAAAACTTTCATACAGGTATCAGGGTCATTCAGGTATCAGAAGAGATCTTATTCTCACTTTCTCACTCACTTTTTTTCCTTTAAAAACAGTATGGGAAAATGTCGCTTTATTCACACGTGTGCAAAATAATGTAGTAAAAGTTTTGACTTGTTTCTTCACGCGTTAGCTTGTAGTATAGAGTTTTACCTTGCCTATGCACACTGTTTTTTTCATTCCATAGAGCGTTTGCGTCACAAAGTTTTGTGACAAAATATTTTTTTTAAGACAAGCTTTTATCACCGACTATACTTTTCTTTCAACAGTCGTCTCGTCTACTACTTATCGAGACGATTCTAACAAACCTCTAAGCACAATGAATGCATTGTTTTATATAACCTAGTCCTTATGGCTACCTCCAGATCTCCATCATCAGACCAGCTCGATGGTACCAAAACAATGTAATGTCATCTGAGTTACGTAGCTACACTATATTTCAGCTCAATTGGGCAGCAGGAAATGGGTCAAATTGAAGCACCGTGAAGTCCTCGATCTATACGTATGGTGTCCAATAACAGACTACCTACTAACCTACTAATTAATAATAACCTATGATATATAATAATGACAGATGGGTTATGCACGCTCCAAAAGTGAAGCACTTAATATGAGTGAATTCAAACAACTGTCGCTAGTCACGCTCCGGCAAGCGAGAGATGCGGACGTGTGAATGAGCTCCCGTCACCCGCGTGGGAAAGAGACAAACTGTAATTTTCTAACAATGAGAGTGACAAAGATGTAATGATTGTCAAAATAGATAAACATAAAAGAATCGTTGTTAGGTTATGGCATAACTCTGGAAGTATTTTTTGTGCTCATTTTGTTAGAGTATAACCCATCCATAGTAAATATCATTGATAATGACCAGTTGGATGACCGGAGCATAGTTAGGTTATTTTACAGTAATTACTGTTATTCGATTTATTAAACTTACTGTTTTATTAAACTAAATGTCGTGTGACAACCCTAAAGATCAGAATTATCAGAAAAACATAGAACTTTAATAGCTTCCAAATCCAGAGACGATAATTAATGAATTTTTGATATGATTTTTTAAGTAAGTAAAAGAATATTTTTTTCTTGAAACTAACTTCGCTTACAGTATCAAAAGGTAATAAGACAGATATTTAGTTTTTTTATACAAAGTACAATATATTTGTTATTTAAGTTTAAGGAACATTGCTATTTGAAACTTAAATACTGTGTAACAATATACTGACGATAATCAGTAAAGTTCAAGCCAATAATTAAAGCATTTGGAGAAAATTAAGAATTTCACTTTTAGAAAAAAAATTAAGTCGGCACATTAATATGAATATCTTAAAAAGTATTATTAATTTGCAAAGACAGACCTTGCTATTTCGTCGAACACCTCTAAAGCTATCTATTAATGCCATAAACTGCCTCCGGTTAATGGCATGTCCGATTTTGATGTAAAATTTCACACTGTGCGAAGAGATGTCATTCTTGCCGATCATAGGGGAGACTGGGGTCGGTTGGAGGATTGTTGTGAAAAAAACTTTTATAACTTTATATTTTTGTACGTAGCGACGCCCGTCTTGCTGAGCTTCTACCAGAAGGTGTATGGTGCTTTCATAGTCATATGGGGAGACTGGGATCGATTGAAAGATTTTTTCAAACGCCGTTTTTTACCTTATCTTTAAAAGTAGCGACCGAAGATATGCCCCTCTTGCCCAGTTTTCTCCAAAACATCCAAGGAGGGTGTGTAGCGCTCTCATAGTCGTAGGGTAGCGGCAAGGTCGCCTCTGCGCCTATCTTCTCAAAGTGGTGCAGCTTGTCTGTGTCCATACAAAGTCATCGTGTAGTTAATGAGCTTGCAAAAATCTTGGTAGGAAACGTTGAAGGCTTAGAGAATTCAACCAACCGGAGCGGCCATTGACAGGCGTTCCGGCTGCCGAAAACATATGACCAGTAGTCATATTTATTGTATAGACTGACGTATATCTGACGTGACTATTAATACATTACGTACGAATAGCCATACATTTGACATTCCCCTCCCCCGCAAATACCGGCAGACTTTTTTTGTAGAGAAAATGACAGACATGGCCGCTCCGGTTGGTTGAATTCTCTAAGGTTGAAGGTGAAATACCAAAGGACCCCCACCGACTGCATCATATGACCAAGTTAAGAAAAAGCCACTTCAGGCAAACTCTATTAAGCGGTGTTGAGACCGATGGAGACAAATCATGAAAGCTACAAAACCAAGTGGTCGATGGAACCTCAGTAATCGTAGTTGTTGCTATACAACTGTTAAAATAAAGTCAATTTCAAGATCATCGGCCCAATCGGCTTTCGTCAGCCTCCCGCTTTTTAGGGTTCCGTAGCCAAAATGGCAAAAACGGAACCCTTATAGTTTCGTCATGTCCGTCTGTCCGTCCGTCCGTATGTCACAGCCATTTTACTCGGAAACTATAAGACGTCTTAATAAAAATGTTGACATGAGGTGTATTTTGTAAGCCGCTATTAGTTATGTAGTGAAATTGCTGAAAAAATATTTTCATTTTTTTTTTGCCAAATATGCACATCAATCGATAGGTCTTTAAATAGTATTTTATACAATCGTGACATACCTAATTAAGAGCTTTTCAGTCGAGTACCGTGTTTAGGCCACGAAGCTTGCTGAGTGAGCCAAAGTAAGGTACGAGATTGAAAAGCTTGATTATGTCACTATTTTATACAATACTTTTTCTACGAGTGCTCAATATAGGCAAGCCGGTAAGAATTGAGTTCGACGAAAGACCTGCTGCCTCTATACAATAGAGCAACTTCGGCAGATCGTGCCCGTTCCCCCGCGGCGACGGCGGCGTGGCCGCGCGGGCTCGTGCAACAGTGTTACAATATTGTATGAAAATCCTTTTTCACCTCAGCAGCTCGAACAAGCCTACTTCCCTGTGAATACACAGTGACGAAAGTCGCACTTTCGTCACTCCCTGGAGTGATGAAAGTGCGACTTTCGTCACTCCAGGGAGTGAGACAAAGTAGTTTTTTAATTTAGTGAAGGCCATGAACTGCCACTTCATATTTCGGGGTCTATTAAAAATTCTAAATACATATTTTTAACCTTTAATATGTTCTCACTACTGAGGTGAAAAGTTGTATGTGTCACACAAGAGCAAAGTTATTTTACAACTCGTGTTTTTCAGTCCCTCGCTACGCTCAAGATTCTAACTTAGATTCAATTATAGAACATTGAGGTTTCTTTAAAAAAATTGTGATTAAGTGAATATTTTCAGAAATAATCGCTTCGAAAGTCGAATATTTTTTTCCGCGTCAAAAACATTTTTCGTCTACTTTTTAGGGTTCCGTAGTCAACTAGGAACCCTTATAGTTTCGCCATGTCTGCCCGTCCGTCCGTCTGTTCGTCCGCGGATAATCTCAGTGACCGTTAGCACTAGAAAGCTGAAATTTGGTACTAATATGTATATCAATCACGCCGACAAAGTGGTAAAATAAAAAGTGGATTTTTTTTTATTAGGGTACCTCCCCTATACGTAAAGTGGGGAGTGATTTTTTTTTTCATTTCAACCCCAACGTGTGATATATTATTGGATAGGTATTTAAAAATGAATAGGGGTTTTCTAAAATCATTTTTCGATAATGTAAATATTTTCGGAAATAATCGCTCCAGAAGTAAAAAAATATGCGTCCCCCCCCCTCTAACTTTTGAACCATAAGTTTTAAAAATATGAAAAAAATCTCAAAAGTAGAACTTTATAAAAACTTTCTAGGAAAATTATTTTGAACTTGATAGGATGAATAGTTTTTGAAAAAAAAATACAAAATAATTTCTGAAATAAGTTTGTAATTTAACCGTATAAGCAGGTGTTTATTGTACCTGTAATTTCTACAAAATTACAATGAAATGACGTGTTTTCAAATAAAGTAAAAACGGTGAAAATCGGTTCACGCATTAAAGAATTATCCCATAAAATTCATCTTCCATACTTTATGCTCGCGCGCAATAGTTTACTTAATTTGCCGATAGATGTCGCTGTACGTGGAACTCTCATATCATATCCTACATGGCGGTGTTATTAACTCTTAAGTGGGGACACTTACTGTGACGGACGGAAAACTACGGAACCCTACAGTGAGCGTGGCCCGACACGCTCTTGGCCGGTTTTCTTACTCGCAACGCAATGCGAAACCAATTATGTACTTAAACGGATCACCAGTATTTTTGTTCAAAATCAAATATATTCAATCTATGATGATGAAGCGAATTTTGAGAAGAGTATACGAACCAGCTCTGATGTGCCGTGAGTGAACCTTCACATAATTATCTCGGTCGTGTCGAGACAGCTCGAAGTAGAACCCCAGCATGGCCATGACCATCATGGCGGCGTGCTGCCGGTGCTGCCCGCCTTTTAGCAGCTCAGGGGTGCCGAAGATCTAGAAATTAAACATGGTTTTATTGGAAGTTGGACCTTTTTGTCATAGACGCATAAGGGTCAGCTCCCACCGAGACGCAAGCGACGCGACGATGCGCGTACATTTGAATAGAGCGACTCAAAATTATACTTTATTGAATTTATTTTATAATATAAAATTATAATTTAATAAGAAGAGGTGCGGTGGCGGCATCGTGTACACGAGGCCTGCGGCGGCGGTACCGCGTCGGCGCGGGGGCAGCATCGTTTATACAAGCCCTAACACAACTTGAGTTTTATAAATTAAAACTAGCTGTGCCCGCGGCTCCGCCCGCGTGGAATTCGGTCTGTGTCAGTAAGCGGCTAATTCACCCCTAATTTCTCTCCTGCTACCCTGGAGGCGGAACTTGAAGTAAAGTTGACAGATGGATACGCTGGAGGACAGTAGTCCTGATAAAATATTTTACAATTACCACTTAATAAAAGTACACTCAAAAATCAATCCTTTTTTTGTCCTTATAATTTTTTTTGGCATGATATAGACAACATAGAGTAGTAGGTGTATATCGGACGATACAGTACCACTTTTGTATTTATACGTTCATGTCCACGGCAAATATCATCCAAATCGATCCTCCCGTCAAATCAGTCTAAGCATGAAAGGCGCGGTTGCAGCGCGGTTGAAATTTGGGGGGGGTCCCAAATGGAGAAATGATTTTTTGTTTTTTGAGGGGGTCAATCATGATTTTTTTCAATTTGAGGTGTACTTGGTGGGAGGGGGTCCATGACCCATGCAAATATAAAAATTTAACTCAATCGAGTGTAGTGGCTACCCCCCTCCCCCCCTTTAGACGTTGAATTAATTTTTATAGGCTACGTATAACCTGGCTGGGGATTTTCTCGTAATCCCTAAGGGGTGATTGCAAAACATCCGTTCAAAAAGTAATTTATTAAGGGATATTTGGCGGCGCTTACGTTATTTTACTATGCGTTTTTGACTGATTATTCACAAACGGCTGAACCGATTTTATCCAATATGTTTTTTATTATCGAAAGTTGTTATTATTTTTATATTTTTTTGGACCCACGGTTCAAAAGTTAGATGGAGGAGAAACCCTTTTTTGAACTTTCAGATCTAATATTTACGAAACTATCAGTTTCATCCAAAAAATACTCGGATCACAGAAGCATACACTGCTTTATCTACACACATATTAAAACCGCCATTACACCGCCATGACCAACCTTATTGCGGGCAGGGGGGGGGGGGGGCGTGCCGACGGTCGGGGATGAGGGCGCATTTTCATTACGTTAATTTTCATACGTTTTTACCACACTGTCACAGATAATACACTGATGTTACGTTACTGGTTGCAATAATGGTGGTAATTACATACGGTTTCCGAACATAAGCGGAATAGAGGATTTATGATATTAATGTAGATCAAGATATTTATTATTCTTCAATGTAAGCACATTACAATGCACTAATGAACGTCAGAGAACAAAATACGTGAATGGTGTGGAACACTTGGTTGGAACGAAGTTTTTGAAATTTTTGAATTTTTTTAAATTATGAAATTTTGACATTTTCGTAATTTTTGACACTTTTTACTTTTAGGTTCTCGACTTTTTTCACTTTGTCACTTCTCACTTTCACTTTTAATTACACTTCACTTCACTTCACTTTATTCTATTTTACATTTTTTTTCATTTTATTCCATTTTACATGTTTCTCAATCGTATGGGTGTCGCGTTTTCGTGACGTGACGCTTATTCGTGACGGTCACGTGACTTTTTTTCGCCTAGCCCCCATCCGCGAAGCGTCCGATAAGGAACTTCGTTCCAAAACTACCACCGGTTCTAACCCTACACCTCTGGCCCGAGAAGTATTATGACCGAAAAGAAACTCGACGGGACTTATTTTTTTCAAAACAGTAATACATTATTAGCATTTTAACGGCCTCCTAGCCCAGTCGGTAGTGGCCCTGCCTACGAAGCAGGAGGTCCCGGGTTCGAATCCTGGTCAGGGCATTTATTTGTGTGTTTATCACAGATATTTGTTCCTGAGTTATGGCTGTTTTCTATGTATTTAAGTATTTATTCATATTTATCTATTATATATATCGTCGTCTAGTACCCACAACACAAGCCTTATTGAGCTTACTGTGGGACTAGGTCGGTTTGTGTAAGATCGTCCTATAATATTTATTTATTTATAATTTATTTATCTCAAAGATACAAAATAATGCGTAGTTCTTCAAGAAGACATATCAACAGCTTGAGAGACAGATAATGTACCTACTGTTTAATTATAAAGAAAAATAAATCCTAATCTGACTGCATCACAAAACGTTTGATATGTTTTCCTACCTAAACGGTGTCCTATAAATGTTAGATGATTTTGTAGTAGTTTCTGGTTTGGGCCATGCATCTTTGTCCGTCATATAATAGTCCTCTCGAACCTGCAATAACCCTTTGACATTAATGACATTTTCAAATATTTCTTAAGAGCGGGTAAAGGTAAATTTAAAGCATCGACGGGTTAATAAATATGTGTTCATATTTGTTAACCCGTCCAAACCGTCCGTCCGTCCTTGACCAAAAAAATATAAACTATTTCAATACCAAATTTCATCTAAATACGTACAGCGTTTATTGGTTGTTTCTTCCCCATGTTAACTTCCACCCCTTTTGCATCCGCTTAAGGGATAATTTCTGAGATAAAACTATTTTATTTCCTTTTCTAGAGCTCAAATTATCTCCATACCAAATTTTATCTAAATCGATTCTACGGTTAATAATTCCCTATACCTACAAATTTTCCACTCCCTTTCACCCCTTTAGGGTTGATTTTCGGGGTGAAAACTATCCTTTGTCCTTTCTTGAGACCCATACTATCTCTATACCAATTTTCATCTAAATCAGTTCAGCGGTAAAAAATTCCTCATACCAACTTCCAACCCCCTTTTCACCCCCACAAGGGTTTGAAAACTATCCTATGACGTTTCTCGAGACTCAAATTATCTCCATACTCATTTCTATCTAAATCGTTTCATCGGTTAAAAATTCTCCATACAAACTTTCAACCCCATTTTTACCCCCACCAGGGTTGATTTTCGGGATTAAAACTATATATACGGCCTCCTAGCCTAGTCGGTAGTGACACTGCCTACGAAGCAGGAGGTCCCGGGTTCGAATCCTGGTAAGGGCATTTATTTGTGTGTTTATCACAGATATTTGTACCTGAGTTATGGATGTTTTCTATGTATTTAAGTATTTATCAATATCTATCTATTATATATATCGTCGTCTAGTACCCACAACACAAGCCTTATTGAGCTTACTGTGGGACTAGGTCGGTTTGTGTAAGATTGTCCTATAATATTTATTATTATTATTATTATTATTATATTATCCTTTCCCGGGACTCAAACTATCTCTATACAAAATTTCATCAAAATCCGTTCAGCCGTTTTCACGTGATGCGCGGTCAAATAAACAGACAAACAGACAAACAGATAAACAGACAAAAATTCTAAAAATTGTTGGAACGTGTTCTGTTATCGATTCTAAGTATCCCCAGCCAACTTTTTTTCTATTATCTTCCATGTACAGACTTTCGACCCTCTTCAGCTTTATTATATGTATAGATAATGAAGAACCGACTTCACTTAGCCTCCACCTTTCCAAAAGCAAATGCCTATACTCAAATCACTATAGGTGTGCCTATAATAGTTCCCTCGATTTCTCCAGGACCCCATCATCAGATCCTAACATGATGACAAATTGAGAACCTCCTCCTTCGAAATCTTGAAGTCGGTTGAAAACTGTACATTATTTCGGATCTTGGAGAACGATGGGGAAGGCCGGTGAAAACTTTTTGTAGAGGGCGCTGTTCCAGATTCCTTACAATAAGAGAAAGAGACAGATACAATGAGTGGAAGAGACAGAAGATGAATGGTTCCTTAACTAGTATGCAAGTCAAAAAGCTTTTCTTAGGCAGAAACCTTCTCTATGGCATTAACATACAGCATTTAAATTTTAGTGTATACCAGATACCCGTGGATTTCAATTTCGGAGCAATTCGAGACAAAACAGTAAGTCATTTTCGCGAAAATAAATAAAAACTATTTCGCGCCATTTATATTTAGCTTTTCTAAGGACCAATGTTGGAGATGTCAATTTGACAGTTGCCTTCCCCATTGATTACTTGGTAACATGTGCATACCGTCATTTGTTGTCTTTTGCTAACTTATTTTAAATAGTTTATCATATTAGGTTTTAGAATAATTTATAATGAGGACAAACACGCAAAGAAACGCGTAGATGGTGCTGCAATCGTTTAGAAGAAATAATCGCATGCATTAATATTGGATTTTATGAGACGAGCTGGAGAGGGGTATGGAAAGAATTGGGTATATAGGTATGAAGTAAAATAACCACCGGGTTAAAATCGTTTATTATTAAAATATTGTTATTTAATTATTACAAAAAAATAATAATACCCTATCTCTTCCCTTCTGTACCCACTTTTACTAAGATATTGAGTTAAAGAAAGGTATTTCTTTTCTAATATTTCAACTCTAAAAACAATCCTAAAGGTAATCAAATCACAGCACACTCACAGCCAAAATCTTGGGTAAAAATCACAACAAAAGGGGCTGTCTAAAAATTATTATAATTAGAAGAGGTATAGAGGTTGTTCATGACATTTCAATTACATCACTGTAGAATTTATAACTGTGTATATTCCTTCTACGCAGTCTACGATACCTACACACTACAGTGCATAAGTCCATAAGGGCATTTATATTAGTTATTTTTAGAACGATTCTTCAAATAAAAATTCTAGGTAACATAATATATAAAAAAAGTTGAATTTCTACACATATGAATCAAATATTTCTTCAATAGTAGCTGTGTAATCTCCATTTGACATTTTAGACTCTGTTCTCTGTCGCTTCGCGCCTTTCCATCTCTTGTCATAAATCTTCTTCATAACGCCCGACCATGTCTTTAACAGCTCTGACATTTTCCCTTCAAAATCCTCTCTAAGACAGTCCATGTTTCCTTCAAGCCATGTCAATGCTTCTTGGCATTCTGCCTCCATAGTAGTCGCTTCTTCAGGAGTCAAATTCCCGCTTTTATCGACAACGGATTGCTTGACACTGTAAATATAACCTTCTAATTGATTCCTCGCTTCCAATCTCCTACGGTCTTCTTTATCTTCTTCTTTAAATATCTCAGCATCCACTACCATCTTCTCGATTTCCTGTTGCTTCAGTCTGTCTATAATTTTTATGACTAGACTTTCCATATTGCCTGTGCTTCGGTCTTGAGCTAATACACTGATGACCCCGTTGAAATCGATGTCAAAAGTTACGTCTATTTTAGCTATGCCTCGTGGAGCGGGCGGTATTCCATTAAGGTCAAAAGATCCTAACAAATTATTGTCTTTGGTTTGTGTCCTTTCTCCTTCGAATATTTCTATTGTCATAGCAGTTTGGTAGTCTTCCAACGTCGTCAACTCTTTTGTAACTCTGCAGGGTATTGGAGTGTTTCTATCTATAACTTTGAACATCATGCCTCTGGCCGCTTCCACTCCTAATGTTAATGGCACTACGTCAACTAGTAATAAATCTTGTATTTTTTCATGCTCATCTCCACTGAGAATAGCAGCTTGTATAGCTGCACCACAGGCGATCGCTTCATCGGGATTGATAGAGGCTGTCAAAGTCTTTCCATTGAAGAATTCAATCAAGATACTCCTTATCTTTGGTATTCTGGTACTCCCACCAACGAGAATCACATGTTCTATATCACTTGTCTTAATTCTCGCGTTATCCAGAGCTTTTTGTACGGATTTGAGCGTATCTCTGAACAAATCTGAGCACAGTTCCTCAAATTGATTTCTAGATATAGTGCCTTGGTAGTCAATATTGTTGCACAGTGACTCAATCTCAATGAAAGTCTTTGAAGCTGAAGTCAGAGCCCTCTTCGCCCGCTCAGCCGCCGTTTTCAGTCTCCTCAAAGCTCTGGTTTTGGCTACTATATCCGTCTGGTATCTTTTCCTAAAATCCTCTGCGAAATAAGCTACCAATCTATTGTCAAAATCTTCTCCGCCTAATCGCGTGTTTCCAGCGGTCCCTTTAACTTTATACAAGGATTTTTCGTTTATGCTTAAAATTGATACGTCTAACGTTCCACCTCCCAGATCGTAGATGAGTACATTCGTAGCTTCCTTTAAGTTCTGTTCTAATCCATACGCTAACGCTGCTGCCGTTGGCTCGTTTAATATCTTGAGTACATTTAGACCCGCTATGACTCCTGCGGCCCTGGTCGCTTGCCGCTGAGCGTCGTTGAAATAAGCTGGGACAGTGATAACAGCATCCTTAATTTTCTCTCCTAAATATGCCTCCGCAATCTCCTTCATCCTGCAAATTATCATACTGCTTATTTCCTCTGGCGCAAACTGCTTTTTCTGACCCTTATATTCTACTGAGATCTTTGGCTTACCGTTGTTATTCAAAACTACATAGGGCCAGTGATGCAAATCCATTTGGACTCCTATGTCATCGTAGCGTCGACCAATAAGGCGTTTCGCGCCAAAAACCGTGTTCCTGTGGTTAAAAGGTGCCTGGTTCTTCGCTGCTTCTCCTATGAAGCGCTGGTTTTTCGTAAAAGACACATAAGAAGGTGTTGTCCTGTTCCCTTGGTCGTTGGCTATCACTTCCACTAAACCTTCTCTCCATATTGCTACACAAGAATACGTCGTACCCAAATCAATGCCTATAGCCACCATTTCTAATACACTAACGTAAAAAACACGAAACACTTTTAAAGTTTTAACTTTAACAGATATTCATCACAAAGTTTTCGAACGTCCTTCGAAATTAAAACTGAGCGCCGGCTGCGCGCGGTTCTTGTATATATACTCTCGCCCAATGGGTATCGAGAAACTTCGCGGGCTAGAATGTTCCGACCAATCAGAGAGCCGGATAGGTAGAATTTTCTAGAGCTGGGTTACCAGGTCTACAATTCATATTTTGTTATATTTGTGTTTTAATTTAACTTCATAAACTTTAGTAAATTTTGTGTTCATTAACAATTCAATAGAACAATAATTGAATCAAATGTTATTGAATTAATTATTATAAAACTTAAAGTTTATTAAAATACAGTTTATGTTCGTTTCGTATTTTAATTGCGCGTAAAAATAGTAAAATAATGTTTTTTACATTGTTTTTGTTATTAAACTGATTAGTTCAGGAATACTTATTATATATTATTAGTATTATTACAATGTATATTGTATATTTTTATGTCTGTAAATGTATGAAAAACCTAACGTAAAGTGTTGCATTTACAAACCTACCTATTATTTTTACATGTATTAGTTTTATTTTTATATCTGTTTATATGTTATTAGAATTATAGAAACTCAATAAAATATATGTATTATTAATTATCTTCTTCCTTTAGATCATACGTTACAGAAAATTTCATCAGTGGTTTTTTATAAACGATGCGCTTTGATAAGAAATATGTTAATAATTTTAACAAACTTTTACTAAGCAAATCCCAGAATTTACTATTTATTTTAAACACTGGCCACCCAGTTCATTCAACCACCCCTTGACGTCTAAAACCACGTGTATCTCTTATCCCGCTCACACTAGTTTCAATCGAGTGCGTTTGTTTGCTTTCTATCTCACTCGCACAAATCAATGGGCGCGTTCAATGCCAAGGCCGTGCAAAAACATCCTTTTCTGGAATACGGTTTTTCACGACCTTATTGTAAGTTTATTAGGGTTTAATTTTGGCTGCATAAAATGTAAAAGGAGCTTACTAGAAGTTTGTAGTGTTTACGAGAAGGGCAAATGAATGATGGAGTAAATAAAAATATGTTTGTTATTTTTCGTTGCGAATGCAAGGATACTAAGTTAGGCAATTGGTGTTGGTGCGATTACATGTACGTGCAAGCGACGAGTCGAATGTCTGTTTACATATGCGTGTCAGTTTCGCGCGCATGTTCGCGCACGTGATCGCGTCGGGTGGTACAGTCGCCATCAAACATATCGGAGCGTCCAGGGTACTCAAAAATATATGAACATGCACTTTATCGCCTTGGCAATAGAGGCGTTGTTCAGATATTTGTGACCACCTTGGCCGCTCCGATGGCGACTGTACGGGGAGACGAATATGTGAACATTGTGAACGGACATTCGTGTTGGGACTCTTACGCGAATGATTTGTTGACCACAGACACGAGTACGAACATGCAATTTTTTTAATTAATTTTGTACACATTATTCTTAATTGTTATGCCAAATTTTTATATTTAAGTTCTATTATGTTAAATAATTCTACTCGTACATATATAAGCGACTTGGTGCAAACTGTAAGCTTGGTTGTGATTAAATAAATAAAATACCTCCTTACACCTTACAGGAAACCACAGCCAAATAGCGCTAGTAAGTAAGGTTACCAAAGAGCTCAAAGAGGACGAGGGACCCTCTTGTTCCTTTAGCCGTCAACACAGTGAATCCTCCTTTTTGTAAAGGGTCGGCAACGCGCATGCGACACTTGTAGTTGCAGGCGTCCATAGGCTACGGACGCTGCTTACCATCAGGCGGGCCGTATGCTTCTTTGCCACCGTTGTGGTATAAAAAAATAATGTAAACGCTTATTATGCAATTTTAGGTTCTGTTTGGTGAGCGTCATATCGCGTTTACTACGGACCTGTCTCCCGCCGACTTTTCCAGTGACGAAGTCGGGACTGTTATCCAGCACCAGGTAGTCCGGGAACTTGCTGGCTTCCTCTTCCTTTATCTCTTCGATGTAGATGCAGGTGTGCGTAGTCAGGCTCGCGTTTACCCTGGTCAGGCGGTTTCGCAAATCTTGGATGTCAACTGGAAGAAAAATGTATTTGATTTGTTTTCTATAGCCTGGCTAACCAAAAACCTCAGTAACTATAGTAGTCCGCCTCGGACTGAGCACTCGCGATTTCCTTGCAAACGAGTTGCCCAATGTAAAAAGACCCTTACGAAGATTATTTCGCACCGTTTAGCTCCATAACCCCTAGATCGATCCTGCTCAAATACGAACTCTCAAATTATATTGGTATTTGCTACAACCCATATACCTACCAGATATCTCTATACTCCGCTTAGCGCGTTATTTCTTTGCAACCTAAGCTACCAAAAAGAAGGGGTGCGGGAGGGAACACGCAATGCTAGACAGGAAACGCGCGATTGTTCTGTGGGGCGTATAAGAGAGTCAGATATTAATGGTTGCCATGGAGACCTTATACATCTCTAAGGATAATTTGGAAATAGTATGCTTATTGTATACTATGGTAGAATCACTTACTTTTTTTTAATTATTTAAATTCAGAATTTGTTTCTAACTATAAGTATAAAGTATGAGGTTCTTCAAAAAAGGAGTGTATAGGTTCTTAAAGGGTAGGCAACGCGCCTGTGAATCCTCTGGGGTTGCAGGCGTCCATAGGCTACGGTAACTGCTTACCATCAGGCGGGCCGTATGCTTGTTTGCCACCGTCGTGGTATAAAAAAAACTGTTGATGATGGATTATTATAATTTGGAAATTTATGTAGAAGACACAGTTCAGGTAAGAAAGTATATCAAACTTGTATGTAATTCATTTTCAAATAGTCAGATTTGGACTCATCTTTTTTCTTTGGTATTTTTCTTAAACTATAACCTATTGTTGGTTAATCTAACCTTGGTTTGATATGTTTTCTTATAGAACAACGCACTTATATGTATTGTTTAGTTTTGATGTACCTACTGTTGTTTTGAAAAAATAAGTGCCGCCGAGTTTCTTGCCGGACATAATTCTTCTCGGGTCAGAGGTGTAGGGTTAGAACCGGTGTAGTTAGATTTTTTTTTACTCTCTTTTACTTTGACGTGTAAAAATGCCCTTGTGGCCTACTTACTGAATAAATGTTTGAGTTTGAGTTTGACGTACTAAGTTTACTGTCACTTCCAATAATTAGTGTCTCGCTGTAAAGTAAAATTACCTCAAGCCTGGCAGCGGAGGTCGCCCGGCTATGCGGGGTCTTGAGTTAATTAGTCTACGCTACAACCCCATAAATCGTGACGTCTAGGTAGTCAGCTGACAGTTCCGTTGTGTCCGAGTTATCTGTAAGAACTTCACTTCGCTTACGCTCCGCTCATTCGATAGTAGAGGTAATAGACAGAGAGCTAGCCACGTTAGATCTCTTCTACCTAGCGTTATCCCGGCTTTTGCCAGGGTCCGCTTTCGTGCTCGCTTTCCTCCACTTTGCGTGGTCCTAGGCGTCTCCTTTTAGCCACGTCAGATAGGACACAATAATGAGAGCGACGAAACCCCTCTCGTTAGTTAGCTATACTGCTATATATGCTCTTGTCGTCGCACTGTTTTTCGCCCCGGTTATGCTAGGACGAATCTTGGCAAATCACTTCCAGTCCATAGAATGCAAGTTACTTGGAACAATCTATCACTTCAACACAATTTCGAATTAGATATTGTTGGTGATTCTATATGTAGCTTGAAGCGTAGAATTCTTAAAAACTTTTAAGTAGTGGGTTTACTACCACTCACTCCACTCTGTATGTGAAATGTAAATTAAATACATTGTTTATTCATGTTTTTTTAACCTATGTAGTTAAATTTTAGTTTAAATATTAAATGTAAATGTAGTGTAAAAGCCTCGAAACTGTTTTGAGTGTTGTTGCACACCTGTTATTGGTGCATAAATATTTTACGTGTCAGCTTGCTCTTAATGTCATTTACATGTTTTGTTTATGTACTGCTGGTGTGTCTCTATAATAAAAAAAAAATAAAAAAAAATACTATGCTTATTTATTTATCCGTCCGTGCATCTGGCAGCTGTAAAGGGGCTTACAGACGGGTTTCGTTGCTCTCATTATTGTACGGCAAAGTGGTAGAATAAAAACTGAAAATATATTTTTTATTACGGCACCTCTCGTACATGAAGTGGGGGTGAATGTTTTTTGAATAGGACTTTCAAAAAAAATTTACGTTTTCCAAAATTTTTTTTGGATAAAAGTAATAGTTTCGTAAATAATAGCTCTGAAATTTCAAAAAAGCCCCCCCCCCCCCCTATCTATCTATCTTTTGAACCGTGGATCCAAAAAAAATTAAAAATAAGTGAGGCCTGAGAAGTACTTTCAATGAAAACTATATTGAATAAGGGGGTGTCCATTAATCGCGTCATACGGTTTTGGCTTGTTTTAGACCCCCCCCTCCCCCATGGTGATCTTTGGTGATATTTTCAGGACCCCTCCCCCCCCTATCCAATATGACGTGTAATTTTTTGCTAACTAAAGTAAGTACAGTTTTCTAACACGTGAACCTACTTACGTAACGTACGTACACGTAAAGGGTAAAAAAATGAAACTATATGTATACATATAAAATAAAATTATCTTTAATGGAAAAAACCGGCCAATTGCGTGTCGGACCACGCGGTTTCGTACCTACTATCGAAAATGAGTTTTTAGGAGATACTCAATAATTCCTAAACCGATAATGTTCTCAATTTTTTTCATATTTTTTGGATCTCCGGTTCAAAAGTGACAGGGGACACAAGTTTTTTAGACTTACGGGGTGATTTTTCCTTAAAATATTCACTAAATGAAAAAAAAAACAAAAAGTCCTCAATGTTATTTCGAAAGACCTATCGAGTGATGTGCATCATGTCGATATTTGGTAAAAAAATACTTTTTTGAGAAATAATTACATGTATGGTGTAGTGCCCCTCCTTAAAATATCTTTTTCAGCAATTTTACTACAAAACTAAGTAGCGGCATACAAAAATACACCTTATATTTAAATATTTATTAAGTTACGTTATATAGTTTCCGAGTAAAATAGCTGTGACATACGGACGGACGGACAGACGGACATAACGAAACTATAAGGGTTACGATTTTGCCACTTTGGCTACGGTACCCTAAAAACCTACTTCACAAAATAATATGTCAAATGCCATTAAAAATAATTTTCAATCATAGTGCTAGTGCAATTTTACTCTGCTTTTGACAGATTGATTCATTTAAAAGTTGATAATTTTTATTTTATTGACATATACAGTATAGCACAAAGAACAAAAAAATTACACGTGATATGTGTCCAGACCCCCCTCCCCCTGTGGTGATCATTGGTGATTTTTTCTTGACCCCCTCCCCCCCCTATACAATATGACGCGATTAATGGACGCCCCCTAAATCGGTTAAACCGTTTTTGACTTATCACTCAAAAACGCATAGTGAAAGGACGTAAGTGCCGGATAATATCCCTTAATAAACGATCTTTTGAACGGATTTATTGTAACAGGTCGGCAACTACGAAACCCTACACTGAGCATGGCCCGACATGCTCTTGGCCAGTTGTTAGTGGTGAGGGTGCTAGAGTAAGAAAAATACGGTATGATTCTCTCTCTCTCTCTCTCTATGTTTAAAGTGAAACAGTCCCTGTCCAAACTATAACTACATTAATCCTGTGAATTTTTGCGCAGGTATTTCTGGGGCATAGTTATCAGAACGCGTATCAAGGTTGTCATTTTATCGCCTAACACGTCATGCATCACTTTCGCACTTACATACAGCCTTGGCCAGAAGTGTTGAGCACCCTTGCGATTTTCATGCAAAACTCGAAAGTTTAGACCGGCGTTTCTATCTTTTTTGAAGTTATTTTATCAATAGAGAACATGCATGAAAAATATTTAATTGATTTGTTGCATAAACACGTTCAACAACCCCAAATTAATATAAATAAGTGGAAATCCGTAATAATTTTTAACAGTTTTTTAAAGATATTGCGGTTTAAAAACGTAAAATTTTAGGCATTTTTTTATATACCTCAAATGTATTTTCGAAACTTCAGTTCGATTACTTATGTTCTTACAAGAAAAAAAATGTATGACAACTATATAGCTAAACGCATTTTTTCGTGCCTAAAATTACAAAAATCTTCCAAAAACTTGTTCCTTCCAAACAGTTTTCTGCAACTTTGTGGTCGGTGAAGTCACAATCCTCACACTTTTTGTATGGGGCGTTTTGACGCGCGGTGCAGACGCCTAACGTATTTTCACATTTTTGACGTTTCAGGGCTATCATAGATAGTAAGTTTATTATAGACATTTGAATCTACAGGGAAATAGAATCGAATGACGTCTTCCAAAAAAATCATGCATATTCCTAATTAATTCAAACTGAACAGGCATGTTTTGTTGAAGTGAGTAGTAACTGCATAGAATATTTACAATTTTTGGCACCGACCTAAATTAGCATTTTTGGGACCTCCACGTTTCATATTTTATAGGTACCTTGAAAGTGTTATTATTATTAACAAATAAGAGCTCAGCTCAACACTTCTGGCCAAGGCTGTTCTTGTTAGAATATGACAGGCGATAAAAATCCGACCATATTATGCACTGGTCCCACCAAGAGCGAGTAAGCGAGTAAAGTTAACCGAGTAGCATTACATCGCGGGCCTTGAAAGGTCGATCGATCACTCTATACCTCGACAAACCGCAATGTAATGCTACTCGCTTAACTTTACTCGCTTACTCGCTCTTGGTGGGGCCAGTGCCTTAGGCTAGCAGGGTTTGAAAATGAAAAACGGTTTGCAAAAAACTAGGTTCACACTCACAATTCGTGCACGTCTCGTTGATGATGTATCTAACGACGCCATTAGGCCACTTGCGTTGGTTGTAGAACTCCTCATTCTCCTTCGACAGTGTCAGGACCTTACCGGGACTCCTGAAACTCATCGTCAATTACCATCACCAGATACAGGACGGAAGAACAGCTGATGGGCTATCCGATTAAGCCATTTGTTATGGTAATAACTAATAGTCAGCCTCGAACTGAGAACTCGCGATTTTCTTGCGAACGAGTGACCAATATAACAAGACCCTAATGATGATTTTTTTCTAGCCTTCTAGCTCCATAACCCCTTGATCGTGCTCATGAACGAACTCTCGAATTGTATTGAGCTCTACTACAACCCCAACAAATTTCATATATATCAGAAAAACGTTACTAAAGTTATCGCGATACATACATACTATTCAAAATCAAAAAGCCATCGAAATGCACAGACGTCTAGGTAGTCAGCTGTTTCTGTTATGTCCGAAGATGTCTGTAAGAACTTCACTTCGCTAACGCTCCGCTCGTTCGATAAGTCTGTACTTCACTAACAACAATATGGGCAATGGCTTGAAATAAACGTTTATTTAATTTAATTTAATTGGCAAAATGACTTCTTTAAGCTATATTATAAAAATGCCAATAAGTTTCTCGAAAACTATGCAGTATGCAGTCATTAGGGCTTTTCTTAATCTGATAGTTAATCAGCAGTTCTTGACGTTTTTAACGATGACGATTTAAAATGCAAATACAAAATGCAAAATACCTATTTCCTATTTTGTATTTAAATACCTTTTTAACAAAAGCATTTTGTATTTTATTTGAAATACTTTTTGGGACCCATTTTCTATTTTGAAAATACAAAATGCTTTTTTTTGTAATTTAATATAATGTTGGTAGAAAGGGTAGGTTTAACAGGTTATAGTTATATTGCTCCTACGTGGGTGATAGGTAGGGTGTTGGTAGGAGAGGACACCGCGTAACCAAGGGAAATCTCGTCACCTTGTAACTAGTCGTCTGTTTTGAAATGGAGAGTTAAGATAAGTATGGAAATCATCATCCTCTTAGCGTTTGCCCCGGCTTGGTGAACTAATCACATGAATTGGCATAGACACTAGTTTTTACACAAACGACTACCATCTGACCTTTCAACCCAGCTTATTGGGATTAGTTCCGGTTTCCGCAGGATGTTTTCCTTTACCGAAAAGCGACTGATAAATATCAACCGATAATTCATACATAAGTTCCGAAAATCTCAGTGGTACAAAGTCGGGATTCGATCCCGAGACCTCCAGATTGGTTCCATATAGATAAATATAACTCACTATCAGATCATGAAAAAAAAACATTTAATTACATGTATGCATCGAGTGCTGACCCTTAAAAATATTTTAACCATTTACCTACAAAACAAATAAGTGGCACACAAAACTCAGCTCTAGTTAAAATTTGATTAACATTTGATTTATATTTATTGATTAAAATGGCTATGCTATGACTATGACATATTATCACGGGCAGACGGACATTACGAGATAAGGATTACGTTTTTTACATCTTGGCGACGGAAGTCTAAAAAGCATTTGTATTTTAAAAAAGTATTTTGAAAATACCTATTTTGTATTTAGTATTTGAAATACAATTTTGCCAAGTATTTTGTATTTTGCATTTGAAATAGTAAATCATGAAAGTATTTGCATTTTGTATTTAAATACTTTTTCTAAACCATTTTGCACATCTCTGCCAATAAGCTGGGGGCCGATTTTTGACAATCGAGCGCTCGAATTCAAAGAATTTAACCTCGAAAAGTTTGTCGCAATTTTTTACGCATGAAATTAATGGTATAATTAATCATGATTTTATATTACTATCGCTGTTATTTTTAAAACATCATTTCTTCGTTTTATTTAAGGTTTTAATGTCATATTCGAGCGCTCGAATCTCAAAAACCGCATCCTGGGCCGCGATTCGACATGGCATAACTGACAGTCGCTTGCGAGACAACTATGATATCACACTTTTGTGACAGTTGAAATCGGGGTGGAATCACTCAAGAGTGATATCTAAAATGGTGACCATAACCATAGACAAAACGCTCTAACGAGACCTACTGACAGCTTGACAGTTAGGTGTGGACACGTGTGGACAGGATGGATATCACTCTATTCACTAGCGATACAAGTGTGTTCCTCCAAAATCTATATATATATATATCTCTGTTTTCGGTAAGAATGCAGCGGCATCAGTGTTGGCCGTTAATTTCAATTAGAATTGAAAATTAATCAATAAGATTGAAGATTAATTCCGTAACTAATCAATTACACTAACATCAATTTTTACTAACGTTAGTTCGCATTGATTTTGTGACGTCGTCAATTACACTAACCGTCAATTAGAATTAACCTATTAGTTACACTAACGTCTCGAAAATTTAAAAAGAATTACAGTTAATTAGATTAACGTTAGTGTAACTAAATTAATCCTGTCTTACACTAATAATTAATTTTAAAACTACATCTCGGGTTCGGAAGTCGGGACCAATATCACAAGATGGAGCTCATGCTGGACCCTAGGGCTACCTACTGGATCTCGGGTTTGGCGCATCATAGACTCATGCTGTTTGGGCTCATTCGACTTGTACTGATGAGCAGATGGTACCGGTATCAAAATCTGGAGCTCATGCTGGACCCTGGGGATCCCTAATGGATCTCGGGTTTGGCGCATCATAGACTCATGCTGTTTGGGCTCATTCGACTTGTACTGATGAGCAGATGGTACCGGTATCAAAATCTGGAGCTCATGCTGGACCCTAGGGATCCCTACTGGATCTCGGGTTTGGCGCATCATAGACTCATGCTGTTTGGGCTCATTCGACTTGTACTGATGAGCAGATGGTACCAGTATCAAAATCATCTTTATCTTCATCTTCATCTCCATCGTCTCCATCGTCTCCATCGTCTCCATCGTCTCCATGGTCTCCATCGTCTCCTTCGTCTACATCGTCTACATCTTTTCCATCGTCTCCATCGTCTCCATCTTCTCCATCGTCTTCATCTTCTCCATCTTCATCTTCTTCATCGTCTCCATCGTCTCCATCGTCTCCTTCGTCTCCTTCCTCTCCATCGTCTCCATCGTCTCCATCGTCTCCTTCGTCTACATCGTCTCCATCATCTCCTTCGTCTCCATCGTCTCCATCGTCTCCTTCGTCTCCGTCTTCGTCTTCATCTTTATCTTCATCTTCATCATCTCCATCGTCTCCTTCGTCGACATCGTCTACATCGTCTCCATCATCTCCTTCGTCTCCATCGTCTCCATCGTCTCCTTCGTCTCCTTCCTCTCCATCGTTTCCATCTTCTCCATCGTCTCCTTCGTCTCCATCTTCTCCATCGCTCCATCGTCTCCATCTTCTCCATCGTCTCCTTCGTCTACATCGTCTCCATCGTCTCCATCGTCTCCATCTTCTCCATCGTCTTCATCTTCTCCTTCGTCTCCATCGTCTCCATCGTCTCCATCTTCTCCATCGTCTTCATCTTCTCCATCGTCTCCATCTTCTCCATCGTCTCCTTCGTCTCCTTCGTCTCCTTCCTCTCGATCGTCTCCATCTTCTCCATCGTCTCCTTCCTCTCCATCTTCTCCATCGCTCCATCGTCTCCATCTTCTCCATCGTCTCCTTCGTCTCCTTCCTCTCCATCGTCTCCATGGTCTCCATCGTCTCCTTCGTCTCCATCTTCTCCATCGTCTCCATCGTCTCCATCTTCTCCATCGTCTCCATTGTCTCCATGGTCTCCATCGTCTCCTTCGTCTACATCGTCTCCATCTTCTCCATCGTCTCCATCGTCTCCATCGTCTACATCGTCTCCATCGTCTACATCGTCTCCATCGTCTCCATCTTCCAAACGGTCTCCATCATCTCCACCGTCTCCACCATCTCCATCGTCTCCATCGTCTCCATCTTCTAAACGGTCTCCATCATCTCCATCGTCTCCATCATCTCCATCGTCTCCATCGTCTCCATCTTCTCCATCTTCTCCATCGTCTCCATCGTCTCCATCGTCTACATCTTCTCCACCGTCTTCATCTTCTCCATCGTCTCCATCTTCTCCATGTCTACATCGTCTCCATTGTCTCCATCGTCTCCATCGTCTTTTTCGTCTCCATCGTATCCATCGTCTCCTTCGTCTCCATCGTCTCCGTCTTCGTCTTCATCTTTATCTTCATCTCCATCGTCTCCATCGTCTCCATCGTCTCCATGGTCTCCATCGTCTCCTTCGTCTACATCGTCTACATCGTCTCCTTCGTCTCCTTCCTCTCCTTCGTCTCCATCGTCTCCATTTTCTCCATCGTCTCCATCTTCTCCATCGTCTCCATCTTCTCCATCTTCTCCATCGTCTACATCGTCTACATCGTCTCCATCGTCTACATCGTCTCCATCGTCTACATCGTCTCCATCTTCTCCATCGTCTCCATCTTCTCCATCTTCTCCATCGTCTCCATCTTCTCCATCGTCTCCATCGTCTCCATCGTCTCCATCTTCTCCATCGTCTCCATCGTCTCCTTCGTCTCCATCGTCTCCTTCGTCTCCTTCGTCTCCGTCTTCGTCTTCATCTTTATCTTCATCTTCATCTCTCCGTGAGCCCAAACAGCATGAACCTATGATGCGCTAAACCCGAGATCCAGTAGGGATCCCCAGGGTCCAGCATGAGCTCCAGATTTTGATACCGGTACCATTTGCTCATCAGTACAAGTCAAATGAGCCCAAACAGCATGTGTTTATGATGCGCCAAACCCGAGATCCATGAGGGATCCCCAGGGTCCAGCATGAGCTCCAGATTTTGATACCGGTACCATCTGCTCATCAGTACAAGTCAAATGAGCCCAAACAGCATGAGTCTATGATGCGCTAAACCCGAGATCCAGTAGGGATCCTCAGGGTCCAGCATAAGCTCCAGATTTTGATAGCGGTACCATCTGCTCATCAGTACAAGTCGAATGAGCCCAAACAGCATGAGTCTATGATGCGCCAAACCCGAGATCCATGAGGGATCCCCAGGGTCCAGCATGAGCTCCAGATTTTGATACCAGTACCATCTGCTCATCAGTACAAGTCGAATGAGCCCAAACAGCATGAGTCTATGATGCGCCAAACCCGAGATCCAGTAGGGATCCCCAGGGTCCAGCATGACCTCCATCTTAGGACACCGGTCCCATTGCTTATTAATACAAGCCCCCGAGGCCAGAGTCAAAATCGAAACAAAAATCAAAACCTCGTAGCTTAACCTAAATTCGCGTTTAATAAGGTAAATTATTAATGTCAATTACCAATTCAATCTACACTAAAAATTACATTAATTTTTCAATTTTTGAGAAAGACTAACAATTAAATATCTTCAATTATTAGTTATTCGCAAAGGATTAACACGTTAGTTACAATTAATTTCAATTCTAATTGAAATCAATTTGCATTAAACTATTAGTGTTCAATTTTAACTAACGTGTTTCAATCTTCAATTTTTAATTTTCAATTACACTAACGTTCGGCCAACACTGAGCGGCATGCCTTGGTCGTCGAACAAATTATTCGTTATTATGACCTACTGCATTTGTGCCGCGATGGATTGCTCGTCAGCACTTCCTCATATCTTGCTTGCTAGGGGCCGATTTTTTACTTTAGAGCGCTCGAATTCGAAGAAATTAAGCACGAAATAGGTAATTATATTAGCATAGAAGAGTTAATCGCCATTATTTTTGCATGAAATTAATAGTTAAAATAATCCTGATTTTAAATTCCTATCGCTGTTATTTTTAAAACATCATCTCATCATAATTATTTTACTTGTTTTTTAAAGTGGGTATTCCACTCAGCAAAAAACATAATAGTAAGAAATCCGAAAGTAGAAAAGAGATAGTGGACTCTGCAACAGACTTCTTTAGACAGCTATACTTAAATAAGGAATACGACCCAACAATATACAATAGGAAACCATGTAACGAAGTGGAGCCATTCCTCACTGATGAAATATCGTCAACAATAAAGAAACTTAAAACCGAGAAAGCAATAGGACCAGATGGGATTTGCAGTGAAATTATAAAATACTCAAGCTACGAATTACACAAAGTCATTGCTTACATGTTCAACGAAATAATAAAGAACGAAATAATACCCGAACAATGGAATATTTCCAACATCACTATCCTACACAAAAAAGGAAATAAAGACGATCTAGACAACTACAGACCTATAAGTATCATATCCTGCGTCTATAAATTATTCATGACAGTGATGACCAAAAGAATACAAAATACACTAGAGGAACACCAGCCAGTGGAACAAGCTGGATTTCGGTCAAATTTTAGTACAATGGACCATCTACATACGCTTAACCAACTTATAGAAAAAGGCACAGAATACCAAAACAAAGATATATACATTGCGTTTATAGATTTTACGAAGGCCTTCGACTCGATAGACCATACATTTCTATTTAAAACACTAGAAGATCAAGGCCTGGAAGTAAAATATGTCAACATACTAAAACAGATATACCGACATAGCAAGGCTAGAATAAAAACCGATAAATATGGTGAGCCATTTTGGCTGCAAAAGGGAGTAAAACAAGGCGATCCTATCTCCCCGACACTGTTCAACGCATGCCTGGAGGCAATATTTAGAGTACTGGAATGGGAAAACAAAGGTATAAATATTAATGGGAAGCACATAAATAACCTACGATTTGCGGATGACGTCTTAATTGTGGCCGAAAAACCAAAAATACTGGAGGAAATGATCTTAGAATTTGACACAGCATGCAAGGAAGCAGGTTTAGCAATGAACATGAAAAAATGCAAAATTATTACTAACGGAGAAAGAATTCCAATAAAACACGGAAGAAACAATATGGAATATGTTGAAGATTTCACATACCTAGGACAACTAGTTTCCTTTAAAGACAGACTCGACAAGGAAGTAGACTACAGAATAGGTAGAGCATGGAAAAAATACTGGTCTCTAAAATCAATTCTAAAGAGTGACATGTCGATGGCCATTAAGAAAAAGGTATTTGATACCGCTGTCCTACCTACTTTAACTTACGGTGCCCAAACCTGGAGCCCCATTAAGAAACACACACAAAAACTGAAAGTTTGTCAAAAAGCAATGGAACGGTCAATGTTAAAAATCAAAATTAAAGATAGAATCAGAAATGAAGTTATAAGAGAGAAAACTGGGGTAAAGGATGTAATACATGCAATAAAGAAGAGCAAATGGGCCTGGGCTGGCCATATATGTCGAACAACAGATAACCGCTGGACCAAACATGTCACAGAATGGCTATTAATAGACACACCGAGAAAACAAAAGAAACCGAACAGAAGATGGAGAGATGAGTTACGACATTTTGAAAGATTCTGGTGGAGAACAGCACAGAATAGGAAGGAATGGGAAAAACTGGGGGAGGCCTTTATCGCACACGCGACATGCAAATAAAAACAATAAATGTAGAAAAAGAAAAAAAAACAAAACGAATACTTACATGAATAAAGGCTATTACTATTACTATTACTATTACATTAGTATGTTATTTAATCAAATACAAACATTGAAACATTGAAAAAATAATCAACCCAGTTTGACTTGAACAAACATCGATACGCCTTACCGGGGCTCGATATCGCTTTACCAATTAAGCTATGGGTTCAGTTACTGAGCTGACGAAATTCTCAATGCCTTCAATCATCTTTTTGCATTTATTTTTACATCGACTTTATAGCAGCCGTAAGGGACATCTAGGTGCCAACTACTACAGTTAGCTACCCTTCCCGCCGACTCCTTTACAAGTGTCACAACGGAAATAACAGATGGCGCCTGCTATCAACTCATAAATATTTTACTTGTTTTTTAAAGTGGGTATTCCACTCATACATTAGTATGTTATTTAATCAAATACAAACATTGAAACATTGAAAAAATAATCAACCCAGTTTGACTTGAACAAACATCGATACGCCTTACCAGGGCTCGATATCGCTTTACCAATTAAGCTATGGGTTCAGTTACTGAGCTGACGAAATTCTCAATGCCTTCAATCATCTTTTCGCATTTATTTTTACATCGACTTTATAGCAGCCGTAAGCGACATCTAGGTGCCAACTACTACAGTTAGCTACCCTTCCCGCCGACTCCTTTACAAGTGTCACAACGGAAATAACAGATGGCGCCTGCTATCAACTCATAATTATTTTACTTGTTTTTTAAAGTGGGTATCCCACTCATACATTAGTATGTTATTTAATCAAATACAAACATTGAAACATTGAAAAAAGAATCAACCCAGTTTGACTTGAACAAACATCGATACGCCTTACCGGGGCTCGATATCGCTTTACCAATTAAGCTATGGGTTCAGTTACTGAGCTGACGAAATTCTCAATGCCTTCAATCATCTTTTTGCATTTATTTTTACATCGACTTTATAGCAGCCGTAAGCGACATCTAGGTGCCAACTACTACAGTTAGCTACTCTTCCCGCCGACTCCTTTACAAGTGTCACAACGGAAATAACAGATGGCGCCTGCTATCAACTCATAATTATTTTACTTGTTTTTTAAAGTGGGAATTCCACTCATACATTAGTATGTTATTTAATCAAATACAAACATTGAAACATTGAAAAAATAATCAACCCAGTTTGACTTGAACAAACATCGATACGCCTTACCGGGGCTCGATATCGCTTTACCAATTAAGTTATGGGTTCAGTTACTGAGCTGACGAAATTCTCAATGCCTTCAATCATCTTTTTGCATTTATTTTTACATCGACTTTATAGCAGCCGTAAGCGACATCTAGGTGCCAACTACTACAGTTAGCTACCCTTCCCGCCGACTCCTTTACAAGTGTCACAACGGAAATAACAGACGGCGCCTGCTATCAACTCATAATTATGCTATAAAGTCGATGTAAAAATAAATGCAAAAAGATGATTGAAGGCATTGAGAATTTCGTCAGCTCAGTAACTGAACCCATAGCTTAATTGGTAAAGCGATATCGAGCCCCGGTAAGGCGTATCGATGTTTGTTCAAGTCAAACTGGGTTGATTATTTTTTCAATGTTTCAATGTTTGTATTTGATTAAATAACATACTAATGTATGAGTGGAATACCCACTTTAAAAAACAAGTAAAATAATTATGAGTTGATAGCAGGCGCCATCTGTTATTTCCGTTGTGACACTTGTAAAGGAGTCGGCGGGAAGGGTAGCTAACTTTAGTAGTTGGCACCTAGATGTCGCTTACGGCTGCTATAAAGTCGATGTAAAAATAAATGCAAAAAGATGATTGAAGGCATTGAGAATTTCGTCAGCTCAGTAACTGAACCCATAGCTTAATTGGTAAAGCGATATCGAGCCCCGGTAAGGCGTATCGATGTTTGTTCAAGTCAAACTGGGTTGATTATTTTTTCAATGTTTCAATGTTTGTATTTGATTAAATATCATCTCATCATTTTATTTAGAGTTTAAAATGTTTTTCGAGCGCTCGAATCTAACATTTAAAACTTTGTCTAAAACCATGAAATGGCAATTTAAAAATAACAGCGATAGGGGTTTTAGCTCATGATTAATTAAACTATTTTATCTACACTCACACTGTAAGTTCTCTAAAACGTGTTTAGAAACGGTAGGCAATAAATGGCTAGCAGTACTACAACCGATTTTACTATGATAAGCTTTTTATCTGTGGCAGTAACGTAATTTTAACTTTACATGCTCATATATTGATACGTTATGAGTTTAAAATTCCGAACATCGAATTTGATAACATAATGTAAATCCTGTGCTCCTTCCTGACCAACGGCACGCGCCCGCGCGACCGCCGGCACAATCGAGTTGGCCATGGCGGTGCAATGGCGGTCATTCTATGGTTTCCGAACACTTAATTTAATATATACGAGTATATAATATGAATGTAGATAAAGCAGTGTATGCAACTGTACGTAATTAGGCCTTATTACGTAACAGTTATATAAACTACTATATTTCATGGGAAAATAATGGCGACCAACGTTTGTGTGCGTTTATTTTCGACTGACTGACTGACTGACTGACTGACTGACATATCAACGCACAGCCCAAACCGCTGGGTCTAGAGATTTCAAATTTGGCACATAGGTTCCTCATAAGGTCTAAGGGAGCAATAAGAAAGGATTTTTCAAAATTCACCCCCTAAGGGGGTAAAATGGGGGTCCAAAGTTTGTATGGCGAAACAAAATTTGTTAGACTATTTTATTCGAAACTTCACAGGAGTATTCCTAACGATAAATGAGTAAACACGTATTTCAGGTTTTTTGAAATTCAACCCCCAAAAGAGGCAAATCTGGTCACAAAGTCTGAATATCAACATCGTATCCTTTTTGAGTACTTATAGTACGAGTAGTTATAGTACGCGGGCGAAGTCGCGGGAAAAGGCTAGTGAATTATAAAATCCTACATGGCGGTAATGCAATCCTTTACGATGACTCTCTTTGACTAAAGAGTGCAGACGCTATCAGATATATCGTAGCGGCCAAGGTGGTCACAAATATTTGAACAACGCCTCTATTGGTAAAACGATAGAGTGCATGTTCAGATATGTTTGACTACCTTGCCCGCTCCGATATATTTGATGGCGACTGTACATATTGCTACTAGTATCAGTAATCACGCTAGAATAACATTGCTTACATTGCATTGTCTGCCTGCGACCATGAGCGTTACCACACGCTCGAAACGTCAGGAAAATAATAAAAGTAAGTGACGCGATAAGGTCCCGTTTTTGTCAAAATAACATTGCTTATAGTCATTGATTTATACAAAAAGGGAGATATAGTACCAGGCGCTCGATTGTGTGCCATCAAATATAGGTTCCGGAACCTATATTGAATTAGTCGTGTGGCAGAGTTTCTCAGTCACACTTTGTGAAATGCGCAAAATATAGAGGCCTCCCTTGCATACCCGTGTTAACTATATATGTAGGTTCATCTCTTTTGCCCATGATGCACATATGTACATTATAGCGGTGTGTAGCATTTTACAAGTGTGTAGGTGCAGGACCACATTTCAGTTTTGTTTACTATGAACGTCACTCATCTTCCTTTTTGTTTGTGTCTATGCTTATAGTTGTATTTTTTTAAGATGTCGGTATCTTACTAAGGAGTTCTACTCGTACCGACAATTCCGACATCTTAAAAAAATCGTACTATACCTTTTGATAGTTTTCGATAAATGTTCGGTCTCGTCGGATTCGGACGCAATATTCGTTGGTCTTCCTTTCTTCTTGCCATTCCTGTGAAACGACATGTGTTGAGAACTGGTCATACGCACGGGAGACGTGCGGGAGCAGGCAGACCGCGACGTCACCGCGGCGGGCCGCGAGCGAACCGCGGACGACACTCGGCTTTCCCTACTCCGTTTTTAGGGTTCCGTAGTCAACTAGGAACCCTTATAGTTTCGCCATGTCTGTCCGTCCGTCCGTCCGTCCGCGGATAATCTCAATGACCGTTAGCACTAGAAAGCTGAAATTTGGTACTAATATGTATATCAATCACGCCGACAAAGTGGTAAAATAAAAAGTGGAAAAAAATGTTTTATTAGGGTACCTCCCCTAACTTTTGAACCATAAGTTTTAAACATATGAAAAAAATCTCAAAAGTAGAACTTTATAAAAACTTTGTAGGAAAATTATTTTGAACTTGATAGGTTGAATAGTTTTTGAAAAAAAATACTAAATAATTTCTGAACTAAGTTTGTAATTTAACCGTATAAGCAGGTGTTTATTGTACCTGTAATTTCTACAAAATCACAATGAAATGACGTGCTTTCAAATAAAAACGGTGAAAATCGGTTCACGCAATAAAGAATTATCCCATCCCATAAAAAATCATCTTCCATACTTTAAGCTCGCGCGCAATAGTTTACTTAATTTGCCGATAGTTGTCGCTGTACGTGGAACGCTCATATCCTACATGGCGGTGTTAATTTAACTCTTAAGTGGGGACACTTACTGTGACGGACGGAAAACTACGGAACCCTACACTGAGCGTGGCCCGACACGCTCTTGGCCGGTTTTTTTTTAATGTATGGTCCGATTACTCGAAAACGGCTTGACCGATTTGGAAAATTCTTTTTTTGTTTGAAAGCGTGTACTTTACAGTTGGTCCCATTTAGTGAATGCAATCCCGAGTTTCGAGATCCCGCGGGATTAGAAATATCAATCCCGCGGGATCCCGGAATTTTCGGGATCCCGACTAGATTAAAAAAAAGTAAAATTCGATTGAATTAAAACGATAATAACGGCATGTTTGTGATGGTGACGTTAATTAAAATAACATATTAATAGACAGAAAACAAAAACCTTTATTCTTTAATATTATTAACTAAATCATCATTAGTTTTCCTTGGAAATTAACAAAGCTAATCAAAACAATAAGTATAACTGTAATAAGAATCAAAACAATAAGGAATTAGAGATATTACAGGTGATTTTGAAAGTGACTTCTTAAAAAATAAAGGGTATTAAGAGTGTTATCTGCTAAACGGCATCTTACATCCGTTGCAATGTACCCAGCTGCTGAGAATGCCCTCTCCTGCGCCTAGGGTTGCCAGGTGGTCGGGATTTGGCGGGATTCTCCCGAATTTTTGTATGTCCTCCCGACTCCCGACAAACTAAAAAATCTCCCGGAAAAACAGCTTAATTTTGTAAAACTATAATTAAGTTAGGTACTTAGTTCAGAATTTACGGAGCATGTGTCTAGTGCTGTCCATTCCCGTAAGCAATGCTTATATATTGAATTAAAGAGTGGGAGTTTACTAAATAATCTTTATACAAAAGAAAGACCAAAACCGAACGTGCATAGAATAGAGTTATTAAAAGCCGAGTTAATGATTCGACTCAATTTTAGGGGAAATTGTTTAAATTTCAAGTCTTCTTTATACCTAAATAGTGAAAAAGTACAAAATATAGTTAAATCTACGAAAAGTAACACAAAACACGAGCTAAAATATAAATTTTGTAGATTATTGATAATTTTTAGGGTTACGTACCTCAAAAGGAAACCGGAACCCTTATAGAATCACTTTTTTTTGTTGGTCCGTCTGTCTGTCTATAGGTATCAAATTGAAATTAACATCAAATTCTTATGTTTGCGGTCCCTTGAAGCTGTAAAAAATCAAGCGTTCAAGTCATCGCAATCCAAAGATACGACCATTTGTGCCTTTCTGTCAAACAGTTCGCAGGGAAATCAAATCCTAGGATACTTCTCATAGACCTGGAATTATGAAATTTTGCAAATAGGAAGGTAAAGAAGCACAAGTAAAGGAATAGTCCTAATATTGTTAATTTGTTTTTCCATCACAAAAAATAAGGGAAATCAAAATCTATAAGGGAGTTTTCGTTTGGGACACCGACCGCGGCGGTCGTCCCTTCGTCCTCTATTGCATTCATAAAAATCCCAAAAGTTGAACAATAGACGGTTCTTACCACGTAGCACGTGTTAGCGCAACGCAACTGCCCGCCCGCGCCGAGGCAGTTTTAGAGAAAGTCGGTTCTAAGTATGCGTGGTCTATTTATGTGTTTTCGTTTTCCTAATTTCGCGAAAAATAATATAATCCAGATCCATTAAGCAGTGCACTGTGACACGCCCTTACATTATTATACGTGCACCCGCGAGTGAATTTAAGTGAGTGCGCGACAGGCTCCGCTCGACTCTTCCACGCTTGACTGGAGTGGCCTGAGAGGATAAAGATAACATCATACAATGCCGCACATCGACGCGGGTGAGATCTTTCCATGGTTTACTGCTTATACTGGACCTTTGCTATTGGGGCCAGACCAATCTAGGTCTTCTTCTTCTTCTTTCTCGTTCCCTCACTGCTGAGGATCGCGACCACATGTAGCTTGCTTCCATAATATGCGGTCATAGGCCATGTGGACTGCACGGTTCAGGCTGCCGCTAGCCGACCTTTTTGCGGCGTACTATTTTAAGTAACTAAAGGGGAAGGGATTAAGCAAGGCCCAGAGAGTGCTCTGTAAGGGCCAGAGCCTGACTTTGGCTAAAACCAGTAGCTTCGGTATCCAACTAAGTAGTCTTCTAATTTTTTTCTATGATACCTAATCGGTATGTAGGTACTATTTCTAGTAAACTGAATTTAGCTTGGCCACAAGGGAAATAAGGGAAACTCCGTGGATGACTGGACGTGTATAACATATACACGCGCGCACGGTCATAACGAGGGGTGCTACTTATATATCCGGAAACAAAAAAACAAACAAACGTACACGGCTGAAAATGGTTTTATTGTTTTTCAAAGTATTCTCCTTGATGATCTATGCACTTTTGCATTCGCGTGAACCAATTTTTAAAGCACTTCTGCCACTCCGCCTGAGGTACCTCCATAACGTGTTGTTTGAATGCGTCGACAGCATCTTCAGCGGTCGAAAATCGTTGACCGCGTAATTTATTCTTTATATTTGGAAATAAATAAAAATCGTTGGGTGCCAAGTCAGGGCTGTACGGCGGATGACCCGTTAATTCCACATTTTGACCCTCCAAAAATAGAGTTGTTTCGCGTGACGTATGACAGCTGGCATTGTCATGATGAAGAATGATTCTTCGTCGCTGGTTAGTTTTACGAATTTGTTCAAATACTTCCGGTAAGCAAATGGTCGTGTACCACTCTGAATTAACCGTTCTACGGTTTTCTAGTGGCACTGTAGCTACATGGCCATTAATACCGAAGAAGCAGGCCACCATTTGTTTCAATGTACTTTTTGCACGAGTAACTTTCGTAGGGTTCGGCTCATTTTGAAACACCCATACCGTTGATTGTTGCTTCGTTTCGGGATCGTATGCATAGATCCAGGATTCGTCACCTGTATAGATGTTATAAACGGCTTTTGAGTCACCACGGTTATATTTTTTTAACATTTTATTGCACCATTCGACGCGAGCATCTTTTTGCTCTTTTGTTAAGTTGTGGGGTATCCAACGCGAACAAATTTTTTTACAGCCAAATAATTATGTAATATGCTATTAATGCTGGTCATAGAAATACCCAGAGTCGCCTCTATCTCGCAGTACGTAACATGTCGGTCGTCCATTATAAGTTTTCGCACAGCCTCGATATTTTGTTGTACAACGACCGATTTCGGGCGACCTGCCTTAACTTCGTCCGTAAGCATACTACGTCCACGATTGAACTCACTAAACCAGTGATATACAGTAGTTTTAGATGGGGCTTCATCACCAAAAGTTGAAGTTAGTTGATCTATGCACTGTTGTTGCGTTAAACCACGCCGAAAATCATAATAAATCATAGCACGAACATTTTCACGAGTGAGTTCCATTCTTGCTGCGAGATGACATTTAAAACCCGTCAAAAACAAAACACGAGCGTTAATAAGAAAGAAAAAATATACCGGCCAGTACTTAAAAAAGTTCAAATTTTACCATGGAGGTCAAATATGCTATTTAAGAAGATTGTAATCCCGGTTTCCGGATATATAAATAGCAGCCTATGTACCAACGCCGAAAACTTATCTTAGGGCAACGAAATTTTGGTATCAAAAAATAAACGTGCGCAAGTTTGAAGTACAAATATCATATCTAAAACCACCCCATAATTTAACTAACTAAAGTAAACATAAACTATTGGCTAGTTGAAGGGTCTGGAGACATTAGATGAGAGCATTTCCACGCAAGCATTGTTATGGCAACTCCTTCGCAGTTCGCAGAAAACAATAAGCTGCCGTCCAAAGGGTTACATGCGGAGGAGTTATAATCGCCACATGCACAAATTCTAAAACGAGCCGCCGAATGCAGGGATCCATACAGAACAATATAATGACTAACAAAACAAAAAAAATACTGACAAAAGCTTCAAACTTAAAGAGAAATATAATGTGCAATTAACACAACCATCGAGACTTTCTCCAGGAAAGAGGGACAAAAAAAAAAACGTTTTTTGTCATGTTCGACGGACGCGCATCCGAGATCTCCAAACACGTGCGGTTGCTAGCCGCCTGGAAAGACAATAGTCATCATAAATTCGGTTTTAAATGACAGAGATCCTATGACCAGAACGAAAAAAAAACGTTACCTAAGCGATGTGAAATATTCGAGCAAGCTAACATTCCTATTCCACAAACTAAAGATATGAACGCGATGCATGATAAAATGTGTAAAATACCTTTTGCGTATATAAAAAAAGTTTATTATTTATAATATTTAAGTTTTAAGTTATGGTTTTTTATGTTTCCATGAATTAAAGTGCAACCATTAAGTGTGCAGCATTGTGAATGTACTTATACACAAAAATCCATATTGGATATCAGTGGAGTGTTATTGGCGTTTTTGTGCGAGTAATCAGTACCTAGTGTGACAATGAAAAATAATTATATTCGTGCTAAAAGATTTAGATTAAATTTGCGGCGATTCTTTCAAGCGATGTTTACTTGTTCAAATTTTTATGGTCATATAATATCAAGTGAGTGTGATTCGTGTTTTATAATGAAGTTATATATTTTGTGTGTGTGTCTTGTGTAATACATCGAAGTTGTACTATTGTGTATTAAACAGTTCAATATGTATTTGAAAGTAATTCACATGTGGCTCACTACAGACTTGCGCCACACTATGCGACTACATTAACACCACACTACCAACCAACCTAACCACGCATACAGACACTAATAAATAAAGCAACGTCTTACTTATAGAACTCTACTCCCTTCGATTTGTCCAATCGCAGGAAAATTGACTACCATTTCTACAGGCTACAAAGAAACAGTCAGCTGAATTTGCTCCGGCAAGCATTCGACAAGCAGCAATTAAGACAAAATGCGACAAGGCCACTCCAAACGCCAAAATCCGGACTTAGTTTAGTCAAAAATATATAATCGAGTAGCGTACAACGACGTAAATATTAATGAATAAAATAGTTATCGCACTTTCTATGGCCTACGGTCTTAAATCGAGGATTCTCACAAGCACCAACAGATCACAGCTAAGGAAATACGAACGACATACTATATCCTAAACAAAATGATAGACGCAACGTATCTAATGAACCGTCTAAAAAAATACATGAGATGCTGGAAGACAAGACGATAACGGATTAGGTACAAGTGCACAAACTATGCTATAGACTCATTGACTGAAGACCTATACGCACTTGCTGCGCTAAGCTATAGTCTACAACCCCACATGAAGAGCAAGTGAAAGAGTGAGACCTATTTTTTACTCATGGATTGGCTACTCGAACCAGAGAATAACTTGACCACAACCAGAAAATAACTACGGCTAACCTAGTCCAACTGCTAGACTACAGATCATAAGGCAATGAACGCAACTTATTTATACGCAGTCGCCATCCCTTCGTATATATTTACACACAGTATTTATCCATCTCCCTCACGCTGGGCACGATGCAAGTATTCGGTCTGGTTCTACCTCCTGTCATTCCTATTATCCTTGACTGCACAAACCCGACAGTCCCATCCTGTATTTATTGGCCCACCGGTTTCTCGGGCAGGAGGGCCAGCTGAGCATACCAGGGCGGCAGACGACGGGAAGAGCAAGCGAGGAAGCCCGGATACACGCCCTATCTCGGAGTGGGTACGTCCGGACAGAGGTCGTTAACCCGCCGTACTCTACACCTTTGACCGACGGCCTGAACCGTACTAGCACGTGTATTTGAGCTATCTCGGCAAATCTACTCGTCCCTCCCTCCCTTGTATGACCAGCGCCTCTGCGTCCTTGCAGCAGAACTGCTGGCTGGTGGTGTCACATGACGGTGACGGTGACGGTGACGGACAAAAAATAAGGGAAATCAAAATCTATAAGGGTACTTCCCAATCTAAATTCCAATAGGATTGGAATTGGAAGATTCCAATAAACCTAAAATCGTGAAATTTGGCAAGAAGAAAGCTCTTACAGCACAAGTAAAGGAAAAAGTCCAAAAATGGTTAAAGTCTTACTTAGACAAAAAAAATCATTGCGATTTCAAACTTATTTGCAGTTGGTAAACTAATCGCGACAAAAGTTTCCCACGGAAAACTTTGACTCTTAATCCTATTTTTCCGTTTTTTACAGCAATGTTCGGTGACTGTTAAAATTGTGTTTTGTACGGAACCCTCAGGGCGTGAATTCGACTCGCACTTGGCCGGTTTTTTGTCAGTATTTAATTATGTAGACATTTCTATCGGCAGCGGACGATGTAACAAAAATGTTAAATGATATTGATTTTAATATATTTACTTTAATTTGATTTTATTTTTGTTTCTCCCGACTAAAGACCCATAATCCCGAAAAATTGTTTGTTTCTCCCGATAATAGGGTCATTCGATCTGGCAACCCTACCTGCGCCCCGAGTGGATGTGTGTAGCGTCGGTGACGACTGCCGCGCAATCCCGTCAATCCCGAGCGGGATCCCGTCATATTATGCGTCGGGATTGATCCCGAAAAATTACACGGGATCTCGCGAGATCGGGATCCCGCGGGATCGGGATTGCATTCCCTAGTCCCATTGTAACCATGTCAGGATCTGATGATGGGATCCTGGAGAAATCGAGGGAACTTCAACTATCTTCAACTATTATAGGCACACCTCCACCACACACAGTGATTTGAGTATTTTTTACAGCAGCTCGAGAATTTGCTATTGGAAAGGTGGAGGGTAAGTGAAGTCGGTTCTTTTTGTTTAAAATCATTTATAATTGTTTGGTCGGGATTCCCACTATAATTAAGGCGTAATAAACCAGCCTATTTTGATACAGTCCTCTTTAATTTCTACGTCCCAGTAGGACCCCAACAACATGTTTTTCAATCATAATTTATTAATCGATTTATACAAAGGTATCGTTGGGAAGACGAAGACAGCGTGGCGGCGGATCTGCTTCAGCTTCGTCAATAACTGGCAAAAAGTTGTGCAGTATCGGGACAGGTACTCTAGTTTCGGAGGCCAAGATTCATTTTGGATGTTTGAGCCAAAATATTTGGATTTCATCATTTAAATTTTGGAAACACTGAGGCATGAAGAATACGATAATATGTTAGATACGTCTCACTGCTGGGCACAGGCCTCCTCTTCAGTTCTTTTACGAGAGGGATCAGGTACCTACGGTAGCCCAAACACTGAGGCATGAAGAATACGAGAATATGTTAGATGCGTCCCACTGCTGGGCAGAGGCTTCCTCTTCAGTTCTTTTACGAGATGGATCAGGTACCTACGGTAGCCCAAACACTGAGGCATGAAGAATACGATAATATGTTAGATACGTCTCATTGCTGGGCACAGGCCTCTTCTTCAGTGCTTTTACGAGAGGTATCAGGTACCAACGGTAGCCCAAACACTGAGGCATGAAGAATACGATATTATGTTAGATACGTCCCACTGCTGGGCACAGGCCTCCTCTTCAGTTCTTTCACGAGAGGGATCAGGTACCTACGGTAGCCGAAAGCGTTCTGGGGACTTCAACAGAGCATTTATTTAAATTATTTAAATATTCAGTTGGGACTTCACATACTCCTTTGGATTTCTTCACGGGTGTATGTACCTATGCAGGATTCCTTTCACTTTGTTTACCTTCACAGAAGCACCTGGTATATATTTTACAAAAAATGGAACGAACCGGGATCCGCACCAGAGAGCTCGATTGAAAGAAAACTTCATTGTGTGCGATTTTTATTATGTTTCTCTTGCTCAATGCGAATTAAGCTACGTCCCTAAAAAAATTAACCTAAAAAATTTGACTAAATTTTTTGCCTTTGTTAAGCGACAGAGAAGTAACATATAACTTTTTCTATCCTACAAAGTGTCCGAAAAAGGAAGATGTCCGACAATCCTGCGCTTAAGATCCTGTAAAAATCTTACCTTTCATCACTTCTCTCTTCCTCTGTGGAAATAGTGTCTTCAGATCCAGAGTTTTGCATCACCGGTTTTCTGTTCGTCTGACCGTCCCTATCAAACGATAGCATCGCATTAGTTAAAGTACTAGGCTCACTAAACATTGGTAGGATTTTTTAATTTTTTTTTTTTTAATAAAATGAAAAATATTTATTTGGTGCAAAGCGAAGGGAAAAATAACGTGAAATATGTATACACAAAAAATTACACCAAAATGGTTGCCACTCAGCATGAGTCATGGCAGGGTAGCCACAACGCTGATTTTCAGGGCAACCAGAACTTAAAACTATACTTAACCTAACTAGTCACAACAATATTTCCAGATGACAGTCCGCCATTTGTACTTTTTATGTCTTAAATTGTGCAATAAAGTTCAAATAAATAAATAAATGTCACTACAACTGTTAAGTATATTCAATTGTATTGTACCTTTGCCCAATAAAAATCTTGCAGTATTAAAAAAATCTAGTAAATAACAAATTAAATTGTTGGCTCCACTTACCTCCCACTATTCTTTGGATTACGTTTATTCTGAATTTTGCTTGACTCTGAATCTTCACTATTTTCTGAATCTTTGAACGCCGGCCTTATGTTTTTCTCATCCCTTTTACAGAACAACACATATAACACGTTAATATTTACATCCCTTAATCGCTTTATACTTTACCTACCGCTACAGCTACCTAGGTAGGGGAGGGGCTCGAAAAAGTATGAAAATGAAGTAAATGTCCTACCTTTAAATTCGCCATACCCTACACCGATCAAATAATACTAGCGATATACAATCAGTTCAAAAAAACGGCCCCACAGGAGTGCCGCAAGAACGAATCGTGCAGCAGTTTCTCTGACAGTACGGTATACACGGTGCTCGTGAGCATTGCGAGAGATTTTAACAGTGTATTCCTGATCATAATTGGAGACTGAAATGTCGTATAAACTTTTCTGGAATTCGCCTGGTTTCAGAGTTAAGTACTACCAATTAAATAAAAAAACATTTTTTATTGTAACTCAGTGCAAAACGCTATTTTGATGGCGATTTCACCCTTTATGGGGTCTAGTCTAGACATTCTTATTGACAGATATCAAAGTGCCAAGGAATACTTTACGTAAACTATTTTTAACGAAAAAAATGTACTAATTTATTTTAATCGCCAGTGTTACCAATAAAATTTATGTTTTTATATTCAAAAGCATTTAAAAAATTGCAAAAAATGCAAAAAAAAAAAATTCTTTCGGCGAAATTGACCTAATTTCATATAACATTTATTACTCCTTATGACCTCAGGAATTCGTGGTTAAAATCTTTCGCAATGCTCACGAGCACCGTGTATAATAAGTAAGACTGGCCGGTTACAAAAATTTTCACGAGCCACATTTTCTATAAATCTTGTCTGAGTCTGTCCTTTACATTGTTGCTCGAAGATGCCCTCTCTTAAATGAGCACTGTTCTATCTTTACTGCAACTCTGACTACGGACCAAAATGTAATTCAGGAGACAGGCGCAAATTTCGTTGCTCATCGTGTCCCGGGCGATACCTTGTGTAGTGGTTAAGGGCGATTTATAATGAAGCCTCGTGCAGGTCAGCTGCCATTCCGTTGGTGGCTTGAGGAACGGCAGCCAGGGCCGTACCAATTGCAGTTAAGATAGGGCAGTGCTAACTTAAGGTAGGGCATTGCCCCCCCCCCCCCCCCCCTAAGCTAATGCTACGGCCTGACGCCCCTGACGGAAACCATTCGACCACTTAATAAAAATGGTCCTCGCGTCCCCATGCTATTAATATAAATAATAGTACATTACTACAGAGGCCGGGAAGTACGGGGTTGCCGGCCGAGTAGGTACATATAGACGACCGAGCGTAGCGAGGCCGGATAGTCACGAGGCTGGCAACTCCTTTTCACGCCGAGGTATGTATAGTGCTTTTCTCAAACATGCAATGAAATAAATAAGAAACTTATCAATTTTTTTTTCAGATATAGGTGAGGCAATACTGTACTCGTAAACTTGTATTAATAATATAATGTATGTTGTATGTACTTCAAACACCTTCGTACTTAGGGTTTTATCGAAAATGAGACAATAAGGTCAATAAGCCACAAACGTAGAACCAAAATTTGCATTAATTAGCTTCTTCGCAGATGACTCCAAGCTCTTTGTGAACCCACTTATAGACCAACAGCAAACAACTACAATCAGACCTGAATAGAATTAGAGACTGGTGCCTGGAGTGGCTTATAAACCTCAATGAAACAAAATGCACAGTCCTTCACATGCACAAAAAGAACCCAAAGTTGTCATACGCTTTAAATAACACACAGCTGGCAGCAGTTACCACCCAACAAGATCTGGGAGTCCTTATATCCAATGGCCTCAAGTGGGAACCCCACATTTCGCAAATGGTGAAAAAAGCAAACTCCATTATCTACATAATTAGAAGAGCCTTTCGCATCCTTACTCCTGAAACAATGCTAAAGATCTACAAAACGTATATAAGACCTATCCTGGAATATGGCTTTATAATATGGAATCCATACTTCAAAAAAGACATTGAAATGATTGCAGCGCAAATTCACCAAAATTCCCGCACAGCTAAAGGCACTATCATATGAGGATAGATTAAAAAAGCTAGGCATAACAACACTGCAAAAGAGGCGCCAACGTGGAGACATGATTGAGACCTTTAAAATCCTAAACGGCTATTACGACTGTCCAGAACTGACCGACTTGTTCACTCGACATCTAAACACGCGCGCAAGAGGACATAACTTTAAACTAACAACAACAATACATAATACGAATATCGGCAAAAACTTTATTGCGAACCGAATTGTGAATACTTGGAACAAGTTACCCTCCCAAGTTGTGAACTCCAACAGTGTTAATCAGTTCAAAAATAGACTCGACAAACTATCTAAAGTTGTGAATTAGTGCTTAGTGAACTTTGATTTAGACTTATCAGCGCGAGCTGCCTGTCTAAAACGATATAATAATAATAATAATAATTTCCACAACCAACGTTCCCACTATTACGACTTAGTTAGTATATATTCATCTTGTTATTAATGAATTATCCTATCAACAAACTACAACAAAAACATTAATTAGACGTAATTACTTACCACGTAATAAAAATTACGTTATGAAGTCTGGATTGCTAAATTCTGACTGCATTTCATTGTCACTGAACGGCTTTTAAAAATGTATAACTATTACCATAGACATATAAAATAAGAAGACGTAGCGCCGTGAAGACAAAACTGTGCCTCCACAATAAGCCGAGTTCAGACGTGTTTACGCGCGACACGCACACATATACAACTCGTGGACGAGCGGTGATTGGTTCAAACGTCAAAAGTGAGTGTGTGTGCACGAGATCGCGGCTCATTATGGAATCACAGTTTTATCTTCGTGGGATTCCGTCTTCTTATTTTATATGTCTATGACTATTACGTACGTCGGCCATTTATGTAAGTATAATTTTCACTTGCATTGCATTTGAACAACATCTAGACCTAATTCACTTTTATTGTACCTAAAAATTTAAATTGTTATAAAAGAATAAAACAAATCGACATTATAATTCACAATAATATACGCAACCTAATAAAATATTGAGAATGTTTTTAAAATTTTCCCACTAAAATACTTTTTTTTCACAGTATCTGTGCTGTTCGAGAGGTTGCACTTAAGGCCATTCTACACGAGTTAAAATTAAGAAGAATAATGTACATGGTGACTGCATAAATTCAGAACGTTACAAATATTGTCTATGGTCTCTGCATTATGCATTATTATAGAAAATATTCATAAGAATCAGAACCCTCCGAATTTATTTCGTAACTATACTCGTAGATTCTAATTCTTAATTTCAGCTCGTGTGTAATCGCCCTTGCTGCTAATATTTTAGCTTGATAACCAACCTTTCACGAAAAAAAAAAACAAAATCAGCTGTTCCTATAACCGATATTAGACATAACAATTTGTAGGGTTAGGGAGAGGCAGGGTACACAACAGATTGGGCCCTACAAATTGCAACGTCTAATACCCGTTTTTAATCTGCCTCCATCTTTACAATTTAAAATTATAGGAATTTGTTAATAATGTGTTATTTGTTATTTTCATGTCGATTTTATATATAAACGAAATTGCAAAATATATCACATTGTTTATTGTTTTTTTTAATAGGCGTAAGTAGTGGCAGAATGTCAAACGAACCAAAAAGTAAATATCGCTTATAGCCTAAAATGGCTGAATGCCATGATCCTGTGCCTCAAATATATGTGCAATGGAAATTAAAAAAGAGGCACTTGCCGATGAATGCCGACTATGAAATTCCATTATCGACCTCTCGTGTAGCCGCACCTGAAACGTTACTTCGCAGCCTATTATAAGGAACATAACATCAATATTTCATTGCATGTTTGAGAAAACAATCTTTAGTCATCTACATCGCGGTGTAAAGACCGTCAGCTGGTCGCGTGAACGGTCTTCAGGGCATCAGCTGACGGTATTTCCGCCGGACCTCTGGATTGAAAGGCGGGTGTCTTACCGCCAGGCTACTAGCGCTTATTTGAGTCCAGTTCGTAGTCATGTGTAAAGCTACCTTTATAGTTACTCGTACCTCCCTACTTAATTAAGGCCTAGTCTATGACATTTAGTCCCTCCCTCTTCGTATTTTTACAGCTATAGACTAACATGCAGGGGCGTATTTAACCTAGGGCCAAGAGGGCCATGTCCCGGGGCGGCAGGACGCCAGGGGTGGCGGCCTTTATGGCCCGGGACGCCCAGTTTTAAAATACGCCTGTGCTAACATGGTATCTTAAATTGCATATCACTCTTGTAATAATTAAATATTAACTCGCTTACCATAAATCTCATGCCTCAATTAGTTAAATTATGTTTGGTCTGTTTCTAAGAAACACAACTGTCAAAGTGACAAGAGCGTCGCCAGCTGATGGTGGTGAAGAACATACGAATTGTGGGTACAACATTTGGCTACATTTTTTTTATATATAGGGGGATTAGCTGCCCCTCCCTGACCCCCCTTGGCCTTTGAATAAGATAAATGAGATTGGAAACACTTTTATGAATATGCGGGTAAATGTGTATCCTAAATAAAACTTTCAAAAACCTCAATAATTCTTTAAATTAATCTAATAAATCATCTCGCATCTTAATTATACATGGCGCAGCCGGTAGGATACAAGTCTTTTTGTTATAAATTGCATTTTTGTGACAAGATTTTATTGCTAACTGTACTTTTCTTTGTACAAACTAACGAATGCAACGAGCCCAAACACGACGAGGTAATACTGAGTATTTGAGGAATTCCTATGGCCACCTTCCAGATCTATCACCAGATCAGCTCCATGTCACCATAATATTGCATTGTCACAGGATATTATATATGCGTGCAAATTTTCAGGTCAATTAAAAACCGGGAAATGGGTCAAACTTAACTTGCAAGATTTGATCACAGACAACGGATCAGGTGAAACTAAGTAAAAGCTTATAAAAAGATAACCTTAAAGTACAAAAGTGAATCTTTATCAAGCATCAAATCAAAATGTATCATTTGGTAGAACCATGGTGTTGATAGGATTTGCCGCACGGTAACTCAATATTGCCCGTACTCCTCGGCACTTGACCTGAGGGACGAGACGGCCAGGGCTGGCATCACCGCTGCCTTCTGGGCGTCATCTCATCACTACATAGTATAAAACAAAGTCGCTTTCCGCTGTCTGTCCCTATGTATGCTTAGATCTTTAAAACTACGCAACGAATTTTTTTTAATAGATAGAGTGATTCAAGAGGAAGGTTTACATGCATAATATAGTAGAGAAACACTGATAATTTTAAAGGTTTCTAATGTGATGTCGTAAATAAACATTTTTTTGCGCTTACATTGCAAATGCTGACTGAACCCTACGAGATAGATCAAAATAATCTACTACAGTATTGTACACCTAAAAAAGGTCTACAAAAAAGTCCGCAATAGTATATGTCTATCTCTTAGGGATAATCCACAATAACCATTTTTTATCCCGGGGTGGGTCGCTAGTCCATCATATAGAAACCGTCAATACGAAAGAAGAAGAATCAAAAATTCACTCACCTCTCCTCGCTGCTCTGCTCATCCTGTTCAGATTCATCTGACTGTCCACGGCGGAGTGAGTTTCTCTTCTTATTTAGTGCCGTCTTATGCTCCCTTCCATCAAACACATTATCAGTTTAACTCCGTTCAATATTTCCAATGAATAAATATCATACGACAATCTTACACATATAAAATAGGAAGACGTGGTCCCACGAAGATAGAACTATGATGTCTATGATTCCATAATAAGCCTCGGTTTCGTGCTCACTTTTGACGTTTGGATCACCGCCACCAATCACCGCTCGTCCACGAGTTGTATATGTGTGCGTGTCGCGCGTAAACACGAGGAAATCGGCTTATTATGGAATCACAATTCTGCCTTCACTGTGGTACCGCGTCTTCTTATTTTATATGTCTATGGTGACAATCTTACACTAATCGACTTAGTCCCACGCTAAGCTCAATAAGGCTTGTGTTGTGACTAGGCGACGATATATAATATATATAGATAAACACATAAAAATAAAACATCCATAACTCAGGAATAAAAGCTTGATAAACTCAGAAATCAATGCCCTTACCAGGATTCGAACCCGGGACCTCCCGGGTCACTACCGACTAGGCTACTAGGCCGTTAAGTTGGATAAAGCGCTTTAGGTACGGTCAACCAATTTGATTCCTATGCCACTGTAGAGAACATTGTCGTAATGACAGTTGCCCGTGGATACGTATAAACGTAACCTATTCGCTACCAAACTAGTTATCCTGACAAGGTTCTTGAGTGGCCTAGGAATCAAATTGGTTGACTGTACCTGCTTGAAAAAGATGGATGGAATTGTCTTTCTTAGCAGGGTGAAGTCAGCTGCGTTCAAGTGAATACAACGGCTACTTTTTTATACGATGACAAACAAGCATACGGCCCGTCTGGTGATAAGCAGCTACCGTAGCCCATTCAGAGGAGTCACATGCACGTTATAAAGGAGGATCGACTGTGTTGACGGCTAAAGGGGTAAGAGGATCCTAGGCTAACTATAAGGTTCCAACATTTGAAAATTGACAACTAAGGCTCTCCGTACATGTCGCGCGTAATGACTAATCGTAAATGAATTGCTTAGAAATAAAACTAATATTTGACATAAATGATTTATTGATTGTTATCTCACCTGTAAGCTTTAGTGGTCCCGTCAGGTATTTCCGAATCAGATTCCGTAAGCCGCTTCACTTGTCTCCTTTTAGCCGTTCCTACGGCTTGTCTTTTGCGTCTTCCGCCTGTAGTTTCATTCTGAGGTTTGGCGTTATCGTCTTCTCTAAGACTGTATTGCGGATAGAAAGGAGGCCCAGAAGGCCCTCCTACATGCTTGGTCGACTGCGGAATAAAACCGTGTTTCGTACTTTTATATAAGACGCCGTGTTTTGTTGAATAAAAAGGTTTTTGACAAGCTCTACATTGCCTTAGATATTTTTCTAAAGACTCGGAGCCATCGCAGAAGGATGTTATATTTTTAATTGCATGGTCTATCATATCTTGTGCGTAATCCGCCACAAGTTGTATAACTCCATGAATATCATTGACCTTTTCTATGGGTTTTTGGTTTTCTTTAGATGTATTACAGTATTTTTCTCTAGTATTGTCTAATGCTTTAATAGAGAGTTTATATACATCTTCAACTATTTTGTCTGCCTCCTTTTCAATATCCAAGTCTGTCAATAATTCTTTCAGTTTTGATGTGAACATTATTGTTTTTGGAAGGGATTTTGTTACTGGGGGGGCCAGAGGCGGAGGGGTTATATCAGGGTTGACCCTTAAACTTCTAGTAGTTTCGAAGTCTACAGATCTTTTCCTTCTCTTTCTATCTGTTAAGGGGACGCCGGGGTACATGTGGCATAGCTCTATCTTCTCTTGTCTGTCTCGCTCTCGGCACTCGGCCCCGTAAATGATCTCTATCTTGCGTAAGTCTAGGTCACTAGGTCCGTTCCATCTTTGCTTGAAGTCACGATCCTTTAAAGACAGTATAAAATGCCTATTTACATCCACTTCTCCTCTTAAAATAATAATAAATACGATTTGTGTCAAAAAAATATTTTTTTAGAAAAAGCTTATAACACCAACTGTAGTTTTCTTATTTATACTGATCAACGAGATGATTCTAATAAACCTAAACACAATGAGCTTCCATTGTTTTATAACAGAGCTCTTATAACCATCTTCGGCCTCCATCATCTACAGGGTGTGACAAAAATACTGATGATCCGTTTAAAAACATAATTGGTATCGTATTCAGACTAAGAAAGAAAAGGAGAAAAAATTACCTATAAGCTCCCTACGTGTTGTAGAACCACCCTGTGCAAACCGAACTGACCCAACTTGTCAAAGTCAAAGTCAAAAGTGTTTATTTTGTAAAACATAGGTACATCAAATGAGAGGTGTTTAGTTATTAATTGTTTCACTATGTTTTGCCTTACGGCGTACAAAAACATACTTACATAATTAATTGTATACAGTCTTCATAACGCAATACCTAAAATCATCATCAATAATTTATATTCTATAACATTTTTATAAAACTATCAAATAATTCAATATGGCAACGAAATAAATTACAATTACATCAATGTGAAAATATGAAAATTAAAATAAAATAAAATATAATCTTTAAACATTCAAGTCTAAATTATTATAAGCAGGTAAAGTTTAAAAAAAATAACATGTCAAGGACTAATTTAAATTATTATCTATAACTTCTATCTATTGACTATTCATTGTTATCTATATATTGTCACATGTCAAGAAATCTGCAATGGAATAAAAACATTGATAAAGAAGTAATTTTTTTTACTCTGTCTTGAATTTTGGTAATGGCAATTTTTTTATCCTATCGGGAAGTTTATTAAATATTTTACTGGCGAGACAGAATACGCTTTTTATCTTTAGCTCAGTACTTGCGGGCTCTGTGTATATGTCTTTAGCGTACCTAGTACTCCGCGGAAAGACCTCAGAGACTGACTTAAAAAGAGTTGGGTTTGTTTTGACAAATACTGCGGTCTCAAACACGTACTGGCAGGGTAATGGTAGGATTTCTAAATCATTAAAATGTGGCACACAGCTGTCTGTTTGTTTGGGTCCACGGATTGCCCTTACGCACCTCTTTTGTGCCTTGAAGACAGTTTCTCTGTTCGTGGAGTTTGCCCAGTACATAGTGCCATAGCGCAAAGTCGATGCAACGAAACCATGATATGCTGTCATGACAACCTCAACACTGGCCTGTTTCGCAAGTTTGTAAAGCGCATAGGCAAACTGGTTTAGCTTTTTACAAGTTGCTTCAGTGTGAGATTTCCATGTCAGGCCACTATCTATATGATGCCCTAAAAACTTGGTATCATTCACCACTTTAATTGGAGTTCCTTGGTAATCGCAAAAAATGGGAGTAGTCAGTTTACGTTGGCGTTGACTGAAATGCATGATTTTGGTTTTATTTAAATTAATCAACAAGTTATTACTTTCAAGCCAGCTGATGATACGACTTACAGTATTATTGATTTCGTGTTCATAAGCTTTTGTATCCTTGCATTCAATAACTACTGTACTGTCGTCTGCGAAAAGAACCATTGGATATTCAATGTACTGCGGGAGATCATTAATAATATCAGGAACAAGAGTGGGCCTAAAACGCTTCCCTGAGGAACTCCACATAGGGTGTTTCGCATTTTTGATCTATAGGTCTCTTGTCTTCTTGTTTTTTTTTAGGCATATCTGTGTCAGTTCAGTGTATTGTGTTCGCTCACTTAAAAATGATTTTATGAGGTCTGGTACATTTCCGCGGATGCCATAGCAGTTAAGTTTTCGTAAGAGGATCGTATGGTCGAAACAGTCGAATGCCTTCGTCATGTCCATGAAGATGGCGCATATCTGTTTTCGTTGGTCGACCGCATTAATTATAGGATGGACAAGGTCAAAGACGGCCATATTCATGGTCTTTTGCTTTCGAAAGCCTTTTTGTTCAGGCGCCAGTAATTTACGCTTCTCCAGAAAACTATAAAGCGTTTGTAAATTACTTTCTCAAAGATCTTGGAGAAAACGGGGACGTGTGCTATGGGCCTATAATTTGCCATGTCAGTTTTTTCGTCCGTTTTGTGTATAGGCTTGATAATCGTTATTTTTAATTTCTCTGAATATGTCCCTATTAATATACTAAGATTTACTACGTGACTTAAAGGCGTTGCAATGATGTCAGATACATATTTAATAACTTTAGTGGAGATCCCATCATGTCCTACACTGTTTGTGTTTTTTAATGCCTTAATAATTGCTAATACATCTTTTGGAGTTGTTGGCCCCTTATAGATTGATTGGAGCCAATTTACTTTAATATTTTGGAATTCTGTACTATTATTGTTCTGTATTTGATCTATAAAATAGTCATTGAATGCATTCGCTATGTCATTGGGACCAGATACAATCAGATTGTTGTTTTTAATTTGTACTATTGGCTCCTTAGGGAAATGCTGTTTATTTTGTTTAATAACTTGCCATGTAGCTTTTGTTTTATTTTTGGCTGCAGTTATGTAATGATTATTTTGAGACAGGCGCGTAATTTTTTTTTTTTTAAATTTGGCATTATAAGTTCTGTAGGCCATTCTGTTGGCGTCAGTAGGACAGAGCCTATATTGCCACAATAATTCACGACACTTCTTACTGCACAATTTTATACCACGGGATATCCACTTAGGTTTCTTAAAGGTTTTTGATGTGATTGTTTTAAAGGGGAAGCATACATTATACAAACTTTAAAAGATTCCAGGAAAGTATTGTATGCTAGATTAGGATTACTACTACCTACTATTTCTGAGAAAGATACATTTTCCAAAGAGTTCCTAAATCGGTCTAAATTTTCTTTGCTGTAATCTCGTTGTTTCAATTTCCATGAATTTATTATGCAGGATTTCTTGACAGGACATTTTATAATTTGTGCTGTGTGATCTGATAGGCCCAACTCTATTACTTCACTTTTACACCCTGTGATGTTGTGGGTGAAATTATCCAAACATGTATTACTACTTAATCGGGTGGGTTGCCTTAACTCTAAATGCAAATTATGATGCAATAACATATATTCGAATTGAAGTGTACAGTTAGTTTGTTTTAAAATATTAATATTAAAATCTCCGCACATAATATTTTTTTATTCGTGTTGTCACAGACTCTGCTAAGCAGAGCGTCAACCTTGTCCAAAAATAAGCTTATGTTCGACTTAGGTGTACATATAATTACCATGTTATGGTGCAATAGTTCGATCGCACAGCACTCTAATGGCACATTTAATAGATAAACTCTGTACAATACTAAGTTCTCTACATGCATATTCCGTTCTTACTAAAATACATGCTCCACCTCTTCTTGTGTCCCTAGCGAAACTGGCAGCAAGTTTGAAATTGGGTATTGTTATAAGGTCTTCTACCCCGTCCGGTACAAAATGCTCAGTAATGCATAAAATATCTATCCGTTTCTTATTGTTAGCAAGTTGTTCTAAATGTACTGCTAATATGTATGTCTGCTTTATTTAGTAATCCGGCTATGTTTTGGTGCATGATGTGGATCGTGCTGTACGAAAAAACTCCAATTCGTGTGTTGTCTCAGCGTCGGCAGTAGGTCTAGTTTGACAATTTTTGTCTGTTCTTGGGAGTCTGATGTCAGAGTCACCTAGCATTGCGCTTGTAGGTTGTAAAGATGAGATAATCTGTGCCAAGTGGTTCAGTATGTTTTGAACTCCAGACTTGATAATTTTGCCGGTGATCTGAGAGTAGTTTTGTAAGTTTAAATTTTTGTTAGAGTCCAAAAGAGTACCATAATTGTGTTTTCGCATATCGCAACTTAAGAGTCTGCTAAAATGTTTTATTCTATTATTGAACAGGGGTGAACCGCACATGTATGTAGGGGTAGCTACTATTATGTTAGTGTTCAAAATAGGCTGTATTGTTTCTCTAATTGTTTTCACAAGTTTGTTGTAATCCTGAGTGTTGTAGAAATCTGACTGCCCATTCATAATAAGGCAGTAATCTCTATGGGTGTATTTTTTTATCTTATGTTGTAGGTCCTGTAATAATATATTTATGCCTACGTTAGGTGTAATGTGATGACAGTACTGAAATATGCTATAAAAATTATTTGACTCTACATTGCGCAATATATTATACCTTTTGTTGCTTGAGATGATACATAATTTATTTATCTGTGAATGATGTTCATTTTGTATGATTGTAGTTAGCTTTCTGTCCTTATCCTTGGACTTTGTTTTCCATCCTCCCCCCTCAATTTCCAGTATCTGTATATGATGAAGAACGAGCATGAAAAGTGCCATTCACACCGGCCGGTCGATTATCGATCCGTTAGAGTTGGAAGCCGGAAAAAATGAGGAGGGGAGATGAAAAACAAAGTCCAACGTGGGTCAGTTCGGGTTGTAGAGGGTGGTTCCACAACACGTAAGGAGCTCAAATACCGTGAGCCATCCGGTCGCACACTGTAAATACGAGCCATTGCTTTAACTATATGACGAGCGCAGAGGCGTATTTTAAAATTGGGCGCCCCGGGCCATAAAGGCCTTATGGCCAGTACTTGACTGACCGGCGCCCCGAACCCATCGCGTAGTGACAGACGCTGCCCCTGGCGTCCTGCCGCCCCGGGCCATGGCCCTCTTGGCCCTAGGGTGAATACGCCCCAGGGAGTCTATTCGACATGGCATAACTGACAGTCGCATGCGAGACAACTATGATATCACACTTTTGTGACAGTTGATTCACCTAACCACGTACGTCAAAATCAACAGGTCTCGCTAGAGGAATTTCTCTATTGGCATGGGCGCCATCTTATTGTTTTGACGTTGACGTCAGTAAATTATGGGAATCCCACGTAAGGCATTTGTTTACCTCTAGTAGGTAAAGAGAGCCTTGAAGCATTTTATGAAAACTCATTTGAAAGCGACATCTCTGAATGTCTTCTGAAACTAAATACGTGTGTGAGTATGTGTGTAAATCATACGTGTATTTTCGTGCTACAATACTAGGCTAGAACTAGGGTAGTCTACATAGACGGCTTACGAGCAATTTTTTAGATTTGACGATGCATTTTTGGGTGTAGCAACTATGACGAAACCTTAGGTTTAGTGTAAATAAATTATAATATCAAGAATACAACCTTGATATCTATCTCACGTGTTTATATCGAGACCCGAAAAAGTGAAAGATTACAAAATTATAACGAGTGTATGGTTAAAAAAGTGGTATCTTGAGCGTTGCGGGGGCACTAGAAGGAAACAAACTGCTGCCGAGAGTATTACAATATTTTTCACCACGCCACGGCAAAAAAATACAAGCTACTAAGGATCGTGGGTTCAAACTTGGCTCCTACTACTGCCTCCTAACTTAACTAAGGTTTTAGACACTTCAAACAAATTTAAACATATTCTTCATAGATTCTAATCTAATGTAAGACTCTTATATTACAAAGGTATTCCTAATCCTGAGAGTTGAGGATGTTATGGAAATATAAACATATCAGGTAAATAAATACAGTGCACAGTAGTACTAGTCATAATCCTCATGATTATAACTAATTGCCACTAACAAGACCCAAGTTTCGAATTACTATTTAGGAGACTCGGGATATGAAAACCAATGGGTCTTCATTTCAAAAAAGAAGTTGACGTTTACTGCAAGTAAATGTAATTGTGTATCTGACTGACTTACGTGTAAGTTATATTCCAATATTATATCATATTATATTTCTTATATAATGAATTGATATGGTTACACATGGCACTTTAAACTATACATACTTGTTTCTTTAAACATCGATTTTTTTTAAGGGTGTTCAGTTTTTCAGCTACTTTCGCCACCGCATCTGTATGTTTATTGGATCCGGTGAGGTGAGAAGCCGCCAGTGTGTCTACGCATGTAGTATCCCACATGCACATGTACATGGGGAATGGCTATACAGCCGCATACAGTCAAGGCGTTGTAGGAGATTTATTGCTAGTGGCTTGCTTAATCTGAGGAAATCTACTCTAACATAGCATCCAAATTACACAAAATAATGCAGAGCACAGTGAATGCAGGGTACTGTAGAGATATTCCCAACAGCAGGGTGGAAGAACACCTACAACTCATCGCACTTTTTGATGTTTATCCATTCGCTCCTCGGCCAGATATCGACATTTCTTTTATGGCATGATAATTGAACTTTAGGTTAAATAGGTAATGCCAATCATATTATATTTTAACAGTTATATATTTTTAATAAATACCTACAATTAAAAATCATAATAAAAATATTAATGTGCTCTCAGTGAAAATGTCTTAAATCATATCAATTTTATAATTACTTCTAGTAGGTATCTTACCTAGTTTGAATAGTCAGAAATCAACTTGGCGCAAAACTTTCGTGAGGGCAATTACTAGAGGTCGCCTCCATCATTACTATCGGTAGCCTGGTAGTCAGTGCCTTAACGGATTGTTTGACATCTGATACTTCACTACTTAAACATTATAGATACTGGTGCCGGCTATACTGTAAATTTATCAAAAATCTAAAATTACCGGTCGGCTTCCATATAGCGTTGACAGCGTTGTAGAGCCCATCACGGAGATATTGAAAATATGTCTTAAAGGTCGTAAATGGGCGCTAGTATGTGTGGCGTCAAGTTGAAAATACAAAAAAAATACGTTAATTTATCGTTACGCTTAAATTTTGACACACGGCGAAGCCCACTTACTTATCCATCCACAAAATCTACATACTTACCAAATTTAAGGGCATTACGGTGGGCGTATAAGGTTTTAAGACCAGTTGAAATCGCAATTTGTTGAGCCTTAATTTATTTTTGAGCTTACTGCTCGAAATTTTTACAGAAGCTATAAGACCTGTTTAGTAAGAAAATACCAAATTTAAGACCATACCGGTGGGCGCATAAGGATTTAAGACCATTTAAAGAAATAGTCGGCTTCATAACATCAACTGTCAGACACTCCTCCGTCTACAGCTCAGCCAGCCTCGTAGGTAAAGTCACTAAAATCTTACAGGACCCCCACCCCCAAACCATGGAACTGTGGGCTTAGAGGAGGCCAAAAAAGCTTGGTGAAGTGGTTGGCGGGTCAGGATGTTTTTACCCATCCAAATTGCCATTGGAGCTGGGACGACGTATTGTGCCAAATTTCTTATAAGTCACTCACTCCTAAGCCGCAGCACTGGCTACCGGCTTACCCGTCACCAAACAGGAGGTTTGGTGACGGGTGGACAGCTTTTCCAGACACTGTCAGTAATAATGACATTATTTCTCTACTCATCTTGCTCATCCTTCATTCATATACATAGAAAAGGATGGGTACAGAAATATTGACATTATTACTGGATAGAAATAAGTCAAATAATAATAATGTGGGAACACACTTGATTACGAATCCCACAACGCTGCACATTCCGCCCGCGGCGAGGGACGCGCGGGGGTTTGCAAGCTTCAAGTTTGCTCCCACACCTCCCGACACTTCTGCTATGTATTTCAATGTAATAACACGTTTAAATATAATAATATTAATTGGAGTCAGATTTTCATTTATGGGTCACCACTAACTTTACCTTGAACGTGCCGAACTGTCTTGGCCTTCAGTTCGCACAGTGGTGACCCCGACGTGATTTCTGTAAAGAACATCAAGGCCGAAGATGCACGGGCTACTGGCAGGACAACAAGGCCAATCCCCTGCGGCGGCCCCACCCGCTGCTGGAGGTCACACGCAGCCGACAGCAGCCCCGTCAACTTCAAGCAACGTCGACATCAAGCCGGACATCATGGCAATCTCGCTATCGTCAAGGTTGCCGGAATTTTGGCAAGACCAACCACGGGTGTGGTTCATCCGTATCGAGGCCGTACTCGCGCCTCAGAAATTGGGCGATGACGCGCGATTCGACCTCGTCGTTGCGAAGCTGCCGAAAGAAGTGATAGTGCAGCTCACGGATTTTCTAACCCGCCCGCCGGCCTCGAACAAGTTTGCCGCGCTTAAGGCCAAGCTGTTGTCCTTGTTTGAGGACACAAGGATCCGGCAGATTGAAAAGTTAATCGGCGAAATGGAGCTCGGGGATTCGAAGCCCAGCCAGCTACTGAACAGAATGAAGGACCTGGCCCGGGAAAACTTCCCCGACGATACATTACGGATTTTGTGGCAAGGTCGCATCCCTACGAACGTACGCGGAGTGCTTGCGGTTGCCGAAACGAGTGACTTGGACAAGTTGGCAATTATTGCCGACAACGTTGCCGAGGCAACGCGCCATAACTACGTGTCCAAGGTCAGACAACCGCCATGCTCTTCGAGCAAGCCACTGTGCGATACCACGCCGGGAACATCGAAGGAAGTCGCAGACCTTACGAAGCAGGTAGCAAAGCTCAGCGCCAGAATGGCAAGCATGGAACGTACAAGGACTCGTCATGGAAGTGAGAAGCGGCGAGAACGCAGCTTCGGGAGATCAAGGTCGCGCGCAAGAAGTGCTTCACGCGAGCCGCCGCGTCGCGAAAAGGACAGTTCCGATTGGCTTTGTGCTTTCCACTACAGATTCGGCGAAAAGGCGCGAAAATGTTACCAACCGTGCGCGTGGAAATCATCGGGTTCGGGAAACTAAAGGCGATGGTGCAATCTACGGCGGAGGTTTGCACTACATCGATTAGCCGTCGTTTGTGTATTGCGGATAGGGCAAGTGGACTTCAATTTCTGGTCGATACAGGCTCGGATGTGTCGATCTTGCCGCCGAAAAATAGACTTTATAGCCGCGAGTGCGCGAGATATAAACTGTATGCTGCGAACGGGAGTGAAATCAAAACGTACGGAACTAAAGTGATGAGTTTGGACCTTAAGTTACGTAGACCGTATCGTTGGGAGTTCGTGGTAGCAGATGTAAGGCAGCCTATTTTGGGAGCTGATTTTTTAGCCCATCATAAGCTGCTCGTCGACTTAAGCGAGCGCAGGTTGATAGACCTGACAACGCTTTTGAAGGTCGCGGCGGAAATTGTAAGTACCAACCAACCCTCTATTTTTGTAGTAGCCGTTGAACATCCCTTCCGTAATTTGTTGTCCGAGTACCCGGAAATTACTAAGCCTCCTTCATTTAAAGAGACGGCACCGCATAATGTACTTCATTATATTGAAACTACAGGGCCACCGGTTTTCGCGCGTGCCAGGCCCCTTCCCCCAGATAGGTATATGAAGGTTAAGAAGGAATTCGAGTTGATGCAGGAATTAGGGATTTGTCGCCCTTCAAAAAGTGCGTGGGCTAGCCCGCTACATGTGGTAGCCAAAAAGAACGGCGACATTCGACCTTGTGGAGACTACCGGATGCTTAACGCTATAACCAAGCCCGATAGGTACCCCATTCCGCGATTGCACGACTTTACCTACATTTTGGCAGGGAAGAAAGTGTTTACTAAATTAGACACTAACCGCGCATACCACTGTATTAGCGTAGCACCGGAGGACATAGAGAAAACTAGTATTATTACCCCCTTCGGATTATTTGAGTTCCCCCGTATGAGTTTTGGTCTTCGCAACGCGGCCCAGACGTTCCAGCGCTTCATGAGCAACTCCGTACTTCAAGGTTTGGATTTCCTATTTAATTATTTAGACGATGTCATCATAGCTAGCGACACCAGTGAGCAGCATGAACGGCATCTAGCCGCAGTGTTCGAGAGATTCACGAAGTACGGAATAACCATTAACCTCGACAAGTGCTGTTTTGGACAGCCGTCGGTCGAGTTTCTGGGGCATCATGTCTCGACGGCAGGTATCAAACCGCTCGAGGATAAGGTAAATGCCATTACCGAGTACCCGAAGCCTGAAACTGTGGAAGAGCTCCGCAGATTTTTAGGAATGCTCAACTTCTATCGAGGTCACATCCCGGGCGCAGCGGTCAAACAAGCCGAGCTAGATAAGTATTTAATTAACACTAAAATGAGGGACAAGACTAAAATCGTTTGGACGACACAAGCGGAAGAAGCGTTTGTGCAGTGTAAAGCAGGTCTTCAACAGGCCGCTACACTCGCACACCCGAAGCCCGACGCGGTCTTGGCCCTGATGTGCGACGCGTCAGACATCGCCGTCGGAAGTGTTCTGCAGCAGAAGGTAAATAACTCATGGAAGCCGTTAGGGTTTTTCTCTAAAAAGTTGTCTTCGGCGCAAACGAAATACAGCACGTATGACCGCGAACTGCTCGCACTATATCTATCTATTAGGCATTTCCGGAAGTCGTTTGAAGGTCGCCAGTTGACCTTGTATACCGACCACAAGCCCCTATGCACGGTATTTAATAAAGTAGGAGATGATAGCAAAGAAAGCCCCCGACGCGCGAGGCAACTCCTCTTTATTAGCGAATTTACTACAGACATACGTCATATTAGCGGCAAAGATAACGTAGTCGCCGACACGCTGTCTAGAGTAGAAACAATTGACTGCCCAACAGTGATTGATTTCTCAGAATTAGCCGACGCACAGGCAAAGGACGACTATGTTTTGCACATGTCGCAATCCGGGCGTAACAGCGCGAGCAAAGTAGAATTGAAATTGATAACTATACCTAACTGCAATAAACCTATACTCTGTGAAACGTCCACGCGTAAGGCTCGTCCTTATCTACCGTTAGAGTTCCGTAGGAAAATATTCGATAGCTTACATTCGTTAAGTCATCCCGGAATTCGCACGACTAGGAAGATAGTTAGTAATAATTATTTTTGGCCCGAAATTAATAAGGACGTGGGCAACTGGGCTAAGTCGTGTATTCAATGTCAGAAGGCGAAGGTCAACCGACATACCGTGTCTGACCTAGGTAGTTTTCCCGAATCTGCCGCCTTCGAACACATACATGTGGACATCGTAGGACCGTTAACTACGACTACAGATGGGTATAGGTACATTTTAACTATCATAGATAGGTATACGCGTTGGCCAGAAGCGTTCCCAATAAAAGAAATAACCGCAGACATAGTAGCTAAGACCATCTACGAGGGCTGGATTTCGCTATGGTTGTCCGATAAGGCTGACTAGCGATCAAGGGCGCCAATTCGAAAGTAAGTTATTTTCGGAGCTAATGAAGTTTCTAGGGGTAGACAAGATTAGAACCACCCCTTACAGGCCTCAGTCGAACGGTCTCCTTGAACGCATACATAGATCTCTCAAGGCTGCGCTCATGGCCAAACTCGAATTCGGAAGCTCATGGGTAGGCATGCTTCCTAGTGTAATGTTCGGGTTACGCACGTCAGGTAGGAGCGACAGTGGCATAAGCGCAGCGGAAATGACGTTCGGGCGTACGCTTAGACTACCGGGATCATTTTATGACATTTCGCAAGACAGAGACCCTGTGGACCCGTACAGCGTAGTCGAGAAAATTAGGGATAATATAGCTAAGCTCAAGCCTACGATTAAACGAGATAGGCAAGATAGGTCCATTTTCGTGCACGAAAGCTTATCTACCTGTACGCATGTTTTCCTCAGGGATGACACAGTCCGTAAGCCATTAAAACCGCCTTACGACGGACCTTATAAGGTCATCGAAAGGGGTGAGAAGGTATTTTTATTACAACTCCCTGGCAGGCAGGCTCGTGTATCCATCGATCGGGTGAAACCGGCGTTTTTACTTCAGACGGATACCGACAATGACACTGACAAATCTCGACCAAGTAGTACTCGTAGAACCCCAAACAATCATACATCTATGGACAGGGTGGATCGAGTACCGCCTTCCGCGGCACAGTCACCCGCACCTGCACCGGTGACTCGGACCACACGCAGCGGAAGGGCTGTTAAGAGACCAGTTAGGTTTCTAACCGACGACTAATAACAAGATGCACTATGGCACATAGTCTCTTGAAGACACAGTAGCGCAACTTAGCATTGCGTGAACGGTTGGTCGTTATGGTTGTTACATTTAAGTTTATAGATTGTTAATGTGTTTACTTTTTATAATTTAGGATTAAGTAGAAATGTGTTTTCGTTAGATGTCCACAAAAAGAACTTAGGCATTCTTTGGCTTAAGAAGCTAAGTCCTTTTTACGTTGGTAAATATGTTCGTAGGTAACAATGTTAGCAAGCATTCAGTTTTCTTATGTGTAAATGTACCTGGCACCGAGTTGCATTACTGCTTTAGTATTTTACGGTCCGGCCGGTCGTGATACAATTGCATTAATGATAACAAGGTCAGCTCAACGTAGTAACAGGTATAGCGCTATACAAAATACATTAGGTTGCAACCTAGTAAAGTAGTACTTTAGACTAAACCTACTTACAATGTAAGATTTTTGTGAGATTCAATTTATTTCTTTTTGCTAAATGAGTTATTTTTGTGTATTTAAGTAAACTGTTAAGTCCGACGTAACCAGTTTCACTCAGATTCCAGCGGTAACGCTACGATTCTAAATTTAGACAGTTTTAACTCCAGTTTTCATAATTTGTATTGTGTGCACCATGGGTTTGGGACAAAGCAGAGACGAAAAGTCCCAGAATAGCAACATAGCGATCGCCCAGGTCCAGTCGATCTCCGGGCAGGTCGAAACCAAACTTAATTACGTTGGCACAGGGCTCATAGCAATTGGCGTGGTCCTGTTTATTATATTGGTGTACGTGCTGCGCGCGCAATGCAAGCGCCGCGCTAGGAGCTGGTTACGTCAGGCTGTCGAGGCGCTGCCGCCTCCCACGGCTATCCGAGTGAGCAATGTGCTACCGCAGCAAACGCAGTCAGCACAACCTGTGTACTAGTGTTAGTGTTGCTCGTATGTAATTAGATTTAAAGTTATGTGTAGCATAAGGTAATGGTTCCGTAAGAGAAACCAATGTTTACTTTTTAGATTTTTAATTTCATTTTTTTACAAGGGGAGGATTACTGTGGGAACACACTTGATTACGAATCCCACAACGCTGCACATTCCGCCCGCGGCGAGGGACGCGCGGGGGTTTGCAAGCTTCAAGTTTGCTCCCACACCTCCCGACACTTCTGCTATGTATTTCAATGTAATAACACGTTTAAATATAATAATATTAATTGGAGTCAGATTTTCATTTATGGGTCACCACTAACTTTACCTTGAACGTGCCGAACTGTCTTGGCCTTCAGTTCGCACAATAACATTAAATAATTAAAATACTTTAAAAAAAAAGAAAAAGAAAAAAATATATAAATGTATAACATAAAAAAGTTAAAAACTAAAATAAAAACGTCTTCTAAGGCTTTTCCACAAAATATGCACTTAATGAATACACACAAATCATATGTAAGTTAACCAGTGAACGCACCGGGTAGTTCGGTTTAACTGGTCCCTATGCACAACATTACATTGTTGCATTGTGCTTGGTGTTACCGAGCGCCTTTGTTCTTAACTCGTCCACCAGTTTTTGCATTCTACCCTCTCCCATTTAGCTTTAAGATAAATATTGTTTTCTCAGTAAGTGATTTATGTAAATCTTTTTGAGAAATAAATGTCTTAAACCGTATAGTATCTGGACCGACACCTGATTGATTGAAATCTAATTCCGGCTTTGAGTCCGTGTTTGTGCTCCACACAGGTGTTCTTGCGGTACTTAAGTAAATGCCACATGCGTGCCTGTGGGATGCTAAATGCGTAGACACACTGGCGGCTTCTCACTTCACCGGAACCAATAAACAAGCAGGTGCGGTGGCCAAAGAAGCTGAAAAACTGAAGACCCATAAAACATTTTTATACCTTTCGTAGTCGAGACCCTTGGCGCGTGGGGACCCAGTGCTCATTAACTTTTTAAAGAACGCAAAAAGAGGCTCGTCGACTCAATTGGTGACCAAAGAGCTGGCAGCTTCCTCGCTCAACTCATAAGTTTTGCGATACAGCGGAGAAATGCTGCCATCATCCTCGTTTGTTAGTTTCTAACATGTCTATACATATAATATATATCGGAAACTCGACAAAACAAATACCCATGTTAAATACCCCGTTTTAAATAGTTTTTGTAAATTCCATAAAAAAAATTGCGTTCTACGGCGTTAAAAAAAAAATGTTTTATTTAGAACGTCATATAAATATTGAATACCATTTCTTTTACAAAAATAAAAAAATATAAGGATGAACATTTAAAGCATTCTTTTAGAAACATGAATGAATGAATGAATGAATGAAAGATTTATTCATGACAATTACAAAAAACATAATAAACAATAACATATACAACCCGAAACATTAATTGCCACGAAATCGTCGCAACTCAGCGTTAAATGCCGGCAGGGCCAGCGCTGGTCTTCCGTTGCAACCATTTGACGACACGGCGCATTGACGCCACGATCACATCCCCAAAGTAAGAATATTTTAATCAAAACAAGAGAAAAAAAACAATAAAAAACAGGAAAAAAACATATACCTGTTATACACTTTATAACGGCATGTTAAACTATAAGCCACTTAAACATGGATATCCAGTTATGCGTTAATTAAGTAATTTTTTTGAAACTATTTAAAGTATTTTTTTCAAAACTGTCCCACACGGTTAACTTTTACGGTTTAAAATAAGGCGGTGAAGTGCCTAGTTTATGGTCAAAAAATTTGGAGTGGTTAGCTCAAAAATAATACAAATGCAAAAATTGCGATTAGATTCCAATCTTAAAATAGGCATGATGACACATATTGATTTATGCAATAAAATTTAGTTGATAGGATGCAAAATGATCAATATATCCAACTAAAGTGAAAATTTATAAATTCTTTTGAAGTGGCTCAAAGATATCAAGCTGCAAAATTTCAAAATTTGACGATTTTTTAAAGTGTGAATTGAAATGATTTTTAACATTGTACTGTAAAATCAATTGTATGGCAACCATACACATAAACGCAACATTTCATTGTAAAAATAGCAATTTCATATTTTTTTCATACCTTAAACAGGGCAACTATGTGATCGTGACGTCACTTTTGCACGTCATTTTGTTAGGAGCGTTTTGAGAAACAAATGCAAATCTCGGACTTTAAGTCTCATTTCTGACTTTTCTGTTGCTTTAACGCAATTGGCCCCATATAGACATTTAATCCTCACAACAAAACGAATCGATTGATACCATACATGAAAAAAATTCACCATGCCTATTGTATGCTCCCACCGGAATTTGGTATGTAGGTTATTTGAAGTAGACTTTACCGTGAGTACAAATTTGGAGCGGTAAAACCACTGATTAATTAACGTTATTTTCTTGTATTTTCAACTTGACGCCATATGGTATGATATGATATTTATTCAAGAACAATTTACATCGTGTTATACATACTAGCGCCCATTTAAGACCTAGTAAGACTTATTTTTTCATGATCTCGAAGATGGGCTCTATATCGCTATATGGAAGCCAACCGATAAGATTTTGATAAATTTACTGTGGGGCGGGCTAACAATGTGTAATCTGTGTTCGTATCACGGATTTATATGAAGTGGATCTTTTTCTTAAACCTTGTCCCTAACCAAGGATGTGCATTTCTGTCATTGAATTTGACAACTAGTATCCGATACGTTTGCCTAAGTGAGAAAGAGAACTTGCCATGCGTGAAGAAGGGACAACATGATTCGTAACGTCAAAGAGGGACCTCTGTGTATAGTACTATTGTTTACTCGGTGCCCTAGCCACAGTTGAAAATTATTACGGAGTAAAAGAGTCGTTCATATCATAGGCGACTAGCATAAAACCGGCCAAGTGCGTGTCGGACCACGCATAATAGAGGGTTCCGTACCTTCAATGAAATAAGAACCAAACTAATACCAGAAGGTCGTATCTGATACCTATGGAAGAAGTTTTTTGGAGATAACTCAAAAATGGCTGAACTGATAATATTCAAAACAATTTTCGTACAAAGTATGTAATAGAAAAATAAGATAATCTTCTCAAATTTTTTTAAGTCTATTATATGGACTTAGGGTTCAAATGTTAAGGGGGGGGGGGGGTTCACTCAATTCTTCTGACTTTCGAGGCGATTATTTCTGAAAATATTCACTAAATCACAAAATGTTCAAAAAAACCTCATTGTTATTTTTAAACACCTATCGATTGATGTGCAACATGTTGATATTAGGGGAAAAATTGTTTTTTGTAAATTAGTTACATGGAGCGCCCCCCATAAAAATATTTTTTCCTTCAATTTAACTACATATAGTCTGGCCAGCCAACGAACGCAGTAGCAATGTACAGCGACCAAAAGTATGACAATACTAAGAATCAGTGAAAAAAGCAGCAATGATCATCAAATTCTATGTTTTTAATTTTAGTTGGTATTTCCACCCCTTTCATTACGTGACATTCACGCTGTGTAAAAAGGAGACGGATATATTTCGTCTGATCTGTCATCAACTGTAACAAATAATCTGGTTGAGGCAATTGACATATGCCATAAAATAGTACATTACTTACCTAGGGCTGTAAAAAAAATCGAAAGTATTTGGGACCCGAGCCGCAGGCGAGGGTTGTAAATATGCGATAGAGGGCTTTCTTTTTTACTGCCCGTGGTGAGTACACAATTTTACGTCCCCACCTGGCCATAATGCGAGTTTTACCGTAAGCGTAGCGAGCGGTAAAACTCACATTATGGCCAGGTGTGACGTAAACGAATTTAAATTCAATGTAGAACGTTGCAGGAGTTCTATCTCACTCGCGCTTAAGGCGAGTGAAATGCGCTAGAAACAAATTCAATGTAAAAGAAATGTGAATTGAAATGTTCGTCACGAACACGGTGTCTCATCACAAAGGGTTGGCACATGTACGTAACCTATTTTGAATTTGCCGCGCTTTTCTACTGAAAAAATGGTTTGCCAGTGGAGCGACTATAATTAAATAGCGGCATGAAAAATACACCTTATGTCTAAATTTTATTTTATTCGTCTTATAGTTTCCGAGTAAAATGGCTCTGACATACGGACAGACGGACTGACGGACATACAGACGGACATGACGAAACTATAAGGGTACCGTTTATGCTATTTTGGCTACGGAACCCTTAAAAGTACTAAAAACGGTCCGATAGAGAGCATAATAGTGGGGGGCGGTGCCTCACTCGCACTCGTTACAAAATTGTCACATTTGACACATATTCACATTTTGATTGTCTGATGACGTCATTACCTCCTTAGTCAAAACGAGACACTCCCTTAGATAAGCTTCTCTGTCGGCCTCACTTTGTGACCGAAGAATGAGATCCACTTCATATACATTCATGGTTCGATACCTACGTATACCTACCTACTAAAAAAAAACACCAAACTCTGCCATGGGATTCCCAATGTCCTGTCAACATATCTAAAATGGTGGCCATAGCCATAGACAAAACGCTCTAGCGAGACCTACTGACAGCTTGACAGTTAGGTGTATCACTCTATCACCAAGTGTGAGAGCAACGTTTCGCAGTTTGGCATCTCGAATCGGGGCCCCTGGTGGAGCGTCTAATATCTATCGGAAATTACCTTGAATATAATAGTCCGATGTCCATTCTTGCTGTAGTCGCGGTCTCCGAAATGCATGACGCTGTTAATGTCATAAGGCAAGGCACGGAGAGCGGCTGGCAGAGCTATGTCCTTGGTGAACAGCGGTATGAGGTCTACAAACATATAAATTTATTACAATTTGTTAGGGAACTAGGCAAGCGTTTGCGAGATCGGGGTTGTGATCCTAAGTAGGTCTGGTTCGTACCTCGTGCAGCGTATATCACTGGCCATTCAACGCGAAAATACGGCCAGTGTTTTTGGGACGTTTGCGCTGGGTACTTACCAGACGTGGAGATAGTATTTTCCTAGTTTTTGTTTTTTTTTGTTTGTTTTTTTTGGACATTACGTGTTTTATTTTTATCATAATTATGACGAAACATGTCGTGGATGATTTTTTTTTTGTATGGACGAAACCTGTGTTGCGTATTTATAAAGTATGTATTTGTTTTTAATTTTCTCGTATGACAATAAATATTTTTTACTAAAATATAAAAAGAAATCATTTATTCGTGGCCATTTGGCGAACAACTGTTACATTGTACACAGGTTTAACAAATAAAAGAGAACTGGTAAAATATTACAAGACATACCCTAAAAAAATATTATTAAAATTTTTATTTTACCACTTTGTCGGCTCGATTAATACACATACATACTCATACCAAATTTCAGTTCTATACTACTAAAGGTCACTGAGCTAGACTGCGGACAGACGGACGGACAGACGGACATTATGGCGAAACTATAAGGGTCCTAGTTGACCACGGAACCCTAAAAATCAAACTAACGACAAATATCAATAACATATAAATATAATATTTACTAATATTATATTATTATTATCGTATTTTTAATTCAAGACGGTTCTCTCCATATAAAGTGATTTTAAATGTGGGGCAGGAGCTGTCAAATTACATTATTAAATTAAAAATACGATCTGAGAACACGCAATTCTTGCTAACGAGTTGATCAGTATATACTCATAGCAAGAGGGACAGGCCTTCTGATTCCAGAACCCCTGGTCAGTGAGTAATTTGACAGCACTTTATATACATCTACAAACAGCTTTGTATGCTAAGAGCTGTCAGCAGATTATTCGACTCAATTAAAAAAAACCGGCCAAGTGCTAGTCGGACTCGCGCACCGAGGGTTCCGTACAAACCTGTAGGTATATAGGGGTAGTAACTTCAAAATTATTTAAAAAAAAACATATGATGTAACAAAAAATTTACGGTTTTCGCAATTTTTCCTTTATTTGTGCTATAAAACGTTGCTTCGTACCAAATTTCAAGATTCTGAGTTCACGGGAAGTACCCTGTAGGTTTTGATTCCCTTGCGAGTTTCGAAAATTTGCGGAAATTTGCGGCATAAACGGTGTATCTTTTGATTGCGTTGGCTTGGAATTTTTTCACAGCTCCAAGGGACAGTAGACCTGAGTATTTGATATAAATTTCAGCTTGATACCTCCACGCGTTCCTGAGAAAAAAGGGTCTTGACAGACAGACAGTCAGACAGACAGACGGACAACAAAGTGATCCTATAAGGGTTCCGTTTTTTCCTTTCGAGGTACGGAACCCTAATTAGCGGCCGAGCCACACCGGCTTGCGTGACGTGCGGTGCGCGTGCGCGTGCGTGCGTTGTGACATGTCCTGTGAGAATTCTTATTTTACAACGCAGTGGAACGTGCACGTCTACGCACACGCAGTCGGTGTGCATGGGGCTTTAGGCGCCACAAGTAGACGGTTGAAGATTATATATTAAGCGAGAGAAGGTATAATAAAATGTGAATGATAATAAAAACACTTTATTATTTACACCTATTAAAGGTAATTACGATTAAGTACTTAGTTTATCAGAAAATACTTAACAAACAAAAATTATCTTATCGTTGGTCAGACCAACGCAACGCCCGTAGCCCGTAAATAGTTATGCAAGGAGACATACATTTGATTATTGCTGTTTATTATTATAATTACATAGGTATTTAGCTTCTTATCAAAAAAATGCTACCTATAATGTGCAAAAAACAAAACAATAGGGTCACCTATTATAATACTTATTAGGTAATGAGGTGTTAATAAGTAAGAGGACCATTACTACATTACAATATTTTCTAGAAATCGAATATTGATTTAGGAACGATACCTAATAACACTAGGTACTTTACAAGTGGCGGAACTAGGGTCGCTACCCGTATTATAATTTAACTCGCATTATGGCCAGGTGGAGGTGGAGATGTAAAATTGTGTACTCACCACGGGCAGTAATAAAGAAAGCCCTCTATCGCATATTTACAACCCTCGCCTGCGGCTCTTTTACAGTCCTTGGTAAGTAATGTACTTACTAATATAGTACCGTATTATATTTCGGCTTGGGGTACTGTCGAAAAAATTTAGAATAAGCAATAATACTAAATAAATAGACCCCTTTCATAGTACTATATAAGGGTACAATAAGGGGTACTATAGTTTTTGTGTAGTTTAAAAAAAAAAAAAATTTTTTTCTCAAAAAAAGGTGGCAACCCTGTAGGGTAACAGGTGAAATTTTAATTATCAGTCATAGTGAGTGAGAAGAGAACAATTTTGCTTCCATACAAAACGACGACATCTGATTGGCCGAAATATATATGAAACAGCCAAAAACATTGTTCAGTATGACCTACCTATTCTACCTAATCACACCGCTCAATATTACGGATGATTAAAATTTCACCATGTAGATTTGATGTCAAATGGCCTTCCACTGGTTATCCTAGAGCTCTACAAAAAAGCAATAAAATGTCCAAGGGACAGCAAAAATCTACGAAGTAACCTTACAACACAACTTTGTGCAAATGACATAAAGCGAGAATAGGTACCGCCGAAGGTTCTTCCGGAGGCGCTCCGGCAGCACCAGCAATGTCCAAATGGGTATACTTGACGTTCCTGTCCTCCAGACCCCCCACTCTGATCAGGAACCCGGCCGCGAGCTGGTGATGACGAGCCTTCGCATCCATATCCACCTGAATAAGGTCATCGCCTCTGCACTTCCCATCATTGACTGACAGATCTTCCGGTCTTATCACGGATACTTCTATGCCTTCTGCGACCCTGGTACCGCTGAACTGAAGTCGGTTGGAGTGGTTGGTAGCTCTAGCGGCATAGTTGTCCATCGCAGCTACGTATCCTCCATAGCAGGCCCTGGCATGCCCTGTTAAGGTCGCTATAGTGTAGATATGCGGATTTATATTCTTATTAGCAAGTTCCCCCATCTTGAAAAGAGCATCAGCCATCGCGAAGCGACCCTCCGCGTCTGTATTCGTCACTCTGACGGTTTTGCCGCTTTTGGAGACTAGTAATTCATCAGCCACATAAGAATCTGATCCTATAGAGTTCCTGCAGAGGCAGAGGACTCCGATTACCTTTAGGTGTGTTGGTTTAAGTATGGAGCAGGCTTTTAGGAATCCAGCTACGGCCGCCGCACCGCTTTTGTCTCTGGACATTCCAGCCATTTTGCCTGATATTTTGATGTCAGCACCGCCCGTATCGTAGGTTACTCCTTTACCAACAAGCATTAGAGTTTCAGTGACTCTAGCTTCATTTGTAGGGTTGTAAACAATCTGTAACACGCAAGGTTTGTGTCTTTCGACGCGGCTGGATGCTCTAGACACTGCTGCCAAAAGGGGATACTCTTCCGCAATGTATTTCTCATCATCGAAAGCGGTTACAACGACGTTACTGCAGCCGGCGAACGTCTTCTTAACATACTCAACTATTTTTACTGGCGACATTCTTTCAGGATCACCTCCACTAATATCTCTAGCTACAACTCTAGACGTTTCCAACGCGATAGCATTGCTTACAACCTTTTTAAAGGCGTCAGTGTTTTTCTCTTCAGCATGGAACCCGATTTTAAAGAAGTTATCAATGTCCCCGCGTTCAAATACATGTAGAGGTTGATATAAAGCTTCAAAGGCACCAAGGATTGATACTAATTGCCCATCGGGATAGTCTACACAATAAGGTATGATTAGGAGTGGTTTCTTGATTCCAGCACTTAATGCTCTTAAGACTCCCTTCTTTGCTGCTTCTTTTACAACTCTTACATCATGATAAGGTGTTATTTTTCCAGTTGGAGCCAAAATGAGTCTTTTCCCACTGACATGCTCGCAATTCCAAAGCGTACAAGCCTTGTTAACATGTTTATCTAGCTTTGTGATTTCTTTGACAAAGCTGCCGATGTCTCTAGAAAGGGGTATATTTTTTTCTTCCGGATATAAAATTAGAATCACTCCATCATAGTCGTTCGACTGTGCGTTGGTTTCGATGAATATATTTTTATCTAACTTATATGGGCCCAGCGCCATGTCTTGTCTTTCAAACGGCTTCGGAACAACTGATATCTGGAGTAATTTCAATAATAAGTAGTGAATGATAACTTTGTCACGATTTTGTTGTTATCAGTAATTAAGATATGTTTCATACAAATATTGAAACAAACTTATTTTTGCGCGCTGTCAAATCCTTATTAATATCGTCAGCAGCAGTGGTAACTTTTAAGCAGATGAGGTGCTCAAAAAGACCGCTAATACCAAGACATTTGAAGTAAGTACCATAATATCGAGAAACATAATAAAAGCCGTCACGCATGCCTACTTTTGGCGTAGACACCCGATGATCCTAAGGAAGCTAAGAAGAAGAAAGAAAGAAAAACATTCACTCAGAAAGAAAGGACTAGCAAGTTACAAAAGGACCGACCAAGCGCTTCGCTAGACCAGCGTAGGTAAGCGTAATTTTCGGTGATATTTTGGTTGTGTTTTTTTTCTGTTATTTTTAATTCTATGTACCAAGATTATTTTGCACATTTCGCCCTTCTCTCCCGTCAGCTATAAAGTACTTTTGTAGCTAGCTGTATCTCCAGAAAAATACTACTTAACACTTAATGGGTCAATTTATTAATACTATTTCATAGCTACAAGTTGACCTACCTATCCATCCATCCATGGACGCAATCTATATGAATGAATGAATGAATGAAAGATTTATTCATGACAATTACAAAAAACATAATAAACAATAACATATACAACCCGAAACATTAATTGCCACGAAATGGTCGCAACTCAGCGTTAAATGCCGGCAGGGCCAGCGCTGGTCTTCCGTTGCAACAATTTGACTATACTATAGAGTGTGTCCGGAAAACATATGAGTTCCCACATCCCATATAAACCAGGACACTTTTCTTTCGAAACAGACTCTACCTGTTATGTTACAGCAAATTGCAGCAAGTTTTAACAAACTGCAAACTTATCTTGGTTTTCTTGACGGATCTACAGCGTTATTTATCTATAGTTGTTATTTGCAAAAATAAATATGTCAGATATGGAGAGAAAATGATATCATTAATATACATACTAATATAAATGCAAAAGTGTGTCTGTCTGTCTGTTACCTCTTCACGTTTAAACCGCTGAACCGATTTAGATGAACTTTGGTATGAAGATGGGCTGAGTCCCAAAGGACATAGGATTGTTTTCATCCCAGAAATTATTCCTTATTAATAACAGTGGAAGTAATAAGCTTTACTCATCCCTTTTTCAGTAGCGAGGGTACGAGCGTAAGAAAGAGACAGTATGATTTTCTCTGTCCATGCTTGAAGTAAAACAAACCCTGGCCGAACTATAGTTAGCACTTACGTTGTTCTATATTCTCGTACTGCACGTCAATGTAGGTGTCCCGAGACTGCCGGTTGTGCTCGAACGGGAGCCCTAGGGCTCTCAGCACGATACGGTCCATCCACGGGGCTTCCAAGCAATCGTAGCCAAGGGTCACCACCTGAAGCAAAAGAGGAACGTGAGTGATACCAACGGTCCTGAGTTGACTTGTGTGTTCCGCGAGGGTTCTCGAACGTGAGCACATGCTGCTTGTCCGCCGGCGGCACCATCACCGGAGCGAACTTCAGGCACGTCTTGAAGGCGATGAGCGAGAGGTACGTCATTTATCAGCGTCTGCTCGTTGTCTATGGAAACAGACGAGTTATTCTACTTACGTGCGGCTCAATCCTCGGGTGCCCGTGCAAATTTATCTCGCACCTGTGTGTTCCGCGCGGGTTCTGGAACGTGAGCACATGCTCCTTGTCCGCCGGCGGCACCATCACCGAAGCGAACTTCAGGCACGTCTTGAAGGCGATGAGCGAGAGGTACGTAATTTATCAGCGTCTGGCTCGTTGTCTATAGAAACAGACGAGTTATTCTACTTACGTGCGGCTCAGTCCTCGGGTGCCCGTGCAAATTTATCTCGCACTTGTGTGTTCCGCGCGGGTTCTCGAACGTGAGCACATGTTCCTTGTCCGCCGGCGGGACCATCACCGGAGCGAACTTCAAGCACGTCTTGAAGGCGATGAGCGAGAGGGACGTCATTATTATCAGCGTCTGCTCATTGTCTATGGGAAAAGAAGAACATAGAGGCAGATTTTTCTAATACAATTTTTTTTCGTCTTTAGACGTTCGTGGCATCTTGGCTGTATGGCCCGTCAACGTACCTAATTTTGCGTTTTCCGCGGTTAATTGATCAACTGAAGTTTTTTTGACGCGACTCAATTTATGTATTTTTTTTAGTTATTTATGTCACGACAGTGGCAAACAAGCGTGCGGCCCACCCAACGTTAAACAGCCACCGCACTTGCAACTCCAGTGAAGTCACATGAGCGTTGCCGTGTTGACGACTTCGGACCCTTTAAGTGTACAAGGATTTACTATAACATAACCATAAATACTATTTTCTCAAACATACTCCGAAATGTATGCGTTAATGTCACGAAATGAAGACATGAAGTTGCTCATTTATGGCTCCTTACATTACTTCTTGGCCTTAGGCCAAGAAGTAATGTATGGAGTTAGTATGAAACGTACATTATTGTCCGCTGCTCTAACTTTTTAAATTTGCTCACTAAGGTTAGACTGACAAAGGAAATATTACATACAGCCAACGACCACTCTCTCTGTGAGTATACTTGCGACATTAAAATTAAAAAAGAAAAAACAAAATCTATGGTACTAAATTTATAAGCGGTTAAACATGGTGCTCGAATAGCTTTTTCAAATGTCAAGTTTAAAAAATAAAAAAGGCGGAAATTTAAACTTATTTACTTGATTACTTAGTAGTTATTTTAATTATAATATTTTCTTACATTGTTTGAGAAAAGCACTATACAATCCTTGGCCGGAACAGGGATTACAGGACTCGCTTTATCCGGCCTCGTCTACGACTCGGCCGTCTACCGCAATCTCGTCCTTAAATCCCTTACTTCACGGTCTCTGCAGTAATGTACTATTATTGCACATCTCTTATTAAAAGTAGAAGGTAAAACAATTGGGCGGTTTTATCGCTAAAAAGCGATCTCTTCCAGACAACCTTTGTAAATTAGCAACCCCCCCCCCCAACCCTCTATTGTCAAGTTTAATCAGTTCGGGTTGCACAGGGCGGCTCCTCATCACTTCAGGAGCTTAAATACCGCGAGCCATCCGGTTGCCTCGCGGTCACTCTGACTACACGTCATTGCTTTAACTATTGGTTAACAATCTATTTACTACTAAAGGTACTTATTAAACAAATTGGTGACAAAAATTAACTTACCGAAATGTTCTGGGTTGATGAAGAAAGGAACGTTTCCCCACGGCCAGTTCACGAAATTCTGGGGCTCCAGGACTGTTGGTAAAAATAGCTGGTTAGTGGATGTTTGTGAATTACGTCTTAAAGCCTTGTTACACTTTACGTTTTCTAGGATCCTAACTTTTTTAAATAGTAAATTTACTTGCTAAATGCTGTTACACTTGACTAAGTTTAGTTTTTAAATCATTTAGGAAGCTAACTAGGACAAATGTAACAAGGCTTTTATACCGGTATAAGAACTCCGGCCCTAACGACAAGGACGCCGCAAAGCAATATCTCCTATCGTGTCTAGCGTATTGCGACGTCCTTTTCGTTAGGGTCCGATTTAGGGACGATTTAATCATCATCCTCCTCGTGGGCATCGGTAGTAGGGATCAAGGGGGTGCCGCCACCCCCTTAACAGGAAAATATTTGTACAAAAAAAGCAATTTGGTGCAGATGGAGATGCACCTCCCCCAAAGAAATCCTGGCGGCACCCATGATCCTCTTATCATTTGTCCTGGCGTTTTGCCTCGGCTCAGTTGAACGTGGGGTCCACTTGACAATCTTATCCCATGAATTGGCGTAGGCACTAGTTTTTACGAAAGCGACTGCCATCTGACCTTCCAACCCAGAGGGGAAACTAGGCCTTATTTTCATTAGGTCCTGTTTCCTCACGAAGAGTGACTGGTAAATATCGTAGATATGTGATATTTCGTAGGTACATAAGTTCCGAAAAGCTCAGTGGTACGGCGCGACCCGGGGTTTGAACCCGAGACCTCAGGTTTGAAAATCGGACGTCTTAATGCAAGGCTTTTTTATGATTATTAGTATTCATGTACCTAATCTTAAAAGTGAGCGCTGGTAGCCTGGTGGTAAGACATCCGACTTTCAATCCAGAGGTCTCGGGTTCAAACCCCGGCTCGTACCACTGAGTTATTCGGAACTTATATACGGAATATCATTTGATATTTACCAGTCGCTTTTCGGTAAAGGGAAGTATCGTAAGAAAACCGGACCTAATCCCGATAAGGCCTAGTTTCCCATCTGGGCTGGAAGGTCAGATGGGAGTCGCTTTCGTAAAATCAGTGCCTACGCCAATTCATGGGATTAGGTTGTCAAGCGAACAAGCCGGGACAAACGCTAGGAGGAATATGTAATCTTAAAAGTTTATAAAAGTACTTACTATCAGCTTTGGTTGCCATTAAATCATTTTCAATATCATTTTGACTCAATACAGAATTAGTATAATAAAATAAAACTAATATTCCGACTCCAGTCCGCTTCATTTTTCGCGGTTTAAAATTACTATACTTTTTATTGCTAACTGCGTTTTATTTTTATTATTGTATGAAGAAACTTTTTTATTATCATTATTGTTTTTGATAGAAAAGGCCAGAATTGTTATTTGATTGATACGCTAGTTTTTAGGGTTCCATATATTTATTCATCAAAGGATTCTACATTATTTATGGCAAGACAACATACTTAATTTGATACTAAAGTAATTGAAATTATGTTGAAAACCCATAGATTATAAATGGTCCCAATTTCAGCCGTCTTGTAATTGGAAACCCATAGATAAGGTTCTCTGTGTTGGGAACCATACACAAGTATACAGGCTTTTCAACCTACTTCAAGATTTCGAAGGAGTTTGTCTTTGTTGTTTTTTTTTATGTTGTTCACCGATTAGGTATTCGAAGACAGCTGGGCAGATTTGGAAAATTCTTTTTTTGTTTGAAAGAGTCTTCACAGTTGGTCCCATTGTCATCAGGTCAGGATCTGATGATGGGATTCTGGAGAAATCGAGGGAACTCTTCAACTACCTATTAGGCACACCTATAGTGACTTGAGTATTTTTTACAGTAACTCGGGCATTTGCTTTTGGAGAGGTGGAGACTAAGTAAAGTCAGTCCTTTATTGTTTAAAATTATTTTTCAATGTTAGTTTTTATTCCACGGTTAAGCACGGCTCGCCTGATGGTAAGTAGCTACCGTAGGCCTGCAACTTCAGAGGTGTCACATGCGCGTTGCCGACCCTTAATATAAAAAAGGATTCACTGTGTTGATGGCTAAAGGGACAAGACGGAGAGCTAGCCACGTCAGATATGACACAATAATGAGAGCGACGAAACCCATCTCGTTAGTTTGCTATACTATGGTTATTTCTAGTTCCGGACATCTGGCAGCTGTAAAGTGGTGGAGGTCAAAGAATGCAAATAACTTAAAGAAAACAAATCGTAGAGCTCTGGTTTTAATGCAGTATTATGAGAAATTATATAAATAATTACATAATATCATTGCCAAAACTTTTTGATGGGGAAAGTAGTTCAAAACGACGTATAATGTAATTCATAGTTTATCGCCTACTTGTTTCTGTTTCCGAAATAATACGCAATGTTTTTTGTTCTATGTTAATATATAGGCCCTATCCTTTATATTTGAGACAACTTCGGCATTTTTTACCTATTTTGGTATTACTATTTTCTAATTCAAAAAATGTGCTCGTCTGTTACTCTGATCTCCACCCATTAAAAGCTGCCAGATGCCCGGACTAGATCCGGTACAATAAGGATAGTATAGCAATCGAACCATATAGGATTTGTTGCTCTCATTATTGTGTCGTATATGACGTGGCCAGCTCTTAGTCCCTGCGTTCTCTTTGAGCTCTCTGATTTCTGTGGGATGACATATAGAAAGATAGTTCGTTTACCTAGTCTGAAGTAATTTTCCAATTTAAGCGATCGCAACGCCATCTGTGCGATACTCTGCGCTTTGATTCTTATTATACTAAAATTCCAGTAAAAATTATACCTACTGTATATATTAGAGATGCAACGGATATCCAGTATTCGGCCAGATACCGGACAGTAAACTGACACGTAAGTAGTCAAGTTTAAAAACGGGATGGGATGAATACATAGGTAGTAATCCATCAAATAATCTACTTACTAATCACTACATAGTATAAAACAAAGTCACTTTCCGCTGTCTGTCCCTATGTATGCTTAGATCTTTATAACTACGCAACGGATTTTAACACTGACTACCGAGAACCCGCCTGGTAGGCACTCGTAATGTATGCTCAGATGCCGGGCACGCGGCGTGCGCATTGCGTTGCACTTCGTAGCCCGCCTGGCGGGTTCTGTCGGTTTCTGGGGTATTGATCAAAATTTTGCCCGGTTGCGAAAGTGTTAATGCGGTCTTTTTAAACAGAGTGATTCAAGAGGAAGGTTTATATGTATAATAAATACATAATATAGTAGAGAAACACTGATAACTTTAGAGGTATCTAATGTGCGCTTACATTGCAAATGCTGGCTGCACCCTACGAGATAGATCAAAATAATGTACTACAGTATTGTACACCTTAAAAAGGTCTACAAAAAAGTCCGCGATGGTATATGTCTATCTCTTAGGGATAACCAACAATAACCATATTTTTATCCCGTGCGAAGGCGGGGCGGGTCGCTAGTTATTAACACTTTCGCAACCGGGCAAAATGTTCAACAATACCCCAGAAACCGACAGAACCCGCCAGGCGAGCTACGACGTGCAACGCAATGCCGCACGCCGCGTGCCCGGCATCTGAGCAACCATTACGAGTGCCTACCAGGCGGGTTCTCGGTAGTCAAAGTGTTAATATAGTTTTTTTTTATTACGTAGGGACCAAAAATGTTCTTGAACAAGTTGCGACCTGCTTGCGCAAATTAGCTTTACTGTAGGTAGAATTATTGACCGAATATCCGGCTATCCGGCCAACGGGTCCGGATATCCGGTATCCGGCCAAACAACTATCCATTGCATTTCTAGTCTCTATAGCACAATCTTCGACATTGACTGTGAAGACTTTTATGAGGAATGATGTTTTTTTTTATGATAAAACTATTAAAATGATACAAAAAACGCTAAATTACAATTTATTTGTACAATCTACTCTTTCTCTGGCAGCCCTAAAAGTTTCCGCACCGATGAACCATACTGTTTCAATGTGGCGTCACTTTCTTCCTCATTCATTAAGTTTGACAATGCTTCGACATATCCAGCGCCTTCCGGTATCTTCGTAACATCAAAATGGTTATAATCATCTTCAGTTAAATTAACTTCCTCTTTATTACATCTTAAATACCAATTAATCAAGTTCTTCTTAGATTTATTTAAGTTAAAATCGTAATACTCCATATCGGATTCCATTTTCGTTTTCTCCCAGTCTTCGACGTTCCATGACTCGTGATATAGAGCTGTTAAAAGGTAGTTTACGTAATCCAAGTTCTGTTTACGAAGTGGACAACGGTCAGCAGTAATTGTGACTAAGTCTGTAGCAGCATCGTAGCGGTCTCCAACGAGCCGAAGGAACTTGTCCCGAGCATGTTTATCCAGGTTTAAGGAAGACAGCTTTATTCTTAGCGTGACTATCCTAGCCAATGGGTTACGGATAGATGGACTGGCGTGACAGTAATCAGATGTTATAATCTCCTGTGGGTAATGCTTTTCGATGGCTACTTCGGAGTTCAGTTGTTTTGGCCATTCGGTGCAGAAGCTTTTGATGGCTTCACACTGAGCCTTGATGACTGGTGGCGTGAGATGGAGGAAGTTTGGGATCTTCATGAGTTCAGCGTTGGCTTTCTTGCCCGGTGGAGCCATTCCTTTAGGTACGTAGCCTTGCCGGAGCGGCAGGGGCACTGATGATGGGTGGAAAGTTTTAGGACCCGGCCAAACATTGCCCCAGTTCTGAAATAAGAGATTTATTCAGTATTAGACAAGAAATCAATACACAGTCTACGATCAAAACGGGCTCAGATTCAGTGACAATATTGACGCAACAATGATTAGTTAGGTTACTTTCTCAGTTCGTTTTTTTATTCAAATACCTGGTCACTGGGCATCCTATCACCTCTATCAGGCTGCACATCAGCCCTCCGGGCCACTTTACGCTGTTGTCTTTGCGTTTTTCGCGTAATATCTAGAACTCTAAACTCTTCCTCCTCTTCGTCCTTTTTTAAGGTTACATCCGCTGCGGTGGAACTTGAACGCCATATTTTCGCGTTAAATACAGTTACTAGGTTGTTAGGCCTGTAGTGCTTGATAAAAATGCTCATTTTTAGCTTATTTTGTACAAATTTAATTGTTATTATAGGAAAGCCATTTTTAGGTTATTTTCAGCCATGGGCTAGTGTTGCCTGCATACAAAAATGCAAAACGAGATTAGCGACACTTGTTTCGATTCGACAGTAATTTGACTTCGATAAATATTAATATTTATAAGTTTCTTAAACTTGCAAATAAACTTGAACAATCGTTATTTAAGGGCCACGTAAAGAACGCATATATTTCTGCTACGTTATTTTTTTATGTATGCAATATTCTTCTGCTAGACTTGAATGAAAGTGAGTAGCTTAGCTGCCTACCGAGGGTACTAGGTGAGACTGAAGCAGCTTAAAATACCTATCTATACCTACCTTCTTTATATCTATACGCACAATATCACAAAAAATTATACGTTTATAATCCTTGGAATGTTGTGATAAATCCAGACAATCCAGTAATTCAGTTGATCGAGCTTGTGTAACATGTATTTAAATTGTAATTAGTATCCTCTACGTATGCTTTTCTCATACATATGTAGTTTCAAAACGTACAGTACTTTCTCGCCAACTACCCGCGTGGAGTCACCTCAGTTACTATCCGACCTAAAAAAGTTGCCTTTGTTGAATGTCACATTGACGCTAGTATCAACGCATATCCTGCAAAACAGAAAGAGAGGACCGATTATTTCTACAGGGAAATACGGACATTGAAAACAAGTTCAGTTACATTATAATAAACGTCATTCTCTTCACAAAAGCTGCTTTACGTGTGCTTATTTGAGAATTCAGTTAAATTTTACGCGTATATTTCGCTATATATTATATGAGAAATAATTATGAGTGAATAAAAATGACTGAAAACAACAGAAAAAGGTGTAGAAAATCCAAACTAGTGCCCAGGGATTGTGTTGACTCGGTCGAAGTCTTCGACGATGATGCAGATTTGCAGGTAGGCCATTTTGTAAGAATGTAGTTTGTGGGTACGCGAAATAATTACTATGACACATGATATTTTACTATACAGATTTGAATGATTTTTTTTAATGAGAATGGATCGTGTGCGATTCAGTACCCTCAAATACGTAACTTTTAAAGGTAATTACTACATTACATCCATCCCATCTATAGTAAACATTCGATGTGGGTAGACGTCACAGATTAAATTTGCACTGTACATTATTTATTAAAATAAGTACTTTTTAAGCTTGTAAATGGCATTATGAACATGATATACAAAACCTAGTAGTATTATTAGCTTAGTAAATCGTAATTTTCCTAACGAAAATAGCGACTTAGCTACATTTTGTTTTACAAGGTTCTCGCGCATGCGTAATGAAGGACACGTAAATACCTTCTAAATTTTCAATTTTTTTCTTGATGTAAGATATTCATTAAATTCTTAGTTATATTTCAATATTGATGATGAAAATAAAGTAATAATGTATATGATATGCCAATATCAGTTAGTCTAATTTAGTTGTAAAGGCATTTGTCCTGGGATATAGCAGTCCCTGATACAATTAGAACAAGATAATTTGATAAGGACTGATCTTTTACCTTTTTATATTTAATACTTAACACAATAGGTAGTTTGAATTTTTTTTGATCGCTGAATGGTAGGAAGAGATCTCTCTCAGTTTAAAAAATTCTTACTTCTGTTGTGAAAGTTATCAAGATTTTTTTAAATTGATAACTATGTAGGATAACCTAAGCTGTAAGGGCCCATTTACACATTGATTAGTGTTTAGTGCGAGTGCATACATTTGTTACTATACACAAGTAGAGAATGTATTGACTCGCACTTAACACTAATCAATGTGTAAATGGGCCTTAACACATTCAATGCCGGAAACCCGACTATCGGGTATTTTATGATTTCGTGCCCAGGCCGCACTACCCGATAGTCGGGATCGTGGTGCTATAGCTATACATGACTAAAGGCCACGCCGGAGGACCCGATATCGGGTACTGTTTTTGATGAACAGGGTTGTCGCTAAAATATTAGTGATACAAACATACCTGGTAAAATTCACGATTTTAACCATTATTCACTTCGAGGTTTTTTTGATGATTATAATCTAGCGTGTGATTGCAAATTCATAACGAAAATCGTTAGAGAATCCCCGTCACGCGTTCAATTTTTGAACTTAAAATGTTTCTAATAATTAGATAGTGGTATTATCTATCAGATTCCGGAGATAGACGTTGGCCTAACTTTCCGGTATAACGTAATAAGTGAACACACCAACATAACAACAAATGTTTTTTAGTGCAACCCTATCGTGTACATGACTGTCGGGTTCTTGGCGTGTAGTGTCAATTCGTTCGATAAGTGTGCAAGTGTACCCGAGTATCGGGTTGTATATATTTTTTGCGGCCTGGCGCGGATGTTTTGTTTGGCCGGGTGGCAATGAATGTGTTAAGCTGTCTGTCACCTATAAGTTGCTATGCATCTTTGTATGATTTTTGTATTTTTGTACTGTACTGTTTTGTTTTGTGTTATGTAATAATAGCCTTTATTCCTGACTTTTTTTTTTTTGACTTGTTTACAAAATTATTTATATTTATTTCTATTTTTGTTCATGTTGTTCTTTTCTTTCATTCTTCTTTTTCTTTGTCAGGCTGTCTTTGACATACTCGTTTCCCCGGATTTATCCTAGTTTGGAGCATATCCTGTGAGTGTCTTAGTAGTGTATTCAAGTGTCCCTGGGTAAAACTTTCACCTTAGTGTACAAGTGTCCATTTATAAGCCTACAACTACTTAATACTGATACTCAGTGATCGGCAAACACGGTGCCACAGTGCAGAATTTTGGGTATATTTTTTATATGAACATGATTATTAAACCCAACTGGGTATTGGTGGCCCAAGATCGTGAGAGGTGTCAGACTCTGGAAGAGGCCTATACCTCGTAAGAGGGTTCTGGTGTGTTTTCTTTACCCAACAAATTTAGGTTAAATTATCCTAGACTAAGGGCCTGTTTCACAATCTCCAGATAAACTTATCTGCCAGTTAAAATTATTGCTATCCTTTTCTCCAGTCATATAAAAGAAAAGGACAGCAAACATTTATCTGACAGATATGCTTTAACTGGAGATTGTGAAACAGGCCATAAGTTTGCAATTTATTTTAGATTCATTTTTTCACCCAGAAATAAAAGGCTTTTTTATTTTTATTTATTTATTATTATTAAAATTTAATTCCGCAACCCTGTCCGAAATATTCAATTGAAATTTTATAAATTGTTCATGTCTATATTAAAATTAAAATAAAATCTCTTTGGAGTCCTGGTATGGCAGCGTGTTTGCCGATCACTGCTGATACTTGAGTTATAAAGACTAATTTTTTTATACCATGACAGTATGCTTGTTTGCACAAGCATACAACCTGCCTGATATTAAGCAGCTTATACATAGCCTATGGACGCCTGCAACTGCAAAGGTGTCACATGCATGTTGATATAATATATCTGAGAACCATCACTAGAAAAGCTGCTTTTAAGTTCATCCATTTAAGAGCTAAGGTGCCATAGACAGACGCACATAGAGGTCAAACTTAAAACACCCTTCTTTTAGAAGAGGTTATAAATAAAACTATGTTAAACTTATAGGCTTATTAGAGTGACCGTTCTCTGCATTCATGGCAGACGCCTTAACCACTTGGTCACCTAGTCACAGCAGCACCGGTTTAATTCTCCCGTGTATATGCAATATTTGTAAACACTAAGGCGCATTTTAGCCAATCATCTAAGGTAGATCTAATCGGAACTCTTAGGAGTTCATTGAAAGTGAGAGAAACATTTCGAAATATTTATTTGTTCTTCAGTTATAAAATTTCGGACTTATTGCCAACTCTGGACTCTACCAGAGACTATACATATATAGGCAACCACAGTCTAAGAACATTTTGAGGCTCCAAGTATGAAGCGCCATCTGAACGAGACCAACCCAAAGTTCCCGTATAATGTAGGGCAGAGTACTCTCTGCCCCTCAGCTCCATCTAGTATGATAGTGTTACTATTGTTACGGTATTACTACGGAAACTTTGGATTGGTCTCGTTCAGATGGCACTTCAGACTCGAAGCCTCAAAATGTTCTTAGACTGTGGCTGTCTATACAGGGTGGAAATATAAATAGGTCCCTGGAGGAAAACTACCTTAAAACGTTGAGATAGCTCAATTCACTGAAAGGAAACATTCTTTAATTTCTTTAAAGGGACATAACTGCATTTTTTGGAAAAGAGTACAGTTTTCAAAATAAGTATTTGTTTGTAATTTTTGCCATAAATAATTTTTATGACAATTGATTCCAATCGATCCTGTTTTCAACGAGGATAAAAACTTCTAAATACCAACCAAGTTTAGGGCACAAGAGAACACATAAATTATAATAATAATATTTTTCATACAATTAGTATGGAATAAAGTGAAAATTAAGAAAAAAACTGTGAATGCAGTTTTAGTTTTTAGGAAAAATAAAAGAATGTTTCCTTTGAGCGAATTGAGCTATCTCAAGGTTTTAAGGTAGTTTCCCTCCAGTGCCCGACTTATCTTTCCACCCTGTATAGTCTCTGCTATTACTTGAGCTATTAAAAACCTTTATTTCCAAATTTACCATTTTTTTCACTAGAAGTTTTTGCATATTGGTTAGTATGTTTCTTATATCTAGTAGTTAGTGTTATGTTTATGTACGAGTATGTTATTTACTATTTATTTACGTAATTTGGACCCCTCTTCGAGTGTATGCCTCCTCCAACTCTCTCCATTTTTTCCTGTCTTCCGCTTTGTTTAGCCAGTCTTTCCCTGCAGTTTCTTTTATATCATCTAGCCATCGTTTATGGGGCTTTCCCACTTTCCTTTTGCCAATAGGGCCTCTCCATTTCGTTGCCAATATTGTCCATCTATTGTAGAGCTAAACTGTTTTAGTAAACGGCCCGAAAAATATTTATTCAAAAGAATTCTTTGTTTTTCTGCTGGTCATTTCTATTCTACATAGACATGGCTGCGTTTCCATCAGAGATGTGCGAGGATGCGTTGCGAGGAATGTGTTTGTTAAGAACCAATCCTAGAGCTGTGCTGTGCGAGGATAAACAAATGAAGTTTTAAATTATATATATGTGGGTCACAATTTACTCATTGTATTTTTTCATGTACAGAACCCTATAAAAAGGGGAACTGACTATTAGGCGTGTCCACACCTCACATACCGAGGCAGCTCGGCTAGTGTGGCGTGCCTCGCCCTAGGCATTGCGGCCGCGCGTGCGTTGGTGCGTGGCACGCCACACTAGCCAAGCTGCCTCTCGCGGCAAATTCCTCGCGAGGCGGTGCGTCAGGTGTAAACACGCCTATAGAATAGTTCATTTGTATAAAAAAAGGGTATAAATTGATGTTACATGTGGTTTTCCAGCCTTTTTTTTACCATAATGCAATGCATGGCGTACAAATATTGTTAATGAAAATAAGACTAGTATCCTAACTAATATTCTAAATCTATATAATTATGTCTAATACTCTTCGTGTAAATACTATTAACCTTCTTTTGAAATTTCGGAGAAATACTGAAAAGAGTTCTTTTTCTACAGAAAGTACAGATTACACGAAAATGTCCACAGTCAAGCGTGAGTTGGACTTAAAAACATTGTTTATATAATATTTTATTTTTATTTTCTAGGCGTCAGCACAGAAGAAGCTACTTCTAGAAAAAATCAAAAAAGAACCAGAAGACTACATCCCCCACTCCTACTGCCCCGATACACATAAATTCTCCGTGGAAGTGGAAGTCGAAGACATGGACACCACAGCTCCTGATGAGGATGCACCGGACTACATGAAGTACCTGTTCAGTCTGTCCAAAGAATCCCAAGAAACAGAACCTACCCAAAATCTGGACTTCGCTGATAATAGTTTGCTATTAGAACAGAAACTTGTCATACCAGTGACCGAGGAAGATAAAAGTTGCATCTTAGATGTGAAGAAGCTGCAGAAGATGCTAGCGATACTACATAAGAAGTATCCGAAGGAAAAAGAGGTTGTGATGCATTGCAGAAACCAATGGGGAAGAGCGTTCCACGAGAGATGTCCGACTGAATTAAAGAGGGCTCCTCAGGAAATACTCTTAAATGCTGTCTTAGGACGCTGGAAGCAATGGACGATGGTGACAAGAGCCCGAGAGAGCCCTTACTGCTATAAATGCTACATATGCGACAACGGCTGGTGGACATACACTGAATTCGCAACGCATGTAACTCAGCATCCGCATTGCAAATTCCAAATTCAAACGCGTAACTTAGAATGCGATGTCGTTGCATATGAAGGCGAGTCGCCAGGCGTTACAGACGTCGACATACATGGCAAATGCACTAAATGCGCGAAGACTTATGACCATCATATGACGAATAAGAGATTGACCGATGCATATTATTACTGTAATTATTGCGATGAGAGGTTCCAAACGTGCCGGACGTTGACTAAACACGAGGGCACATGTCCTAGGAACCCGATCAGGGTTCTAGCTGTATCTAAAGCTGGGAAAGAATACTTATTCTACGACTTTTCCTGTCAGGTTTGCAAGACTGTCTTCCTGTCTAAGCCTGATTTGGAAGAACATATGGTCATATGTCATAAAGTACGTTCCGATGAACCTATAGTGACAATATATAAGTTTTGTAAAGACTGCGAACAGATTTACTACAACTTTTTCTCGCACGTGTGCTTGAAGAAGAATTTTATCACGGAATGTAAGCATTGTTTTAGAAAGTTCCAGCACAAACAAATGCTTGAGCATCATTTGAAGAGCTGGGACAAGGTAGCGCACTGCAGGATTTGCGACAAGTATTTGGTGAAGGGTTGTATGGCAGCGGAGCACTATGCGTTGCACAGTGAGGAGTTCTTTTTGGTGCACCGGTGTCTGGTGTGTAAGAAGATAAAGGTGTTTGGTACTGGGGAGGCGCAGAGGAGCCATATTAATAGATATCATAAGAGATTTGATGCGAGGAGGCCAAAGAGTGATAAGGTAAGCATTATTACTAGGCTTTTTTTGCTATAACGTAAAGGGCTTGGAGTATTAAATTAATAAATAAATATTATGGGACAAACTTACACAAATCAACCTAGTCCCACAGTAAGTTCAATAAGGCTTGTGTTGTGGGTACTAGACGACGATATATATAATAGATATAGATAAATACTTAAATACATAGAAAACATTCATAACTCAGGAACAAATATCCATGATAAACACACAAAAAAATGTCCTGACCAAAATTCGAACCCGGAACCTCCTGCTTCATAGGCAGGGTCACTACCGACTAGGCTAGGAGGCCGTTGAAATGATAATGATAGCCTTTATTCTGATACATTTTTAATACTTATAATTTAATCAGAGTCATCGTTGGGCAAGCCCAGCAGCATCCAGCTTGCCCTTTGGCAAAGGCCTCCCCCAAAATATTCCATTGTTTTCTGTCCGCCGTTTTTCTCCTTCACACTGTCCCAGCTACCTTTCGAAGCTCATCTTCCCATCTCTTTTTCTGATTTCCTGGTTTTCTTACCAGATGGTGATACTTTTAGTCAACATCTCCTTTTTGTGACTCGGGGTGTTACTTGACGGTTAAAAATATAGATTATTACTTTTTTCAAAATTATAAAAATATATTTTTATATTGGTTTCTTGCCACAGTTCTCGCTAGGGAGCTTTACTTCCGCACTGCAACGGTATTTCGAGAATTGACGCAGGCACTAGTTTCTATGAACATTTAGCCTTCCAAATCAGGGGTAATTCGGCCTTAGTCAACTATCGGGAACAGATTCAAATATTTCCTTGAAAGTTTCGACCTCATAAACGTTACAAAAAAATTAACAGGGATTACGCATTAAAAAAAATATTGACTTGCACAGCCAAATAATCTGAAAGCACATCCATCACACAAGCAATGTTTTGATGTGAATCTGGGTTTTTTGCTGTGCAACTTAGTATTCTTCCTCCTAGCGTTTGTCCCAGCTTTTGGCTCCACTGAGCCTGGGGTCCGCTCGGCAACCTAATCCCAGGAATTGGCGTAGGCACTATTTTTTACGAAAGCGACTGCCATCTGACCTTTAAACCCAGAGGGGAAACTAAGACTTGTTTGGATTAGATCCGGTTTCCTCACGATGTTTTCCTTCACCGAAAAGCGACTGGTAAATATCAAATGATACTTCGTACGTACGTAGTGGTACGAGCCGGGGTTTGAACCCGCGACCTTCGGATTGGAAGTCTGACGTCTCACCGCCAGGCCTCTAGCGCTTTTAGTATAGTGTAATAGTTTTTTTAATACAATTGCTCAAAAAGTTTACTTTATGTAGCTGCAAATCGTGCGTAAAGTTTGATTTTATGCACTAGTGCTAAAAATTAATCTGATCTGCAAATCGTGCGTAAAGTTTGATTTTACGCACGATTTACAGATCAGAATTTTAAATAAATGAGTATTATGCGAGACCCAATAGTATTACTTGAACAACGCACGATTGAATGAAGCTGTCTTTCGTACACTGACATCATATAAATGTAATTTTATTTCATTGTAATTTTTTCGCAATTGTATTAAAAAACGTTGTTCGACACACGTGCGGAAGTGTCATTTTCACTCGTCCCGAGTCTTGTCGCCTATTGGCTCGGGTCAAGTAACCTCGGTACTCGTGCAAAATGACATACTTCTCGCACTTGTATCGAAAACTACTATTCTTGTGCCTTTAATGCAGGCCAAATAAAATAAAACGAACGGTATTAGTACATTACTTACCAAGGACTGTAAAAGAAAGAAAGCCCGAAATCGCAGGTATTTGTGACCCGAGCCGCAGGCGAGGGTTGTAAATATGCGATAGAGGGCTTTCTTTTTTACTGCCCGTGGTGAGTACACAATTTTAAGTCTCCACCTGGCCATAATGCGAGTTTTACCGTACGCGTAGCGTGCGGTAATACTCACATTATGGCCAGGTGTGACGTAAACATATATATTTAGCCTAAAATGATTTGTATTTTATTTGCAGATAATTATACCAAGAATAATGCTAGAGCAATGTTTGATCGACCAAGTGAAGAAAGGTAAATGTTCTCATATTTACATTTATTTATTTCTACAATAAGCACTTACAGCTAAACCTTACGTTGTAATTGGTATTTTATATCTAGTGACTAACATGCATTATAGTGGTTTTCAACCGACTTCAAGATTTCGATGGAGGAGGTTATCAATTCGTCGGGATCTTTGTTTTTGCTATTTTTTTTTATGTATGTTCACCGATTATTTGAAGACGGCTGGACCGATTTGGAAAATTATTTTTTTGTTTGAAAGAGTATACTTCACAGTTGGTCCCATTGTAACCAGGTCAGGATCTGATGATGGGATCCTGGAGAAATCGAGGGAACTCTTCAACTGTTCAATTTGAGTATTTTTTACAGCAGCTCGAGAATTTGCTTTGGAGGCTAAGTGAAGTCGGTTCTTTTTTGCTTAAAATTATATTACATACAGTAACAAACTTAGCTTACAATAAATGACAAGTGCACTTGTGCCATGGCAGGTGCGCGTGTTTAATATAAAATAAATGAAATGACAAATTTAATTGAGAGAAATAAGTTACATATGTATGTCAGATTAACAGCAAAAATATATATCCTAAAAAGCGTTTATGTCAGTTTGTACAAATAAAATCTTATTAAAATAACGTAAATGTCGAGTGAAAATAATCAAATATTACATTATATTGTACTCCCCTCCCCCTTTAGCATACTACGTACCTGGTAGAGCCAGGCTTCACAATAAACTCTTCATCAAGCAAGTCTCATCCTTACCAGGGACCATACAATACCTGGACTGTGTGTAGAAGAAATCGCGTTCCCATGATTGTGAACGCACTAACGCCATCTATCGCGTCACTAACGCAGCAGGTCTCAGTTCCACATCTTGTTTATAAAGTTGTAACGTCTCCTTATGTGGTTGATCACATTATTGATTATCTTACTTGCGATGAGCATTTTATTTGACTTGCACATTTCATTTCGGCATTAGTGACTCCCCCCCTCCCCAAATTATCAGGTTGCGACCACGCCTTTTTCAGTATATCTTGTTTGAATCTGTACCTCCTTTACTTTTTTGTGTACTTTGTCAGTTCAGGTATTATATGGTCCTTGAGGCAGTCAAACTTATAAACTAACGGTTACCATTTCCCTCAGGTCTTCCGAAGAGCACGCAGAACGCAGCGACCGCTCGCGCGGCGTCGGGCGTCAAACGCGGTCGAGGGGAGACGGTACCGCGTAAGTTAAATCTAAAATCACACTCAAATCGGGTCATCCATTGCAGAGATACGATGCCACAGATACACACTTTAACACATCTTTTTAGGCGTGGTTACACCTGACGCATCGCCTCGCGAGGAAATTGCCGCGCGAGGCGGTGCGTCAGGTGTGAACGTGCCACGGCCGAGGCAAACGCACGCGCGGCCGCGTCACGTCCACACTAGCCGAGCTGCCTCGCGCGGCAATTTCCTTGCGCACGCCTTTTTTCGTCTGAGATTAAAAAGAAATGTTATGTTAAGTTTTCAAGTTAAAGTGTACATCATTGTCGGCGGTTAATAGAGTTTATCTACACTCACATTGTAAGTCCTCTAAAACGTGTTCAAAACGGTAGGCAATGGCTAGCATTACCACGACCAATTTTACTATGATAAGCTTTTTATCTGTGGCAGTAACGTAATTTTAACTTTACATGCTCAAACATTGATGTGTTATGAGTTTTGATAACATAATGCAGGTGCAGGTGCAGGTCCTGCACGCTGGAGCGCGGCCGCCGACACAATCGAGTTGGCCATGGCGGTGCAATGGCGGCCATTCTATGGTTTCCGAATACGGCATTTAGGATAAATAATATGAGTGTAGATAAAGCAGTGTATGTAACTGTACGTAATTAGGCCTTAAAACACTCGTGTGATCTTATTATGAAACTCACCTGCGGCTCGTTTCATAAAACCGCACTCATGTTTTAAGGACCCTTATTACGTAACAGTTACATAAACTACTATTATTTCTAAATGAAAGTTTATGACAGTAACGCCTTATTGACCTTGATGTACCTTTGACTTGAAAATGTCACAAATGATTAATGTCAGAGGCTACATTTTTGTCCGACTTCCGAAAAGTTTCTAGATCGGGTCAGGTTTAGAGAGTTTTACCAAAGGTGTGTATTTCTGTCAAAAAAAAATGAGTTTGACAACTACAGCCTTGGCCAGAAGTGTTGAGCATAGCAGTTTTTTGTTTACAATTTTGATGTTAAGTATTATTTCCCTATCATAACAATGTACGATGACGTAAAATGTTATATTTTATTTATATATGTAGAAAACTTCACTTAATAACAATGTCAAGGTACCTAAAAAAAGAAAAGTGGAGGTAACAAAAATGAGACTAGGTCGGTGCGACAAATTACTAATATTCTATGCAGTTACTACTAACTTCAACAAAACATGCCTGTTCAGTTTGAATTAATTGATAAAAAGATAGAAACGCTAGACTAAAGTTTCGAGTTTTCTATGAAAATCGCAAGGGTGCTCAACACTTCTGGCCAAGGCTGTAGTATCCGATACGTTTGCGTAAGTGAGAAAGAGAACTTGTCATGCGTTAAGAAGGGACAACATGATTCGTGACGTCACAGCGAGACCTCTGTACAGTACCATCGCCCACACAGTTAACTGGCCATCGGTGAACCTTATGCCTTATGCTTATGCATTCTTTCGCCAAAATTATTCAACCTTTACGGCGAATATATTATGAGGAAAGCTCTTGAGGGTTGGGGAGGAGGTGTTTCGGTAGGTGGTCGAATGACCAATAACTTGAGGTATGCAGACGATACGACAGTAGTTGCGTCAAGTGAAGTGGAAATGGCGGCTCTTCTGAAGAGAATTGAAGAAGAAAGCGCTAAGTTAGGTCTCAAAATTAACCATTCCAAGACCAAAGTAATGGTAGTGGACAGGGCAAACAGACTACCAGTTACTGACGCACTCAGCGAGTATGAAAAAGTCTCCCAGTTTGTATATCTTGGGTCGTTGATAACCAATATCGGTGGTTGTTCCGACGAGATACGCCGCAGAGCTGGCATGGCTAAGAGTGCAATGTCTAATCTGGACAGGATTTGGAGGAACAGAGGTATTCGTCGCTCAACTAAGGTACGCTTGGTGAAAGCTCTAGTCTTTTCGATATTTCTGTACGGTGCCGAAACGTGGAGTCTGAAAAGCTACGAGAAGGCTAAAATTGATGCTTTTGAGATGTGGTGTTGGCGAAGACTGCTGCGTATACCCTGGACAGCTAGAAGAACTAACATCTCCATCTTAAGAGAGCTCAATATTCCCACACGACTTTCCAAAATATGCCAGGAGCGTGCCCTTAGGTTCTTTGGCCATATTATGCGGTCTAGTACACATGAGGTGGAGAAACACATTGTTCTGGGCCGTATGAATGGCAAACGTGCTCGCGGTGGGGCACGGATGAGATGGTCGAACGCCGCAAAAAGGTCGGCTGGCGGCAGCCTGAACCGTGCAGTCCACATGGCCTATGACCGCACATTATGGAAGCAAGCTACATGTGGTCGCGATCCTCAGCAGTGAGGGAACGAGAAAGAAGAAGATGCCTATTGTAATAAGGTCCACCGATGTACAGTTAAGAGTGTTGCTGTTTGTACTGAGAGTGTTATGGTTTTACTTTGTATCGAAATTCTTGAAATACTTTATGTAACTGTTACGTAATAAGGCCTAATTACATACAGTTGCGTACACTGCTTTATCTACACACATATTATAAATCCTAAATGTCGTGTTCGGAAACCATTAGAATGACCGCCATGACCAACTCGATTGTGCCGGCGGTCGGAGAGGAGGACAGATTTTCATTACGTTACCGTAGGTAATGAATTTTCATACGTTTTTACCGCACTGTCACAGATAATACACCGATGTTACGTTACTGGTTGCAATAATGGTGGTAATTACATACGGTTACCGAACGCGGAATAGAGTTTTTAAGATATTGGTGTAGATAAATATTTTTACATTGCTTCCTTTTTATCACAATTCGACCTTTTTTACAATAAAAACTTTTCGTCTTTACAGGAGTAAGAGTTTACGTGCCAGTCCATAGTAAAAAGACTACAGGAGCGAGCAATGAAGAAACTCAACCGAAAAATACTACAATAGCTCACGACGACGCCGTTAGTATGCGGCCAGAGGCTCCTGCCCAAGAAACGACGCCGGAGGCACCTTTAGTTGGAACGCCTATTCAGATCAAACAAGAAAAAGAAGACGTCCCTAAAAATGTAACAGTGCCTAGAAAAATACCAGAAATCTGTGTAAAAAAGATTAAAATTGAAAAAGATATTGATGAAGAAAAAATATCAGAAGTGGGATCAACTGGTGAAAATGAAGAGGTCAAAGAAACAGAAGATAGGAAAAATATTAATAACATTATGGCCGAATTAACTGAATTTCTTGATATCAAACCTGATATTGTTAAAGAAGAAAAAGTATCTGATGACGAAGCTGCTCAAGCTACGAAAGAATTAACGAATTTACTCAAAATGTCCAATACGGAATCTGATGTACCAAAAGTATTTGTAGCTTCAAGCACTTTTGCTGCTAGCTTACAAGCTGAAGAAGTTACAGATAATTCTGAGCATTCGACTGTTTTCCAATTATCTAAAAGTATATTAGAGGCTACGATTAAACAAGAAAAGGAACCGGAAGTTATAATTCATGAACTTTCAGTAAATGAAGTTCCGATCGCTGAAAGTCCTAATAATTCGAAACAGAGTGTCAGTGATACTTCAGATCTTAGTGCTTTAAATTTAGAACCTGAAGTTATACTTAAAGCAGGATATCGAAAGAGGAAGGTCTACCGATGTGGCAAATGCGATTATTCCGGTTTTCATCGAGAGTATAGGGAACATATAAATAATCATTGCGAAAAAAAAGGTATCAGCAAAGAATTTACAGCAGACGTTTCATACAAATGCACGAAATGCGACAAAGGTTTCGTTACACTGAAAAGGTACGCGTTACATTTCGACAAACACGCCTACCAATACATGTCCTGCCCTCAATGTTCGCAACAGTTCGAAAGTGTTACAAAACTTATGCCGCACTTAAACAATCATTTGAAAGGTCAGTTCTTTAAGCTGCAGTTGATAAATAGCTGCGAAGATAACAGTAAAAAGGTGTATCAGTGTAAGACTTGTGCGGAGATCGTAGAGTCGGAGAAGTGGTTCGAGCATTGGGAGATGCATTTGGAGTTGAAGAAGCCGGAAGTGAAAATTACGCTGGGCACTGTGAATGTTGGGGAGAAGGGAGAGCGCTCTCTCAATGCGAGCTCACTGAAAGAAGTCTTATGTAAGTTTATACAACACTAGCTTCGCTCGCGTTAAATTCGGGGTAACGCGGTTCCCCTTTCCTGATTGCCCCCCGGAATGCTCCATACAAACTTCTACCCCCCATTTTAAGGAAGTGGGGGGTTAGAAAGAGACAAAAAGTAGCCTATGTCACTCTCCATCCCTTCAACTATCTCCACTTAAAAAATCACGTCAATTCGTCGCCCCGTTTTGCCGTGAAAGACGGACAAACAAACAAACAAACACACACATACACTTTCCCATTTATAATATTAAATAGTATGGATTATTTATCCGGCAGACAGTGCCGGATTAAGACCATTTGATACCCTAAGCAATCCACGCCTGTGGTGCCTCCCTCCTATCCATGAGCAATCTAATATCGGTGTATGTATGTAGGTATGTTCTTGTTTCTGGTGCCCCCCAAGACGTGATGCCATAAGCAATTGCTTAGTTTGCTTGTGGGTTAATCCGGCACTGCCGGCAGATTTGTCAGAAAAAAGAAACCGACTTCACTTAGCTTCCACCTTTCCAAAAGCAAATGCTCGAGCTGCTGTAAAAATACTCAAATCACTTTAGGTGTGCCTATAATAGTTGAAGAGCTCCCTCGATTTCTCCAGGATCACACAATGGGACCAACTGTGAAGTATACTCTTTCAAACAAAAAAAGAATTTTCCAAATCGGTCCAGCCGTCTTTGAATAATCGGTGACGAATTGATAAATGATAACCTCCTCCTTCGAAATCTTGAAGTCGGTTGAAAATAGTAGATTGTGTAACAAGGGAGCAAAATGAAATATTTACGGCGAGGGCGTGTATTGAATCCCAAACGAAGCGATGGAGTCTATAATAGAATCCCGAGCGCAGCAAGGGATTCTAAAGTAGACTCCTGAGCGTAATGAGGGATTCAAGTGCTAACGCCCAAGGTGAAAATAGTTTTGCTCCTATGTGACACATACTGCTTTTCACACCACCTTAGAGAAAATATTTTTTTTATTGTTGAATCATATTTATTTTAACTTTATATGTGCTTCTAATGTGCTTCCTGATTATAATTAATCGATTAATTCAATAAGAAATATGTTTTTAATGACGGACTAGCTGAAAAAAAAGCTAATGTCCTAGAACAGAAAAGTGCCACTTTCTTCCCTCCTAGCAGGGAAGAAAAAGCCCGTATACGATTAGGTGGTGTGAAATAGTAGATTGTGTAACAAGGGAGCAAAATGAAATATTTACGGCGAGGGCGTATATTGATTCCCAAACGAAGCGATGGAGTCTATAATAGAATCCCGAGCGTAGCGAGGGATTCTAAAGTAGACTCCTGAGCGTAGTGAGGGATTCAAGTGTTAACGCCCAAGTTGAAAATAGTTTTGCTCCTATGTGACACATACTGCTTTTCACACCACCTTAGGGGAATTTTTTTTTTATTGTTGAATCATATTTATTTTGACTTTATATGTGCTTAGTGTGCTTCTTGATTATAATGAATCTATTAATTTAATAATAAATTTGATTGTGATGACGGACTGGCTGAAAAAAAAACGAATGTCCTAGAACAGAAAAGTGCCACTTTGTTCCCTCCTAGCAGGGAAGAAAAAGCCCGTATACGACTAGGTGGTGTGAAAAATATATTTACTTATCGAACGAGTGGAGCGTGAGCGAAGTTCACAGTTGGTCCCATTGTGTGATCCTGGAGAAAACGAGGGAACTCTTCCACTATTATGGGCACTAAAGTAATTTGAGTATGTTTTACAGCAGCTGAAGCATTTGATGTTGGAAAGGTGGATGCTCAGTGAACTCGGTTCTTTTTTGTTTAAAATTATTAAATTGATATATTTTTTATACCACGATGGTGGCAAACAAGGTTACGGCCCGCCTGATTGTAAGCAGCTACCGTAACCTATGGACGCCTGCAACTCCAAAAGAGTCACATGCGCGTTGCCGACTCTTTACAAAAAGGAGGATTCACTGTGTTGACGGCTAAAGGAACAAGAAGTTCCCTCATCGTTAACACACTCGGTTCTCTTTGAGCTCTTTGGCAACCTTACTCACCAGCAGAAGCACAACACTATGAGTAGGGTCTAGTGCTATTCACCTTGATTTATTGTTTTCACCCGATGGTCTCATCGGAAGACCAGCGCTGACAACCGCTAGCATCATGCTGATATGATGCCATTTCGTGGCACTTTCTCGTTTTATGTCTTCTTTCCTTCTGTTTCTTTTATATGTGTGTGTTTACGAATAAACTATTTCTATTCTATTCTATTCTATTTGACCATTGATGTTGACCATTTCCAGTGATCCTCACGAAGCAGTTCACGAACGAGTCCCGCCACGCCAAGGCGTGCTGCGTGTGCGCGCGCGTGTTCGAGCGCAGGAACGACACCAAGCGCCACCTCATCGAGCATCTTCTAGAAGACGCCTACGCCAACATCCTCTCCAACCACATGCTCAAATGCCAGATCTGCAGCGAACTGCACAGAAAAGCGGACGCATATAAGAAGCACATGAGGGATCATGCGAATTTACCCATTTATAAATGCGGGTTGTGTAATAAGACTTTCAGTGATTCTAGTAATTTCACTAAACATAAGAAGATACATAATCTGAAGGCGTATATTTGTGATATTTGCAGTAAAAAGTTTCAGGCGAAGATGTCTTTGGAGAAACATATTCAGGTTAGTTTTTTATTAGGCGGGATCACACCTGACGCACCGCCTCGCCTCAGCCGAAACAAACGCACGCGCGGTCGCAATGCCTCGGGCGAACGGTCCACACTAGCCGAGCGGATACTTCCCCGCGAGGCGGCGCGTCAGGTGTGGACGGACCAGCCTATTAGGTTATACTGTCCCACTGTTGGGCAAAGGACAAATATACGGCCCGCCTGATGGTAAGCATTTACCGTAGCCTATGGACGCCTGCAACTCCAGAGGTGTCACATGCGCGTAGCCTATACTACTATACTTCGTTATTTTATATTTCTCAATGCATAGTTTTTTTTTTAACTTCATCATTTTACAAAGTTTGCAACGAGTTTTCATATTAATCGAAACACAGTGTTTCTCTCTCACGCGCACTGAAAAGATAAGGATGGAATTTAACTGTTATTAGCCCCTTAAATTTGTATTGTATTGTTAATTGCAGATTGCTGAGGTTAAGTAAGTTTTTAAGTTCTGGTTGCCCTGAAAATCGGCGTTTTGGCTACCCTGCCATGACTCATGCTGAGTGGCAACAATACAAATATTCTTTACGTCACACCTGGCCATAATGTGAGTTTTATGGCACTACGCGTACGGTAAAACTCGCATTATGGCTAGGTGTGACGTAAAATTGTGTACTCACCACGGGCAGTAAAAAAGAAAGCCCTCTATCGCATATTTACAACCCTCGCCTGCGGCTCTGGTTACAAATACCTGCGATTTCGGGCTTTCTTTCTTTTACAGTCCTTGGTAAGTAATGTACTATTATTGCACACCTCAATAAAATAGAATAGTACAGTACACAGATTAAAAGTAGAGGCAGTCAACAGGCGGTCTTATCGCTAGAGAGCGGCCATTTTGGTGAAATTTTTTATTTTTTTGTATATTTCATGTTATTTTTCTATTTGGACCATATAAATATTATTCATTAACTAGCTTTTGCCCGCGGCTTCGCTCGCGTTAAATTCGGGGTAACAAACCATACAAACTTTCACCCCCCATTTTAGGGAAGTGGGGGGTTAGAAAGAGACAAAAAGTAGCCTATGTCACTCTCCATCCCTTCAACTATCTCCACTTAAAAAATCACGTCAATTCGTCGCCCCGTTTTGCGGTGAAAGACGGACAAACAAACACACACATACACTTTCCCATTTATAATATTACTTGCCTTTTCCCGCGGCTTCGCCCGCGTACTATAAGTACTCAAAAAAGGATACGATACCCATGTTGATTTTCAGACTTTGTGACCACATTTGCCCCTTTTAGGGGTTGAATTTTCAAAAAACCAGAAAACACGTGTTTACTAATTTATCGTTAGGTATATTCCTGTGAAGTTTCGAATAAAATAGTCTAACAAATCTTGATTCGCCATACAAACTTTGGACCCCCATTTTACCCCCTTAGGGGGTGAATTTTGAAAAATCCTTTCTTAGTGCATCCCTACACCTTATAAGGAACCTACGTGCCAAACTTGGAATCTCTAGAACCAGCGGTTTGGGCTGTGCGTTGATATGTCAGTCAATCAGTCAGTCAGTCAGTCAGTCAGTCAGTCAGTCAGTCAGTCAGTCAGTCAATCAGTCAGTCAGTCAGTCAATCAGTCAGTCAGTCAGTCAGTCAGTCAGTCAGTCAGTCAGTCAGTTTCTTCTTTTATATATTTAGATTAATTAATTAATTCAGATGCACATGGAGACGGAGCCCATCACGTGCGCGGTGTGCAGCCGCGTGTTCCACGACCGCTCCTTCTACCGGCGCCACTACCGCCAGCTGCACGACAAGATACTAGTCAAGTACAGGTATATAACAATCTAACTTTCCTGAGACTCTAACATATTAAAAACCGGCCAAGTGCGTGTCGGACCACGCATAGGAGGGTTCCGTACCTTCAATGGAATAAGAACCAAACTAATAACAAAAGGTCGTACCTGATGCCTATGGAAGAAGTTTTTTGGAGATAACTCAAAAATGGCTGAACCGATAATGTTCAAAACAATTTTCGTAGAAAGTATATGATAAGTATATTTCGTGGCCTAAACACTGTATCCGACTGAAAAGCTCGTCATTCAAATTATTATTTTTTCTGTTTTGCCCTAAAGGTTGACTGGTAGAGAATGCCTTATGGCATTACTTACTTATTAAGTCCGCCTTTTGTACGTTAAGTTTCCTTATGTGCAATAAAGATTAAATAAATAAATAAATAATTAACGGCCTCCTAGCCTAATCGGTAGTGACCCTGCCTATGAAGCAGGAGGTCCCGGGTTCGAACTCTGGTTAGGGCATTTATTTGTGTGTTTATCACGAATCCTGAGTTATGGATCTTTTCTATGTATTTAACTATATCTACCTATCTATTATATATATCATCGCCTAGTACCCACAACACAAGCCTTATCGAGCTTACCGTGGGACTAGGTTGATTTGAGTAAGATTGTCCCATAATATTTATTTATTTATTTATGTCACGATTGTATAAAATAAAATACTACATTAAATTTCTGTAAAACTTAAATATTATTATTTTTCAGATGCATGCTCTGCCGTGAGAAATTCTCGTCATGCCGCCAAAAGTGGGACCACATGTGGGACGTCCACAAACAACGTAAGGAGGAAGCTGACTGCCCCATCTGCGGCGTCTCGTACCGCAAGTTTATCGACGTGAAGAAACACGCTTACGAGAAACATGGCAAGTCTATCACGCTGTCTAGCCTATGGAGTCTGCTGAGCAAGGTGAAGAGGCAGGAGAAAGAGGCGGTGGTAAGTAGGGTTAAGGAGGAGGTGGTTAGTAGCGATGATGATTGCTTGTTGATTGAGGAGGAGCCGGAGACTTTGGTGGTCTATGACTGAGTATTTGAGCATATTTTTAGGGTTCCGTACCTAAAGGGTTAAAACGGGACCCTGTTACTAAGACTCCGCTGTGCATCTGTTACCAGGGCCTCGATTCGACTTGGCATAACTGACAGTCGCTTGCGAGACAACTATGATATCACACTTTTGTGACAGTTGTGGGGTGGAATCACTGAAGAGCGATATCTAAAATGGTGGCCATAACCATAGACAAAACGCTCTAGCGAGACCTACTGACAGCTTGACAGTTAGGTGTGGACACGGGTGGACAGATGGATATCACTCTATCCACTAGCGATACAAGTGTGACATCCACGTCTCACAGTTTGGCATGTCGAATCGAGGCCCTGGCTGTATCTCATGAACCGTGATAGTTAGACAGTTGAAATTTTCACATATGATGCCGCTATAACAAGAAATACTAAAAAAAACAATAAAATAAATATTTAAGGGGGCTCCCATACAACACACGATTTCTTTGCAGTTTTTATAGATGGTACGGAACCCTTCAAGCGCGAGTCCGACTCGCACTTGGCCGGTATTTAATAGATGCCAGATTGAAGGTTTTTACAGACGGCTCCAGCATAGGTTGTACCTGTCTGACCTGTCAGTCCTACCAAGTGTCAAATTCTTGTTTATTTTATTTATTTTTGACTTGCATGCTATGCCCTTTAAGGCAAATCCCATAGAACAATATTACTCTATAGTGACAGGTCGCTATGCTGTCGCCATCCATGGATTTATATGACGTGGATCTAATTCTTCGGTCACAAAGTGAGGCCGACAGAGGTTATCTAGGGGACTGTGTCTCGGTTTGACTAAGGAGGTGATGACGTCATCAGACAATCAAAATATCATTATGTGTCAATTGTGACAATTTTGTAACAAGTGCGAGTGAGAGACCGCCGCCTACATTATGCTCTCTATCGGACCGTTTTTACTACTTTTTACTAGTCGCCTACGAACATAAAGCTCTACTCTGCCTACGAACGACTGTTTTATTTTTTTTTAATTTTTTATTTGGGATGCTTACTGCCTAATATACATATGTTAATAGACTTATCAACTAGATGCAAATTACAAGCTTCCACATATATAATGCTAAATAACATTAATATAGTCTCTAAATAGCAAGATATTACACTATGAAATATTCAAGTCAGAATCTATGAACGCAAAATTATGTCGGGTGCTTTGTCGGGTTTTACTCGGTAATAAGGTTCACCTGTGGTTAGGGAAAAGTGTAAGAATGAGGGTTTTCACGATCGAGTTTTTCAATAGATGGCAGCACCGTGTCGAGAGCTCTAGCTGTCATAATCCACCAATCATGTGTAATCATGATTATTTTTACATGTTTTTAAAGTGGGGCATTCCACTCATACAATAGTATGTTATTCAATCAAATACAAACATTGAAAACATAATCAACCCAGCAGGACTTGAACCTTGCATCGATACGCCTTACCGGGGCTCGATCGCTTTACCAATTAAGCTATGGGTCAAGTTACTAAGTTGACGAAATTCTCAATGCCTTCAATCATCTTTTTGCATTTATTTGGATCTACATCGACTTTACAGCAGCCGTAAGCGACATCTAGGTGCTAACTACTAGAGTTAGAGGTACCCTTCCCGCCGACACTGTCGCAACCCAAGTAGCAAAATTTGGCACTATAAAAGTCCTGAGAACATTTTAGAACGTGCTAATTAGTGTTCATGATTAGCACTATAATGGTGTCGTAAACCTTTACCTAACCCCAAATAGGCCCTAGTTTTATCACTGATTTATTTTATAAACATTACATAAAGGCTCTCACTGTGATAAATCAGCTCTATGATTGAAATGTCTGCAATGTTTATGTCACAATTAGGAACTATTAAAGTAACCAAAACATGTTTATAGTGCTATTTTGCGCCGTAAACGATTCCAGTGATCTTTTTTATCACCAAAAGCCTCGTGTTGTGTGCTGTCGTCGTCGTGAGGTTATTTCACAAGAAATTAAACAAATATATTTGTAAGTCATTCGCCATGTCCCTTTCGTTCCTTAAAGTGACATATAAAGGTACATACTAAAATACATTCGTGAACCGTAATTCTGCCGGTACTTACACTTGCGAAAATAATTGTATTGACAAAATCATTATGCTGATTTCAAATTTGACAATGCGCCTTCATAATTTTACTGTTTTAATTAAATTTTAATTAATAAAATTAGGACTTGTCCCGACTGTGGCTGCTATAGTACACATGGGCTCCAGTCGTGCTGCTAATGTGCTATCACTTTCAGTAAACGGCAGCCATATTTTAATGGATTTGGGTAGCCCTATAGCGATGTTGAGGGAGCGTTTAAAAAGCAAAAACGTTATGTAATGGTCGTGCAAAGTCCTTTTATAGTGCAGATTGATCCTGTAATAGTGTTTGCGATACTGCTACAATACTAGTACTATAAAAGTTAATTCGACGCATTATTAGTGCATAATAGGTACATAAAAGTGTCAGTAAAGTGTCTATAGTATTAAATAGTACTATAATCGCTTTTTGCAAATCTATTACAGTGCAACACTTTAAAGATTCTTTTTTATGGTCCTTTAAGCGTTCTAAGAGCTAACTTATAGAACTAAATTGCTCTTTAATTTATAGAACCAAAACGCTATATTAAAAACCTTTATAGTACAAGCAGTCACAATGGTTACCATTATAGGCCTACTATATCACTGATTGGTGATAAAAGGCCTTAGTTATAGAAGCTTTTGTTACTTGGGAAGTGTCACAACGGAAATATAGATGGCGCTGCTTTCAACTCATAATTATTTTTGCATGTTTTTAAAGTGGGGCATTCCATTCATACAATAGTATGTTATTCAAAGGTGATTGAAGGCATTGAGAATTTCGTCAACTTAGTAACTTTACCCATAGCTTAATTGGTAAAGCGATCGAGCCCCGGTAAGGCGTATCGATGCAAGATTCAAGTCCTGCTGGGTTGATTATTTTTTCAATGTTTTCAATGTTTGTATTTGATTGAATAACATACTATGTATAATCATTTTTTTTTATTGGTTGATTTTGACAGCTGCTGTCAAAAATACCTCTCGTCACAGTGCTGCCACCTAGTGAAAATCTGCCTAGCGGAAACCGTCATAGATCCAAATTCATATAAATCCATGGCACCATCTGGCTAAACCATTGACCGTTGCCTTTCTCATTGCTACCTTAGTACTACGAAGTAAGGTTTAAATTAGTTTGAACGCTATAATAGATTGTTATTTAATAAAAGTCATTAAACGTGTAGTCACCCGTATATAAAGACTGACCAGAAATATATGATCATGCGCCATGTTGCGGAATTTCATTGGAACTAATTTCTTACACTGGCAATAATTTTAATGACAGAATGATACGCATGTGTGAGTGCATGTGATAGCCTGTCACGGTTGTCAAGTGTCATTGAGACGGTTTACTTGAATAATAATAAAGTGTTGAATATGAAATAATAAACCACAAAAATATCCCAAAATTATTCATATTCACGAGCGAAACATTGTAAATAGTATATATAATAAAGTGCTGTAAATAATACACTCGGGAAATGAAATTATTTCGCTGTGAAACATTTTCAAATTAACATCAGAGCTGACAGGTAAACAAATCAAGATGTCACTATACCATAGACAATTATACGCTCTATGACTGTTGCCATATAAATGAGAATAATAGCGCCCTCTTGACAATAATCATATATTTCTGGTCAGGCTTTAATTATGTATTCCACAAAAATATATGACATACTCTTATGTTTCTACAAATACGATATTTTTCTCAGATATTTTTGCGCGCTTCATTTTGTGAGATATTATTACAGGCGACTAGTAATTTGAGTATATCGTATGAAGTCATACATTGTGTGGTTATAATTATATATAACACAAAATTTTCAGTTTATCTGCTTATTTATGTTTTTTGTTTTTATAACAGTTTTGCGAATATTTGAGGGCGATGCTGTTTCAAAATGTTATTTGTTGATTATTTTGAATAATCTAGAATTAGCTATAAGGCCCACCGTCTTCTATATAACAGACAGATTTTTTTATGTATAAGGTATTTCCATAAGTCGCTTTTATTCAGTGAAATGTACTTGACAATATGTATATGTAGGTAATAGTATTCGGCAAGTATATAGGTACAGAATGGAAAAAAAACATGGGCCTTGGAGAGGAACTACCTTAAAACATTGAGATAGCTCACTTCACTGAAATGAAACATTCTTTTATTTTTCCTAAAAAGTGAAATTGCATTACAGATTTTTTCCTTTTTGCATACTAATTGTATAAAAATTTTTTTTTTTTTTTTCATTATTTATGGCTTCTCTTGTGCCATAAACTTGGTTGGTATTAAGAAGTTTTTATCCTTGTTGGAAATAGGATCGATTGGCATCAATAGTCATAAAATCGTTTTTGGCAAAAATGACAAAATAAGTATTTTTTTTGTGAACTGTACATTTTCCGAAAATTTGTAAATGCAGTTATGCCCCTTTTTAAAAATTAAAGAATGTTTCCTTTCAGTGAATTGAGCTATCTCAACGTTTTAAGGTAGTTTCCATCCAGAGTCCATTTTTTTTCCACACTGTAATGATGTAACTATTTGAAAATTGCATGTAACATCGAAATCGGTTTAGTATCATGTTGATATGAATTGTGAACTATTTAATTAGGTAAGTTTTTTATTGTTAAATTGTAACTGTATTTTATTGCATAAGTATTTTAGTACCAGTCATTTAGAAATTATATATTAAAATCTATAATTTCTCGCCTATTAAAGTGTTTGACTGAGAACTACTGAGAAGTCAAAAAATATTGCTTTTCATGTATGGTAAAAAATACAAGCCTGACCAGAAATATATGATCATGTGCCTTGTTGCGGAATTTCATTGGAATTAATTTCTTACACTGGCAATAATTTTAATGACAGGATGATGTGCATGTGATAGGCTGTCACTGTTGTCAGTGTCATGGTGGCGCTTTACTTCAGTAATAATAAAGTGTTTAATGTTAAATAATAAACCACAAAAAAAATCTCAAAATTATCCATTGTCAAGAGCGAAACATTGTAAATAGTGTATATTATAAACTGCTGTAAATAATACGCTCGGGAAATGACACTATTTCGCTGTGAAATATTTTCAAATTAACATCAGAGCTGACAGGTAAAGAAATCAAGATCGATCAATCGACATACCATAGAGAATAATACGCTCTATGACTATACTGCATTCTTGCCATATAAATGAGAATAATAGCGCCCTCTTGACAATGATCATGTATTTTTGGTCAGGCTTTAGCTATGATCTAATATAATAGATCATTTAAGATCATACAATAATGTTTAAAACGTAATAACTAATTAATAAAGTACCATGGTTTTGTATTCAAACGTTAGGTGCCGATATGTTGTTGGCAGATCTAGGAATGTAATGCAATTAAGTGTATGAAATTAATAACACTAAAAAAAGCATGGATAAAAATATTTGTACCTTCAAGAAAATCACAATTTAGTATACCTAGTTACATTAATAATGTACTTCTTTTTGACGTGATAACGTCTTTAAAATCGTTTTAGTCGGGTGACATGTTCAGAAACTTGTGTCACACCAAAACCTCACGAGCGCGATCGCAGGTATAACGAGAGAGAGACGGACCGATCTCCCGTCTCATCTCGAGCGCTGCCAGTCATTCCGTGAAACTTGTCACGCGGAATCCTCACGAGCGGTTAGACGTTATCACGTAAACATCTCGATCGTAAACCTACTTTACAAACAACCAATTTTTTTTATTTGCATGCCTTATTGTTAGAAATCTATTTGTATATTATTTGCATGTATCTTTAAAATACCTGGGCTTAGCCAAGATGACACGAAACGCTATCGGTCTCTCTATCACTCTTCCATATTAGTGCGATAGAGACGGATAGCGTTTCGATTCGTTTTTTACAAACTATTGTCATCTTAAGTAAGCCCCCTGAGCAGAAATATTCTAAACTTGTACGGTTTTTGTTAAGACATTTGAGTATGAATCGTTAAATAGTTTCTCTTATGTTTTGAAATTTTCTGGTATAACTTATATACACAGACTACTCATCATTAAGCTTTTACAAGGAGCACGGGGTCACCACACATAAGCACAATTTTATTCGTAAATTTCTACGATTCGAACAGCACATCTCAATAGTATTCTACACCATTTTGTAGTATAACAATCCAGGTTAACTTTATTTTTGTTGATATTTTTTATTCACATGAGTAATGATCAAAAACGTTAACTTAAATGAAATAAGCGGTCGCGCCCTCATACTAAATTAGTACGGGAGCGCTGATGTGTGTTGACCTCGAGGTGTACTTATGATCTATCGAGTGGTTTAGGTTATCTGTGCTTGTAAATGAGTATTGAATTCAAAAAATCTGCTCTATAACTAATAAAATAATGTACTACTTGACCTCTTGATTGAATCGATTTTTATATTGACATGCGCGTTGTTATATAAAGTTTTGGAAAGTCAATAAATGTATACTTTTCTGTAAGTTTTGTAGTTTTTCTACTTTACCATTATACTAGAGACAACGCTAAACAGACAGACAGAGTTGCTCCATACATATACCTAATGGTTTCTTTTTGGTTCACTAAACCAGAGATATAGGTTGATCTTACCTTACACATTTATACTCTTGGATTGACAATGCCTATACAAAATCGCGTTCCTCGAAACTTCAGGTTATACGTCTGTTTTGGGTACCAAGTGCCACAGCGCCATCTGTCGAGCCTGGAGTCGAGTTATTCTGTCAGCGTTAATCGCCGAATAAAATATTCTAAACTAGGATTTAGTGCTTGTTGTGACCGATAGATGACGCTAGTGCTATAAACCTGAAATAAGGGAACGCGATTTTGTATGGATATTGTCAATCCATATCTTAATCATTCTTGATACTCTGTGACCTCTAATTCAAGTCCTAAAATATAACCACACTCCGTTTCCTGTATTTGTTGTGTTTTTTAGGGTAAAAACAGGACCCTATTACTAAGGCTCCGCTGTCCGTCTGTCACCAGGCTGTATCTCATGAATAAACATCGGTATCAACGTTCAAATTTCGTGGCAATGTACGGTTGGCAGAAAAATAAATACAAACAAATCACTTAGTATTTTTAACCTTTATTTTGTATATGTAAATAAAAAAGCCCCTAAATAGTACATTTCCTAATTAGGGTGGTAAAACAAAGAAAGGCCGCGCAATCGCAATTGTTGCGGCCCAAGCTGCAAGCGAGGGACGTAATTATGCGATCGAGGGCTTTCTTTATTACCTCTCGTGTTGGAAAAATATGTGCACATTTGGCCAGAAAGCGGCTCTATCCGTACGCGTAGCGTGCGGAAAAAGCCACTTTATGTCCAGGTGTGGCATACAATATTTTACGAGTTAGAATAGATCACTAAAATTTGTTCCATAGATTTTGCTGTCAATCTTTGACGTCTGTAAGAATATATCCATTTTAAATGACTAAAAGATCTTTCCACGCTGACTGAGGTAATAGGAAGGTATGTCAAGCATTGAAAATTTTGCACACAGTTTTTATTTTCACTTTCTGGTATTTCAGCCTCGTTGTTTTTAGATAGTTGGTTAATTATTTGTACAGTCTTATATTATAACCAGGATTTTTCTTTAATACACTTTTTAATTTAAAATAAACTTTTCTGGCATTTTGATGTAACCTTAACGTTGATATTTTTTTTTGCAAACCATGAACAATGTTTAATGATTCTGCTAGACTCAGTTTTGGATCCTCCAATAATTTTATTGACTTAGCAATTATACTAAAGTGTGTATCGACGAATAGTAACTCAGTTTTTAAATTCCGGTTACGGAAAATTTTTTTTGCTTTAGAAATTGCACTCGCTTCACGCGGATTTAAGGCATCGATGACAGATTTGATTTTATCATAATGCATGTGATAATATGAGGCAGCATTTAACCATGTTCCCCATCTTGTTATCACGGGTCGGGGTGGTAGAGGAATATTTACACACATTTGATGAAATAAATTTGTCCTTGAAGGAGCGTTACGAAATATTTTTTTGATACAGTCAATCAAACTGTTTATGGTCGGGTAAAGACTTCTAATTATCTCTGCGACTCGATTACATCCATGGGCTATGCATGTTACATGAGTCATATTTTTATATTTCTGAACAAGGTTTTTAGCTGCTTTTACCATGTAGGAACCGGCATCCGTTATAAAAAATAATAATTTATCCATGTTTTTTTTGTATTCATCGCCCCAAAGATCTTCAAGGGTTTCCTCAACGAGTTTGGTTATTGTCGAATGGTTAGTCGCCTCCAATACCTTAGAAGCAAATAAATGTGGCTGGGTACTAGTTCCATCTAGAGCTCCGATCAAAATATTTGCCACTTTTTTTCCCACGGAATCTGATGTTTCATCAACACTGAGGTAAATCATTTTATTTTGTAATTTCTCTTTCAATTCATTTTTTTTCTTTTCATACAATTCAGGTAAGCATTTTACTCGTATTTTTGTTTCACTCGGCACAGTAATATCGTTTCCATATTTATGATTTAAAAGGTTTTCTACAAAATTTCTAAATTTAGGATTGTCTAATTTTGACCACGGTATATTCGAACAAATCATAAACTCTGTTAAATCTTTATTAAATTTTTCTTGTGCATTATTTTTATGAATTTTGTTGTGTAAATCTGTTTTTAAATGGCGGTCGATACTAGATTTAGAGGGAAATAATTTCGAATTACACAATTTGCAATATACGATATCGTCTTTAATTTCGAAATCAGCATTATCTCGTATTATATCCTGTAAATGGCAGCGTGAATCAGATAATTTATCTTGATGAGATTTTGATTTCAAATGTTTCTCTATATTGTACCTTTTCTTTTTTATATTCATTTCGCAAATAGTACAGCAAGCACCTTCGTTAGTGAATATAAAATCAGTATACTGCGTCAAATCCATTTTCTCAAGTCTGATAGGGAGTTGGGTAAAGATTTATCAATGCTAAATTGTAGTTGTAAGTGTTTTTAAGAACTATTATCGTTGAAGATTTTACCACATATTATTTTGCATGACAATTAAATTGACATTTGTTGCCTATTTGGCATTTAGAATTTTTTTTACAAATGGATAATGAAATGAGTATTGAGGTTCTATGACGTATTAAGAATATAAACCTCTTTAAATATATGTACAGTTTACCAAAGTACGATTAAGAATAAAAATAAATTAAATGTTATTTATTACTAATAAATAAAACAATGATACCTATGTATTTCTTTTTTTGCGACCCTTACCAAGTGCCACGAAATTTGAACGTTGATACCGATGTTTAGCAATTATGAACCCGATGGTACAATGTACTATGAAGAGTCAAGTTTAAAAATTACCCTAAAGCAGATGTAGTACCATTAAGTGGCAACACTTTTTGATTGACAATAATTTTTAGTTTTTTGCTAATTTCGTGCACTATTTGATGATATTTAGACGTAATTATACTTAGAGATGAAAAGAAACGTTATTCTTCTGTAAACTAGATAATTCAGATCTTTTCTTACATGAAAGACGCAGCAATTCGGCATTTTTACCTCAGATCGTTCCGCGCTGACTGACATTCATTGAATGGCGTTTGACGCGCGACAACTAGTTTTATATAACCGCTACGAACAGTGGTCTTGTAGTTTTGACAGAGGGGGACGCCTGACAATTACCACTCCATTGGTTTATTTCTCTGAGTCTTAGGTAATCCATGGGTAATCCTATATCCTACTACGAAATAAATATATGGATGGATGGATGAAGTACTGACAGTTTTCACCCCTTTTCCTAGCTTTGAATATGTATGACGAAAAACGTAATTTCCCTGTTTAAAAAAAAGTTGCAATCGGTGAACATTATGAAAAAATAGTAAAAATAAAGATCCTGACGAATTCTTCGAAATCTTGAAGTCGGTTGATAACATTTTATGCGTTAAAAGTCACGCGCGTTTAAATCAGGTAAAAAAAGGCTTACTGTCATAGCTTGTATTTCCCGGCTGCGCTGGCATGAACCGTAAGCCAGAAACAAATTTCATGCAAGGCGTCCCAGGCGATTATAATTTTTGAAGTGGTTAAGGACGAAGTATAATGATGACTCGCGTAGGTCAGCTGTCGCTCCGTTGGTGGGTTGCGGAACGTCAGTATTTGATGCTCTTATTATCAGGAAAATCGTCAGCCGGCTGATTTGAGGTAGAAAAACCGTCTGCTGATACCCTAAATACCATATATTAATGTGACTAGTTTACGGTTTTTTCAGTGCTATACAGCCGGCTGATGATTTTTATTTTATTTGTAATAGCATATAAATTATCACCTGTTTCAACTGGGACGCGATGGTCATTTTATTTTATATATATTTTATGTGAGAAAATGGCTGCTGTTCCTCAACCCACTCAAGGAACGGCAGCTGACCATCACGAAGTTTGATTATTCACCGCCCTTAACCACTTAAAATTACCGCTTGGGACACGATGACCAACGGAAATTATTCCTGGTTTACGGCCTAGCAAGCATATTAAACACCCACAAAAAGTATGGTAATTTTTCAGAGCTAGTACGGTTTCTATGCTTATTATTGTTCACTGCAAATATAATTGTCTACAGTTCTAAACCTTCAGATAAAATGTACTTAGGAAGTAAAACCTTTTTGGCTTGCCTACAATCTGTTTCGGTTGGTGTGAAGGATGTGACGTTTGTCACGTCACGTCACTTTGTAAAGTATTGAAATCTACACAAACGAAACAAGCAATAGAACTTTCGTGACCGAATTGCATAAACGATAATTTAACTTATGGTTGGCAGTAATTTTTAGTTCTATAAGTGACCGCTAGAGGCTCTGCACAAATTCTCCATACAAATAATTTACGAATTCGTGAACGAATGTCGAATTGGGCTTATTTGCCTGACTCGTGGTAGAGGTAAAGGTCCTAACTGGCAAATGTTAAGAGTTAGTTGTTCCTTTGCCACACTAAAGAAATGCCGTGCCAAAGCCATAGACTCCAGCGCTTTCTACTTTTTTTTTTTTTTTAATTTATTTATATATTCAAATAACAACTTAGATTTTGTACATGTAGATTCTCGCCAAACTGTTACGTTTGATGGCGAGAGGCGCTCTGTTTTATACTTTAACAATTTAACCTATTAAACTCATCTTATATTTAAATTTCTTAAAAATAAATACTAACTAGCATGCTCATAACATAACATATATCAGGATAATTTGAGAAGACACTCTTTTAGTCTAGTTTTTATCATAGATTTACTTAATTTAGGACTTTGTCGTAGTAAGCTAATGCTATTACATATTTTTGGTACAAGATATTTTGAAGTTCTTTTGCCATAATAATTTCCCATCTTTGGCTCTACTAACTTTTTCTCTCTAACACTTCTAGTACTATATTTATTGCTAATTGACATTTTGTACTTTTCATTGTAATAATGCTCTAAACCTAATAAGTATGTGACTTTTTTATCTACGGGTAAAATTTTACATAAGGGAAATAGTTTATCATGATCGTGTTTACAATCTTTCTTAACCTTTTTACTAACTAAGAATTTAATCAGTCTTGTTTACAAATTTCTTATATCTCTTATGTATGTAATGAATGTTCGCCCGTATACAACTAGACCATAGCTAATAAGTGAGTCGGCAAGGGCGTAATAGACGATCATTAGTGTTTTCTTATTCAATGTTCTGTTTAATTGGTTTGTTTATGGTGTTTGTTCTCTTCTGTTACAGTTGAATGAGAGCTATCGATTTTTTACTCACCAGTTGGCGCCACTGTAGACGTAGGTCCTAAAATACAGCTGTAAAAATTGGTATTACGTTCATGAAAACAAAATTTACGTTTAAATAATATTTTCACACCACCTAATCGAATACAGGCTTTTTCTTCCCTGCTAGGAGGGAAGAAAGTGGCACTTTTCTGTTCTAGGACATTAGCTTTTTTTTTCAGTTAGTCCGTCATTAAAAACAAAATTCTTATTGAATTAATCGATTAATTATAATCACTAATCAGGAAGCACATCAGAAGTACATATAAAGTTAAAATAAATATGATTCAACAATAAAAAAAAGGTATTTTCTCTAAGGTGGTGTGAAAAGCAGTGTGTGTCACATAGGAGCAAAACTATTTTCACCTTGGGCGTTAACACTTGAATCCCTCACTAAGCTCAGGAGTTTACTTTAGAATCCCTCGCTACGCTCTGGATTCTATTATAGACTCCATCGCTTCGTTCGGGATTCAATACACGCCCTCGCCGTAAATATTTCATTTTGCTCCCTTGTTACACAATCTACTATTAATTTAATAAACCGTATTGTACAAATATAGACGACGCCGCAGTGTTGCACTTGCACAGTTCCATTTTATTTGGAAAAAGGAGAATTTTCTCAGTTCTGCTTTTAAATCATTCACACTCAATGACTCTTAACTCATATTTGCCATGATTAATATCCTGGTATGGAAAATTAGTCACAACATTGTGAAATTGAAAGTAATTCCGCGAATGGCACTTAATTTCTATGGAATTTGACATTTTGAGGACCTCCGTCTACACTAGCGCCTCTAGCGGAATTTTCATACGCGATAGTCCTCATTACAGAAATTATACAAAAAGGCACAGAAAGGGCGAAAAAACAATTTTCACGCATACGATGCAAAACTAGTCTACTAGAGATGATCTTGGCATAACTTTGAACATAAGAGTGTGTCAAAATCATTTTGTTCACCTCCGCCGCGCTATTATATTGAAGATTCAGCTCTAGCCAAGTTCAAAGCACGTTTATTTCGTCTGTTAATACAATTTACCCTACAAAAGGCGACTTCATTTAGGAAAATAATTAAAACAACTTTTCGTTTTGTAATTTGGTTCTTAACAAACAATTATTTATTTATCAATACGATTTTAACGCATTTTCTTAAGCTTACTTCAAATAAATTGTGGATTTTATTTGATTGAGTTCCATTGATTTAGAAACTGAAATAGATGTTATTTATACAAGGTGTAATAAAAATGCTGGCGATCCGTTTAAGGGTTCAATTGGCATCGAATTCTAATATATTTTTTCTTACTAAGAAATGACGTGAAAAAAATATTCGTTTTGTGTGGAGGGTTGGGACGAGAGGCATACAAAAAAAATTGTGTCCAAAAAATTCTTAAAGTGGGTTGCACCACGCATAACTAACGAACTAATCAACGTTAAATATGGCGACGGAGCTGTCATCCCATAGAAAACTGTCAAACTTTTCATATAAGATTTTTTAAATAATGACGTTGATGTTAACAAGCGGTTTGGTACAAGTGGCCCTTAGTCGCGATACAATGCCATTCATGCTCTTAAACGGTTCACTAGTGTTTTTGATACATCCTGTATACTTCAAAAAAAGTAACCAACTCCTCCGTTACACCAGTAAATAACACTTAAGACTACTATAATTATACAGGATATTTATAGTAGTGTTATACCTAAAACCTTCGAGATGTGGTGCTGGCGGAAGATGCTTCAAATTCCGTGGACTGCATTTCGAACAAATACATCGATATTGAAAGAACTCGATATAAAGACAAGGCTTTCCACTACCTGCCTGCGAAGAATCCTTGAGTTTTTTGGTCACATTGCCCGGAAAGATGGACACAACCTTGAACAACTAATGGTTCTCGGGAAGGTCGACGGAAGAAGGCCGAGAGGTCGAAGCCCAGTCAGGTGGTCCGACCAAATCCGCTCAACGCTCAACACCAAGCTACATGATGCCCTCCATGATGCTAAAGACAGACACAGATGGAGGAGCATCATTAGAGACAAATTAATCTCCCATTGGGGGAATCACGACCCTCAGTAATGAGGTGCACGACGCGAGGAGGAGGATACCTAAAAGCTGTAAATCAAATATATTCAATATAAATTAACGTAAAAAAGTTTTAAGTTAAACGGTTTTATTTCAATCTAAATGTTGTACCAAAAACTAGAAAATAAAAATTTATACGAATTTTAGTCCCACATACATTTCTTCCTGGAGAGTAATCAATCATGTAAGACGGATAACAGAATAGGCATCTCGAGTCGGATGCTAAAGGCCCTATTTGTCTCTGTATCACTGGATTAAGTTATAATCGGAAGCTTTTATCAGACTAAAATAAAAACGTGGGGCGTCTAATATAAGGTAGAGTGGGTTAAGTATATAATACAGAATATACAGATATTAAATAATCTAAAATCAAAGTCACGTAGCTATGCTTTAATGTTGTTGGAGGTGGCGTTAGTGTGAGAGCACTAGGAGTAGTATTAAAAATATGTATATATACATTTTTAAAATGAGTCAAATACTTAGATATTTAGTTTGCGAAATGAAATGTGAAATTAAGTAAATATAACTTAATTTGCATTAGGGCTAGCATTAGCAATTCTTATTTATTTTTTATTTACTAGTCGACTTATGAGTGCCCTCCACTGCTGGGCAAAGGCCTCTTCACTTGATTTTCATGATTTTTAGGTCTTATAATTTTCTCTATTATTGTTCATTGGTAGCTTTACCTGCCTACCTAATTTTTTTGTCGTACCAACGCCCCACGTTTTTATTTTAGTCTGATAAAAGCTTCCGATTATGACTTAATCCACTGATATAGAGACAAATAGGGCCTTTAGGATCCGACTCGAGATGCCTATTCTGTTATCCGTCTTACATGATTATTCTCCAGGAAGAATGTATGTGGGACTAAAATTCGTATAAATTTTTATTTTCTAGTTTTTGGTACAACATTTAGATTGAAATAAAACCGTTTAACTTAAAACTTTTTTACGTTAATTTATTTTTAAGTTTTTAGTAAATTTTTTGTACTTTTAACCAGCCCTATTGACCGTAGTATGTGGTGGGAAAACTATATGTGATGACATGTCAAGTGGTATAATAATAATAATAAATATTCTTTATTGTACACCACATGAAAAAAGAAAAGTATACAGTGATACAGTGATAAAAGCTAGGTAACAACAGGCGGTCTTATCGCTAAAAAGCGATCTCTACCAGACAACCTTTGGGTATTATATTAATTGTATGTGACCTTTCGTGTGTTTAAAGTAGAGGGTACCTACATTAAGTTGGGTAGTTGGGTACCTACGTATATTATAGGGTACATAAATGTATACAGTGTGGGAAAAATCTATGGGTCCTGGAGGGGAAATAAATCCCTGAAATAGCTTAATTTACGTAAAGGACATTATTTTATTTTAAAAAATATGCGAAGCTAAAAGGCTGAGTACATCACAGCGAGAATTGCTTTAGGAGCAGCATGACATGGACTTGATAAAACTCAATGGTCAAGTGTCTTAGCGAGCCCGAGGGCCGAAGGCCCGAGGGTGAGCCGCAATCTATGCAAAACTAAAAGGCCGAGTACGTCACGGCGAGAATTACTTCAACAGCAGCATGACATGGACTGGACAGATCTCAATGGTCAAGTGTCTTAGCGAGCCCGAGGGCCGAAGGCCCGAGGGTGAGCAGCAATCTATGCGAAACTAAAAGGCAGAGTACGTCACGGCGAGAATTGCTTCAGCCGCAGCATGACATGAAATGGACAGATCTCAATAGTCAAGTGTCTTAGCGAGCCCGAGGGTCGAAGGCCCGGGGGTGAGCTTCAATCTATGCGAAGCTAAAAGGCCGAGTACGTCACGGCGAGAATTGCTTCAGCCGCAGCATGACATGGACTGGACAGATCTCAATGGCCAAGTGTCTTAGCGAGCCCGAGGGCCGAAGGCCCGAGGGTGAGCCGCAATCTATGCGAAGCTAAAAGGCCGAGTACGTCACGGTGAGAATTGCTTCAACAGCAGCATGACATGGACTGGACAAATCTCAATGGCCAAGTGTCTTAGCAAGTGTCTGAGCCGCAATCTATACGAATCTAAAAGGCCGAGTACGTCACGGCGAGAATTGCTTCAGCAGCAGCATGACATGGACTGGACAAATCTCAACGGTCAAGTGCCTTAGCGGGCCCGAGGGCCGAAGGCCTGAGGGTGAGCCGCAATCTATGCGATGCTAAAAGGCCGAGTACCGCGTATTGCATACGATCGGAACATCACAACGAGAATCGCTTCAGCAGCAGTATGACATGAACTTGATAAAACTCAGCAGTCAAGTGTCTTAGCGAGCCCGAGGGCCGAAAGCCCGAGGGTGAGCCGCAATCTATACGAATCTAAAAGGCCGAGTACGTCACGGCGAGAATTGCTTCAGCAGCAGCATGACACGGACTTGATAAAACTCAACAGTCAAGTGTCTTAGCGAGCCCGAGGGCCGAAGGCCAGAGGGTGAGCCGTAATCTTTGCGAAGCTAAAAAGGCCGAGTACGTCACGGCGAGAATTGCTTCAGAAGCAGCATGACATACTTACTTACTTACTCCTCTGGCGCAGTGACCCAAAGTGGGTCTTGGCCTCCAACACGCCTGCGCGCCACTGCTCCCGGTCCTGTGCAGTCTCTCTCAGTCAGCAGCATGACATGGACTTGATAAAACTCAACGGTTAAGTGTCTTAGCGAGCCCGAAGGCCCGAGGGTGAGCCGCAATCTATGCGAAGCTAAAAGGCCGAGTACCGCGTATTGCATGCGATCGGAACATCACAACGAGAATTGCTTCAGTAGCAGCATGACATGGACCGGACAAAACCCAATAATTAAGTGTCCTAGCGGTCACGCCTCAGCGGTCAGGAGTTGGAGATCAATAAAACACGTAAACGCCTATACCTAAAACTAGAACACTATTTTTAAATGCATACATTCTCCAACTGGTCCTTTATGGCAGCCAGTAGCCTAGCAGCATTACGACTGAGGAGTTGGAGATCAAACGTAACGTAAATGTCTCTAGCTAAAACTAATGCACTATTTTTAAATTGACACATTCTGGAACCGGTCAGTTACGGAAGGCAGTAACCATGCAGCATCAGAACTGAGGATTTGGAGATCAATATGAAATGTAAATGCCTCTACCTAAAACTAGAGCACTACTATTGAATTGAAACATTCTCCAACCGGTCAGTTATGGCAGGCTGTAACCTTGGATCATCACGACTGAGGAGTTGGAGATCAATATGTAACGTAAATGCGTCTACCTAAAACTATAACACTATTATTAAATTGACACATTCTCCACCCTGTCAGTTATGGCAGGCTGTAACCTTGCATCATCACGACCGAGGAGTTGGAGGTCAATTTGAAACGTAAATATTTCTACCTAAATCTTGAGCACTATTATTAAACTGACACAGTCTCCACCCGGTCAGTTATGGCAGGCAGTAACTATGCAGCATCAGAACTGAAAAGTTGATGGTCAATATAAAGTCACTAAGGATTTATTCAGTAACAACAATAATATAGTTAAATTAGCAGATGTGTACGACTCTCGGTTAAGGTAAGCAGTGTCTCTGCAGCAGTAGGATTTGAAGATCAAAGGTTGAAAATATTATTAAAAGTTATTGTCACGGAGACCTGATACGCATACCAAATTTCATCGAAATCTGTTAAGTAGAAATGGTCGAAAAATCGATTGCAAGATTTGATGCGTATAAATATACAAACAAATAAATAAATAAATATACGGGGTCAAGCTAAATAAAACCGTTTAAAAATTATTTGACTTGCTTCAAGGTTTCCCTTTATTTCTTTAGGTTTCCATTATCAGATCTCAACTTGATGACGATATATGATGAACTGTGAAGTATATCATTATAAACAAAACAAGAATTTTCCCGAACCACTCGTCTTTGAATATTTGTAATCGGTGAAAAAAATACTAAACAAGATCCCTCCGAATTGACACCATTCTTCAAAAATCAAGATATCAACGTTCAAATTTCGTGGCAATGTACGGTTGGCAGAAAAATAAATACAAACAAATCACTTAGTATTTTTAACCTTTATTTTGTATATGTAAATAAAAAAGCCCCTAAATAGTACATTTCCTAATTAGGGTGGTAAAACAAAGAAAGGCCGCGCAATCGCAATTGTTGCGGCCCAAGCTGCAAGCGAGGGACGTAATTATGCGATCGAGGGCTTTCTTTATTACCTCTCGTGTTGGAAAAATATGTGCACATTTGGCCAGAAAGCGGCTCTATCCGTACGCGTAGCGTGCGGAAAAAGCCACTTTATGTCCAGGTGTGGCATACAATATTTTACGAGTTAGAATAGATCACTAAAATTTGTTCCATAGATTTTGCTGTCAATCTTTGACGTCTGTAAGAATATATCCATTTTAAATGACTAAAAGATCTTTCCACGCTGACTGAGGTAATAGGAAGGTATGTCAAGCATTGAAAATTTTGCACACAGTTTTTATTTTCACTTTCTGGTATTTCAGCCTCGTTGTTTTTAGATAGTTGGTTAATTATTTGTACAGTCTTATATTATAACCAGGATTTTTCTTTAATACACTTTTTAATTTAAAATAAACTTTTCTGGCATTTTGATGTAACCTTAACGTTGATATTTTTTTTTGCAAACCATGAACAATGTTTAATGATTCTGCTAGACTCAGTTTTGGATCCTCCAATAATTTTATTGACTTAGCAATTATACTAAAGTGTGTATCGACGAATAGTAACTCAGTTTTTAAATTCCGGTTACGGAAAATTTTTTTTGCTTTAGAAATTGCACTCGCTTCACGCGGATTTAAGGCATCGATGACAGATTTGATTTTATCATAATGCATGTGATAATATGAGGCAGCATTTAACCATGTTCCCCATCTTGTTATCACGGGTCGGGGTGGTAGAGGAATATTTACACACATTTGATGAAATAAATTTGTCCTTGAAGGAGCGTTACGAAATATTTTTTTGATACAGTCAATCAAACTGTTTATGGTCGGGTAAAGACTTCTAATTATCTCTGCGACTCGATTACATCCATGGGCTATGCATGTTACATGAGTCATATTTTTATATTTCTGAACAAGGTTTTTAGCTGCTTTTACCATGTAGGAACCGGCATCCGTTATAAAAAATAATAATTTATCCATGTTTTTTTTGTATTCATCGCCCCAAAGATCTTCAAGGGTTTCCTCAACGAGTTTGGTTATTGTCGAATGGTTAGTCGCCTCCAATACCTTAGAAGCAAATAAATGTGGCTGGGTACTAGTTCCATCTAGAGCTCCGATCAAAATATTTGCCACTTTTTTTCCCACGGAATCTGATGTTTCATCAACACTGAGGTAAATCATTTTATTTTGTAATTTCTCTTTCAATTCATTTTTTTTCTTTTCATACAATTCAGGTAAGCATTTTACTCGTATTTTTGTTTCACTCGGCACAGTAATATCGTTTCCATATTTATGATTTAAAAGGTTTTCTACAAAATTTCTAAATTTAGGATTGTCTAATTTTGACCACGGTATATTCGAACAAATCATAAACTCTGTTAAATCTTTATTAAATTTTTCTTGTGCATTATTTTTATGAATTTTGTTGTGTAAATCTGTTTTTAAATGGCGGTCGATACTAGATTTAGAGGGAAATAATTTCGAATTACACAATTTGCAATATACGATATCGTCTTTAATTTCGAAATCAGCATTATCTCGTATTATATCCTGTAAATGGCAGCGTGAATCAGATAATTTATCTTGATGAGATTTTGATTTCAAATGTTTCTCTATATTGTACCTTTTCTTTTTTATATTCATTTCGCAAATAGTACAGCAAGCACCTTCGTTAGTGAATATAAAATCAGTATACTGCGTCAAATCCATTTTCTCAAGTCTGATAGGGAGTTGGGTAAAGATTTATCAATGCTAAATTGTAGTTGTAAGTGTTTTTAAGAACTATTATCGTTGAAGATTTTACCACATATTATTTTGCATGACAATTAAATTGACATTTGTTGCCTATTTGGCATTTAGAATTTTTTTTACAAATGGATAATGAAATGAGTATTGAGGTTCTATGACGTATTAAGAATATAAACCTCTTTAAATATATGTACAGTTTACCAAAGTACGATTAAGAATAAAAATAAATTAAATGTTATTTATTACTAATAAATAAAACAATGATACCTATGTATTTCTTTTTTTGCGACCCTTACCAAGTGCCACGAAATTTGAACGTTGATACCGATGTTTACTCATGAACCATGATAGTTGCAGTTGAAATTTTCCAGATGTATTTCTGTTGCCGGTGTACCTGTACCAACAAATACTAAAATAATTTTAAACCGACTTCACTAAGCATCCTCCTTTCCAACACCAAGTGCTCGAGCTGCTGTAAAAAATACTCAAAACACCTATGGGACCAACTGTGAAGTATACGCTTTCAAACAAAAAAAGAATTTTATCTACACTCATATTGTAAGTTCTCTAAAACGTGTTCGAAAACGGTACGCAATGGCTAGCATTACCACGACCGATTTTACTATGATAAGCTTTTTATCTGTGGCAGTAACGTAATTTTAACGTTACATGCTCAACTATTGATGCGTTATGAGTTTTGATAACATAATGTACACCTGCACGCTCCCGCGCGGCCGCCGACACGCGCCCGCGCGACCGCCGGCACAATCGAGTTGGCCATGGCGGTGCAATGGCGGCCATTCTATGGTTTCCGAATACGGCATTTAGAATAAATAATATGAGTGTAGATAAAGCAGTGTATGCAACTGTACGTAATTAGGCCTTAAAACACTCGTGTGATCTTATTATGAAATTCGCCTGCGGCTCATTTCGTAAAACCACACCCATGTTTTAAGGACCCTTATTATGTAACAGTTACATAAACTACTATTATAAAATACTTAATTATAGTTTAAGTTAATTATTATTTTTTTTTGCAAAATACTACAAAACTGACATCATATTCAAATTTCAGCTCTCCATGACTTCCGGAACGCGAGTTATTGAATTTATAATATTTGCAAAAAAAACGTTTTGCGAATTGCGGACGATCCTCTAGACCGATTTTGCTCTACCCGGGCTCATTCTCTTTGTTTTTTTATTGTGCACATTTGTTACATTTAACTTTTTTTTGTCCGAGCTGTAGTTTTTCCTCTAGAAGCGAAAAACTGGTTTTTACCATTTTTTTTGGCACCGTAGCGCCCAATATTCACTTATAAATTTTATTGGTATCAATTCCTGACACTTTGATCTACGAGGGTGAATTGAAAAGTTCTGAGCCTGACCTATAAATTAAAGACTTATGGATATATAACAATTTTATTTTTCTACATAGTCTCCTGAAAGATCACAACACTTTTGCCATCTTGATTCTAACTTTAGGATTCCTTGTAAAAAAAAAGATTCTTCCAGGTCATCAAAATATTCAGTTACGGCTTCTTGTACCTCTATATTCGTCTTGAATTTTCGCCCCGCTATGTGTTTTTTTAGATTAGGGAAAAGAAAATAGTCGGAAGGGGCCAAGTCTGGCGAATAAGGTGGATGCGGCAACAATTCAAACCCACAATTTTGTATTTGCGCGATTGATTTTGCCGCAGTATGGACAGGAGCGTTGTCTTGGTGGAATAAAACTTTCTTAGACAACATACCAGGCCTTTTCGTCTTAATTTCTTCACGTAAACGCTGTAGGAGTGTGCAATAATAGTCAGCATTTATAGTTTTACCCTTTTCAAGGTAATCGATCATTATGATCCCTCTGCTGTCCCAAAAAACTGAAGCCATTACCTTCTTAGCGGACAAAATGGCCTTTGCTTTTTTCGGCGGTGGTGAACCTGACCTTTCCCATTGCTTGGATTGTACTTTTGACTCCGGTGTATTGTGGTGGACCCAAGTTTCGTCCATAGTTACAAACCGGTTAGTAAAGTCTTGCGGATCACTTCTAAACAAGTCCAAACAATCTAGCGACACTGTATGACGGGTGCGTTTATTTTCCGCTGAAAGCAGCCTAGGTACCCATCTGGCTGAGACCTTAGAAAATCCAAGATCGTTGGTGATTATGTTTTGCACTCGTTCATAAGATATCCCTATTGCGTCCGCTATCTCCGCGATCTTCAACCTCCTGTCGTTCATAACCATGTCTAGTATTTTATGGACATTTTCATCTGTAGTGGCTGTTAACGGCCGGCCACTCCTAGGTTCATCTTGAACTGCTTCTCTGCCACGTTTGAAATCCGCTGCCCATCTTTTTACAGTGGCATACGATGGAGCGAATTCCCCTAAAGTCTGGCACATATCTTCATAAATTTGTTTGGGCGTTAACCCTTTTTTTTGCAAGTACTTTATGACGGAACGATGCTCAATTTTATCCATTGCTAAGAAAATCCCGAACCTTCTTTACTAATACGATCATAAATTTTACAAAAGTGACAGCAAAAAAACAAAAGACGATGCATTATGATTAAAAAACATGTGAGTATAACGTGCCAGTATTATTTTTTCTTTTTAATTTGAAGATCGACCTTAGGCTTACAATATTTCAATTCACCCTCGTATACAAAAAAAAATTCCGTCCAATAGGAATTGTCTGGGCCAGTGGAGGCTAAGTGAAGTCGGTTTTTTTTTTTGTTTAATAGTAAGTTGTTTGACAAGGGTCTAAAGTAGGCCATATTTCCAATTTTCCCAAACGAAGTGAGGGAAAATTGTGCGAGTTGTAATATGGCTTTTAGACCAGAGTAATGCATACTATTTTTCACTTCGATCGCGAGAAAATAACATAAAAATACTTATTATTTACGCACAATAACTAAACTAAGGTGAAATTATGGTTTAACTTGACGGTCTTAATTTTTTAAACTTCTTTGACATAGATACAAAATATAAATACCGCGAATAAATGCCACAGACGACGGTATAATTAGCTCTTTAAACAGTTTAAACACACTTTAAAGCGTTTTCAAAAAAATAAAATATTTTAATGATTGTGAAGTAGGAACTAAAAAACACCTCATGTTTTGAGAAATAAATTGTGTTTCCTGATTGGTCGATTTTAACATTGCTGTATTCTTATTGGTTGATATTAAATACAATGTTTTTTAAAGGAGTTAAGTTATTTACACAGTATTCGCACCAAAAAAGTATCTAGCGTTCCGATTAACTCCGATGTGTTGTGATTGGTGGATTTAATATGGTGAAGTGAAGTGTTCTGATTGGTCAAGTTAAAATGTTTTGTACACCATAAATATGTATACATATTAGCCCTAGAGGCTAAATGTACTACTTTAGTCCGCCTTGGTAAGCATAATAGGACACACATTTTGAGCATGAGAAGTGAAAAATAATTTATGTGTCTATATTAAATTTACTGAGTTTGGGTGACGAAATAAAACGACGCAATGCTTTTATTATTAATTTATTTTATCAATATAATAATAATATGTATATAATGTATAACTTACAGCCATATGGAGCGTCGACGGCGATACGAAACAAAATCAAAACAAATACCAAAATCATTGCGAAAATACAAATCAAACTTACACCATTCGGCTCGCCGAAGCAAGCGTAACGTGTTCTAAATATCAATTACTATAGTACTGACTACAGGACTACCACAGAGACTAACTGACTCAGTTTTCAATATTTGTCAGTTTTTTAACAGAAGAATTCCATACAAGGCTTATTCAATGGTATTTGCAATTGTTTCGAGTGATTTTTACTAATGCAGGTTTCTTCTCACAACAGCAACTTGCTATAGTCAGTGAAACGTAAAAGGAAATGTATGTAAAGTAGTATTTAAAATTGAAGTAATCTGACAGCTCTCATACAAGTTTCATGTCATTCGAGTAAAGTCATAAAAGTGCTGTCAGATTATTTTACGTAAAAATAGCTACTAAGCCTCCAACAATGTAGAGGTACAGACACAATTAAGATTTACTGAAAATATGGCTCGTGAAAAATTTATAATCGCCAGTCTTATAAAAGAAAGTACCGCGCGAGTCGTTCTTGCGGTACTATTATGGGGCAATTTTTTAACGACTGATTGTGAATCCCAAGTATTATTTGATCGGTTTGCTTAGCTAACAGTTTTGCTGACTGGCTATTTACGCATTTAGTTAGATAAATACAAGTTCTTAGGTTTGTGGTAATGTCACAAATTGAAGTGTTGTCAAAAAAGCTTAAAATACTAGATGACGCTGACACGGCCTCGTACTTTGTTTCACAAAGACCAACCGGTTTATACAATGAACTTAATGCTAATAGTGTGCCTTTCTGGCTGTGGTTACTTGGTTGTTAACACGACTTTATTTTTGCATCTCCATTAGCCAGTGACAGAGACCAATTACGAACAAATAAACAAAGATATTGAGTAAAAAATTAATAGATTAATCGTTATTTGATGGATTAATCCTTTGAACAAGCTTGTATGGAACTATCTGCATCTCCGCGACTACGCTATATTACAACCAAATTAATTTTAAATGAAAACAGCGAGCTAACCGCGGCTCCGACCTTAATTAATGTACAATATCACTTAAAATTACAGCAAGATATTTTTTTTTGTATATTTTCCATTTATACAATAATCCTATGATTTACTTCAGCTTTTTACGTCGTCTCCTTTGGCGTACTTAAGAAAGAAAAATAGCAACAATTAATAAAACAACTTAACAATAATGTCATAAGACTTAAGTGTGACTTTAATTTTGGACGAGGGAATATCTCTAGTATTTAACTCATGCATACTCTCAAATTAAAATACTATTTAGCTGTATTTAAAGTCATTTATATGTCAAAAAAAACTAGAATTTGTATGTAGAAAAAAAGAGATAATCTCGTCCAAAAAGTCTAGGTCTTACGCGCTGTGGACCGCTTCAAAACTAAGTTTTAGTCATACTTGGTCAAAACTAAGCTAAACCACCATCGGGGGACGGCAATTCAAAAAGGTGCCGGAATGATTCTTGAGCTATTAACCCTTTAATTTGACTTTTATACACTCCAAAGCAATGAAATTAGGTCACTTCGAAGAAGCCTACAAGTAGTTCGCAAAACTAACATAGGATTTTTATTTTTATTATTGAAACTCACACTAAATAATACGAAGTATAATTGAAAAGTAAATGTATTGCTAACAAAAAAATATTTATGCCACGACGGCCCGCCTGATAGTAAGCAGCTACCGTAACCTATAGCCTACACCTTCAGTAGTGTCACATGCGCGTTGAAATAGGAATTTATATTTGTATAATTCAGTGTACAGTAATATTTCTTTACACGTCTGAATGTTGCTAAAAAGCTTTTAACACTCGGATATTTTTTTTAAATAAATTAAACTTTTAATCGACACAAATCAATGTTAAAGTGAACATCTGTACAGCTCAACAATCATGCCGACAGTCATTGGACACAGAAATCGACAAAATAAACTATAGTGCATACAGCTAACATTAATATTGCTAAATATACGCGGTAATTTGGAACAAGTGTTACTAAATTGCATTAACGATTCCCGTGTCATTTATTACGATATAGGAACTATTATATAAGTAATAAAGAAGCGATCGAAGCTGTCATTACGACGTACAACTATATACGAATAATTATTAATTTCCGGCGTTGTTTTTAGAAAAATAATCAAAGCCATATAAGAACAAGTGAACATACGCGCAGTGACTAGGGAATGTAACTCGGGTTTTTGCAGTATTGAAAAATCCGGGTATAACCCGAAAACCCGGGGTTTTTTATACTAAAAATACCGGGTTGCATTACCTAGTGACACAGAAATAAGTAAGAAATCTAGGCTTAAATTTCGACCGTAATCTTAATAGTCAAGTTTGAAATAAGCACAGACCTATTTTTAAATCACTATTTTCGCGGCATTCTAAAAGGCTTATCATTACACCTTTATTACACCAGTATTGTTTTACTGACATTTTTACCTGAGAACGTCGCACATAACATAACATACTACCCTGACATTTTAAACTCGTAACAAGTCTTAAACTTAAAATTTGATTCCTTGTCTAAACAGTATTAAAAAAAAAACTTAAAATATGAATGACTTGAATTTTTTCTAAAAACTACGCCGAAGCACGGTGCGTAAGTTGCCAGTCGAAACTAAAACGTCCCCGTTTAACGGGATAAGTATTGCCGTCGGGACTTGACGCACCTGACGCCGCAAACCGTTACATAATGGTGCCGTGACCAGGATTACTCAAGTCGCTCCGGAATGTGAGTGTAACAGCGCTATTCACGTGTGTAGCGACGTCCCGCTTGCACTCCGGAGCACTGCTGATTTTGTAGATACCAAAGTAAGCATCACATTATATCATTCCAACAGATGGATGAAAAAAATGGCGGAAATACTTCTGACATGTCTGGCAATATTGCGCAAAACGCAATACTATATAACTACGTGCGATGTTGCCCGACATATGAAGGCCCTTTTATGCCAAACCTATACTAAATTTGCAATAGTGACAATAATAGTATACATTTTGACATGAGTCACAACTTATTTGTTACTTCCTGTTAGCATCCTGGCCATTCAAAAAGACACTAATTATTTCGATTGCGGCATTGGAAAAATAAAACTATGTTTAAAAAGCACACTTAATAACTAAGAAAAAACGCACACTGGATTTTAGTGCTCTCTACAGTTTTTTTTTTAAGTATCCGGGATATCGAGTGCATTATCCAAGATGAACAATTAATTTAGATGATTAATAATTAATCGAAATGCTAAAGTCCTTTTGAAAGATACTACGACCTTTATATTTTATTTTGGTCTATACTAAATTTATCTAGAAACATTAATCCTTGTTAAAAACCCCAAATTAGTCTACAATAGTTTAAATGACAACAGCCAATGAATTAACGTTGATATTAATATAAAAATATTTACTAACTAAACATGGAATCGCGTCAATTCCAAGTGCCTTGCATGTCCTATGACTATTTCGAAGTTCGAAATTAAAATTAAAAATATTTCCAAAGGCACCAATTGAAAACATTGGTCGCTTTACCGTGGACATCTTACCGGCACGGTAAAACGGGGGTCCAAAATGTATGGAGATGGTTTTCACATTCACCATATTCCGTTACCGTCAACGGTAAACTAAAGGCGCCTACATATTACTCCATACAGTCACGTCTGATAATATGTATACATTTAATGTGACAAAAATATGTAGTCAGGACTCTATTACCAAATCTTGGATACATGTTTTTGTCACATTAAATGCATCCATATGTTTACCGCACATTCTAATTATATCGTGAAGATATCGTCTACGTAAACGTTAAGGTATACAACCAACCATAAACTTGTATTAAGCGTATGCTAGGAAAATGTCAACTTTTTTGAACAAGTCCTGACATGTTATGGTCACGAGAAAGCTTTAGTCATTCATGTCGGATGAAGCACTCGTTCCGTCACGTCATTTTTCATCGTCCAAGTTTATTGAGCAAGTTAATTTATTACAATACAAAAAAAAAACCGAATACCAGCATCCGTACAACGACTACTGACAAGCAAAAATTAATTAGCCTTACCAACAAATTTTCAAACTAAAATAACCTTAGAAGAGTTTGCGGTGTTGTTTTTTTTACTAATTTAGTTTCTTGTGGTGTAAAAGTAGCCTACTTTCTAAATACATGTTTGATATCAATAAGTAGGACATACACTACTCCTATGGTATAGTCTTTTTCGGGGATCAATGTTACTCTGCGTCCGTAGGAAACACCTTAGACAACCGTACACGTGATCACTGGGTGGTGCTAAAAGAGTAACAAAGTAACAAACTTTGCAACTGCACTGTCCCATCTGGACCTCGCAGCACTCACTGGATTTTCTTCATCATCTGCTTTCCCACTACCCCAGGGAAGAAATGCCTAGCTATATCCAGTGACATGTAGCCATACGATAAATAAATAGGGTTAACCTGGATACCATAGGACATCAAAATATATCATAACGGTTTTTTAACAATAAAAAAAAATTGAAATTGAAGTTACAGGAAAGAAAATACTGAGGTATTTTAATTATTTGTCAGTAGTTGTTATTGAATGCCAGTAAAATACCAATTAAACATATATTTCATAAAATGCTTCATTTGAACGTTCAATTAGCATTATTAATTAAATTTATATAATATAAAATAGCACGATTACAATATTCAACAGTTTTAATATTATATACATACGCATTTCATTCAATGCTATCTCATATTATATGTGGAGTCTAAATGTGTGCTGTCTATTATGTAAATAAAGATTAAGTGGCAGTATACGGTAGACAAACAAATTGACAGACATACAGACATTTCTCAAACGCATGAAACATTATTTTTTTAAATCTGAGTTTAGTATTCAACTTTAGGTTAAATATAAAATATCAAAGATAATGACAGAGGCGTAGTCCAAGAAATAAACGTGCTCAGATTCCACAGCTCAACTAGATGGCGCTTGTGTGGCATCATAAGTTTTGCGGCAACTGAATTGTCATACATTTTTGATGTAACTCTGGCTAGAGTTACCACTGTACAACGCAGGGTTTCCGGGATCGAGTTTTTCACTAGACTGCAGCACCGTGGCGAGAGGTCTAGCTGTCATAATCCACCAATCATGGACATTGGACAGCTGCTGTCAAACAGACCATTAAGTCCAACTGTCACACTCTATGCACGTTTTTTCTTAACTATTCTTAGATATTTTTTTGATGTCTATCCGTTTTCAGCTGAGAAATGTTAGTATATCAATACGATGTCAATTCAGGACCTGCAAAACCCATAGTCAAATATACATCAGAAAAATCACACTTCAAAACAAGACCTTATACAAAAGCTTGCGCCGTTTAACACGGGCAGGCCAGTCTTCAGACAATTTACAATTTCGTTTGTCAAAAAAGGGACTATATTTTTTTTTATCTAGTATCGATTAGACTATCGGCGAAATATTAACAACTGTACATTTTACATTGCCTAAATCTACAAACAAAAAGATTATATCGTATGGAGAATGCATCGTTTACCATCTTATAGAAGAGGTTATTGACATATAAAGATGGTAAAGCTAACGTAACGTCATTAAATAGCCACATTGCGTCAACGTTTGCTTCTACACGCATTCTCCATATAATATAATCTTCTTGCCTACAATTAACGCGTCAAAATTGACACGGAGTGTTGCCATGACAAAAAAATCCTTACCTACGCAAGCGAACAAAAAAACTTAACTTATATTTTTTTTATATATTATTAATTACATACTAGAAAAATGAATATAGCTAGGATGACTGCGAATTTGAAGTACGGCTCGAATATGGTACAATGTCAAAAATATAATATATGTATGTTAATATGTAGCTTACACTAGAAGCCGTGACGCGCGACTGTCGTGCGATTGTCGCGCGTTAGTCGCGTAGCGTTGTTTATTGTCGATGCGCACAAGCTGGAACAATGGAAACGCACATTATAACAACGTATAACAACTGACTTACTATTACAATAAAATACAATATTCTTTATTGCACCACACAAAGCAAAAGAAGTACAGAAACAGATTTAACAAAGTAAATAATGGTAACAACAGGCGGTCTTATCGCTATTAAGCGATCTCCACCAGACAACCTTACTATTATACACCGTGGGCTGGAATAGCCCGACAGATCTTAACCACAAATTTCTAAGACCAAAATAAGGAAAAAATATTATGTGACTTTAGGTCAATTTCGCCAAGTTTAGTTTTTTTTCCATTTTTTGAATGTTTATTGCACATGAAAAGCAAATGTTATTAATAATATTATCGCCTAAAACAAATTGGTACATATTTTTTGTAAAAATTTAGTTTCTGCAAAGTTTTCCTTGTCACTTTGATATCTGTCAATAAGGACGTGTAAACACATTGGACATATCCAATAGTGGCAACAACGCCATTAGAAAGGCGTTTTGTGCTGAGTTATAATAAAAAGTGTATTTTTTAAAATTGGTATTAACTCTGAAACCAGGCGAATTTCAAAAAAGTTTCTATGACATTTTAGTATCTAAATATGATCAGGAATGCACTGTTAAAATCTGTCTAGTTATATGAGCCCACGGTGTATAGTTGTTATACATTTTTTTTTCGTGTTCAACACAAGTAATCATATTGAGGTTTCGAAAATACATTTGGGGTATACAGGATGTTACAAAAATTCTAGTGATCCGTTTAAGAGCATAATTTGTATCGTATTACGACAAAAAAAAATAAAGGAAAAAATTTTTGCATGCGATATTTTGGGACCCGGCGTTCCAGCCGGCCACCCCACTACCATAAAGCTCTATAAATGGAGTACGCTTCGCCTCATCTTTCCAAACAAAAGTCTGCCAAAATCTGAGGAGCGAGGTAGCACGCATGTGATGTTTTCAAGTCAAAGGTACATCATTGTCGGTTGTTAATACAGTTTATATTTCTAAATGATTTTTTATGGCAGCAACGCTTTATTGACAACCGACAAAGATGTACCTTTGAGTTGAAAACACCAAACATATTTGACATATTCTTTTTATACTTCATAACACTAAATGGAGCAATAGCTAGTCGACTGTAAAACTGTTAACATATGGTTCATTATTGGATGCATTCTTTGCAAATGTCAAACAAAAAAGCCAAGGATCATTTTTGATTGTATTTTCAAACAAAATATAGAAGACAGCAATCCTTAAGCGCGTTAAATATGGAGAAATGTCAAACGTCAAATAATTACTGCCCGTCAGAAAGAAAACGATTGTTTTTGAATAGATTCTGTAAACGAAGCTTGATTTTCGATTTAGGTTAAATATTTTATTACGAAAGTAATGATAAATAAAGTAAAACTTTACTTACATCTGAAATGGTATTTCATCTTTTTGTAAACTAGACGAAATATAACATTTTTTACATCCAAAAACAGCGCATAAGGGCATTTTCACGGAGCTTGTTATCCATCGACAGCGATGACGAAAGTGCGTGACATCGATTATTGAAATAGTTTTTATAGATGTACTGGATTTTCCTGCCAATACTTTTGACAGAGGGGAAATGATACCTAAGGCCTCTCCTGGTTTTTTGTAATTAAAATATTAAAATACGATACCAAATTATGCTCTTAAATTGATCACGATCACGTTTTTAAACCTCAATATCTTTACAAAAAATGTTAGAAAATTATGACGGATTCCCACATTTTTTTATATTGTTTTGGTGTTGTAGAACGTGTTTATTGAACAAATTCAAAAAAAATATTTTTCACGCATGTTCTCAATTTCTTACATTCCTGTAGAACAGGGGGGTCATTTCATAAAACCTGTAACTGGTTTTTGTCTCTTTCTATAAATCTAATTAGTGAATATATATGCTTTACAAAACATCATAACAAGATGTTAATTTAGGGAAGTCAGTTTTTTTATGTTTTAGGGTTGGTCCTATATTTGTATAGTATTTTTTTTCCTGTATTATCTACAGTATCAACACATTCACCTTAAAAGTTAAGAATAATATGTTCAGTTTCGTATGCTACAGGGGCCATGGGTGCGGACCGCGAGACTTTTTGTGAAGAAATTGCCCCCCCTGAATGAAATCCAGGATCCGCGACTGGGGCCGATTTTTGACAATCGAGCGCTCGAATTCAAAGAATTTAACCTCGAATATAATCGCACACAAAAAATTAATAGCATAAATAATCATAATTTTAAATGACTATCGCTGTTATTTTTAAAACATAATTTCTTCGTTTTATTCAGAGTTTTGAATGTCATATCCGAGCGCTCGAATCTCAAAAATCGCCCCCCTGGTGTCTGTGCTTTAAAATAAAATTAAAAGACTCACCTAGGCTCTATACACCATTCAGCCTGCAATCCGGAGACCGCTCCAAACCACGATTTCAACACTACTCGAAACTGGCAACACTACACCAGCTTAAGAAAAAAAAACACTAAAAACGATGCAGTGTCCTCGCACTATTATATAAAGTTTAAAACAAATGCAGGGACGAGTGTGCACTCGTGTATGTACACTGTGTGTGTTTGTGTGTGTGTGATCACTGCGTTTTGGCTGCGGGCTTGAGGTCGGTCGGAGGCACGGTTTCAGGTTTCGATTTTGGCGGGGCTGTAAAAAAATAGTTATGTTGATTTAAACCAGGGATTTTCAAAGTGGGGGACGTGACCACATTTAAAAGGGGGCGCGGGGCCTCGGCAAATTTGAAGAGGACTAGCTAGACCATTTACTTCCGTTTCCTTGCATCGAAGCGAGGGGGGCGTGGGATTTTCATTGTAGGCAGCAGGGGGGCGCGCCTAAAAAAAGTTTGGGAACCCCTGATTTAAACTGTCATATGTCATAACCAGAGCCCGGAATTTTTGCGGCAAAACAAGACTGTCGCAATCTAGCTAGTGTTAGAAACATTTTTTTAAATCGATATCGATAGCTGTCATACGTAATGAAATGACATTCAATGTCTTGCGGAGTACTCAATGAGGTGGTATAGTCACGTCATTCAAAGTTTTACCTCTTTGTTACTCGACTACGGCAAAGCCAAAAGGAAGGGTTATTTTATTACTTAATATGATAAAGTATAGGTAAGATTTAGATGGCTAACACATATAAAACAATCCATTAACTTACTACTTCTTTTGCATATTTTAAATTAACTGTCGCGAATGATTTTAAAATAATGTAAATGGTATATTGCACGACTTTTTTATATAATAATACTCGATATCGATAAAAAAATGTTTCTATCACTAGCTAGATTGCGACAGTCTTTTGTTTTGCCACGAAAACTCCCGGCTCTGGCCATAACAGAGAGTATGTATTAACACATTCACAACCAAGAACCCGCTTCGTCGGCGCTCGTAAACTTTACTCAGACGCCAGACAACCCGCCCAGCGAGTTGTTTTGTACGTAGCTATAGACGCGCGGTTTCTGAAGTAGGACGTCATTTTTCGTTTGGTCCTGGATCCTGGGTCCTGGATTAGACTGGTCTAAGAACTTAGTCTGAAGCGCCATCTGAACGAGAGCAAATCAAAGTTACCGCTTAATGTAGGGGAAACCGACACCGCCATATAGTAATTGATAGCGTTACTAGATGCCGCTGTACGGTCCCCCTACATTATGCGGTAACTTTGGTTTGCTCTCGTTCAGATGGCACATCAGACGTGGAGCCCCAAAAAGTTCTTAGACCAGTCTAACCCACGAACCAGGTCCTTCTATTTAATTGGGCATAATAAGTAATAATAACACTATAAAAGATTTCGGTTTCACTCCTCACAGTCTCACACTCTCCGAAACATAGTGACTAAATTTAATTAAGTCAGAAAAGGCACAGAAAGACAAGGCGTTTCTTTTTGCGGAAGTTAAGGAATGTATTGTCTTTTTAAGATTATGACCAGACCTAGGAATCCGTGGGACTAATTTTGTTGAGAGGTAGGGACTTTCTATATCGACAAATTAAATTATCGGTGTTCTTTCTATATACTAGTGATCACTCAAGGGTTTGCTTGTAAAAATATGTTTTTGTTTAAAGTAAAAAATAATAATTAAATAATAACTCAATACTCTTCCTCGTTTTTAAAGACAATCAATTTATAAGGTTGAGATAATTATAATTATAACATAGCACATTTTAAATAATCGCTAGGTTACTTATATAAAGGTAGGGTGTAATACCTTTGCACTACAAAATAGTTTATAATTTATAAACTATTTTGTAGTGCAAAGGTATTACACCCTACCTTTATATAAGTAACCTAGCGATTATTTAAAATGTGCTATGTTGAACAATAGATCAAAAAACACACAATGTTGGGGGCGGTCACTAGTATATAGAAAGAACACCGATAATTTAATTTGTCGATATAGGAAGTCCCTACCTCTCAACAAAATTTGCCCCACGGATTCCTAGGTCTGATCATGACCCATAGGTATCTATCTACTGGGATATAGTATTTAGCGTTCCTTAAGGGGCTGACAACAGCTAAATTCCCTCCCTATCTTTTTCAGCGCGAGTGAAAGAGAAACACTGTGTTACGATTAGTTAAAAAAAAACAACGAATTAATTGAGAAATATAAAACAACGAAGTTTTTAATATTAGTGTGATGGAATTTTGTACTTAGTTACAGACGTATGGCTCATTCTACTTTTTCGTGACCATTAATCTATTGGCAGAAAAAAATATGATAGACATTGAATTTCATGTATAAAATTGTATTCCTAAATTTTACCTGAACCAAATAATAGGAATTTGTTAACCAAAATTCATATATTCATATTGATTAATGAAAAAAGATGGTAGCGCAGTGGTAAATGCCTTATTTTCATACAAATCGGGAGACAATCAAGGACCACTGAGTTACTGAGATTACGAATGTCCACAGTTGTTATTGTTAAACTAAGCTATCGGGATTGACAGCTTAATTCAGCCTCTACCTCCGTCACAAATCAGCAATTGAAAGAATTGGCCAAGTATTCTAAAATATGCATTTTACGAAAAAGTGTCAAAAACTTATGTACAACGAAAAGTAGAATGGCCCGTATAAGTCAAGAAACTAAAGACATACGACTGTTTAAAGCAAATTTTAAGATGTAACTTTTGAATTATTTTCTATCGAGCCGATTTCGTCCTATCGTGTATCGGAATTAACAAAGTTCTTCCAAATATAACGAATATTGACATATATTTTTTTTACTTTTCTCAAAACAAGTAGTTATAGCTAAAAAACTGTTTGAGTAAAGTCAATTTGACGGTCATCGGGTGTTGTCAGCCTCTTAAAATGCTATTGTTACTTACGTCTCGGGCGCGCGTTGGCGACCACACTTTGAGAGCCGCAGGAGCCGGCGCGGCCGCGGTTGTTGTTACTGTTGTTGGCTGGCGTTGGTCGGCTGAAATTACAACAATTTTTTTTTAAATTACTATGTATGCACTACCCAAAGGTTGTCTGGAAGAAATCGCTCATTAGCGATAAGACCGCCTGTTGTTACCTCTACCAAAATTTATCTAATTGTAAAATTTGTACTTGTAACGTTATGAGGTGTGCAATAAAGAGTATTTATTATTATTATTATCATCTTTATTTATTTTTTGTCTCAGGTTAGTTTTTATAATATTTTTACAAAATAAAATATAAAAATACATCTAAAACATACAAAAACAATAAAAACATTATAAAAACCTAACCTAGGGTGCCGCCGGCAGCGGAGAAAGGCCCAGGCTGCCGGTGGTTAGGGCCGCAGAGTGAGGAACCTTCGGACTATGCGCGCCGTGTCCAAGATTACCGCCTTCTGAATCTGACCCTTGATCCAACCACAACCTCGTAGCGAAAGTCTCTCAAGATGTTGGTCGAGACTCTTCGCTATGAGACCGTTCGCAGAGACAACTATCGGTACAATGATCGCCGAATCAACCTCCCACATGACGGTTACCTCGTGAGCCAAGTCTAGGTACTTGCTGGACTTGTCCTTCTCGGCCTTCACGAGGTTGTCGTCACATGGGACGGTAATATCGATGAGCATGGCCCGGCGTTGCGGTCGATCTATTACCACGATATCAGGCTTATTGGCTACAATAGTCCTGTCCGTGATAATAGATCGATCCCAATAGAGCGTGGCACGACCATTTTCGAGAACTGGCGCAGGTGTGTACTTGTAGTACGGCACTTCGTGGTCCACAAGACCGTATAGGAGAGCAAGTTGCTGATGTATAATCCTGGCTACGAGGTTATGTCTGTGCAAGTACTCGCCGTTAGCAAGATGAGAACAACCGGAGATGATATGCCTGAGTGACTCTCCGGGACGGCGGCATGCCCGACAAATGTCGACCGTACCGTCCTTCAGGATATATCTCCGGTAGTTATTCGTCATGATAACTTCGTCCGCAATTGCACAGGCAAAACCTTCGGTTTCTCCGAAGAGGTCCCCGAATCGTAACCAGTTCACCGACGCGAGCAGGTCTACGTCGGCTCCCGTGAGGGCCCTGTAGAACCGCCCGTGTAGCTCCTTGCTCTTCCATACCGCCCTGCGATCCTCAGTACTTAGCACCACAGGTTTGCGCCAGTTCTCGTTTGCCAAGGAGAGCGGCGTGAGACCCTTATCTACTGCCGCCACATCACGATGCATCCCACACTCGTTGTTAAGGAAATCATTCCTGAGATTGTACACCTCACGGTTGTGGAGATTTTTGGCGTTTAAAAAGCCGCGACCTCCACACTTCCGTGGGATGTACAATCTCATAACATAGGAGCGTGGGTGAAGCATACGGTGTGTGGTGAGCAATAGACGGACTCTCCGATCCAGGGCATCCAGCTCGGTCTGTGTCCACCTTAGGTATGCCAAAGGAGTATGTGAGTAGGGGCATCACCCAGGCATTGAAGGCGCGCACCTTGTTGCCACCTGACAGAAGACTATTAAGTACTTTTGTCAGCCGACCGAAGAAGCGCTCCTTCAACGCCTGTTTAATACCCACATCCTCAATGCCCAAAGACTGTGACATACCAAGGTATTTGTAGGTTTCTGATTCAGAGATAGATCTGAACGTCATTGTCTCAGAAAGCTGTAGATTTGTTGAATTTACTACTTTCCCCCGCTGTACATGCATAACCGCACATTTATCAACACCAAACTACATCTTGATGGAACTACTGAACACTTCAGTGGTCTTCAGTAGTTCCAACAAGTCTCGGTTATTTGGTGCAAATAATTTGAGATCTTCCATGTACAGAAGGTGAGATATGACTTCACCCTCTCTCCGAAGCCGGCAACCTAGCCCCGAATCCTTCAGCAGATTGCTGAGCGGATTTAGAGCTAGGCAGAACCACAGGGGACTCAGACTGTCGCCCTGAAATATTCCTCGCTCGATCCTTATAAAGTCCTGCTGTCCAGGGGGGTCATCCCCGCCTCCTGGTTGACGAAGGACTGTGGTCCACTGCCTCATACACGCGCCAAGGAAGGATCTTAAAGCTGCATCAATTTTATACAGCTCTAAGACCCTCTCCAGCCATGAATGAGGCACCGAATCATAGGCCTTCTTGTAGTCAATCCAAGCGGCCGAGAGGGTCCCCCTGTTCCGCCGGACTCGTTGGCAAATGGTCATATCTATGAGGAGGAGCTCTTTAGTACCACGGGACCCAACCCTACATCCATTTTGAGCGGAAGCCAAAATATTGTTTGCGACCATGTGCGCGTTTATTTTTGCTCTCAAAATGGATGTAAGAAGCTTGTAAAGCGTAGGCAAGCACGTGATGGGTCTGTAGCGAAGACGCTTCCGTGGTACTACCGGACTTATAGAGCAGGAAGGTTACACCAGTTGTTAAGGAAGGCGGGAGGGAGCCAAGTTCAAGGGCTTGTTGAAATTGTGTTGCCAACCGCGAGTGCGTGCATCGAAACCATTTTAGCCAGAAGTTATGCAACTCATCCGGGCCAGGACTTTTCCAGTTCTGGGCCGTACGGATCGCACAACTTACGTCGTCGGGGCTGATGGTGATAGCCCCCATTAGTTCGATGGACTCGCACCCACGTTCAACAACACTCATCCACTCGCCCTCCGTGTGTTCAACGGGCGCCGACCAGATGCTACGCCAGAAATCAGTCATGGCAGTAGCATCCGGCAGTCGCACGTCGGACACACGGGGGTCGGTTCCCTCCCACCTTCGGTATACCTTCCTTTGGTCACTTTGGAAAAGACGATTCTGCTTAAATCGGTCCACACGCTCTCTGTAACGGCGAATACGGCTTGCCCATGCATAAACTTTCTGCTTCAGAAAGTCGATGCGCTCTATGACGTTGGCCATGTAGTCGCGGGGCTCGGTCTCCGTCCCCGCGAACGCCTGGTGCACAAAGCGCATTACTCGGGGGCGGTTGTTGCCCCCCCTGAAGCAGATCAGCTTTGCAATGAGGGTCCTAAATGAGTTGATACGGCGCTCGATCCGCACCTGCCATGCGGGGACACCCCCGGCGGTCCTAGGTGCACGTTCAGCGTCCGGAAACTTGACTCGAGCAACACGGCACGCCGCGATGGCTCCGCAGTACATAATGGAGTGCGTATCATCTAAGTCTTTACTAGTCCGCAGGAATGGATCTAGCAAATCATTTAGGGCTCCCATTAACGCTAGATTGCGTCTATTCATAGGCAAGCGTGGTAATCGTGGCCTAGGGATGTTTGTGGATCGATACTGCGTAATTGCCTCTTCCAAAGTCCTCCTCAGTTGCTCATTGGCTGAACTACTCACACTCTGATTCGCGATCCCCTCCTCATCGGCGCTGGGATCAACCCGCGGTGCCCCCGGGTTATGATTATTATTATTATTATGCAAAGTTTTTTCAACCAACTTCAAGATTTCGAAGGAGGAGGTTATCAATTCGTCGGGATCTTTGTTTTTGCTATTTTTTTTAATGTATGATCACCGATTATTCGAAGACGGCTGGACCAATTTGGAAAATTCTTTTTTTGTTTGAAAGCGTATACTTCACAGTTGGTCCCATTGTAACCATGTTAGGATCTGATGATGGGAACTTGGAGAAATCGAGGCAACTCTTCAACTATTATAGGCACACCTATGGTGACTTGAGTACTTTTTACAGCAGATGGAACATTTGGTGTTCGAAAGGTGGATGCTGAGTGAAGTCGGTTCTTTATTTGTTTAAAATTATTATTACTTTTATTAGCCCTTTGACCGCTAATGACGTCAAATCACGTTAAGTAGTATGTACCTGAAGGGGCGCTTGTGGTTGCGCTCGCTCTCGGACACGGAGCGGTGGCGGTCGTAGGGGCGCGCGTGCGGCCCGCGGCCCGGGGCGGCTACATACCTGAAGGGGCGCTTGTGGTTGCGCTCGCTCTCGGACACGGAGCGGTGGCGGTCGTAGGGGCGCGCGTGCGGCCCGCGGCCCGGGGCGGCTACATACCTGAAGGGGCGCTTGTGGTTGCGCTCGCTCTCGGACACGGAGCGGTGGCGGTCGTAGGGGCGCGCGTGCGGCCCGCGGCCCGGGGCGGCTACATACCTGAAGGGGCGCTTGTGGTTGCGCTCGCTCTCGGACACGGAGCGGTGGCGGTCGTAGGGGCGCGCGTGCGGCCCGCGGCCCGGGGCGGCTACATACCTGAAGGGGCGCTTGTGGTTGCGCTCGCTCTCGGACACGGAGCGGTGGCGGTCGTAGGGGCGCGCGTGCGGCCCGCGGCCCGGGGCGGCTACATACCTGAAGGGGCGCTTGTGGTTGCGCTCGCTCTCGGACACGGAGCGGTGGCGGTCGTAGGGGCGCGCGTGCGGCCCGCGGCCCGGGGCGGCTACATACCTGAAGGGGCGCTTGTGGTTGCGCTCGCTCTCGGACACGGAGCGGTGGCGGTCGTAGGGGCGCGCGTGCGGCCCGCGGCCCGGGGCGGCTACATACCTGAAGGGGCGCTTGTGGTTGCGCTCGCTCTCGGACACGGAGCGGTGGCGGTCGTAGGGGCGCGCGTGCGGCCCGCGGCCCGGGGCGGCCGGGCCCGCCGCCGCCAGCAGCTCGTTCAACTGCGGCTGCAATTACACATTCAACGTTCAATTATACACAATCATTACACATTCCCTAGCCTTTATTAAATTGTGAAAAAAGACCATTAGTGACTGTACACTTCGTTTTAAATGGATATACAGTTTAAAACGTATGGACTAAGAGCTGGCCACGTTAGATATGACACAATAATAAGAGCAACAAAACCCGTCTGGTTAGATTACAATACTATCATTATTGCTAGATCCGGGCATCTGGCAGCTTTCAATGGGTGGAGGTCAGAGTCACAGGCTAGCAAAAATTTTGAATTGAAAAATAGTAATACCAAAATAGATAATAACTACCGAAGTTGTCTCAGGTATAAAGGACAGGGCCTATATTTTAACCATAGAACAAAAAACATTGCGTATTATTTTAGAAACAGAACCAGTAGGCGACAAACTATGAATTACATTATACGTCGTTTTGGACTACTTTCCCCCATCAGAAAGTTTTGGCAATGATACTATCTAATTATTTATATAATTTTTCATAACACTGCATCAAAAACGGAACTCTAGGATTTATATTCTTAGAGTGGTTTGCATTTTTTGACCTCCACCACTTTACAGCTGCCAGATTTCCAGATCTAGAAATAAGCATAGTATAGTAAACTAACGACAGGGGTTTCGTCGCTCTCATTATTGTGTCATATCTGACGTGGCTAGCTCTCCGTCTAGTATCATCATTCCTCCATAACAGTATTTGACATGACGGCTACGTCACAGCGCACCGGCGGCCGGAGGGGGCGGGCGGAGAGCACCCCGCGCACCTACAGAACCCGGCCCGCGCCGCGCCCGCCACGACCGCCGGCTGCACGCTCCGGGGGTGCGGCACGCGCTTTCGCCGAGCCCCGGGCGTCCCGAGGGCCGACTCCTGTATAAGCCATGCGTTTACTCTAGGCTTGTGCTTAATCGGTCTTTAGAGGGAGCGCTCCTCAGGGCTTATAACCGGTATTTTTCTCCATACTAAAATACCAGTTTTTTTTTCGTTCTTTCGTTTACTATTTCATATTTAATCGAAAAATCTTACAATATAAAGTCATAACCTAAAAACAATATTGAGTTCTACGTAAAAACCATAAAATATGTAAACACATTGGGTTATTTCGGGGCTTTTTGCGAAAACCGGTTACAAGCCCTGTCGCTCCTATCTCGATCAATCTGTTAAAGGAACTAGTTCGGACTTTTAGGTCTAGGACTCTGAGAACGAGTAACTGAGGGGCCTACCGCGAAAAATTCGTTCGTCGTATCTGACTAGCTTTCAAGCAATTTGTCTCGTTCGCGCCGCGCACGTCACTGATTGCCGCTCCGTTTCGTTCTCGCTCTCACGTTTACAAATCGCTACCACTAAACTAAGAACCGAAGAGCGAATGAGATCGTTCATGAAGACACAGTTCATTTCGGTTTGTCAAAGGAACTATTTCGTTTTAGTTCTTCGTTCCTGACCAACTCAAGCCTAGTGTACACGCGCAGTTAGCCAGAGAACTCCTCCTTCCTTTCCCCCGTAGTAATTAGTCAGGTTGTCCTCAGTACCCTGATCCGCTGGAACCTGTATAGGCCGCCCGTGTACGCGCTTAGACAGCCTGTGTCTATTCCTGATCCCTGTTCCCGGAGAACGCTCCGCTATCCCACCGTATCCAGGGCTCGATGCCAAACTATTGCGTGACACTGGTTCAACGTATTATGACTGCTATTATTGATGTAGCCTGATCCCTTCAGTAGCAGATTTGTACTATAGTCTGGCTAACCATTTCTGTCAGTAGAAACGCGCGGCAAATTCAAAATACGTACATGTGGCAACTCTTTGTGATGACTTGATGAGACTGATGAGACACATTAATGTGTCATGTTTCATGACGAACATTTCAATTCACATTGAATTTGTTTCTAGTGCATTTCACTCTCTCATCTTAAGCGCGAGTGAGATAGAACTCCTGCAACGTTCCCAATCATATTTAAATTCATTTTAAAGCCATATGTCAATTGCCTCAACCAGATTATCTGTTGCAGTTGATGACAGATCAGACGAAACATATCCATCTCCTTTTTACACACCGTAAATGTCACCTAATGAAAGGGGCGGAAATACCACCTAAAATTAAAAACATAAAATGTGATGATCATTGCTGCTTTTTTCACTGATTCTTAGTGTTATCATACTATTGTTCGCTGTACATTGCTACTGCGTTCGTTGGCTGGCCAGACTATAGTTAAGTTTAGTCTTCTTTATTGATAATAAAGGGCGTAAAAGACCCGAATTACATACAGCAATAGTGTGTTTTCTGTCAGGATCCTTCATACCCTTAGTTAGCCTGGAAACCTAAGTTGGCTTGATTATCTGACTTAACAAACATGTAGAAAGAACGTAAACAATTTATTCGTTTTTCTAAAATTTGATATTTCGTAAAACATGTCAAAAAATTGCACTTTTCTAAAACTTGATTGCCCTGTGATTGTGTGACTTATGATCCTTCAGTTAAGCTCACAGACTACTCATCATTAAGCTTTTACAAGGAGCACGAGGTCACCACACATCAGCGCAATTTTTTTCGTTAATTTCTACGATTTTCAATCAACAGCACATCTCAATAGTATTCTACACCATTTTGTAGTATAACAATGCAGGTTAGTCCGTATAACTTTATTTTTGTGGATATTTTTTATTCACATGAGTAATTATCAAAAACGTTAACTCAAATGAAATAAGCGGTCGCGCTCTCATACTAGATTAGTACGGGAGCGCTGATGTGTGTTGACCTCGAGTTATACTTATGATCTATCTAGTGGTTGAGGTTATCTGTAGTTAAGCTTCAATATTGATAGAAACCTAGATGAATACTGCTATTATTAAAGCAAAACTTACCTCGAGCACGCGGAAGTCCTCGATGCTCTTGAACTTGGCGAGGTAGCCCTGCAACTTTGGCTCAACCTGTAGCGAGCCGGCGTGCTTGTAGTATTTCAGGAACGCCCAGAATTTCTCCAACCCATACAATTGACCTGTCGAACAAATGTACAATTCAAAACGTTGTTTTTATTCTTGATATTAATCTTGGCTCTCATTTCGCATTTATATTAACTTTCTATTTACTTTATCAATAATTTTCAGTTTTCAGACTTCGGTTTATATACGCCTTGATCACAGGGTGGACACGTCATACTACAAAACTCGTTTGAGCGCCTTTGTGTGCACGGCACATCTGTGCACGCTTCAATGTGTGCGTGCGTCTTAGGGCGCTGTTTCCGCTGTCGTAAATGACGTTTGACAATACACCGCCATTTTGCTTGTTATCGATATGGATAGTACATTACAAAAATGTCCGTCAAAAGGCGATAAACTGATGGCGCCACAATGATATTAAATTTGATTAAATTAATTTTGAAATTAAAAAAAATTATATCCGAAATAATTATTTGCGGAGATGAAAACACTCTGAATATTATTCTATTTAGAAAGTAATATGAGTATTAAATATCGGTAATTCATTTCAAATGCTGAACTATACCTAGCGCCACCCGGAGATATTTGGAACTATTGTTTAGTGCTTACTGCTGGACACTTTTTCGACCGTTTTCCTATAAGAGAGTTCCATCCTTCCTATACCATCCATAGTTATCGACGCGCTGCCAACCTGACGGATTAGCCTACTAGTTCCCTACCAATCGGCCGCCGCGGTGTGAGGTCATTCTGTTTGGGGCGGGGCGGAGCGTGTCCGTTCTGTATGAAATACTATTATCTCTTCTGTGCCTTGATGCCAAATATCAACCTTCTAAGTCATCTGAAAGTGGCTTGGGTTTTTGATTTTAGCGGTTTTAAAGTTAATATATCATTAACTAGAGTAGTAGTAGTAAAACACTTTATTGCACAAAACAAGTACATGACCAACAAAAATATAGTGAGTGTGTACAAAGGTGAACCTCTCCCTTTAAGGGATCTCTTCCAGCTAACCTTTAAGCAACTAAGAGAAATCGGTCAGAGATGGTAAACAAAGATTTGTACATTACTTGGTACAAATAGGTGTACAATAGGTGCTGTTTAAGCTACATTTAAAAAAAAAAAATTCTAGACAAGTTAAGGGGGTCCAGCAGTAAACACCTACCTCGCAAAATGCCTACGCGGCAAAAAAACTACAACGCAAATTGTCTATGACCCCAAAAACCTACAGTGCAACTTGTCTACATCGGAAAATGTATACACAGCAGCAAGCCAACGTTGAAGAAAACCCACTACTCTGAATACCTGCTGATAGACGGAGAGCTAGCGACGTCAGATATGACACAATAGTGAGAGCGACGAAACCCCTCTCGTTAGTTTGCTATACTATACTTATTTCTAGATCCGGACATCTGGCAGCTGTAAAGTTGTGGAGGTCAAATAATGCAAACCACTTTAATAATACAAATCCTAGAGTTCTGGTTTTGATGTAGTATTATGCATATCTGACGTGGCCAGCTCTTAGTCCATTAGTATTAGGACTACATAGTTGCTGGACCCAGTTAAGGGACTTTTGAACGCCTAGCATCGGACGGAAAAACCGTGCCCTTAGGCCGCGAGGCAAACCGGTTATACTTTGGACGTGATATCAAGTGCTGGCGCTGAGGGCACGATTTCCTGTGCGCGTGATTTCACGTCTTTGGCGGTGAAAGGGTTAATAAGCCACATTACTGATCAGTCATATATTAGGATGACAGGGGTCTGACCTCGCTCGTAGTCAGTGGCGGTCTCCTGCTGGAAGTGCTGGTACAGTTCCGGACGGAACTTGCGCTCGAGCCCGTACGAGTAGAACCGGAACAGGCACTCGAGCCCGTACCGGAAACCGGCGCTGGCGTCCTCGTTGGCTAGCGTCCTGAAATGTAGAACGATCATCTTTAGTCAACATATAGGCGTGATCGACTTTTGACTTAACTAATAATAGCAAACATTTCCTTATTAGGTCCCAACTCAACTAACAATAATAATTTTAAACAAAAAAGAACCGACTTCACTAAGCATCCACCTTTCCAACACCAAATGCTCGATCTGCTGTAAAAAATACTCAAATCACCATAGGTGTGCCTATAATAGTTGAAGAGTTCCCTCGATTTCTCCAGGATCCCATCTACAGATCCTGACCTGGTTACAATGGGACCAACTGTGAAGTATACGCTTTCAAACAAAAAAATAATTTTCCAAATCGGTCCAGCCGTCTTCGAATAATCGGTGAACATACAAAAAAAAAATAGCAAAAAAAAAAACAAAAAAATAATTTTCCAAATCGGTCCAGCCGTCTTCGAATAATCGGTGAACATACAAAAAAAAATTGATAATCGGTTGAAAATATAAAAGACATCAACGCGCTTTCAGCTCTTGGGATTGCTCTTCGTTTCTGCAAGACCAGATCTACAATCTAATTTGTTAAATTTTTTCGGTGGATTCGTATAAAAAATATTGTACACAATGATGACATAATTACAATATGTTTTTTTTTTAATAATTAAGCTTGCTTCAAGGGCATTTGGTCAATATTACAATGTTTAGAAATAAAAGAAAAATTCACTGCCTCGGGCGAGATTCGAACTCTTGACTCTGAAATAATAGCTCGCAGCTCTACAACACTCGAATTACCCGTTGCCAATTTCTCCGTTCCGTAGCCAAATGGCAAAAAACAGAACCCGTTATGGATTCTTCATGTCTGTCTGTCCGTCCGTATGTCACAGCCATTTTACTCGGAAACTATACGACGTATCTGAATAAAATTTACACGTAAGGTGTATTTTGTATGTCGCTACTTAGTTATTAAAAAATATATATATTTTTAGGGGGGGGGCGCTCCATACTTGTAACAAAATTTCAAAAAAAATTTTATTAAACAAATATCAACATGTGACACATCAATCGATAGGTCTTTAAAAATAATATTGCGGTTTCTTTGCTCATTTTGTAATTAAGTGAATATTTTCTGAAATAACCGCTTCGAAAGTCAGAAAAATTGTGTGTCCCCCCCCCCTGTAACTTTTGAACCGTAAGTCCAAAAAATATGAAAAAATTTGAGGAGATGCGCCTTATCATATACTTTCTACGAAAATTGTTTTGAACATTATCGGCTCAGCCATTTTTGAGTTATCTCCAAAAAACTTCTTCTATAGGCATCAGATACGACCTTTTGGTATTAGTTTGGTTCTTATTCCATTGAAGGTACGGAACCCTCCTATGCGTGGTCCGACACGCACTTGGCCGGTTTTTTATAGCCTGTATTTGTGTTCCACTGCCGGGCAAAGGCCTCCCTTCTTCTCTGTATCTTTAGCCTCTCCATTACATCTTTAGCAGTGAATTTTCCCTTTATTTCTTAACATAACATAAACATAACATAACATAAACATAACATAAACATAACATAAACATAACATAAACATAACATAAACATAACATAAACATAACATAAACTAAACATAACATAAACATATTCATTAACATAAACATAAACATAAACATAACATAAACTAAACATAACATAAACATTTCATAACATTGGACCCGGGGTATGTCCTTAAACTGGACCCGGGGTATGTCCTTAAACTACGTCCGGACCTGGGTATGTCCTTAAACTACGCCAAAAAGAGAGGTATGGGCACTGCGAATGGCATCTCGCTAAGTGTGGTAGGGCACGTTCAGCGAATGTCATCGCTCAAATCTGGAGCAGAGCCCGACTGGGGAAGTACCTCCACCTTACAGAAAACCACAGCCAAATAGCACTAGACCCTACTCATAGTGTTGTGTTCCTGCTGGTGAGTAAGGTTGCCAAAGAGCTCAAAGAGGACCCAGTGTGTTGACGATGAGGGACCTTCTTGTTCCTTTAGTCGTCAACACAGTGAATCCTCCTTTTTGTAAAGGGTCGGCAACGCGCATGTGACGCCTTTGGAGTTGCAGGCGTCCATAGGTTACGGTAGCTGCTTACCATCAGGCGGGCCGTATGCTTGTTTGCCACCGTCGTGGTATAAAAAAAAAAAAAAAAAAAAAAACATAACATAAACATAACATAAACATAACATAAACATAACATAAACATAACATAAACATAACATAAATACTCTTAATTGCACAACACAAAGTATACACAAGACACAAACAAAAAAGCAGAGGCAAAACAATTGGCAGTCTTATCGCTAAACAGCGATCTCTTACAGACAACCTTTGGAAAGCGGAAACCTTTGTAAATTAACAGAAAAGTAGGTGTTGCAAAGCAAATAAACCAAACATAAATAAACTTACACATATAAAAGAAAGAAAAATATATAAATAAAAAATAAATAAACTTACATAGCTCATACATACATACATACATATATATTTAATAAATATAATAAAATAAGAAAATATAAACTAGGACCACACACACTACATGCCACAGGTTGTTAAAACGGTTAATGGAGTTGCAGGGTATCTATACGGATCAATGGAGAGACAGATAATGTTCTTTAAGTTGTTTCTTAAACACAGCAAGAGATTTAGCACGCCTTAAGTCTAACGGTAAATTGTTCCAGAGCCTTACAGCCTGAAAAGTGAAAGAACTGTTATAAAATTTAGAAGAAGAAGACGGTACATTAAGTAGCAATTTTTGAGCAGATCTGGCCGAAAGCAAGTAACTAAAACGTTCTTTGAGGTAACGGGGAGTTGCGGGGTGAAAAAGAGTAACATTGCGGTATCGTTTCTGCTTAATAAAAAATGAATCTAATTTCATAGTTATAATCTGGCCAACCATTTCTGTCAGTAGAAACGCGCGGCAAATTCAAAATACGTACATGTGGCAACCCTTTGTGATGAAACACCGTATTTCATGACGAACATTTCAATTCACATTGAATTTGTTTCTAGTGCATTTCACTCTCTCATCTTAAGCGCGAGTGAGATAGAACTCCTGCAACGTTCCCAATTAAATTTAAATTCACTTTTAAGGCATATGTCAATTGCCTCAACCAGATTATCTGTTTCAGTTGACAACAGATCAGACGAAATATATCCGTCTCTTTTTTACACACAGTAAATGTCACCTAATGAAAGGGGCGGAAATACTAACTGAAATTAAAAACATTTGATCATTGCTGTTTTTTTCACTGATTCTTAGTGTTGTCATACTTTTGTTCGCTGTACATTGCTACTGCGTTCGTTGGCTGGCCAGACTATAGCTTTGAAAAACGATCTGTCAATAACGACTTTATACAAAGTGTAACAAAAATGCTCGTGATCCGTTTAAGGGCATAATATTCTAATTACGACAAGCCACAGCTTACGCGGCTTGCCTTTTTAAAACTAGGCATGCCGGTGGAATTCGAGTTATAAGAACGCTCCGCGCTCTAAAGTTAGAGAGTAGTACATGTGTAACAGACCTGAATTCGTTATACATGGTCCTGTTGAAGTGGTCCCTGAGGAAGAACGACCAGAATCTGAACAGCGTGTTCATCTCCTGCGATTGCCCGATTCCCAGCTTCTTGCGTTCTGTGAAAAAAAAACAATTATTAGCATCCAGAGATCTGTGATCTAGAGTCACATGGTTGTTTATGATTTAAGTTAGGGCCAGACGGCAACGGCATACAACCACAGCCCTCTGCCACGAGACCTTGGCAGAAAACAGAGATTTTAAACCATGTAGCCCGTGGTTGATGCCAAATTCTACATGACCTTTAAACGCCCTTGGTGGCTAGGCGTGCTCGCCAACCATTGGCAGAAGCGGTTGGTTGGTTATCAGCAGGGGTAGCCAAGATGACAATCGTTTGCAGAAAACGAAACGAAAGGCTACTCGCTCTCGCTCACTCTTCATTAGTGCGACAGAGAGACGGATAGCGTTTCGATTCGTTTTCTGCAAACGATCTTCTGTCATCTTGGTTAAGCCCCCTGTCATGTAGACGCTCGCTTCAACCAAGGTCACGTGGCAGAATCTGCGGCTATCTGCCGTATGGCCCTAACTTTAAATACAAATAAATTATATACAATATGCTTATTGAATAATTTTAAACAAAAAAGAACCGACTTCACTAAGCATCCACCTTTCCAACACCAAATGCTCGAGCTGCTGTAAAAAATACTCAAATCACCATAGGTGTGCCTATAATAGTTGAAGAGTTCCCTCGATTTCTCCAGGATCCCATCATCAGATCCTGACATGGTTACAATGGGACCAACTGTGAAGTATACGCTTTCAAGCAAAAAAAGAATTTTCCAAATCGGTCCAGCCGTCTTCGAATTAGACGTGTGCGCCGCCATAAAAATCCGCGGCGGCGGCGCGCCGGGAATTTTGGGCGGCGTGGCTGCGCCACGCCGGCGTCAAGGTCACTTTTGACTGCGCTCGCAAAGCTCACGTTTCGCATTAAAAATATGTTAAATATCAAAAACTTTTTGGGAACAAGGAACTTATTATTAAAACGATATATAATGCCGTTTGCTTCAGTCCTGCCTATTTTTCGGAAATCGCTTTAATGTTGATGTTTTTCTTAATTGTGATAAATTAAGATCCTTTTAAAGCCAAATCCATCTTAAGTGTGTACCAAGGCCAGCTACCAAGAAATGTGACAAGCTAGACGCTCCTGTCTTGCGGGAGCTCGCCAGAAGGTTGCCTCTCAAGATAAAGGACGTTTTAAGGGATCCCTTTGAAGATACAGAAACAACATGGAATGTCTTCAAGGCGGTTGTGTCCGAAACAGCGAAAGAAGTCATCCCCACTCCTGGGAACCAAGCAAGACGGAAACCCTGGATTTCTGATGCTACCTGGGAACTTATTGAGCGACAAAGGACTCTCAAAGAACAAGGCCTTAACACAGACATAGCAAGAAAGCAGTAGTCTAGGCTACACACTTGCGTGAAAAGGGCATGCAGACGCGATAAGAATAATTCAATCCATGCTTTGTGTGACGAAATCGAAAACCATGCTGCAACTGTCCATTCTAAAGACTTGTTACAGAAACTCAAACTTCTCACCCGCGACTACAAACCTAGAAGCTGGCAGATAGCGGATACTGATGTGAACACTTTATCAGACCTGGGTAAAGTGTCTGCTAGATGGAGATACTATTCGGAACAACTCCATCGAGAAGTTCCGGAACATCTTTTAGTGCGAAATGACGCTGTGCATCCAATAGAGCCGGACATACTTATTTCCGAAGTGGGAGACGCTATCAGACGTCTGAAAGTTAATACCGTGGGTACTGATGGTATATGCGCTAGTCTTCTAAAGAATCTTAGGTGGCGATGGTACACAGTTCTTACACCAGATTTGCTGCAAAGTGTGGAGAACTGGCCAGTGGCCTAGAGACTGGACTGAATCCATGGTTATACCTCTCCATAAAAAGGTTCGACGCTAAAATGTGACAATGATAGAATTATGTCTATTATATCGCATACCAGTAAAGTATTTTTTTACATCATGAATTATCGATTGACAAAGTTCCTGGAGCGGCAAATACCTGCAGAGCAGGTTGGCTTTGTGTCTGGGCGAGGGATACGAACGGCGAACGTGCGCCAGATCATCGAGAGATGTCGTGAATGGAACAAGCCATTAGTCCTATGCTTCATAGATTACGCCAAAGCATTCGACTGAGTTAGATGGAAAAACATGCTGTACGTGCTCCTGGAGATGGGTGTCCCTGCTTATTTAGCTCACCTTATTGAGAACATGTACGCCGAAAGTACTGCCAGAGTGCGCATCGAGAACACCTTGTCGGACCAGTTCAAGCCGGAAAGAGGAGTAAGACAGGGCTGTATATTGTCTCCGAAGCTCATTAATATTTACGGCGAATACATCTTACGTAAGGTCACCGAGAACTGAGACAGTGGCATATTAATTGGCGGCAAAACGATCTGCAACCTACGCTATGTTGATGACACAACGCTCTTGGCTTCCAATGAGGAGGAGATGTGTATTTTGTTCCGGCGAATAGAAGCGGAGGGCATCGAATTAGGACTTCACGTTAACCATGCGAAAACCAAGTTAATGTTCGTACACCGGAAACAGTCTCCTCCACGAAGCCTAGAACTGAAAAACCTAGAATGCGTCAGCGCCTTCACCTACCTCGGCTTACTTATATCTAGCGACGGTAGCTGTGAACGTGAAATCATCCGGAGGATTCAAATAGCGAACACCGTCATCGTCCATTTTTGTATATAAAGGTTGAACACGCCAAAACTTGGGCACGCAAAATTTGTTTTTAAACCAGTTTGAAAATAAATAACTACATTATGAATACCACATTTAATGACAAATTTAATGAATTCTAAAATCACATTTTTAATTTTAATTAATGTTTACACAGTAAGCCATAGATCGAACTTTTCTACGCACACGGCTCATAAGACTTTGCACCATCTCTTTAGAAAAGATTTTTGTCGCCCAGGTCCATATTTTTTGTAGCTCATTTTGTAGACCGATTTTACTTCTCCGCCTTTCTTTTTTAGAATTCCTTTCATAATACTCCAGTACTCTTCAACAGGCCGCAGTTCCGGACTATTTGGCGGATTGCATATTTTGGGTACCACCATTATCCTGTTAGCGTTGTACCATTCCATAACTGATTTTGCGTATTAGCAACTGGCTAGATCTGGCCAAAACAGCGGTGGTGAGGCATGCTGTCTTATAAAAGGCAGCAAACGCTTCTGTAAACAATCTTTCTGATAAATATCGCCGTTTATTGTCCCGGTGGTGATAAACGAGCGACTTCTTTTACCACAGCTACATATTGCCTGCCAAAGAAGGTATTTTTTTGGAAATTGCCCTCATTTTTTTAATTCAAAATCTTCAGGTGTATCTGTTCGAGATTTGCTAGTATAAAACTCTTGACGAGGTATTTGTTTACAATCCAATTTTATATACGTCTCGTCGTCCATCACCGCGCATTTAAATTTTGTAAGAAAATCTTCATAGAGTTGTCGCGACCGTATCTTTGCGGATAAATTCTGTTTTTAGTCTCGATCTGGTGCGGCCTGGGCTTTATAACTCCTCAGTCCTGCCATCTGTTTCACTTTTTGGACATAGGACTAAGACATTTTCACTTTTTTAGCAACATCACGAGATGAAATCGTATGATTTGAGACAAAAATCTTTAAAATACTCTTTCCTGTTTCTTATTCTTGACTCCCTGCAACCCACCACTTCCTGGCTTTCTATCTATTGTCAAGCGTTCACGGAAACTTTTTAATACGTGACCAACAGTAGATTGTGGATATTTCAGCCTTTTCGCGATATCTATGTAGCTTAACATGGGATTTTTTACATGTTCGTGCAAAATGCGGTCACGTTTATGATATTGTACGCTCGAAATTTTGCCAACGAATAAATAAAAGGAAATAAAACTATCATCATTTTATAGCCCAGTTCCTTGTGAGAAAATTGTTGTTTCAAAAGTTTAAATATCTCCATTTTTCGAATAACTATAGCTATTTTTATATGCCCAGGTTTTGGCGTGACCAACCTTTATTTTGTATTTGTATTTTATTCTAATAAAGAAATTTTACATCCTTCAAATAGCGAACGGTGATAGGATCTGGGGAGATCGCGGCATACAGAGGCAGACTAAGGTTAGACTTCCCTGGTGTTTCCAATTTTCCTATATGGTTCTGAAACTACTATGGACTATCAAGGCAGATCTGAAAAGCCGTATCGACGCGTTTGAGATGAGGTATTGGCTACGGCTTTTACGGATACATTGGACTGCGATGCGCACTAATCAGTCCATACTAGAGGAGCTACGCATAAAACGCCGGTTGTCTACGACGTGCCAGGACCAAGTACTCACATACTTCGGACCCCTCTCTCGACGCTCCTCGGATAGCCTGGAGAGGATCATCATGACGGGAAAAGTTGAAGGCATAAGACTAAGATGCCCTCCCCCTGCAAGATCGTGTGCCCAAATCACTGCACCCATGCAATTGAAACTGCAAGAAGCTATGAGCTTAGCGAGGCATAGAAGCCTATGGAGGAACCTGATCTTCAACAGAAGGACATGATCCTCAGCTCTGAGGGAACGACTAGTGATGATGAAGATCCTTTTTTGACTCGCAGTAAGTCCAAACATACCATTCAGTATTAAGGATCAATCCTGCCACCGAAAACACTTCTTTTCTCAGGATAATTTAGTTGGTGGTACAATTTTAAGGGCAGATTTATTATTTTCGTTACCAATCTTATTAATTAGGCCATCGGGTTCATATTTGTTAGGTGAGCGGTTAATCATACTCATTTATTAATCTCCCGAAAGAGAAGGAATTGACCAAACCCTGAATATTTCAATGTGTAGATGTTTTCATGGTTTAATTCGTCAATATACGTTGTAAAATTTTCAACTGACTTTCCATCATCGGTAATTGTCATTGGCTAATTTTTGCCGAATTCTGAAATTTTGGCCAACGGCGTGGATTTTAAAATCCGCGGCGGCGGCGGCGGCGTGGGTCCCACGGCGCGGCTACGCCACGCCGGCGCGGCGCACACGTCTCCTTCGAATAATCGGTGAACATACATAAAAAAAAAAAAAAAAAAATAGCAAAAACAAATATCCCGACGAATTGATAACCTCCTCCTTCGAAATCTTGAAGTCGGTTGAAAAGAAACATGAGTTCATTTTTTACTGACCTCAAAACTATACCTCGCCTTTCAGGCTTCCGTAGCCAAAATGGTAAATACCCCGTTACAAATAATAGTTATAAATCTGTTCTCATTCTTTAAAATGATTTGTTAGTCCTTTTAAAAGTACCGCACCTTTAAGACAGCGCGAGTGGTACTTGTGATAGGCCTGCTGCGTGAAGTGGTTCTCCCGGAGCAGACCGTGGCTCGGGTGGTGGAAGGTCGGCAGCGATTGTGGCACGGAGCCGCAAGAGGAACCCAGCGTTGGTGACGTGCCGAGCGACGACCTGGAACGTTGGACAGTATATTAATATTATAGTCTGGCAAACCATTTCTGTCAGTAGAAAAGCGCGGCAAATTCAAAATACGTACATGTGGCAACCCTTTGTGATGAGACACCGCAATTTGTGACGAACATTTAAATTCACATTGAATTTGTTTCTTGTGCATTTCACTCTCTCATCTTAAGTGCGAGTGAAATAGAACTCCTGCAACGTTCTAAATTAAATTCAAATTCGTTTTTAAGGCATATCTCAATTGCCTCAACCAAATTATCAGTTGCATTTGATGACAGATTAGACAAAATATATCCGTCTCTTTTTTACACACCGTAAATGTCACCTAATGAAAGGGGCGGTCATACCAAATAAAATTAAAAACATAGAAATTCAATGATTCTTAGTGTTGTCATACTTTTGTTCGCTGTACATTGCTACTGCGTTCGTTGGCTGGCCAGACTATATGTAAACAACAGATTTTTAAATAGTAATAACGTTAGAATGTTTAAAATGCCGATGCCGGTGTATGCCAAAAATTGTATTGCCGAATTTCACTTGCCAACCAACTTTTCGCAGAAGTTTAATTTGGCAGAATTTTATTTACCAACTTTACATAATCCAACCTTACCTAACCCACCTAGTAGGTAATTTTCATTTCCCAACTATGGGGTTGGGAAATGATATGGTTGCGAAATATTTATTTGGTAAAAGTTATTCGGCCAAATGAAACGTCTGCGAAAAGTTGGTTGGCAAGTGAAACGCGGCAATACAATTTTCGGCGAAAAGGCAGGACACCATGAAGATCACTTTTGCGCCTTCTAGCTCCATAACCCCTTGATTAATTTTGCTCATATCACTCTCAAATTATATTTGTCTCTGCTACAACCCCAACAAATTTCATAAAGATTATCTAAAATCACGATATACAGCCTTGGCCAGAAGTGTTGAGCATAGCTCTTTTTTGTTTACAATTTTGATGTTGAGTATCAATTCCCTATCATAACAGTGTACGATGACGTAAAATGTTATATTTTATTGATATAACTAGAAAACTTCACTTAATAACACTTTCAAGGTACCTATTAAATATGAAGTGGTCCCAAAAATGCGAATTTAGGTTGGTGCGAAAAATTGCAATATTCTATGCAGTTACTACTCACTTCAACAAAACATGCCTGTTCAGTTTGAATTAATTGATAAAATAACTTCAAAAAAGATAGAAACGCCGGTCTAAACTTTCCAGTTTTGTATGAAAATCGCAAGGATGCTCAACACTTCTGGCCAAGGCTGTATCTAAAATCAAAAAGCCATCGAAATGTCCCAGTAGCCAGCTGACAGTTCCGTAGTATCCGAAGTTGCCTGTAAGAACTTCGCTTTACTGCGCTCGCTCGTTTGATAATATCTTACCCGGTGCTGTGTGTCCTGGCACGGTGCTCGCGGATGTCCATGATCCAGCCAACGTGGTGCTCCACGGGCGGGTTGAGGCTGTGCCTGGTCTTGTGCTTGCGGCTCGTACTGGAATATTAAACGAATCTTTAGTGCTAGGTTTGCTATACTTTACAACTGTTTAAACAGACATACAAAAAATTGATAAGCTCAATAATTTTAAACAAAAAAGAACCGACTTCACTTAGCATCCACCTTTCCAAAAGCAAATGCTCGAGCTGTAACGAAAACTCAAATCACTATAGGTGTGCCTATAATAGTTGAAGAGTTCCCTCGATTTCTCCAGGATCCCATCATCAGATCCTGACCTGGTTACAATGGGACCAACTGTGAAGTATACTCTTTCAAACAAAAAAAGAATTTTCCAAATCGGTCCAGCCGTCTTCGAATAATCGGTGAACATACATAAAAAAAAAAAAAAAAAATAGCAAAAACAAAGATCCCGTCGAATTGATAACCTCCTCCTTCGAAATCTTGAAGTCGGTTGAAAAAAGAAATAAGTAAGATTAAAGTAATTAATTTTCAACCGACTTCAAGATTTCGAAGGAGGAGGTTATCAATTCGTCGGGATCTTTGTTTTTGCTTTTTTTTTATGTATGTTCACCGATTATTCGAAGACGGCTGGACCGATTTGGAAAATTCTTTTTTTGTTTGAAAGCGTATACTTCACAGTTGGTCCCATTGTAACCATGTCAGGATCTGATGATGGGATCCTGGAGAAATCGAGGGAACTCTTCAACTATTATAGGCACACCTATGGTGATTTGAGTATTTTTTACAGCAGATCGAACATTTGGTGTTGGAAAGGTGGATGCTTAGTGAAGTCGGTTCTTTTTTGTTTAAAATTATATTGTTAAATTTACACACATTACAATGCATTTATGAACGTCAGAGAGAGAAAAACCACCGGTTCTAACCCTACACCATGTATAGAAAGTTTTCATCAATTTGTGGGTTTTTAGTACAGTCGCCATCAAATATATCGGAGCAGCCAAGGTACTCAAAAATATCTAAGCATGCAATTTATCGCCTTGATATTAGAGGCGTTGTTCAGATATTTGTGACCACCGAGGCCGCTCTGATACTGGATAGGAATGGAATCGATTGGCATAAAAAAATTGCATGTAAAGATAAGTTTTAATTTTCATACAAATTGTATAAGAAAAGTTTTCTTCGATTCGATTTGTGGCTTTTCTAGCAGTATTTTTTTTGGTCCTATACAAGCTATTGATTCTGGATAGAAATGGGATCGATTGACATACAAAACAGTTTGTCAAAAATGACCTTTTTTCTCGCACCCTGTATGTATTTTCCAAAATCTGTAAACGCCAATCTTCATTAATTTTAAATTGTCAGAAAAACGTTACTATCGCGGAACAAACTTTCAAAATCAAAAAACCAACGAAATGCACAGACGTCTAGGTAGTCAGCTGACAGTTCCGTTGTGCCCGAAGTTGACTGTAAGAACTTCACTTCGCTTACGCTCCGCTCATTCGAAAATATGTTTAACGATTTGTAAATTGTAAACTAAGGAACTAGGCTTTATTAAACGCTGTTTAGATTTTGATTAACTGAAATAATTTTACAGTGTGGATCAGTGTCACTCTGCGTCCGTAGGAAACACCCTCGACAACCCTACACGTGATCCCTGGGTGGCGCTAAAAGAGTAACAAACTTGGCAGCTGCACTGTCCCATCTGGACCTCGCAGCACTCCCTGGCTTTTCTTCATCATCTACATTCCCACTACTACTACCCCAGATAAGATATGCATATTTATGTAACGATGCGTGTAACGGAACGTTACACTATCGACCTTTTTCTTCTGGCATATTACCGATACATATTTTAAATTCAAAATCGATTTTCGAACCCTTTGGCAGCCCTTTCATTTTTTCAGTTCGATCAGATCCTCGATCGATAAATCTAATATTTGTTTTATTTTATCAATTCTTAATCCTACAGCTTATTTTTGTAATCAATTATTCAAATATTGTGATTTGTGAACGACAATAACATTTAGTACAAGTTAGTGCAGTGCACGTCTATAATTACAACTCCTAAGCACATCTTATTTCCTTCTGACTACAAAAAGGCACTGACTATAAAGAAGTGATTATGTATACCTGGCTTGTTGCAGGTGCCTTTTATCCTCAATAAATAATACCGTTATCGACCCTGGTTCTCGGATTTAATTTCAAACATAATCCCTAAGTGAGGCTCCTTGTCTGCAACCTCACAATTTATATCCAGTGACATGTAGCCAGACGATAAAATAAAAACAATAAAAAAGTGTGGATGCCGATCTGTCTCAGCTTCAAATCGATAACTGGCAGTATCGACTTTTGTTTCGCAGGCCAAGACCATTTTTGGATTACTCGGCCACAACATTTAGTTACTTTGCAAAAAGACTAGTAAAGAATACATGAATAGTGCAAAAGGTACATACATGACATCGGTAGCGTGAGGGTCCTTGTTGGCGGCGTAGAACCGAGCCGTGCGGCGCGGCCTCTTCGCGTTGCTGCCTTGCTCCTGTTGCTCCACCTGCAATTGATATTACATTCATATCACAACGAACCTTCTAACTTTTCCGCTCAAATAATCCCGCGAAAATGAACCACATTGCTCTAGAAATAGAGTTGATTTTCCTTTGTGTGTTTGAATTTTGAGAAAACAAAGGAAAACTTTATATGTCTGACTGAAATAAACTAGTACTCCGCCTCTCCGGTCGGGGTTGGCGTGGCGCTCGTGCGGCTGCGTGGCCTCGAACTGCTCGCGGGAGATCAGCGACACCGTGCGGTAGTGCGAGCCCAGGCTGCCGTGCGACTGCTGAGTATTTATCATAGTAGATACGTAGTTAGTTACCACGTGCGGCGGCGGCGGGGGCGGCGGCGGCTGGTCGGGGTTGGCGTGGCGCTCGTGCGGCTGCGTGGCCTCGAACTGCTCGCGGGAGATCAGCGACACCGTGCGGTAGTGCGAGCCCAGGCTGCCGTGCGACTGCTGAGTATTTATCATAGTAGATACGTAGTTAGTTACCACGTGCGGCGGCGGCGGGGGCGGCGGCGGCTGGTCGGGGTTGGCGTGGCGCTCGTGCGGCTGCGTGGCCTCGAACTGCTCGCGGGAGATCAGCGACACCGTGCGGTAGTGCGAGCCCAGGCTGCCGTGCGACTGCTGAGTATATATCATAGTAGATACGTAGTTAGTTACCACGTGCGGCGGCGGCGGGGGCGGCGGCGGCTGGTCGGGGTTGGCGTGGCGCTCGTGCGGCTGCGTGGCCTCGAACTGCTCGCGGGAGATCAGCGACACCGTGCGGTAGTGCGAGCCCAGGCTGCCGTGCGACTGCTGAGTATTTATCATAGTAGATACGTAGTTAGTTACCACGTGCGGCGGCGGCGGGGGCGGCGGCGGCTGGTCGGGGTTGGCGTGGCGCTCGTGCGGCTGCGTGGCCTCGAACTGCTCGCGGGAGATCAGCGACACCGTGCGGTAGTGCGAGCCCAGGCTGCCGTGCGACTGCTGAGTATATATCATAGTAGATACGTAGTTAGTTACCACGTGCGGCGGCGGCGGGGGCGGCGGCGGCTGGTCGGGGTTGGCGTGGCGCTCGTGCGGCTGCGTGGCCTCGAACTGCTCGCGGGAGATCAGCGACACCGTGCGGTAGTGCGAGCCCAGGCTGCCGTGCGATTGCTGAGTATACAAAAATATATTACTCGCAATCATAAGATTTAACTTGAAATGTTAATTTTTCACAAATGTCCCATAAGGTTGACTTACAGTTAAAAACTAGGCGACGATATGCCTAGTTTATGGTCAAATAAAAATTAAAAAGTTTCAGAAATTGCAGATTTTGTCGTCCGTTTAAACATAATACTCACTCCTGTTGATTTGTGTTTCTAAATATCTCTCGATTTCTATGATCCTGCACCAATTACAAGTTTCGGTTTGATCCAGTGGTCGACTGGTAGAGAATGCCTTAAGACATTAAGTCGGCCTCTTGTACACTTTTTTATTTGTGCAATAAAGTTTAAATAAATAAATACTCGGCCAGCAACGTGCTACTTCGCCTCCTCGACAATAATGTACTATTATAGGCCTCGCAGCCTCGCACGAAGCAGCTGGGGAAGTGTAGAAGAGCCTTGGCCGACAAACGTGCGAGCGGCTTCAGGCTACGCGCGGCAATCTACTCTCTAAGCTAGGAGTTCTGTGTGGACCAGCCTAATGCAATCAACATTATAAGAAATTTTAAGGAGGGACAATTTTACACCTTCGTTTGTATGGCCACGTCAAACGACGAGAAAACGATCACGTGGTACAAATAGCGCTAAATCTACCGGAGTCGAAAAGAGGAAGAGGTCCGCCATACTCCTGGTGGACAAATATAGAGAGACCTTAAGAAAGCCCAGGTGCCCCAACACACAACCCAAGACCGCAGCAATTGGCGCAGGACAGTGAGGAGACCCGACCCCAAATAATGGGAACAGGAGAATTATTAATTATGTTCCCAAATCACCAATTACATTGAACATATTTCAATAGAACATAGGTATTTAATAACAAACTTCAATATTCAATTTAATTTTTAAGAAGGATAATTTTGGAATTAAAAATTAACTTTAAGACGAGGCATTTTATAAAAAAATCGACATATTTACTTAAGACAGTGTTAAATAAATACTAACCGAAGTATAATCCGTATCAGTCCACAAATCCTCTTCGTAGCGTCTCAACCCGTCAGTTATGACCTGAAATATTAAAAAGGTTTGAAAATACAATAATAGTAGTTTATGTAACTGTTACGTTTTAATTATAAATCCTAAATGCCGTGTTCGGAAACCATTAGAATGACCGACATTGCACCGCCATGACCAACTCCATTGTGCCGGCGGTCGGGCGGGCGCGTGCCGGCGGTCGGAGAGGAGGGCAGATTTTCATTACGTTACCGTAGGTAATGAATTTTCATACGTTTTTACCACACTGTCACAGATAATAAACTGATAATTACTGGTTGCAATAATGGTGGTAATTACATACGGTTTCCGAACGCGGAATAGAGCATTTATGATATTGGTGTAGATAAAATAAATTGATGACCGATGTAACAGGAGTCGACGATGGAATTAATGGTAATTTAAGTGGGTGTTCTATAGAGTAGGTAGGTATTAGGCTGTCCCTTATATTGTCATTTTGAGAAATTAACAACGCATACCCCCTAAATATATTTCGTTTTTCCCCAAAATACGCCATAAAAAAATATTAGGCTATTCCTGTAACTCTGACCCGTGCCGACTTGCATCGTAATTTCCCCATACAAATTACTATGAAGAAATTTAAGGGGTATGCGTTATTAATTTCTCAAAATCGCAATATAAGGGACACCCTAGTAGGTACTTAATACCTAGATGATTGTTTTGGTGGGTTGTTGAGTGAGTACACGAATGATTGAGTTTTCCATACTTATTTATTTACGTTACGGAAATCCAACAGATATTAAAATAAAATAAAACTACGAGGGCTGCTATGTATATATCCGGAAACCGGGATTACAATCTTCTTAAATAGCATATTTGACCTCCATGGTAAAATTTGAACTTTTTTAAGTACTGGCCGGTATATTTTTTCTTTCTTATTAACGCTCGTGTTTTGTTTTTGACGGGTTTTAAATGTCATCTCGCAGCAAGAATGGAACTCACTCGTGAAAATATTCGTGCTATGATTTATTATGATTTTCGGCGTGGTTTAACGCAACAACAGTGCATAGATCAACTAACTTCAACTTTTGGTGATGAAGCCCCATCTAAAACTACTGTGTATCACTGGTTTAGTGAGTTCAATCGTGGACGTAGTATGCTTACGGACGAAGTTAAGGCAGGTCGCCCGAAATCGGTCGTTGTACAACAAAATATCGAGGCTGTGCGAAAACTTATAATGGACGACCGACATGTTACGTACCGCGAGATAGAGGCGACTCTGGGTATTTCTATGACCAGCATTAATAGCATATTACATAATTATTTGGCTGTAAAAAAAATTTGTTCGCGTTGGATACCCCACAACTTAACAAAAGAGCAAAAAGATGCTCGCGTCGAATGGTGCAATAAAATGTTAAAAAAATATAACCGTGGTGACTCAATAGTATTTTGTGCAACAGTTACATAATAAGGGTTCTTAAGATTCGAGGGTCGAAGTTACAAAATGAGGCGAAGCCGAATTTTGTAATAATAGACCCGAGAATTTTAAGACCTAATTATGTACCGTTGCACACGAAACTTTTTCTACGACAGTAGCAAAAACGTAATTAATAAATAATTTTAAAGTTCTTAAGTATCACGAGTACATAAATCAATTTTGTTTTAAGATTTTTTTATCAACTAATATCTCTTACTTGTGCTCTATCTGTACTGTGCCGAAGTCTTCGGATATTCACTGTGAAGTTTTCTTGTCACTTATTTTATGCAAATTAACATAAACTTCTTGATATTAACGTAATATACGAGTTTAAATACAAAAATTAAGCCGTACATTGTGTTGAAACTTTTTAAATATTAACTTTTTGACTAAATGTCATAGACAGACCACGAGTTGGATTTCAATTGCAAAAAAATATGGCTTCGTTCAAGTAGCTCTCAATGCAAAAGTTTACATTAAAGTACTATTATGCTTTTCATAAATATGGAAACTAAATTATTTAAAATATTAATACTTTTAAAAAGACATAATGTTTTTATCATAGTTTGTGCAAAAATAATTTCAAGTATATATCAATTTGAAAATATAATTTATATTGTAAACAAGAACGAACCTTTTTTAGACATGGCACCTGGAAGTCGGTGTATTAAAAAAACAAAAACAGTTGCACAATATGTTTTGTGTGACTGCTAGCAGTTATAGAAAGTACCTATAGACAAATAGACTTTAGCGCCTTCACTTAAATGATGTAGTTTTAGATACCACTATCAGTCATTTAATTGGCATATAGAAGTGCTGGAGTAGAAAAAAGCCGTTTATAACATCTATACAGGTGACGAATCCTGGATCTATGCATACGATCCCGAAACGAAGCAACAATCAGCGGTATGGGTGTTTCAAAATGAGCCGAACCCTACGAAAGTTACTCGTGCAAAAAGTACATTGAAACAAATGGTGGCCTGCTTCTTCGGTATTAATGGCCATGTAGCTACAGTGCCACTAGAAAACCGTAGAACGGTTAATTCAGAGTGGTACACGACCATTTGCTTACCGGAAGTATTTGAACAAATTCGTAAAACTAACCAGCGACGAAGAATCATTCTTCATCATGACAATGCCAGCTGTCATACGTCACGCGAAACAACTCTATTTTTGGAGGGTCAAAATGTGGAATTAACGGGTCATCCGCCGTACAGCCCTGACTTGGCACCCAACGATTTTTATTTATTTCCAAATATAAAGAATAAATTACGCGGTCAACGATTTTCGACCGCTGAAGATGCTGTCGACGCATTCAAACAACACGTTATGGAGGTACCTCAGGCGGAGTGGCAGAAGTGCTTTAAAAATTGGTTCACGCGAATGCAAAAGTGCATAGATCATCAAGGGGAATACTTTGAAAAACAATAAAACCATTTTCAGCCGTGTACGTTTGTTTGTTTTTTTGTTTCCGGATATATAAGTAGCAACCTATGTAATTAATAAGAGATGGAAATCCAATTACAGGATACACTTATAGCTACAGATTATTACATTCAAGTTTTACTAAAATTTTATTCCGAGTGAGTGTCCGAGAGGCAACCGGATGGCTCCCGGTATTTAAGCTCCCTACGTGTTGTGGAACCACCCCGTGCAACCCGCACTGACCCACGTTGGACTTTATTTTTCACTCCCCCCCCCCCCCCCCTAGGGTTGCAAATAGAAAAAAAACAAAATGTTTTTTTCTCAAATTTATGAAAAAAATACATGAAAAAACCTGGCACCATTGTTTTTTTTCAGATGAACAAATATTACGATAAACACGATTATTCGTGATTTATTCATATAAGTAACTTAAAACTAAGTACATTAAAGTAGGTATGTCTGTTATGTAACTAAACTATTCTCAGTAAATGCAAAAAAACTTTGAATTATTTACTAGAACTATCAGCAGCATAGTACCACTACATATTTCATTAATATAAGTTTAATAAAACCAGAAAAGAAGTTGTTAAATTAAATTAGTTTAATAGTTAACATAAAGTCTAAAACAACCGTATAAGAGTATTAACTGCCTTGCAAATTTTGTAGTTTTGAAAAAAAAAACATATTCCAGAAAAAAACTGTTCTTTTTCACGGTTTTTTTTCAACCCTACCCCCCCAATTTTTTTCCAGGGATTGATAACCGACCAGCCGGTGTGAATGGACAATATGCATGCTCGTTCTTCATCACATACAGTTACTGGAAATGAAAAACCAAGTCCAAAGTGAGTCAGTCAATTCGAGTTGCACAGGGTGGTTCCACAACACATAGGGAGCTTAAATACCGTGAGCCTAACTAAAAAAAAAATTTAAAAAAAAAGACATTCGGTTGCCTCGTGGACAATTAATCGGCATTGCTCTGAATTGAGGTTGAGGAAAGAGTTTTTGGTTAAGTGTAGACAGTTATAACTAATTTGTGTTTTAATATGAGGTTAAGTTTCTTTTCCGTTCTGTCTATACATGATTGTTGTACAGTACCTGTTCGAGATCCTGTGAGATCTTGGTGCGCGTGTTCCAGTCGCCCTGGCGGTCGTGACCGTCATGTTTGACCGCTCGACCACCAGTTTGAGTCACGATCAGCAGTCGGCCGACGTCGCGGTCAGACAGCTCGAAGTCCGATTCGGAATCCGACCTGACATACATACAATTTTATGTTATATAATATAATTTTAAACAAAAAAGAACCGACTTCACTAAGCATCCACCTTTTCAACACCAAATGCTCGATCTGCTGTAAAAAATACTCAAATCACCATAGGTGTGCCTATAATAGTTGAAGAGTTCCCTCGATTTCTCCAGGATCCCATCTACAGATCCTGACCTGGTTACAATGGGACCAACTGTGAAGTATACGCTTTCAAACAAAAAAAGAATTTTCCAAATCGGTCCAGCCGTCTTCGAATAATCGGTGAACATACATAAAAAAAAAAAAAAATAGCAAAAACAAAGATTCCGACGAATTGATAACCTCCTCCTTCGAAATCTTGAAGTCGGTTGAAAAGAGATTAAGATCCCGTTTAAAGGTATTTTTTTTTACTTTAACTTTTAAGTTTAAAGCACGACTTAAGTCGTGTTTCAGTAACGTCTAACCCTCAAATTCCTCACAAAAATGTATGGGATTTGACATTGACCGTCAGTTTTGTGACGATTGCTCACCGGCCGTTAGTGGTACACAGTTAAGTGAGAATGCCCTTAAAGCTGTTGATGCCTATGATAGTGGGATTATTTACGTATTAGATAGAGATATCGATAATTTTACGTGTCATTTTTCTTAATAAAACTGATTAATGATTAAATACAAAAAGTTTGGGTGAGGATTTGATTTAAGACGCAGATCAGAGTGTATACGCTGGCGAATCGCGAACGCTGCACAATGCATCTATAAACTATAGCGTATTACTAGCGTTTATGGACTAAGAGCTGGCCACGTCAGAAATAACACAATAATGAGAGCAAAGAAACCCGTCTAGTAAGATTGCAATAATATCCTTATTGCTAGATCCAGGCATCTGGCACTTCTGGCAGCTTTTAATGGGTGGAGGTCAGAGTGACAGACTAGCAAAATTTTTGAATTGGAAAAAAGTTATACTAAACTAGGTAAAAACTGCCGAAGTTGTCTTATTTATAGAGCACGGGGCCTATATTTTAACATTAGAACAAAAAACATTGCGTATTATTTCGGAAACAGAAATAGTAAGCGACCAACCATACTGCATCAAAACTAGAACACTAGCATTTGTAATCTTAAAGTGGTTTTGCATTCTTTGACCTCCACCACTTACAGCTGCCAGATGTCCGGATCTATAAATAAGCATATTATAGCAAACTAACGCGAGGGGTTTTGTCGCTCTCATTATTGTGTCATATCTGACGTGGCTAGCTCTCCGTCTATTAGCTGCCCACGAATTAAAGGTTTCCAAGAATAATTTAATTTCGTCAAAATAATAAAAAAATATTCAGAATAAAATGTAACAAAACCTTTATATATGCCTTTGGGCCAGTAGAGGCTAAAGACAAGGCCTAAAAGATATTTCATTGGAATATAAGTGATGTCTCCAGGCGGCAGGTCCAGCTGGAAGTGCAGCTCCTCCCGCTGCGGTGAAGCTACAGGTATACTGACCAGGCGTCTCCGTCGGTGAAGGTGCAGTGCCTGGGCGGCGGCAGGTCCAGCTCCTCGTCCAGCTGGAAGTGCAGCTCCTCCCGCTGCGGTGAAGCTACAGGTATACTGCCCAGGCGTCTCCGTCGGTGAAGGTGTTGTGCCTGGGCGGTGGTAGGTCCAGCTCCTCGTCCAGCTGGAAGTGCAGCTCCTCCCGCTGCGGTGAAGCTACAGGTATACTGACCAGGCGTCTCCGTCGGTGAAGGTGTTGTGCCTGGGCGGCGGCAGGTCCAGCTCCTCGTCCAGCTGGAAGTGCAGCTCCTCCCGCTGCGGTGAAGCTGCAGGTATACTGACCAGGCGTCTCCGTCGGTGAAGGTGTTGTGCCTGGGCGGCGGCAGGTCCAGCTCCTCGTCCAGCTGGAAGTGCAGCTCCTCCCGCTGCGGTGAAGCTGCAGGTATACTGACCAGGCGTCTCCGTCGGTGAAGGTGTTGTGCCTGGGCGGCGGCAGGTCCAGCTACTCGTCCAGCTGGAAGTGCAGCTCCTCCCGCTGCGGTGAAGCTGCAGGTATACTGACCAGGCGTCTCCGTCGGTGAAGGTGTTGTGCCTGGGCGGCGGCAGGTCCAGCTCCTCGTCCAGCTGGAAGTGCAGCTCCTCCCGCTGCGGTGAAGCTGCAGGTATACTGACCAGGCGTCTCCGTCGGTGAAGGTGTTGTGCCTGGGCGGCGGCAGGTCCAGCTACTCGTCCAGCTGGAAGTGCAGCTCCTCCCGCTGCGGTGAAGCTGCAGGTATACTGACCAGGCGTCTCCGTCGGTGAAGGTGTTGTGCCTGGGCGGCGGCAGGTCCAGCTCCTCGTCCAGCTGGAAGTGAAGCTCCTCCCGCTGCGGTGAAGCTGCAGGTATACTGACCAGGCGTCTCCGTCGGTGAAGGTGTTGTGCCTGGGCGGCGGCAGGTCCAGCTACTCGTCCAGCTGGAAGTGCAGCTCCTCCCGCTGCGGTGAAGCTGCAGGTATACTGACCAGGCGTCTCCGTCGGTGAAGGTGTTGTGCCTGGGCGGCGGCAGGTCCAGCTCCTCGTCCAGCTGGAAGTGCAGCTCCTCCCGCTGCGGTGAAGCTGCAGGTATACTGACCAGGCGTCTCCGTCGGTGAAGGTGTTGTGCCTGGGCGGCGGCAGGTCCAGCTCCTCGTCCAGCTGGAAGTGCAGCTCCTCCCGCTGCGGTGAAGCTGCAGGTATACTGACCAGGCGTCTCCGTCGGTGAAGGTGTTGTGCCTGGGCGGCGGCAGGTCCAGCTACTCGTCCAGCTGGAAGTGCAGCTCCTCCCGCTGCGGTGAAGCTGCAGGTATACTGACCAGGCGTCTCCGTCGGTGAAGGTGTTGTGCCTGGGCGGCGGCAGGTCCAGCTCCTCGTCCAGCTGGAAGTGCAGCTCCTCCCGCTGCGGTGAAGCTGCAGGTATACTGACCAGGCGTCTCCGTCGGTGAAGGTGTTGTGCCTGGGCGGCGGCAGGTCCAGCTACTCGTCCAGCTGGAAGTGCAGCTCCTCCCGCTGCGGTGAAGCTGCAGGTATACTGACCAGGCGTCTCCGTCGGTGAAGGTGTTGTGCCTGGGCGGCGGCAGGTCCAGCTCCTCGTCCAGCTGGAAGTGCAGCTCCTCCCGCTGCGGTGAAGCTGCAGGTATACTGACCAGGCGTCTCCGTCGGTGAAGGTGTTGTGCCTGGGCGGCGGCAGGTCCAGCTACTCGTCCAGCTGGAAGTGCAGCTCCTCCCGCTGCGGTGAAGCTGCAGGTATACTGACCAGGCGTCTCCGTCGGTGAAGGTGTTGTGCCTGGGCGGCGGCAGGTCCAGCTCCTCGTCCAGCTGGAAATGCAGCTCTTCTCTCTGCGGGGCCTCGTCGGCGGGCGCGGGCGCGGGCGCGGGGGCGGAGCGCTCACGACTGCCGGCCTTCGTTCTTCGCTTCACCTGTTAAACGTCACACTTGTAAACACTTGGAAATATTGCAGAAGTTTCGAACAGTGATTTAGCAGTAATCTTTGCAGTAACGCCTGGTAGCATATCTACGCGGCGGAACTGACACCCTGGACCGCCATTTCCGCCCATTCCCGTTGCGTTGGCGTTTGTTCCGCCATTGTTGCGCGAAGATGTAAGCGAAACCGCGCACGACAGAGACAGCGCGCTAGGTAGGCGCGCGTTGGAGCAAGTTTCGCTATAGTTTCTGATGACGTCACGCTATGTTAATGATGCCATAGATGACGCTGGGCAATTTCCTGAATTGTGCATGGACGCTATTTTGTGTAAATATTGAGTTCTCTTATTTATTCACGAATAACACAGTAAAACGCCAATAAATGGAAAATCCACAAAATATAAGAAAATCCTTACAAACTGACCAAAAAACTATAATACTGCATGTGTAGATACATACCTCTGTCCAGACATCAGGTCCGCTTCTCTCGGAGCTGGGGCTACCAGCTCCGGACGTCTGTCTCGAGGCACCTTCCGGTTTCTCGCTCGATTCTTCTGTTGGTAAACATTCTAAGTTAATATCTATAAAGCTGTCAACAGCAAAAGTTGTTAAGGGGCTGACAACAGCTAAATTCCCTCCCTATCTTTTTCAGCGCGAGTGAAAGAGAAACACTGTGTTACGATTAGTATGGGAGCTCATTGCAAATTGTGCAAAATGATGGATTAAACAAAAATACGCATAAATTGAGAAATATAAAACAACGAAGTTTTTAGTATTAGTGCGGTGCAAATTTGTCTTTAGTTACAGACGTATAAGTCTATAAACTAAAGACATACAACTGTTTTAAGGTAATTTTAAGATGTAGCTTTGGAATTATTTTCTATCGAGCCGATTTCGTCCAATCATGTATCGGAAGTAACGAAGTTCTTCCAAATATAACGAATAATAACATATATTTTTTTTTCTTTCTCAAAACAAGTAGTTATAGCTAAAAAACTGTTTGAGTAAAGTCAATTTGAAGATCATCGGATGTTGTCAGCCTCTTAAGCGGGTGAGGTATTCAAAATGGCCTCCACGCGCTCTTAATCTCCTAACAATAAAGTCGTGTCAAGCTAATTTTGACCACCTCGCCCGCTTAGCTCTCTACTGCTGACTAATTGCAGGTCATACATACACACACTGATTTCAACGTGTTCATTATTTTATCTGGGCATTGAAGTTAAAGGGGATCAATGTTACTCCGCGTCCGTAGGAAACACCTTAGACAACCCTAGACGTGATCCCTGGGTGGTGCTAAAAGAGTAACAAACTTTGCAACTGCACTGTCCCATCTGGACCTCGCAGCACTCACTGGATTTTCTTTGTCATCTGATTTCCCGCTACTACTACCCCAGGGAAGAAATGCCTTATCTATATCTGTTGACATGTAGCCATACGATAAATTGAAGTTAAATACAAGGATATTTCGGATGGGGTTGGCCGGTCGAAAGTAAATACAGATGGCGCTAGGGTACGTTGTACCTATCAGTCCTAACAATAGTGTAAGTTTATTGGTTTTTTTTTTGAAATTTCCTGACCTGGATGATTAGCCCTTTAAGCCAAATCCATAAACAAAACTAGTGACAATACACAGGGTGGATTTTCTTTTTGGGTCAGGAGGGCAGCTACCAGATCCCGTGCTGCTACGTGAAAACGGTCTAAGATTTTCCCTCCATTACAAATTAATGAAGATTGGCGTTTACAGATTTTGGAAAAAACATACATGATGCGAGAAAAAGGCCATTTTTAAAGTTGCGCAGGATCTGGGCAGATCAAGATTATTTTTGTACCGTTGAGCCAACATTAGTAGTTTATGTAACTGTTACATAATAAGGCCTAATTACGTACATACAGTTGCGTACACTGATTTATCTACAGTCATATTATATATCCTAAATGAAGTGTTCGGAAAGCATAGAATGACCGCCATTGCACCGCCATGGCCAACTCGATTGCACCGGCGGTCGGGCGGGCGCGTGCCGGTGGTCAGGAAGTAGAGCAGGATTTACATTATGTTATCAAATTCGATGTTCCAAATTTGAAATTCATAACTTAACAATATTTGAGCATGTAAAGTTAAAATTACGTTACTGCCACAGATAAAAAGCTTATCATAGTAAAATCGGTTGTGGTAATGCTGGCCATTGCCTACCGTTTCTGAACACATTTTAGAGGAGTTACAATGTGAGTGTAGATAATAGTAGTTTATGTAACTGTTACGTTTTAATGCCTAATTACGTACACTGCTTTATCTACTCACATATTATAAATCCTAAATGATGTGTTCGGAAACCAGTAGAATGACCGCCATTGCACCGCCATGACCAACTCGATTGTGTCGGCGGTCGCGCGGGCGCGTGCCGGCGGTCGGGGAGAGCGCGGATCTTGGTAACGTTACCGTGGGTAATGGATTTTCATACGTTTTTACCACACTGTCAGAGATGTTACGTTACTGGTTGCAATAATGGTGGTAATTACATACGGTTACCGAACGCGGAATAGAGGATTTATGATATTGGTGTAGATAAAGTTAGTTACATATGTAGTTTGTACCTGTCTTGCGCTGGGGCACGAACTCAGCCACGTCGGGGTTGAGGTGATCGTGCGGCGGCGGGGACGCGGCGCCGCGCGACCGGAACATTCTGCCAACAACACTCACAATCACATTCCGAACTATGTACATATACAGTTAGGTGCAAAACTGTCCCAATAGTAGCATCTTAGTAGAATGTGGAGAAGTGGATGTCGATCGAGGAGAGGGGCACATGATTAATACATACCAGTACTATTTAAAATTTCCTACAAATCAGCCTTACATATGATATACTTAGAATTTACGGTTATTTTGTTATTTAGAATCGAAAAGTAGAAAAAAACACATTTTTATTTTTTCGAATATTTCTAGTTCCTCTTATGGGAAACTCCAAATTTCTTAATTATGTATGGTTCCCTATTTGGAGTTTCCATAAGAGGAACTAGAAATATTCGAAAAATAAAAATGTGTTTTTTTCTACTTTTCGATTCTAAATTACAAAATAACCGTAAATTCTAAGTATATCATATGTAAGGCTGATTTGTAGGAAATTTCAAATAGTACTGGTATGTATTAATCATGTGCCCCTCTCCTCGATCGACATCCACTTCTCCACATTCTACTAAGATGCTACTATTGGGACAGTTTTGCACCTAACTGTAGGTAAGGTCCGACCGAGAACACTTTTTTAGTCTCGTCTGAGACCGAGAGTGAATGCTATTCTCGGCTGAGACCAAGACCGAGACAGATAATTTATAAAATGTAAATTAAAACACGTAATTTGCAAAAAAAATAATACAATTTATACCCATACAAAAAAAATTTTTTTTTTACTTTAATTGTTGAGCCATTTACGGGTCAAGCTATTTTCTTTTGTTTAATACTTACTCTATGAAAAGTCCAGTGTAAAGTGAACAGTAAATGCCTCAACGATTAAAGTCCGTGACCGTACTTGACTACTAAGGTCCGACCGAGAACACTTTTTTGTCTCGGTCGAGACCGAGATTAAATGGTATTCTCGACCGAGACCGAGACTAAATGGTATTCTCGGCCGAGACCGAGACAGAAAACTTATAATATGGAGAATAAAACACGTAAAATGCAAAAAACAAACCATTTTTTTTTATACCACGACGGTGGCAAACAAGCATACGGCCCGCCTGATTGTAAGCAGCTACCGTAACCTATGGACGCCTGCAACTCCAAAGGAGTCACATGCGCGTTGCCGACCCTTTACAAAAAGGAGGATTCACTGTGTTGACGACTAAAGGAACAAGAAGGTCCCTCATCGTCAACACACTGGGTCCTCTTTGAGCTCTTTGGCAACCTTACTTACCAGCAGGAACACAACACTATGAGTAGGGTCTAGTGCTATTTGGCTGTGGTTTTCTGTAAGGTGGAGGTACTTCCCCAGTCGGGCTCTGCTCCAGATTTGAGCGATGACATTCGCTGAGCGTGCCCTACCACACTTAGCGAGATGCCATTCTCAGTGCCCATACCTCTCTTTTTGGCGTAGTTTAAGGACATACCCAGGTCCGGACGTAGTTTAAGGACATACCCAGGTCCGGACGTAGTTTAAGGACATACCCCGGGTCCAAAACCATTTCATACCCGTACAAAAAATCTACTTCTTGATCGTGGCATTCATTTGAACTGTGAAGTTTTTTACGTATGTACAGTCGCCATCAAATATATCGGAGCGGCCAAGGTACTCAAAAATATCTGAACATTCACTTTATCGCCTTAACAATAGAGGCGTTGTTCAGATATGTTGCAGGCGTCCATAGGCTACGGTAGCTGCTTATCAAGTGGGCCGTATACTTGTTTGCCACCGTCATGGTATAAAGCGCAGATCGCGCGCATTTCGCTCACGGAACGCATCAGTCTGACGGAGCCTTTATTGACCATTTACACTACGATTTGGTGGCTATTCTTTGATGATGGTGATCTGAAAAACCATAACTAAAAGAACCCCATACCTGGGTAGAGGTGGCGGCGGCACGGCCCGCAGCAAGCTGGACACGGGCGCCACCAGCGGCCCGCCCATCGTCGCCAGTGGGAAGATGCCCACCATCTGCTTCTTGCGGCTGCAACAACAAACACACATTTAACTACAATCGGAACTCACACACTAGTACAGTAAAGATACGGTTAACAGTAATTTATAATAACCTGATTTTTTTTATTATTCATTCTTATGGAATATTTCTAAATAATATATGCAAAAATCCTACCAACTTTTCACCCGGAAGTAGTTAAATAGGTAAAAAAAAATATAAATTTTTTTTGTATATTTTTATTTACAATAATATCAATTATTTTTATTTGTAAAAATGACGATATTAAAGTCTTCTTTCTGTTTAAAGCGAAAAACAAGAAACCGAGTCCATGTAAAACCACATAAACAACAAAATGTACGGCGTTGGCGATATATATCCTAATTCGTTAGAAACAAATAGTAATATTTGGTAGTTTGTTCTTACACATTTTAAATGACTTAGAAACGATATATTCATTAAAATCCTTCAAGAAAAACGCTTGTAATATGTGTGTACATATTTGTGACGGTTAGCGAATAACGATATTTTGTAGGATTTCATTGCGTAAATAATACTTGTATCATGATATATCCGTTATACTAAAAATATTAGCTATTATTACTTATTTCCAATTTCCCATACTAGCCGCCCGTAAAAGGACTGTAGTACACGTCATAGAGCCTTTGCACAACTCCGCGGCAGAATAAACACCACGGAACAGTGTCGCGTGTTACGCTGCCAAACCTGAGGGGTTAGCCAAGATGACAATCGTTTGTAGAAAACGAAACGAAACGCTATCGTTCTCTATCACTCTTCCATATCAGAGCGATATAGAGACGGATAGCGTTTCGATTCGTTGTCTACAAACGATTTTCATCCTGGCTAAGCCCCCTGAGCGGATCGGATGGGAAACGCTCTTATTTCGCGCCAGTTACGAGACTTACGAGGCGAAACGTGCGGTGCGGTTTCGCGGTATCGATTCCGCCGCAGAGATGTACAAAGGCCAGGAGCGTTTAATTCGTCGGTAGATGTTTTCGCTATTTTATTTTTATTTTATGTATGTTCACCGATTATTGCAAGACGGCTGGACCGATTTGGAAAATTCTTTTTTTGTTTGAAAGAGTATACTTCACAGTTGTTCCCATTGTAACCAGGTCAAGATCTGATGATGGCATCCTGGAGAAATCGAGGGAACTCTTCAACTACTATAGGCACACCTAGAGTGATTTGAGTTATTTTTTACAGTAACTCGAGCATTTGCTTTTGGAAAGGTGGAGGCTAAGTGAAGTCAGTTCTTTTTTGTTTAAAATTATTATTGTAGCTGAATTATAAAGCCGCAGACGCACGGGACCGGTAGCACGAATTGTTTGCGGCAAAATTGACGACCACCACTGTCTTCCAAAACAAGTCCATTCAATTCTATAGAGTATAATCGCGTCGCTCAGATCGGTGGGCTCGAGCGGCGGTTCGCGCGACTTGATCAAAATATATAGAATTGCATGGACCTGTTTTGGATGACAGCTTACCGCTCGCTGCGTCGCAAGTCGCGCACATTGAGTCCGCGGCCTTATGCGATAAGCTAACGGAGCCAACCAACCAAGACAACTATAACCTGATTTATAAATCAAGTGCAAAAACCTAACCTCACTCGTTCACCGGTTTCATGTAATTATGTGTTTTTTAAAAAGAAAAAAAAACACTAATATAATTACAATTTACTGGTATTTTTAATCCTCTGATGTAAAACAGCAATTTCATTTGCCTTTATTCAGAGGAGTACAAGCGAAAAGTAAGCGAATTATCTTTGGACTCAAATTAAAATAAAGTAAAATTGAATAAGTGAAATAGTAAAGTCTCGTTGTGTACCAACAAAGTGGGACTTTCCACTAGACTCGTCCACAATTTAGAAATTAAATAAATAATAATTTGAAACAAAAAAGAACCAACTTCACTTAGCATCCACCTTTCCAACAGCAAATGCTCGAGCTGCTGTAAAAAATACTCAAACCACTATAGGTGTGCCTATAATAGTTGAAGAGTTCCCTCGATTTCTGCAGGATCCCATCATCAGTCTTTCCTTACAAACAAAAAAAGAATTTTCAAAATCGGTCCAGCCTTCTTCGAATAATCAGTGTACATAAAAAAAAAATGCAAAAAATACAAAGATCCCGACGAATTGATAACCTCCTCCTTCGAAATCTTGAAGTCGGTTCAAAAATCCGAGTGTACACCAGTGCCACACAATATAGTCCTCCTTTTCGCTTTTGTCGTCCGCCTTCTCTTTCGTCTCCTCAGCGGCATCAGTTTCTGGAGAGGGCTCTGGTTTGGCTTTCTCTTATGCTGGCTCTTATTTGTACAATTAATTAAAAATCCTTACCGTTTCTCCCCCGTCTTCTCCTCCCCCTCGTTCTGTAACGGAGGATCCTCGTTCTCCTGTCTATCTTGCTTCTCGTTCTTGTCGTCCGCCTTCTCTTTCGTCTCCTCAGCGGCCTCAGTTTCTGGAGAGGGCTCTGGTTTGGCTTCCACTGCTGGCTCTTATTTGTAAAATTAGTAAAAATCCTTACCGTTTCTCTCCCGTCTTCTCCTCCCCCTCGTTCTCCTGTCTATCGTCCTTCTCGTTCTTGTCGTCCACCTTCTCTTTCGTCTCCTCAGCGGCCTCAGTTTCTGGAGAGGGCTCTGGTTTGGCTTCCAGTGCTAGCTCTTATTTGTAAAATTGATCAATAATCCTTACGTTTTCTCCCCCGTCTTCTCCTCCCCCTCGTTCTCCTGTCTATCGTCCTTCTCGTTCTTGTCGTCCGCCTTCTCTTTCGTCTCCTCAGCGGCCTCAGTTTCTGGAGAGGGCTCTGGTTTGGCTTCCAGTGCTAGCTCTTATTTGTAAAATTGATCAATAATCCTTACCTTTTCTCCCCCGTCTTCGTCTCCCCCTTGTTCCCTGTCTATCGTCCTTCTCACTCTTGTCGTCCGCCTCTCTTTCGTTTCCTCAGCGGCCTCAGTTTCTAGCGAGGGCTCTGGTTTGACTGCTGGCTCTAATATGTAAAATTAATTAAAAATCCTTACCGTTTCTCCCCAGTCTTCTCCTCCCCCTCGTTCTGTAACGGAGGATCCTCGTTCTCCTGTCTGTCGTCCTTCTTGTCTTCCTTCTCACTCTTATCTTCCTTCTCACTCTTGTCTTCCTTCTCACTCTTGTCGTCCGCCTTCTCTTTCGTTTCCTCAGCAGCCTTCTCAGTTTCTGGAGAGGGCTCTGGTTTCACTTCCACTGTCGGTTCTTGTTTTTTAGTCTGTGGAAGTAATGTTGAGCTTAGATGATTGGCAATTTATTGTTTGAAACATGAGGTAGGAACTTAGTTCATTTTATAAGTTATACAGGGTGTTTTATAACATAAACAATTCGGCTATTTCATGCATATAGACGGATCAGATGTTTTCTATGTTTTTCTTTGTGATTTCCAGGTTGGACCTATAGAAAACGTTGTTCAGTATGGCCTATACCAGAGTTGGGCGTTATTTAGATAATTTCTTTTCTTATCTAGATAATCATTTCAAATAAATTTATTCGAAGATAAATTAAATCACAAATAGTCCGTTGAAAACTTTTTTATTTAGATAAATTATCTAGATGAAGATAACTGGCCTCGTTTGTTATTGAAGTAAGCTTAGAATAATACATTTATATAGTATGTCACGTCAAGGCCCCTGACTAAACATAAGAGCTAAGCTACAGCTATCTTATTCATCTGCCCACTTCTAGTTCTACATGACTGTACTACTGATATTCATCTTTTATTAAAAATCTCAACTAATTTACCTAGATAAAAATGAAACTGATCTAGATAAATTCAAAATAACAAATGACGGATTATTTAGTTATTTCAAATAAAAGATGATTTGGTTATCTTTCCGGTTATTCGTAAATAGATAATTTTTGCCCAACTCTGGCCTATACACACATAAGCGTTTAGCTGTGCGTGTGAAAACCACCATCTTCCTACTATTTTCACTTTATATGTTGAAGTTTTAAATTTTAAAACGATACGATGCGAAAAACGTTAAAAAGGTTTAACTTTCTAAACAACTCTATTAGCTAGAAACAGACACATACCTCAATTACCTCAACTTTATCCTGCCCGCCTATACTGGGCGCCTTCTCTTCTACGCTCTTCTGTGGCTCCTTTACTTCCTTGTTGTTTTCTTTGTCCTTCTCGGGCTCGGGTTTTTTATCGGTGTCTTCGTTCATCATTATGTCAAGTAGCGGCCATTTTGTCGGTTCGAACGCTGTTCGGACCTGTGAACAAAGTTGTAATAAATATTAAGTTTTCTATAGCTATGGTAAGAAATATTCAGTTTTTTTATTATTGTCGATTGTAAAAGAAAACAGACTTTTTCCACTACAAAGTTCGAATTTGAGGTAAAATTGAACTTGCTCTGCATGTGTATAGCGCTGTCACGCTTGCACACCGTCGCCCCATCTGGTTCCGGCGCCAGTGTGATAATCGCCTTACTCTCAAGGCCGCTACCGGTGGGCGGGAGTGGGTTCGCACGACCCGATCAAAATGTATAGACTTGTATGAACGCGGGCTCAATGCACGCGGCGCGAATTGCGAGCGGGGCGGCGAAGGCCACCGCTGTCGTCCAAAACACGTTCATTCAAATCTATATACATTTTGATCACGAGCGGTGGAAGGAGGGGTCATGGCGTACCTTGAACCCGTTGACGAGCTGCAGCTTGTCGGAGTCGCGGATGGCGTCGAGCACGAGCGCCACGTCCGGTGTGAGGGCTCGGAGGCGGTGGAAGGAGGCGAGAGTGACGGGGATAGTTGCTGGCTGGCGTCATGACGTACCTTGAACCCGTTGACGAGCTGCAGCTTGTCGGAGTCGCGGATGGCGTCGAGCACGAGCGCCACGTCCGGTGTGAGGGCTCGGAGGCGGTGGAAGGAGGCGAGAGTGACGGGGATAGTTGCTGGCTGGCGTCATGACGTACCTTGAACCCGTTGACGAGCTGCAGCTTGTCGGAGTCGCGGATGGCGTCGAGCACGAGCGCCACGTCCGGTGTGAGGGCTCGGAGGCGGTGGAAGGAGGCGAGAGTGACGGGGATAGTTGCTGGCTGGCGTCATGACGTACCTTGAACCCGTTGACGAGCTGCAGCTTGTCGGAGTCGCGGATGGCGTCGAGCACGAGCGCCACGTCCGGCGTGAGGGCTCGGAGGCGGTGGAAGGAGGCGAGAGTGACGGGGATAGTTGCTGGCTGGCGTCATGACGTACCTTGAACCCGTTGACGAGCTGCAGCTTGTCAGAGTCGCGGATGGCGTCGAGCACGAGCGCCACGTCCGGTGTGAGGGCTCGGAGGCGGTGGAAGGAGGCGAGAGTGACGGGGATAGTTGCTGGCTGGCGTCATGACGTACCTTGAACCCGTTGACGAGCTGCAGCTTGTCGGAGTCGCGGATGGCGTCGAGCACGAGCGCCACGTCCGGTGTGAGGGCTCGGAGGCGGTGGAAGGAGGCGAGAGTGACGGGGATAGTTGCTGGCTGGCGTCATGACGTACCTTGAACCCGTTGACGAGCTGCAGCTTGTCGGAGTCGCGGATGGCGTCGAGCACGAGCGCCACGTCCGGTGTGAGGGCTCGGAGGCGGTGGAAGGAGGCGAGAGTGACGGGGATAGTTGCTGGCTGGCGTCATGACGTACCTTGAACCCGTTGACGAGCTGCAGCTTGTCGGAGTCGCGGATGGCGTCGAGCACGAGCGCCACGTCCGGTGTGAGGGCTCGGACGCGGTGGAAGGAGGCGATGAGTGTGACCGGGATGGTGCCGTCGGGCGCCATCTTGCGGCGCAGGAAGAAGTCGCGCGCTAAGTTGTCCGGGCTGAAGTAGTATTCGCTGTAAGAGAAAGAAAATGGTTAAATGCTGGTTTTTTAAATTTACACAATTGTAGACTCTAACTGGTGGAGCGTCCCTAGAACTCGATTGCCACCGGCTTTTCTAGCTTTTAAACGCCTGAGCACTTTCGCTACAACTAATGGGAAAAGGAGAAGCCAAATTAACTCCAGCTTGTCCATAAATATTTTTAATGTGCCTAAATGATGATGATCCGTTTAAGGGCATAATTGGTATCCTATTCTAATTATGAAATAGTAGTTTATGCAACAGTTGTATAAGAGGGGTCAAAAAAGGCGAGTGGCGTGGGTAACAATTTGAGCCGTAGGCGAAAATTGTTAAGAAAAACGCCACGAACATTTTTTGACCTACTTATACGACGTTGTATACATTACTTTTTCTACGACTACACTTACTTTTACATAAAATGCGAAATTGAAAACTTCATGGATATCGCATTCAACAATCATTTAAGTTTTACCTTTTAAAACACAATTTTTCAAGAATTCTAACATTACTAACACAAATACTTCATCGTTCATTCAATCGTTATTTGATCAATTATTAAAGAGCTACAGAGATTAGTAAAAATACCTAAATTACTTACAAAGTTTGCAATTTGCCCCTACAAATGAACGGGAAACGTAAAAAACTACAAAGTAGGTCTGTGGTTCTTTTCATTTTTTCTTTTTTAAAGTTTTTTTTTTCTAAAAACGCTGCGTTTATTTAAGTTTCTTAGGTTGGCAGTAATTTATTTTATATTAATAGTCGTGTTTGCACGCGATTACGCGATACTATTTTGGCGCTTTTATAGAACAAGTGTTATTTTGGGGAATAGACTAGATAGATTTTTCATCGAGTATATTATCTATGTTCTCATAAAGGTGTTAACGAATGTATAAATGACAGATAAAAGTACAGGAGTTGAAAAAAGTAAGAAAACAATTTTTTCACGCCAAAAAAATGGATATGTATGGAGGGTCGGCCAGCTGAGATGACGTGTCCCACACAAAAAACAAATATGCGTCCAAAAAAAATTTACTCCTACTTTTTCATAGTCGCACTCGCAATATGATACCAATTGGCTACTTTCCTAAAAAAATATATTTAGTCCGTCAGTTAGATTATCAAAAAATATTGGATACGTATTTTTTATTTTGTCAATCAAACAAAAATTGGTGAAGATATAGCCCGTTAAAGTTCCGCGTGACGTCACATTATACTAAAAATTGTACTGAAATGTGACGTCACGCGGAATTTTAACGGGCTATATCTTCACCAATTTTTGTTTGATTGACAAAATAAAAAATACGTGTCCAATATTTTTTGATAATCTAACTGACGGACTAAATATAATTATAAATTTTTTACCCAGGAAAGTACCCAATTATGCCCTTAAACGGATCACTGCTATTTTTGTTACACCCTGTATTGTCTAGATTTTAGACCGGATAGTCGCACATTGGTCTGGCAGGTAACGAATCAGCTGATAATCTAGCTCGAGAAGCTGTTACTGACGGAATATTTTAGTCGCACATTGGTCTGGCAGGTAACGAATCAGCTGATAATCTAGCTCGAGAAGCTGTTACTGACGGAATATTTTATACATGTTTACTATACCATACTGACTGTCTTAAAATAGTACGTTCCAATTGTAAAGTTCTATGGAAAGAACATTTCGGTGAGAGGTCTCGGACTAAAGGAATATGGTATAAAACTATTCAACCAAATCTGTGTCAAGTGCCTTGGTTTAGAGGATCGGGGATGTGTAGAAAAGACATTGTAACGGCCTTGAGACTTCGATCCGGACACATTCCACTGAATAGTTTTGCTTTCTTAATGCGCAAGAGTGATTCGCCAAATTGCACAGAGTGTGGCACAAGAGAAGATGCTGTTCACATTATGGTGGAATGTACCCGGATAGAAGCAGAAAGACATGCATTTGTAACTAAATATAGTATAAATATTCTGGAAACTGGTCCTTGTAATAGCATTTTAGCAGATCCAATGTCAAAGATAGCTAAAAAATTGTATAGAATAGTTCATCTAGGTGTTAAAAGAAGATGATTACTTAAGACTTGTAACGATGGGGGTGACATCATCAAATATGATAAAACCCTTTATTTAATAAAGATTAAAAAAAAAAAAAGACCGGATACAATGATGGAAACAGAATACTCACATCTGCTTCTTAATGAGGTCCTTCAACGTGGCCTGGTCCAGTCCAAGGCCGTAGGGCGCGCTGGTAGCGTGCGCCGCGCCGTAGTAATAGGCCTGCGCCATCGGGGCCGCCAGCGGCGGCGGCGGGAGCCCCAGGCCTCCGTAGTGCAGCACGAGGCCCTGCGCCACCGCAGGCTGAGCCACTCGCAGCTGGGAGGGGGAGGGGGGAGTGAATCATGATAATGATGATGATTTTATGAGTGATTCTTTGAACTGTCATCCGAATTTTTTGTGATACTTAATTAAAATTACAGCACTCTATACAGGGTGAAATCGGGGTCTTGTAGCAAGCGATCAAGGCACGATACAGAATGAAAAGACGAACCTAATGATGTTATTAATATTGATATTATTTTTCAGATGATAAGTGGAAAAATAAATATTGGCGTACAATTTTGGTCACCCTACTCAATGTGACGTCTAGTCGTTTTCCATATAACGTATGTAAAAACTAATAAGGTGACCACAGCGATCAAATAATACTAGGGATACACAATCAGCCCAAAAAAATGGCCCCACAATAGTGCCACAAGAACGACTCGGGTGGTATTTCCTTTGATAGTCTTATTACGGTATAAGACTGGCCGGGCCGGTTACAAATTTTCACGAGCCATATTTTCCGTAAATCTTGTTTGAGTCTGTATCTACCTCTCCTTTACCTTGTTGACCGATGGGTGACCATGATTTCCTTAGTTTAAGATTAATTTTTTCTTTAAAAATAAAAATAATTAAATTCATTCTGTTTTGATCTAACACTACCGAATGATAATGGTGATCATTTACCAAGTCAGAAATAGTGGTTCAGGATCACAACCCAGATTTCACCCTGTATATTCGGATTAAGAGTTCAAGTGTGTGTTTACCCATCTCTAGTAGAGAAGTAGAGAATACGCGTCATTAAATTACTTCCTATAATTAATAGTCCTATAAAGTGCATTATTCTTTTGTTTTTTTTTTTGTTTAAGTTTAAAACAAAGGACGATAAACTATATTTTCCAAGTTTTATTTATACTAGGGCTATAATTATATCTTGTGGTTATAGAAACTTTAACGCGTGTCCTCTACTTCCACATAAACAGTGAAATGAAATGATCATTATCAGCGCCATCATATGTGTATAATACAATACTTTTACAATCAATATACAGTAGAACCCGCTTAAAACGATCATGTTTAATACGAATTTTCGCATTAATACGACATTTTATATCAGTTCCGCAGAACAGGCCGGCATAATACGCTTTCCCGTTTAAGACACGTTTTTTCTGGCTCCCGTCATAATCGTCTTAAGCGAGTTGGATTGTATGTGCATAATATAATACTTTTACAATCAATATAACACATAGTCATATCATATTTGTATTAATATGTCCCATAGAATTATGATTCGCTTTGAGCACCACCCGTAAGATGATCGTCTACGTATCAATCATTTTTAACACGTATATCAAAAGAAAAAAATGAAATTGCTAGTTGAAGTAAAACATTAACCCCCTTATTCATAAACCGCTCTGAGGCCTAACTTAGTTAATGTATGTTTTGTCCTTATCTGTCAATTTGACAGTTGTGTTTGTTAGAGACAGACAAAACATAAATTAACTAATTGAAGACTAAGAGACGTCGATGAATAAGGGGGTGTAAGTTGATTAATAATAAAAGCTTTCATAAATCATGCAATCAAAAAAATGTCTAATGTTTTTACTCTTTACTAAAAAGAGGTACTGTTATAAAAATAATATATGTATCATAGCAACACATTAGATACAATGCAAGTTCTTTTATAAGTACTATTACATTCCAAACAAAAAATTAAGGCAAACTTAAAAAGCGAGACACTAAGGCGCTGGTCCCACCAAGAGCGAGTAAGCGAGTAAAGTTAAGCGAGTATTACATTGCAGTTTTTCGAGGTATAGAGTGATCGATCGACCTTTCAAGGCCCGCGATGTAATGCTACTCGCTTAACTTTACTCGCTTACTCGCCGCCGGTGGGACCAGTGCCTAAGACTAATTATTTCGGAGCATAATTTGTTTCAATTAAAACAATTGATAACATTGAGAAATATTAGGTAAAAAATTACATTGAGAAAAAATAGGTAAAAATTTACATTAAAAAAAAAGCATAAATACATGAATCAGCACAAAAAAATAACCAGCTCGAAAATAAATTCCATAAATATATAAGCGTTGAAAACTTTAGTTACGTGTTTGAGGTTATAAGCACGTGGTAGTTGCAAATGACAGTTAAAATAAAATACCCAAATTATATAAAAAAAAACATTAATTTTAAAATTAAATAACAATATAAGCTTGAACACTCATGCGTGATGTCGTGGTACCCAAAAATTAGACAAATGAATACGCCAAATGGTTGGATTGGGACTAATTTTGGTATGTGCATTCATCTTTTAGATTCAGTGGTCAAAATGTCCCATAAAATCATATGACTTAGCTCAATAAGAATTATAATTCAAAATATATCTTGTTAAAGTAGTATTTCTATGCTTTAACATCAGTAAAAGTCATAATTGTTCTGAAGGTGTGTACTTAACGAAACTTTTTACTGGATCCGATGACTTTATGTATATTTGACTATTATTTTAAGAAAAATGCATATACCAAGGACAAACCAACTCAGCCATTAGGTTTGCCCCAAAATAAAAACATAAGAGTTAAGGCAGAAAATAAAAATTTGCAACTATTTATTCATTTTAAAAGTTCTCAGTAGGTGTAAATTTCAGGTTTTTTAATATAGGTACTTTATGGAAAAAATATGGAATAATTATGATTAATTTTTAAATTATTTTACGTTAATTAAAACTATTATGTAATTTTGTAACAACACGGTCTTTTTTGGGCAAAAATACAGACGGCAGCAGATGTACGCAGCGGCTAGGTTCTCAGAAATATCTGTATCTCTATTGTTTAGGTATTTCCGAGCACCTCGGCCCTTTCGATATATCTGATCCAACAGTAGGCACAAGAAAGCAAATGGAGCATTCCAGGGGAAAAATTCATTGTTATTCCGTACAAACGCGAATTTTCAAAAAATTGGTAGTTTTGGGTCAGAATTATTACCTTTCAATTAAAATTGCAAAGATGTAGATGACGTCCCTAAAAAAATTTTTACGCCAAAAATTACAATGAAAATCACGAAGTCTAAGCTGCTATGGCACACAAAATTTGTTCTAGATAACCCATCTAGTGGAATACATAATAAACCAATGTTTAATAAACAGAGCGAGAGAACACGCGTTTGCACGAGACAGCTCGTGGGCGTGGACATGGAATACCCCTAATAAATGTGCCTTTGATCGTGTGTCATGTACACGTCAGTTACTTCACGCGTTTGCACGGGACGGCTCATGGTGTGCCTTAGACCTTGTGTGTACTGTGTCGTGTGAGTTACCTGCTGCAGGTCGTGGTGGTAGTCGTGGTGGAACACGTGCACGGGCGCGGGCAGCGCGGAGGCGGGGCGCGGCGCGGCGCGGCGGCCCCCGCGCGCCGCGCCCCGCGCGCCCGCCGTCGCTCCCCCCGCCCCGCGCGCGCGCAGCGAGCCGCGCCGCTCCTCGCCGTTGAGCGACACTGTGTCTGAGGAGGACGAATATTTTGTTCATCATTTTAAACAAAAAAAGAACCGACTCCACTTAGACTACACCAAGTATAGAACTCCTAGTTTCCAGTACGGATTTAGGCCATCTATTGATACATGTTCGAGCAGTGTCATGAAAATGTCTAAGTAATAAAACCCATAAGATAAAACAAAATCTATGAAAACTTCGTTTCAATGTGTTCTATGACTTGAATAAAAAAAATGTATCTCCAAAATTTAATAAGTATGTATAAACACACTCATCTGTTATATACTTAAAGAATTAATGTGCCCGTAATGCGTAACCCAATGTCTCTACTGAAAAGAGAAAAGAGGCCTAAAGTACGGGACTTTAAATCAAATAATAAGAATATGTTAATTATTTAATAGAAAAATCAACCTTCAATATTACATTATGTATGAGAGTCCGAAAGCTGAATACCTCCCCGGTGTTCTGCCTTTTCGCCGCACTTTTTTTGGCCGAATTTCACTTGCCAACCACCTCCCCACCTCCTAATCGATCCCTCGTCGACCTCACCTAGCGGATCATAAGAGTCCGTAAGGAAATCAATTTACCTCATGCCCTCTGAATGCATCCTGACCTTTACATCACTAATTTGACCTTGTCAGTTCTGTTCTGACAGATGAAATGCTTACCATTATGGGGGAACCAATTGTGCTTGCCCGACTTGTGTGGACCTCTACCACCGCCATGTTCTCCCCTAGCGTCTTGTTGTAAACACGGTCACGAAGGTTCTTGTAAGTCAGCTTCTGACAGATGAATTGCTTACCATTGTCGGGTACCTATTTGTGCTTGCCCGACTTGTGTGGACGTCTACCACCTGTGTTCTCTCCTGGCGTCTTGTTGTAAACACGATCACGAGAGTACTCGTAAGTTTCTGACAGACGAATTGCTTACCATTGTCAGGTCTGGCGGCGTGCGGCGGGCCATGCTTGCCCGGCCGCGCCGCTTTTACGTCGATGTCGAGCGGCACCCATTTGTGCTTGCCCGACTTGTGTGGACCTTTACCGCCTGCTGTAACAAGTATTTTTTCATCAGACACCGCACAAAAAAGAAGCTGGCAATGTGCAGATGACAGGTCGTACGAGTCTATACTTTTTGTACGAGTCGCTCAGACCCGCCGTTCGCGCCCGCCTCTCACAGCGGCATGATCAAAATGTATTAACTTGTATGAACCTGTTTAGGAAGATAGCTATGGCCACCCCGCGAACAACGACACGTAAGCCTCGTATGCTACGGCGGCAATATGTGCGAACCGCAACGTATATGTTTAGACCGAGTGACAACCCTAGAGTAAACCGTTTTTAATCAAAACAAGTGTGAGTTTTTGTGCTGGTCTTTTTAAAGGAAACGCCAACATAAAATTTCAAATAAAAATTATGTTTCCACTTCCAAATATGGTTCACTAAACTTATCGTGCCTAAGGTTACCGTTAAACTCAACTTCTGACATATTTTATATCTCTACCCACATCTCTGGCTCTAATTGTACGGTATCGTACACCAAGTGCAGGTAGTAGTTCCAAAACCCATCCAGCTTAGAAAACGTTTCCACCTGTTCCGTTAATATTTCTTCCGGAAGACCAGAGGCGTATTTTGAAAAGTGGGCGCCCGGGCCATAGGCTTTATGGGCCGGTACTTGACTGAACGGCGCCCTGAACTCAGCGCGTAGGGCGGAAGACGCCTCCCCTGACGTCCTGCCGCCCCAAGCCATGGCCCTCGGGTAAATACGCCCCTGCGGAAGACCAAGAACGTAACCTGACGTTCGAAACCTGACAAGACAAACATACCTGCGGCCTTACCCTTGTCGTTGTGTTTATCGTGCTGTTTGTCATTGTGCTGGTGGTGGTTCTGAGTAGGCTCCACCTTCTCCACTTTAACTTGGTGCTCTTCTAGCGGCTTGCGTTCCTGGTCCTGTAAGTGGAATAATATTTCTTGAGAACAGAGGAAATGTGAAAGTTGGAGCTAATACAGTACAAGTTGTACTGTACAACTAAGGAGTGGTCCTGAAATAAAGTAGCAGTGTACAATCTTGTGTATTTTTTAATTTAGTGCTAATTTTGAAGCAGTATATTTATTTTATTAATCCGTAGATACAATACTAATAAATAAAAATACAATCATAATAGAATATGTGAGCATATTTAAGTTTTCGCGTTTTTAATTCAACATACTTTGTAACCTTTTGAACAACATAATTTGACAATCTTCAATCGACATCCGCTACAATGCCATAATTGTATTTCCATTTTCACAACCCGTTTTATGCTTTTCAGAATTTCATCTTACCAAGAAGCTACATTAATTAACTGTATTTTAGCTCGGATAGTCAGGAAGACTCTCTAATCTAACCTCTGACAAAGATTTTTCTATGGGAGATAATTTTCTATGAAAAAAGGCAAATACATTTAATTAAAAATTACTGTAACTACCTTAAAATGAAGCCACATAAAAAAGTTTACTATTGAAGAAAGACAATTTATTAAGGTATAAAATAGCTCATCAAATCAAACTATAAGAAAAAACGTGTTTTTGAGAAACACCTCAAAAATTCTGTCAGAAGACGCTGTTCAAAAAACTATGTGTATGATGGAATACAAAAGGCGAAAACTTCCAAACGCTGTTTTATTTAAGTATGATTGTATTTATGTTTTGTATGATTGTATCTAGAGATTATTTAAATATAAACACTGCTTCTAAATCGGCACAAAATAAAAAGATAAATCAAAAAAGGCACGGCTACTTTTTTTCCGGACCACTCCTTAGTTTTAAGACGATTTTGAAGGGACCGCAGCCAAAACCGCTTCAAAAGGGGGATGCGAATTATGCGGGACTGGTACAAAATGAAAACTATAATAGAGGGAAGGCGGGGAAAAGGAAGAAGGAAGGTGAACTGGTTCGATACCATCAAAAAATGGACAAACATTTAGGAAGCGGCCACGCTCGCAAGACTGGCCGGAATAGGAAAGACTTCGCAAAGGTGGCTACCGACGCCCGTTAGGGCATGGCAGAATAAGAAGAAGGTACAAAATGGCGTGTTATGCAAAAAAACGTATTAAGCGGGTTCTACTGTACTACTGTCAGGATAGCCATGTGATGTCCTCACGTCAGTTAATGCCCGCATCGCAATCATCACCCTAAACTTATAAAGCTTCATGTATTTTTACTGTATCGAATCATAATCCAATAATCGGGGAATATTTCCAGACACACTAGATCTTACAGATAAGATACAGAGGGTGAAAAAAGTTATCATTTTTAGGGTTCCGTAGCCAAAAGAAACGCAATGGTTTCGTCATGTTCGTCCGCATGCCATATGATACACCCATAATCTGTAACTTTTTACTTATACTGACAACCGTTTAAGCGTCAAGGTTAAAAAACGGAATTTTGGCAACCAAAATGCGGCCAACGCTCCGATCCCTCAAGGTCTAAACTCTAGATTTTTAATAACCATCCTGTAGCCTACCAATACCCATTAAAACATTTTCTACACCACCTCTTGTAAGGCAAAATGCTCCAATGACTGATCTATCAGCTCTAGACTAAATGGGCTTGAAAACTGCTGCTAAATTCAGAAGCCAGGTGTCTAGGTTCAAAGACCGCTGATTTTTGCTTTTACGTAAGATTCCTCTTCTGTATTAAAGCAGTTAGACTTCAGGGTGAAGCGAATTCGAGCCTTACCGCATTGCCGTTGTGGTGTGACGTTTCGGCGTCGTTGCAAGGCGGAGGGGTCGAGTGGCACCGAGCGGCACCGGCCACGGCTGCGCCTAGCGTCGGCCAATCGCCGATGTCCGTGAAGTCTGATGCCTGAAGACAAAGAAATAACTTGTTTAAGATGTTTGTTATATTAAAATATTTATTGGGAAATTAGGCACGGCAGACTTTCCAGACCCCTTAGCGTGTCTTACATTATCGAGCCCAGCTGTGTTCGCCTCGGCTTCTTCTTGTAGCCCATATCATAAAAGTCCAATTTTCAACAACTCTGTCGCACAGATCAGGCTGGATTTCAGCGAAGGCTTGGGTTATATTGATTTTAAGGGCATACGTGGAATGCAGCTTGTTTGAGCATACCTGCGATTTCAGAAAACCTCACAAAAAGTGTCAAGCGGGGGAAGCCATTGCTCTAATTCAGTCTGATCTGTGCAGCTACCAGAAGAAGCCGAGGCGGATTTGAACGAAGTCATATTTCACAAAACATGGCATGTATGGGCCTTGAAAATAAAACTAAAAAGTAATTAATATCTTACAAATCGACCCGCGCTTAATGGAAAACCCTATAAAAGAGATCAATGCAAATCGATGCAGTTATGCGTGATATTGGAGCAATTTTTGTATTCACAGCTTCTCTCCACTCTCCGAGCAAAAGCAGAGGAATCCAACAAGATCTTCCCAAAGACTTGAAGAATGTTACGTTACCTGTCCATACTGCTCGACTTTGGCCCAGCTCTTCCGACTCCTACTCTTGCGTCTGGCGGATATGCCAGCTGTCATGCTAACGTGACTGCTTGTCACTTGTATGTTTATTGTGTCTTCATGATTCCATGTTGTCAGTTTTGATTCACTGTGGCTTCATAACACTGCACAATTTTTGATACTCGAAGTTGTGATGACACTAATGGTTAATGGACAAGTTGATGTATTTGCGTGTTAAAGTTACTTCGAGTATGACATTAGTTTAGTTGAGTAGTTGCGCTTTTTAGGTTATAGAAATAGGAATCTATATGTATATGATATGACTATCGCTATACTACCTATCAAAATATACTGAAATTTCCATACAAGATGACCCTTTAAAATAACAGTTTTTTCCTCATATCAAGTATTTAATTACCGTATTGAATATTTCATTTGCTATACTAGTTTCAATTTCAGTATTTAATCGATGATATAGTGACTTTGACTAAAAGGAATTTGACTAAAACAATGCAACTATATATTCGCACATCTTACACGTTGAGCCGCGAAACTTGAGCGGATAGAGCGCGAATCAAGAACGGAAACGTCACCGCGGAACCTCGCAGCACGAATTCGCTCTTGTTTCGCCATTGATCCGCTCAAGTTTCGCGACGACACGTGAAGCGCGGTATTGCGGTGTAGATTCCGCCGCGTAAATGTGCACAAGGCCTTAATACGGGCTTATTATAGAATCTAGATTATGCAAATTATATGCAGATTTTGTATATTTATTTACCCGGAACTTACTACAAATGGAACTTTATTCCATAATCTACATTTACAAGAATCAGATTTTAATGACATTATCAATTCACATTACAATGAATTAAATATTCCGTCCCACAAATGTCCACGTCGATTGTAAAAGATTAAAAACCTGGTTGATATTTAAGACAGGTTAATAAAATAACCGGTCGCCCTTCCTGCATGAAATATCACTCTTGACCGATGGTGGATGATGACGAAGCGTTTGATAGAAAACTCGCGTGACACTGGAATATGTTTCATTGTTTTGGTAAAGGTACCATTTGGGCGGCTGGCGCTTGTACACTACAGATGCGCAAAACGCTTCACTGAATTGAAAAGATTGATTCATATCTTTCGCTCGCGGGGATATGTATCGCTCTTTTCGCTCACTGGATCTGTTCGCATATTCGCCTACATCGCGTCGTGTCATTCGTTTGACTCGGCCGGCTCATTCGACTCTTGAGTGAGAAAGAGCGAGCAAGTAACACTGTACTGTAATCACTGAGATAGATGAGTTACTGAGCGAGTCAAATCTTCAGTGAGTTGAAGAGTGAGTGAGTTGAATCAAAATATATAGTTCAATTAAATCACTCACTCGTGAACTACCCATGTCTATTGTACACATTCAATATTGTGTGTGCGTGTGTGTAATATCAAAGCGTTAATGCCGGCTTCCCAATGGTAATGGTGGTAATGGTGATGGAGGAGCCCATGATACCAGTAGCAGTCGCCGTAGCCGTATCGGCTAGGGAGAGATGACGATAGAGGGTGAAATATTAATCACCATTCATATTGAGCGAGGCGATTACGTAGGCTATACTGAACAACTTTTACTATGGGACCAACTTCGAAATCCGTAACCCAGAACGCTAGGATTTGTTTATTGAAGTGGTTTGCATTATTTGACCTCCACCACTTTACAGCTGGCAGATGTCCAGGTCTATAAATAAGCATAGTATAACAAACTGACTAGAGGGGTTTCGTTGCTCTCATTATTGTGTCATATCTGACGTAGCTAGCTCTCCGTCTATTACTCAGAACTCGCCTTATAATAATAATGCCAGTGTGATACCTTTGGCGCCTATTATTGATTGTCAATATTTGCCCAGGGCAAATTTAAACGTTTTCGTGAAATCAAGTTGAAATTTTCAAGAAGACAGTTTACTTTCTAGTAGGTCTAATTTGAATCGAATTCTCCTTTAAAAGTCAATGTGACATGCATATCGTTGATTCTGTCATATTTGCCTAAGGCTGTGTCCCGTTCAAGCGGACAAGCGTAGCGTATACGCAAGCACCGGTTAGCCTACATTTCAACCTCGACCAAATGAATACCAAGGACGGCCTTTCCATTTTAAAACTCCGCTTTTTAAACCAGTCTATCCGCTGACGAAAATACGTAATGTATGGAGAAATATATAACAAGTATATTCCATAAGAAGCGGACAGCACTGAGGCTGGGGTCTGGGATTTCCAAGCGCTTCTAGTGCCTGAAGATGCGAGACACAGGCTCTCTGAAACATGTCGCGTGTTGTAGCTAAACAGCTACGGGACTAGCAAAATTTTTGAATTGGAAAATAGTAATACCAAAACAGGTAAAAACTGCCGAAGTTATCTTGTTTAAACAGAAACAGTAACAGGCGACAAACTATGAAATACATTATACGTCGTTTTGGACTACTTTCCCCCGCAAAAAGTTTTGGCAATGATATAATCTAATTAATGCTGCATCAAAACCAGAACTCAGGATTTGTATTCTTAAAGTGGTTCGAATTCTTTGACCTCCACCACTTTACTTTTGTCCGGATCTAGAAATAAGCATAGTATAGCAAACGAGAGGATTTTCGTCGCTCTCATTATTGTGTTATATCTGACGTGGCTAGCTCTCCGTCTACACATTATTATGACCGTGACAAATTGCGATTAAGATGCTAAAACTCTCTGTTATCTCAATGGCAAAGATAATTAAAAGAATGTCAGTGTTGTATAAAGCCGTATATAATCAATTCAATAGAACATATACCGCATTATGGCTTTGAAATTAAATAGGTATTCAATCCTAGTAATATTAAAAAGACGAAAGTTTTTTTATGTTTAGGTGTTTGTTACTACTTCAAGCAAACGACTGAATGGATTTATTAGATGAAACTTAGTGAGTGAGTGCTTAGGAAAAAAACGAAAACCTGTTTTTTTTCTTCAGATCTGGACTTGTTTGTGCTCATCCTACTCAGAATAGGAGCATATTTGATCCTGATAATGACAAAATGTCCTAAATTTTCAATACAAAATATAAGTTTCTATTACATTTTACGCTCATAAGATTTTTAAAAATTCATCATAATAGGCATAGACATATAAAATAAGAAGACGCGGTGCCGTGAAGACATAATAAGCCGATTTCCTTGTGTTTACGCGCGACACGCACACATATACAACTCGTGTACGAGCGGTGATTGGTTCAAACGTCAAAAGTGAGTGTGTGTGCACGAGTCCGCGGCTTATTATGGAATCACAGTTCTATCTTCGTGGGAGGGACCACGTCGTCCTATTTTATATGTCTATGCTAATATGTGACATAATGGAGCGGAAATTTTTGTCACACTCTTTAGAATAGTGAATGCATGCTGTCTAGCCCAGAGTCTAGATGTATACCTCGTTTTTTTTTTCAGATTAGAAAAATCGTCTGCTAAGTAATAAGTCTGTCATAGTAATGCTTATTTTCTATCTGGCAAGTGGTGGAGGTCAAATAATGCAAATAACTTCAAGTTAAGAAATTCTAGATGCAATATTATATGTCTGATGCAATATTATAGGAAATTATGTAACTAATTAGATTATATCATAGCCAGAAGTTTATGTTGGGGGAAAGTAGTGCCAAAAGATGTATAATGCTACGTATTGCTACTTTGTATAATTAAGGAAACTATAGGTCTGATCTTTGTTCTTACTTTATAATGTAGAAATGTTAATGTATGACCGTTTCTTTAAAAAAAATCAATTTATAGTTAGTCGCCTACTGTTTTGGTTTCCGCAATAATATACAATGTTTTTTGTTGTAAAGTTAAAATATAGGCCCTGTCCTCTATAAAAGACACAACTTCGGCAGTTTTTACCTATTGCGGTATTACTTTTTTCCAACTGAAAAACTTTGTTAGTCTGTCACTCTGACCTCCGCCCATTAAAAGCTGCCAAATACCCGGATCTAGCAATAAGGATGGTAAAGCAGTCTGACTAGTCAGGTTTCTTTGCTCTCATTATTGTGTCATATCTGACATGGCCAGCTCGTATTCCATAACAAGGTGTTATCACGCTCAAGTCATTATTTATATTAATTAATGGCTCCAAACCAGCTGATAAGAACGTCATATTGCGAAATGTATACCGTATTTTACTATTAGATATGTGCAAGGCAATTTTATGTAGATTTGACAATAATGTGTCATTATTATGGTAAAGGTTCCATGCGGCCTGCGATAACGTTTTATAGCTCGTATACAATATTGAATTTGTACAATAGTACCTTAACCAAAATAATTATATAATATGTTATGTCTTATACTGTCTTATTGTATTATAAATTTGGCTCCATATATTTCACATGTTATCCATACGCGTTCGTTTCATTACAGAAAATAGTTACGTTTAAGATACTTATTCTGCCCTACTAAACCGAATTATCTCTGAAAAAAAAAATGAAAACTTATACCTTAAATTCTCTAATTTTAATTATAGAACTTTCGTGAGACTCTAACATATAAAAAATATTTATAACGGGAAGCCGCTCGTGAGAATAATCATCGTAAATTGATCGAAACATGTCTAGCAAAAAACGACTTAAATTACGCGAGTAACCCGTTATATATTCTTAAATTCTCTACATTAGAGTTCTATTTTCAAGTGAATTTGATTTTGAAATAGCGCCATTCGGCTTAGCGAGGCAGTATTTATATAGACTATATGTACCTTCTATAAATAACATTAACTCAATATGTGTCAGTTATTTTTGAGCTCTCCGATATTATTGCAGTGAACTGTACATCAATTACAAGTACCTAGTTTGTTGCATTATTTCCAAGCGCAGCCGGCTTAAAAACAAGGAATTCAATTTAAAGCTATCAAACGTTATCACGATATTCACGATATTCACGATTAGACGATAATAAAACACCCAAGGCCGACCGCGTCACTGGCTGATTACAACTTGCAGTTCACAAAATAGGCCAAGCAAATAAGATTTATAAAAAGTGTTTTGAGGAATTAATTCCCAGCAGGCTGGAAATCGTTTTAATACCTTCATGTAGTCCTAAATGCATGTAATCCGAGTTTGCCCAATCCCAAGAGGTGTGCAAAACTTTTTAGCGAAAGTTTTGCTCTCTGTCAGGTTTTTGCTCGTAGCTCGAAAATAGTACGTCCGACGGAAAATGTCATGTATACCAATATTAAAGAGCGTTAAATTCTGCCTCGAATGAGTATCTTTACTTCTAATTCGGTTCAGCGGTACAGCCGAAATCAAAAGTTATAAACCGGGAAAATGTCTCATTTAATTGAAAGAAAAACTCATATTTTGACTTCCATACCACATATCTTTGAAACAGGTGACTCCTGGTGAAAAACCTATAGAATACAATATAATTTCACGTTATATAGACATTTCAATTTTCAAATTCAGTCATTTTGAAAGACTAAATTTGGCATGAATTCAAAAGCGGTTTTTTACTAATTCCTTCTAAGTTGCATATTTTCCATAAATATGAAGTGTGAGGCGTACATTTAATGCATTGTTACAACTAAGAACATTTAGGTGCAAATTTCTACATCGTGTTTTTTTATTTCCGGTAATTTCAAGGGTATATTCCTGAACTTAAATTAGGTTTAATTCTCAAAGACGCCAGTGTCCTAATTAGCTCCAGTTCTGAGGTAATCGATATTTTATTAATGCCTTCTAATTGTGTAAACCTACATTTAATTTTTTTTTACTCTGAAAACCCACTACAAAATGATGCACCTGTGTGTTAAGTCAAATAGGTTCAGTAGTTGTTGATTGATTCCCCAATCTGTAGGTATATTAACTCAACCAAACAATTGATCATTATGACATGTCAATGAAATTTCGAATATTAACAATCCTAGGTACACAGGGAACATATTGTGTTGAAAATTTTATAATTGAAAGAAAAATGGAAAAATTGACCGCAACGAGCAAGATTCGAACTTGCGACCTTTCGGAACACCGGTCCGAATTTTTCCATTTTTCTTTCAATTATAAAATTGAAATTTCGATTGCAGTCGTTTCTGCTTAGTACAAAATTAATATTGTATTGTCTTAACATACAGTTACATGACTTTATAGCGGGTTCTCAGTGTAAAAGAAAAAATTACACAATCAGAAAGACGAAAAAAAACTATCGATTACCTGAGAATTAGAGCAAATTAGGACACTAGCGTCTTTAAGAAATATACTTAAGTTAAGCTCCGGAATGTACCCTTGGAATTACCGGAAATGCAAAAAAACACGATGTATAAATAGTTTTCTGATTGGGTACGTTTTAGAAATTTGCACCTAAATGTTCTTAGTTGTAACAATGCATTAAATGTACGCCTCACACTTCATATTTATGGAAAATATGCAACTTAGAACTCTTAGAAGGAATTAGTAAAACACCGCTTTTGAATTCATGCCAAATTTAGTCTTTCAAAATGATTGAATTTGAAAATTGAAATGTCTATATAACGTGAAATTATATTGTCTTCAACTTTTACTCTATAGCTTTTTCACCAGGAGTCATCTGTTTCAAAGATATGTGGTATGGAAGTCAAAATATGAGGTTTTCAATTAAATGAGACATTTTCCCGGTTTATAACTTTTGATTTCGGCTGTACCGCTGAACCGAATTAGACTCTTAATTAGCTCTTTCGACGCAGAATTTAACCCTCTTTAATATTGATATACATGACATTTTCCGTCGGACGTACTGTTTTCGAGCTACAAGCAAAAACCTGACAAAGAGCAAAAACTTCGCTAAAAAGTTATGCACACTTCTTGGGATTGGGCAAACTCGGATAACATGCATTTAGGACCACAGGAAGGCATTAAATCGATTTCTAGCCTGCTGGGAATTAATTCCTCAAAACGCTTTTTATAGATCTTATTTGCTTGGCCTAAAACGAAACGCGGCTTATATGCTTATATTGCGATTTTTTTTCTTACTTGCTTGATAGTTGTGTGGATTCTATTGCCTAGGTATTATTACCTAGGCAATAGAATCCATGAACGACTCACTTGCCCTTATGGGCAAGTGAGTCGTTCGTTATGTAAAGCCTGACCAGAAATATATGATCATCCGTCATGTTACGGAATGTCATTGGAACTAATTTCTTACACTGGCAATAATAACTGATAGGTTGTCACTGTGTCAGTGTCATTGCGACGGTTTACTTGAATAATAGTAATGTGTTGAATATTAAGTAATATATTACAAAAAATGGTTAAAACTATTCATAGTCAAGAGCGAAACGTTGTAAACAATGTGTATAATAAACTGCAGGAAATATAATGGCGGGAAATAAAACTACATATTTCGGTACGAAACATTTTCAAATAAACATCAGAGTTGACAGGTAAACAAATCAAGATATCACCATGCCATAGAGAATAATGTACTTTTTGGCCATATTGTACTGTTGCCATATAAATGAGAATAATAGCGCCCTCTTGACAATAATCATATATTTCTGGTCAGGCTTTATATATTTGGTTAGGTAGGTATTATATTAGGTACGTATCACCCAAGGCCGACCGCGTCACTGGTTAGTCTTTACATACAACTTGAGTACACAAAATTTTCTTACTTGCTTGATATTTTTGTGGACTCTAATGCCTAGGTAATAAGGGTGACGGCGTGTAAGAGTGCCAAAAGCAAGTGAAGTTAGGTAGGAATTATATTAAGTACCTACCTACGTATCACCCAAGGCCGACCACGTCACTGGTGGTTACATACAATACAACTTGCAGTTCGCAAAATTAAAGCTTAAAATTGAATAAATCTACTACAGAATAAACTACAAATAGAAAATGTGTTGACCTAAATAAGTTTTTGTAAACCAAATTGGAAGTACCTATATGTGAAAAGTAGCTTAGAGAGTCGGCAAATCTTGAGATCATATAAACTAATTAATGAAAAAAACTATTCAAAGGGTAAGCGACGCGTATGTGACACCCCTGAAGTTGCTGTAGTCGATACACTTCGGTAACAGGCTAACAGCTTATCATCAGAAGGATTTTATGTTTTGTATGCCTGTATACCAATATAAATATTTGCAACCTCATAAACATACATAAACATTTTGGACCCGGGGTATGTCCTTAAACTACGTCCGGACCTGGGTATGTCCTTAAACTACGCCAAAAAGAGAGGTATGGGCACTGCGAATGGCATCTCGCTAAGTGTGGTAGGGCACGTTCAGCGAATGTCATCGCTCAAATCTGGAGCAGAGCCCGACTGGGGAAGTACCTCCACCTTACAGAAAACCACAGCCAAATAGCACTAGACCCTACTCATAGTGTTGTGTTCCTGCTGGTGAGTAAGGTTGCCAAAGAGCTCAAAGAGGACCCAGTGTGTTGACGATGAGGGACCTTCTTGTTCCTTTAGTCGTCAACACAGTGAATCCTCCTTTTTGTAAAGGGTCGGCAACGCGCATGTGACTCCTTTGGAGTTGCAGGCGTCCATAGGTTACGGTAGCTGCTTAACATCAGGCGGGCCGTATGCTTGTTTGCCACCGTCGTGGTATAAAAAAAAAAAAAAAAATACCCCCAATTTTTGGGGCCAGAAATGAAGTCGTGTGTTTATTTATAACTTTGTTTATTGTAAAATAGTTACACTATGAATTTAAAATAGGTAGAAAGATCCAAAAGGTCTTATAAATGTTCTAATAGTTTCTTTTTTAACAGTTTTTACCTATTTTTTGGCTAGTGTAAATCATTTCTGCCCCTAAAATCCGGGGTATGCTCATAAATCAGAATTGAATCATTATTAAGGGCCCATCTCCATGGCGTTTATCTACAACAGCATTTTAATTTTAGTGTATTTCAGAAACCGGTGGATTTCAATTTCGGAGCAATTTGAGACAAAACATTGATTCATATTCGCGAAAATAAACAAAAATTAATTCGCGCCATACAACTTAGCTTTTCTAAGAACCAATGTTGGAAATGTCAGTTTGACAGTTCCCTTCCCTATTACTATGCTATATGCACTACTAGAAAACGTATGTACTCGCATTAAACACTAGTGTAAACAGGCCCTAAGATAAGAATTTTAAAGTGACCAAGTTGTTATTCACTTCATTCTTGTTACCAACCGGCGAAGTATAACTTAAAACACAGTTTTATAGCCACTTGGAGATATATAATCACATGCAACACGCGATAAAACCAATATTTGTATTATATTAAGCACTTTTCACTATGTAAATACAACAGCGTCGTAGTTACGACATAACCTCAAAACTGACTGGAATGAAAACATGTTCGTTGTGACGTTGTTCGCTGATTCGCCTCGTGGCGACCACGTTGCGCGCGCCGGTACGGCCGTCCCGCTCTAACGTGTGTGTTGTTGTCGTGCCGTCTCTCTCGCTCTTTATAGGAGTACTTTATTGAATCCTTAAACAATATTTGATTGATATTTGAAATTCAACTCAAGTTACGCGCTTATACCATCTGATAAGCGTGACACCGAATATTAATTATTTATCATTAGGTAGCTGCTTAAAACATTTTGATGTAGTGTTTTCATATGCGTTGCTGCTATCCACTTTAGCAGTTAAAAATTAAAATTACTCCAAAATCTAAAGATAGAGAATCAAAGTGGTGTCTGTGAAGTTAGTGATGGCGATAAGTTGTTGTCAGCAGACTTCAAGCTTTTGAATGTTCACAATACGTATCGTAATATTAGTAATCTTTGTTTTTGGTAATTTTTTTCATCGACTATTTGAAGACGGCTCGGCCCGATTTGGAAAATTCTTTTTTTGTTTGAAAGAATACTTCACAGCTATGGGACCAACTGTGAAGTATTGTGTAACAAGGTTTATGATCTGATGATGGGATCCTGGAGAAATCGAGGGAACTCTTCCACTATTATAAGCACATCTATAGTGATTTGAGTATTTTATATAGCAGCTCGAGCATTTGCTTTTGAAAAGGTGGAGACTAAGTGAAGTCGGTTCGTTTTTGTTAAAAATTATATCCTACAATGTCTCGCTCAAGGGCGCTAACTGCGTTGTGTATTTTTAATTTCTGTTCCTTCATATCCGATACTAGGAATGCTATGATGCTAGGTTAGACTATAACTCACGGCATAATATTTGTAGAAGAAAACAAGTTATAGAACATTTCAGTTCAATGCAACAAATGAACGATTTAAAATGCTTTATTCTGCTTCCATTCTTATTTCAAATACACCAATTTCGTTCTAAAACCGTTAACCTACAGTTAGGCGGCTTTCCGCTCCCGCCCCGCTCCGGTGAACGAGACAGCGCTATACACACGCAGAGCGCTATCTTGCTCACACACCGTCACCGCATGCGGAAAACGCATCAGTGTGATAACCGCCTTAACTTTATTATAGAAGAGTTTACGGCGTTTGGCTTTGGGTCAAAACTGTTCCCAACATCTAATGAATGGTCTCAAGCGACCAGAATAACGTTGACCACTAGAACAGGCACAACTTAAAGAGGACATAGATCACGGTTATATATTGAGCTATCAAAATAGCTATATAGTTCGCTGTATGCATTCCAAAGTCTTTTAGTATGAGTATCGCTGAAAAAGATAGGGATAGAATTTAGCTGTTGTCATCCCCTTAAGAGGCTGACAACACCCGATGACCTTCAAATTGACTTTACTCAAACAGTGTTTTAGCTATAACTCCTTGTTTTGAGAAAGTAAAAAAAATATATGTTATTATTCGTTATATTTGGAAGAACTTCGTTGATTCCGATACACGATTGGACGAAATCGACTCGATAGAAAGTAATTCCAAAGTTACATCTTAAAATTTGCTTTAAACAGTCGTATGTCTTTAGTTTCTTGACTTGATTTGGACCTGGGTATGTCCTTAAACTACGTCCGGACCTGGGTATGTCCTTAAACTACGCCAAAAAGAGAGGTATGGGCACTGCGAATGGCATCTCGCTAAGTGTGGTAGGGCACGTTCAGCGAATGTCATCGCTCAAATCTGGAGCAGAGCCCGACTGGGGAAGTACCTCCACCTTACAGAAAACCACAGCCAAATAGCACTAGACCCTACTCATAGTGTTGTGTTCCTGCTGGTGAGTAAGGTTGCCAAAGAGCTCAAAGAGGACCCAGTGTGTTAACGATGAGGGACCTTCTTGTTCCTTTAGTCGTCAACACAGTGAATCCTCCTTTTTGTAAAGGGTCGGCAACGCGCATGTGACTCCTTTGGAGTAGCAGGCGTCCATAGGTTACGGTAGCTGCTTACCATCAGGCGGGCCGTATGCTTGTTTGCCACCGTCGTAGTATAAAAAAAAAAAAAAAAAAAACTAAGGACGAAATTCCACCGCACTAATACTAAAAACTTCGTTGTTTTATATTTCTCAATTAATGCGTAGTTTTTTTTTAATTCATCATTTTGCTAAATTTGCAATGAGCTCCCATACTAATCGCGCTGAAAAAGATAAGGAGGGAATTTAGCTGATGTCATCCCCTTAAGGGAATAAGAGCGTGTGAAGGTCATTCTGAACACCTCACCCGGGCTAAAGGGTTAACCTTTGCCCGCCAATTAAGTATCGGACGAAAAATCGTGCCCTCAGCGCTTACGGCTACTCGCTTATATTCAGAGCAATGACGCGTAGTTTCAGTGTCCGTGAGGCAAACGGATGGCTCGCGGTATTTAAGCTCCCTACAGTTGGGGCCAGACGGCATACAACCACATCCCTCTGCCACGAGACCTTGGCAGAAAACAGAGATTTTAAACCATGTAGCCAGTAGTTGGTGCCATATTCTACATGACCTTTAAAGCCTTCGACCAATCGCTTCAACCAAGGTCACTTGGCAAAATCTGCGGCTACATGCCGTCTGGCCCCAACTTACGTGTTGTGGAACCACCCTGTGCAACTCGAACTGACCCACGTTGGACTTAGTTTTTCAACCTCCCCGACCCTCAATGTCCAGTATCTTTATGTGATGAGATGAAAGAACGAGCATGCAAATTGCCATTCACACCGGCCGGTCGGTTATCTATCCGTCAGAGTTGGAAGCCGGGAAAAAATGATGGGGGGGGGGGGAGATGAAAACCAAAGTCCAACGTGGGTCAGTTCGGGTTGCACAGGATGGTTCTTAAATACCGCGAGCCATCCGGTTGCCTCGTGGACACTGAAACTACGCGTCATTGCTTTAACTAATATTTTTGGACGTGATATCACGTCCTGGCGCTGAGGGTTCGACTTTCTGTGCGCGTGATTTGACGTCTTTGGCGGTCAAATGACTGTACTTATACAGTTAGGTGCAAAACTGTCCCAATAGTAGCATCTTAGTAGAATGTGGAGAAGTGGATGTCGATCGAGTAGTATGTACCCTACATACCAGTACTATTTAAAATTTCCTACAAATCAGCCTTACATAGGCTGCTATTTATATATCCGGAAACCGGGATTACAATCTTCTTAAATAGCATATTTGACCTCCATGGTAAAATTTGAACTTTTTTAAGTACTGGCCGGTATATTTTTTCTTTCTTATTAACGCTCGTGTTTTGTTTTTGACGGGTTTTAAATGTCATCTCGCAGCAAGAATGGAACTCACTCGTGAAAATATTCGTGCTATGATTTATTATGATTTTCGGCGTGGTTTAACGCAACAACAGTGCATAGATCAACTAACTTCAACTTTTGGTGATGAAGCCCCATCTAAAACTACTGTGTATCACTGGTTTAGTGAGTTCAATCGTGGACGTAGTATGCTTACGGACGAAGTTAAGGCAGGTCGCCCGAAATCGGTCGTTGTACAACAAAATATCGAGGCTGTGCGAAAACTTATAATGGACGACCGACATGTTACGTACCGCGAGATAGAGGCAACTCTGGGTATTTCTATGACCAGCATTAATAGCATATTACATAATTATTTGGCTGTAAAAAAAATTTGTTCGCGTTGGATACCCCACAACTTAACAAAAGAGCAAAAAGATGCTCGCGTCGAATGGTGCAATAAAATGTTAAAAAAATATAACCGTGGTGACTCAAAAGCCGTTTATAATATCTATACAGGTGACGAATCCTAGATCTATGCATACGATCCCGAAACGAAGCAACAATCAACGGTATGGGTGTTTCAAAATGAGCCGAACCCTACGAAAGTTACTCGTGCAAAAAGTACATTGAAACAAATGGTGGCCTGCTTCTTCGGTATTAATGGCCATGTAGCTACAGTGCCACTAGAAAACCGTAGAACGGTTAATTCAGAGTAGTACACAACCATTTGCTTACCGGAAGTATTTGAACAAATTCGTAAAACTAACCAGCGACGAAGAATCATTCTTCATCATGACAATGCCAGCTGTCATACGTCACGCGAAACAACTCTATTTTTGGAGGGTCAAAATGTGGAATTAACGGGTCATCCGCCGTACAGCCCTGACTTGGCACCTAACGATTTTTATTAATTTCCAAATATAAAGAATAAATTACGCGGTCAACGATTTTCGACCGCTGAAGATGCTGTCGACGCAATCAAACAACACGTTATGGAGGTACCTCAGGCGGAGTGGCAGAAGTGCTCTAAAAATTGGTTCACGCGAATGCAAAAGTGCATAGATCATCAAGGGGAATACTTTGAAAAACAATAAAACCATTTTCAGCCGTGTACGTTTGTTTGTTTTTTTGTTTCCGGATATATAGTAGCAACCCTCGTACATATGATATACTTAGAATTTACGGTTATTTTGTAATTTAGAATCGAAAAGTAGAAAAAAACACATTTTTATTTTTTCGAATATTTCTAGTTCCTCTTATGGAAACTCCAAATAGGGAACCATACATAATTAAGAAATTCAGCCTCTATAAAATAAGGTATCAACTGTTTAAATCACAAACATAGTTTTGTAGTTATAGCAGAGTAAGTCGTCTTGAACATTGAACTAACAAACACTTTCTATGGCTGTTTTTAATTGTACACTTTTGCACCGAGCTATAAGCCACCTAAAAGTAACTTGAAAAATATGCCCCATTAAAGCAATTGCATGATGATTTTATAGAGGCAGAATTTCTTAATTATGTATGGTTCCCTATTTGGAGTTTCCATAAGAGGAACTAGAAATATTCGAAAAAATAAAAATGTGTTTTTTTCTACTTTTCGATTCTAAATTACAAAATAACCGTAAATTCTAAGTATATCATATGTAAGGCTGATTTGTAGGAAATTTTAAATAGTACTGGTATGTATTAATCATGTGCCCCTCTCCTCGATCGACATCCACTTCTCCACATTCTACTAAGATGCTACTATTGGGACAGTTTTGCACCTAACTGTATATTTAAAGATCCGTACGTTGCCTGCGTGATCAGGGATCGGGGATAGGTTTTTTTCTCCATACAACAAAACCGGTATTTATACGGTCTTCTTTGTTTTTTGGTTTATTATTTTATTTGAAATCTGATGACGTAATAATACGTAGTCATTATGTAACAAATAGTCTTACATAAAGACCTGTTTCAGGGTTTTTTTTACAAAAAACCTGTATCCGATCGCTGGCAACGTTTTCCAAAGCCTTTACCTACTATACCCACTATACAGCGTTGCATAATATAATAGCCCCACTAACTTAGTGGGCGCGACCTTGAACTCTGCCACGTACCTGTTATATATAGCCTTATCACGAGTGATAGTAATTGTTACATTGGCCGGATAGTAGTTTAGAGGAAATGCGAGATAGATATATATATTGCAGCCCGTGGCTTATATGTCTATTTAGTACTGGCGATAATTCTCAAAACTTTTTTTTTTTTTTAATTTTTGAGACAAGCTTTTATAGTTAACTGTACTTTTCTAAATACAATTGGCTACTTTCCTAAAAAATATATTTAGTACGTCAGGTACATTATCAAAAAATATTGGACACGTATTTTTTATTTTGTCAATCAAACAAAAATTGGTGAAGATATAGCCCGTTAAAGTTCCGCGTGACGTCACATTTCAGTACAATTTTTAGTATAATGTGACGTCACGCGGAACTTTAACGGGCTATATCTTCACCGTTTTTTGTTTGATTGACAAAATAAAAAATACGTGTCGAATATTTTTTGATAATCTAACTGACGGACTGAATAAAATTATTTTTTTTTTACCCAAGAAAGTACCCAATCCTTAAGGCGATTATCACACTGGCGCCGCAACCGCATGCGGCGACGGTGTGCAAGCGTGACAGCGCTCTATACACATGCAGAGCGTTATCTCTCTCGCGCACCGGCGTCGCATGCGGAAACAGCAGCAGTGTGAAAGCCGCCTAATTGCTCACCGAGACGGATGCAACGAGCCAAGTTGCCCAAATACAAGTTGTGTCCACCCTAGCTCCATCATGAGATCAGCTAAATGTCATTATACTCCTGCATTGTCACGCGATATAAATATATGGGCATGCAAAATTTCAGTTCAATCGGAAACCGGGAATTGGGTCAAAGTTAACTTGCAAGATTTGTTTACGGACAACGGGACAGGTGAAAGTGGTGAAACTAAATAAAAGCATGTAATAATGTTAAACAACAAAGAGCCGACTGCACTTAGCCTCCACCTTTCCAAAAGCAAATGCTCGAGCTGCTGTAAAAAAAAAACTTAAATCACTATAAGGTTAAACCGGTATTAGACATTGCAACTTGTAGGGACCAATCTGTTGTGTACCCTGCCTCTCCCTTACCCTCCTTCAGCTCCCTACGGGCCCTAACTCCTATTACACTTCCCAACCTGACAGATTGGACCTTTCAAATTGCAATGTCTACCTGTTTTAGAGAAATATTGTAATATTTTTCGGAATCCGAACTACTCTACGTTTCCCAAAAACGCGATAGTGTGGCGATTGAAACCATAGACACATAAAATAAGGAGATGTAATCCCACGAAGATAAAACTGTCATTCCATTATAAGCCGCGGTCTCGTACACACACTCACTTTTGACGTTTGAACTAATCACCGCTCGTCCACAAGTTGTATATGTGTGCGTGTCGTGCGTAGACACGAGGAAATCGGCTTATTATTGAATCAGTTTTGACCTCACGGCATTACGCCTCCTTATTTATTTTTATATATAACTATAGTTGAAACACTAGAATATAAATCACCCGAGTGTATTGAATCGAATGACGTAAAGAAATGCTCATTGTTTGCAAATGACAGCTGTGAAACTATATCTTGCGTCGAGATAAGAGTTAATTATGTGGCTTAAAAAACGCTGTTACCTAGGCCATTGTGTAATTATATTTCGGAGATATTAAAGTAAGATAAGAAGTGATTATAGTTACATAGATCATTTTATTGCGAGGTGCGAAAGTGTGGCGTAATTATACAGTAACATGACAGCGAATTTGTAACATGACCGCAATAACATACATAACACATTTAACATGAAAACGCACTTGCTAAGGTAGAATTCATAATTCAGTGGAGTAATTTGCCAGCACTTTACATACATTTGACACCTGCTTTGTATTCAAAAATATAAAAAAATACGGTAATGAACGTTATATTATTTTTCAAACTAACTTATTAACTTATTCTTCAAACATACATATTAACATATGTATGTTTGATAAAAACTTTTTAACAAAAAAATTGAACCGCCGAAAAGAAAAAAAAAAGCCAATAAAAAACCGTTAAAACGAAACGAATCGACCAACAAAAAAAAACAATAGCGCACTGAAAAGAAAAAAATAATAATTTGGTCTTCAATAACGCAAGTGCATACCTACCCTACAATTACAATTATAATCTATTTCTATACACTTTCTATATACCTAAAACAATCGCTAGGCTTATATCAATTTAATTACATCTAGAAAGTATGAACTATATACATACTTCTGAAATCAATCACACAAATCTGCGTATTTATATATTTACAATCAGTTATTTTTGGAGTCGGTGGCAGCCTCAAACAATCTTGAGCACCTTAGTGAAGAGTTGAACGCAACACATTATGTGGTTAAAGGTGCTCAAGTTTGTTTGAGGCTGGCACCGACTCCAAAAATAACTGATTGTAAATATATAAATACGCAGATTTGTGTGATTGATTTCAGAAGTATGTATATAGTTCATACTTTCTAGATGTAATTAAATTGATATAAGCCTAGCGATTGTTTTAGGTATATAGAAAGTGTATAGAAATAGATTATAATTGTAATTGTAGGGTAGGTATGCACTTGCGTTATTGAAGACCAAATTATTATTTTTTTCTTTTCAGTGCGCTATTGTTTTTTTTTGTTGGTCGATTCGTTTAGTTTTAACGGTTTTTTATTGGCTTTTTTTTTTCTTTTCGGCGGTTCAATTTTTTTGTTAAAAAGTTTTTATTTCATAATTTTCTGTGGCTATAATTTATAAAAATTATTACATGCTTAATTTTTTATTACTTTTAAAATAGCTACCTACCTTGCTTTAGCTATTAACTGTTATATTAATAAGCTTCTTTAACTATTATTTTGTTCTGTAATATAAATACTTAAAAAAGAACAGGCTTTATATACCAACATGGGTAGGCCTACAAAAAATTCTGCTCGAATGAGAAAAAGATATTTAGAAGAATCTAATAATGAGAAAAAAAAAGGATGGAAGCAAATAGAAAGAAGAGACTGGCAGGTCTAAAACTCATTGTCAAAACTCGTGAGGTTTTTTTTGTAAAAACTCTGCTTTAAAATCTGCGAGTGAACAATAAATTACCCCTATTTGCCCACCCTTAGGGTAAGATTTTTATCCAAAAAATCGGACTACTCTGTAAAAAGTTATGCGTGGCCATACGTTACAATCGGTGAGTGAAAAATCAATCATCCCCTTTTTTCCTACCCTTAAGGTTAGAATTTCCTTTTTCAAATTTATATGGGACCTATTTCGGGATATACCCTTTCCAATAAAAAAATTATTATCAAAATCGAACTACTCTGTAAAAAGTTATGCGTGGTCATACGTTACAATCGGTGAGTGAAAAATCAATCATCCCCTATTTTCCTACCCTAAAGGTTGGAATTTTCGTTTCAAATTTATATGGGACCAATTTCGGGGTATACCCTTTCCAATAAAAAAATAATTATCAAAATCGAACCACTCTGTAAAAAGTTATGCGTGATCATACATAAAAAAAAAAAAAATATATATACGCGTCGACTTGAGAACCTCCTCCGTTTTTTTCGTCGGTTAAAAAATAAGTTAATTCAATAAAAATGCAATTTCGGAACAACGAAGGGCCTGCATACCTAGTGCATATGTCTGTAACCTAATAGTTTTTTACTTATAATAGCCACCATCCGTGACTTTGTGCCAGAGCAGAGATACAGGCGATTATTCCGCAAGTATAAAAGATATCTTTTTTTTTAATGAATATCGAAAGAACGTTACCCAGTTTAATAACATCAATAACTTATATTTAATAAAAGAAAAAATATTCAAAATATTAAGTTTAAATTAATCGCTCCCATACATTTCGTAGGCAAATGTTCGATGAGTGGTTTAATTTATTTTCAATCATCATCCTCGTAGCGTTTTTCCAGGTATATGGTCTATGTTATAGGCACAGATATTTAGACATGTTAACGTTTAAAACGTGTGGAATTTATATTGCATTCAGACATTTGAGCCGATACAGATATGACGAATGTGAAGGAAGCGAGAGTAATATGCCAGGGCCGGGTGAAGGTCTACAGGGAAAGGCGAAGCTTGAACGGATAGACAACCCAACAGTTTATTAATGTAAGCTTTAGGTGTGATACTCCTGGACTATTAATAATAGATTGTTATCCAAATGGACTAAAAGCTGGCCACGTCAGATATGACACAATAATGAGAGCAACAAAACCCGACCGGTTAGATTGCTATACTATCCGGGCATCTGGCAGCTTTTAATGGGTGGAGGACAGACTAGCAAAATTTTGGAAGTACAGGAAAACAGTGATACCAAAATAGGTAAAAACTGCAGAAGTTGTCTCAGTTATTATAAAGCACAGGGCCTATATTTTAACATTAGAACAATAAACATTACGTATTATTACGGAAACAAAAATTTAATTGAAAAATGATAATTTTTTGTATGAAACAGAATGTGTGAGCATAAAATCCACTGCCTCAGGCGAGACAGTGGCGAGTGGAGAAATTCGCAGCCATCAGGTAAGTTTCAGTAGCTCAGTTGGTCAGAGCGATGGACATGTATCGCAGAATCACGAGTCTCGTATGAGGCAGTGGATTTTTCTGCTCCTCCTTTATTTCTAAACATTTTGAAAAAGGATCGTCAAATATTTGACTTCATTTGCAAAGACAGGAAATGAATAAATAAATAAATATTATGGGACAATCTTACACAAATCAACCTAGTCCCACAGTAAGCTCAATAAGGCTTGTGTTGTGGGTACTAAGCGACGATATATATAATAGATAGATATATATAAGTACATAGAAAACATCCATAACTCAGGAACAAATATCCGTGATGAACACACAAATAAATTCCCTGACCAGGATTCGAACCCGGGACCTCCTGCTTCATAGGCAAGGTCACTACCGACTAGGCTAGGAGGCCGATAAAAAACACATAACTAAGATAATGTATGGATATAATCACGGGTCACGTGATTTTTCGCTCGCATTTGTCATTTCAATAAGTACTAAATTTTTTCGATTGGCGCTTACATTTAAATTGTGGTATTGTTAGCACTGTTAGCAGACGTCTCTGCTAAACACAATTAGTTCTCCATATTACTTCAGAATTCGAGTTGTAGATGTAGGTGCCAAGATCGCTAAGCTGAAGTGGGACTGGGCTGGACATGTCTGCCGCATGCACCCGGACAGGTGGGCTACAATGGTTACCCAGTGGGACCCACGATACACCAATGATGACGCGCGCCGGGGTGCAGGCAGACCAAAAAGGAGATGGCGGGAAGACTTGGACGCTTTTTACACAGAATGGTGGCTAAATTCAAACGACCGGGTCGAGTGGAGAAAAAAAGGGGAGGCCTTTGGGACACTAAAACAGGCTAATAAAAAAAAATAGTTTTATATTTACTGTACGCCTAGTGTATAGCGTTCGCCTAATAGAATCAGGGATTCTAAATCAGATTTATTAGGTATTTTTTATCGTGTCTACATGTCACTGGATATAGATAGGCATTTCTTCCCTAGTAGTAGTGGGAAAGAAGATGATGAAGAAAATCCAGTAAGTGCTGCGAGGTCCAGATGGGACAGTGCAGTTGCAAAGTTTGTTACTCTTTTAGCACCACCCAGGGATCACGTGTAGGGTTGCCTAAGGTGTTTCCTACGGACGCAGAGTAACATTGATTTATTAGGTTAGGTAAATTGTTTTAACCTCCACTTACACAATGATGTCTGGTGTCTTTTTTTTAATAACATAAAACTTAAATGCAAAGTTGTACAAGTTGTTTGTACGTTTTTTAGCTAATTCGACTATTCTCGCGCTAAATTATATTAAGGCGCCTCCGCGCCTCCGCTTACACGACTTTGATAATACATTTATCCCGCCCCTCGCGTAGGTCTAGGAAATCCACTGTTACAAATTTACAATACTTTCTATAAAAGCGAATAAAACAAGTAACAACGAATTATTTCGCAAGAATATAAAAAGAGATTTGAATATAAAAAGATTTAAAAATAAATAATATAAAAAGCATGATTTTCCGTTATTTTCTTGCAAACATCTTAAAAATATGTCCAGTTGTTTTCTATTGTTGTAGTACTTACAGCAAATATTCTAAAAGAGCAATGAAATAATAACGAATAATAATGAACTTGACCCATAGCTTAATTGGTAAAGCGATCGAGCCCCGGTAAGGCGTATCGATGCGAGGTTCAAATCCTGCTGGGTTGATTATTTTATTTTCAATGTTTGTATTTGATTGAATAGCAATGAAATAGATTTTGACTTATTTGTGACCAACGAATGGTTAAGTTTTTTTTTCTGTATTATTTATGTACGAGCCACGCCTCCAAAGCGTATACTTAACAGCTGTACTCCCCTTAAATGCAAAAACAATATTTATCCATATTATTGAATGTAAACCATGTTGCGTGCGTCAAACAGACAGGATTTTTTATTTATGTTCATCTGCGCATGAGCACGAGTTTACACAGCGGCCTCGAAGCAAGAGTAGGTAATAATTTATTTATAATAGGTAATAAAGGCGGTGCTCCAAACTCACCGGCATGCCTGATTTTCAGGCAATTGAGTATACAAATAGCTACTTTGACTACGGCCCGGGAAGAAAAGGAAAGTTGAAGTAGCTCAGGCTTTCCTATGAATACTTTTGCTACAACAGCTATCACGCTAAATGCTTGATTTGTTGATGAAAATACTAAAATCACTATATGTGTTAACATTTGAGGAGTTCCCTCGATTCCTCATAGATCCCATCATCAGAACTCGAGAATTGTCTTGAAAATCTAACTTGCTTAACAAACACAGCGAAGAGGACAAATCGCCAAACGTGAAATATGCGTCATTGAAGAGTTCCGTTCTGATCATCATCAGCAGTTCCACTTCATCTAAAACTGTGCAAGTGAGACACGCGATATGAACGCTCAGGAAAACTCGTATTGTAGAGTTCTTCGCTTCTTTCAGGATACAAAGAACGCCCTCTCGATCCCTTGCAATACAATCTACTATTATTTTACTACACACGTTTTTCCGGTGTAATCCTCAGTGAATGTATATCCATTCCATACCATTGTTCATACAACAATGTGCTCGTGCTGTGCGTCACCCGATTATTGTAAACGTACGATTATCAGGAAATATGTTAAAATCAGAGAGGGATAAAACTATATAAATCTTATTAGCTATAACGGCTTTAGCACATCTCCGCCGCGGAACTGTCACCGCCGCACCGCTGCACAAAGGAGATCGTCAATATTGTTCTCTGCTACAACCCCATCAAATTTCATAAAGATCAGAAAAACGTTACTAAAGTTATCGCGGAACAACTATTCAAAATCAAAAAGCCATCGAAATGCACAGACTTCTAGGTAGCCAGCTGACAGTTCCGTTGTGTCCGAAGTTGTCTGTAAGAACTTCACTACGCTTACGCTCAGCTCGTTCGATAAGCGCAGGTCGAGTGTGCAAAGGTGCAAATACATATGAATAAGTACACGTCCTAAATGACCCTTTCCCTGTGCCTTGAACGCACCTGCATATAACAACCGTTTTTTAACGGCTCCTATTACTCGTAAATAAATAAAGGGCTCAACCTGCCGACGTGCAATGTAGTTCGAAAGAATTTGAAACATTGCGATGCGTTTATGTTACAGAAGTAGTCCAATAGATGGCAGACCTTACAATGCACAAGGGTGTGTGCGTGAAGAATACTACGACAGTGGCAAACGAGCCTACGGCCCACCTGATGGTAAGCAGCTACCGCATATCGCTAATCGTTAAACAGTGTTTCTGTTTTACTCGCATTCAAAAATAGACTGAGAGCTAGCCACGTCACGTCAGATATAACACATTAATGAGAGCGACGAAACTCGTTAGTTTGCTATACTATGCTTATTTCTAAATCCGGACTTCTGGCAACTGTAAAGTGAGGTCAAATAATGCAAACCACTTTAAGAAAACAAATCCTTCAGTTCTGGTTTTGGTGTAGTATTATGAGAAATTATACAAATAACTAGATTATAATTATCATTGCTAAAACTTTCTGATGGGGGAAAGTAGTCCAAAACGACGTATAATGTAATTCATAGTTTGTTTCCGTTTCCGAAATAATGTTTTTTTGTTCTAATGTTAAATTATAGGCCCCGCCCTCCATAAATTAATAAATAAGACAACTTCGGCATTTACCTATTTTGGTATTATTTTTTTCCAACTGAAAAATTTTGCTAGTCTGAAACTCTGTCCTCCACCCATTAAAAGCTGCCAGATGCCCGGATAGAGAATAAGGATAGTATTGCAATCTTACTAGACGGATTTCGTTGCTCTCATTATTGATTTGTGTCATATCTGACGTGGCCAGCTCTCGGTCCAAAAGAAATGATCTGAATCTATCTGCTCTCAGCCTCTTAAAGGCACTATCAAAGTTTAACCGATACAAATTGCGAAACCAGTCATGTATACAATTTATTAGCCCGTCATAGAATAACGCATTGCGAAATACCTTGATAGGTAAATGTTATTTTGTTCGTAACATTCATATTAACTATGAATACTGAGATGTATAATAAGTACTATCTTTTGCCCGCGACTTCGTCTGCATGGAATTAGTAATCCACCCCTCCCCCTTTTTAACCCCTTGAGGGATGATTTCCGGGATAAAAACCCTAAATCCTTTCTCAGAACTAAAATTATCTCCATACCCAAGTTCATCTAAATCGGTTCAGCGGTTTAAGCGTGAAGAGATAACAAGATTCAAGATATTTATTCATAACGTACACAATATTACATAAAAATTTACATACAAACAAAATAAAGACGTGGTGTAGCACCACGAAATGGACCCTGCTCAGCAAAATGCTAGCTAGTATGTCAGCTAGCGCTGGTCTTCCGTAGGGCCCACTTGGTGATGCCACGACAGATAACACAAACTGAAGACCAAAAAATAGATTACAAAGTTATACTTAACACAAACTCAATGAAAAAAACTAGACATGTACAGGAGAATACAAAATACAAATGGGATAGTATAAAAACATATAAGGGACATACACTACAGGTATGAACATTAATTTATGTACTTATTGTCGTGACTCAAAGTTTCCTACTTCTGCTGGTGATCAAAGATATTTTTTTTTAAGTTTATTCCTAAAACTAACGTTTTGCAGGTTCCTAATTGGTGGTGGGATGTTATTCCAGCATTTAGTCGCTGCGTAGCGGAAACTTCCACGAAAAGCAGCGGAAGCATGACTAGGTGGTAATAAATGTATAGCACACCGTCGGCGTTCGCGTAACTGGATGACAGTCAACTTTTGGAAGAGATATGCCGGCGTATTGAACTTGAGGACTCCAAAAAGAAGACATGCTAAATGAAGTTTTCGTAGATCCTGCATTTTCAAAATGTTGTGGCTGTTCAGATATGGAGTGACATGCAATCTCCGAGGAATGTCAAAACAGAAGCGAGCACAGGCATTTTGAACGCGCTGAATAAGTTTTTTTGTTTTTGCAAGTAGTCTTGGACCGTACAAAGCATCAACATAGTTAAGTTTTGATAAAACTAATGATTCTACTAGTCGAATGCGCAAATTTTCGTTAATAAATGGCCTGATCTTATACATGACTCTAAGTTTATTAAAACAGCCCCTGACAGCATTGGCAATATGCATCTCATAGCGCAGCTCGCTATCCATAAGAAGACCCAGATTTCGTGCTTCATAGACACGCTCAACGGGTTGATCCATCAACATAACTGGTAATGAGGGATTAATTTGTGAAACCTGCTGTTTGCTGCCAAAAACTTAAATACTTGGTCTTGTCAGGGTTAAGCAGCAAACAATTGCTTGTGGCCCAGGAATATATATTACACAAATCTAGATTCAGCTTTCCTATTGCAGTGTCAATTTCACTTGGTTTAAAAGAAATATATACTTGTATATCGTCCGCATAGATATGGTACCTACAGTGTGTGATATGAGCCCCTATGTCAGCGGTGTATAAAATGAAGAGGATTGGGCCAATTACAGATCCTTGAGGGACTCCTGTGAGGATTGCTTGGTCGGAAGTTTGAGTAGAGCCATCATTACGAGTCAATTTTACACTTTGGTAGCGGTTCTTAAGGTAACTGTCAAACCACTTTACTGTATTACTGTCAAAACCATAGTAACTAAGTTTAGAAATTAATAGATTAATATTAAGGCAGTCAAATGCACGGTAAAAGTCAAGCAGAACCAACAGTCACACAGACAGATAGATACACTTTCGCATTTATAATATTAGTATGGAATAGTATGGATGGAATAGTATGGATGGAACTGACTGCTGCGTAAGTGATTTCCTTAACCATGGGAACCCGGTTTTTTTCTAGGTATTACAATCCAGTATTACTTGAAGGGACCAATTTGGTATGGAGAAAATTTTAGTTCTGAGGAATGATGTATAATTTTTATTCCGGAAATCATCCCTCAAGGGGTTAAAAAGGGGGACGGGGTGGATTACTAACTCTATGCTGACGAAGTCGCGGGCAAAAGTACTTATTATACATGTCAGTAGTCATAGTTAAAAAGAATATTGACCTGTGGACAGGGGTCCCCAGGTCAATATTCTTTGTTATTTTTTAAAGTTGGTCAATAAACAAGACAATTAACGATATTATCAATAGTTGTAGAGCAGATAATTTTAAACAAAAAAGAACCGACTTCATTTAGCATCCACCTTTCCAACAGCAAATGCTCGAGCTGCTGTAAAAAATACTCAAATCACTATAGGTGTGCCTATAATAGTTGAAGGGTTCCCTCGATTTCACCAGGATCCCATCATCAGATCCTGACCTGGTTACAATGGGACCAACTGTGTAGTATACTCTTTCAAACAAAAAAACAATTTCCCAAATCGGTCCAGCCGTCTTCGAATAATCGGTGAACATACATAAAAATAAAAAAATAAAATAGCAAAAACAAGAAAGATCCCGACGAATTGATTACCACCTTCGAAATCTTGAAGTCGGTTGAAAAGAAGAACAAAAACCAAATCTGACTGCTTCACAAAACGTTTGATATGCTTTCCTATCTGAACTGTGACTGTGACCATGGGAACCCGGTTTTTTAACCGACTTCAAGATTTCAAAAGAGGAGGTTCTCAATTCGGCGTGTTTTTTTTTTAATGTTTGTTACTCCATAACTCCGTCATGTCGGTGTTATCCACGTTAATCACCTGACCCCGATCACCCAGGTGATTGTATTTGACGATTTTGTCTTCTGAGATCCCCCAGGTGATCCTATTGGACGTTAGGTCTGGGCAAACCGCCCAGAAATAGGAGCCCCGCAAAGCGGGGCTCCGTCTAGTTAAGTTGCGGAGGAACTATTTTTTGGAAAAGAAACACTTATGGATAACGTAAATGGATCACCTGGGGGATCTCAGAAGACAAAATCGTCAATACAATCACCTGGGTGATCGAGGTCAGGTGATTAACGTGGATAACGTGGTCATGTCTGAACCGATTTTGAAAATTCTGTTTTTGATTGTAAGTATATATATACAGATTGGTCCCGTTTTTGTCAAAACGCAGTTCTGATGATGGGATCCATGATGAATCGAGGGAACTCCTCAAATCTTAAAGGCATACATATAGTGATTTTTATATTTTTATCAACAAATCCATCATTTTCATTCAAAACAGTGACATTTGATGAAGTAGAACTGCTGATGATGATCAGAACGGAACTCTTCAACGACGCATAGTTCACGTTTGGCGATTTGTCCTCTTCGCTGTGTTTGTTTAGCAAGTTTAATTGTCAGGAAAAATTTTCGTCAAGCTCAAGTTCTGATGATGGGATCCATGAAGAATCGAGGGAACTCCTCAAATCTTAAGGGCTTACACATAGTGATTTTTGTATTTTTATCAACAAGTCAAGCATTTCCATTCAAAAGAGTGACATTTGATGAAGTGGAACTGCTGATGATGATCAGAACGGAACTCTTCAACGACGCATAGTTCACGTTTGGCGATACGTCCCCTTCGCTGTGTTAGTTAAGCAAGTTAGACTGTCAGGACCAATTTTCGTCAAGCTCAAGTTCTGATGATGAGTTCCATAAGGAATCGAGGGAATTCCTCAAATCTTAAAGGCATACATAAAGTGACTTTTGTATTGGCGATTTGTCCTCTCCGCTGCGTTTGTTAAGCAAGTTATTTCATTGTATGGAGTCTAAGTGCACCATCTACAATAATGCATCACCGGCTACCCCCATGGAAGTCGGTTTTTTTTTCTTAAAAATTATTTAGATTAAATTAGATATACTTGTTCATTATTACATTACTTGATACGTGGTCCCTGTCCACGGTCAATTCTTATATTCTTTGTTTTTTAAAGTTGGTCAATAAACAAGACAATTTACGATATTATCAATAGTTGTAGCGGAGATAAAATAAAATAAAATAGAAATGTTTGCTAGTTTGGTTGGACGCCAGAACTATTTATACAAGTCTGGTCACAGTTGAACGGCTCCCATTTTGTTTCTTTATTAACATTGTAAAAGCTTGATGCGCCTTGGATTCGCTTCAAATCAAGCCTGCAAACCAGAATGAATGGACTAAAAGTTGGCCACGTCAGATATGACACAATGAGAGCAAAGAAACCCGTCTAGTAAGATTGCAATACTATCCTTATTGCTAGATGCGGGCATCTGGCAGCTTTTAGTGGGTGGAGGTCAGACTGACAGACTAGCAAAATTTTTCAGTTGAAAAAAAGCACGTCGATTTTTACACATAAAAAATAGCCCGGTTGTATGAATTTTAATATTTTATTTATTATCTGGCATCTCTACTCTCCCCATTCATGACCCAAATGCCCACGTCATCCCTTCTTACCCCGTTTTACGGTACTATACTTTTAACCAAATGTATAGTCGGGTTTAAAATGTAAGGAGTGGTCCTGAAATAAAGTAGCCGTGTACAATCTTGTGTATTTTTTAATTTAGTGCTAATTTTGAAGCAGTATATTTATTTTATTAATCCGTAGATACAATACTAATAAATAAATATACAATCATAATAAAATATGTGAGCATATATAAGTTTTCGCGTTTTTATTTCAACATACTTTGTAACTTTTTGAACAACATAATTTGACAATCTTCAATCGACATCTGCTACAACGCCACAATTGTATTTCCATTTTCACAACCCGTTTTATGCTTTTCAGAATTTCATCTTACCAAGAAGCTACATTAATTAACTGTATTTTAACTAGGATAGTCAGGAAGACTCTCTAATCTAACCTCTGACAAAGATTTTTCTATGGGAGACAATTTTCTATAAAAAAAGGCAAATACATTTAATGAAAAATTACTGTAACTACCTTAAAATGAAGCCAGATAAAAAAGTTTACTATTGAAGAAAGACAATTTATTAAGGTATAAAATAGCTCATCAAATCAAACTATAAGAAAAAACATGTTTTTGAGAAACACCTCAAAAATTCTGTCAGAAGACGCTGTTCAAAAAACTATGTGTATGATGGAATACAAAAGGCGAAAACTTCCAAACGCTGTTCCATTTAAATATGATTGTATTTATGTTTTGTATGATTGTATCTACAGATTATTTAAATACAATCACTGCTTCTAAATCGGCACAAAATAAAAAGATAAATCAGAAAAGGCACGGCTACTTTTTTTCCGGACCACTCCTTATGTATTACGTTATCAAATCAACGGAAGTAAGTCCACGGGTTACTGAGGCGTTAACTTTTAATAGGACGGTTAAACGTGAAAATACGGCAATTAGCGTAACGATCGAGATACAGAATACCGACCCTGGCGGCCGTAGATTAAACTGCAATCTACGTGCATTCGTCTGCCATCATCATCATCATCCTCCTCACCGTATCCGACGACAGCGACTATTACGTCAATTATTCCTTCCCGGATAATGGAAAGCTCGGGTATAATAAATAAATATTATGGGAGAATCTTACACAAATCGACTTAGTTCCACAGTAAGCTCAATAAGGCTTGTGGGTACTAGATGACGATATATACAGTATGTGGCCTGTAATCCGAGCAAAAAATTAACGTAGATTCTACTCAAACTATAAAACTTTTGTTCAACAACTTGAGTCTTTAGATAGTCTCTTTTTCATACAAACTAAATAGTATTATCAATGTACGTTCAAATCCGTCCAATTGACATTGCTTGTCAGTCTGGTCACCCTAACAGACATAATCAATTTCGCAATACATTGCGTAGGTATTCGAATAAACTTTAAAGTGTACTAATAATCAATCCGCAAATTAAAGTCGCTGAACTAACGTTGTCTAGTTTGAGGAGTAGAATCTACGATTTAATTTTTTGCTAGTGTTACAGGCCACACACGGTATAATATATAGATATAGATAAATACTTAAATACATAGAAAACACCCATAACTCAGGAACAATCTGTGACAAACACACAAATAAATGCCCTGACCAGGATTCGAACCCGGGACCTCCTGCTTCATAGGCAGGGTCACTACCGACTAGGCTAGGAGGCCGTTAAACTATGTATATGTACATACGGCATAACTTGCAAAGTCAAATTTCGTCTTAAGGACACCGATGAAGTTGACCAGCTGAGATGTACGTGTATATGTAAGAGAGCTTAGGGCTAGTCTTTCTTATATGTCGTCTAGCATCCAGGTCTAATAAACGCCGGTGTTCATATTGGTCGCCTGCCATAATATCTACACGACGCAACGCGCAATAATATATACACGCTCTACAACAAACACGTGAAAATACACCAATTATCGTAACGATCGAGGATCGAGATATAGAACCGACCTTGGCGTGGATTAAACTGCAGTTTAGTGCAGTCGTCTGCAATAATTACTACACGACGCAACGCGCAATAATATATACACGCTCTACAACAAACACACGTGAAAATACGCCAATTATCGTAACGATCGAGGATCGAGATACAGAACCGACGTTGGCGTGGATTAAACTGCAGTTTACGTGAAGTTGTCTTCAATAATTTCTACACGACGCAACGCGCAATAATATATACACGCTAAACAAGAAACACTTCGAGCAACACACGTGAAAATACGCCAATTATCGTAACGATCGAAGATCGAGATACAGAATAATATATACACGCTCTACAACAAAGTTTTTGAGTCCGTTTTTGGGCCGTTGTTGGTTTCTGACTATTTACTCTATTTTTCCACGGCTCTATTTCTGTCATTTATTTAAACAGACACTAGTATTTAAGGCGCTGTCTGCGCTGTGTGTGTTTGTCGCTTAGTATCAAGACTAAATAACACTATTATTAAAGCCAAATAGTGGACTAAATATTTACTTTATTATGATTCAACTAAAAGTTATTTTTTTACAAGGGTTAGGGTAAAAAGTGTACGAATGGTTCCAATCTTTCCCTAAAACTGATATTTACTGTTAAAAATCTTTCTTTGTTTGATAGCAATTCTAACCAGAAATCACTGAATTAACCTGATTTTACAGTCTCCAGAAATATGAAGCCACGACTCTATTACAAAGGCGTAGAGTTTTGGATACATGTTTTTGTCTCATTAAATGTATCCATATTTTCAGACGTGACAGTACAGTTAGGGCAATTATTCCTTTGATACGTATGATATGTGACATACATACAGACAGTAATCAATACTGGTTGGTTGGAATGGAACTAAGATCAGATAAACAAAACCTTAGTTAAACTATCACAAATTTACAAGTCGCGGTGCGTCCACCAGAACCCAATTCCTACCGGCTGGCCTATTTTTTTGCCAGTTGAGTACTTATATAAGGCTAAAGGAAAGTCAATTAGGTATGACTTCCTTACAAATACTTTTTGGCATCCCAAAAAAATACTAAAAATATTCTGAGGACATTTGACACGTGTCAGTCCTAAGGATGGTTATAGATTCTCTGACACAGTTAGTGTCTCAATGAAAAAAAAAAAAACAAATATAACGGAGCCATAGCTCCGTCGAAGCAAGATCGAGATTAAAAAATATCATTTTTCACGCCAGAGAACACAACATAAAACACCTCGACCGTAACTTTTACACTGCATTTCGTAAGGATATTGATGAAAAAAAAACCTCGGCCACTGCGCATTAAAAACCATGAAACTGCCATCCAATCCGTGTCACCAGAACTAATATTGCAACTCACAAACACAGCACAATAACAAATCTAAATTCCAAAGTGTGCACTATAAAACACCCAAAACTTCGAACGCGACGGCTTCCAATTTGAAAATAGAACAGTTTGTTTTTTAAAGAAATCGAAATTCTAAAATTGTAAATGGCGCGCGACGCGACCGTCTGTTGAGGCGCTGGGCGCTCGACTGGTAGTGATGTGACACGCCGGGGACTGGTTTAGCGTAAACCGGAGGATTACCGGTTTATTGTGACCGGGACTTGTTTGATGACATTGCATTGAAGTAAGAGCCAGGATAATCGAGTTGGTTAATGTAGTCACTATAAAGGAACTGACAGACGCCTCTCGTAAGTTATAAAGTAAAAACGTAAGTTTTTACTTTATAACGTTTTTAGTTATTTGAAATTGAATGTGATGGGTGGCCAGCTGGAAAGTTCGTACCGATGAACTGCGCATTTGTAATGTGAAGTTTTCAGGCATGACTATACACTGACGGTTGCCGTCATGGCGTCTTTGACATTGCAACTTTAAGGCGCAGTAGCACTTTATTCATGTCGCAATCGCAAGTTGATTATGGTTTGGAAATGTTAAATCCATACAGTCTATGGTACAGTCTCTAGCAGGGGTCGTTACCGGTATTACTAAAAATCGAAATAGCGCCCAACTTTCACAATATTTACATTATATTTTAAAATGTAATTGGGCCATAAATTATCAGATTATCCAGAAAATATTCAGTAATAATCATTAAAAATCGATATAAGTACCGAAAATGAATACCGGTTAAATGTATGAAAATAATACCGGTTAATTGTATGAAAATAATACCGGTATTCGATCCCTGGTCTCTAGACCTAACAAATAAAAAAAATTGTTCCACAATGGAGGTTAAAAGCACTTTAGTTGGTTGGTTTGGTTTGGTCTGTCGGTTTTTATCCTCATAGCCATGTCGGTGTAGGTGCCTATGTATGTGATAAAACTTAACTACTTATACAGGAAATAAATATACAATTAATATTATATAGTAAGACCTCCCTCTCCCTACTGTAGCCTAGATGGTTGTGACCTTGCCTACGGAGCTGAAGCTCCAATCTAGACCGCCTTATTGCCTCCTAAAATCTAGCACAGAGGTTATTTATGACCTGAAAAAGGCACAGGATACTTTATATCCCGTAAAAGTTTATGGGTTACTTTATATCCCGGAGTTAATTTCCAATGGTGAAATGAAGGTCCAAGAACGAGAGTACTAAGAGAGGCGACTTCACAACATCCAGGTTGTTACAAAAATACTAGTCATCCGTTGGGCATCATGGGCAAGTCATATTTGGTATAGACAGTATCGTATTCCAACTAAGAAAAACAAAACAAAAAATTTGCGGACGCGAAAAAACCAGACGGTTTCCAATACGTTTATGCCAAAAAAAAAATTATATACACTTTCTTTTATATTCAACGGGCCACCAGCATATTTGTAATACCTTGTATGTGGACGAAGCCACGGCCACACCACGGAAGCTAGTAAATTGTTAAATTATAAGTGATGTTTATGTGTTATATGCTACTTATTTATTGTAAATTTAACCTTTACACTGTAAAGTACAGATATGCAAGTATGACGTAATATTATGAAGCTGATAAACTATCTGTTTAGCACTTGACATGCATGAACCACTAGTAATGTATTGTTTGCTAAAAAAAGAATGCCTTGGAAAGTATATATTGAAGAGTTAGGGCGGGTTGCACCACGCACAGTCAAAGAACTGATCGACGTTAAATATGGCGCAGCTGTGATCGCATAAAGTTGTCAAACTATTCATATAAGAAAATTTTATCGATGACATTGACACAGCCAACTGCCCCTTAGGAGTTAAGATTCAAATTGCCCCACCGAATCGAAGCCGAGACCGGCAACTGGGCAAACAACGGCACAATCAATTAAGCAACAGGGGTCCTTAAAAAGTTGATACCTAACTGGTCGGTAAACCCTGTTTTCCCGGCCTCTGCTGTGACGTAAGTACTATTGTGATGGCAGTTTCACATGTGGTCGCTGCAAGTTCCATGCAGAGTTAGCGTGGTCGGACTCTAGCAGCCTTTTCGAATGAGCTAGCGCAGCGAAGCGAAGTTCTTACAGATAACTTCGAACACAACTGAACTATCCCTACATTTCGATTTTGAATGTCTGTTCCGCGATAATTTTAGTAACGTTTTTCTGATCTTTTTAAAATTTGTTGGGGTTATAGAAGAGATAAATATAATTTGAGAGCAGCATCGATGCACATGAGCAGCATCGATCAAGGGGTTATGGAGCAGGCGCAAAATGATCTTTATAAAGGTCCTGTCATATTGGTCAACTCGATTGCAAGTAAATCGCGAGTTCTCAGTTCGAGGCGGACAACTAGTTTTTTTTAAATAAAATATTTGGCATTAATGACAGTGTAAAGTGGAGAAAAGCGAACAGGAAAGCGGATCCTGGCTATAGCCGGGATAACGCTAGGTAGAAAAGAAATAAAAATAAAAATATTGAATCGTATAATGAATTCTTTCAACCTGAAATTCTTTAAAAAGAAATTAAATAGATATAACAAGGTTTACGTCAAAGTAATTAAAATATAATTACCTACTCGATGTCGTCGTTAATAATTTCATAATTAGTAATTAAATATCTTTCAGGTTTCTTAACTGCTCGTTTAATTAAAAATAACTTATTGATAAAATACGTAATTGCTCTTTAACGGTAAATCAGCCGGTAGTAATATGTTTAACTTTTACTTTATTATGAGTTAGGTTTACATTTCTTTATTTTTTTTACGCCATGATTTTAAATAAATAAAATATTCTAAATGGGCATTGACATTCCTAATTAATAAGTAGTTTTAGTATTTTCGGATAAACACGCTAATAAAACATTAACTAATAATTAATATTGCCAAAAAAACTTACGGTAGCATGACTCATAGTAAAAGTTCCTTGACCTTATAACTCAATTTAAAAACCGGTTCTCTCACTATAAAAAAGCTTTTAACAATTTCCCAAGAATTACATCGATAAAAATAGTTTGCAAAAAACCGTGAGTCGCATCACTATTGTATAATAATTGACACGTATTGTATTGAACCTACTCCGTAGTTACAGTGAGTTATCGTTTAACAGACCGGTGTAAGGCTGGTCTTCGTTTGAGCGTTGTTTTTAACCGAGCGAGTGAAACGAGCGAATATGTCTGTCTGTTTTTCTAAGTTTATATTCAAGTTTTTCTCAAAATAAAAGCTTTAAAAAAACAACTTAAATGATAAAGTATAAGTGGAATATTTAACCTTGAGTTTTTCCCATATATCTGTACCAGTTTAGTCAGGTGGACGGCAAACTAAACCTGGACGGGCAACAGTTGACAATGTTATGTGAACTAGGTCGATCGGTCCATTGTAGTTCGGGAATGCAAACCGGTTATTTGTTGTATGAAATTAACCGGGTTTTGAACATAGATATATATATATATTTTTAATTAACGGCTTTTACTCCTCGCCTATTTTAGCGAGGAGAATTCTGCCAATGTCAGGGTACAAAATCATAAGATTTTATTCGTTTTTGGTAAAGTAAAATAAAAGCAACGTTGTTCTGTTAAGGCCTTGTTGATTGTAAAGTGATAGCCTCCTTACAAACACGTGGGTGGCCGAGACCCCGGATAACCGTTTGTTCAACTAAAGGGTGGTTACGCGCGTTTTGGGACTAATTTTTCATTAGCTGCACACTTGTTCGTTAGGTCACCGCACAATAAGCCATCAATATTACACACTGAACTACGCAAATGAGCAAATAACAAAAAACTATTCCAAAGACGACGCAGCCATCTTGAAACTCAAACGATAACCATAGATATAATTGAAATGAGGAAGATACCTGACGTTCATAGTTGACAAGAGTGAAATGTGGTTTATGTGGTCCGGCACCTACACACACACTCTGTGATAAACTATCTGTTTAGCCCCCGATACAAAATTAGGGGTTATAAGTTGGACCTCTATGTGTATCTGTCCGTAGGACCATAGCGATTTAAATGCGTCTTTTTATTATTTTAAAGCAGATTTTCTAGCGAGTGATCATGTTTTATTAAATCATTTCAGCCGATACGGTTTTTTTTAAATTTATAATACCCCAGCGACCCGCTCCGGCTTCGCACGGGATAAAAATGGTTATTCTGGGTTATCCCTAAGAGATAGACATATACCATGGCGGACTTTTTTGTAGACCTTTTTAAGGTGTACAATACTTTCTTACATGATTTTGATCTATCTCGTAGGGTTCAGCCAGCGTTTGCAATGTAAGCGCAAAAAATGTTTTTATTTGCAACATCACATTAGAAACCTCTAAAATTATCAGTGTTTCTCTACTATATTATGCATGTAAACCTTCCTCTTGAATCACTCTATCTATTAAAAAAAAACCGCATCAAAATCCGTTTCGTAGTTTTAAATACATACAGACTCAGCATAAAGCGACTTTGTTCTAATATGTAGCAAGGATAATATGACATGGATTGACAATATCCATACAAAATCGCGTTCCCTTATTTCAGGTTATAGCACTAGCGTCATCTATTGGTCACCACAAAAACTAAGTTCTTGTTTCTAATATTTTGTTCGGCGCTTAACGCTGACAGAATAACTCGACTCCAGACTCGACAGATGGCGCTGTGGCACTTAGTACCGAAAACAGACGTATAACCTGAAGGTTCGAGGAACGCGATTTTGTATAGGCATTGTCAATCCATGTCTTAATCATCCTTGCTATGTAGTGATGATAGTTATACGATTGCAGCGCCATCTATGCGCTTATCCCTATTTCTGTACACTTTTGCCCATTGCAAAATTTGAACCAGGAATCGAACCGGTTACCAAACTAACGACGCAAGCCATTGCGCTCGCCTGGCAACAATGGTATTACTTTGCAGAAACCGCATTAAAAACGAGCTAGCCGGTTCGTTAATTGTATTAATTATTATCAGAGACCGGTATTTAAAACAGGTCTAGAGCGATCAAGTGTAAAGCACAAGCATTATCGTTTTAACCTTCTTACAAAAAAGGAGTCTCATCCCGGATGTTTTTAACCCTCGAGAGTAAAGAAGGGCTTTTCATCACACTCGTTTGAGCGCCTTTGTGTGCACGGCACATCTGTTCACGCTTCAATGTGTACGTGCGTCTTAGGGTGCTATTTCCGCTGTCGTAATGACGTTTGACAATACACCGCCATTTTACTTCTTATCGATGCGCTACCAATCTGACGGATTAGCCTACTAGTTCCCTACCAATCGGCCGCCGCGGGGTGAGGTCATTCCGATCGGGGCGGGGCGGAGCGTGACCATTCTGTATGAAATACTATTATCTCTTCTGTGCTCAAGTCCAGTGCCCAGTGTGGTCAAGTACAGTAATTTATACAGGTTGTCCATAAAACCAACGTCAAGACTAGGGCTGATAAAACAGCTCTATCAGATTAAACTAAATTGGCCCTAATGAAAGTGGCATAATTTAATCGAGATATTGGCACAATTAGGCTTGATTTTAAAGGTATAAATGTAAAAGATCACAGAATAAGTAATTGTACCAGTACAGAAGATTCTCCTTCCTGAATTTGACAGTTAATTACAGAGATAAAAACGATAGCTGTCATGCGCTCTTCAAAAAATAAAAAAGGGTTTTCAACGTGCTTCATATATCCATGCAGGTTTGAGACATGCCATAAACACTGGCTGAAAGATAATATGTGACATTTTCAATCAAAGGTACACATCGTCTGTTGTCTTTATTTAATTAGGGCCAAACTTGCTTAATCTGATCGCCCATCAGCTGTTCTATCAGCCTTAGTCCTGGCGCTGGTTTTAAGGATACCCGGTATGTACTATGTATTCCCTAGGGAGATATAGCTACTAGGCTTTTATTTTACAAGTACACAGTGAACCGTCTATACGTAGTATTATTATTTATTCTGTGTCCTGCGCTATTGTGTTAGGCGATTATCACACTGGCGCCGCAACCGGATGCGGTGACGGTGTGCAAGCGTGACAGCGCTATACACATGCAGAGCGGTATCTCGCTCGCGCATCTCAACCGCAGTAGTGGTAGCCGTACGATTAAAAAAACCGCAAATCGATCTACAGTTTAGCCGTTTGGCACACGCATACTAGAGGTACTACTTATCATTTTATTTACCGTATCTGTACTACAGTTCCATAAGTCACGCCAAATAGGTATTGAAATAGAACTGTGTCACTTTGTAATATTGAAAAATAAAAATAAAATACTTACTGAAACTATTTTCAAAATTGCTTTTTTGAGGTTAGATATGAGGATATTATGTATCATTTGTGGTATATTGTATTAAAAAAAACAGCCATATCGTGTCTGGAGGAGCCCAAACTTGGTATGTTTCGAAAATTATTTTTGTGTTAATTAAAGAAAAATGGGTGAAATGTAATGATGTGGTATATTTTTAGAATCGCCTCAAAATGCCCTTTCATAAGATAACACACACGATAGGTTTCTGAAACAAAATTTTTTTTTTCCATACATATAAAAAATGTCTCGGCACTAAGAGATTTTTTTTAAAGAACTGTGGGTCAAAAAATGTGTTTTGACCTCTAGTATGCGTGTGCCAAACGGCTAAACTGTACATCGATTTGCGGTGTTTCCTTGAATTTGGGCTTGTACGGCTACCACTACAGCAGTGTGAAAGCCGCCTAACACATCACACAAAACACAAGGCTCTTTTACTTTCTTATATTTTTCGATAAAACGAAACTAAATATTTGTTGTCATGCAGTATGTAAAAAAGTTATAAGTGCTATGTAAGTTTAGTATCTAATATCAACTCTACATTAAACTTCATACGGGTCAAATTACATTGAAAGCGTAACATAAAAATGTAAAAAAGATATAACTCCATATTTAAAACGCTAATATTATTACTTCAAAACAAACTTAACTTAGTATTTAATTATGCAATAAGAGACCTTATTCTATTGCAATAACCATTCGTTAGAATATCTGTACGAACTGAAAATTACTTTTTTCTACGAAACTGAGAACAGCTTAAGTTCATGTCAATGTTCACAGCATTCTAAGCTTTACGGTCCTAGTAATAGACAGTATATTTGCTGGTAAAATCACATTTTTTCTTTAATACAAATTTCACGCGTTCAAATCAATGATTCGAGAAGCAAATTAAAATAACAAGCATTACATATTTGATATAACATTAGAAACAGCAGGAAAGTAATGAGATTGTTATTATTTCAAAGTATTTCTATGTCTGAGTTAAAATATGTGTGTTATTTGCATCTACTTAAATTTACTATTCGAAATGAACTTTTAAACTTCCATTTCATATAATTAATTACAACTATTGTAAAGCCTGACCAGAAGTATATGATCATGCCATGCGCCATGTTGCGGAATTTCGTTGGAACTAATTTCTTGCACTGGCAATAATTTTAATGACAGAATGATATGCATGTGTGAGTGCATGTGATAGGCTGTCACTTATGTCAGTGAACAGCCAGTTGTGCGGTATTTGAATAGTAAATTATGGAATATTAAATAATAAACGACAAAAAATCCCAAAATTATTCATAGTTAAGAGCGAACATTGTAAATAGTGTATGTAATAAACAGCTGTAAATAATACGCTCGGGAAATGAAAATATTTCGCAGTGAAACATTTTTAAATTAATATCATAGCTGACAGGTAGACAAATCAAGATGTCACCATACCATAGACAATAATACGCTCTATCACTATACTGAACTGTTGCCATATAAATGAGAATAATAGCGCCCTCTTGACAATAAGCATATATTTCTGGTCAGGCTTTAAATAATTTCTTTAGAATGCTGATTGCACGCTGTGTAAACATGATAATTATGTTGCACATTACAGGTTATTTTTAACCACATATTTTTTTACGACGTACACTACCTAAGTACCTACACAACATATGTTCTGCAATGTCATGTACACCAAATAGCTCTCAGAATCAGATATAGATTTACTATTTCAACTGAGCTATGGCTCAGTTTAAATAGTAAAAACTATACCTCTGCGGGCTTCCGCAGACGTCGAAAATATAAAATCTTTATGTCCCTCTCTATCGCATTGGAAACAATATGAGCGATAGCGATGCAGATAACGAAATTTCGATTTTCAAAGTTTGCAGCAAGCCCTGTAATGCAATGGTTCACACATTAATGCAGTGAGTGCGCCTTCTGATAAGGTCACCCTACTACAAGGTTTCGACCGTGTAGTATTTAGGTTGGCAACAAAACTGTAAGGACCTCCCACCAAGGTCAGTGCAACGTTTTACCATCGAAAGCCATGTTAGCAACCGTGTCTCATCTTCTATAGTTTGAGGACCCTTATGGATGCACTACGACCCAACGGGATCTTTTGTATAGTTTCCCCTATAGAACCAGCTCCAAAGCTTGCTCACAATGCTCACCCATTTTCATTGGATATTCCTCTGGGTCAGTTCAGGGTAGCCAGAACTAAAATACTTCATCCTCTGTCTGGCGAGAGCGTTACATTCACAAAGAAGTGTTTTATTGGCGACCGTGTAGAAGGATGTTTTGAAAATTCGCGCTGAGTCAGCGCATGGTAAGGCTGGATTCACACTTGTTTTGCTTAGGTAAGTAGGGACGAAGCTATTTGCTCGTCCCTCATTCTGACCTATAGCTGCGTCCCTACTAACGTAAACGAAACTTATATGTAAATCTGGCCTAAAGCGGAGGTGTTCACCGCGTCGAGCACCGCCGCGCCGATGTTTTCCGAACTCGCGTGCAGAATTTAAATGTAGGATTGACTTACCTTTTGATTGACCTTTGGTATCTTGGGCGCCTTCACGATGGCGGGCTTGGGCGGCGCGGGCACCGGTTCTGTTGACAATACTCAGCTGTTAGTACAACATAACCGGGGTAAGTTTCAAGTTTAATGATTTTAAACAAAAAGGAACCGACCTCACTTAGCTTCCACCTTTCCAAAAGGAAAGCCCGAGCTACTGTAAATAATACTCAAATCACTACAGGTGTGCCTATAATATTTGAAGAGTTCCCTCGATTTCTCCAGGATCCCATCATCAGATCCTGGGCTGATGACAATGGGGCCACCTGTAAAGTATATTCTTTCAATCAAAAAAAGAATTTTCGAAATCGGTCCAGCGGTCTTCGAATAATCGCTAAATAAAAATAAAGATCGCGACGAATTGAGAACGTCGTCCTTCAAAATCTTGAAGTCGGTTGAAAAGGCTTAGGTGTTTCGAACAATGTAGTGTGATTTGCATGAAACCGAAGAGAGTCATTTTCAAAGTTGATTTGTGATGAAATAAGCCAAGAAAAGAAAGAAAATTGGCCAAGTCATTCAAGCAATTAGGTATGATACTGCGAATTGGCAAACCTTTCAAGAATATTTTGACACTTAAAGTTCTTTATAACAGTTATGTACGTAGTCGCCTTGAGTTTGCGTGTGCTGTGTGGAAACCACATTACAATATCCATATTGATAGGATAGAAAGATTACAAAAAAAATTTCTAAAGTCCCTTGACTTTAAATGTGGTCATGATCACAAAGATTACATTGAATCGTTAAAACGTCATAAATTGCAATCCCTTGAATGTCGGAGAGATTGTGTCGACTCAGTTTTGTTATACAAACTTTTGAATAGCCATGTCGATGCCCCTAGTCTGCTAAATGAGATTTATATCAGAGTACCAGGTATAAGAGAACGCCGATGTCACCCTAAACATAAACATTTATTTTCTATCCCATATAGTCGAACCAACTACTGTGAAAATATGTTTACTAGACGTGCATGTAAATTTTATAACGATAGTAATATAGTTAAAGATGTTGACATATTTAACTGTACCATAGGCTATTTAAAAAATGTGTTTAGAACGTAGAATATGCAAATTTATTTACCATTAATCAACTACCTACGTACGTGTACCTTTCAGTGCTTTTTTATGCTTTTTTGTGTTTTCTCGTAAATTTATATGAATGTTTAACAAATGATATCAGATAAACTGAGTGATTTGTTTTTTGTGCTGCATCATGTTTAATTCTAAGTTGAAATAATACTGGAAACTATAGGTCTAAAGTTAAGCAAATATTTTGTAAATTTAACCATTGTATGACTGTTTGTTTCATAATAAATTAAAAAAAAAAAAAAAAGAAATAAAGCCTGAATTTAGGGGGAACGCGATTTTGTTAATCGGCCATAATGGAGAGCAATGCAATACAACATAGATCGACTTATGGTGTGGACGACCCTTACGCCATTTGCACATCTCTGCAGCGGAATCGACGCCGCGGTACCGCTGTACATGTTTCGCCGCGAAACTTGAGCGGATCGACAGTGAAACCAGGGAGGCGATTTTTGAGATTCGAGCGCTCAAATTCAAGGAAATTAAACTCAAAAATATTTTCCCATTCAATAAATCGTTTAATTAATCATGATTTTAAATTTCTATCGCTATTATTTTTAAACTACCATTTCATGGTTTTAAAAAGAGTTTTAAATGTCAGATTCGAGCGCTCGAATCTCAAAAATCGCCCCCAGAGTGTTCGTGCGGAGCGTTACCGCAGTGACTATTCCGCTGCGGAGATGTGCAGAAGGCGGTAGACATGAAAGTACTGAAGAAGAAAGAACTGTTTTCATGAGCACAAACGGGTATCCTCAATTTATGTTTTGTCTGTTTCTAACAAACAGAACTGTGAAAATGACAGATAAGGACAGACCATAAATTAACTAATTGAGGCCTGGGAGACGATTTGACGTTTATGAATAAGGGGGTACATTTCTAATGTTACGATCATACCTGGTTGAACAATCGGTGCTGGCTGGGGCGGGGGCTGCGCCCTGCCCTGCTGCTGGGGCTGCAGTGGCGATCTCTTCTCTTCTAACGCGGGAGGCGCCGGTGGCGGGACTCCAGTGCTGCCTCCTCGCACCTGTTGCAAAAAAAAACAGTTTTTAATTACGTTAACATCAAGACAACAATTAATCAATCCGAGTTTATTTGAGCTGCCAGACGAGAGCAGATAAAAGTCGAGGATCTTAAAGCTTAACTAACCTTTTCGACTCCAACGACGGATATATCCCCACCGCAGGTTCAACACCAACAACGGATATACCCGTCATAAGAGACCATACGTTTTACCCTAAACTTATAGATTTGGAGTATGGCGTACGAGTATGTATGAGTTGACATTTGACATGGCGTCGAAAAAGTGTTGAGACAATTTTCTTCTATCCAGCTGAAATCAGACCGTTGTCAAACAGAAGGTACATCGCCGTCACTAACACAGTTGGCCTTTTTTATTCAGAGCGTCACAAGTAGGGTCGTGACGCTCGTTTTGTGTCGGGTTTTACTAGGCACTACCCAACTAGCAAAAATAAGTACTATAAAAGTTCCTAGAACGTTTTCAGAAATACCAATAAGTGTTTCATACATGTCCTATAACATTGATGTAAACGTTAACAAAGGCAGGTTTTGGCACAATTATATCGCAATTCAGTGACGTAACGATGTTATTGCGGCTTCATAGATCACATATTAGTACTATAGTCTACTATAACAGTTACTGTAACACTTTTCAAGGTTTTAACAGTGATTTTCGTGCCGCTTACATCACAAAAAAGCTACAATAAAGTAATCACAGTGCTGTTAATTGACTTTTTAGACCTTTAATGAAGATCAAGGAGCTACTATGGTTCATCAGTAAGCTTAATGTGAGTTGTTGTGACAGTGAGTGGTACTCCCAACATAATAAAAATAAGAACAAGTTTCTGTGGTAAGTAAAGTGATTGAATTATTTAAAACATGATGGCCGCTCACTGTTTGTGAAGTTGGAGTGTTAATGTTCTACACAGCTGTTTTTACTTGCGATTGAAGTTCTATTGAAAAAGTATACTAGTATAATTAACAAAATTTTCATACGCTCCCTTAATTATTAATATTTATTAAATTAGAACAATTAAAATTTATAAACGTCTCATTCGCTGGTAAACAAGTGTTTTCGTGCTTATTATAGGCTTAGTATATGACTATCTGTCAGGTCAGCCATTTGCCGCCATGACAAAAATAGGGTTCCTTAACACCGGATAAACCGTATGAGAAACCTTTGATGTCATAGTTACAAACGTGTGCTTTTTTTTGAATTGGTGTCGGTGAGTGAACTGTTATACTACATGAAGGGCAATCATCACGTAATTATGGTATAAATTGGAAGTACGGTTCCTACTCGTATTTATTCATCTAATTTGAAATGTATGTAATACATTCTATGCTATCGCTTTTCACAAGTCGTTGTGACTTTGAAAAACTGGCTAAGAGCATGTCGGATTATGCTCAATGTAAGGTGCCATGGTTTTCGGCCCGTCACAAGACACTCTGTCAAAAGGTTGCTTTTTATAGGATATTTTACGGCACTTACGTCCCTTTACTATAAAATGACAACTCTTTGCGACAACTAAAAAATGGCTCAACCGATTTTATTAAGTATGGTTTTTATTGAATGTATTTATTAGTCGTCACTTCATGAATTATCTCATATTTTTTCGACCCGCGATTCAAAAGTTAGATAGGAGGGACACATTTTTTTGAATTTTGGGAGCCATTACATATTTCCTAAACAATTGGATTTATTTAAATAATGTTATTGAAGCCTTCTATTCTTTGGAAATAAGGTTGAAGCGAAAAAAACATAACCCCCCCTTCACTTGTACGGGAGGCACTCCAAAAAATATTTTATTTTATTTTACCGTTTTCTCGGCGTGATTAATATACGTACTCATACCAAATTTTAGATTTCTAGCGCTAGTTCTAATGGTCACTGAGCTAGGCTGCGGACAGACAGACAGACAGACATGCTGGAATCATCGAACTATTATTTTGTACGGAACCCAGCCTTGCTGCGCTCTTACCATCTTGTTATATAAAAGATTTCAAAATTTCCGCTATTGGACATTTCGGTTGATTATAAGTAGTGAAATGCTACTTTTATATATCAGAAAAGCTCATTAAAAGTAATACAAACTCTATAACTCAACTATGAGACATAATAGTCACCAAATAACCCATTTTAGAACCATTCAGTGTTAAAATAGTATTCTCAGGGCTACTATAGCAAGCGTCCTATAATAGCGATTAGGGAATACTAATAGCGCAAATTTGAACCATAACAGTGTTGCAAAAATCAACAATAGGGCATTATTATCCTATAACTGAGTTTATGTAACAATTTTGACATTTGCACTATAATAATCATTTGGAAGCGACAATAACACAAGTGTGTCCTAAAGCGGTACTATCTAGAACTTTAATAGGACCAGGAAGCTCTATAGTGGTAAAACAGTATCTCTTATAGTGCTGCGTTAAAGGTGTGATTTAGGCATGTCATGTAAACGTTTACATCACTACTTAATAGTACTAAAGTGCCGTATAAAATTATACAGCTGAATAGTGATAAAAGATACTTTTCTAGAACACATGGCCATAACGAATACCTTTATAACGCTTTAAAATGACTTTTTAGTGATAAACTGCTAAGCTAATGCACTATTTTGCTAGTTGGGTAGCATTTCTATTAGTTTTCTATGAACATTATGAACACACAATACGCATGGATAATATCTAGTTCCAGGTAAAGCTTTTCCATGTCGATGTTTTCCTTATCTTTAACTTATTTGCGCAATAGGTACAAACAGGAACACTCTTAACATTACCTCAGTGGACCTTATTACGAAAGGCATAAGATCCACCGATGGTCAGTTAACAGTGTGGGCGATGGTACAATGATCTATATTCCATATGACTTAGTACAGTCAGTGGCAGTGGCAGCTTTAAGGCCGACGTATAATCTCGCGGTCCGGCTATGGCCCCCGTAGTATACGAGTTTTACGTCGGGGGGGGAATCGCCCCTGTTGCCCCCCCCGCATGTATCCGCGCCTGCTTCCATCTATCTATCCACTCACTGCTGAGTATAGGCCTCTCCTTTAATACGCTACTCTCTTCGGTCCCGTGATGGTCAGATTATATCTGCAGAACGGCGGGTGTGCAGTGGATGGGACTGACACGGTCTTACGACCTCGAAACTCGTGCTATGATCTTTTTGAACACTTCGAATGCTTAGCAACCGTGCTGCCATCTGTACCTACTCGGGCTTCCATCACTTTACCTACGTTGCCAACGCCGGAGAGATACTAACAGAGCCATCTGTATTGACAGTGCTGAACTAACACAAATACAAGTTTCGGCAATTCAATGCAGTTGCCTTCCGGCCAATTATTGTAGCTGCACCGAAAGCGAGTTTCAGCAAACCAGTTTGCTTTTCTGTATCAAAAAAGTGGTTTTGCGCGTGGTGTAAGTGATAAACTATTTTTAAACAGAAAAGGCCTCCACCTTTCCAAAAGCAAATGCTCGAGCTGCTGTAAATACTCAAATCACTATAGGTGCCTATAATAGTTGAAGAGCTCCCTCGATTTCTCCAGGATCCCATCATCAGATCCTGACCTGATGACAATGGGACCAACTGTGAAGTATACTATTTCAAACAAAATAGAATTGTCCAGATCGGTCTAGCCGTCTTCGAATAATCGGTGAAAATATAAAAAAAATTGCAAAAACAGAGATTCCGACGAATTGAGAATCTCCTCCTTCGAAATCTTGAAGTCGGTTGAAAAGCGGGAAGCGGGGATAGTTTTGGTTACCTTTTTTCTCCTAGCGTTTGTCCCGGCTTGGGTTCCGCTTGACCACCTAATCCCATGAATTGGCGTAGCCACTAGATTTTACGAAAGCGGCTGCCATCTGACCTTCCAATCCAGAGGGGAAACTAGGCCTTATCGGGATAAGGTCCGGTTTCCTACTATGTTTTTCTTAGATGTACGGATCTAGATAAGCATAGTATAGCAAACTAACGAGAGGGGTTTCGTCGCTCTCATTATTGTGTCATATCTGACGTGGCTAGCTCTCCGTCTATTAGGTCACCGCACAATAAGCTATCAATATTACACACTGAACTACATAAATGAGCAAAAAAACTATTCTAAAAATGCCGCAGCCATCTTGAGCTCATACGATTATCCCAATCATACAATACAATCATGTTTAATCATATTCTTTTTGATTGGTGGATTTTGACAGCTGCTGTCAAAAAGACCTCTCGTCACAGTGCTGCCATCTAGAGAAAATCTCGATCGCGTAAACCCTCATTGTTGCTTAGATGAAACAGCGAGTATGATTGGAGACCTTGAATGGGAGAAACGACGGCGTCAACAGAACTTTGCTACGCTTGATAAGCAGCTTGTGTTTTTTGTCCTAAAAAATATAATTAGTCCGTCACTTACATTATGAAAAACATTTGACACGTATTTTTTTCATGACAGTTAAACTTTAAAATATGGAGAATGCCCGTTAAAGTTCAGAGTGACGTCACGTCATGCTACATTTTTCCCGGTGTGACAAGAGCCTCCACTCCCGCGAACTTTGACGTACCCTTATCTTTGTATTTATTGCTTGTTTTTCAAAAAAAATACGTGTCTATTTATTTTTTAATCTAACTGACAAACAATAAAAAAAAATTCCACAGAATTCTAGGATTTGTTTTCTTGAAGTGGTTTGCATTATTTGACCTCCACCACTTTACAGCTGCCAGATGACCAGATCCACAAATAAGCACAGTATAGCAAACTGACTAGACTAGGGGTTTTGTAGCTCTCATTAAAAAAAAGCTCTCCGTAAATACTTCCTATATTGACCGCTAAATCGCTAGAACGTTTCCCTTGCACCACGCCCACTGCCACCTATGTATCGATTTGTGATTTCCAGTTCCACTACCAAATAAGCCTATATTCCTAATGACCTCTGTATCTTCGTAAACAAGAGCTAATTTAGCTTGGCAACACATTACCTTGTAAGGAGTTATTGAGCAGTTTTGTTTAAAGACGTAATTATGGTGACGTTTAATGGAATTAGTGACGATATTGTGACGGTCTTAAGACAAAGTGAGCTTTTTATTTTCCCTATTGCATATAAGGACGATTACTATTTATATCTAATAGAGCCTTTAGAAACCGGCAAAGTGCGACAGTGGTTATGTACGGAAATGTTGGATCCATTTTGCAATTTTTTTAAAGTTCACCGATTATTCGAAGACGGCTAGACCGATTTGGAAAATTATTTTTTGTTTGAAAGGGTTATAGTTGGTCGTTATCAGGCCCTGATGATGATGGGATCCTGGAGAAAACGAGCGAACTCTTCAACTATTATAGGATTAATAGTGATTTGAGATTTTTTTACAGCAGCTCGAGCATTTGCTTTTGGAGGCCAAGTGAAGTCGGTTCGTTTTAGGGTTCCGTAGCCAAATGGCAAAAAAATGGAACCCTTATGGATTCGTCATGTATATCCCCGTCCGTCCGTATGTCACAGCCATTTTACTCGGAAACTATATGACGTTTCTGAATAAAATTTACACATAAGGGGGCGTCCATTAATCGCGTCATATTGTATAGGGGGGGAGGGGGTCAAGAAAAAATCACCAATGATCACCACAGGGGAGGGGGGGGGTATGGACACTTATCACGTGTAATTTTTTTGTTTCTCCGTGCTACTGTATTGTATTCAATAAAATAAAAATTATCAACTTTTAAATTAACCAAACTGCCGAAACCAGAGTAAAATTTGCGCGCGGAAATTTGCCTCGCAGTTGGCACTTCAGCGTTCATTTAAGCGGGCGGGGCGTCGCTATGCTTTATGCACGGCGTCTCTAAGATTGATCTCATTTTTGTTAAAATCCATTTCTAATGACGGATTGGCGGAATGCCCGGAAATGTCCACGAGGAATCAAGGGAACTCCTGCAACCTTAAGCAGACGTATAGCGATTTTTTTTAAATCTAAAAACAAACAATTGGATTTAAATAGTGCTTTTTAGTGAAATAGAAACTGCTCGTGAAGACCAGAATGGAACTCCTCCACGACAAGGTTTTTTACGTCTTGGGACTAATTGTTATGAACTTATGACTTATGAGATATACTATGGTTGTCAATAATTTTAATGGCATTTGAAATATTATTTTGTGAAGTAGGTTTTTAGGGTTCCGCAGCCAAAATGGCAAAAACGTACCCGGTTTCGTTATGTCCGTCTGTCCGTCCGTATGTCACAGCTATTTTACTCGGAAACTATAAAACATATCTTAATAAAATTTTAACATAAGGTGTATTTTGTATGCCGCTACTAAGTTTTGCTGAAAAAGATATTTTCATGGGAGACACTCCAAACATGTAACTATTTGTCAAAAAAAAATAATTACCAAATATAAACGTGTTGCACATCACTCGATAGGTAATATAGGTATTTAAAAATAATTTTAATCAAAAAAGAACCGACTTCACTTCGCCTCCAGCTTTCCACAAGCAAATGCTCGAGCTGCTGTAAAAAATACTCAAATCACTATGGCTGTGCCTATAATAGTTGAAGAGTTCCCTCGATTTCTCCAGCATCCCATCATCAGATCCTGACCTGGTTACAGTGGGACTAACTGTGAAGTATACTCTTTAAACCAAAAAAAGAATTTTCTAAATCGGTCCATACGTCTTCGAATAATCGGTGAACATACAAAAAAAAAATGGCAAGAACAAAGATTCCGACGAGTTGATAACCTCCTCCTTCGAAATCTTGAAGTCGGTTGATAACATTGAGGTTTGTTTAAACATTTTTTCATTTACTGTACTTACGTACGTTACGTAGGTTCATGTGTTAGAAAACTGTACTTACTTTAGTTAGCAAAAAAGTTACACGTCATATTGGAGGGGGGGGGGGGGGGTCCTGAAAATATCACCAAAGATCACCATGGGGGAGGGGGGGGGGTCTAAAACAAGCCAAAAACGTATGACGCGATTAATGGACGCCCCCTAAGGTGTACTTTGTATGCCGCTACTTAGTTATGTAATTAAAAAAAAAAAAAAAAAAAAAAATTGGGGAGGCGCTCCATGTAACACAAAACACAATGGATACGTGTAACTAAATAAAAATAAAAAATATATCCAAATATCAACATGTGACACGTCAATCGATAGGTCTTTAAAAATAACATTGAGGTTTCTTTGGCCATTTTGTGATTAAGTTAATATTTTCTGAAAAAATCGCTTCGAAAGTCAGAAAAATTGTGTCCTCCCCCCTGTAACTTTTGAACCGTAAGTTCAAAAAATATGAAAAAAGTTGAGGAGATGTGCCTTATGATATACTTTCTACGAAAATTGTTTTGAACATTATCGGTTCAGCAATTTTTGAGTTACTTATCTCCAAAAAACTTCTTCCATAGGCATCAGATACGACCTTTTGGTATTATTTAGGTTCTTATTCCATTGAAGGTATGGAACCCTCCTATGCACTTGGCCGGTTTTTTATTTGTTTAAAATTATTTTTGTTTAAGTTCTACTATAATACAATACCTAACTGCGTTGTATGTGAACATGTTATGTGTATATGAATATACCAGCCACCACCACCAGCGCTAGCTTATAAACTACCATTTTGCTGAGCAGGGTCCATTTCGTGGTGCTACACCTATACGTCCTTGTTTTGTTTGCCTTTAAACCTGTATGTAATATTAATAAATATCTTATATCTTTATATAGCAACTGTTTTGAGCTTTAATTAATACACTCGCGAGCAAATAATACGGGTCAGTGACAAAAACCCTTATATTTTGCAAATTAATAGCGGTATGTGCAGGAAACTAACTGTGTATTAAAGAGAATTTAATATCAAATTAAATTGAACCTTCAATGTTCTACAAGAATTCTGGAAAAAGTTTTATTAAAAAAAAAGTCGAATTTGGTACCAAATTCAAATTGAGCTTATTTCACTTTTGATTGTTTTCTCACTTTTGTTTTCAATCTGTCAAAGCAAAATGATAAAAGGCAGTTTTTGTTGACTTTCATGGTCATTATTCAATTACTATTATGTCGCTAACACAAGATGAATGTACACGTATCGTCACTTTGTTACAAGAAGGCAGAAGTCAGAGATATACAGCAAGAAGAACAGGCGTGTCACTATCTACGGTGCAGAGGGTCCTCCAACGTTTCCTACAAACTGGCAGGAACCTTCGAAGACCAGGAACCGGCAGGCCGAGATGTACTACGGCTAGAGAAGATCGATTTATTGTAACAACAATGCTCCGAAATCGGCATCTCACTGCAGTTGAAGTCAAAAACCAACTTCGGGAGACCCGAAGAGATGACATCAGCGAGTGGACTGTAAGGCGGCGGCTTCGTGAAGCTAATTTGACCCCACATAGACCGGCAAATGGCCCAAAACTTGACAGAGGGCATCGAACTGCAAGGAAACTTTAGGCACGCGAATACAGGCGATGGGGTGCCGAAGAATGGGCAAGAATTATGTTTTCTGACGAATCCAGATTTATGCTCTATGCACATGACGGGCGGCGAAGAGTTTACAGACGGCCAGGTGAACGTTTTATTCCAGCCTGTTTTGAAGAAAAAGTTGCTTTCGGCGGTGGGTCTGTTATGGTTTGGGCTGGAATCTCTTCAGAGAGTCGCACGCAATTAGTTTTGATAGAAAATGGAACGTTAACTAGTGCCAGGTATGTGGAAGAGATTCTTAATGAGCATGTAGGCCCATATTCAATTAATATGGGTGAAAACTCAATGTTCATGCATGACAACGCCAGGCCACACACCGCACAGATTGTGGAAGATTATTTTGAGGAGGTTGGCATCAACACTATGAACTGGCCCTCGAGAAGCCCGGACCTAAATCCGATTGAGCACGTATGGGACGAGCTCGGAAGGCGTGTAAGAAATCGAAACCCCGCCCCAGCTACACTTAGAGACCTGAAACAGGCGTTAGTGGAAGAATGGGCTAATATCCCGCAAGAACGCATAAGAAACTTAATAAACAGTATGCCCAATCGTTTAGAAGCTGTAAGAAGAGCCCGAGGAAGCAATACGAAGTATTGATATGTTTTACTTTTTTTTTGTTTTTAGTTTTGTGTGTGAGGTACCACGGTTGCTTTTTACCTATAATTAATTGATATCGTGTTTACTACGTTAATTAAATAAACAAGTGAATATCATCTCTAACTCTTGACGTTGTTTTATTAACTATGCTTTTATCTATAATATACAATTTAATTCAGGCTCCTAGCTTTATTATTTTAGGAGATATTATAGTTTTTCGTACTGACCCGAATTATTTGCACGCGAGTGTACTACTGATTTAATTAATACATTTACTTGCAAAGCAATGCAAAACGTTGTCTATGGTTTAAATAGAATAGCGCTCACTCTGTTACGTCGTTATTTGAAAGTTATATTTACATTTAAACCATTTCCATATTACATCATGAACATATATTTTAATCCTTTAAACGCCCATGCAACAAGTCGTCGACCTGTTTTATATTAGGCAAAAAGCGGCAGCCATCTTGTTTTTTTATCAATGTACACCGAAATGGCTGTACTATCTCGGTGTAGCCATAACGTCGGCGATTATTGGGATTATGGTGTTTTATCAACTGACTTCGAGATTTCGAAGGAGGAGGTTATCAATTCGTCGGGATCTTTTTTTTTCTATTTTTTTTATGTATTCTCACCGATTATTCGAAGACGGCTGGACCGATTTGGAAAATTCTTTTTTTGTTTGAAAGAGTATACTTCACAGTTGGTCCCATTGTAACCAGGTCAGGATATCTTCAACTATTATACACACCTATAGTGATTTAAGATTTTTTTACAGCAGCTCGAGCATTTGCTTTTGGAAAGGTGGAGGCTAAGTGAAGCCGGTTCTTTTTTAATTAAAATAATTTTGGAGGTGGTTCTTAATTCGTCGGGATCTTTGTTTTTGCAATTTTTTTATGTATGTTCACCAATTATTCGCAAACGGCTTTTTTGGTTTGAAAGAGTATAATATATTTCACAGTCGGTCCCATTGTCCTATTGCCGGTGACTGTACCTACGATATTTAATCAGCTCCATTCTATTATTTTCTCCAGATCCACTTGTTTATTGGACCATATTACCTAAAGTAATAAGGTTATCAGGCTGAAATTGGATGTGTCTACTCGCAATGAGTTTCCACATTGAACTTTACTATATCTAAAGCTTAATTAATGGGGATCAATGTTACTCTGCGTCCGTAGGAAACACCTTAGACAACCCTACACGTGACCCCTGGGTGGTGCTAAAAGAGTAACAAACTTGGCAGCTCCACTGTCCCATCTGGACCTCGCAGCACACACTGGATTTTTTTTATGATCTGCTTTCCCACTACTAAAGCTTGAACACAGTAAAATGTGGGCACAAGTAAATGCTTATATATTTTTATTTATACAATATGGAAACTTCTTAGTATTATAAATAAAAACTATTTGATATCCTGAATAAAAACTATTATGACAGCATTCCACTTTGATCATTTGTTTTCACGATGGCGAGCTCTGAACACAAGAAACGTGAAATTATTTTGCGCAAACATACTGAAAATCCTCATTTAAGTTATAGGGCATTAGCAAAACTTTTAAAATTACCGCAATCTTCCGTATGTTTAGTTTTAAAAAGGTTCCGAGAACGATTGACAGTAGATCGCAAGCCGGGAAGTGCAGGTAAGCAAGGCGCAAAGGATAAAAAAAAAGAAGCCCATGTCTTGCGACTTTTTACAGCGAATCCGAAGTTATCGTCCCGTGATGTCGCAAAAAAGGTCAAAATGTCGCAGTCATATGTACAGAAAACTAAGTCAAGAGCTGGATTAAAGTCGTTCAAAGCACAAGCTGCACCCAATCGCGACGCTAAGCAAAATCTGTCTGCAAAACAGAGATCACGAAAGTTGTACGACAATTACTTGACAAAATTTGGATGCGTTGTATTGGATGATGAAACGTACATCAAAGCAGACTTCAAGCAGATACCGGGGCAAGAATTTTATACTTCTAAGAATCGTAAGGATGCCCCAGAAGATTGCAAGATAAAAAAGAGATCGAAGTTTCCAAAAAAAATTCTTTTATGGCAAGCTATTTGTAGTTGTGGTAAAAGAAGTCGTTCATTCGTAACAACAGGCACAGTAAACGGTGAAATCTACAAAAAAGAATGTTTGCAAAAGCGTCTACTGCCCTTTTTACGCAGTCATAGCTCACAGCCATTATTTTGGCCAGACCTTGCGAGCTGTCACTACTCTAAAGCAGTAGTTGAGTGGTATAAACATAACGATGTCGCAGTGGTACCTAAAGAGTGCAATCCTCCAAATTGTCCTGAACTGAGGCCGATTGAAGAATATTGGTCAATTATGAAAGGGATTCTAAAAAAAGGAGGCGGAGAAGTTAAATCGGCAGCTGAATTGCAAAACAAATGGAAATGGGCTTGCAAAAGATATCCTGATAGTGCTGTGCAAGACTTAATGAGCCGGATTCGACGCAAAGCACGCAGTATGGCATATAGAAAGCAAATTTAATAATTGTATATATTTGTAAAAATGGTTATTAGTCTAGTAAATAAATGCAATAAAAATTTCCTTGAAATATGTTCAATAACATTTTTATTTTTGTTACTTTATGTGCCCATGTTTTACTGTGTTCAAGCTTTACTACCCCAGAGAACAAATACCTATCTATATCCAGTGACTATATATGTAGTGACTATATATCTATATCCAGTGACTATGTAGCCATACGATAAAAAAATAAAGCTTAATTAATCCCAACCTCTACGAACTCCGTCATTCCGCGAACTCATGTCATACTAGTGCACTAGCATTTCAGATGACTCATAGATCTGTTACGCAAATCTTAGTTCGATAGAAATGCATATATATCTAAATATTGTATTATGTTATCAAACGAGCTGATCGCATGGCCCCACACGATTGCTTGCACAAAAACCTAAGACTCCTAAAGCATTTTTTACTGTTAAAACGGGACAGGTATTCGATAGCTTTCCCGCTCGCACTTATCAGTCTTCGCACCGCACAGTTAGTCATCTGTGAAATTGCTCGAAAACAATATAGGTTATAAATATTGAGTAGGCAAATTATGAATATTTTAAGTCATCGAAATACTGAAAGGAAGGCTGATGCACGCCGCCTGTATTTTCAACAGTGAAGGATAAAAGTATAGAAGCCTTATAAGGTCCAAATATTGGACCAGGAAACCAAAAAATATGACATCGGAGGTGGGGATACATCCCACATGACCTTTGATGTCTAAAATTAGTTAACCAAAATTTTGAATGACGAATATTTTTTTAAATAAATTGCACATATTCAAATAGGGATTTATTTAAGGGGCTGACAACAGCTAAATTCCCTCCCTATTTTATTCCGCGCGAGTGAAAGAGAAACACTGTGTTACGATTAGTATGGGAGCTCATTGCAAATTTTACAAAATAATGAATTAAAAAAAAACGACGCATTCATTGATAAATATAAGGCAACGAAGTTTTTACTATTAGTGTGGTGGAATTTTGTCCTTAGTTACAGACGTATAAGTCAAGAAACTAAAGACATACAACTGTTTCTAATTTTAAGATGTAACTTTGGAATTATTTTCTATCAAGCCGATTTCGTCCAATCGTGTATCGGACGCAACGAAGTTCTTCCAAATATAACGAATATTAACATACATTTTTTTTACTTTCTCAAAACAAGTAGTTATAGCTGAAACACTGTTTGAGTAAAGTCAATTTGAAGGTCATCGGGTGTTGGTTGTCAGCCTCTTAACTTTTGAGTGTAGTGGTCTTAAGGAGATAAAAAATAGATGGTAGTATTTGAAGATTGTACCCTTTGACCACCCCCTGTATTCGCACCTGCTTAATGGTCAAAATTACGAGAAAGTCCCGAAGTATTGTTTATGTTAATAGATCCCGTTTACATCTCAACCGTTTGACGTTTGAAGACCTCGAGAAACCGGCGCCATCTTGAAAAATATTGTCGAGTGGTTTTACAACTGATTTATTTCGCATTTTATACACTGATATAAGTATTCCGTCTCGAATAAATTGTAATAAGTATAACTAACTGATTAACTGTAGCCTTGGCGATAACGGCTGATAACGCGGAGTCATCGATCATGTTGTTTAGTAAAGCGTCCGCTAGACGGTCGCCAACAAGCCCCTCCGACGGAGCGACCTTGGTTTGGACGGACCGTGTAGACAGTTGTTTCCAGCAAAATTGTATGAAGCACCAACCAAGGTCAGGGTGACATTGGACCGTCGGCAGCCTTGTTGGCAACCGTGTAGCCGACACTTAAGTTTGTAATATTTTTAACTGATCAACAAGTTGTGTAGATGGCGTTGAAGAAGCGATTTAGACTAAGAGGCTGACAACCGTTATATTCAGTCTCTGTCGTTTTGAACGGGAGTGAAAGAGAAGCTACACACCACGATTAGCGGGCAACCGGGTCGCAAATTATAAAAAAAATCAGAAACAAACAGTGATATATAGTTTATGATGAAAATTTATAGACAAAATATAGAGGTACAGTTTCATATAGAAAGTAAAACTAAATGAGGTACGTGACTATTACAAAATGAAATAACTTAATTTTTACAAGAACATAGATATATATTGGTTATTAAGCTAGGTTTAGACTAGCAATGCAATTTTAATTACATTCCTGTAATTGACCGATTGAATTCATAGCATAGCAATGTAAAGAAAATTGCATGCAAATTCTTGCTCTTGCTAGTCTACACTTCGCTTTAGGTTATGTATTTCCAGTGATTGAATACTTCTGTTAATAATTTTAGACAAAAAAAACTGACTTCACTTAGCCACCTTTCTAAAAGCAAATGTTCTAGCTGCAGTAAAAAATTCTCAAATCACTATAGGTGTGCCTATAATAGTTGAAGAGTTCCCTCGATTTCTCCAGGATACCATAATAAGATCCTGACTTTGTTAAAATATGGGACCACCTGTGAAGTATACTCTTTCAAACAAAAAAATAATTTTCCAAATCGGTCCAGCCGTCTTCGAATAATCGGTGAACATATATATTTAAAAAAAAATCTAGCAAAGCAAAGATCTCGACGAGAAGATAGAGAACCTTCGCAATCCTAAAGTCGGTTGAAAAAACGTCATTAACACGTTTAAGAAAGTTATAATTACCAGCTACATCCAAGACTTAAATGCATTCTTAGGTTGTTTTAAAAAACTCTACATTATAAATCATTAAATGTAAGGTTGTCATTACGAGTATATGCATTAAAACTGTGCATAATGAAGATAATTGTAAACGTATCATTAAGAAACATTTATTTGGATTGCTTGTGAGACTGTTGAGTGTATAAAACAAGGGATACCTTAAACTGGACCCGGGGTATGTCCTTAAACTTGGACCCGGGGTATGTCCGTAAACTACGTCCGGACTTGGGTATGTCCTTAACCTACGCCAAAAAGAGAGGTATGGGCACTGCGAATGGCATCTTGCTAAGTGTGGTAGGGCACGTTCAGCGAATGTCATCTCGCTCAAATCTGGAGCAGAGCCCGACTGGGGAAGTACCTCCACCTTACAGAAAACCACAGCCAAATAGCACTAGACCCTACTCATAGTGTTGTCTTCCTGCTGGTGAGTAAGGTTGCCAAAGAGCTCAAAGAGAACCCAGTGTGTTGACGATGAGGGACCTTCTTGTTCCTTTAGCCGCCAACACAGTGAATCCTCCTGTTTGTAAAGGGTCGGCAACGCGCATGTGACTCCTTTGGAGTTGCAGGCGTCCATAGGTTACGGTAGCTGCTTACCATCAGGCAGGCCGTATGCTTGTTTGCCACCGTCGTGGTATAAAAAAAACTCGAGAAGTTAAAAGTTGCACTGCAATAATTGAGACGCAAGTGACACCCTGACGTCACAAAACCATACAATTACTTGCTTTTATACTATTTCCTGGTTTATATATTACAGAAACACCTAAGTTATTATAGACCTTACGTACTTGTAATAAGGGTGACGAATGATCAGTAAACATGTGACAGGTGTGAATATAATATAACACCTGGTTAAACAATGTGAACACGAAAAGTGGTTGATTTACACACTAGTGTTGCCAAGGACGCGATTTACGAATTTAAAGCCTGACCAGAAATATATGATAATTGTCAAGAGGGCGCTATTATTCTCATTTATATAGCAACAATTCAGTATAGTCATATTATCTATGGTATGGTGACATCTTGATTTGTTTACCTGTCAGCTCTGATGTTAATTTAAAAATGTTTCACTGCGAGATGGTTTCATTTCCCGAGCGTATTATTTAATTTACAGCTGTTTATTACATACACTATTTACAATGTTTCGCTCTTGACTATGAATAATTTTGGTATTTTTTTGTCGTTCATTATTTAATTTACTATTATTCAAATAAACCGCGACAATGACATTGATAAAAGTGACAGGCTTACATGCCCTCACACATGCATATCATTCTGTCAGTAAAATGATTGCCAGTCCAAGAAATTAGTTCCAATGAAATTCCGCAACATGGCGCATGATCATATATTTCTGGTCAGGCTTTAAATGAGTAGGGACATAATGTCATTATCACTGACTGCTGAAAGGAAAGACGGTTATGTATTTTTAAGTCCGACTTGGGCATGCATGCGCGGAGATTTTACTTTCTTGTCACACCAAAAGTTCGACAGTAAGTTATGTTCATGTTTTTTGTATACGAATATACAACACGTCCGAAAAACAATTTGGAATACTGCAGTATCTGTTGACAAACAGCAGTTTTAATTTTAAAGTGAAATGCGAGTTTCTGGCAATCGGCCAAATGCGAATGGACAAAAGCGGACCGTTTGCTACGCGTTATTAATTTTTCGAAATGGAGTTAACTTTTGACAAATGTCTTTTTCTGGGTCGGTCTCTCACTGCTGAGGATAGTGACTCCGCTGACTAATTTTCTTAATGGCAGCTCTCCACTTCTCCCTATCGGTTGCTTTGTGGAAAGCGTGGTTAAGTGTGATGACCATTTTAGTGGAGTACGGGAACGCCTTTTTAACTTATAAAAATGACATAAATCACAAGTCCAATTTTATTTTGTGACCTGTTAGAATACGTTAAGTACTAATAATATTTTTTCTCCACCAGGCTATCGCTTTTTACTATTGCAACATAACTTCACATTTTATAACGGTTTTGTCAAGAGCATATGTGACCGTCCACGGCAAAAAGTACCTTATGGCGGTTTTTAGTTTCAGAGATATTAAATGTTTCGTAAAAATGGGTAAAAATGCTGTTTATATTTTTAATAGCTTATCAAGAAATATAACATGCAAGAATTCTTTACCTGTTTTTATTTTCCGTATAAATGAGTTTAAAGTCACTTAATTATGGTTTTCAAGTTTAGTAGAAAAGGTACTTTATGGCGATTATAAGTTTATTTCTGTGATGGTCGGGAACGAGTCTGGTGATACTATACATGTAAAAACCTATGACTGGGTAAATTTTTTTAAATCAAGGAGTCCATCTACTGTGCCAAAATTATTGTCATACAGTCATTTTAAAACGGACCAAATGTCAATTGGACAAGTTTTATGTAAAAAGTCTTCCGCTACTGAAACTTGTGCTCAGCACGTTGTCTTTAACGATACATTTGTGAATGATGAAATGCCTGAAGTTATTCAACCACAAGGCCTCTCCTACGAGAGACAAAAGTATCTATTTCAAAAAATTTGGCAATTCGTACCATCTGAATCCCAAGACATACTTTGCCCAACTCCCCAGCTAGCAGTATCTAAAGATAATGATCCCTTAGAAAGCCTTCTCGAATTACTACCTAGTCAGCCTCAGCCTAGTACCAGTGGTATTCAGCAGTTGCCAATCATAAAACGCAAAAAGCCTACATGCTCATATTGTGGTGAAGAGGGTCACAGAAACCAAGTTCGCGGGGGTGTATTTTAAAATTACTAAACTTAGCCATAAGGCACCTTTTCTTTACATAAGACCAAATTTTAGTTTTAAGTAGATTACGAAAAAGAACTGATCTTAATTATTTGTGATAATTTAGTATAAGAAAATAATAAAAGTAAACATGAATGAAAAGGGTTTCTAGGATGTAAATTATCGTAATTTATCTAATATATGTATTGATGTGTTTCCATAAGGTACCTTTTCATAAATGTATGGAACGAAGACTATTATTGTGATGTAACTTTAAGTGACTTAAAAAGATAGGATTAATGATTGATAACGAAGTTAATAGTTATATTTGATGTTAATGAACAGATTTTGTTGATTTATGCAAAAAAAAATGTTTCATTGTTACATTAGAACTCAATTATGTTATGTTTGTGATTTTGCATGAAAATCAAAAATAAAAGAATTTTGACTACTAATTTTCGTTTTTCTTGTTTATATTTTGTTAATATCTTGTCTTATAATAGATACATATAAAATATTGACTATCTACACCTAACATTGAGAAAATATAACACAACATCATATCCTTGAAATAAATCATCAGTCATATTTAATTGTCCGATTGTACAAGATTCAATTTGCAATTCTAAGACTTGCGGTATATATTTTGATGGACAGAAGCCCAATTAACCAGATTTCCTAGTCCACTATGTAACTTACATCAGTAACATAGTTTTTTAGAGACCTAAACTTAAACAGTCAGTTTCCAAAACTTTGCATATTTACAGTACATTTTTCAAAAAATCATATCTCCGTAACTATCATTCTTAGGGCAATAATCTATTTTGATATCGATAGCTTAACAATTGCAGATTATTAAATTGCCCGTAACTCCATACCGACCATAAAGTACTTTTTACCGTGGACTGTCACATATGGTGTCTTAGCCATTTGTAATTCGTTTAGAATTCAAGGTCACTTATATTTTGACAAATTGTTTTGCATTATGCTCACATAATCTATTGACCTAACTGTTATAAAATGAATGATGATGTTGAAATATTTGAATGCAATGGTATGGTAAAGGAAAATATATCTTGTATAATATTATCTTGTTGTTATTAACAAATATCTATATAATACCTAGCGCGACGTCAAAAACTGTTAGAAAATATTTTTTACTATAAGTAATCACATCATATTATCTAACTAAAAAAGAAAATCGCACTTGTGAGTTATCGAAGCTCAAAACTGTTCGCGTACTGCACTAATTTGGTCCGATACATGATCACACCACTGCGTTGGGCTTGGTCCTCTATATAGCTAGGCCGCCTACCGTCCACCTTTACCATCACACACAAGTCTCTCCAAGTTGCGAGGGTCTCTGTGAGCTATGTGACCGAAGTATTGCAGCACTCTTTGGAGGCAAATGGTGGATAGTGTCGGTTGATTTCCCAGTTTGAGCTGGGATATTATTGATACATTAGTGCTGCGTGCGGTCCATGGGATTCGGAACATTCGCCGCCACACCCACATCTCGAAAGCATCAATCTTTTTCCGCAAGTCCGCTTTGAATATCTACGTTTCCGCCCCATAGAGAAATATGTGAAAGACAAGGATCTGAGCTGGCTCAATGTACAGGGTGATAATAAAAGACCACCAAATGGTACCTTTTGATTTAAACTATATATATATACTAGCCTCTGTCGCCGACTTTGTCCGCGTGAAGCACCGATATGTAATAAAGAAAGCGATACACAATCAGCCCAAAAATGGCCCCACAATAGTGCTGTAAGAGCGACTTGTACAGCAGTTTTACTAGACTTTAGTCAGTAGGTTACAAAATATCAAAAGACTCATATTTTCGGTAAATCTTGTTTAAGACTGTACCTCTAATATTGTAACTCAATAGCGTGAAATCGTTTTAAATCTTACAACCCATATTCCATGTCATTTGAAGATTATATGTAAAAACTTCAAGGCTCTACGTTCAATGGTTTAGGCTGTGCGTCTGTCAGTCTCTAGGTAACGCAACTTTTTAGATAAACAGTGCAGCGGTAACACTATAACTAAACATAAATTTTCATGATACCAGACAAAACACCTCACTGGCTATTTACGCTATTCCCGAACATCCTGACTACAAAACTAAAATAAACCTTATGCGAAACGTAATAAAGATTGTCAAAACAGCTCGCGTAATCGCTTAAACTACCTATCAATCTAAAATCGACCTTATGTCTATTGAAATACGGTTAACGATTACGCAATAACAACGCATCAAAAGTTTTAAGCTTCCAGTCCTGCAATCTAAAACACACCGTACCTGCAATGGAATAAGAGCGTTAGTTCACTAAGCGTACTCGTATGTAACAAACATCCCAAGCTTCCGGCTGTGTCAGTCTAATTTCATCCGTATCACAACGTGAGAAGGTAGTTAACGGTGTGTGTACGTGTTCTAGGTTTAGCGCAATTACCGTACATCGGTAATGTCAAGGTCACTGATGTAATAGATGCAGCTATGCGAATTTCGTGGGGTTCTGAGAGTCAACCGCGAATCTCGAAAACAGAAATTTCCTTATCTGCGTCTCTTTCGATCGAACAAGCAAGTGCGATAGAGAAGGAGATAGCGAAATTTCTAATCGATGATCTATGTTCGCGGTAGGCTTTCTGATATACAGTGTGGAAAGATAAGTCGGGCCCTGGAGGGATACTACCTTAAAACGTTGATATAGCTCAATTCGCTGAAAGGAAACATTCTTTTATTTTTCCTAAAAACTAAAACTGCATTCACATTTTTTTTCTTAATTTTCACTTTTTTCCATACTAACTGTATGAAATTTTTTTTTATTATTATTTATTGGTTCTCTTGTGCCCTGAACTTGGTTGGTATTAAGAAGTTTTTATCCTTGTTGGAAATATGATCGATTGGCATCAATTGTCATAAAAATTATTTATGGCAAAAATTACAAAATAAATAGTTTTTTTGTAAACTGTATTATTTTTCAAAAACTTGTAAATGCAGTTATGTCCATTTAAAAAAACTAAAGAATGTTTCCTTTCAGTGAATTAAGCTATCTCAACGTTTTAAGGTAGTTTCCCTCCAGGGCCCGACTTATCTTTCCACACTGTATATAGATTCTGAGAGTAATCTTAGTAAGATAAGTTACTTTGATAACATAATCTTCCAATTTTTGCCGAAACCGAAACATGTTTTTATTTTGTCGAAACTGGACAAAACCGAAACCGAACCTTCGGGTGCGTGAATTATAAACATACAGTCGTGGCCAGATAATTAAGGACAAGATTATTTTTGCCATACAACTGCATACAAATATGACATTTTAAATTTGATAAAAATATAAATTTTGCTTATACTATTTAT